>JAJEKV010000146.1:0-1463042 GCA_021234155.1 Isoetes taiwanensis | reverse complement strand
AGGGTTCGGATGTAATATCATTCTAGCTTAAGGATGTGAAGGGTAAAAGAAGTGAAGGATAAAGATGTGAAATACGTATGATACTGTCTCCAAATTTTAAATCAAATCTATTGGTTGTGCTACTTGGGCTGATGATGCATATTTTGCTTGGAGCGGTCTGAGATTGATGTGTGATATTGTCAGAGGATATTTGCTGTGGAACTTATGTCTAATACAATCGACATCCTTAGCACCTTACATTCGCCAAGTGTGATATTGTGTTTGGGAATGTGCCATCGTGACAAGTCATGCCTAGCTCGGGTGCAAAGGCATCAATCAATATCATGAAATAATGGGATAGAGAACGATGATACCCTGACATTTGATAGAGAAATGAAAATGAAAAATTGGACTCTATAATGTGGCCGAAATCTAAGACCCTACATTTATTACATAAGATTTTTAAAGGTTTTTCATGGTATTCGTATGAAAATACAGTAAATGCTGATCGTGGCATGCTGGATTCCAAACTTGAGCATTTAGATTTTTTTTCTTGTGCATCGTGTGTGTCTGGGGCACATGGTTTCCTATTCAAGACTGCGCAGGTGTCTGGGTGGGCATCTCGAGGCGATGGCGATGGAGGCGATGGCGATGGAGGCACACAGGTTTCAAAGGCTTCCAACTCCAGCTCTTCTTAGTTTGCATCCTGCTTGCACCTCCGGATCCAGACTCTTCCGCATCTCCGTGCCGTAAGTTAAACAGGCTCCGCGAAAGGGCGCCATAGCTAGAAGGGCGTGAAGGGACAGATAGCCTCTTATTTTCGCGAATGTTTTACCTTGAGAGTTTTTGCATGATCTCTGTTTTTCTTCTGTGATACAGATGAAAGGAGGGACATATTGCCTTGTGTTTTCACGAATGTTTTTGCCTTGAGGGTTCTGCATAATCCGTGTTTTTGCCTTTATGGTTTCTGCATAATCTGTGTTCTTGCCTTGAGGGTTTTTGTATACTCTGTGTTTTGCAGAGCTTGGAGCACTGTTGCAGCAGATCCTTACCATAAAGCATGATTTCATTAATTGGATAAAATAATGCAATTTCGAGAATTTTCAGCACACCTTATTTGCTCAAGCACGAATACTTTCACCTAGTTCTCGAGCCCAACAAACATGAGGTAATTAACATACACATATACATACAAATTATGTGTTATACTTGTACGTGTACATGATACTTGTAGAAGCCCAATAATGGCCCTACATTCTACACCAATAATTCACATCAATAATTTTCACTTCACTATAAAAACAGCTCGACTCGGGGGTAGAGATCATTCATCTCCCATGGCTTCCTCGATGCCTCGTCCAGAGCACATCCAATCTTTCAAGTGCTACTTGAGCTACAACGATCTGAATGAATGCGCAAGAAATGGTGTTAATCTTGATCCATGGCTCCAATCTAAGGCTGATGGTCCTGCTAGTGCCTGCAGGAAGCTCACTCGTGTTAAAGTCCACATTTACTGGCTTCCTGATCAGGAGATCTATGAGCTGAATAGCATCACGAGCTTTGATGTTGATGATGAGTGAATCAATGTTATCAGTGATGACTACTGTATCTGTTTATGATATAATAATGGTATGAGCACCTATAAACTATGTAAGGATGTAATAGCACAATGAATATTGCTTGATGTATCATACCTGAGTGTAGTGTAGGGTTGTGCTCTTCGACTTCCACTATATCTACAAGCTTTTCAATCACACTTGAATTACTAAAGCACAAAAACTTCTACCATCATGAATCCACAAAACATATCCATACGAAAGATGTATTATACTTGTATGTATACAACAGTCTTATACACGCGCAATAATTGGGGTAAAGTCCACCCCAATAATTCTACCTCACTATAAAAACTTCTCACTTCGGGGCTAAAGTTCATTCATCTCCCATGGATTTTTCACCTTCATCAGTTCACCACATCGAGGCGATCAAGTGCTCAATGAGCCACTCTGATCTTGTTGGTTGCCTAGACAGGCATCTTCTTCTTGATCCCTACCTGCGAAGAAAAGCTTTGGGCGCTGAGATTCGTTGCCCTGCGTCAATTCGTGTAATGATCCATCTGATTTGGCTTCCTGAGCGAATGAGCTATGAGATATCAGGGATCACTACTACATCCCAAGATGAATGAATTACCCGTTTAGCATTGTATAGTGTAAGGGCTCTTGTGTTGAGATGAAAAACGCAGAGCGTAATGAATAATAGCTAGTCTATTGTAACTTGCATGTCATGAATGATATAGTAATTATGTAAAAGAGCATTGCATACCTCAAGAGTTCTCATCTTCGTCGTTAGCTTCTTTAGCCACTAATTCTTGCAACTGAGCCCCCACACTACTGGGGATCACCACTGACAATGGCCTGGTCTCTACGGCCCAACCATAGTCTATTGTTTTCAAATGTTGGTAGCGTGGCGGGTCATTAGGATTGGGTCTCCAATTCTTGCTCCAAAGAATCCCTATACTTGCATTGCATATGAGGTTCCCTTTAAAATGTTGCAACAAAGCTCAAACCAGAGACAAACACCTCTTCGTAATGTGGGAGATTAGGGTCCTCTATTGGGTCCTCTTCGCAAAAAAAAAGCCATCCACGCCGGGCGCTTATCATGTGGTCCGATTAGCAAGAGCATTCCTTTCTTGACATCTTGGTAGGGGTCGAATATTTCAACCGGGGTTCTTGGGTCTACCCGAAAGGCCCAACGTAATGAGATGCTTCAATGTGCTCATCCAAACACTTTTTCGGTTCTTCCAATGCACTTTGCCCAGTCTTTGGGCGAAAATCCCGAATGACAACTCTACCGGTACGCACGTCCCCAAGCACTTCGCAGCAAGGTGGACCAAGAGTCAATAACTTCATTCATATATGTGTTGGACCATGACTTATCGCCCGACTCTAGAAATAGCTGCCCGAGGCATCATGTACTTGGCAATAGAAGCTCTCAATGCAGCTATATCTTTCAAGCTCCCATATAGTCAGCATCGACCTTAGGTGACCCTCTCTAATCATAGGTAAACCTTGGGCATCCTCCTTCCACATTCTCGATTCCCTTTTAGTGAGCCACTCCCTATGCCCCGGCCTCATCTTGTAGAACATTAGTGGCCATCCATCCTTCATGCAAAACTTGAAGAGTAGAGGTTCCAAGTGACCACACAAACGGTCCTTCTTATCAGGGATAAAACCTTTCACAAATTCCTTCCAATTAGGAACCTCAGACACAAGGTAAGGTGAAGGAGCCTTTGAACTACACTGCCTGAAGAGTTGCATAAGCTCCGGAATAGTCAATGCATCTGATCTTCTCATTAGAGTAGAGTAGTTTCCAAAGAGGGCATCTATGTCATCGTGGGTGTGTCCAACCATCATGAATCCCAGCTGCACTTGATCAAAGACACCTAACCAAACCAAGTATGACAAGTAAGAGAAAAGATATCTATTCTTATTCTGACCTGAGCAATTATCTAGCTGTAAGTAAAGCCTCCTAGGCAACTTGTTCGCTACCATGGGGCCTTTGATAGGAGGCATAAAATCATTTCTACTGCCATTTATCATTTTTGTCCTAAGGTTATCTGTGTTTAAAATTGCTGCACCCCAGTTGCGTTCAGACGATCCAGATCTCTCAAATGGCCCCGCTTATCCTCGATTTATTCTCCAATGTCTTCAAGGTATGATTCAAGGATCCCACATGAAAATTAGAATCATCGGGCCGAGGTCCAAAGGAGAAGTGGCCCAAGGCACCTATACCATGGCCGTGCATGAGAGCACATGTAACACTGACCTTCAGTCGTTCACCCCTCCATACAGACTTTGCTAGCTTCTCTAGACGAGGGACCATGGTCTTATTCTGATCCATCTTATCATGTATAATGGTTAAAGCGTGCTCAGAAGATCTATGAGACAAAGCTCTCCAGGACCAGTAAAGGCTCCTGCATGAAATCTGGGCCGTCATATGCGATTTTCTCTCTATTGCAAGTACCCTTCTTTCATTTGGATCTCTGGTCTTAGCAAGCTTTTCCTTTATGACAATACAGGTGTTACACTTAGAAAATGCTATCCTCTTAGCTATTGCTACCTCTGAATGATTCTCTTTCCAAGCAGACAGAAAGGACGAAGGAGAAATGTGCTTGCCTGTCATCTCTGTAACGGTAATATCTACTTCTTGGTGTATATCCTTCTTAGTCAAGACTGAAGGTAGCCTCTTTATATTTTGTTCTACCCTCGCCGTAATTTTCGAAAGGTGTGGCATCGTCTCTGCGTTCTCATCTATGAACATAGATAGCACAGCATTGCCAGCCAAAGTATGAGACCTTGGCTTCTTAGACCCAGTATTTCCGTGCTCAGCAATTCTGTGGCCGTCATTGAAGAGCTTCTTCCACTTGTAAAAAGTGGAAATGGGTATGCCATAGGCTTTATGCCATGCTTTCACGCACACCTGTTTGTTATTCAACATCAGGTTGCGGACTACACCATTTTCAGAGCAAAGATCTAGCATGTTATATGCAAAGGTTGTGCGCTCCGAGGACTTCATGTTTCAGTAAAAGGTTCTCATGCAAGCTATCTCCTTGGATGTAAAATTTGCACAACATCGTTTCATGCAAAGACGTTGATGACCTGAAGTCTAGAATAGCCTCAAACTAGTTTTCTTTCACATTTGGTCTCAGGCTTTGGGCGTCCCGGGTCTCCGATTGACCATGCTGTAAGGTCTCTTTTTGGTGATGCCAATTTCGGGTCTAATGGAGTAAGGTTCATTCTCCACATCCTTCTCCTTCACTGCAACCACGAGAGTAGAAACTGGAATGTTATCAACGAGCACGAAGGCTATGGGCCATCTCACAAGGTCATGCAGTTGGGGCATTTCTGCACAGGCTTGGCAGCGCATAGAGATCTTTACGGGCATTGGAAATATGCTCATGATAGTAGCAGCTATCGAGCCTTCCCCTAACTTCACGTCAGCCACAGCATGGTTTGGATCGGCAAAAACGATAACACCATAGCCATAAGCCATGTGGCAGCATTCATGCATGAGTGTGCATGCCTTCTCAACTAACTCATCTCTAGAAAGCCCTTGCACATGATTCGTCTCATTACTGGCTAACCCCTCATTGCCTCCATCCTGCCAGTTTATGCGTTTTATCTTACCTGGTGGGGTGCAAGCTTCCTCCTCTATCACAAATCCAGCAGCAATGTCCTTCTTGTACCACAACACAAAAGTCCCCACAGCTACCAATTTTTTCTATTTCCAGCTCGGGAATTGGTAGCGGCAACTGTCCATCCAAAACATTCACAATTGAAACAACAACCATACCCTCTGGGACAATCGAATTGTGATGGCGCTCCCTCTGCCACCTTTTTCCCCAGCAGATATAGCGGAATTACATCTGCCATCCTACAAACAAGAGGTCGTGAATATCGCGGCCGCGATCCTCGTAAGCAAAAAGAACTGTGATCATAAAGTAGTAACGAAAATAGCAACTGAGAAATTAAAAAATGCTTAGGACTTTCGCCACCGCGATCTTATCGAGCATTGGCAAGAACGCGGTCGCGCTTTTTGCAAGCATTCACACAAGCTGTTTCGATAAGAACTCATGTGCAAATCACATGTCGAGGAGCGCAAGTGGTATCAACTCATAGTTATCGATAGCTGGGAGTTCTTTAGTAAATAGCAAGTCTAGATGGTTGAAGATATCGCGACGGCGATCTCGTCGAGCACAATAGTTAAACGATTGACTTACAGACTAAAGCATTACTCATACCTCACAGAATATGATGGCGTCAACGTCTACTTGTAGCCAAGGACCCGTCAGAAGCTGCAGTGTCATAAACAGTGTTTTGTATCATCCACATGGAGAAAGAAAGCATAAACTTGAAACACGTGTACATTGTGTAATAAACACACCAGAGTGCAAACGTTTGCTTACAACATCTATTTTTACATATTATAATCCAAAGTATCAGCAGGTATCTTATAAAATCCATACAATACATAGTGATGTTAGTGTAGAATCAATTGAATGCCGAGAACCCTATAAGGAAACAGTTTTTAAGGACGATTTACTTATTATATTGATCATGAACTAACAACAGAGACTCGGAAGTTGTAGTTATCATTAAAATTCACTGCATCATAAACTTTGAGTTCACTTCACTGAGAGATATGCATCAGAATAGGCCTTTTACCTCGCCCGAAACCCTGAATTCGATGCAGTTGAAGAAATCCAAATGTGTAGTGCGGAATGCAAGCGGATTATCAGCACCCTCGTCAGCGCCTTCAATGGATGCGGGATTCTGCAGCAAATCCTTGCCCGAAATTGGCCCAGCTTAGGCGCAGCTCGAGCGTCTCCAAGATCTTGCAAAGCAATGAAATTTGAATTGGTTTTTCCCGCTTTTACTTGAAATGTTTGTTATCGAATTCAAATTTTACTGTCACTGTCCATCCGTAATCCAGTTTCTTTTTGTAGCATTTATGGCTGTATAATGTGTCAGGTACCTTTAATGAATTGACAATACGGGAGGGAATTGAACGCGGACGTCCTAGTCGATGAATACCTTTTGTACGGATTACTTGCTTTTCCGGACGGGTATATTCGCACGAACGCATTTATGGCCAGTATTAAATACGGCCGGCCGGCCGGCAATTAATACTTCCGGCGTGTAATTAATGCGCCCGCATGCACGTACGGCGCCATAATGGCTGGCACGATAATTCACGCACCATTATGATGGGCGGCCAATTGAATTCCGCGGCCACGTTCCTCTATAAATTCAAATTCAAGAATCTCAAAACATATTTCACTTTTTCACCGACCGCGACTTCTTCAGCGCCTAGCGCCTTCGAGTTTGCAGCGCCTTCTGGAATCTCCCCAAAACAACAGGAATTTCGTACACAGCCGGCGCCCGCGATCCCATGGCACCTAAGGACTCCCTCAGAGAAGGTAATTTCCAACATTTCAGCTCGGCAAGATCGCGGCCGCGATCTTGCCTACTAGAATTTGTAAGTTTAGTATAACCATAGCTGCTCAGCAAGATCGCGGCCGCGGTCTTGCTTGCTAGGTTTTGTAATGTTTTGATAGCTGTGGCTGCTCAGCCAGATCGCGGCCGCGGTGTTGCTGAGCATAGATTTTCTTTCTTGCGATGTTCATGAGTAGTATAGTAGCTCACTAGGATCGCGACCGCGATGTTCCTGAGCAGTGGTATTGTTTTCTTGCCTTGCTTGTGTGGAGTGCTATTTTAGTTGCTTGGAAGGATCGCGGTCGCGGTTCTCTACAGTAGTTTATACTTTTCGTTGCACAACATCATGCAGCCTATAAGGCACTCACCACAGGCTTTTGTTTACAGCACTTGCTCTCTTTCGTGGACCGGATGTCGAACCCATCCGTATTATAACCCCTTCTAATGAAAGGAAATGGAAGCCATACCGCACATTAAAGGTGATCGCAGAAAGGACCTGTGCCTGTTCCTGCAGACTGGAAAGAAACCTCAGGACGTTGAACAAGTTGGCATAGTGGTGGCAATGTGGGAAGGCACGAAGAACAAAATGGCCTCCTATCAGCCATTCCACGTCATATTTCCGCTCCTTTTTTCCCATGCCACCTAGGATACCAAAATGAGGATGCTATCATATGTGCAGGACACACGTGCATTGCGCCTCGAGTACATTCTGAAATGGAGCAATTATGATCCGCCTTTGATGACAAAACAAAAAATGAACAAGCCACCCACAGGGAAAAAACGCCCCCACATCAGCTAAGGGTTATGGTCGGGTGTTGCCATCCTATGAATCTCTTTTTGTCGAATAAAGGGAAACAGAGACATATTGGTAGGTTTCTAAGATGCGTAAATGGTTTGTCTACAGACAAAGAAGCCTCCGAGCTGTGCTTTGAAGGCGCTCAGGACGAGAAAAATGCCCTCCGTGATGGACACCAATTGGCTAAGAGCCGTGGCCAAGAAAAAGAGTGTGAAGCCTATTGCTACTTTGGGAGAGACGTCAACACCAAAAAATCTTGTTGAAGAAACACAATCCACGATAAACCCCTCCGGTATTATTAACCCTACTCTTCCTCTTGCTTTGAAGGCCCCAGATAGCACTACATCCGGTGGATTTATTCCAAAAAAACTCCCTCCTTTCAAAATTAACCTTAGAAATCTGACACCTGCTGACGATAGCCCGCAGCCCAGCAGTTCTCAAACTCCCCCCTCAGTTGCAGACGCCTCCTCTAGACTAGCATTGACATGGCCACACGCACCTGCCATTCCAGTCGAGTTGAAGTTCAATCCGGAGGAGGAACGCAAGATGGCAGAGCAAACCACTCAGAAGCTTGAACAGTTTAAAAGGTTTTACCCCTTAGGGGTTAATTGGTTTACAAAGATTTCTATTTTTGATTGTGAACCTGCACCAGCAAACTTGACACACAGAATGCGATCAAATGACCATGTTCAAACTCTGGTTAAAAGCTTCAAGACATACCCAACAGAGGTCCTCACACCTGCTGACGTCGTGCCTACCAGGTAACTGATTCTTTATCTTTTGGACACTCGTTATGTAGATTTGACTTGATGGTTGTCTATCTTTCAGGAGGAGGGTGACATGGAGCAATCCAGAGGATTTGAAGGGCAAGAAATTTTATATTATTTCTGGCAACCACAGTATTTGCGCCGCACAACTCCTTTGTTCGGTCGTCGGCCAGTTGGAGCAGCAACTAGAATTTGCCAAAGTATATGCTAGAAGAAGATCGAGGGTGCTCAACGGAAATCTTACAGACAAGGAATATATAGAGTTGAGTATTCAATGCAACGAAGTAATTGCAAACACCGTCTACAGAGAGCCACTGATTGAAAAACTGCAACAACTTCGTCATCAGCACAAGGCTTATGGCTGTCCTCCACAAGGACCTATAGGGACAGCTACAACTTCAGCTTGGAAGGTATTTATTCATTTTCTACTCGCCAACATCGCGTCAGCTGATCTTGATGACCTTTGCTTCTCGCAGGATTTCCATGAAATTGCAACGCACCACCTTGAATGTGCGGGAGCTTAAAGATGAAAAACAATTCATCTTTATGGATGAGAAGGTTTTCAAGAAGTTAATGGAAGTTGCCGAACCGTGGGTGAACCTTAAGCTCGCTGATCACCATGGTGAGTTTCCTGACAAGCCATCCAAAGAATTCTTTAACAAGACCCGGCCCGGTTTGCTACGAGGTATGTCGAATGCGTAGGTGTCACAAATGATTATAGAAGGCAAGACGATTTAAAGGTGCAGCCTGTGGTATAGCGGAGATTTGATTGCAAACAACGGCAACGTGACATCGAACCCTCGTCACTTTTATGAGGCGCGAAATTTTATCTTATGCCACAAATTTGCCGCAAAAGGATTTCGATAGGCCGGGAGGAATTGCTTCAGGGCTTTTCCCCGATTTGATCGAACAGAGAATACCGGATATATCGATAACCGATACGTAGCACGTGAAAGGCTAACTATAACAAGGATCATACACTAGGTAACCCACCAGCCTTCGAGCCAATCGAAATATTCTAAAGCCGTAAGAGGCTAGAAAAAGAAAGGAAAAGAAAAATGTGGTCATAGCAAAGGACAAAGGATGGCATCCCTACTTCCTCCCAAGTGTCGAGAATGCGACATTGATATTTATTGACATCCGAGGGATGAACAAGGTATGGGATTGCAAGAAATACACGTACACCTATTTACAAGGATAGCTACCATGACGAATGCCAAAGTTTATCACTTGGTTATTATCATGCGCTTTCTGTGAATTTGCCCAATTGCTTGTACAAATGTAAGCAAATTCGTATGTGGTGGCCACCTATCTTTAGGTTCTTATGAAGAAATGGGATGGGAGAGCAAACGAAGGGTGAAAGAACATCAGTACTATATTAGTCATATGTGCATTAACAGGAGTGATGTTCGTGTAGCACCTCGTGGCAACCGTGAGCTGGAGCTTCACCTATCTCCACACAAAGAAGGCTCCTAAGTCAACACCATTGCCTCCAATGCCGCTAATGTAATGAGGATGCCGATGAGAAGATAAAAAAGAAATTTCGTGACTCTTTTTACGTGAAAACCAAGATTCAAATGGGCGGCAATGGAAGGAGATATTGTATTGAAATGCCACCTGAAAACCTCGTTATGCCTACCATATTGTTGAACAACCGGTGCCGACCGATGGTTATTGCTTTTTTTCTTTTACGGGGACAGACTTCTCGTGTTGCTCTTATGCAAGGCAAAAAGAGCGTGGCCTTCGAAAGTTCAGTAAAGTGTGCCGCTTTTCCGAGGGCGCTCTTGGAAACGCTTGAGAAAATGGCCAATCAAAGTAACGGGGGTTTGAAGAAGAGGAGAAAGCGAGAATGTTGAGCCTGATCCAAATACGCCCAACATCGATATCACCCAAAACACGATCTATCAAGGTTGGATTCCATTTTGGAAAACCTCGATGCTAAGTCTTACTGAAGAGAGAATGCAAGAAACAAAGCGCTTGCTTGAAGAGACGGAAAAAGGTATAGAAGCCCCGAGCCCACTTTTCAAAAAATTACATGCACTTAATGAGAAGCTTGATGGGTACATGCCTTTCTTGACAAAGTAACATAAATTTGAATACGTGGGCAGAAGAACACATGGAAACGCACCAACAAAGACATGGAAAACAGACCAAGATGAGGTCATTTGGGACACAAGAGCATCAAAACCCAAAGAAGAAGCGTAAGCTCTTTCATCCACAGCAGATTGCTACTGAATCGGAGAAGGAACTTATAGGCGGGAACAGTGCAGGGGAGAGTGAAAAATGGGAGCCTGATTCACATGTGCAGCGCATCGCAAACGCCATGGGTGTTGAGATTCCAGAGGTCACAGGTTATTCAGAGATGGACACAACACAAGCTATGGAATTGGGTAGAGAGCATGTCATCCGCATGGCCAATGATATGGGTGTGATACCTGATAGCGTATCTGAAACACAATCAGAATAATGAATATTGTATATTACTTCCTTCAATGGAAATTTTGGTTTCAGGAATATGTATTACCATATCTTTTTGTCTTTACTACTACTTCGTGCATGTTTAATGCTAAAAATAATCGCGACCGCGATCCTCTGTGGCAAATATATGGCTTTAAATACTGAAATTTTTGTGATATGCTTGCTCCTCTGTACCTTCTTTTAACACAATGCTCTCATATGGTTTTAATAAAAGGCTCATTATTTTGTCTCCTTTCAGCTGCGAAACATCGCGTTCGCGATTCTTGCGATAAGATTGAGCATTCCCTCCTACTACATTCTACTCACGATGGACCTTTGCATGAGCTGTAAAAATTATATTTCCGAAGAACACTGAATCATTTGCAGAATTTGTGCAAAAAAACGCCAACTTTTACTCAGTTGGTAGTAGTTTCTGCACTATATGGCTAACCACTAACCTATTTCATGCTAAACGAGAATTCCAAATTTCTCTAATTAATTAATTCATGCTTCATAGTGACAAAAGAAAACCTTGTTGAAGATCCTCAAAGGCTGGTTCAGGGCATAGGATTCTTGTTGGGGTTTTATTCCCCCTGATCGGTTGCAAGTCTGAGCTGTATCAAGATCAGAAATTCAACTGGATTGTGAAGCTTCAGATAAGTTTACCCCTGAGCATCGGATTGGAATTGGGGTTCAACTGCTCAGGCTCATGATAATTTGATGGCCATTATGTGGTAACTGCTGCTGGAATTATGTTGCTGGGATATTTAGTACTCATGAATATGAACCATATGATGGTTCTTGTGTTAAAGGGGTGAGTCAAATGGGATGGATTTGATCCCATCTTGACTCGCATTCAAGGGCCCAAAAATCGTGAGATGGAATATCATGTATAATATGCCTCGATCCAATGGTCTAAAAAATTTATAATACACCCCAAATAATAATATCATGTATAAAGTCTGCGTGATACCATCATGTAATCTTATTGCTGCTGGTGTCACCTTTATCTGGAGTAGAATTAAGTTAACTTAGTTTATACCCCTAATACTACATAAACCCACCTTGATTATCAGATGGTGGTACCAAATTACATTTCAAATTCATGTAATTATCCATCGATTACTTTACAGCAAATCCTTACATTATAACATATCCTTCAAGCCAGGATTACTCCAGAATATTCCGTGTGAGTTGGAATCTCAACCCTTAAGATAAAAATCTAAGAATATAATACTGAGCATATAAAATATGCTAAATCCCTAGATTTGGATTCAATAAATACACATTATAGTCTAAAAAACATGACAATATGTTCATATTCATATCTAAAATTACTACACATGCAAAAATAAGATATTCAAGTAATAATAATTTCAGTAGCAAGTAATAATAATTCATATTAGATATTCCATGTGAGCTGGAATCTCAACCCTCAAGATAAACACTCTAAGAATAGAATACTGAGCATATAAAATATGCTAAGAACCTAGATTTACACTCAACAAATACACAATAGTCTAGAAACATGAGCATATGTTCATATTCATATCCAAAATTACTACACATGCACAAATCAGATATTGAATAACTTTAAAAAATCAAGGACTTATACAATAGATCCAAATGCTTCCCAGGATTTGAATCTAAGTATATCCAATCAACAAGAGAATTGAAATATACCTGGAACCTCTTGTACTCCTGTATACAAGCAACCTACCAATGAAAACAATAGAAAATCCAAACAAGTCATGTATTCATAGTCATATATGCCCAATACAGGATTAGACACGCCATGTATGCTGGCACTATGTAAGGCCGCCAACACATTATAACCACAAATTAAAGTACATGTGCTGGTGCCATAAGACTTCTAGCACACTATCACATCAAATATAAGCATGTGTGATGGCGCCATCACCCCGCAAATGCACAAAAACAAACAAAAATACAAGTGGAAAACAACAATGTAACAAGAGTCCCTTTCTCTAGGAACATTTTCTCAGGTAGCCATTCATTCTGTTTCGCCAAGGCATATCATATCGATGCATATTTTTATGTATCAAAGCTCTAACATTTCAAGATGGCTTTGGTAATGATAGCTTGTAAATCAGAGGGTCTACAACCTCCAATGTCCATGTAAGTCAGACATAAATCAGTACAACAATTTATCGCTCATAGTATCAAATAATGGCCCAATAAAAGTTGATGGCCGACCACGAAACCCGTCAATATTAAGCAGTTCTTTAAACTTTAAATTATGCCATGATTCCATAAATCAAGATACAAAAAAACCTCTACAAAAGCACTCCCATGGAGTGACCTAATTTCAGAATACCAATCGTAGCAAAAATTTAAAACCCTACTCAGAACATACCATTGACTAAAAAAAGGTAGTTTTGGGGGGCGGAGGGGGGAGGCAAATTAGCAACCTTTTGAGCCAATACATTTCTAACCTTTGTTTCACCCTTCTATTAATCTTCATAGATGTTAAAAATCTTATCTATCCATCCATCCTAGTGTTGCCACGTACCTAGTGTATAGTACTTGTATAGTACATCTTCCAAGGTACTGTACCTTTTATGTACTTTAGAGATTTTTTCGTACTTTACGTACGTTTTCCATCTGCTATTCTGTTTTATGTACAGTACATACAGTACGTTACAGATGGAAAAAATATAAAGTTCTTTATGTCAAATCAATTCGAGAGAAGGATCGGCAGGTTAGACTTTTTTGAGGAGTTTCTATAAGTTCTGAACTATAAGGCGTTAAGAGGTATGGCTAGTCAAATAAAAACCTGCAATAAAAAGTTCATGTAAATGGATTGAGATTGGTACTAAATCAAAGAAATATAAGCTTGAAAAGTTTACCTGCTCTTTGTTGAACACTTACAAGGGCTAGAAACATATAATTAGAGTTTTTTGAGTCTTGAATCTGACATTAGGCATTGAGGGGACACAAAATTGACATGAGGGTATGATTTAAACCCATGGAAAAATAAAACAAAACAAGGTGCAAAGCACTGTGGATTGCCCCCAAAATGCTATTATGAATAAAGCTTTATAAATATATCTTCATGCGTCTGGTCGTTTAGTCTAGTGGTAATACACTAGGTCTAGCAACTATAGGTCTCGAGTTCGAGACCGCCCAGAATCGCACTTTGAACTGTTGGGTGTCAAAACCCACAGACGCAATGTAAAGTGGTTGGGGGGCACCTCTGCTTCCACCATTAACCACGGGGTTAGTCACACGGACTAAGTGGGGATCGGGGATCTAGGTCATATCTAGCATTAATAATCACAAAGTATTAACTTAGAACAATAACGTAGCCTTACCGTAACCTCGCCTGTGCATGACGTTGTACCATACGGTACCAACGCCCGATGTTCAAATATTACCATTTGCATAGCACTGTGCAAAACCGTGAGTCTAGACCATCGCACCTGGACTCCGGCCCCAGAGGTCTATATCAAAGAATTACATCATAGACAGTTACATAATTCACCATCCTTAACAAGCTTACATCCAATAATTCCATAATACACACTTCATATAGCAAGAGAAAGCCCAACCATGACTCAATAAGTCTAATAACCTCAATAATGCAATATACAGCAATCACCATTAAATAAAAGATAAAAGTCTACACATTTTCATGATTCACCAACAACAAGGTTAATATCTACATTTAAGTCTTAATAATGTTTAATCTATAGCATTCAGCTATCGCTATGCTTCCATTACTGACTTCCTCCATACATAACACATGTGCTTTGCATTTTACCCCTCCTTAAATTAACTAATTCCAAAGGTTTTAATCATATACTAGCTACCTTGTTAACTATCCATGTCATAACGTAAACAACTTCTATTCATTTACCTATTATTCCTCATCTTACCCCTTGTCTCTAGATAAATCCGTTAACTCAATGCCTTTTTAACAAACCATTAATATTTTTCATTTAACTTTAGCCTTATCTTTGAACTTATTATATTATTATTTGACCTACTAACAAATGTTAACTTTTTGTTATTTCCTATAACCTAACCCTGATCGTGCGTTTACAGAGAACGCAAACACGGCTTGCTGCTGTCGGATCTGGCCTCCAGGCCATCAAATCATCAGGAAAGTCTCATGAAACATCCCGATTTGGCCTTCTCAAGGCTTCTTGAAGCATTTCGGCCTACCTAGGGCACGATTCAGGAGGTTTCAAGTCGGTTCTTGGCCATCAAAATCATGTTGTCTACAGCAAGTTCTTGCTTCAATCCTCCTAATTTTTCTTTCTTTCTCCATTTCGGCCTTCCTAAGGCCCAATTCGGCCTTTTCCAGGGCAATTTGCCATGCTTTTCAAGCATCCCAGATCAACAAGATCATGCCGTCCTGCCGGCATCATGCAAAGGAAATATTGCTGCGTTGGCTAGAACACCTCTTAATTCTGCCTTCTCTACAATTCATCCCAATTCTTGTATTTCCTTTTCTATAAATACATTCCAATAAAAAAATAGTTTGTTTTAAAAATAAAAAACCCAAAGATAAATTCTAAAAAAAGGAATCTCTAGCCCAAAGGTTAAAAAAACCAATAGTTTTTCACAAAAAAAAATGAGTTTCCGATCGCCGGAAAAATAATTTGGCGTCCAAAACACGGAAAACCTTAGCGTATATTCATACGCAAAAAAACCAAAAAGTTTTTCACCGCCGGAAAAACAATCAGTAATGATGGCCATCAGATTATCAGATATACCCCTGATATGCCAGAATATGCCAAAACCAACCCTCCCCCTAACGAATTGCCCCCTTAACAGGGGCAATCCAAAAATGACCCTACATTTTAGAGGTACACAACGTATTGTACACTATCTAAGGTACTATACATACAAAATCATAGTGTATAGGAACGTAGATAACACTGACCATCTGTCCATCCATCCATCCTATCGATAAGCTCTGCCTAAACATAAACTAAGAATAATTTTGTCACATGATTACATTGGCAAATGGTTTTTACAAGGTTCTTGTTGGGGAAAAAAAGTTTATTTTAACATAGGGGCTTCTTGTGCATGCTGAACCATTAACAGTTCATATAATTATAGAGGAAAAGATGTAGCCAGAAATAAAAAAGGGACATAAAGAAGCTTATATTATTTTAAAGGCTTATATTATTCTATTGATTTATCCTTTTAAAGGCTTGTTATTTTCAAAGCGAACAAAACTTTTTAAGAACTTTTTAAGGGATTGGGTTGGCGATGATGTGTATGACGCGTTTCAGGATTTCAAGAGGCAAAGGCATCTAGACAAAATTCTTAACTCGGGCTGCATTTCTCTGATTCCCAAGTGTAAAACCTTCAACAGTTTCGGACTGGCGCCCCATCACCTTACTATCTTCTGTGTACAAGATTTTTGCCAAAGCTTATGCACAAAAGCTTCGGGATATTCTTGCCGATTCCATATCCTCTACACAGTCAGGATTTCTGCCACGACGATGCATATTAAACAATGTAGCTGCTGCCTATGAAGGTATTTACTGGGCTCGACTTCAGGGCCATGAAGTTGTATATTTGAAGCTGGACTTTGCAAAAGCATATGACAGTGTCGACTGGGCCTTCTTAGAGAAATGTCTCTTATGCTTCGGTTTTGGTGCACAATTCACAGCTGATGTCATGAGGCTTCACACTAGTTCCTTAGCAATGTGGTCTCGAGTTTGAGACCGCCCAGAATCGCACTCGGTACTGTTGGGGGTCAAATCCCAACAGACGCAATGTAAGGTGGTTGGGGGCAGGGCCCAACCGAGAAATGTAGTGTGGTGTGTGGTCAGATGTCCAGTTGGATGCTGCCTAGTGGCGTGACGTTAAAACTACTATCTATCTATCTATTCTCTTCCAAGGGGAACCCTCAACATTCTTTCAGGTGGGTCGTGGCATCCGTCAGGGCTGCCCTTTAGCTCCATTGTTATTTACAGTTGTGGCAGAGGTCCTTGCCCAGGTCTTCTCTCTTGCCGCACAGGAGGGAATCTTGCATGGACTTCCTATGAACAATGGGTCGCAGGAGATCTGTAATCAATATGCGGATGACACTTTCCTTTTTCTGAGGCCAGATGAGCAAAATTTGCAGAATGTCGTTTCCTTGTTGGATTCTTTTTCCCTAGCATCTGGTGTTTTTGTGGGTTGGCAGAAGTGTACAGCACTATGGGCATTGGACTCTCCAGTTCCACCATGTGTAGCTGCCTATCCATGGAAGATCCTTCGTTATGGTCAATTAACCAAACTTCTTGGTATCCCTGTAGGTCATATCTCATCAGGAGATGCGTGGGAGGCAGTGATTAAGGGCTTGGAAAAGCACTGTTGGTCCACAGCGAAGCTTTCCATGGCAAGACGAATCGTTGTGGCTAAGTCAGTTTTAAGCAGCACCCATGTGTATATGGATTCGTTCATGTTGGCTCCACAGTCAAAGATACAACTTCTCGTCAGGGTTGTCAGGAACTTCATCTGGGGGGGAACAGAGGAGGGTGTTGCTGTCAAAGTCAGTTGGAAAAAGTGCATGTTGCCAAAGCATTTTGGCAGCCTTGGAATGATCAATTTTTTTTTTCAGAGCAAGGTGATGATTTCTAAGTTTATTTGGAGAATTTTGAATAATGTGGATGAGTCCCCGGGTTCCCGTCTTGTTTATCAGTCTTTGCAAATGTGCATTTCTTTTGGGTCTTGGTCTCTTAGGCCACTTTTCCCCTGGGCTCTATTTTATCCACTGACCGCATACCCTAATGCGTCCCCATTTCTTAGAGGATTGCTAGTTGCATGGGAGACTGTGCAATCTCTGTTTCATTTTCACCATCTTGTGCACATTAGCACTACTGCAAGTTGTTGGTGGATTCCATTGGATGGTGGTCCTTTGGTAGCTTCAGTCCACCCATTGACGCAGCGTCGTTGGAGAGCAGCAGGTGTGCATATGATATCTGATTGGTATAATAATCAAAGGCAATTGCTGACATGGGAAGAGTTTAGAGCTAAGTTCTTCCTTCTAAGGTGGGATCGAGCTATTTGGCAGAAGGTGTCTTCAATTCTTCCTCCAGTAGCACAAGTGGATGACCCCCAGCCTTGGGTAGTTCATGAGCATGTCAAAGCAGATAAGTTGGTGAATTCCATGTACAAGGTCTTGCTTGATGCTGACGTCTTGCCTCCTTCGTCCAAGTGGCCTTTGGTCATTTCTAGGGATCGGCAGAAAGCAGTATGGAAATGGGTATGGGATAAACAATTCCATCCCAAAGTATCTGTTTTATGGTGGCAAGTGACTCATCGTTGTCTGCGCGTTAATATTCTGGTGCACAGATTTCGTCCAGAGGTATCTGCACTTTGTCCCTTATGTGCACAGAGGGACGAGACAATTGAGCATTTCTTCTTTCTATGTAGACATGTCAGACATGCTTGGTTGTGGCTTCAAGGCCTCTTTCATTGCAATTTGAATAGCCAGCAGGTGTTATTAGCAGTCTATCCAAGTAGTTGGGATAATTTGGCAAAAAGGGCGTTTCATTTGGCTTCTGCATGGATCATTTGGTCCATTTGGAAAAGAAGGAATCTTCTCATATTCAAAGGTCTTGCTTGTTCAGATGCACAGATCCTTCTTGATGCCCAACAACGAATTATCAAAGCATTCAGGTGCTCATCAATTGCTAATGAGGTGAAGAGCCGTATTTGGGAGCACTATCTTCAGATTCATACTTACTTATGAGTTTTTGCTTGCTTTTTATATTGTTTAGATGTTGTATTTGAGTGGGGTGGTCTTGCTCTGGTGGACATTCTCTCCACTGAGTTATTAGTCCCCATTGTACTCTGTAACTTTCTCTGGATAATAAAGGCTCAAATCCTTCAAAAAAAAAAAAAAAAAAAAACTTTTTAAGAACTTTTTTTGTTTATCTTTTTAATGCCTTATTATTTTAAAACTCACAAACGCGAATGCAACTCGTAGTTTTTGTTGGACAGCCGCTTGCATGTTGGATGATGCTCAAATGAGCTGGATGGACTGCCGGACTGGGCAGACTATTGCAGGAGTTGATGTAATTTCTGGATTCAGAAGTTTGCTTGATCCTAATAATCTTGAGCTTCCTTGTGATTGAGCTTGAGTTTATGCTTGATTCTGGAACATAAATATTGATGGTTCATCGGTAGCTTGTGTTGAATTGGCCATAAATTGATTTTATCTAGCCTTCAAGGTGTACGCATGGCAGAATTTAGGGTCGCATTTGGATTCATACAACAGAACAGGAAAGAGGAGATGTACTGGAGAAGCTTAATTTCTTCCAGAGCTTAGCCAGGACTGAACAAGCCAGAAGACCTGCAAAAGGCAGCATTGCAAACTATATGTGAAACATCATTGTTGTGCAGTAAGCTTTTATGAAGATATTGAAACTAAGACAGGTAGATTGGGCAGTTTATTTTTTGGGCCTTTTTCATTTTTTACTTTGAGGGATGATGTCATGGTGGCTGCACTTTATTGGCCGCGTTTTGCATCGAAAGAAAATTAGAAAATTTATGTTTTGGTATGCTACAGGAGATGATGTTTTTTTAGTTTGGAAAAAAAAAAAATCGGAGAACATTGGCAAGGTCATGGATAACATATAAAACATTAAATATACACAAATCCTATACAACGATTCAACTTTTGAGCCTAACTACGAAGGCAATAAAAAATCAAGGATGAAATTTTATTCTATGCATTGGATTGTTTATGTTAAAAATTCGATATTGTTATTTTAAAGCGGGTTCATGTCTTTGGATTCAATATGCTTGGCTTCTTATTTTGAAGAATTCTTCTCGGAAAAGGTGTCATTTTGCTATAGGTACCCAGAATTGGAACATTTTCATCAAGTGGGCCTTGATTTTGGAATGGAAAGGAGAACATATGGGAACGGGAATATATGTGGAATGTGAGTTTGATTTCTCCAGCTATAGTAATTTTAGTAATGGAGTTCCCAGACATTATGGAGTACTTAAAATAATTTAGATGTTTTTATAATTAAACTTTTAATAAAATATAGTTTTATAAATAATTAACAACACATGCATAGTAAATGTACCAATTACCTCATGTTCCTCTATAAACAAATTTGAAACTGGCCATTATCTTAAATCATTTGAGAGCCTTGGGGATCTTTTTCGCCTGCGCACTCGCCTCGATCTGTTGCCATGAAAAGCTCCTGAACTTCTTCCAAATCTAGCTTCAGCAACAACTTCGTTTGCCCATCTCCTGGGTCTAGAGCTCGAACCTATGCTCTGAGGAGAAAGACAAGATTGTAAGGGGGAATGGATATGTTTTAGGTCCTTTGGAAGAATGTCTGAGAACCCATTGAAGGCATTTGGAATCTGCTTGATTATGAGCTTATTCTGATCTAAAGCAGCGCGTGCTCATTTCATTCATCACTCTTCAGGTAGGCTTCCAAACACCCAATCCGCCACATGAGGGCCCAGTGCTTTTAGATCTAACGCATCTGTTTTCTTTCTTTCTTTCTCCGATTTTTTTTCCATGGAGAACATAATAGAATAGAATAGAATAGAATAGAGTTTTTATCGTCCACGGAGATCAATTGGCCTATGGGACCCAAACAGGAGGCGCAACAAGCATATTACTGTCCGGGTTACCCCCTACCTCCCCTTACCTCCACCCCCTCCCCCCTCCTCCTGAAGGGTTGTTTGGGGGAAAAACTGTGACAGGAATAGGTTTGCTGTCAAACTATACAAATACAAATACAAATATATATCATGGGGGAAATATATATGTACACGTATCAGGTAAGTGCCCGAGGACTGAGCTGATCTCGACGATTCATGATCTCTTGAAGGTATGATCTCAACCTTCATACCGAGCTCGTGCTCATCATCTCATGCAAGGGCTGGCCAGGACGGACCAGTTCAGCATAGCGTATCTGAATGTCATCATATGCCAGACAACTCCGAAGGATATGGCATTCGTCTTCCATAGCTCCAACCTGGCAGCGTTGACAAAGCCTCTCCTGACGCGGCTCCCCAATCCATCTCCCCATCTCAATCCGAAGACGGTGTGCACCTGTGCGGATAGAGGCAATGGATCTGCGATTTTTCATGGGTAGACGGTGCGCATGTAGCATTGCGGGCCCCGCTCCAATATGGGATTTATGTGGCGTTGATAATGTGCTGTCTTGACCTGTTCAAGGGTGCTGGCATCCCGTCGCTTGATGAGGAAGCATGTATCAAGGTACTGTCTGAGACTGTGGCGATCTGCCTCTATTTGCACTCGGATGCACCTGTTCTCCTGCACATTCCATCTGGCCAACCACTGAGCTCTCTTTTCCCGCTAGCAGGCTTTTAGGCATTGAGGCCCCATTACCACAGTGTAGCAAGGTTAGGGAGATGAGTATCGTCCATACTGACCACCTTCTAGAAGTAGATGATGTGTCTGTCAAGGGCCCCGCTTTGAAGAGGCAAGAAACTTGTTTCCTGCAACAGTATCTGGTATGGGACTATGGACTTCACCCCCAGGGCCTGTGCCAAGAAAGCTTTTTGCACCTACTCCAAGTCATTCCAAGTGGCGAGGGAAATCACCGGGCCCCAGACCTCGACCCCATATAAAAGCACAGGTTCTATAAGCACCTTGAATAGGTGCAATTGGTGGGCTCAATCATACAGCTCTGCCTTGTGGCTATTGTTCTGCATTGCATAGAATGCCTTCCAACCTGCTGCGGCTCGCACTTGGATGGAATTGTCCCAGTTCATGGCGGACAAGAACTCCACCCCCAAATATTTGTAAGCGGACACCACTTCAATATTTTGGCCATGATAAGTGAGGGTTGGAGCCCTTGGCTGACGTGCGGACGATATGAGAACTATCTTGGTCTTGTCTAAGTTCACGCGCATGTCAGTCATCTGCATATAGACTAGGAAGGATAGACGGAGGGATCAAACAGAATAAGTTGTGTTGCATCGTACAAGGAAGAATAGAGTGGACCACATGGTAATGGGGCCATGAAATATGGAGACACATTGAGGATTTTGAATAGGCTGCTGCAGAAGACCGCCCAAATCTTCGTTTTCCCTTTTCGTTTCTATTGCCTTGCTATGTTAGGCACCTCTCACATGATCATGTTATGTCTAGATAATATGGCACTAGTTATATTTGAGCCTTGCACGTCAAAATTTCTTCTTCTTCTCTTCTGCTCATACCATGTTGCTAGATCCTGAAGTGCATTGCATTGAATCTCGACAAATGATTGCTCTTATGTCACGATAATTTGCACTGAAAATGCTATTCTATTCTAAATTGCAATTCTGTTCTAAATTGCATTGCTATGTTCTGTCCCATTTCCGTTGCTTTATGTACATTGCGTAGCCTACATCATTGGGTGGTGGTGGCATTGTTGTTGTCATCGACGATTTCTTGAATGTGAGTAATGTGCATGTACATTTGAGTTCTTCATATTAGTTTATCTGAAGTTTACCTACCTAGGACTTTGAAACCTTATTCTAAATTGTTTTTTTCTCACTAATTGAGTATTCTAAGTTAGCTAATTCATGAGTATACAGAGGCATCTCAGCAATTATTCTTGATCAGTGGCCTGTCAATCCCTGGTTGAGAGTTAATTGATTATTAAAGGTTTACCTAATTGGCTAACCGATTATTGAAACCTTTTTTTCCCCTCCTGGGCTCTTAGTTCTTAAAGCATATGCATGTTGTTTAGAGCACTTCATAACGGGAACAAAGGGTTTTGGCAACGACACAACTTGGAAATGTGGATCAAAACATGAAACAAAGTTTCTATTATCTATGCATTTTGCAACTACCCGTTGCTCCATTAAGAACCCCATTGCAACTACAATAGCTAACACAACATCACCAAATATACCCATTGTTCTTCAAAATTGGATACAAAAGAGCCATCCACTTTTTCTGATCTTTGTAGAACTCTTTGTATTCTCATCTTACTATTGGAGAATCCAATCCAAATGACAATAACGTACTGAGAAAAAATCTAAAGGCAAAGTAGATGCAACCTTGAATCCAAATTAGGTCATGTTTCAGGGATTGACACAGCCTAAAAAGATGCATAATAAAATGTATTGATCTAGAACCAAGAAATTCAATGAAAATCCATAAAAGCATATTATTTTTTACAATAAGATTTTCAATGTCCACATGTTGTTAAATGATCGTCTTCAATTTTCTTATCTTTTCCATGTTTTTTAACATAGAAAGATACAAGAAAATCCTTGTTTCTATGAAGCTATGAAGATCCAACTTTATTTATCATTGCATTCCATACATCCAACTTCTATTGGATGTCCTGCATAATACGATGGAGAGGAAAGGAGTAAGTTATGTAGTCAAGTTTTCGTAAAGGAAGAGATAAAAGTAGCCCAAACAACTATTAAAAGGATAAGCTATCTAGTCATGTTTTCATTAAAGGGAGAAATAAAAATAACCCAAACAACCACTAGTAAAATTGATACTTAAGGAAGGAAGGAAGGAAGGCTCTTTTATCGTCCGCGGAGGCCAATCGGCCTATGTGACCCAAATTACACGGGTGCAGCAAGCCCATTGCTACCCGGATTAAGGTGGTCCTCGGGATTTGCGCCCCAAATAACAAACATCTAAAAGCCAAAGGAAAGGGAGAAAAGTGCTTGTCACGCCAACTTTTTTTCTCATAGTGCTTGAGAAAGTGTAAAGAATGTTTGTAACCTAGTCAAATTTAGAAGGCTTCTTTCTAGGAATCGAAGCTGGATTTTGCTCAACAAAGTATTTATTAAATAAGATGAGGATCATAGTATGCTCATTCGCCTTTTGAGACAAGTAAGGAAGCGTCTATACCATCTTCAGCAATAGCAATTGTTGACGGAGCATATAGATTGATTGACGGAGCATATGGATCTCTACCTGCAAGAAGTTCTATGTTTAGTCGTCTAGTGTAGTATTAATAATAAAATGGATATAAGGAAGGATTTAGATAATGACAATCACGATCTTGTATTTTGGGAAACTGTTGTCTATAACATGTGTATGCCATGAGAAGCCCTATCAAAGAAACACTTATATGTTACGACATGCTCAATCGAGTAAGAATAATTCAAATGAGGATATTAAGTTCATTAACCTAGAGAAGCTCCAATCAATATATCTTGCCAATGGTGCCAATAATCATTCAGTCGCGTGATTGCTACGACGGATGCAATTAAGAGGGGTGTACTAATAAGAATGAGCTTTCCTGCATGCCCTTGATGGTTGAAAACTTGAATTTTTCCAGCAAGATAAAATGACAAGTAGCCTAACCCTGCAAATGACACTGCACGAGAATTTCGTTAATTGTGTAGGTATGACCGGAAAAAAACAAACTGCAATTCTGTGAGAGTAATACTTACATGATGCATGGCTGCTTGGAAAGCTTCTATATCCTTCGATTATGGTCGGTTGATTACCGGTGCATAACACCCCATGTGTTGCAGCGTCATAAACCTAAGATACATGTAACTATGGTTAAGAAAAAAGAAGTGTTCAAAGCTATGATCTTATGTAAAATGTGTAGGGTTGGCTTAGATACTCCATTCCCATCAGGGAAGCATCGCCAGAAGAAATCTGGACGTGGGCTCCCAACTGCAATCTTGATAGCTTCAGTCATAGCGCCCGTGCTTATGACAGCATAAAGCAAGCCTGGAAATGGGAGGATAAATTCAATTTAACAACTTTCAAGTTACACACTTTAAATCAAACCAAACTTTGCTGGTTATTTTGTCGTACCAAGTGCACCCTGATGTAAATCGAGAATTTGCCTCCTAAATGCATAGAATGCAACGAAAGTTAGAGCAGGGACTCCCAGGGCAAGAATCTGGTCACGAACAAGCAAAAATATGGAGTCAATTAAAATACAGATCAGGATATTAAACTGAAGAATAAATCTTTATACCGGAACAACATAATCAGGCACACTGCTATCCTTGAGAGGAAAGCTGAGATCCCGTATCCAAAATTCGGAGACAAATCTCTGGAAAGGCTGGATTTGATGAATACCATAGTACAGAATAGCCAAGCAAATGACACCGATCCAATCATACAAATAAAATCTCGCATATGCCTTCAATGTGGCCATAGCAAAAACACCCAGTCTGTTTCTCTCAACTGTATTATTATGGATTTACATATTATATGGTGGTGGACATATGGACATATCCTCATGGATATTCCATATTCATATAACGTGCACTTCATTGAAGGTGTAGATGTGGTTATGAAAGATCATGCATATAAATTAGAATTTCACTCAATTCTTTTTTGCCGACAACGTGTTTAACTCATTGGCTTAAAGCTATGAAGGAATGTTCAGATGCCTTTGCTTGCAACCTAAGCACGATGAAATAACAGGTGTCCTTTCATACCTGAATCAGCCAGGATTTGCGAAAGAATATCCATTTGACTTTGTCTAACAAACCTTTTAAACAATATATATATTCATTATTTATTACTGTTCATATGTTAGACTACTATAGGTGAAAACTATATATACGTTATTCATACTTCAGATGTATCATGGTAGACATAACATGAGCTGCACATTCTATACTGTCACACGGAACAGCCTTACCATCATCAGCTGCACGCAATGTAGTTGAACATTTCCTTGGATTCTAACAAAGAGCCTTTTTAGCATGATGCAAGGCCTTTACTGATATTTCTACATTTTGCTGGCAAAAAGTCAAATGAGCCTCAACCTTAAAAATAGAAAATCCGATATGCTTCAAATGTGCAGAATCGTTTTATACACTATACTTAAGTAGTATCTCTAGGCTTGCTCTTGAAGGCCCAACAAGCATATTCCCAGGGACATATTTGTCTGCCATGTTATACGGTGCCTCAAGAAGAGCATGTGTTTGGTGTACGTGTTATTTCAAGATGATGCTATGATAATCTGGAAAGCGATACCAGCTTATCATCCATCTGCCAGAATATATCCAACTGTGCTTTCAGAATTTATGATTCTAGAAATGCAGAAAGTCTTGGCAGGAAAGGATCATGCTGCCCAAGGATTCTAAGTTACAGTTTAGAACAACATAGGATCGTGTACATACCGATCTGAGGGAACAAAGGTCTTTCAAGCTGCCTGAACCTCCCATATATGGACAAGGGAACGGAATAACCCCTCTCATCTGTCATTTCACTAAAAAGAAAAGAAGGAAAAAAAAAATTAATACGTATGAGGCATTTGGAGCTTCTATACACACAAAACTCGTCCATTCACCTTTGTTTATCTTGCCGGAACAGTGAATCATAGCCCGCCATAGCCATCCTATGCAAGATACGGGATTTTTTTTCTTTTACAAATTTCTGAAAATGTTCTTTTATGCCAATTGTTATCCAAAATGCGTATAATTGAACTTTTATCGATTCATTTTCCATTTATGAAGATACTTCTAATAGAAAGTTTATCATGGAGACAATGAACCCCAACAAGAATGAAGGATCAACCTCAAGTTCCTACAACTCTTTTTGTGTTCTCGTCCACATACCAAGCAAGGGCACTGATGAGGCAAGCAGGAATTTGCCTTTTGAATGCACAAAATGCAATAAAATTAATAACATGGCTTCTATAAATAAATCTTATTGGAGTTAGTCGATGAGCCAATAAATAACAAATGAACGATCCAATCACTTATGTAAATCATGCAAACAAATAAAATATGAGACTGCAGTTGTACCAAAACAAATCGGGCATGATGTAGTTGCTGAACGAAATTCACATTGTTTACTTTGGACTATGTTACATCCATGGTGTGAGGGTTATAATTTAGGATCGAAACATGATTTTGGTTGATATAGTTGATCTATGGAACCATGTCCCTTATAGTAGTAGTTAAACACCAAGCAATGGAAGGATCGAAAACAAACAAACAACATTTGGTATGTGGCTTACATGTTCATGCCAGGACTTTGTTATTGTAAATTTGAATTTATACACCTCGTCATGCATCCATATGAATCAAAAGTGGTTCAAAATATGCTCGTAAATTTCAATTGATGGCGGAAATCAAATGCATATCTCGTATTTTTAGGTGGATAATTCATGGAACATAATGAAAACATTATTAGCGAGATTTGAAGTTGGTTTTTGCCCACTATACAATGCTTTAGTATGCTAAGCATGTCTTAATAGGTGGATATCGCCTTCCCTAATAGGGGTACCAGGATACGGATTCATACCTATAAAAGACGTTATTATATTAATGTAATCTATCATCAGAAAAATGGAAACAATAAGGGAAGATAGGAAAGAATAGGATAATTACAATCATGATCTTGTAATTTGGGAAAATGTTGCCTATAGCACATGTACGCCATCAGAAGCCCTATTAAGTGAAAGTTACACCTATATGTCAGGATGTCATAAACATGCTAAGAATGATAATATGAAAGCATTTTATGTTGACTAACCTAGACTTGCTCCAACAATTAGATCTTGCCAGTGATGCCAATAATCATCTAATCGTGTGATAGCAACGATTGATGCGACTAAGATTGGTACACTGATAATAATAAGTTTTCCTACATGTCCTTCATGGTTGAAAACTTGGATTTTTCCAGCGAGATACAAGGACAAATATCCAAATCCTGCAAATGACACTATGGAGAAAATACCATGAGACTATTGCATATTTGTCAATTTAAGACATAGAAGCCACACATATGAGGAAGAAGAAGAAATACATGATGAATGGCTACTAGGAAAGCTTCGATACCCCTCGATTATTGTGGATTGATCCCCAGTGCATAACACGCCATGTGTTATATTGTCATAAATCTACAGTAAACAAGTGCATGTAGTAAAAAAGTCTTATAATGTTTGATAAAGAATTATTTTTGTTGGTTGAAAACTTTCAAACAAAAGCTGGTTAAGTACCCCATTTCCGTCGGGAAAGCATCGCCAGAAGAAATCTGGACGTGGGCGTCCAATTGCTATTTTGATAGCTTCAGTTATGGCTCCCGTGCCTACAAAAGCATATAGCAAGCCTGGAAATGGAAAGGTCAAAAGCCTATTCAATTCAACAAAATCAAACAGAACCAACTAACACTAATATTCAATTCAACAAAATCAAACAGAACCAACTGAAACTAAGTTAAACTTACCGAGAACAGACTGATGCAAATCCTGAATCTGCCTCCTGAATGCATAGAATGCAATGAAAACTATGACAGGGCCTCCAATGGCAAGTATCTGCTCGCAGATAGACAAATTTTATTGAGTTAATCCATATGTAACTAGATCCGGTATGACATGAGATTGTCTGGATATGTAATTACCGGAACAGCATAATCAGGCACACTATTTTTCTTGAGTGGAAAGGTGAGGTCTTGTATCCAAAACTCAGAAACGAATCTGTGGAAAGGTTGGATTTGATGAATGCCATAATACAACGCAGCCAGGCATACGATGCCTATCCAATCATACAAATAAAATCTCAAACATCCTACAAGTGTATTTGTGGCCATAATAGTAAGACCTTCAGATCTTCTGTAAGTTAAAGCATCAGATCGCGTGGATGCTGCTCCGCATATAACATATGCCCTTTGGATATTCTGTATTCGTGTCTTTGTCTAAGGTTACGTGCTCTCATTATTTAGAGCAAACTCCACACTTCAAACTCATTTTCACGTCGCTATTACTTACACATTCTTTTATTAACACAAAGTCAATAAACCACAGAAGGTGGTGTTCCCCAAGAAAACCTAACCTAGTGTGTTTTTTCCAAGCTTCATCCTTAACCACCTTGCACAAGAGAGGCAAAATATGACCCACAAAAGATACTTTTTTTTCTTTTCATGCAGTTCCTACATAGTTGGAGGCTAAGAGTAAACCTGGGCAACATTTACCATCAGCTAAAAAAAATGCTCATTGGAACTCAAAATGTATCTCATGGCCTTAGATCAGACTTCCACGTCATACAAGGAGACGCAATACATAATATTTGCAACATTGGCATTGATGCGCATTGGACAGTTTCAGGCACGCACTTAATAGATTTTTGAGTTTGTGCTATCTGATAATGAATCCATTGGAAACTCTAGTAGTAAATAAGATTGGTTTTTAAACCAGGATGTTGTACAATCATATAAGTAAATAATGGAGATCAAAGTTGATGTCAAATAAGTTACAACTTGGTAGTGTGCTATTACTTGGAAATGCCACAAAGATGAAAAATACCTTAACAAGATGCTTTTTGTGGGGAACTATGACGACGATGCTCAGGTTGATGAAAGTTCTAGATTTTGGGTTCGTCACTTCCCTGTTCCTGTCTTTTGCATGACTTTGTAAGTGCTTGTTGATCTTACTTATGTGTGCATTCGTGTTTTTATTCATCATAGCAAGGATATAAGAATATTATATAGTGTAATGTAATGCACTTTGCCAGAGACCCAGTATAACTTGCTGAATATACATAGCCTTTGTTTATGTATAGTTTAAGATGGCTGCTATTCACCTCCAATGGTGTCATAACTATAAATCTTGTAGATGGGAATGGTTTGCCTTTGGTAAAATGCTAGGATTTATGAATGCAATACCAGAATCTTTAGTCATCAAATGACGGAGAGTAAAATACTTAAGAATGGATCTGATAAGTTGTTTATTTCATGACTGCAAGTAATGGGTAAAATTAAATATATTGTTGGCTAAAAGGGGTTGACCCGCTTCTTGAACAAGTGCAATGATGATCTTTGGGAGGGGCTAATATCACGACAGAACCAGGCAAACAAATATATCTTTATTTGAGCAAGGATTATAGCTCCGTGTTTGGTATGTATCATGGCAGCCTTAATGTTGCGCTAAAAAACACAATTTCATTTTTTTCGGACAAAGCCTGAATTACTCTTGGTTTTCATAAAATTCCTCCATCTGCCGGCCCTCTAATGCCACCTTGTGATTATGAAGATAATGCGATGGTATCTGAACTTGATCCCGTTCTTGGAAGCCACTCATGAATGAAATGAGACTGGTTTTCTGTTTCCTCACGGTTGTTTGTTCTCATGTCTGAGGTGCTTCTTGGTTTACATGTGCAAGCACTGTTCCAAGTAAAGAAATCTCTTGATAAGCATTTAATTTATCCAGGCCTCATCATAAGAACGTATTTCAACTTTCCCATAGAAGAATCATGAAAGAAACGAAAAAAAGGGGGTTGGCTTTGATAAATTTACAAGTAGAAGCAAGTTAAACTGATTCTAGAAAATCATGATTCTATAAAGTTGAAATCTGGGAACTTGAAGAACAAAGGTTAGCTTTAATAAATTTTGTATAGCCTACGTGCTTTAGGCTACGTTGATGCAAAAAATAAAATAAAATAAAAAACACAAGATCGAAATAGAGGACACAAGAGGAAACTAAACAAAGGTCGAGGTTGCTGGAGACGGCCAGTCGGCGTCGATTGGAGGTCGTTGTTGGTGCACTGTATTTTTTTAGGGGCGGTTTTGACGGGTCGGCGCTGTCTGAAGATCTAGCTCACTCTTGTCGCACTCAAATATTCTCTAGCATATCAGAAGAAGAAAGGCTGCTAAATTAAACGTTCTTAAATTGTCTATGTGGAGGACCAAATTTGATGGACACATTGTACAGATGAGAGGCAGATTTGTATGCAGAATCCTTCAAAGGCATAGCTGCAGAACTTACACATATGTTGGCCGGCAAGGCGCAGGCTATATATTCCCCATTTCTACAAAGGCATGATGGCTTGGAGGTAATTGCACCTGTCATTGAGTTGGCCACTAGATCTGTTGTCATATACATTGGTTTTGGCATTTTGCAGCCATGTTAGCTATGAATCTCCTTCGTTCTGTATTGCCTATTAAGAATGTGAAATCACGCAGGATCAATAATGCAGGATCTAAGAATGTGAAATCAAACAAATGAAGCGATTAGTGGATGCTATGGTAGTGGAATTCTGATGTCTTAACAGTAGAGTTGTTACTAGAACTATTCTGGGTTCATCCACCAGAATTGGTCCAGCATACCATCTGCCACTTAAACCCAGGTAGCTAACAAGAGAAATTTCCATGTCATAAGATACCACCACGTTTGAAATCTTCACTCGATTCTTTATAGCCATGGACAATTTCATGACCAATAGATTTACTGATATGTTGTGGTGATTGCCCAAACCTCATAGAATTCAGCAGTTTTTACGCCAGGCCAAAACTGCATTCTCTAAACTTTCAAAACTGCATTCTCTAAACTTTCCTGCATAAAGGGATCCAAATGTTTTTAAAATTGAAAGTAATTAATGTTTTATGATAAAACATATTGATTTGCACGTTTTTATGTTTTCGTGCTATTAGATGACATTATATGAAGCGTCAAAGCATACACACTAACCCCAAATTTGGCTCTATGTGTAGTTTTTTGCTGTCTTTTTTGCAGAAAAACAACGCTTAAAGCCCACCTGTTGTTTTGTTCCGAAAATGCTAGAAACAACATGTAGTTTTTATCTAAAAAGTCTATGCATAGAAATTTGACAGTTTTTTAAGAAAAATACAATGTGTTGTTTTTTTTTTTTTGGTGTTGTTTCTAGTGCAACTAGCCATTGTTTATTCTCAATATAAAACACGTTGTTTTAGACATTCAACACGTGGAAAAATAATATTACTAAAGCAAAAAAGAAAAAAACTACACATATCCACACGTTGAAAAGAAAAATATTGTAGTTTTAATGCCACTAGGCATTGTTTTTCCCAAATAAGAGACGTTGTTTTAAACATTACAATGAGTAGAAAACTAATATTTCAACACTATAAACAAAATACTATAGGTCATATCCATGCATAGGAAACTAATATTACAACATTATAAACAAAATACTATGGGTCCATTCTTTAGTTAAGACATGTTGAATTTCTTTAGTTGACACGTTGTTTTCGATATCGCAATACATAGTTAAGCTAATATTACAACATAAAAAAAAAAACCAACAAGAAACATCTACAAGAAGAAGGATCGATATGGTTTATTTTAAAAAAACCCTTTGGGAATCGAACCCAAAAAATCCATTCAGGTAAATAACAATGGAATATGATTGTATTATAGTTTTTGACTCTGAATATGATATGAATAACCACAAAGTCTACAATTAATCAATAGTGCTTAGTGAAATGGGACACCAAGTAATTTGTTAGCAACAAGATTACATGATAAAACAAGCCAAATATCCTGCGAGTGATCCATCCAATACCTGTTGCAAGACCCTATGATATGCCCTCTTTAGAATCTATTAGCAATCTAGACTAGTAGTATACACAAGACCAGCAACTAGCCAGCAACAACACGATTTGAGAAGCCCTTTATTGTGCATTAAGGCAATCTGCAAGACCCCTAAGCAAACAACAACAGCAGTCTATTTAGAAGTCTGCAAAGGTAACAGCTTATTATGCAAATAACTAAGGAAAATAGCAACATGTCAACAGCATGGGATCAGACCCTCAGAAACGTATTTCACACATCTCAAAATGATATTTTCTCTTATATAAATCATATTTTAAAACTATGCAACACATTACACAGCATACCATTTCGAAAACCAATTCTAACCTGTAAGAATCTCAGGGCCTTTTCACACGATGTCTTATAATATGGCTGTCCCATTTCATATAAGACATCATTTGTGACTCCAAAGCAAAAAATAAGACACACAAGTATAAGTTGTTTTCACACTACAGGGTGTCTTATGTAAATGAGACACTAACAAATACTAGTGTGAAAACCATCACAAAATAAGACCACCTTTTATTTTGAATGTGATTGGTCAATAGAATAAAATAGAATTAATAAGTAGTGTCTTATTTTATGGCGGGGGAAGTCCCCCGGTATAAAATAAGACTCCATTGCCCTTACCGAACCTATCCAAACCTACCCGAACCTAAATGAGACATGTCTTATATGGTTTCGTGTGAAAACCAGTTCTTCTTAAATGTTGACATGGACCAATAGTATGCCTTAAAGTATAAGACACACTAGTCGTGTGAAAAGCCCCTCATTCCTGGAAATACGAAGACATAAAAATATGGAAGCATGTTTAAACCTGATTAAGAAGCCTTCGAAAACCAGCATCTGGTCTTTCGAAATCACCATCATTCAGCTACAACCATTCCTTTAAGCTTTTCTTATCCAGCTAAAATAGCTCCAATCGAACTCCTAAAAGGGAAGCCACCTTCAACAGCGCATTTTCCTTCTTGCAAAAACCTCTGGGAAAGATCATTTGCAACAGGGATCGCCTTGCAAAAAAATTAAAACAGAGATTAGATGGAGCCCCAAGAATAACACCTCACGCCCAAAAATCGTTTCAAAATTACATTTCCGCAGCATTAGAATCATATTAAGCGTTTGCAAATGGGTCTTCGCCATAGCTAGCTGCTGCCGTTAACCGCATCTCTTATAGTTGCCTTAAGCTGCCTCGGATTATTCTGTGAGTTCCCTGCAAAAAATAAGAATGATTCGTGTATTGATCTGTATAAAACTGATGGGGAATCGAAAGAAAGAACAACAAAAGCGCTTTGAATTTCTTTGGATATTTCTCTTTGTAAATCCAATGAAGCTTGCCGCAAGTTTGACCGCCTCGGATTGGTGGCGTCCGCGACTTCGGCCTAATCGAACTCACCGCCATATTAATATCGCCATCGGGCCGCGCCATAGCTGGAGAGAAAAACACAATGTTGCTTCCGTTAAGCTCAACCTTTACCGGGATCGAGATCACGTACCGTTCATCTCTTCTTCAATCTCAACCGTTAAATATAGAGCCAATAGGATCATAGGACTTGGGATCAAGATATGTGCTATTTATCCGGGCCGTTGAATCAATTATCTGACTTTACTTGCATACTTTATACTTCCATGCTTTATTTATGACCATTGGTTGGTTTAGTGAACATTCCATATTATATCCAAAATCCATGGCTAATAGAAATAGAATCGTGAGCAGAAAACTGCATTCCACTGTCAATGGCGGAAAAAAAAACATATTGAAAAAGCACCAAAAAAAACATACACACACACAACCAGAAGACTCCCTGGTGATTATGCCTAATACTTCGGCCATGGCATTGACCCTGGATTGCATTCTCAGATCAAGGAGTATAAGTTTTGGAGCATCTAGGCCAAAACTACCTCCTCATCACCTTCGCCATTGTTTTTCTTGCACCCCTGTTGTAGAGTCAGACCAACTGTTTTTCCTGCATCCCCTATTGCAGAGTCATGAGCTCTCAAATCACTTTATGGTAAAAAGTTTATCAGGCGTGCATAAGAATACTATTTCACTTTTCACGCATAACAAACCTATATTTTGTGTCTGTCGAATTTGCAGGCTTGATTGGCATCTCCGTGTTGTGTATATCCTGCTATTAAAGAAGTCCGTGACACTATACATGGCACTATATCCTATCTTGTGCAGGCATCCGACTAAATACATTTCGACAAACATGTCTAGCTCAGCCTTATCATGTAATAGTTGTGTGTATTTAGGCCGACCCCATTCTAGAGATCTTGAGCCTGCACAAGAATTCAAGACTGGCTAGAAGCCATCATTCTGCAATTGCTCAAAAAGCAATGAACTACATAGGCAAATGGGACGTACTAACTATTGTTACTTTGTTCCTTGCATTAGCGAAAATTGTGATGGTTAGCACCATACTATTTGCCACCCTTTGCATTTAGTTGGCAATAGAGGCGCATGGAAGCTGAATGCAGTTTAATCACGGACCTTGCAAAAAAGGGACAAGACTGCTAGCTTCAGATAAATGTTTGTAGTCTTGCATGTCAAATTCCTGTGATATCAAGAATCAAAGTAAAAGACTATGACCCTTATCCAATATATAGCCGCTTACTGTCTCATCAAATGCATTAGGAAATATAGAGAAACCTTTCTTGTGCCCCATGATATTATACATGGTACTATATTTCGTGCAAGCATGCCACTAAATACTTGATGGGTTTCTGCAATGCCCTTGCATTTAGGATACATGTCAATCAACACAAGCATTCAAGATACCTACATAGGTATGCTTATCTGGGCAGAAGTCATCATCTTACATTTGCTCAAAAAGCTTGCGAGCTTTGCCGCCATCACCATGTTGCCCTGCATATCCTACAATGATTGTAGCCCATGAGACTATAATTCGTACATGCATCTTATCAAACTCTAGACTGGGGTATTGCATTGCTCCATACTTATAATGCATGCCTATAATGATGTTCCATGAAATGAGTGGGGAAAATTGAAATTTGCAAAAGTAGATATGCACATGATGTTGTGGCACACAGTGGCGACATGTCATGCCAAGTAAGCAAGGCCAACTTTTGATTAGGCCAAGTAAGCAAGGCCAACTTTTGATTAGGCCACCTAGGCTGCAACATGCCAAGGTGGCTCAAACATGCCACCTAGGCTCCAACATGCCAAGGTGGCTCAAACATGCCACCTAGACTCCAACATGCCACCTAGGCTTCAACATGCCAAGGTGGCTCAAGCATGCCACGCGGGCTCCAACATGCCACCTAGGCTCCAACATGCCAAGGTGGCTTGAACATGCCACCTAGGCTCAAACATGCCATGCAGGCTCCAACATGCCACCTAGGCTCCAACATGTCAAGGTGGCTAAAACATGCCACCTAGGCACCAACATGCCACCTAGGCTCAAACATGCCAAGGTGGCTCAAACATGCCACGCTCAAACATGCCAAGGTGGCTCAAACATGCCATGTGGGCTCCAACATGCCAACATGGCTCATGCATGCCAACGTGGCTCAAACATGCCACCTAGGCTTCAACATGCCAAGGTGGCTCAAACATGCCAAGGTGGCTCAAACATGCCATGTGGGCTCCAACATGCCACCTAGGCTCCAACATGCCAACATGGCTCAGGCATGCCAACGGGGCTCAAACATGCCACCTAGGCTCCAACATGACAAGGTGGCTCAAACATGCCAAGGTGGCTCAAACATGCCACGTGGGCTCCAACATGCCATCTAGGCTCCAACATGCCAAGGTGGCTCAAACATGCCACATGGACTCCTACATGCCATGTGGGCTCCAACATGCCAAGGTGGCTCAAACATGCCACCTAGGCTCAAACATGCCAAGGTGGCTCCAACATGCCACGCGGGCTCCAACATGCCAAGGTGGCTCAAGCATGCCACCTAGGCACTCCAAGTGGTGACATGGCATGCCAAGTAAGCAAGGCCAAGTTTTGACTAGGCCAAAAATGAAAAGATGTCCATCTTTGGTCTTTTCATTGGTTGATGTCGGCAAATTTTGGGTGACATGGCTAGATGGTGGTGACATGGACATGATGACTAGGACTTTATGAAAGAAATATGATAACCTTTGGAATTTTTGGTAGAGGAGTTTGGCAATGGATAGAATAGAGGGATCTTGCGCTGACACCCTTCCCCAGATCGATCCAGGCCAGGATTTTGCACGGCTTCCTCACCAGAGGGAAGAGGCCAGACCCCAGGGGACGAACTTCAAAAAGGTTGCCGAGGCAGCCTTTCCTGCCAGCGCTCCTTCGGGCGGGCAAATGCCAATGCCCCCCCTCTCGGAGCTCGATTTCTCTATCCGACCCTTGAATCCACCATTCAAGTAACCTGCTTCGAGCAGGTTCAAAAAAATCCAAGATCCGTCCGGGAGAACTTAGCAAACCGTGAAGCGTCCTGCACTTGACCATGTAGAAACCCAAGTGTTTTGTCGTTCGAGCAGTACAAAGGCTCCAGAATGGAGATTCGACTACATTACCCTATGGACCAAGTTATACGGTCATTTTTGGCAACGAAAAAAATATAAACCCTCTACATGACAATATTCTGCAGCCATCTCATATGCCAATTGACTAGGAACGTGTTGGACATGAGTTACTTTGGCGCTTCTTGGAGAAAGGATGGTCTTCTGCCCACGAAACTTGGTCCCAAGGGTAATGTCGATGTTTTGAGTCCATTGGTAGAGTTAGTTTACAGTTTCGGAGTGGGAGAGTTGCCTGTCCGTGGCCAAGGGCCTTCGGGAGAGGACCTTTGGGGTGAACTGCTTCCGGAAGGTTTTAAGGGTCCATCTTCTAGCGTCAACACCCTCCCTCTACGTGATGACATTGTGCAAGATCCTGGTCGAATCTGACTAGGATATGGCCTCCGGAACGTAAACCCTGTGTGTTGTTAGGTTATTGAAGGGTTTACATTTTGGAGGCCGAGTTTTAATCGATTGCACTTGGGACATGGCCGAGAAGCTGCAATTGAACACGCGAAGCAATAGGAATTGACGGAATGGGGTTTGGATTTATCCTCCTCCCAAAATGGCAAATAGAAGCCAAGAGCGCCTTTTGCAGTAACAAAATTGTTTGGGATCATTTGGGATGGCCAATAGATCCAAACCCCATTCCTTCAGTTCCTATTGCTTCATGTTTTTAACTGCAGCTTCTTGACCATGTCCCAAGTGCAACCGACTAAATCTCGACCTCCATAACGTAAACCCTTCAATAACCTAGCAAGACACAGGGTTTACGTTTTAGAGGCCATATCCTAGTCGGATTCGACCAGGATCTTGCGCAATGTCATCACATAGAGGGAGGGTGTTGACGCCAGAAGACGGACCCTTAAAACCTTCCGGAAGCAGTTCGCCCAAAAGGTCCTCTCCCGAAGGCCCTCGGCCACGGATGGGCAACTCTCCCACTCCGGAACTATAAACTGACTCTGCCAATGGACTCAAAACATCGACATTACCCTCGAGACCAAGTTTCGTGGGCGGAAGACCACCCTTTCTCCAAGAAGAAGAGGTGGCTGTGGAATACTGCCATGTAGAGGTTCGTGTGTTCTTTTGTTGCCAAAAAATGACTGTATAACTTGGTCCCTAGGGTAAATTTTCCATTCCGGACTACATGGCGAAGTCAAATCTCCATTCCGGAGCCTTTGTACTGCTCGAACGACAAAACACTTGGGTTTCTACACGGTCGACCGCAGGACGCTTCACGGTTTGATAAGTTCTCCCGGATAGATCTTGGATTTTTTTGAATTTGCTCGAAGCAGGTTACTTGAACGGTGGATTCAACGGTCGGATAGGGAAACTGAGCTCCAGGAGGGGGGCATTGGCCTTTGCCCTCCCGGAGGATCGTTGGCAGGAAAGGCTGCCTCCGCAACCTTTTTGAGGTCCGTCTCCTGGAGTCTGGCCTCTCTCCTCTAGTGAAGAAGTCGGGCAAAGTCCTGGCCTAGTTCGATCAGGGGAAGAGTGTCAGCGCTTTAAGTTCTTCAAGATCCCTCTATTCTATCCCTTGCCAAACTGCTCTACCAAAAATTCCAAAGGTTATCATATTTCTTGCATAAAGTCCTAGTCATCATGTCCACATAACCACCATCTAGCCATGTCAACTAAAATTTGCCAACATTACCCAATGAAAAGACCGAAGATGGACATCTTTTCATTTTTGGCCTAGTCAAAACTTGGCCTTGCTTAGTTGGCATGCCATGTCACCACTTGGAGTGCCTAGGTGGCATATTGGTGCCTAGGTGGCATGCCTGAGCCACCTTGGCATGTTGGAGCCTAGGTGGCATGTTGGAGCCCACATGGCATGTTTCAGCCACCTTGGCATGTTTCAGCCACCTTGGCATGTTTGAGCCTAGGTGGCATATTTGAGCCATCTTGGCGTGTTGGAGCCCGTGTGGCATGTTTGAGCCATCTTGGCATGTTTGAGCCACCTTAGCATGCTTGATGTTTGAGCGACCTTCGCATGTTGAAGCCTAGGTGGGCATGTTGGAGCCTAGGTGGCATGTTGGAGCCCACGTGGCATGTTTGTGCCACCTTGGCATGTTGGAGTCCATGTGGCATGTTTGAGCCACCTTGGCATGTTTGAGCCTATGTGGCATGTTTGAGCCACCTTGGCATTTTTAAGCGGAGGTGGATGTTGGAGCCTAGGTGGCATGTTTGAGCCACCTTCACATGTTGGAGCCGAGGTGGCATTTAGGAGCCCATCTGGCATGTTTGAGCCACCTTGACATGTTTGAGGCTAGGTGGATGTTGGAGCCTAGGTGGCATGTTTGAGCCACCTTGGCATGTAGGAGCTTAGGTGGCATGTTGGAGTCCACGTGGCATGTTTGAGCCACCTTGGCATGTTTGAGCCTAGTTAGCATGTTGGAGCCTGCGTGGCATGTTTGAGCCTAGGTGGATGTTGGAGCCCAGGTGGCATGTTTAAGCCTACGTGTCATGTTTGAGCCACCTTGGCATGTTTGCAGCCTAGGTGGCATGTTGGACCCACCTTGGCATATTGGAGCCTAGGTGGCATGTTAGAGCCTGCATGGCATGTTTGAGCCACCTTGGCATGTTTGAGCCTAGGTGGCATGTTGGAGCCCTTGTGGCATGTTTGAGCCATCTTGGCATTTTGAGCCTAGGTGGCATGTTTAAGCCACCTTGGCATGTTGGAGCCCATGTGGCATGTTTGAGCCACCTTGGCATGTTGGAGCCAAGGTGGCATCTTGGAGCGCGCATGGCATGTTTGAGCCTAGGTGGCATGTTCGAGCCCGCATGGCATGTTTGAGCCACCTTGGCATGTTGGAACCTAGGTGGAATGTTGGAGCCTGCGTGGCATGTTTGAGCCACCTTGGCATGTTTGATCCACCTTGGCATGTTTGAGCCTAGGTGGCATGTTTGAGCCACCTTGGCATGTTGGAGCCTAGGTGGCATGTTTGAGCCACCTTGGCATGATGGAGCCTAGGTGGCATGTTGGAGCTTACGTGGCATGTTTGAGCCACTTTGGCATGTTGGAGCTGGCGGCATGTTTGAGCCACCTTGGCATGTTTGATCCTAGGTGGCATGTCGGAGTCGAGGTGGCATGTTTGAGCCATCTTGGCATGCTAGAGCCTAGGTGGCATGTTTTAGCCACCTTGGCATGATGGAGCCTAGGTGGCATGTTGGAGCCCACGTGACATGTTTGAGCCACCTTGGCATGTTGGAGCCCGCGTGGCATGTTTGAGCCACCTTGGCATGTTGGAGCCCACGTGGCATGTTTGAGCCACCTTGGCATCTTTGAGCCTGAGCTAAATTGGATGGAATTTTAGCAGTTTTTTGTATGTGATGGATAAATGGTGTACTTTTGACTAGGAAAAATGGTCTTGCGAACTTTGGTCTCAACAAATGGCAATGGTGTATGAAAAGGGAGAAAATGATGGATAAAGAGATGATTTTTCTGGATGGAATGGTAGTGAAGACCTTGGAAAATAGTAAATCATGCCTTAAGAAGTAATATCATGGCTCATGCAAAGTACCGTTGAAATTCGAGTGGTCTTCCAACTTTGGGGTCTTCAACCTTTGACTTCGAGTGTTGAAGATGCTTAGGTGATTAAATATTCTTCAAGAAATCCCTATATGATGCCAAACCAGTGTCCATCTTTTGATTCTTCACTACAAGTTGCCAAGTGATGGATGTCTTCAAGTTTCATGCTCTACAAGCTCTCTCTCTCTCTCTCTCTCTCTCTCTCTCTCTCTCTCTCTCTCTCTCTCTCTCTCTCTCTCTCTCTCTCTCTCTCTCTCTCTCTCTCTCTCTCTCTCTCTCTCTCAAAATGGCGCAAAAAAAACAGGGTAAAGTGAAGTCTGATGCATCCACGTCTGCTACAGGGTCTGCTGCAGGAGGCACGTCTGCTACAGGGTCTGCTGCAGGAGGCCTTGACATCGGGAATAACAAAGGTGAAGATTCGGCTGCTATTTCTGCTGCAAGTCACGGGACTAAAGGTAGTAAAAAGGGTAAAAAGTCTGAACAGCCTCCCTCTGACACAGAATCGGATGATAGCTCTGCCGATTCCGGCTCTGCCACACTGCCAATCAATGAGCAAAATCTATTAGAACCTGGCCAAGCCAATTTCGCAGGGATGCACATGCTGATATGCCAAATGCTGAATGAGATGTCTGCCTCCAGAACTCTGATGCTGAAGATACTGGAAACAATGGAACAGACAAGAAGAGAAGCTGCTGCAAGGGAGACAAAAATTCTGGAGCTTCTGCAAGGTATGACAGATTCCTTCCATACATTGAAACAGGAAAATATTTCTATTATGCAAGAGATAAATAAACTGAAGGAAACACCAGCCATTTCATATCAGGGGATAGATGATCATGGAGAAGAAAGCTTCACAGATGTGATAAATAAATTGAATGATCGGATGAATGATATAGTTGAAAAGCAGGAAAGAGAAAGGAAGGCATTGAATATGCGCATAGTTGGGTTACCGGAAAAAGAATCTGAAAATACTAAAGAAGAAGTTGAGGAATTTGTGAGAGCTAAACTGCACATACCAGCAAATGGAATCCTAGATGCTTATAGAATTGGTAAACAGAGTGAGAAGGATCGCACCGTAGTGGTTAAGTTTGCAGATATGGAATCCAAAAGAAGAGTAATGCAGAAAAGATCTTCTCTTAAAGAGGAGCGCATATGGCTGAACAATGACTTGACTGCTTCACAATTCCAACAGCAGAGGCAAGAGTTACAGAAAATGAAGGAGGCCAAACAAAATGGAAAAATGGTTACCTGGAAGAATGGGAAAGTCATAATACAGGAATAGGGATGTCAGACCATCAGGTTTTGTTTGTGGAACATTAATGGTAGGGCGGACGATGTCGCTTTATTACATGATGTTCTCAAATCATGGGATGTGGTCTTCCTGGTAGAAACACATGAACACGAAGAATATGGACTTCCAGAAATAAACGGATTTATGTTACTGCACTCTGTATGGAATGTAAAAGGATGGAGAAGGAAAGGTTTTGGAGGAATTGCCTGCTATATTAGAAAGCATCTTTTGGATGCAGTCAAGCTGATTAAGAAGGACTCTTCTAAACAGTACATTTGGCTGGAATGCATGGGAAAAACAAGAAAAATATATGTTGCAGGCTGCTACTTCCCACCGAGAGAATCACCAACATATGCAGCAGCAGATATGGATAAGGATGATGCTTTCCATCATTTAGAGCAGGATGCTTTGGGCCTAAGTGCACAGGGAGATCTTATTCTGATAGGAGACTTTAACAGTAGAATTGCCAATAGGCAAGCATATGTTGCTAATGATTTGGGAGATCCTATTTGGATGGAACAAATGAGCAATGAAGAATTGGAAGCAGCTGGATGGGCTAGAGATACGGAGGACCGCTATGGTGAGGTGCAAGCACAAGGCAGCCACTTGCTCAATATGTGTGGAGGTTTGGAGTTAATTATTATTAATGGCATTAAGAAATTTCCAGCTTCAAAAAAATGCACTTCTATTGGTGCTAAAGGGGATGGTGCTAGTGTAGTAGATCTGTTGTTGACAGGGACACATATGATAGATTATATATCTGATTATTTTGTGGATGACTCACTGGCCACATCTGATCATTACCCGATAGTGATGCACATGCAGGTGATGTGTAGGCTAATGCCAATGCCCAATACTGCGGAGAATAATGTCTCCATGCGCATGCAAGCAGGCAAGAAAGAGATATATATGCAGCTTTGTGAGGCACAGGCCAGTAGCATTAAATGGACAAGTCAAGCAGATAGTGATAATGATATGCTGACTAATATGTTACTAGATGCGGCAACTTCATGTTTTATGTCACAACGGAAAGCAAAAGGATTGCCATGCAATGGATGGTATGACCAAAAATGTAAGGCAAAGCTGGCTGAATTTAAAATGGCAGCAAAGGAAGATAAATGTAAGCGCAGAATGGAATATCGTAAGTTAGTAAGGAGGAAAAAGAGGGCGTATCTGTATAAGAAACAAGAAATATTAATTGGTACCTTACTAGATGAACCAAGGCGATTCTGGGCACGATTGAAATCAAAAGGACATCAACCCAATATGTTGGAAGTGGAAGATTTAATGCAACAGGTACGTGGTCTTTATCACATTGCTGGTTTAAACGATGAGATGCATAGGGAAGGAGAAATTCTTGTTTTTACAGAGGATGATGTGAAGAATGGGATAAGTAAATTATCATGCGGAAGGGCAACAAATGCATTTGGGTTAGCAGCGGAGATGATTAAATGGGCTGGTCCTACTGTGGCTAAAGTTGTAACCAATATGATGAATGACGCACTATTGCATGGATTCCCATCGGCATGGCAAATAAACAGAGTAGTACCGGTACATAAAGCAGGTGATACTAGGGATCCTAATAACTATAGGATGATTATGATTAGCGGCCTTTTCTCCAAATTGTTTGCAACAATACTGGAGCGCAAAATAAATACATGGGCAGAGGAGAATGATTGTAGAGCAATGGGACAAGCAGGATTCAGGCCCAAAAAATGCACGGTGGATCACCTAGTCACAATTAGAGCAGTAATGGATTCCGTGAAGAATACCAAAAAACCCCTCTTTGCTCTTTTTGTGGACCTTACAAAAGCGTTTGATATGCTGCGGAGAAGAAATATATGGGATTATATGAAATGCATTGGGGTACCACAGGCACTACGTAATGCAAAGGATAGTCATCTTGTATGAGAAGGTAGTAGTGCAGCTCTCCTTTCCGCTTTTGAGATCTCGTAAGGAATGTGACGAGGATGTAATGAGTAACATAGGTGTGAAGCAGGGATGTCCACTTTATAATTTCTACGTTGTTATCAAGGCATATATATAGATCAGCTTGAAGCTTGGCTAAAAAAATGTTATAAAAAACACACGGAGGTGAAGGTACCATGATGGCGGGGGGACAAAATGGATCTCATGTGATCACATTGGCTGTCGCTTTATGCTGATGATATTGTTATATTTGCCAGAAATGCTGCTGACATGCAAAAGCATTTAGACGCTCTTGTCGCTTTCTGCAAAGCTACTGAGATGAAAGTTAACCTTAAAAAAACTAAAATCCTGATATTTGGAACTCGAATGCGGGACTTTCATTTTCTCTATGATGGTCAGGAGGTGGAGATATCTAGTACATATAAATATTTGGGGCTGATAATTGACCATAATTATACTTGGAATAAGGCTGTTGAGCAAAGGACGGATGGAGGTACAAAAGCATTATTTGCCATGCAAAGAAAATGCAGGAAAGCTGAAATTGTTGATTGGAAGCTTAAAAAGATGTTATACGAGTCCTTAGTGAGATCCGTGGTGCTTTATGGATGTGAGGCATGGGGGCCGGGACTATCACAAGATATGTGGAAGCGTGTGGAGAAGATACAAAAGAAATTCTTATTAACAGAATTAGGAGTAAAAATGCAAACTCCCTATCCGATGATGTTGGCGGATTCGGACATGATGCCACTTGAAGCAGAAGCTATATATTGCACATTAAAATATGTGGCAAAGGTCATTGAGATGGAAAATGATAGGCTCCCGAGATTAGCTATGGAACAAAGCAAGGTAAAAGGCTGGTATGCGCAGACCTCTGAGAAATGGCTTGGGAAATGGGGCATGTCAATTGATAGTGTACCTAATGATCAAGCAAAGATACGAATGGGTGAAAATTAATGTGCAACACAAAATGTGGAGTAATCCTGGAACAAAGATGAGCTTATACAGGAAGGTAGTTAATCCCAATTTATGTGCAGCGCCCCACCTTGCAGGCAAAGTTTCATACAAGAAAAGGCATATGATATGCAGATTAAGGCTAAGTTCTCATCATTTGGGAGTAGAGGTTGGGAGATGGGGGAATCTTCCAAGATACAGACGTACATGCAGAGTATGTGGAGATGATGAGATAGAGGATGAGAATCATTTGGTATTACATTGTCCTGCCTACCAGAATCTTAGAGATCTCTATGGTATTCCAGACAATATCTCTTTGCATGATTTCTTTGGAAAACCGGTCCACACTATTGGAAATTTCTTAACAGATGTGATGAAGATGAGAGAATTATCCATTAAAAATTATAGGCAACTGTTGGACGATTATGAAAAAGAAGAGAGCGAGCCTAATGATGCCCCACTTGAGGGCATATTAGATGATATATGATTGAGCAATATTGTCTGTAGAATGTACTGTCTTCTAGACCTGATGGTCTCATAGACATAATAAACATTCTTCTTCTTCTTCTTCTTCTCTCTCTTAGGTTTCCCACGTGCTTACAAATTTTTTATCTCTCGTGCTATACGGCGAGAGATAAAATCTATACGTATTTGGGGAGAGACGCTTGAGATATTCAAGCCTTAACCCGTTTTAGTTAGTACTTTTTATTGACGGACATAAAGGGGCAGGCGCGGGCAGCCACGGGCAGCTTTTGCCCTCCTTCCCTAGCACCGTTTTTGGCTATGGCAGAAGCCAATCCAAATCATAAAAAAAAAAAAGAACCATGGATCCAGTGCGCTGCAAGATTGAAGATCTACCAAATCAATTACAGTGGGGGTAAGCAGGGGTAACCAGAGGAAAAAAATGTTTGGTGGCTTTTGTGATTCTGGCATGGGAGTTTTCCCTGTGTTCGAGCCTTCTTACATGTTCTAATGGCTTCTAATGGATTGACTTGCTGGTAAAATGGCAGATTTTGAACTGTAATCATATTCCAAGCCCTCAAAACTTTGTGTTAAGCTTATGGCTAGATTTGGGTTCAAGATCTGCACAAATGCTCTGTAATCTCAAATTGAATGGCAGATCGAGTTGCATGCTTCAAATGGGCGATTTTTTCTTGAAAAGTGTATGTTCAGGTTTTAAGAAACCATATTAAACCATGCAGGATGCTTTCAATCCTATTTCTTACAGTGTGTTTTTATTACTCCTCCTGTACACAAATATCCGACTTCAGACTATCTTCACAAAAATCCAAGTTCAGCGAGTTCAGAATAACTGATTACTTCGATTGCTTCTTCTGCCCACTTTGATTTATGCACTTTTCCTTTTGTACTACCCTGACGAAGCCCTCTTCGATTCTATGGTTGCTTGAATCCTCTAACCCATTTCTAACCCCTGTTTCTAGCCTTTTTGTTTCTGTGATTCAGAGCCATCCCCACACAAATGAAGAAGAGCATTTTTTGTCCAGCCGCCACTTCAAAACCTTAACAAAGAACTTCGGATCCGAAGGCAACACCAGAACAACCTCTTCCGAAGGCAACACCGGAACTAAATCTAAAGGCAACACCTCTTCTCAATCAATCGCTATCGAACCTCTTCTCATCGCTCACGCTTACCTTACGCCTACACGCCGCAACAATGAAAGGGAAAAAAAAGCTAGGTGCCTTGCCAATGCGAAATGGCACTCAGACCAGTTAAGCTATAAATCTTCTCTCGCACACCAAAAGATGAGAGTGGGTTTTTCCCACTCTCACCTCCCTCTCGCCCACTCTCGTCTCTCTCATCGTCTCTCCCATAAAAATTTCAATCATGTGGGAAAGCTCTCTCTCTCTCTCTCTCTCTCTCTCTCTCTCTCTCTCTCTCTCTCTCTCTCTCTCTCTCTCTCTCTCTCTCTCTCTCTCTCTCTACATCTCTCTCTCTCTCTCTCTCTCTCTCTCTCTCTCTCTCTCTCTCTCTCTCTCTCTCTCTCTCTCTCTCTCTCTCTCTCTCTCTCTCTCTCTCTCTCTCTCTCTCACACACACACACACACACACACACACACACACACACGTAATGCTAGTGAACTGTGTCAAACATGCATATAGCTCTTGTATGTTGCCATTTTGTGGCATTAATGGCATGTGGACAACTTGGTCATACATGGATACTTAGAAAACCATAAAGAACCACACCTCAAAAAACACTACCTTAAAAAACACCTTAAAAAAAAACATCCCTTCAAAAAACTATACAGCCCGAGAAAACAACACACCCTTAAAAAAGAAACGACGCCTCCTTAAGAAACCACACATTCTTATAAAAAAAAACTATGTCTCCTTAAGAAAAACTACAGCATGTCCTTGAAAAACCACACCTCCATATAACTACGTGTAGGTTTTTTTCAAATCTTCAAAAAAACAACCCGTATTGCGTTTTTACTGTTGTTTTCAACTGTGGACCAAATGTTGGGGTTGTAGTGATATTTAGCTCAAAAAAGTTGTTCGAGGTTGTGAATTGTTTCTTCTTTACTATAACAAGTTTTGATGTAAGACTTGCAGCCATAAGTTGTCAACTCTAAGCGCTATAATCCAATAGTTTTTTGAAGTGTCCATAAGTCGTGTTGATCTTTTCATGAAAGAAGATTCGACGCAGAATCCAGAACAAAAATAGAATTAAAACGGTTTAATTAAACTCATATATTAGCTTTCTAAGGGCAAAAATGATGCACGCCATACATTCGACTTATGTTTACATAATAAAGAATCTTATCAACTGAAATATGGCGAATTGCCATGTATTCTTTATATTTAGAAGTAGTTGCCAGTACATAAAATTGGAGTTATAGTACAAAAAACTCATCTTTTATGATAGGCAAATTGTTTTATGAATGTGACCCTTCCTTGACAACATAGACCTTGAATTTCATGTTAAAAGTAACACATTATGTAGAAGATTTGATTAAAAATAGACATGGGCCATTTCTAGTTTATACTTAGGCTTATCATATTTTAAAGCAAGATAAAGTTCCTTTTCAACTCATGTTTGTATCGTCCTAGTGTAAAATACACGATGAAATCTTCTTATTTTTTACTATCATAAACTTAGGACATGTGTTTGCTACTTAGGAGTTCCTATTTTAGGTATAACTAGAAACGTGTGCCGGCGATGCCGGGCATTAGTCATGGACGTTTGGAAAGGGTAGAAGTGGTGGAGTTTGTAGATAAAATAATAAGCTATAAATGTAGTTGTGTTTGTAGATGTAATGTAGTGCCCAAGTGTAAAGGGTTTAACGGGCGCGTTGCATTAACCATATGCACATAGAATGGGTAGTAACATAGTGCTGAATAGAATGGTAGACATAATGGAATGCATGGAATTTAGGGTATTGTTTTGTGCTTGTGGTAGTATATTGTTACAAAAGTCGTAGATCGAATGTGTAGTCAATACAATTGGGCTTGAAGGTAGAAAATTGGATAGAGTGTGCATGTGTCATGTGAAACGGGAGGTGAAAGGTATGCATGTGTTGGGGAAGGGTTTTTTTTTTTTTTTTGGGGGGGGGGGCGAGGGGGAGTTGGTTGTATGTGACTTCATAGTATTTCATGGTAACGGGTGCTCGACAATGCATCTCCACATAGCCGAATGCACCAATGACCTAATGTTAAATATGTACAAGGCCTTCGTGGGATCCTCGATCCTCCTCCGGAGAATATCATACCCAATGAAAAAGTGAAATATGTGGGGTGGCCATTCAGTCGAACTGCCAAAACGGGGTACAACCACATGAGACACCTCATTTGACAATAGTCTCGTATGATAAAATGAAAGACCATATGAACCAATCATAGACATTGAAATGGACATCATCACATATTAATGGTAGAAGTTAATGGTCTTGTTAAATTCCAAATTTGGTTTTGAGAAAGACCAATGACAACGATATGTCCAACCATATGTCATCAACATTGTACAGCAATATGTCCAGCCATATGTCATCAACATTGCTATAAAGACAACTTAAGCAACTTAGGAATGGATGTATAATTATGTCGCCATGGATCTGTATTGACAACATATCATGTACATGTCGAGAAAACTCTATTGACAACATATCATGTACATGTTGGAAAAACCCAATTAACACTGAGAAGATTGATAAACTATCTTAAACTATGTTTGTTGGACATAGATATGTGTACAAAATTTATGCTAGTCATGCGATGGGGGAGGAGTGTTTGTGTATGACTTCATAGTATCTCATGATAACAGGTGCCCGGCAATGCATCTCCGCGTAGCCGAATGCACTGACGGCCTAATGCTAAATATCTACAAAGGCTTTCATGGGATCCTCAATTCTCCTTAGAACAATATCATAGCCAATGTAAGTGAAATGTGTGGGGTAGTCATTTAGACAAACTGCCAAAACAGGGTTATAACTATCAACCGCATGAGACAACTCATCTGAGGATAGTCTCGAATGATAAAATTAAAGACCATGTGCATCATGCAGGAAGCAATCGTAGACATTGAAATGGACGGCATCACACGTCCCCATAAACATGACTACTCTAGCCACCAAGAAAGCCAACTCGCTAGTGACTCAACGCGTACCACTTTCTTGTGTACTATGCTACATTGTCACGTTCTCGATTATTGAAGCCTGCCTGCAATGCAACTATGATACCCTAAATGCTTTGCACTCTTGAGAATGCCACATAGTGAAGATAGGTTTATGTAGGTAGACCCCAAACCTTCATATTGTTTGGCCCTGTGGAAACTGCACTAACTTGAATGAAATAGCAAGCTTGAGTCGGTTGGGATGATTGGAATGCATGATATGAAAACATAATATCAAATACTTTTCCATTCACTATCTCTACATCAAAGTGTCATCTTTCCATTTTATGCACAATCAATCTGAGTTCCATTGCACAACCCATCCTTATTCGTGGTTGTCCTATGATTCATGATATGATATCATCCTTAACCAATGCAATCTAATAAAAGAGAGAGGGAAAGGGAGACATAGACATCATAAGGCATCGAAGTTTTAGTTTCATGTTTCACGTTGCACTCTACTTTTCTTTCTTGTCTAATGGTTAATGAGGGATGTTAATGGTCTTAGGGTACCTTCGCACCCGTCGTTAAGTTAGGATTAAGTTAATTTTTTTAACTGCCCAGTTAAACTTATAAGAGACCCTTATGTTCGCACCAAGACTAAATTAGCTTTCCGTTAAGACTTTAATATAACGAAAACTAGTTAAATCCTTTCAGACTAAAACAAGTTAGGTTATTTTTTTTTAACTTAATGGCAAAATAAAAATGTGTTCACACATGCCTTGGTTAAGTTAGTGCTAACTTAATGCTAATGACAATTTCTTCGCATAGGTGGCTATTAAGTTAATCTAACTTAATGCTAACGACAATGGCTTCACACATTTGTCCATTATGTTATTTTTTTTTAACTTAATGCTAACGGCAATACCTTCGCACATACCTCCGTTAAGTTTTCACTTTCTAGAATGCATATGCTTTCACTAACATTCCAACATTCCAACACTAAAGATTTTTTGAATGTGCATCAGAGATTGATTAACTGCTCAGATACCCAACATTCCATCACTAAAGATTAACTACTCAGATGCCCAACATTCTATCACTAAAGATTCTTTGAATGTGCATCAGAGATTGATTGGCCAGATCCATATGGACTGCATGAAGACTCAAAATTAGAAGATACTGGAGCCTACATGAACTTTATTAGCATTAAAGCAGATTCAGTTGCATCAAGTTGTGCTCCACACATAGCTTTCTTTTCGATGGAGACTAAAGTAATGTTCGAGGTGACTAGGCGTAGATGAGCAAGTTTGAAAGTAATTATTTTGCTATATCCTTATGGCTTTACAAGTCTTTAATTACAAGGATTTTGGTCTTATTGACTGAGAGGGGATGTCTCTCAAAGGATGAAACTAGCTTTTGGATGAATATTTATAATGCTTCTATGATGCATATAAGTTTAGCAAGTCTATGATGTCTCCTCAAGTCGGCCTTTCTTGAGTCTGAGTTCCAAGTAATGCTCGTCAAATATTAACACTTGCTCGAAAGGTAAGCAAATGATATATTTTGCATACATGACACACGTTACTAGAAGGATATGTTTCTAAAGAAAGATGGAACTTCCAGGCAATGTTAAATGTTGGGGGACATATGCTAAATCCTTTAGCTATTGAACATGTGATATTTTGTCTTTCCTCCACTCAAAGCGATGGGGCTTCTACTTCTCACATTGCTTTTGTGACAACATTCTTGAAGGGGGACATATGCTAAATCCTTTAGCTATTGAACATGTGATATTTTGTCTTTCCTCCAGCTCAAAGCAGCAAGGGCCTCTACTTCTCACATTGCTTTTGTGACAACATTCTTGAATCCGTTTCTGTTTACAGATTTGTACAAATGAGAGTTGAAAAAACAAGTGATTTGCATAACAATAAGGAAGATAAAGAAATAGCAAAAAATATGCACGACAATGACACGGAACATGGTATTCAATTAATGGGTACAACCACTACATGGCTCGTTCTTGACATTGCATTTTACAATCAGAATCTATTTCAGAAAGTCCCGCCATACATCAATAGCCATACATCAATAGCTCCAGCCAGTCCGAGAAATGAAGCAGTATCTCCACGTAGTATTTTGAGCCGAAAATCAAAGACTTTTCTGGACAACAGTAACAAGTATAAGCCAATCTCACAAATGGGATTTTACTTTTGCTTGGAATGATTTATGGGAAGAAATGTACCTGCTGCCTCAGAGAGTACATGATTGCGCCAAAGCATGGGATATCATCAACTAATGGTTTGAAAACCAGCCTGAAAATGCCAGTTATGGCAATATCCTCCACCTAAAGCAGACCAATAATACAAAATTAAGTTTAAGCAAGTATTTTAACAAAACATACTTGAGAGGAAAGAAATACGCATGTAACTGTACTGTAGGCAACGATTTCGTTAAACAATTTTGCTGCCATTTGGTGGTACAGTGGATAGGTAAGAAATGTATGGTTTACAAACCATCAACAACCGTCTAAAATGGCTATGTGCCATAAGAAGTATATGTATGCACAACTAGCTACTGTCCTAACAGTCTGAACTATTCTTCCTTTTATGCTCAAGGACTTCTTAGAGAAGACATACTTCATGCAGTGCAGATGATGCACCATATTTGTTGCTTTTTACCCTGTCAACAACAAAAATAATAATAATAGTACATGGTGCTTGTAGCTCAGATTACAATACACTGCTTAGGAGGACTCACTTCCCAATGCCATTGATTTCAAGTAGCCCATCAGTTGTTTGTGGAAACTTCCTGCTGATACCTTGTAGCTCTGCATTGCTGAGCAGCCAAAAAATCCATGATTATTAACAACAAACTGGAATTAACAATAGTACAATTCTGCACAAGTACAGGAGATCATATACAAAAAATGCATTGCACGTGCCAATCATGCCACTACGAGGTATCTTTCCTAATAAAAAGTTTCTGATGCCAACAAGCCTTTTATCAACACTTAACGGAAATGACAAACCCCATATGTGATAAGGCATAAGATTGTCATCTGCTTCATTGACTAGAGCCATTCTAAGTTTTTATACACTTTGCTTGACAAAGCCTGCAAGTATTAATAGGTGAATCATAAAGGCTCAATTATCGTCATGAAGCCGAGCAAGTTCTCTTACATGATCAACTAGTATAACTTGTGGAGAACCATTTAAAGATGGTGACTGTGTCCCCAAATTTCGCATTTTTTCAGTTGCTTCTGCCTTTTTAAATTTACCACCCTTCTTACAGCAGCAAACCTGATAAATCAGTAGGTCACGTATATAAAACATATCAAGTTCCTTATAAATTTACTGAAAGGCCATCTGGCTTCATGGTAAGGTTCAAATAACCAGAACGAAGTTCCTGAGCTTTGTTGGTATTGACCTAAAGAAATATCAAATGCCAATATTTAAACGTTTGCTTAGCTTCCAACAGAACACAACAAATACAAATAGACTTTATATACTGTCCAGAGATTAGAGCTCAGAGATGGCAGCATTCTTGAAATGCAAAAAATAGTGGAAGCCCACAGCAAAAAATGCTTACCTCTGCATATTCGGCTCTGCTACAAAGAGCTTTAGAACTTAGAAGGGGATTCCAGGGCTGAAATTTGGTAAAAGACACACTCTGTTCTAGCATCCTTTGAAACCAACAAACAAAAACTGATTTGCTCTTGAATGACGATCCTAAAGAAGGGAAACAACCAACAATCCAACTTTGAACAAAAAACAACCGCCTATTCAGGCCACCCAGAGCTTTTGCAAGAGTTTATTTCCTTCCAGCAAAATTCAGAAGGGGCATGGGGCAGGGAAACACCAACAGAAAGATGCCACAGGCTGGGAAAGTCCTGCAGGAAGAAGCTTACGATGGGAACTCCAACAGAAGGATGGGAACTCCAACAGAAAGATGCCAACGCAAATATGGTTCAAAAGAAGCAAAAAAAAATGTTATCTTTTTGACCCAAGCGACCTTGCATTAGATTTAGCTAATTCCGTCGGCACCAGCTTTGCTGCGACGCCTCTCCGACCTCCGCGACTACCTCGATAACGATCGCCATGCTAATCAGCGTCTGACATTTAAAGTGACCTCCGGAGGTCACTTTAACTTCCAATTCATTTTTATTTTTGGGTTATTTTTGCGTTAAATTTCTTAACTTAACGTAAAGTGGTGTGAAGATGGTTTGGATTAGTGATTTTAGGTTAAGAAAATTAACGGAATACTAAATATATAACTTAACGGAACTCTAACCTAACTTGTGGTGTGAAACTCAAAACTGTTAAAACCTTAACCCAATCCTAACTTAACGGTCAGTGCGAAGGCACCCTTATTAAATTTTGAATTTGGTTTTGAGAAAGACTTCTTAAAATAATGATCATATTATTGTAATAGCCAATACATCTTAAATTATATTTGTTGGACATAAATACGTGTACAGAATCTATGCTAGTCATGCTACCATGGCAAAATCTCTTGATAAACCCTAAACATGTTCAGACAATCCATTAAACAGTTTAACAACCAAGCAAACTTGCAAAATCTAGAGACATGCAAAATATTGCCAGCTTCTTTTTAAACTACTCTTTGCCCGAAAAATGTATTGTAGTAATGCATGCTAGTTGTTGAAATAGATGGTCTTCTACATTTCCTAATATTTCTGCAGCAAACCTAAACCTGGCATAAATGGTAGATTATCATAAGCAGCTTAGAATCAACCTGGACTTTGCTATAAATATTGCAAAATTGATGGTTTTTACATATTTGATCTCTTTGATTTGTAAAAGAAAAGGCTAGAAGATGGACATTAGCTTGCTTGATTATATGCCCTTGAACCATATGCAGCCCTGGTACCACCATAAATATCAGCCTTGTAGACAAAAGCAGGCCTCCCAGAGATTTATGGCAGAAGGCCTGCCATAATCCAGAGATGTAGACTCTATTTTTTTTCGTATAATATTGCCAAAGAGCAAGAAAGCGGACAACCAACAAATAAACAAACTATTTAATTCTAGAGGACTTACCTTCATTCTAGAAGCAGGCAAGATAACTTTTGAGATCTCACCATGATGCTCAAATAAACTCTTTAATTGCTCTTTAATAGCAGATGCTAGTAAATTACAAACATAAACTGCTTTGATGTGTGAACCAGAATATTTCAAGTTTAATACAGTTATTTGTCCAGAAAAAGAATACATCATTAAACGGTATATATCTGAGCTAAGAACTTGCATTCAAAGTTATAACTGTGCATTTTTGGATGGTCTACTGTGTGGGAAAATGCCAGAACCGTTAGAGTCGTCATGAATCTCAAGAATCTACATAAAGAGTTAAAATATAGTTTATGCCATCTAATCTCCAATCAGCAAGCAGCATGTTCCAAATATATTATAAGACCTTCTACCCTAGAAAATGAACCAACATCTCACAATAAACCCTGGCAAGTGCATGGGAAGGAAATTAGCATACCTGAGAGAAGGAAAAAAATATATCCAAGATTGCAATACCTTCTATTCCAAATATGTTATTTCCAAACATGTTGGGACACTCCAACAAATTTGCAACTCCAGATATACCTAGACAAAGAACCAGCAATAAATCATGACAACATCTCATAATCGACTCTCAATCCAAATGAGGAACATCTTAAAATCAAAGAAGTTACTATGAATTGCAAGTAGAAGTAGGAGAAATGGCATAAAATGTCTAAAAAAACTCAAACTTGAAAGTTGTAGCAAGATAAGCAAGCAATTTAATAAGCTTTCTTGAATCCAGAATCATTGTTCATGTTTCGTCAATATATAAATGGGTTTACATGTAATGCCCAGTATACACCCGCTTTAACATTTGAATAGAATCTGTAGCAGCAACAAATCATGTATAACTTAGGAGGTGCACAAACAGTTCTATCACACAAATAAACGTAGATAATTTGTACATTAAATACTCACTAATCGAATGAAGCAATTAACCATGTTAATGGAAAATAATAGACCTCCAGCTACTCCCAAGCTGTAAACGAAAGAAAACATAACATTATATTTATTACTGTGTTGCAAGATTTCCAGACAACAGAAAGAGGAAAAGAAACTGTGAACTTGCAAAGGGCAAACGATGTACACAGGACAAAGCAAAAATATTCAATTCTCAATTCCATCTCCGTCATTTGTACCCAAATACCAAAACCATATTCCGACCAAAGCAGCAGTTTCCAAGAATGATTATCATCATCATCATGATCAGTCATATCTGAATTCATTATCCTAACCCTATTTGTCAAAGCGGCAAAAACACTCTCTATTACTGAGAGTATGAAACGGAAGATACAAATTAAAGAGGCTACTCACAACTGAAATGCAAAGAGATAGTAGAGAATTAGCAACTGTGTTGAGTCTGCATCACAGTAGCTTCGAGTTTTTTTGCATCATGGCTAGTGAGAGGTTTCTGGAAAAGGAATGTCATGCTGGGGGTACTGCTAGATATGAAATGATATGAGAACTAAATTCAAGAAAAATGATAGTGATTCTCTACCCCTTTTCACGTTGCTTACAATTAATCGGAACTCTATTTGCCACGGCTTCAGGTGCTACAAAAAGAAGCCATTTAGGTTATGGCTATGCCATAGCCGAGCAAAACCCATATAGTCATCCTAGTCCCATTTCCGGGCCAGGGATACAAAACTTCAACCCTACACCTTTCCCAAAAGTCGGTATGGCAAATCTGACTTTACTCCGATAACATGAAAATCTACATGTCAATTGGTCTGCTCTCCATCGTCTTAGTTGTGAGTAGGCGGAACAAAGCTTGGAGATAGCACACCCTGCTTCCTCTATCATAAAAATTCGAAATCGGCATTCAATACGGGCAACCAGTGTACCGCAAGGGGGATGCAAGACTGAAGGGAACGCCGCATATGGCATAACATGTGGCATTCTCTGGCACATAATCCAATGCTATCACAAAATAAAAAAGAAGACAATAGTAACTTTAGCTTGTTTTTCATGATAGACTATGATTTTTATGGATTTAAGCTTCATCGGCAATATAGATCTCCAATTTGATGTTAAAAATAACATATTACTATATGTAAGACTTGAATATAAATGGGCAGTGACTGTTATAGTCCACAATTAGACGAATTGGGTATAGAAGTAAATCTCTTTAATTATCATTACCAATTCTATTTATTGTTTATTTATTACTTATACAATGATATGGTGATTTTCTACCTCCTTTAACATAATTTTTGAAGGGTGAGTGGAGATTCATATAGGTTCAATTTGCTTGTGCTTCAATGTTACCATTAAATAATGCAATTCTAGCAACAACTAATTTTTTCAAATAGAATACTATACATGGAATTTATACATTCTTAAGGCCGAAAACCAATTAAAATGAGGATGTTCTGGCTTTTTGAATGATCCTAACCCATGTGGACCAGCAATAGGAAACAGACATAGAAGTCAACCTTTATTTTTCATAGTTATAGCTTTTTATATTTGGTTTTCATTCTTTTGCATTGCTTCCACAACTTGAGAAGTTTGAAAGTGCAAGTTTTGAATTCACCATTCAATCCGTGGAACGCGTAGTCTAACAGATAATTTGGAATGGACACTAGAAAGTTACTCTAACTTCAAGATCATGAGCGTTGATTATTTTTAATGAATGGAGTAGCCCACGAGGTGTTTATATCCCACAATTGAAACTGAAATTGATGAACATGAGGGAGTTCTTAATTTTAAAAAGAAGGTGGACCAGTAATGGTCTCAGGAATACAAACCTTTCATGATTTCTTATGAACAAATGCTGTGCCTTTTTTTACGTGTTTGTTTTTGGAATGATCCCATAACATAATAACCTTTCATAATATGAGTTTTTGGAGGATGAATTTGAACCATTTTACTCTTATATAGACATAAGTTATCAGTCACTTGTAAATGAAAAAATCAAAGAAAATCAAAATTTCATCATTAAGGCTAATGGACATTTTTCTTAGATCCAAACTTAGTACTAGTGTCTACTACTTATATCCAAAACTTGTAGGTCAAAAGTCATTTTCCTACAAAAGTTAGAGATTTGATTTGGGAACAGCTTTCTAGAAACTAGAATTGGTTCACATAAGACAAACAATAGTTTTGACCCTGTTATATTCAAACAACTCTATCTTCCTTCTCAGACCTCAAATTGAGGTGTAGTTTTTTGTGTCTTACTCTCTAACTCATGAAGTAAAATATAAAAATAATGAAAAAAATAATAAAAATCTTCTACCGAGACAGTTTTACTCTATCTAAACATGAAGCAAAATAGACTTGACCCCCTTATGTTTACCTAAGCATAACTCTCATAAGCAGGGACCAACAGATTTTTAGGTATTTTTTTCGTGCAACATAAATACCATATATTAACATGTAAGAAGGGTTTGACTGATTATTGAACCTTTGATTTTATATGAATTTAAACGCAAACTGTGCAAATGCACCTTTTCTGGTACATCATGTGACGACTCTAGTGTTAATCAAGTTCTCTTGTATACATTGCAAGACAATGCTTTGCATACATGTGCATCTGCCACAAATGCACTCATATTTATCTATATAATATATCATCAATTTTGGTTTGAGCTACAGGCATATCTTTGACATATTTGCTGATGCTCCCTTATTTGCCCATGAAGAAGCGTAGACTTATAACTTCCATTCACATGGGTGCACATTGTCTTCGCATTGAGACAGGGCGTTGGACTCGGAAAGCACGGGAGGATAGGCTTTGTCAGTGTTGCCATCAGGGCGCCATTGAAGATGGATGTCATGCCCTCTAGATTTGCCCAACATTTGCCTATATCCGAGCGCGGTATGTTCGGTTAGTTGTGTCTGACCAGCCGCTGCACGAGTTATTGAATATGGCGTCCGTAGGCTTGTTGGGGTCATACCTCCAGGAGGTTATGGATACACGGACTCAGTTGTGTCCTCCGAGATAGTATTGAATTGTCCTATATAATTGTTCAGTGTACCAGCTTACTTATTACTGCTAAGTTTTTTCCCTCGAAAACCCTTCGGGGCGGGGGTTTTTTAATTCTGACAGTAATACGCTTGCTGCTCTCTTTTTGTTTTGGTCCCATAGGCCAATTGGTCTCCGTGGACGATAAAAATCCTATTCTATTCTATTCTATTTAAATAAGTTAAAGGTCATAGAAGTTATTCTATTCTATTCTATTCTATTCCTTGGATTGAATAGAATGCCTTTTAATACAACATTTTGGACAGCTCCCATAATGGTCATAGGTTTCCAACAACAGCCATGCAGGGGCAAGATTGCAATCAGCCGCAATCATCATAATGTTGTCTTTTGTGCAGAACTTCTTGGCTCAAATTATAAGTGGATTATGCATATATGGAAATCAAACTATTTCAACAGATCATAATTTTTCCTCGACAATGGAAAACCTTTATTTGAGCGACCTGTTTCTAGAACAAAGACAGCCAGCCATGCTAGAATATTTTTGTTTCCCATATTTGATGGTTGCTTGTTTTATTCCATATTATAGAGTATTATAATAATCTGGAGGCAAGCTTGGTTTGATGCATGTTTATTTGTAACAAAAGTGTGATTCATGAATGCCCTTTTATGTTGAAGGGGTCGGAGCACTGAGATAAATTTCTTGGATACATTAATATTAGGGATTATTCACTAACATTAATGTTAGTGGAAAACAAGACCAAGTTGCCCAAACAAAAAGACCCTAAGAAAAATATTTCCCGCGGGAAAGGCTGTCTTGGCAACCTTTCTGAGGTCTGTCTCCTGGTGTCTAGCCTCTCCCTTCTGTTGAGGCAACCGCGCAAAGTCCTGGCCTTGTTCGACTTGGGTAAGGTGCTGACACTTCTATCAGACCCAATCAGAGAGAGACAGAGGGGGAGGGAAGGAGGGACGGAGGAAGGGAGACTAGAGCATGTTGGAGCCTATGTGGCATGTTTTGAGCCACCTTGGCATGTTGGAGCCTAGGTGGCATGTTTGTCACCTTTGCATGTTGAAGCCTAGGTGGCATGTTGGAGCCGCCTAGGCGGCAAATTTGAGGCACCTTGGCATGTTGGAGCTTGCGTGGCATGTTTGAGCCACCTTGGCATGTTAGAGCCTGCGTGGCATGTTGGAGCCGCCTAGGCGGCAAATTTGAGCCACCTTGGCATGTTGGAGCCTGCGTGGCATGTTTGAGCCACCTTAGCATGTTAGAGCCTGCGTGGCATGTTGGAGCCAACCAGGTGGCATGGTGGATTATAGGGGCACAATATAGAAGTTGGGTCAAATTTTTTTCATGGCGGGTATTCTAGTTCCGCCACGTGTCCCTTGCCCACAACACGGAATGGAAATAGATATAACCATTTCGCTTAACAGTTGTCGACCACTCAGATCTTTAGGGTTAGGTTAAATCGTTAGGGTTCGGTTAGGGGCAGAGGATGTCGCCGATGTTGCATTCCCTTCACAGGTTTCCTCTGGCTAGAACGAAAAGCACAGAAATGGTAAGGCTACCACGGCAGCACAGAAATGGTAAGGCCCTATGATTAACAAAAGGCTCTTCTTGTTTAATGTTTTCAGTCCGACAAAATTCATCCACAGGCTTCAAATGAAATGGGAAGCCTCTGGCCGGAAGAAATAGCATCTCTTTGCAGCTTTAGCTTCACATCTGAAGCTCAGGATCTAGGCAATGCTGATGAGCTTAGCATAAGAACTATTTTAAAGTTTAAAATCTGAAGCTTTGCAGGCTCTGGAGCTGTTGCTGAAGCTCTTGGCCGAAATCAGAAGCGCAACATCTTTGAAAATGAAAACAAATACTTTCCAACTTAGGTTGGGGCCTCCATTCCGGTTTCCAGGTGAACCACTCTGGGCTAACACTGGTCGCAGGACCCCACCTGAAAACTCGGAATGGATACCCCAACCTCCATTCCCCTATACACCATTTGAACCATAAAAAATAACACATGAAATCAATTAAAAATATTTCATTAGAAATGGCATTTTTAGGCCATTAATGTTTGAATTGGAATGTTGGTGCCACCTTGGCATGTTGGAGCCCACGTGGCATGGTTGAGCCACCTTGGCATGTTGGAGTCTAGGTGGCATGTTTGAGCCACCTAGGCATGCCGGAGCCTGGGTGACATGTTGGAGCCCGCGTGGAATGTTAGAGACCACGAGGCATGTTGGAGCCCACCAGGTGGCATGGTAGATCCCAGGGGCACAATATTTGAACCATAAAAAATAACACATCAAACCAATTAAACCATTAAAAAATATTTCATTAGAAATGGCATTTTAGCCCATTAATATTTGAATTGGAATGTTGGAGCCTAGGTGTCATGTTTGAGCCATGTTAGCATGTTAGAGACCACGTGGCATGGTTGATCACCTTGGCATGTTGGCGCCCATGTGGCATGGTTGAGCCACCTTGGCATGTTGGAGCCCAAGTGGCATATGTGACGCTCCCAGAATCTATACGATGCTCCCATCGTATAAATACAGGAACTCCCCTCCCGTGGCGACTACATCACCATGGAAGGGCCGTCCGTCTAACTCGGACTACTTAGGATGGCCAAGTGTCCGGGCGAGGAACACGGAGGTGTCATTCCGCCCACGTCCTCTATGGGATACAACGGAAGCGTACATACGTGTTAGCACACAACAATCATGCTCAAATAATATACCACCACGAAGGGTGGTCCATCCATCAACATCATCCACATGGTAATACACGTACAAGATAACATAAGTAATACATCATAAAGGGCTCTACCTTGGGCTCAGACTCCATGGGGTCGATTGACGGTCAGGGCCTCAAGATATCAGCAGACAAAAGTATAACATGGCATTGGCTGGCAGAGACGCAATCCCATGGAATCACCCTATGAGTCTACTCCGAGTTACATCTCCCCGGTCCAATGAGGCATGGCAGAGAGGCGTCCCCTTCTCGACAACGATGGATCCCTGGGTGTACTAGAGAATGCGTGCCTCCTTAGCGACCCCCGCATCCGTACCCGACTGAACCCCCCAAAATCCATAGGCCGCCTTGATGCACCCATCGATCCCAAGACGTCCATATAGGCACGTTTCCTGCGGCCCAAGAGGTGTCAGACCCATACCCGGCTCCAACGCGAGAACCGACTATAAGCCTAGCATATTGTAGGAGTCCTGTAGCCATGCTAGGCAAGATCCCACCCCCGTTTCACCATCGTAGCCGTTATCTGGTGCTGAATCACGATATAGCATCCATAGCCAGGTGGGCTCTTGTGCACATGCCACAATTACTGGGTTTTAAGGGTTCTATCTAGGAACATCTCTACTTCTAGATGGCCCTTAGGTCTCCACCCCCATGCATACAACACAGGAGGAACAGAAAGAGAGAACACAATCACAATCCAAGTATCCATCATCATCATAGTAACACACTAGAAATGGTGCCCAGCGTTGCTGGGCAATTTTGGGGTTCTGTAAAATTTGGGAACCTATAAATAAAAAGCAAGCATCTCTCCTTCTATCTTGACCAAATGTTTATAAGTTGAAAATCCTAAATAAATGTAGCTCTAGAAGCATAAGTGGCATGCACAACCAATCCAACAGAATCAAGATGTTATTTGTTGCAAAAATGGCATAAGCCTTTATGGCTATTCTTCTTAGGCATAAACAAAAGCTTGTAATTGTAACTTATCTACTTTTGATTATAGTCTGCAATCCCTTTTCCCATTCTCAACACATTGCATTATGCTTCAAGTGCATATTACCTTCACATCATCTCCAAAGCCATAGACATGGCTCATCGCAAACACCTTGCATAACCATAGCCGCTATAAAACAGGACTCACCATCCGAAAAGGCGTGTGGCATTGCTTCTTCATGTAGTTGTATTGAATCTAGTTAAATTGATTGGCTATTGAATAAGTTATTAGTCGGGTTGTGTGGATTGAAGATTTTTACTATATGTGCAAGTAAAGAGCATGAGGTAGAGTTAATTGACCCATTGTTATTAGTGTTGTTTCTATATGCCAATGTTTATAATTAGGTAACAATTGCAAACAAAATGTTATTACCTTAGAACGCAACCATAGCCCACCTGTTGGCAAGAATAATGTCTAGCAAAAGAAAGTATCACAACATGAAATTCAAATATGTTGTACATGTGTTATATGAACCATTTGGTTCTCTTCTATTTCAATATTCTTAATATTTTACATTGCGTACATAACCTCTAGATTGGCAGCACAACATTGCCAAACTATACTTGGTGCTTGCAATGCATATCTTGAGTAATTTTTCTTTTATGAATTTGTGCCCATACTCAAACCCAGTCAACAGGCTAAGATAAGCAATGTTAATGATTGTATGCTCAATGTCTTATATGATTTAGGGAACAATATACATAAGTATATATGTGATTTAGGAAGACAGAAAAAAACTTATAAACTTTATTTAACAAAGAACTATCTCATGACACAATGCTACTTGCATCTTTGAAACTCCATGAAGCAAGGATGTAACTAGCTTCAAAACATTGCTCTTTATCTTAAATTGAAACTGAAAAATGATTTGAACTTAAATATAGCCCATTCAGTAGCAGGCATAAAGAATAACAAAGGTGAAAAAACAACACATTGTTCCTATGAACTTCATTGGAAGAAAAAATTATTTCATGACCAAATTTTGCTATCTTCTGGTATCGTCCGCACGCTAGCCAACGCCTCCAATCCTCACTTATCGTGGCCAAAATGTTGAAGTGGTGTCCGCTTACAAATATTTGGGGGTGGAGTTCCCGTCGGCCATGAACTGGGACAATTCCATCCGGCTGCGAGCCGCAGCAGGTTAGAAGGCACTCTATGCAATGGAGAACAATAGCCACAAAGTGGAGCTGTATGATTGGGTCCACCAATCGCACCTACTCAAGGTGCTAGTAGAACCTGTGCTTTTGTACGGGATCGAGGTCTGGGGCCTAGTGATTTCCCTTGCCACTTGGAACGACTTGGAGCAGGTGCAGAAAGCTTTCTTGGCACGAGCCCTGGGGGTGAAGTCCATAGTCCCATACCAGATACTGTTGCAGGAAGTAGGTTTCTTGCCTCTTCAAAGAGGAGCCCTTGACAGACACATCGTCTACTTCCAGAAGGTGGTCAGCATGGATGATACTCGTCTCCCTCACCTCGATTACACTATGGCAATGGGGCCTCCACGCCTAAAAGCCTGCTGGCGGGAAAAGAGAGCTCAATGGCTAGCCAGATGGAATGTGCAGGATCACAGGTGCGTCCAAGTGGAAACAGAGGCAGATCACCGCATTCTCAGACAATACCTTTACGCAAGCTTTCTCAGTAAGCTATGGGATGCCAGCACCCTTGAACAGGTCAAGACGGCATATTATCAATGCCACATAAATCCCAAGTTGGAGCGGGGCCCACAATGCTACCTGCGCACTCATCTACCCATGAAAAAGTGCAGATCCATTGCCTCTATCCACACAGGTGCACACCATCTCTGGATTGAGACAGGGAGATGGGTTGGGGAGCTCTGTAAGGAGAGGCTTTGTCAACGCTGCCAGGTTGGAGCTATGGAAGACGAATGCCACGCCCTTTAGAGTTGTCCGGCATATGATGACATTCGGACATGCTATGCTGAGCTGGTCCATCCTGGCCAGCCCCTGCATGAGATGCTGAGCACGAGCTTGGTACGGAGATTGGGCTCATATAATTCAAGAGATCATCGATCGCAGAGATCAGCTTAGCCCTCGGGCACTTACCTGATGCATGTACATATTTTTGTCTATATTTGTATTTGTTTCTGTATTTGTACAGTTTGACAGCAAGCCTATTCCTGTCACAGTTTTTCCCCCAAACAACCCTTTAAGGGTGGGGAGGGGTTTTTTTAAACTGGACAGTAATACGCTTGTGATATGGTGGCGCTCGGGGGGGGTGGTTGTCGGGAGCAAAAGTATGAGAAAGAAAGCTGTAAATATTTATGTTAACCCTTGTTTATGTTATCTTAGTGAATATACCATAAGTTTGGGGGATGTTTTTAACTAATATAAGATAGGACAAGTTATAAACCATAAGCTAATCTAAGAACCTTAGAAAAGATAGTAAACTATTATTATAACTAAGAAAGATACGCATCTATTATATTGATGAACACAAAGGGGTACTTTTAATGTTAAAAAGGGACTTGGGCTAAATATAAGGACGTCATTCAAATAAGGCTTATTAAGGGATACCTTTACCTTTTTATAAAGGAAGTAAATGTTATGTAAGGGACCTAGTAAGCGTATATGGAGGGAAGCTTGTTTTCTATCCCAGTTGAAGGTCTAAGCCAAATCCTAAGCCTAGCCTATTCCTCAAATTTGTGTTTTTGCTACAAAGGATTTGTAGTGGCTAACTTGCGTTATTTCCTTTCTTTGGAAGTCTCTTGCTCAAGGACAACCCGGTTGGGTGGTGAGCTTACCCGGCCGGAAGGGTGGATTTGTGCTTATTTGACTTGTTTCTTGACGATTGTTTTTGCAATAGATCTCTGGAGACTAGTTAATCGTATCAAATTGGTATCAGAGCCAAGTTCCGATTTCTCTTGGAGCCTGTGTGTTTTCATTTTGTTCATTTTGAGTGAACGAGTAAGAACTAGTCTAATTGCTCTATTAGATTTAAGGTATTGACTGAATCTCGGCCAGGGACAAAGCTTGAAAGACGTGCTGGGAAACAATGCTAGTTATAAGCCAGTTTATGAAGAACTGAGAAATCATAGGTCGCTTGGACCATGAAGTGATTGGTTAGTATGAAATAATTGCAGAGCATAACTTAGTATAGAAGTTTAATGAAATCCTTATGGAAATGGGTCGTGCCATGGTCTCTCCCTAGGTTGTGATTGATTAGATCTTCATAAGTGTCCACATTTCATTTGAAGCCATTAATGCATGCGATTCGACACCGTCGGATCGCCATTTTGGGGAGAGACGAGGCTATATATACGTCTTTGGGCTCTTTCCCCATTATCGGCGTCTTCTCACAGCAGTTTTTTTGGGTCTTAGTTTCCCCTTTGTCGATTTCTCATACACCTTTGGCCATGGAGATTCACCATATCGTCACCTTGATTTCTCATACACCTTTGGCCATGGAGATTCACCATATCCGTCACCGTCTTGCCTCTTTTGTCGTGATGGTGGATACTTATTCGGATCTTATCTGGAGATGGAGTATTCCATAGCATTTTTTTTCATCGCTTCATTTTCCTTCTATGATTTTTCATATCTTCCTTTTTTATTGTATACTAATGTCGGTTCTGCATCATTTTCATGGCTTTTTCTGGTTCTGCATCAATTTTCTTTGCATCGGCATCTCCTGATTAATTTCTTCTCGATTGTGTCAATCGGTGATTGCCCTTTCTTGCTTCACTGTATACTCATCGATAGGATTTTTTCAGTTTTTTCCACTGTTTGTTCACGTATGGGCATCGGTGTTTTATGGATTTTCTAGCATTGTGTTTCTCTTTCCTTCTAGATGTCTAATATTAGAAAACCGCTCTTTTAGATCGTTTGATCAGATCATTTCATTCAAATTCTCCTCATTCTGCTGTAATTGTAGCATATTTATGTTCTAATTCCCTGTGGATCTCTATTGGAAGTGATTCAGATTGTGCTATATATTTCTTTGCTGTGTCCAGTATGTCTATCGATTTTCTCTTTGCCTCCTACCGTTGCACTGGTGCTTGCCTCAAATCCATCCGTTTTTCATAAGTCGGCATTCGGATTTTGTTCTTTGTTTCTATTCTCGGTTCCGGCATGTGCGGCATGCTCGTTTTGTTATGCTTCTTTGCTATCAAATAGATTAAATAATTTATTACCGATTTTATTGTATTGACTTTTAATAATTCAATGGTTAGGATGCTTGCTTGTTAAACGTGTAGTTAGGGGTTCGAATCCTTCTCAATATATTTGTATTCGTCTCTTTTTGTATTTTTCTTAGGTTTTATGTTTTTCGTTCTTCTTTTCAATCCCATATGGTTAGGACGCTTGTTTGTTAAACTTGTGGTTAGGGCTTCGGATCCTTCTCAACATATTTGTATTTCTTTTGAGATTTTGTGTTTTTGTATTCTTTTGAGATTTTATGTTTTTTGGTATTCTTTTCAATTCCATCTACTACTATAACTTTCAAACTTTATGTATTTGGGGTCATGGCCGAGTAGGAAATTGTTCTTGTCAATTCATTCATCGCGTTTCTTTTGCTTGCCATTTCTTTTGCGAAAACACATTACCATTTCTTTTGTGTGATTGTTCCCACCAACCCTTTACGTCATTTGGTGCAATTTTCTTTTTTCTAGAAAGTGGATATTTTCCATTACATAATTCAATGTCATTTTTGTTTTCATGCTTGGTTATTCGTCGATTTCTTGCATACTTGCCATTTACGAGCGTAGTATTTATCATTGGTGTCTTGTTCGAGTGGTCAGTGCTCTCATTGTTGCGGATATGCGCATGTTGCATCTCAATGGCCTAATCCCAAATTGTTGCATCATGGTGTTAGTTGTGCATTTGTTATGGGTATCTTTGGGGTCGAATCTCAATGGCCTAATCCCCAGTTATTGCATAGTGATATTATTCGTGCCTTCGTTATGGGTATGTTTGGGAGTCAAGACCGCCTTAAGTAGTTTGTGTATATAGTATAGTCATTTGGTAGGGATAGCGCTGACTTTAGGCATTTCTAATAATGAATTGTTGCTTTCTTCATATTTATGTTTTGGTCTTCAATATTTTGCTCTTCTTTTTCTTCACTGCATATCCACTTTGCCTATTGTTATATGCCATATGTCTTGTGTGCCAGTCTTAACATGCTCTCCCTCTTTGATCACCTTACGTTTTGAAATGGAAGTTCTCTTTTGATCGGCCGGTTTTCCCTCTCCAGACGAGTCTCTCACCAAAATGCGATTCGACACCGTCAGATCGCCATTTTGGGGAGAGACGAGGCTATATATACGTCTTTGGGCTCTTTCTCCATTATCGGCGTCTTCTTACAGCAGTTTTTTTTGGGTCTTAGTTCCCTCCCTCCCCACCCTAAGTTGTTTGCATTCATGTTTTTATTCATTTTGATTTGTGATTCCATATCGCGTGGCTCGCGTGACCAGCCCCTCTATAATTGAGAGGTTATGTTGTTTTAAGATATGATATGTCGCGTGGCTCGCGTGACCAGCCCCTTCTCTTATTGAAGGATTGTGATTTGTCATGGACTAGCTCCCTTGGGTGGCTTCGCCGAGCCAGCGTGATGGCTTCTATTTTTTGAGTTAATTGCTTCTTTTTATGTTGTCTCTTTTCAGGTCATCTCATCCTATGGCGACTTTGTTGAGCTACTTTTCTAACGTCTAATGCATTCTGTTTGTTTTCCTTTCCCCTAAGTTTTCAGGTGATCATGGCTCTTTCTTTCTGGTGTTCGGCTCTCCCATCGAGTTTGAGATGCATCGTCCGAATTGCGACCTCCATCTCGTGCTTCCTCGATTTTTTCCTCATTGATATCAACTTTGACGGCCCGGGCTTTTCTTTGGGAGCCATCGGGCGAACGTTTATCATTAGGGTTTTCCTCGAAAACCCGAAAGGACGGGGTTTTTCATCCCGGTGATAAACTTTCGCACGTTGCCTCCTATTAGCCTTTCTTCTTTTGCGTCGTCTTAAGGGGCCTGGGTTGTTCCTATGGCAGGTTCCCTTTATGATTATTAGTGGGTAGTTAGATCGAATTGGTGGACTACCCTACCCTCCACCTTAGATATTTTTTTCAAAATGTTTGTACACTGCTGTGATGAAAGATATGCCTATCTATCGGCCGGTTTTCCCTCTCCAGACGAGTCTCTCACCAAAATAAACTGTTTTAAGCCTTAGAACTTTCTATAATATTTTTGTGTGTATGTTGAAAGAAAAATCATTTGAGGATATGTTAGTAAAGAAGCGTACCATTTGGTCATTGAATTCTCTAGGTTATTAATGTGTAAGACATGAACCTATGTTAGAGGATACATGCAATTATTGGTATAACCCAAAGAACCATACCATTTGGTTGGGTTTGCAGGTTCTAATGTCATGATTGAGTTTTTCGCAGGACATAGAAATTGTCATGCATGGAATTATTTTGGGAGATATTCTTACCTTCTTATTGGCACATGAGCAACCTAAGTTTTAGGCGTATGTGGCTATAAGATAAACGGATATTTGAGTTACATTTGCCTTAGGGAATTCCAAGGTGGAAGTATAAGGTGTTCTTTTCTTTGTGTAGTGTATAGTAAGTCGAGACAACTAATAAATTTGCAGCATAATAGTTGGACTTGGAAATTTTTAGCCTAAAGGGCTGGACTTGGAAAATTTTTAGCCTAAAGGGCTGGACTTGGAAAATATTTTTAGCCTAAAGGGCTGGACTTGGAAAATATTTTTAGCTCAAAGGGCTGGAGTTGGAAATTTTTAGCCTAAAGGGCTGGACTTGGAAAATTTTTAGCGTAAAGGGCTGGACTTGAAAATTTTTAGCGTAAAGGATTGGACTTAGAAGTTTTTAGCCTAAAGGCTGGATTTGACTATTTCTGATCGTGCAGGTTGTCGGGAGCAAGAGTATGAGAAAGAAAGCTGTAAATATTTATGTTAACCCTTGTTTATGTTATCTTAGTGAATATACAATAAGTTTGGGGGATGTTTTTAACTAATATAAGATAGGACAAGTTATAAACCATAAGCTAATCTAAGAACCTTAGAAAAGATAGTAAACTATTATTATAGCTAAGAAAAATACGCATCTATTATATTGATGAACACAAAGGGGTACTTTTAATGTTAAAAAGGGACTTGGACTAAATATAAGGACGTCATTCAAATAAGGCTTATTAAGGGATACCTTTACCTTTTTATAAAGGAAGTAAATGTTACGTAAGAGACCTAGTAAGCGTATGTGGAGGAAAGCTTGTTTTCTATTCCAATTGAAGATCTAAGCCAAATCCTAAGCCTAGCCTATTCCTCGAATTTGTGTTTTTGCTACAAAGGATTTGTAGTGGCTAACTTGCGTTATTTCCTTTCTTTGGAAGTCTCTTGCTCAAGGACAACCCGGTTGGGTGCTTATTTGACTTGTTTCTTGACGATTGTTTTTGCAATAGATCTCTGGAGACTAGTTAATCGTATCAAATAATTGATATGGTCTGTGGGGTATGGGATAAAGCCTGGAAAGGTTGGGGCCCATTGGATAACGATTTTCTTGAAGGATCCGCCCTTTTGGTGTGTTGGTTATCACTAAATGTTACGCGCTAGCACCTCTAGTGATAACCAACGCACCAAAAGGGCGGATCCTTCAAGGAAATCGTTATCCAATGGGCCCCAACCTTTCCAGGCTTTATCCCATACCCCACAGACCATATTAATTCCTCCCCGCCTCGAGATGCTTGCCCTCAAGCATGTGGAACACACCAATGTTGCCACCCCGGGGGTTTCACCTACTATAAAAGTGATACGCCACGTGCGTTAATGGGGTCAGGAAAAAACCCTCCGTATACGCCTTGTCCAACCTTCTAAATGCCCCTTCCCGTATACATATTACACTGGATTCCCCCCTAGAAAACCCCCTAGCCAAGCCCCTATTCGTATTTATACATACGGTTTAGAATAAAAAAAACCCACCCCTTTCGCTCACATGGTATATACGCCTTAAACTATGTGACATCCCCGGGGTTGCCACGAGGAATTGAACCTTGGCTCTGATACCAAATGTTACGCACTAGCACCTCTAGTGATAACCAACATACCAAAAGGGCGGATCCTTCAAGGAAATCGTTATCCAATGGGCCCCAACCTTACCAGGCTTTATCCCATACCCCACAGACCATATCAGCTTGCTGCGCCTCTTGTTGGGTCCCATAGGCCAATTGGTCTCCGTGGACGATAAAAACTCTATTCTATTCTATTCTATTCTATTCTATTCTATTCTATTCTATTCTATCATCTCTATAATTGCAATATGAACACTATTGAGCCATGTTATTTCATCAGAAAGTTGCTGCTCAACACAAACAACACAAGAGAACTTGGTTGTGTCAAGAAAGCATGAATTAGTTAGTCTGCAACAGACGAATTTATATAAAAACCCTTAGTTGTACTTGGTTCTGCGATAAACAGAAGGACAAAAACAAAGGTCCTCCTTATTCACTACTTTGGCAACATAAAAGACCGCTGCTTGAGATTGGTGCGAAGGAATGCAAATACGGACCTATTTTTCAGGGCCTATGCCACGTCATAAAAAGGGCATTAATGTTCCTGCCACCTCATCATATAGCATTTATTGCAACTATATGGTGGCTATATCTGGACCATTCATGCAACACATTCGACGGCCCAGATGAATTCAAATTTGACGTCATTATTAAATATTTAAAATAAAAACTCAGCAGAAAAAATACAACTTTTAATCAAATAAGAAGAAAATAGAGAGTGAGCATGACAGAGGATGTTAGCAGCATTTTCTAAAAACAGTTGGACTTAAGGTTAAGCCCATATAAAATATGAGAGTATATCTAGTAATAACAATGTTTATGGATAAGATCCATGCTGCCTAATAACCTGAAGAGCTTTTTAAGAACATGAAATCCTTTAAGTAGCATAGAATGATATAGCTACCCAAAACAGCAGCTTCTTCTGAAAAAACATAAGCTCGAATGTTTCTTTCTGATGAAGCTGAAACTTTTTATGTAGATGCATTGAGCCACTAATCTGCAAAAAGAGCTAATCATAAAATAAAGAAGGGAATAAGAAGTTGTAGGTGTCAATGAAGTGGAAATGATCTCGAAACTGTGGAAACAGAATTGGAGTGAAATGCTTTCCCCAGTCTACTATTTCAAGAAGCCTGTTTGAGTTGCATGTGGAATATAGATGAATCAAAGTGCCATAGCAGTCAGCTCTACCTCTGTGGTAGTAATAACACTCCATGTAGAATTCAAACTACCTATCTGTCATATCATTGCTATTAGCATTCATGAACCACCATAGTACATACATCAACTGAGTTTCCCTGCAGAACTCTTTTGCCCACTCCACTCCACTCAAATTCCTATATCCGACGACCCAGATCAAATTCCTATATCCGATGACCCAGATCAAAAGCCCCGAATAAGGGGGATGGATTGAGGTGGCGTCGTCGAGACCGTCGATCTCAATCTGAATGGCTGAGATGGCGACACCTCAGTATCATAAGGAAGTGCTTGAGGTGGATTGAGGTTGCGTCAGGGCCGTCGGATCTCAGATCTGGACGGCCTTGGCGACGCCACCTAAAAATATTGGAACACTGGATACAAGGGGGGTGCTTTTGTAATTATATTATATATGAGAGAATATAAGAGATAAGAGATATGACATATATGAGATGCGACATATATATGTTATATGTCATATATCTCTTATATATACATGACATATATGAGATATGACTATCAATATCATATGTCATATATCTCTTATTTATACATGTCATATATATCTCTTATATAGCTGATCAACAACATTCCTGAAGCAGGAAGTCCAATTTGCCGTCCTAGTCTTGTCCAAACTGCCACGTCAATGATAGAAATTATTGCATTGGGCTGGCATTAAATTTTGACGGCTTTCCGAGATCGAATCCAAAGAGCCCAATGGTGTAGAATAAAAGCCCCAAATAAGGGGCCATTAATGAAATTAATAATGGTCGGCTTGTAAATAAGGTATTTAGATGCCCTAATTTGAAGAGCCTAGATTAAATGCCCCAAAAATTGCACCTTCCTTGCAGTTTCTCCAAAAAGATTCCATAAATAAATCGACGGTCCAGATGAAATGCCTCAATTTCAAGGGCTAAGATTAAAAGCCCCAAGTACGGGGGTCTTGGGTGGATTGAGGTGGCTCCATCGGGGCCGCAATCTCGCACGTTCGACGGCCCAGTCGGCGATACCTCGTAATCTATTGGCATGGGCCCCACCTTCATCCGACCCCTCTACTGTAAGTTACGGGCTTTTGAAGATGATTATAGTAAGGAAGCTTCCAAGAAAGTCCATTCATAAATGTTGGTGTCACATCACTACTTTTTTTATTAAATAAGGGTGCCACCTCACCTCCTTTTATAAAAAATTGCAATTAAATAAAATACTTAATGGTCAAGATTTCACCTCCCCCTTTTGATCCAATGGCTGAGATTGGCTGCACCAAAAAGCACTTTTGAGGGACCTTCTTTGCACCTTCCTTACAAAAACCAAGGGCTAGGATTTATCCTTCCCTTTTGATCCAACGGTCAAGACATGTTGTGCATGCCACATCCAGATCATGACACACTGCCACCTTAAAAAATGGACGGCCGAGATCAATATGGATATGTAACACCCCCCATGTAACCACCCCAATATTTTTCGAATCCAAAAGAGCCCAATGGTGTAGAATAAAAGCCCCAAATAAGGGGCCATTAATGAAATTAATAATGGTCGGCTTATAAATAAGGTCTTTAGATGCCCTAATTTGAAGAGCCTAGATTAAATGCCCCAAAAATTGCACCTTCCTTGCAGTTTCTCCAAAAAGATTCCATAAACAAATCGACGGTCCAGATGAAATGCCTCAATTTCAAGGGCTAAGATTAAAAGCCCCAAGACGGGGGGCTGCTTGGGGTGGATTGAGGTGGCTCCATCAGGGCCGTCAATCTCGCACGTTCGACGGCCCAGTCGGCGATACCTCGTAATCTATTGGCATGGGCCCCACCTTCATCCGACCCCTCTACTGTAAGTTACGGGCCTTTGAAGATGATTATAGCAAGGAAGCTTCCTAGAAAGTCCATTCATAAATGTTGGTGTCACATCACTACTTTTTTTATTAAATAAGGGTGCCACCTCACCTCCTTTTATAAAAAATTGCAATTAAATAAAATACTTAATGGTCAAGATTTCACCTCCCCCTTTTGATCCAATGGCTGAGATTGGCTGCATCAAAAAGCACTTTTGAGGGACCTTCTTTGCACCTTCCTTACAAAAACCAAGGGCTAGGATTTATCCTTCCCTTTTGATCCAACGGTCAAGACATGTTGTGCATGCCACATCCAGATCATGACACACTGCCACCTTAAAAAATGGACGGCCGAGATCAATATGGATATGTAACACCCCCCATGTAACCACCCCAATATCTATAATATATAATATAATAGGATAAGGGATATATAGCATTTAAATATAATTTGTTTTTATATATATCATATGTCATATATATCTTATATATACATGGCATATATGAGATATGACCTAATATATGTTATATGTCATATATCTCTTATATATATGCATGACATATATGAGATATGACCTAAGTCATATGCCTCTTATATATAGTATTAATATATAATATAATAGGATAAGGGATATATAGCATTTAAATATAATTTGTTTTTATATATATCATATGTCATATATATCTTATATATACATGGCATATATGAGATATGACCTAAGTCATATGCGTCTTATATAACATATATATGAGATGCATATATGTTATATATCATATATCTCTTATATATATGCATGACATATATGAGATATGACCTAAGTCATATGCCTCTTATATATAGTTATATATATCTCATGACATATCATATATCTCTATATATGCAAGGAAAAAAAAATAAGCATACTTATTTTATCATAAAAAAGCTGAGAGTATGTTATATGATATATATGATTGGGTAAAATTATCATTGTCATTACATTTATATGTATTTGGAGGTGGCAACAATTTAGAACTAAATACTCTTTTAAACTGCCAACGTTATTGGCTCCCCTTTTTAAACTAAGCAACCACAGCATTGGCATGAGCCAATCCACTAGATTGTCATATGCCCAATCCTGGATTGGCATATGATAATTCTCAAAACTGGAGTGGAAAGCACAATTTTTTTACATAGGACTTTTCCCGAGCCCATATGAGTTTGAAATGATGGCAAAAGTCCAGAATAATGGGTTTTTTTTATTAAAACGATGGAATATTTTGAGAGTCATGTAGATAGGTGAGTCGAAAGGCATTGTGTGAAAGGGAACACCAAAAGGAAGTCCAAGACGCAGAACTAAAAACAACGCCCTCAAACCGGAGGTTCTACCATTGAAGGTGTAGTTTTACAAATCGGGCATTCCTTGATTCATTTTAGAACACTCAGAATGGTTGACATCACACATAGATATGAACTTACAATGTCTGAAATGCAGTCCCATATTTGTGAAGTAATTTTAGCCCATGCTAATCAATTGTAGCTGGAGGTGCAGAGCGAGATGAACTAGCACTGATGATTTTTGGGGTTCTTGGCATCACCTTGCAGCAGCAGTCCATGACTGCCGGATGCCACAAGGCTGCCACAAATGCGCATGGATCAACAAAAGAAGGTGGGAAGAAACTCCAAGAACAAGAACAAGAGAAAGAATGAACAAAACAGAATCGTATTGATGCTTCAAAAAGAGGTGCTCCAAAACGTGAGCAAAAACCTAAACAATGAGAGGAAATGCTCTCTCTAAATAGTAGAGCAAAACCCTAACCCTAACTGACATCTTACCTACCACAGATCTAGGCTAAATCTGGGCCATAGATCGTGGGGTCCAATATGATAAATACATGTGGCCTATGCCACCTACCATAGATGTGGGCTAAATCTGGGGCATAGATCCAGTGGTCCAATATGACAAATACATGTGGCCTATGCCACTCATACATATGTTTAGCCCAAAGGGATAACACTCCCCCCCACCAAACCAAACTATGTTGAACCTTTATAACATCAGGTTAAACATTTACAACGTCGCCGAAAAGTCTTGACCCAAGAATGCCAATATCGATGAAGTACAAAAATAATGAGAGGTTGAGAAGGCTGTCACCACTTCTCTTGAGTTTGCCACGAGCTCCTTTAAATCCATAGAAGTTGAATCTAATGTTGAGAAGGCTGTCACCACTTCTCTAGAGCTTGCCACGAGCTCTGAAGATATGCGCCAATCAAAGTGTCTTGTAAAAAATGAGGAAACAAAAGTTGTTGAAGGGGTGGAAGGCCCTAAGTCATCTTCACGCCATTTGTTGAACTTGAAAGATTTGAACAAAGAGTTGAACTTGAAAGAGTTGAAACATAAGTGATTCAACTCACGCCATTTGTTGAACTTGAAAGATTTTGAGCAGATAGTTGAACTTGAAGGAGTTGAAATTGAAGGGGCGGAAGGCCCTAAGTCACCTTCACGCCATTTGTTGAACTTGAAAGAGGCTCAACCGCCATGTATTATGGACGGCCGAGATGGATTGAAAAAGGTTGTCTCTCAAACGCCCTGCATTTGGGTTGATGAGGTAAGCTTGAATGTTGAGGAAAGATTGCTGAAAAAAGGCCTACACATGCCATAGGGTTGTGTGAGGTTTGTTGGTACAAGGGTGCAAAGAAGATCTCCAAGAATGCGGCAAAAGATGAGGCGTCCCCCAAAATGTGCCAAAAATATGCTCCACATGCTGCTTGCGTCAAAACTGGATCGAAAGTTGTGCTTGAAGTCATGCCGTAAGGGGCCGTGACAGATTGTTGAACTCACACTGTTGGGCCGTGATGTTTGAAGTCATAGTTGCATGAATTTTACCTCCAAAGGCATAATGGTCGGACTAGATATCTGGTATGAGGAAAAACGGCTTCAATATTAGAAGGGGTGAAAAACACCAAAAATGTGGGCCATCTGGAATATTCAAGTGTCGAATTCTCTCTACGAAAGAAAATCATAAAGGATGTCCTCAAAAAAGAGCATGACAATGTGTTGACATGAGATAAATGTTCCACGCCAAGGGGATGGGCCGTGAGGTTTTGATGCCGTGGGGTAACAAGTTGCGGTGAGGTGTCGGAGGGCGAAGAGGCCACACCATGATGGGCCGTGAGGTCTCTGATGTTGAGGCCACGCCGTGGGGACCGTGGTTATGTCGGGCCGTGGAAAAATCATATATGTGTTGAATCGTGATTTCGTGGGGTTGAAGCTTGTAAGACACGTCGTGACTGCACAAAGCCCACGCTGTGAAGATGTTGCAGACTCGAAGCCACGCCGTGATGGCAGTGGGCTTCTATGAATGTTTGGCAGACGCACGCCTGTGAAGGTTTTGCAGACTTGAAGCCACGTCGTGATGGCCGTGGGCTTGTTGGTCGTGGAAGGTAAGTTTTGAGAAGCCACGCCGTGATGGCCGTGGGCCTTTGTTGATGCAGACCAAACCCTTTGAAGAAAGATAGAAAGATTCTGAGAGATAATCCGCTGTGGGCAGTGGTTGGGGATTTCTTATGGCGCAAATATGTTGCCTGATATGTTTCCCTGAAGAATGAGTGAAGAATCGATTGTGGTTGGAAGATGCTGCTGCATGTTAAAAAGTGAACAGAATTTTGCTACAAAAATGGTGAGTCGTTTTTCTTTCAGGATGTTATGGTTCACAACAATGGACCATACCTTTTATCTCTTCTAAACAGAATACCAGACTTCTTCAAACAAATCATAATCTTATAACCTGTAAACTGTCCAGGTTTGCTACACAAACACAAAATAAACGGTTAGCAATGACAAAATGAACTAAGTATGAAATAAGATGGCAAATAAGCACAGATCCAATAAAGATAGCATACGAGTTACACCAATAACTCAGATTAGTCAAGCTCTTAGCTCACCAAAACTAGAGCTAGATCTAGATGCACTAACCAGTCCTTGGTAGTTCACCGCCCAACCGGGTCACTCAGTGCTAAGAAGTGGCAGAATTATGGCAAGGCTTGTTGGCAATGGCCACGCAATAAACAAGGGCGGTCTAATAAAACATGAATGCGGTCACATGGTCAAGGAGATATTCGAATTAGAGTTAAAGCTAAAGTAGTTTGTCCAAAAAGGTGGTCGTCTAATAATAACTACATGCCCATCACTTCTTTTATAGTTTAATAGCTACGTTCTACCTTTTCCTTTGAAACTAATTTTGGCTTTAGTTATTTTTATATTTATCTTTGACTTTTGAATATAAGAATACAATCTTGGCTCAACTATATTTAAACTCTAGAACCATAACCATTATAAGGTTTCATTGCCATTTATTTGCCTTGCTTTGCCCATAATTTGCCATTCTTACACACCCATGCTAGTCCACCAAGACTAACGTCCAAGACCACTCCCCCGAGCTACCATATTCATAAAAATTCTTCCCTTTTTGGAAGCAACTGACCTCAGTTGTAAACCACAATTTAAGCACCAACTCAATTTGTACATGAGCACCAACTCAATCCATTTTAAGGACCAAAGGCTAGGATTATGATCTCACAAATAGCACCAACTATTTATGACAATCACAACGGTTGTGGCTAAAGATTAAGATAAAGATCTAGGGAAGATTTGATTATTTTTTTGAGATATATTAGCAAAGCTTAATATCTACTAGATAAAATTTAAGTTTTAAGAAGAAGAAGAAGAAGAAGAAGAGATTTTAACGTCACGCCACAAGGCAGCGTCCTATCGGACATGTGACACTTTACAACACACCCAGATGGGTCCTGCCCCCACCACTTTACATTGCTGAAGTGGGTCCTTCCCCCACCAACTTTACATTGCATGGCCGTTGAAGCACCGACTTCAACCAGTAGCATCAACTACTGTTCAAGACTCTGGATACCAATCTAGAATTTCAATGTCATCCTTTAACATCAACACTTATGGCACCAACCATTGTGCAACTATTAATGGCATGATCATTCATTAGAAGGAAGCAATACAATCATAAAATAGATTTACAATTTCTCTAAAGGCACAAATCCTTTAAAATCTTTTAACAGATTTTGACATACCGCTACTTTTAAATTACAATTTCTTACAGACAGATATTCATTATTAAGACATCTTACTAATACAATGGGCTGCACTTTACATTGTTTAGAATTCGTTAGTTTGGAATAGTTCAAGATTTGTCAAGGATAGAGAGTTCAGATAAAGATTGATCCGTCCACCATAGATACGCCCTCCGTAGATGCAGGAAAAGTTTCAACGGAGATCCATCCTGGCCAAGGAGATGGATTGTCAGTTCTGGTTAGGCTTGATTGGAAGGAGATCCATTTTGGCAAACGAAATGGATTGATCAAGAAGATTAGGCTCAGTTTTTTTTCTGCTTATTCCACGTCACCAATCACTTGCATTTATAGTTAAAATTTTAAATTCATAGAAAGAAGATCATTTAGATTCTCAGGAGGAGGAATTCTATTCCAGTTTGCAATCATTAGCACCAACTAGATGACTTACAAACATCAAGAATAGCCAGAATAAGATTCTCTATTCTTGTTTGCAATCTCCAGCATCAACCAGAAGTCTTTGCAAACTTTAGGAATAGCTTGGCTCTGATACCCATTGTTATGGTTCACAACAATGGACCATACCTTTTATCTCTTCTAAACAGAATACCAGACTTCTTCAAACAAATCATAATCTTATAACCTGTAAATTGTCCAGGTTTGCTACACAATCACAGAATAAACAGTTAGCAATGACAAAATGAACTAAGTATGAAATAAGACGACAAATAAGCACAGATCCAATAAACATAGCATACGAGTTACACCAATAACTCAGATTAGTCAAGCTCTTAGCTCACCAAAACTAGAGCTAGATCTAGATGCATTAACCAGTCTTTGGTAGTTCACCGCCGAACTGGGTCACTCGATGCTAAGAAGTGGCAGAATTATGGCAAGGCTTGTTGGCAATGGCCAAGCAATGAGCAAGGGCGGTCTAACAAAACATGAATTCGGTCACATGGTCAAGGAGATATTCGAATTAGAGTTAAAGCTAAAGTAGTTTGTCCAAAAAGGTGGTCGTCTAATAATAACTATTCATGAATCACTTCTTTTATAGTTTAATAGCTACATTCTACTTTTTCCTTTGAAATTAATTTTGGCTTTAGTTATTTTTATATTTATCTTTGACTTTTGAATATAAGAATACAATCTTGGCTCAACTATATTTAAGCTCTAGAACTTTAACCATTAAATAAAATCTTGCCTCCAAGATATTATTTAACCATAACCATTATAAGGTTTCATTGCCATTTATTTGCCTTGCTTTGCCCATAATTTACCATTCTTACACACCCATGCTAGTCCACCAAGACTAACGTCCAAGACCACTCCCCCGAGCTACCATATTCATAACACAGGACTGAGACTTTACTAATCATGACAGTTGAAGCAGAAGCTGTAGACTTACTTAGGATATCCTGATATGATAAAGATCATATAAGTGGAACACAGAAGCTCTTGAAGCTATCCGTTAGCAGATCAGCGTATTTGCTGGGGATAACAGTGCAAGAACGCCCTGGTGTCGGTTTGAACAGAAGTGCTAAGTGCCCTTATTTTTGCACAGATAGTGCTAAGGATGTGGAGCGAAATCAGATTGTGACAAAAGGAATGGAGAATCCCCTGTGTTTTTATGCTTAGAATCCCCTGTTTTTTATGCTCAGATGATGCAGTTTGCTTCCAGAAGACACAAGTGCAAGGTAGATGTAATGTAGCTAGAATCAATGAGGAAGAATGAAGTTTCAATGCAGGAGAATGTCTAGAAAAAACCCTTGTGTGATGGCCTCTGGCCCTGTTGGAAGTGGGATGAGCTGGAATTACATATGGCTCTGTATAGAGCAGAAATAGCACCCAGTTTGACTGTCTCATAGCATCATAAGGAGAAGATCTATTGCTCTGATGCAAGTCTGAGGAACTACAGAAATGAATAGTAGCGTCGAGAGATGCTGGTGAAAGAGTCGTGATGAGCCAGCAAAGCCATGCCCATACGAAATAAGGTCAGACTCCAAAGTGGGAGGCCCCAATTGTGGGTTAAGCTGTTAACGAATTTGGAGTATCCGGAAAGAACTCTGCATCCAAATCGAATGAAATTTAAGTTACCCAACTGCAGCCGGTAACTCCAGAAAATTGTTAAGGAAATCAGAGTTTGTGTTGCTCTGTTTGGAAGGGTAGAGAGCTGATGGGCCTCTCATGTTGAGACGAACCATTATCTTACTGGAGATCGACAGGGTATATTCCTGGGATTGCTTCTATGAAAAATCCGGCAGCCAGAGGAACGATCCAGAAAGAATGCATGCTGTGTTGTTGGGCATACCCAAGAAAAAGCAGGAAGAGTGCCGAATGATAGTGTAGCCTGTGCTGATATATAGCAGAGTATGCAAAAAGATTTCAATGCAGAACTCAGTGGTGAAGCAAACGAGCAATGATTTTGGGCTACGATCTGTGCAAAAACAGAGCCCCAGCCCACGAGATAATTTAACTGCTAGAAAGAGTTGTGGAAGAGCGGTTGATCCTCTTCTGGTGTTTGTTGCTTTTGGAAGCAATAAGCAATGTGTTACACAAGAAAATAAAAAGAACTGTACTGCCTCCCCATCCTTACTTTGGATAAAAACAGAGTGTCCACGATGAACTTGGATAGAAACAGAGTGTCGACGATGAACCCACATATGATCAATAGAATCTTGATCTTACCACAAGAGAGCAGAGATACAAGATCCCATAAAGCGCAAAGTGTCGATGTAGAACCCTTTATTTTATTTTTTTTGCTTGAAAACTTCTGGAAATGCTTAAAATAAAAACAAGAGATTGATCATGAGCGAAAGAGTCCCCGGCAACGGTGCCAGTGATGATTTTTGGGTTCTTGGCATCACCTTGCAGCCGCAGTCCATGACTGCCGGATGCCACAAGGCTGCCACAAATGCTCATGGAAGAATGAACAAAACAGAATCGTATTGATGCTCCAAAAGGAGGTGCTCCAATTAGTAGAGCAAAAACCTAACCCTAACCCTAACTGACATCTCACCTACCACAGATCTAGGCTCAATCTGGGCCATAGATCGTGGGTTCCAATATGATAAATACATGTGGCCTATGCCACCTACCACAGATGTGGGCTAAATCTGGGCTATAGATCCAGTGGTCCAATATGACAAATACATGTGGCCTATGCCACTCATACATATGTTTAGCCCAAAGGGCTAACAAGAACAGGAAGAAAAAGATCAGTGCTCAAATCAGGAAGCTCCTACATGGGCAAGGGTTGGCACAAGTGTACATTGAGGGAGATTAGCTCAACAGTCGGAGCTTGAGGACCGCCTCATATCACTTAAATGCCATATTTACAGGGCAAATGCATTGAAAGGGCTGCTGAAAGAGGAGGAGATATGGATGTACAACTCGTTCAGATCGTCGTTCAAAAAGCTTTCAAGAAGCAAAAAAGGCAGCGTGAAGCTTTGGCTATCAAGCTCGTGAACCACACTACTCACTCTGTCGCAGAATTGGATGATTGGCTGGATCTATCTAGCCGAAGTAACATTGAGGAATTCAATCTAGGGGATCTTATTCAGGTTGAACTAGGCATTGACTGAGATTTTTCTCTCTGATATATGTGTCGCTTTAACTGTGTTCGGGCATTTTGCCAGGTCTATGTACTTTGTTTCTATATGAATACAACGGTTTCCCTATATTTCTATAAAAAGAGCATAATAGCCCTATAACTCCAAAATGTCATGGTCTAGGCCAAGTTTAAAAGGCGCCTCCAAGGAACCCAAAGTGGGCACCCACCTAGTTTGCCCTGGGAAGGCAAGTGTCATCCAAGTCTCTTGGCGCCTCATGGGGGCTCAAATTGGGCGCCGACCTAATTTCCTCGGGAGGGTCAAGGGCTGTGTCAAGTGAAGCTGTACTTTACTATATATATCTTATTCATCTTAATACATTAGATCTTGTACATTACTATAACTTAGATCACGTATAAATTCTTACATCTTTAATAACTGCATAATACACTTATACTGTACACTTATTCACCATGCATAATACTCTTACAGCATACATGATTCATAGATTATAGGCATTGATGATATTATCAAGCTCATAAGCGTTGCGCTCTGGAACCCAAACAAGATTGATAACAAGACGGTACTCGCCGGGGGAATCTCTCTTGCGACCCTCTGCTAATATACCATTCAGCCAGGGATCAAGGATGATACATCTTTGCTTGCATGCATATAGATCTTTGAAGCTCATAGAGCAAGTAATGCAGTCGAGATGTTCAGCAGGAGGCAATTGCGACCTCTCAAGAAGTCTAGCATGACGTCGAGACATAGCAAATGAATGCCTTATGCCATCGAATGCAGCTACACTTATACCCATAAAATTATTGATGTCCACTGCAGCAACATTATTGGGTATATACGAGTATCATATGTAGTATATATATCCAATAATTTCTATGCCATCAATAATTTTGGTGGGTATAACTATGCATCGAATTGCCGAGTCCATCAACATTGGCCTCCATCTAGCTATGGCAGATTCTGGTCCTGAACATGATTCTATTACTTGCAAGATGAACCATGAGGACCTCTTGCGGTGCCGTGAACGAGGTATTGCGCTTGAAGACTGGCTGACCACTGTTGCTATCAATCCTGCCCGCCATTATCCTGATCCCTTCGATGTTATCATCCATCTTATATGGAAGAGAGAGCAAATATTGTTCATGATCGAAAGGATCTCTGGTGACGATGATTCAGAAGAGTAATAGTACTTGTAATCTTGTTGTAATTTGGTTGTGTTAGTATACAACAGGTATACACAACCTTTTGTAATACACATTACCCTCCGAGGTATACTATATAAAAATTATTCCGACAAGAAAATTATTCCAACTTGTCTTTTATATTCCGAATTTAATGAAACTCTGCTTCAAATTGGGCGCCCGCCCAGTTTGCCTTGCAAGGGCAAGCCTCAACCAAATTTCATAGTGCCTCCCTGGGGCTCAAATTGGGTGCCCCCCCAATTACCTCGGGAGGTCAAGGGATGCATTAACTTAAGCTGGCACTTCCATCACCACCAAATTGGGCGCGTCAACCAAACATAGCAGCTTCCCGGGGGCTCAAATTGGGCGCCATCCAATTACCTCGGGAGGTCAAGGGATGGGTTAAGCTAAGCTGGCACTTTCGGCCCCGCTATGAGGAAGGCAAGATGGAGAGCATCAGAAGGTGGAGTGTTAGAAACAAAAGAATCTTCATAACAACTTTAAAACAGGAAAATTTGAATAAAATATCTCATTTGATAAAACAAATAATTGCATCATTTCACATCTATACAGCCATATGAAGCACAGGTTTCTCAGGCGTCCGGAGGCATCTCTCCTGAATGCTTATCTCCATGTTCTTCTGAGATTCGATGAGCTTGTTGTGCTGCCTCCGTGATCCTCTCTGTCTTTTCCATAAAATCTTTGGAGCATAGTTCCTCATTCACCTCCTCCTCCGGCTCACTGTCATTTGTTTTAGGAACCTCTTCCTCTCCATCCTTTAACTCTTCTTCAACCTCATATTCTTGAGTTTCCATCATGATCATGGAGTCTGAATCGAATTTTTTTAATTCTAGGGAAGGGTCCTTGTATAACAATATCCGAAGTGAAGTGGAGTTCCATTTAGCTGAATGAATGAAAATACAATGACCCACAGGGGTACCCACAATGAGGCCCCAACATGAGTGAATATGAGTGAAAAAATCCAACAATAACCTCAGCCATATAACTAGGCTCAAAACATATAACTAGACCGACAACCCACAAAGTTCCCGAACCCAAAACCACATTTAAAACCCGTCTAAGTCAGAATTGACTAGACCAAAGTTGCACCTCGGCCCGTAACCCTTAAATATCAACTCCCAACCCCCATCCCAACAAGAAGGGGTAGAACTGCAAAACACAATCACATAGATGGTTAACGTGAAAAGGTTAGGAGCCCTATGGCCAAGCATGCATCATGCTCGAAAGGCAAGCAGAGCACAAGAATCTGTTGAGAAAAAATAGCAGAATAGAGAAACTATAAAGAATCCTCAGAAGCGACATTGCTACGCCGAGAGAGAAAATATATAGATACACTAGACCCGACCGGGGGGGTCTTCCCTTCAGTGCCCTCTGGAAGCCACAAAGCCACCCAAGAAGAGAAAATAGGCACATCCAATAGAAGAACCCTTTGGAGCCTACCCAGAAGCGACAAGTGCTACATCAGGAGAGAGGGAGTAAAAGCACGACCAATGGGAAAAAATCCGAGAGAAAACCCTACAGGAAAAGAGAGCAAGAGAGAAAACATACACAAGAGAGAATATATACAAATATGTACAAAGCAAGATCGAGAAGTCATCAAGGATTATCGGAAGCTACATTGCTACGCCGAGATAGAGAGAAACACATATAGAGATTCTAGAGACATATAGAGATACACCAGGCCCAACCGCAAAAATATTCTCAAGGGAGAATATACACAAGAAAAAAGGGGGTCGCTCAAAAAGAATTGGCCCTAACAGAGTGGAACAACCATGTAAAGCCTAACCCAGATATCAGAGGAGGGAAGGGGGGAACTCTGCACAACAAAGAATTCAGCTCAGAGGAAACGTTGATGAAGGAAAGAAGTAAGCAACAGAGCATATATAGATGACAAAGCCAAAACGAGAGCCTGCGCTATAGAAAGCACATGCCACAGAAAGAGTGGATCTAAAACTGGCGCGGTGCCAAAACAGACATCCCTTTCCCGAGAATGGTGGTTCTCTTCTATAGAAGAAGAGAACCATGGCATTCTAGGGAAAGGTCCTTGTATAACAACATCCGATACAAAGAGGAACCTACCTCCAAACTCCTCTCACAGGCCGAGACTATGGGAGACGAGGTGGGATGCCAATGCAAGTAGAGGGGAAGGAGCACAAGAAACCTCCGGGACAATTGGAATGCATAAAATAAAAAAGGCATAAAAATTGAACACAAAAAATCAACTACGGCCACCACCAAAGCACAGAAAACAAAAATTGTAGAATCAACATACCAACAAACTACATAGAACACTTAACGACGAAATGCTTCTGAAAGCAAAGACAAAGATACCCAACCTATGTCATCCATGCGTAACAGATTCAAGCGAACTTTCATGCAAGAGCACCTAACCAGAGAACAGATGAAATCCAGAGCAGGATGGCTAGAATACAAGACATCAACAGAAAGATGAGGTCAGTCACAGAGATAAAAGGGGATAATGAGACAACAAAGACAAGAGAGCATTGGGACAAACGATGCAGAAAGTTCCAGAGTAATGGAGAGGATGGCTTGGTGAGAGCAAAAAGGACAACCAAAACAACCAAAGTAAAATGGAAGGAAGAGGAAACCCAAGAAAATGGAGCAAAAAAGGAAAGAAAATGACAGAAACAAAGGAGCAATGAAGAAGCCAAATGAGCATGTAAAGCTGGAATTTGATCCATGGGTGCATAAAATGGAGGGACCAAAGGAACAATGCAAAGGAACATAAAAAACAGGAGGACACATTATAACCCGCGATAGGGAAATGAAGCTATAGGAACAACAGTCAAAGCCATGACGACGTCAACAACGTAAAGATCTTAAATGACTAATGAACCAGAAAACACCACACTAGCAAAAGAAACTATAACCCGAACTAACCTAACCAGCAATAGAAAAAGAGCCAGAGACAAAGAATCAAAGACGGAATGATGCAACTAGACTAAAAGAGAATAACATCAACCAAGTTAAACGGAACAACAAGCCAAAGGAACTCAAAGAAGGAAACAATGCAACCACAACGACATAAAGAAATGATATTCTGTAGAATGGTCCTGATAGCACATATGTCAATCCAAGGTCAATGCAATAAATGAACCAAAATGCATAGATAAGGAGTTGATGGGAACATGGAGCAAGTGAAAGAACGCAGAAAGAGGAGCAAGGAAGGAGAGACAAAATACCAGAATAACGGAGTGCAAAAAGAAGTAAAGGGAAAATAAAGATAAATAGAATAATGCAACTAAGAAGGCAGATGGGGCAATAACGAGTGCTAGAGCATCAGAAAACGAAAAAACAAAAAATGAACCAATGGAACAATGTGGTGAAAGATAGAAAGGGAATTGTGCTAGAGTACTAGAACACCAAATGCATAAAGAGAACAAATGAAACAATGCAGTGAAAGATAGAAAATGAATTTTTGGGAGAAAAACAACCAAAACCACGAAACAAAATACACAGATAAAGAGTTAATGGAGAACATGGAACAAGAAAAACGAATGGAGACAACAAAGTTTGAAGGAACCGAAAAGATGAACCCAACATAAGGAGGATGAGCAGAGAAGATAAGGCGAATGGAACAAAATAAACAATAAATGGAGCAATCACAGTGGCCAAAAAAATAGAGAACCTACAATGTAAAATCAAAGAGCAACATGAAGAAATGGAAAAAAAATGCACATGTAGATAAATAAGAGTGACAAAATGGAATTAATGAAGTGGGTAAAGAGACCAACGGAATAGGGCTGAAAGGTTAGATAGAGGCAACAATGAGAACTCAACTAGAAGCCAAGAGCAGTTGAGTGACCAGCAGTAATGAGAAAAAGAGTGAATGAAGCAATGGAACAAACAATGCAACCCGAGCAGGATGAAGCAACTGCAAAGAACTAATGGTAACTCGGATAGGTAATCAAACGAGAAAGTCAAATGAACTTGTATGGCACATGTGGAAAGGAGCAAATAACAATAACTGGAGCCAAATAGGTAGATGGGACAAACAGGAAGTAATATGGAAAATGGATGGCTAAACAAGACCGGAGAGGGGGAAACAATAGTGAAACTCAAAGACAATGAACAATAGAAGCCCCTAGTTAGCCAACTGTGACTAATCCAACAGTCACAAATATAAAGAAACGTAACTAAGTAGCCAACGTAACAAAGATGTATGTAAAATCTAACCTCGTATGAACACGTGTAACATAACCAGAGAGAACACCTCATCACCTATCGCTTAGCATCTTGATCAAAAACCTCAACCAAACAAATAACTGCAATAGACGCTTATGTGGAGAAACCTCCCTGGCCTAGAGGCTAACATAACCAACAACATGTATGTATTTAATTCATGCGAACAATATCTATAGACAAATGACATCATGAAATGTAGATATAGGAGTTGGACGGACAAAGAAATGATTATGGCAAAATGACCAAAAACCAAACACGTGGCACCCCATGCATATTAATAACCCAACCCAGGTGCTTCCAAAATTTTCTCTGAAAAAAGCCAATCGTATCAAACCATGTGAAAATCCAAGTAAGACCATGCATTAAGATAACAAACTTATAGTCCCTCAGGATGATGTGGTGGTGCAGGTTTGGAAGGTTCATCCGGATGTTGTGTCTTCTTGCTTTGTGCGGTCTTCTTACCGGGTGCTGGCTATTCATGACACACTGCCCCCTTCAGGCAAGTGGTCTCTGCAGCTTCCGGGTTCTCGATGGCGCTCGGTTTGGACGTGGACATGGAGCTCACTTCCCCCACCGAAGGTTAGGGTGCTTCATGGCGGTGGTGCACCGTATGATCGGGTGAATGCCCTTGTGAGTCGGTTTAGGCGGGGTGTGAGCCCTCTCTCGCCCTTGTTGTGGCCTTCATCGTGAGACCTGTGGAGCATTGTGCGGTTTTATGCCCTCACTTGCGGTTTGCCTGGATTGGGTTAGGGCTCTGCTTTTGGTGAGATTGACTAGCCCGGCGATTTGCTTCATGTGTATCCTTCAGTGCTTGGCGGCTCTTGCGGCGACAAACCTTGCATTTGTCGTGGCTTGGTTGGTGTGGCTGATTTGGAAGCGGCGGTTGTGGATCTTTTCGGGATTGGCGACTGCGGCCTCTCGATTCCTCGACTTCGGTACAAGCTATTTCAAAGCTTTACGGTGTTCCTGGAGTAGTAGAGCGAAAGTTTGCCATTTGGCGGGACTTCTTGGGTGTTGTAGATGGTGATGGTCGGTTTGTATAGCAGTAGAGTTGCAGTTTTTCTGTGAGTTTGTTGTGGAGTGTCGAGGTATCGCTGTCTCTTTGGGGCAGTTCTCCTTCCTCCTCACTTGCTTTGTAACATTACCATTCTTTTAATATATTGATGACACAGTTCTTCAAAAAAAAAAAATAACAAACCAAAATGAATCTAACGGCGCATACGAAGCCACATGGTGCAAGTCCTAGCACCTTATGTCGAATGAGCGAACATAATAGGATAATGCATGATCTGAGCTAATGAGAGACTACAACATGTAGTGTCAGCAAATATTAACTCTAGGAAACCACCACAGTGAGAGAACGAGAAACCATAACCAATTTGATGACGACATGACTTATAGGATAATGCAGGATCTTGAGCTAATGAGAGACTACAACATGTAGTGCCAGCAAATGTTAACTCTAGAAAATGACCACAGTGAGATAACGAGAAACCACAACCAATTTGATGGCTAAATGATGCAAGCCCTAACACAAGTCCTAAATGTTGAATAATGCAACACACCGAGCTTCTGGGAAATGATAAAACAATAAAGTTCATGCAATTTGTTCGATGTAACCCTCAAAACTCAAGAAATTCTAATTCTATGATGACAAGAAAAATGCTCATAAAAATGCATCATGATATCAAGTTCACAAATCTATAAAAGCCAACGCTATCATAGGAAAAGGACAACAAATGTGTTCAATAAGAGAGTCCATGTGAACGACCAACAAATGAAACATGACTAGGGAAATAAAATGCATGTTTGCAAAGATCACCAAGTAACGAAGATACTATTTATTTTGGATATAAATGATGAATGAGACCCCGTACTGACCAAACAGATTTCCATGAAAACAACATATATAATCTAGCATATGATTGTGAAGGTGATCAATGAGAATATCAAAACACGAACATGTAGTGGAAATAGATAAAAAAAATACCATTGTCTAGTTTATGCCATATAAACACGAAAGAAACTCAAGAAAAAAGAAAAACCACCACAGTGAGATAACGAGAAACCATAACAAATTTGATAACCACATGACACATAGGATAATGCAGCATCTGAGCTAATGAGAGACTACAACATGTAGTGTCAGCAAATGTTAACTCTAGGAAACCAGCACAGTGAGATAACGAGAAACCATAACCAATTTGACGGCCACATGACGCAAGCCCTAACACGAGTCCTAAATGTTGAATAATGCAAGATACCGAGATTCTAGAAAATAATAAAACAGTAAAGTTCATGCAATTTGTTCAATGTAACACTCAAAAACTCGAGAAATCCTAATTCTATGATGACAAGAAAAATGCTGATAAAAATGCATCATAAAAGCAAGTTTACAAATCTATAAAATCCAATGCTAACATAGGAAAATGACAACAAATGCATTTAATAAGAGAGTCCATGCGAACGACCAACAAATAAAACATGACTAGGGAGATATAATGCATGTTTGCAAAGATCACCAAGAAGCAAGAATACTATTTATTTCGGACATAAATGATGAATGAGACCCCATACTGACCAACCAGATTTCCATGAAAACAAAATATATAATCTAGCGCATGATTGTGAAGGTGATCAATAAGAATATCAAAACACGAACATGTAGTGGAAATAGATCAAAGAAAAATATTGTTATCTAGTTTATGCCATATAAGCATGAATGAAACTCAAGAAAAAAGGAAAAATTATTGGGCCATTGGAGGAAATCAAACTAGCAATCACAAGTTGCAAACCACGAAAGCTAGCCACAAAACCAACAATAAATCACTAGTAAAATCAAACAATTAATACATTTAAATGGGCCATGCAATACCAGAACCCAGTATTCCCTAGAAAAAACCACCAAGAAAATGGCGGTCGCCAAGGCTAACGCTAATTGGGCATGTCGCCAGAGAAATGGATGGAGGTTTCACATAGCTAGACGAAAACTTGAAGGGTACAAAGAACCTAGGCCAAACCGAGCATATCAGCTCGAAATTCAGAGAGCAATGGATGAGTTGTTTCAAAATCCCAAGAGTTAGCAGTTTTAGTGCAAAATCAAATTCTAGTACTCAAGAATGCCAGTTCCACCTGTATAGAGCCAAGAAACCTCTTAGATTGAATTCAAAATGATCAATCACCGCAAACCTTTAAGAAACAGAAAAGCAAGAATCGAGTACACATACTACTGATCAAGTATGACAAGAATCAGAAGAAAAAAGTAAATCAACAACTACAAGAACGAATATCTAGATAAGAACAAAAAGTTAGATCCTTCTAAGAACCAATGTTTGTTTGCCTACATATAATTAAATAAATCAATAAATATGACAATAACCGAAACTAGCCATCTATGGGTGTGGAAAATAGATAGGTTAAAAAAGCAGGGTAGGTGGTAGGTAAAAAAAAAAGGTGGGTAGGAAAAAAAGTGGTGGGTAAGTGCTTATGCCGGGCATACACATGCTATGCACGCATAGCAAAGCATCATTACAATTTTATTTTATTTTTGGATTCACAACTTTTCTTCCTCAGTTTTTCTTCACAGGTTTCCTTCCTTCCATCGATCCTGTAGCAAATCGAATATGAGGAAAATTTGAGGCATCGAATCTGAGGCATCGAATCTGAGGCAAATCGGTTCTTGATTTTGCAAATTCAGGTTTAGGTCAGGAAATCCTTTCTTGATTTCACATGTTCATGTTAGGTTTAGGTTAGAAAATCGATTTAGGTCAGGTTCAGGTCAAGTTCATATTCTTAATTTCGCAGGTTCAGGCCAAATAGTTCAGGCAATTCAAATTAGATGAACCAGATAGTTTGCATGGAGTAAATCGTCACCAAAGAACTAGGCTGGGCATCAACAACGACTATTTTTTGCTGCAGGTTTAAGCCCTGTTGGTTGACTATTTTTTACTTGAGATTTCGAGTGCCAAAAATCTGTTGCCTTCAATTATAGCCGTTGTAAACAATTCTAAATTTACCAGCCTATTTCGGCAATTTAAAGTGCATCTTCATGTGCTGAAGACCCAATTATATGGTAATATTTTGGCAGATTATTGTAGATTTTGGTGGATTATTGCAGATTTTAAGTTAATATATGTCAAGTTAATGAGTGGATTTGCCCAGTGCATGGATTAAAATTAGCCTTTGAGCACAAGTTCAAGTAATTTTGTCCTTGAATCATAGGCTAATCTGTTTGTTAATGAGGTGGAGACTATAACATTTCGAGCACATACAAGGGAATTGGCCTAACAAGTCTAGGAAATTGGATACATCTCCAATAGTGTTGGACATAGAGTTATAATGGATATGCTCAAATGGACATACAACACGAAGTATAGTTTATATTCTATAACTTGATCAAGTAATCTGTTGCAAGAACTATACTTGTAACATGATATCTGTAACATGACACTAATAGCAAAATATTGCAGATTATCGAGTTATTGTCCAAGACTTATTTAGCTTTTTGTCCAGATTTTGAAGAGCCTTGGGCGCCGAATTCACAAAGTCGTTGCAAGTACTACTTCAAAAAATTGGTCCTTTCCTATGCCGTCATGGGCTTGGGTTTTTTCATTTTGTCTTTATGTCTATGATATCACAGACAAAATGCTTCTTAAAAATGTGTTTCCTTATGCCGTCATAGGCATGTCCTCTTTTTTTTTTTCTTTCTTTATTCCTATTTATTTGGAGAAAAAAATTGGCCTTTGCCTATGTCTTTAACTTTACTTATACCATCATAGCTACGTTACTTTTCCTTCTTTCTTTTTGCCCCGGAAACAAAATTGGTCTTTGCCTATGTTGGCATAGGCATAGACATGTTATGTGTTTTCAAACGCATCTAAACTTCGCTCATTCCTTCTTATCGCTCATTCCTGGCCATTGATCACTCTAATATTCCTTCTATTATTCCATGCCGAGCATTCTCGACCATTCCTTGACTCCATGATGGGGTCAAACTGCCATTTCCACGTCACCATAAGATTTATAAACCATTGGCAGGAGTCAACATACAGGTGAATCAGAAACAATGATGCAAAAAAGGGACTTGAATCCCCTGCCAAAAGAGGCAGACCGAAGATCATATCGCAATGCATAATATGCTTGAAAATATGTATAGCACATATCTGTACATCCTTTTAAAACATGGACACGAATTCTATGCACTACATATTCCTACAAGCCTAATAAGGAAGCATGCATTCTTTTAATATATACACAGCTGCCTCTGAATCTGAACCCAAACCTGTGCACCATACTTAGCTGCCAATATCGCCAAGAACAGGTCCACACCATGCAGTGCCATGTCTGCACAAGTTTGCAGCCACGAATTGACTCCAGAAAGCAAAATTCAGAATGCCACATGCACTTTTACCAGAAATGCTAAAGCTGAACTTTAGGATCATTCAACATACAAAAATTTAGAAGACGTACATGAAAACCTGCAGCCATGCTCCAAATCTGAATACATGGAACATCCATTGCATTTACCATGTCTTATCAAAATATGAAGTCTACTTACATTGAGTTGACGAAGGAAATAGATCCAACCAAACACTTCCTACAGCTCGGCAACAATCTGCACACAACAAGAGCACATCAGATTCACTCTACACGCTCAATGCCTATAGGAGCATGATAGCCATGTGTCCATACCTCCTCATGCATGTCTTCCATTGAACACGTGTTCTTCCAGAGCAAATCCCTTACCCTATTTTCCATTTGTCTGAGTGCTTCTTGCTGAAACTCAACCTTCTATGCAAACCCTACACATTGGTCGAATAGCTTGACCAAGTCCTGATACTAGTCAAGTTTTATCCTCCCTCGTGTGTGGAAGTTCCGAGGATGAGGCCGTCCGGATAGAGGCCGAGAGGATTAGAGAGCTCGCCCGAGGGGACGACACACGGGAGATGGAGAGGGGAGACCTGAAGGTCCGTAGATAACCTGTGTAATCTGACAAGCAAGCAAGCAAGGAGCACGGGGAGTTGAACCCCTCAAGGAAGCCGCTCTTCAATGCTCCACCACGGCCTAAAGCCAGGGGGCTATTCCCATGCAGTGAATGTCAAGCAGTCATGCCTACAAACAGAAATCACAAGTTTTTTTTTTTTTTTTTTTTTTTTTCTGGCCACACTTCCTGCATCTTCATTCCAATGCACAACTAAATGCTCAAACACACAATGCTGCACGTCATGCGAACAAGCAATCAAAGTTAGTTGTACCTCAAATTCAAGGCAGCAGCATGGCTTCGTTGCAGATTATCGATTCGCCGTAACTCACGAATCAACATTCCCCTTGCCAAATTCATATGAGCCCTCAGGGCCTATCTCTCCTCCACAGAAACATTAACCTGCTCCCATTCCATCAGCCCGATGCATTGTTCTAATGCATGAAAAAACCTGCTTAATTGAATCCTAAACACTCTAACTGCAGCTGCTATCCCTTCCGCTATTGTATTGATCCCTACAACATTCTCAAGTAGCTCAACCGCTACATGCACATGCTCACTCCGTGCAGACGCAACAAGAAGATGTGGAAGCCCATTTGCCACAACAGGGGGCAACTGGCTAGCATGTGCACCAGCCACATATGGCAGCACATTTGCAACAAATTGGGGCTGCCCAGAATGCACAGCTGGCATGGGAATGATGCGCAGCATATCAGCATTAACAACATGGGGAGCATTTGTGAAGGCCACAGGAGGCGGAGCATTTGGATGAGAGAGAGGGACACAACCACATCACTACTGTTGTCGCTCATTTCAATGACTTCTGGTGCCACAATGTGCCCATTGGCCTCCATTCCTGGCATACTTGCAGAATGAAATGCGAACATGTGCTATGACCTGTACAACTACTACTCTAAATCAGCTTGAACAAAGATAGAATATAACATCTACTTCATATGGCCACAAAAATACAAATCTATATTCAACATACAATCCAAATACAATAAACAGAAACATGAGAACATAACAAGACAAGAAAGATGCACTATCCCACTGCCATAGTGTGATCAAGCAAGTCTAGAAGTATGTAATCAAGCCCGCTCTAATTTCCTTCCACATCTGGCCTATATTCTTTGTCCTCTACATCAGCAAAGTGCGCATCATCATCACCCTCACTACCTGCATCGTCCCAGTACTGCTTCCTGCACTTCCCAATCTTCTCCGCTGGCTGCGTTCCAGCAGGCACACCAAATAGCACACATCTAACATCACTGGGCATTGCATGCCCAGGATTCAGCATCATCCTCCAAGCAGCTTTGATCCTGTGCTCAGAAATGAATGCGGTATTGGTCGGCAAGATCCACTGGCTAGATAGCACAAACTTCCTTGTGCGTAATATACGACATACTGTGTACACAAGACTTGCAGACATCTGTTTCCTACCATGATAATTCACATAATGGGCAGCCCTATGCAGGATGTTCTTGTTGTTCAAGCCAACAAGGTTCTTCAGGACAACATGCATTTGCTTATCCGTGATGGCCATGGCAACCATTTAGCTGATAGCTGACATTAATGTATGCTTCATCTATTGGCCTTGAAATTTTAAGCTTGCCTCCTCACACTAGTCATAGGTTATAGCCCCTTGACACTTCATGTTTTAGACCTTTCAAGGAAGCTTTTAAAATACTAGACGCAGGTATTGTATGCATCATGACCATGTGGAGCCTCATAAGGAGGATCTGACTGCCCTTGTATGTGAGGCCCTTGAGTTATCATTAACTCTTGCTAACATAATCTCTAGAAAAACCAGGAATTTGGCCTTTGAATCCCTCAATGGTAGTGCTTGAGCTTGTTGGAAAATATTTTGTCTTCCAAGACAATGAAAATGATACTCCATTGGATCACTTAGTAGACGTTTCTAAGGCAACAACAGAAGTGGCACCAACAGAAGTGCAAGGGACTGAACCAAGAGTTAGATCTAGAAGAACATTTATTCCAAAGGATATTAAGGGAATTTTATTGGTTACTAAAGCAGACATCATAGCTAAGTTGCAACAAGAGGAAAGTGAGAAACAAGAAAAGAAAAAAGCTAGAGAGGAAGCAGTCGAGAGAAAGAAAGTTCAAATGGAAGAGGAGAAGAAACTCAAAGAACAAAAGCAAGAGGAAAGGCAGAAACAGAGAGAAGTGGCAAAGGAGAAAGAAAGAAAGGAAAAAGAGGCGCCAAAGGGCAAGGGAAGGAAAAAAAAAGAAAAGAAGAGACACAACTCCTTCAGAAGAAAATGAACCACTAGAAATTGTAGGTGTGCTTGATGACAACCAAGCTAATGTTCTAATTCATAATGAAGAGGCAAACATATTAGTTAAAATCCCTATTTGTAATGCAGATAATACTTTGCAGATTGATATGATCTCTGGGGTATGGGATAAAGCCTGGAAAGGTTGGGGCCCATTGAATAACGATTTCCTTGAAGGATCCGCCCGTTTGGTGAGTTGGTTATCACTAGAGGTGCTAGTGAGTAACATTTGGTAGTTTCAGGATGATTAGCCAGACTTTGGACCTCAAACGAACAATCAAGCAAATGCCAATGTGTTGGAAGAAACACATGAATTTTCAGAAATGTCTGATAGGTCAGCCAAGAGGTTGAGATCTATAAATTCGTTGTATTTTCAAGGTTACATTATGAACCAAATTTTTTTTCTCTTGCCATTGAAATCTTGCAGTGTTTTCAGTTTTGGAACTTGGTAATGTTAAGTTAGCCTAATTATAATCTTCGTTTTATGCTTTCAGATCTACTTTGGAGTCGTCTTCAATAACATCTAGAACACGAGTTCTATTAAATTCAATTTTTTCTTTTGTTTGACATTTTTAAGTTCTTTCTAATGCTTGGTCTCTGTAATGCTTGGTCTCTGCGATGCAGGTTTGAATGTTGGAACTTGGTGTTGTTCAACATCAATTGGGGTTCAATTCCTCTTATTCAACTCCGTTTTATTAGATCTTTAGATACCTTATTGTTTTCATAAGGGTAAAGTAATGAACTGTTTTAGGTGCATGTGTGAACTAATGGGTGAATCTGTGGACCAAATAAGGTCGAAGACTGAACCAAATCTGCACCAACAAAGGTTAGAATCTGCACAAAAATTGGGCATCAAATCTGAACCAACTCTGTCTAAAAAACCCAAATTTGAAGGGCTCACAGCATTACCTCCTAATGTCAGAATTGTCAAATTTTGGGATTGATGAATTATTTCTTTCAGGCTTTCCAATGCATCTTTAAGCGTAGAATTTGGACTGCTGAATGAGAAGCTATGGCCTTCCTAATGCTTAAGTGGACCAACACTGGCATCTCTACTCTATACAGAATTCTTAATATGCGCTAAGAACATCATTAAGCAACCTCTAGTGTAAGCTAGAAACCACCCCCTTTTTCTGATTGTTGCTTGCTTCCTCTGCTTGCAATTAACGCTCCTCAGATATAAGTTATTTCACGGCAAAACTCTGCCTCCACAATTGTTACGGAAGATACTTTAACTGGTTTTGTGGCAGCTAGTACTTATTGAAAAACAGAGTGGAGAGCTTCAAATTTCTCTATAGTAAGGATTATTTGAAGTATTTATGACAGTGAATGATGCAAAGCAAATGCAAGGAACCCAAAAAGAAACCAGGTTCAATGATTTGGATGAGTCTCCATTAAGTCTATTGTGAACAAGTCAAAGATGTGCTAAGAAAGTTGCTAAGGCCATAGTCTTTGTCAGAGGAAGAATGCGAACGAAGAAGATGTTGTGTAAGCAGGCCTCCAATCTAGACAAAAATGGTGCTCTTCATTTATATTTGCCTGATTTCGGAGGGAAAAAAACCTTTAATTTGCTGGATTTTACATGATTTTTTGCAATATTTCGAACTCAAAATTTTCTGGCTCTTATCGAGTAGAAATTTTTCCTAAGTTAATTAGTAATTCTGGGGAGGAACCTCACAATTTCCACCCCGTTATGTGTAAGGCTGGGTTCACATGCAACCATTACGGGTGAGGGGCCATGTTTTGCCCTGTGCTATTTGGCGATGGCAGGTGATGGTGCATGTAAAGGCATCAGCCTTTTTACACAATGGTGATGGCACCGCCGGTTCACATGCACGCGCCATAAGAGCCGGTTCATCCTCGTGTAAAAAGGCTCCCTTTTTTACATGGACCATCACCTGCCATTGCCATCACCTGCCATTGCCAATTAGCACAGGACAAAACAAGGCCCTTCTCAGACATTGGTTGCACGTGAACCAGCTTTAAGGGAAGCAAGCACCTTCAGCTTGTGTTAAAGTCTCCACTTGCATCTCATTTCTATGGACAGTGGAAAGAATAGGCGGCATCTTTTAGACAGGTGGCAAAAGGAAAACTGACATTTAGACACTTTCAAATGTTCAAACAATTAAGCCTGTCCCTAGCATATCGTGGGGTCTTAAATTAAAGCTAGAAAAAAGAAGGAACCCACGTTACGTGTGAAGATAAAGAACGCGTTTAAAGTTCCAAGGTACAGAGGAAAGGGAGAAAAACAAATGGGCGAGAAAATGGTGTAGCCTAAATGAAATTGAATGCTACGAGTTGCAGAGTTGAAGTTGGAGGCTTGGCCGGTGCTTCATGGATTTCCCACCTCGAATCTCCACTCCCACAGGCAAGAAAGCCATTTACTATTATTCAGAAGCCTCTATTTACAGGCCTCATCAATACTTCGTCAAAGATCTTCCCATAGGCAACATCGTTGACATAGCTTTTGCCTATTTAGATGTCCTTGCATCTGGTGAAGTCATAGTACGTGATAGGTGGGCTACACTAGATAATCCTTTTACTGATGGACCTTACAAAGGTAATGGTATCGATCCTCAGAATTCCTTTGACAGCCCACCTCAAGATCTTGGCATCTTTGGCCAATTTAAGAAGCTGCTTTTAGATCAGAAGAAAAGGTTTAACTTGTCCCTTGCTATAGGAGGTTGGGAGCAGTCAAAGTTCTTGTCTGATGCATTCTCTACTCTTAGAACGCGTTCTAGATTCATCACTTCTTTGCTGCACATTCTCAAGGACTATCCAATCTTCAATGGTGTGATTATAGATTGGGAGTATGTGACAGAAAATGGTGAAAACTATGGTGAGAATGGCAATGTGGTCACAAGAGAAGATGGCAAGAATTTTATTCTGATGCTGGAGCACTTGAGAGAAGTACTTGGCCCTAACTTTACAATAGCAGCATGTTGCACAGGGGTACCCTGGAAGGCCAAATGGCCTATTGAAGAGGCCATTAAATATCTTGATGAACTTCACTTACTGACTTTTGATTATAACGATGGAGCCTGGGGAGATATCACAGCACATCACTCAAATTTGTATCCAAGCCACTATTCAAAAGGCTTGTCTGCTGTTGAAGCTGTTATTGAAATGCAAAGAAGAGGAGTCCCTGCCAAAAAATTATTCATAGCAGGTGCCTTGTATTCTCGCGGATTTGCCAACACTGATGGGATTGGCAAGCCTGCTCAGGGGAGTTCACCTAATGGAAGTGTTGCATACAAAAACTTGCCAATAAAGGGAGCTAATGAAATGTGGGATCCAGAGGCCAGGGCAACATATGCATACGATCATCGACGCAGGATAATTGACACATATGATAATGTTGCCTCTATCAGGGAGAAGGCCAATTATATCAAGAACAACAACTTGGGAGGGATCGTTTTGCGGGAAGCCTCGGCTGATGTATCTTACAATAATCCACGCTCTATCATGAGGGCGCTTCACGATCATCTCACCCATGGTCACCATTAGAGGTTTGTGCTGTTTTTAACAATGGCGAACTAACACAAACCTTTCCAAAACTTGAAAGCTAAAAGGGGAATTACTTAGATTCCTCGAACCAGCAGGCTTTTCATCAGAACTCATGCAAGATATGTTGTTGAAGAGCAGAAAGACCATGTTCCTAAATGAACATCTCCTTGATAACTTATTAATTGTTCAAGAATATTCAAAACAGAGTTTAGCCTTTTGTTAACAATAAGAATAATTCTTGTTATACATTTAAAGCTAACTTACATGTGGACATATGCGAGAAAATATCCTGAAAACAATATCAAAACACTGTTGGGATAAATTTGTCAAAGCAGAGGAGAGAAACAAAATCTGTGGACTCTCGTTGCGTTAATCTTGTTCTTGAAGCAGTGAAAAAAAAAATTACAACAAGGAGTTGAAGCATGGAACACCATAACAGCCACGTAAGGTGCCAAAGTCCCAAATTGGAGATTGAAGGCGTGTGCACAGTAAAAGGATTATTCTCCTTACCTTATCTGCTGACGAATGAAGACAAGTACCAATAAGCACACCTAAGGTTCATATTCTAAGGTCTATCTCATGGGCAATTTGTATCTCTGGTCAATAGACATGCCCTTCCAAATAAGACTCTACAGATAACTTGCAAAGCTCACCTTGTTCTTTAGAAACATTAAAAATTAAATGCACATGCAGACATGCACAAGCACGTTGATGGCCTTAAAGTATTAGGGAAACTTGATTAATGGCCTTCAAAAGAAAACTTGATTAATGGCCTTACATTATTAGGAAGGACAATGAAGAGGACTTGTATTTTTTAGCATGACCTCAAAGTTACTAAGGACGGGAATGCAGCAGTTTTATCTTCCTTTTGACTATAAGCAGTGGGTCCTTGTTGCCTGGACAGCTATGTTTAGCCAGACTGGTGTTATGTTGATCCTAATCATGAGTTGACTTTCGATAAAATACTATATGCCAGGCTTTAAAAGGAAGCAGCGGTTCTAAGGAAAATTAAGAGGCGGTATGGAGGGGTTAGAAATTATGCTCATTTGCTTGCTACTTGTGAAAGGAAATGCACAACAGAGCTTTGATGTGGAAGCATACCTGAATCAAAAGGAAGCAGAAGTGAAGCAAATCGCAGCCCAGGCGTCTAAAAATGACTTGAACGTTTGTGGTAATATCAGAATACATGTTGTTGCCTTGAATTTTGGAAAGAAAGTGACGATTAACACAAATGGATGTTTCAGATCTGTTGAAGACCTGTGTTGGGACAAACTGCAGCAGGAGTGCATGTTCTTCTCTAAGCTCGGGCGATTGCCTGGAGGTTCCCGCCAATTCTGCGTGCTCTGCTCCAAACGGAACTTGTCAACGGATGCTACTTTCCTTGGAGGAGAGCGACGTCAGGTACTTCTTTTCCTAAACCTATTACTTTAGAACTAGAATGGTTGTTTGGTTAGACGTAATAGCCTCCCCATGCCTCCTTCCCAATGACATTACACCTTGTTCAATACAAATACTACCTTCAAATATTTTGGGTTCATACAACATGGAAACCGGGGATAGCATTCTGTTTATAGAATGGAAATGGGCACTGTAATTCCGCTCAATGGTTCACATGCAGGTAAATCCCTGGTTGTCATGTTGTGGTGACCTAGAACAGCGTCACGTTCCACAGTTTCATGCCACCATACATGATCCTTATTGTCACATGATCCTTATCCCATCTAGAGGCCACTCATCTACTACTTAGGGAGCCCATTATCACGAGCAGGACCCACATGATAGATTTTAAATAGTATTTGTTAGCCAAGTCGTGCGTAGAGCTTTGAACTTGCATGCTATATGTGTGAATAAGACAAATGCTGAGGCGAGTTGCTTTCTTCAATGAAGTGATGTCATATTGGTTTGAGCAATGGTCTCATATTATAGGTGGGTCAACCACATTAGTATGTTTTTAAGACGCAATCGTGTCCACTAGCATAGAAATCACCTTAAAATAACTACCTTCTTCCTTAGTATTATTACAAATCTTGGAGCAATGGCCCTAAACTGCCATGCCCAAGGTCACGGGTTCAACGATTTGTTGTGAAAGTGGCCATGATCATTGTAAAGTTAGTGCAGAAAGACCCACTTCAGCCATGTACAGTGTTAGGGGCAAGTCCCACGTGGGTGTGTTGTGTTCCATAAGCTTCGTGAGCTTCTCGTGGGTGTTAAAAATATAAGCTCCGTGAGCTTCTCGTGGAAGTTAAAAATCTATCTACCTACCTACCTACCTACCTACCTACAACCTATCAATAAGTAGTAATTTTGTTTTGCATTAAGACTTCATGCCCTTGCCTTATATTGTTACATATTAGGTCTTTGTGCTTTTGCTTTATTTGTCTCAATGTCCATACTCCATATTCTAGTCTTCGTGCTGTTTTGTTTGGGGTGATGCCCTAGTTTCTTGTATCATCTGGTAGAGTGTTAAATTTCATCTATTCTATTGGTTAGCATATTCATATCTTTTTTGGTTCATTGATACTCAATTTAAGGGGCATAGAGCTATCATACTAGAACCTCAATTGTGCATTTGATAAGAAGAATAGTACCTGGATAGGCTTGAACATATTGCCTTCATGTACAAATTAGCAGCAATTTTAAAATCTTCATATTGAGTTGTTTGTATGGTACTACGCAATTTCAACACTTGCGAGCCATCCAAAAAAAATAAACAATACAAGGAATACCCATTCCTAACAATCTGAAGCTCCAAAACAACATTTCTAAGACTATTATACTTGCCAAGAGCGTTGGGATTAAAAAACCTTGCCCTTTCGGGTTTTTGAGGAAAAAACTTAGTGTAAGTCCCCCTCGGCAAGGAATTTGGATAAATGCAATACTAACTAAAATCGTTCTACGAAAAAGAAGAAGTATGTATTTGCACATCCCCAACATAAGACTATTCACACATGCCATGCGACAAAGAACCTCCTCAAAATAAACAGGTTGTTCGAACATGCCACACAATATTTTCAAACAATATCACATGAATAAATAAAATCTAGGAAAAAGAGGGTGATGAATTCAAAGAAAGTGGAATAGGACATTGTTGAGAAATGAGAAAGCACAAGATGAAGTAGAACTCTCCAATAAGTAGAAATCTTTCAAACAAAACAATGGTCCAAATGCTTGCCCAATTTCAAAGTGTTGATCCAGCTCGCCCAACCTGGATCGATGGTATTCTGGTGACGAACTTTATGAATAAGGCCAAATCTCTTGATAAAAAAGGTAACTTTTCAAACTAGATCCAAGCGGATGTCGAAGGTATTGTGAAATCAGGGCAAGTAAGGTCTAGACAAAAGAGGACAATAAAGGGAGAAGAAACTGTCAATAATGGAAAAATTATACATGAAGATCAAATTGGCCATAGGATCCAAACAACAAAATAGAATAGAATAGAATAGAATAGTTTAAGATAGAAACAAATAGAAAATTGGCGATATGAGAAGTTGAAGTAAAACTTTGCAACAAGTAACGATCTCCTTAATAAACTAGTGGCCCAAGAAGGATGCAATGCATGCATGTGATACTTGTCCAAAATGTCGATCTGAAGGTTTTAGATCAATGGCATTTCTTTATATAGTATGGTCGTTTTGCTTACTCAAAGTGTGAGCAAAAAATTTCTTAAATGTCGTACAATCTCAAGCAATCTCTACCATTACCGACTCCATATTTATATAGACAAGCCCCTAGACGTTAAAAATATTTTATCTTAATATTATTCTATGTGCCTCCTCCGTTTGTGTGCAATCCCTAATCTAATATTATCATAGGCCATTTGGTCTCCGTGGACAATAAAATTCAGTTCAATTCAACTATTATTGCCAAGGCTTTTCCCTTTAAATTCTCACATGTAAGGGTTTTGTAATCATCCACATAGAGATATTTGAGCAATTTATGATGGGGCAATAAAAACATAATCACAATACCCATAACAAAACTAGGGAGTAAGGTCCTGTTATAATATATTAAGTAAAATAAAACAAATCCGTAAACAAATCAGAGGAAGAAGACAATGCTACCCATATCCAGTCGAAGGATCAGAAGGCCAATGATCCTGAATTTACATGGTGCCTCCTCTGTAAATTGCCTCTTAATTTTTTGTTGTCTTGGCTCGTATTGTACCCAGCTCTTCTCCCCTTTTACGAAGCTGAAATAAAGAGAGGTCTTCTTATACTAAAAAATTAGTTGCCTTTAGTGACTACCATACCGTAGAACACGTAACCGAGAGTGTATCTCTAAACTGTACTAAAGATGTCAAGGGCGGTCTGGCCAAGCTGTTCCCACTCTAGCAGTAGTTATAATGCCCTCAACCTGTATATGCATGACATCCATGAAGAAGTGCATGATCCCCTCCATTTTCGAGGAAGCATATATGAAAAGATGTAATTGACATGAACAGAAGATGCCAAGAATGTTGTCTGAGAGAGAAGCGACCATGATAGAGTCCTTGATATAAAATGACCAAGCAATACATAGGAGAATGTAGATAAGATGATAAGAAATTTTTACATCCACGGGAACCCAACGGGTTATGGGACGGCACATGCAAGGGCAACTGCCCATCTAAAACCTGGGGACTAGGCCCCATCACCAAACACAATATCCAAATACTACCAAGAATAAGATAAGGTAATGCTAATGCTAGTGGTAAACTTATGCTAGTAGAAGTCACATAGAACTTCTCCATGTCTTAAGAAGCATGTGAGATAAAGGATAGACTACTAATCTTAAATAATATATGAAATAAGAGAATCTTTTCCAAATTATTTTGATGAGTACTCCAAAGCCTTTTACTACATGCTTGAAGCAACTCGGCAATTTTTCAATATCAAATATTTTTTTATGTTTGTATACATGAATTTATGACATGCTTGTTTCTAAATCATCCACGAAGACCAATCGGCCTATGGGACCTGATAAAGGAGCGCAACGGACATATTACTATCCTGAAAGAACTCTGCCCCAAAAGATTTTCGAAGGAAAAGTCCAGTAATAAGAATGCTGACAAATTGTACAAGTATACATCACGAAATATATACATGTTAAGTTATTGTCTGAGGACATAGCTGAGCCCGCATATCCATGACCTCCTGAAGGTATGATCTCAGCAACTATACTGAAGTCGTGCTCAATATCACATGTAGCAGCTAGCTGGGCTTGAACAACTCAGCGTAGCATATCTGAATTTGATCATATGCCGGACAACTCTGAAGAATGTGACATTCATTCTCAACGGCTCCCATGTGGCAGCGTTGACAAAGCTTGTCTTGGTATAGCTCTCTAATCCATCTACTTGTCTCAATTTAGAGATCGGTGTGCACTTGTGCAAATCGAGGCAATGAATCCACGATTTTTCATGGGCAAATGGATATGTAGATAGCATTGTGGCCCCCATTCCAGTGTGCAGTTTATATGGCACTATACGCTCTCCTGCACATCCTATCTCTGAGACGTTGCGGTCACATTGCCACGGTGTACGCTAGGTTTGGGGGTGCATTGTTTATATTGCCCACCTTCTGAAAGTAGACGGTGTGGTGATCAAGGGCTGCCCTCTAAAGAGGCAAAAAATTTGTCTCATGCAGTAGAATTTGATATTTGAATTCACTCACAGTGCACGAGCCAAGAAGGCTTAATTCTGCACCTGCTCAAGTCATTCAGGGTAGCAAGGGACACCACCATGCCCTAAACTTCACCTCCCAGATCCTAAATAGGTGTGACTAATAGGTCCAATCGCATAGCTCCGTTATGTGCCTGTTGTTGGATCAAAACATAGAGGTGGGGGGGCACTTTTTGTGTCGGTGACACATAGTGCTTAGTGGGTGCTTTCTTAGAAAAATTGCTCTGTATTTTTCAAAAAATATTTTTATTTATTTTTGTAATATGTGTCTCTAAAGTGCATTAACATTTTGCCTTGAAATACAAAATTTCAGCTTTAATGGATTTATATAAAAAAAGATAAAAATAGAAAACTTTTTCAATGTTGGGGCTTATTGGATATTCGCCTGGCACAAAAATGTCTCCCAATTCTATGTTTTGGCCCTATTCTGCATCGCATATAGTGCTTTCCAACCCGCTATCCAGGTGGGTGTCTTTTGCCTTCGGTAAGTAAATCAGGGAGGCCTTGGGGTGACATGAAGATGAGATGAAGACCACCTTCATCTTGGCCAGATTGACGAGCAAGTCAGTGGTCTGGCAAAAGTGTCTAGGGCTACCAGATGGCGCTACATGTCCTCCAATTAGAAGATCTACATCATCAAGGTATATGAGCTGCCTAGTGATCTAGTGCAAAAGTTGAGCTCTGCCACCCCCATTATCAGCAAGCTAGCTTTCCAACTGATCAATGTAAAGCCAAACAACATTGGAAAGAGAAGGCGTCCCTGGTAGACCTCGATACTGTTGTGGAATGGTTGGCCTCCCAGGGGCCTCCCAGCTACAATTGGCCTAAGCATGTCTCATATAGCCTGTACACCGTATTCTGCAGATTCACAAGAACCACCAGCATTTCCAAATTTTCCCATAGACTTTCCCAAGGCACAGCGTCAAAGACCTTGTGGAAGTCAATAAAGCAGTAATTAAGGTCTTGCCGTCAGTTCTCTGTTGTCTTCAATCAAAGTCCACAACGTGAAGATATTTGGCGAATGGTTGAGTGTTAATGTGACGCTCCCAGAATATATACGACCCTCGGACGTATACATACGGGGACTTTCCCCTCCCATGGCGATCATATCACCATGAGCAGGGCCCTCCGTCTGTTTCGGGCCATCTATGGAATGAGGCCCGAAGAAGGACACGAAGGGGTCATTCGGCCCACGCCTTCAATGGGACTCCTACGTCGCGGAAGCATGAATACAAGGGTTAGCACACAGCACGAATATACATAAATAACCACCACGAAGGGTGGCGCATCCATCCAAAATACCAACGGCATAGAATATGCATCTAATCCTAAGAAAACGCCCAAAACCCAGGTTCTACCCCCTACTCGCACTCGGTGAGGATTGACCGACGGCCGGGCCTCAAGAGATCAGCAGACCGAAGTCTTGGCATGGCGCTAATGGCATAGAACATCGGCTAGGGTTGTCCACTCCATCCGCCCCTCCCCGTGCACACTTTGCGATGGGTCAATTCATGCTATGGCTTCGCTTAGCCTTCCTGAGACGCAGGTTCAAGGGATCACCCTTTTGAGCCCACCTGTGTTCATGACTCCCGGTCCGATGAGGCGGCCTGGGAAGCGCCCCTTCTAGAATCACAAAGGGTTCCATGGGTGAGCTAGAGAATACGTGTCGCATCATCACCCCCCCGCATCCGCATCTCCCACTTACTCACCCTAAATCTACTCAAAGTGCAAGGTGCTCCATACGGATCACACCTCTACACCCGTGGAGTGTCGGGACCCATACCCGGCCCTCTACTTGACCTGGCCATCGGCCTAGCCCAATCAGTAGGAGTCTCAGGGAGCCTTGTATGCTCGTGGTAAAGACCCCACCCCTCATGTCACCACTTGTGTTCCTTGTCCGGTGCTAAGCCGCACCATAGCATCTAGGACCCGGTGGGCTCTTGTGCACAGGCCGCAATTAATGGGACTCTATAGGGCTATCTAGGAGCAAACTACAATACACGGTTCGGGTCTCTACCCCCCCGTAATCCCCCGTTTGGTCAGTCGATTAAACAAAGAACTAACAATCCATCCTTTCGTGAGTAAGAACCGTAATTGAATATAAAGAGAACTTGCTTGTACAATCAAGGGTTAGTTTCTATGATTGTGCATCACAAAGAGAACAGAGAAACGGACACAATCAAGCGCTATCTAGAATCCACATAGCCACCTACCACCACTCGGCCGGACTCGTTTCCATGGGGCGCCCATCTCCGGGAGTTGAGAATTCACCCGTTGATTCACAGGGGACGACCGGGTATGGTGGCTCTCTGGCGGGTGTATGATGGCTCTCGGCTCGGCCTTCCTTGGTCGATCTTCGAGAGTCAATCGAGGGATAGGGGTCAAGTTGGCATCCTAACTTGGCAACCCCATGTCTGCCTAATCGATTGGGGCAGGTGGCGCCTTCCCAAACAGTAATTAGCCTAATTAAGTTATTATCTTTAATGTATTAAATTAGCATAGCTAATTTAATCCTTTTAAGAGTAACCCCCATGGTTACAATTAAGTTCCCGTACCCCCATGGTGGCGTACCTTTAGGGGGGTGACGTGCTTGTATTTGTACATGTCCCGTATGAATGCGTGACGTAGACCGTATAAATACGTGGAACGTCACAGTTAAGGCTTGAGACCTGCCTGTATGAGGGCTCGTACCTCTGCCGCCTCTGCCCATCCCATTAATTTATGATCGGAACATTAAACTACCCATGATTGTTCGGTAATTGGTTTGGTAGTGCAAGTCACCTGTCTTGTGGGAATAACCTTGCTAGTGGTCCACTTCAGGGGGGAACTTTCCTGTAGTGCCATGTTGAACAAAGCAGTTAGGATTGGTACTATGGACAGTCCTGCCCACTTGAGCAACTCTGTCTGCATATCATCCAAGTCTGCTGCTTTCCCATTGGCAAGGTGTTGTAAGCCCTAGATGGCATCTGCCTCAATGATTTTCAGCGATAGGCCTTCCAGCGGCAGTATTGATGTTTGCATCCTAAGGATTGTAAAGCTGCTGCAAGTTTTGTCCCCACCGCTCGGAATTGTTGTTGCCTGCAGGCTGTACTTGCTTTCTGAGCACTCCCTGTCAGAAGGTCCTGGGATGACGGTTCGGGAGGTAAAATATTTCTCTTTGGCACCCCGCGATGTACTTGTAACCTTGAGAAAAGCACGACACTGTCTAATCTGTATGGACGTAGGGCAGGATCTGTGCCCTGGTGGATCTAGCGTTTGAGTTCCTTATACTTAGCGTCAAACACTGGTTACATGGGAAGGTTGTGGTCTCCGAGATCCGTCATGAGCAGCTTCTTCTAAAGCAAGTCCCGAGTACGTCAATCAACTAGTCCGTCTGTTGCTCTAGTGCAAGGAACTGCAAAATTCCCGCCAAGTCATTTGTGAGCATCCAGGCGTAAGCCTCTACATGTTTGTAATCCGGTCGCAGTTGAGGCATACGAGGAGCTGCTCCATGGGGGGTTTGAACAGCTTGCCAAGCCAGCGGCAGGTAGAGTGACAAGTGCTATAAGGGCCTCCTCTTCTCTGCTGTCTGTACCCACCAGAAAGTGATTGACCAAATGCGTATCCTTCTCAGCTACCATGACATAGTGCACCACACTGGATCCGCCCCCGTGGTTCTCCTACCTGCAAGTGCACTTGTGGGAGGACGGCCACTGTGCCAGTCCATTGCAAATTATCAAGTCAAAGATACCGCATAACAAAGAAAACCTATTATAGCACATGACCTGATTGTCATTTATTGCCCATGGCCAAGCCACTTCTGCATGGCACAGCTATAACACATCGTCAGCCAACACATCGTCAGCCAACACATCGTCAGCCAAGGGGTCAAATTTCATGGGTTGTTCCACACCAGCGCATGCGTTGAAGTCTCAAATGAGTATGATACTGCCCAATTGCTCGTGCTCCTATATGTCATCATGTGGATCAACATAGGAGTCCAGCCTATCCACATCCAAATGGTTATGATCGAAGTTGCTTTCTGCATGTGGGAAGCAGCAGGCTGCCATAAAGAGAGAGTAGCGTCTTGGATCAAGACATTTATTAACCGTAACAATTGTGTCCATTTCACAGTAGACACAATCATACATATGGTTGTCATCCCTCCCTCACAATGAATAGTTTGTACCTGATCACAATGGGTAGGCGAAAAATAGGTCTAGAGCACTTTGGAGAGCTCCCGATCTTGAAAGGTAAATGTGTCAAACCTGATCTCCAGCACTGGCTGTGGAGGACTAAAGATTTTTGCAATGCTAGGTCTACTATTCTTGTTCGACAATGGTCTCTGAAGTCCGTTTAGTCTTTTATCCAGCGAGAACTATATTTGTTTAAAAATCTCGAAAATGCGCAAGACTTGGGTCCCTCTTTTTATTCTCTTCTGTTGGATAGTGTACTTTATTGCTATTTTTTCTTGGTCATGGCCATGATAGAATGCAAGCTTTTCAAAAACCTTACTGAATCAGACCATAAAAATGTTGTTTGGGCTTAGAAAACTTAATCAATCATGGCCATATCCTACATCAGGAATGCAAAACAAATCATCCAAAACTGAGTCACAATCAAGAGTTGTGATAAAAAGTAACTATCAAAACTGCAGTGCATATATGGCAAAAAGGGGTACCCGAATTAAAAAGTGCAAAAAACAGGTACTTAACTTGATAAATCAGGGCTGAATCATATATCAATATGAAGCATGCACGAGCTTTCAAAAGAGTCTAGAATCATCTGATTCTGACATATAGAGCTCAGGTTATGCAGTTGTCATTCTTCGGCTTCTCTCCTTAGCACTTTTTATCTCTAGCAACAATGTAGTTGAAACTATCTCTCTTCTGCCATAAAAAACCCCGACAACTCTTGCAGACACCCGGCGACACAATTCCTATTTGTTGGCAGTAGATGCAAATGAAAATTCAATTTTGACGACAGAATGAGAGGCAGTAGAAGCGGAAACAGCATGCAGCGCATAAGCAGTGCTAGGTGAGGCAGCCAGAGCGGGACGTGAAGCTGGAGTTGGCGAAGTAGGAGCATAGGGGCTTTAGTAGAAGACTGTTCAGCAGTTGAAAGATCTGCATCTTGCGGATCTACTTTGGTGGCAGATGCTCTTAACCCAGGCCAACTCATGCCTGCATGACTCCTATTGTGTTGAAGTGAGATCTCGGTCAACATATATGGACTTCCCCTTCAACTGCTTTTCTGGTGCAATATAGCTCCTCGTACTTGTGCATCTGTGACCATGAATGTGACAATATAGTGGCGGTCAGGACGTTGAGCACCATGGTGGCGTGTCCTAACACTGTACACATGTATATGGAACGTCATATAGGCAATGAACAGCATCTGGAGGTTCACTCCTGTTTCCTCCGGTAGGCCATGAACCACCACGTTATGGCTCCTCCGTCTGAGCTCCTAGACTCTCTAACCTTCGATCCAATGTAGATCATGTCAGCGGGTACTGTCTGCGTTCTTGAGATGTAGATTGCAGTCGGCATTCAGGGCATGGCAAGGTGGGCCGACCTGATGCCTATCTGTGCCGACGTCTTCGGGCATTCGAACACATGCAACGGCCAAAGTACGTGGGGTGGCCTCCGCCTTCTGAAGCTGGGAGCTTAGCTCCTGTTGGAATTACTTCTGCCTTTCCAACTCATATATACAATGTTGTAGTTTCTCATGAGAATCTGCATGGAGGCCTTTATTCTATGAGACTATAGCTACCCATAACTCTTGTACATCCAGTTCTCGCGCGACAGAGTTACGCTCCAACTTTTGTAGTCAGGAGGTAACTGCAATATCTTCTACTGTTGAGACTGTCTCGAACACACTAACGCTGTCTTGAAGGGCCTAGTACTGCGATGGCTTTCCCTGGTGGCTGCCTGGACTGTCTTCTGAATGTTGCTGATCTCCTCAACCTCTGATTGAAGGTTGGAGATAGCAGCGGCTATCTCCTGCATAGAATATAATGATAAAAAGAAGCATTCCATAATATGTGACGTTTCACGTATTTATACACCTTTTTGGGTATAAATACCTGACACGTCACTATGAATAATTAATGGCATATTAATTATTCATAAGCTAAGGTTCGCTATGTTAACTCATTAAATATTAAGGTGGAAACCTAACCCTAAACCCTAATTTGAGTTTAGAACTTAACTTAATATTAAAAGGGGTTAAAATATTAAATTAGTTAATAATGACCAATCCAGAGTTGCCACCTGGCCCAAATTGATTGGGCAAGGCAGGCTTGCTAATTTGGGACACCCAAATTGGGGCTTCCACTCCAAACTGATCTGGGGGAACTTGGTGGAGGAGGAGCTGCTGCTTATCTTGATTCCATCCAGAAGGATGGAGAACCAGTGTAGGCAAGAGAGAAATGTTTGCTCGAAGGATATTTTGGATCACAGTTCTATGCATTAGAAGAAATGAGAGTCTAGGCATCACAAGCTTGTGATAAAGAACATCGAAAAGAACTATTAAATATGTTGCTAGACCATTTATAATAATAGCATCTTATATTATAATGTTTTAGCGTGTTGTATCAAGCCCTAATTTGAATGACCGAGATCATCTAATTGCATCCAAAGGCAGAGATTTATCGCACGACTTTTGACCACCATGATTGGTCATGTTTTGATGTCTTGGGGAGAGGGGAACGTGAAAGGGTAAAAAGGCATGGAAAAAAGGGGAAGTGGAAAAGGGTGAGGAAAGGGAGAAAAAAAAAGGAAAAAATGGCATGGAGAAAGGGATAAGGGAAAAGAAAAAGAAAAAGGGAGGGGAAAACGAGGGGAAAAGGGGAAAAAGAAACAAAGGGTGGGAAAAGGAGGAAAAAAGAAGGGAGAAAGGGTAACAGAAAAAAGGTGGAGTAAAGAGAAGGGGAAAAGCGCATGGGAAAAGGGAAATGAAAAAAGAAAAAGGAAGAAGGAAAGGGAGCCTGGGAAAAAAGGCACCAAAAAAAAGGAAGAGGGAAAGGAAAAATGAAAAAGAGAAGGGTGAAAGAGCATGGAGGGAAAGAGGGAAAGGGTGAAGAAAGGGGAAAAGGATAAGCGAAAAAAAAACATGGAAAAAAGGAAGAAAAAGGTGGAAAAAAGGGAAGAGAGAAAAGGGTGAGAAGAGGGAAAAGAGAAGGGAAAAATGGCATGCAAGAAGGGAAAGGAAAAGGGAAAAGAAAAAAGGAGGGAAAAAGGGAAGGGAAAGGAGGAAAAAGAAGGGGAAAAAGGAAAACAAGAAGGTGCGGAGAAGGAATAGAAAGAGAGCATGGGAAAATGGAAAAGAGAAAGGAAAATAAAAAAGGGAGGCAGAAAGGTGGAAAGGGAACATGGGAAAAAGGGCATGAGGGAAAGGGGAAGAGAGACAAGGGAAAAAGGAAGGGGAAAGAAAGAAGAAAAGGAAAGTGGAAAAAAAGCATGGGAAAAGGGCAAGAGAAAAAAAAAAGGGAAAAGAAAAAGGGTGGGAAAAAGGGGAAAAAAGGTTGAGGAAAAAAGGCAAGAGGGAAAGGAGAGATGTTGAAAAGGGCATGGAAAGAAGGACGTAAAAAGAAAATGAAGGGGGAAAGGGGAAAGGAAAGGTAAAAAAGGCACGACAAAAAGGAGAAGAGGAAAAGGGTTGGGAAATGAGGAAAAGGAAAAAAAAGTCCATCAAGAAAAGAGATAGGGATAGAGAACGGGAAAGGGTAAAGAGAGGGGGAAAAGGAAGTTAAAAAGAGCATGGAAAAAGGGGAAAAAGGGAAGGAAAAAAGGGGAAGAGAGAACCGTTGAGGAAAGAGGAAAAGGAAAGGGAAAAATGGCATGGGAAAAAGAAAAGGAAAAGGGAAAGGAAAATGGAAAAGGGGAGCGAAAGGGCATTGGGAAAAGGGAAGACGGAAAGGGAAAGGGTTGAGAGAGGAGAAAAAAGGAAAAGATGAGGACCGGGAAGGGCAAAAGGGGAACAAGAAAAGGATGGGAACAAAGGAAATGGAAAGGAAAAAGAAAAGGACAGATGAAAAGGGTGAAAGCGAACCTGGAAAGGATGGGAACAAAGGAAAGGGAAAGGAAAAAGAAAAGGACAGATGAAAAAGGTGAAAGCGAACCTGGAAAAGAGTGCACGAGAAAAAGGGGAAGAGGGAAATGGGAAAAGGGAAGGGCGAAAGATCACGGGAAAAGGAGGAAGAGAGAAAGAGTGAAGCAAGGCAAAACGGAAGCAAAAAAAGGAGAGGGAAAAAAAAGGGGAAGAAAGAAAGGGTGGGAAAAAAAGGGAAATGGGTACAAGAGAAAAGGAAAGAGGAAAAATGTGTAGAAAGGTTATGGGACAATGGAAGAGTCAAAAGAAAATGAAGGGGAAAAAGGAAAAAAGCATGGTGAAAAGGAAAAGAGGAAAAGGGTGGAGAAATGAGGGAAAGAGGAAGGAAAAAGTTTATCAAGAAAACTGAAAGTGAAAAGAGGAAAAAAAGAAAAGAAGAAAAGGAAATGCGTACGAGGAAAAGGAAAAAGCAAAAGTATAAAAGCGGGGTATAGCAAATGGCAAAGGGAAAGAGAAACAGTGTCGACTACTTTAACAATGGAGTACTTCTAGGTTATTCATGCTTGCCTCTCTCATCACTGTAGTGTATCATTTATAGGTTATGAGCTTATGCCCAGCAACGCTGGGCACCGTTCCTAGTTACTCTATAATATTTTCACATAAGTTAATAATACAGCATATGTGGAGTTGGGCTTGGGATAGTTTGCTATACCACAGGGTGGTTGTACTCTAGTAGAAAATTATTCGTAGATGCCTTCGAGTTAATGTGTTTTCACAGGATCAACCCTCGTCTGTCTCAGCTATATCTCTTGTGTAAGTAGTGAGTCGAGACCATTGAGCATTGTTTCTTCTTACATGCCCACATCCAGCCAGCTTGGTCATGGCTTCTATCTCTTTTTCAAGTGACACTCACAAGTCAACTAGTACTTTTGGCTGTTTACCCAGAGCCATCGACCAAAATGCAGAGTCGTACCTTTCATTTGGCTTTAGGTTGGTTACTGTGGTCAATTTGGAAGCAAAGAAGATTTTGTATCTTTAAGGGTTGTATATCCTGCTATTCATTAATGCGTAGCACAATAACAGGGGGTTTCAGGGGGATTTGATATGGAACAATTCCTAAAATCATAGGCCATATCCCTAAAACAATTGAATTGATTGTTATAAAAAAAAAGAAAGATAGATTTAAGATAAAAATAATCACGTTAACTCACTGGTTATAGTGGTCAAAATAGTTTTATTAGGACATTGAGTTATGCTGGTAGAGGTTTGAGCCCTCATACTTCATTTTAAAACTTTAGGCAAAGTCGTATAGAGATTCCGTATTCCATCAAAACCTCAAGCGAACTGGTATTTCATATTTTAAAATCATAAATGCCCCCAATCATAAATGACCATGAGCAAAACGAAAGGCGCCCTATGGCTCCAACATATGGTCTGGGCCGTAAGATCGACAGATCCGACGACTGTGGTAGTCCAGGCTATGTGGCACAATAACAGGCTAGGATATAAAATATAGAATTACAAAGGCTTTTCTTTGATTTATGCTTGCCCATGCCAAACAACACCTTATTTTTGTGGTTTATCTATGAGTCCTTGCTTATGCATAGGTGGGTTGTTCCACTCAGTGGGTTGTTCCTGTTTTTGTTGATGTATTTGTTTCCATTGTGGTATTTTAATACAATCTATTGTCCTTCAAAAAATAAATAACACAACATACTTGAAATCCATTTACAACAGTTAACAATTGAATTAAAAATTGGATTTTGTCTACAAAGACCAAATGGTCTATGGGGCACAAGAAAAATATTAAAAAGATAATTGTAGGATACTGCATTCTTGATTATGTGAATGCTAGTACCCTCAAAAAATCTTGTGCTCTAGGAGTGGTTCAAACCCCTAGTGGATATTGAAACACATAAGGCATAGCAAGCTATACTAAAAAGCCATTCAACCATAGTTCCAAATTGTAAAAATGCATATTTCATAACATGGTATGGCAATCACCTTGTTCTCTAGACATAATATAGTATGTAGAGATGATATACATTATCCAAGAGAAGATTGATTAATCCTGGTTTCTCATGATTACCATTTATTTAGACTCCCACCAGGAACTTCGATGGATCAAGTGCTAACAAAATCTATATGTACACAACGGTTATTGGGTCTAGCTTTTCAACAAATATGGAACAATAGGACTGAAGGAGCAAAGCTATCTTTGTGGCTATTCTTTGGGTCTGCAACAGGTGTCCAACGTTCGTATCCAGGAAAGGTATTTCATTGTACTATAATAAATGATGATAAGAATAACAAATAAGATAATATCTGCTAACAATAATAGAGAACTACCAAAATGCCATTATAGCTAAGACTAATGACAAAAAAACCTCTAAAGTTCCAAAAAACCAAAAGCCCCTCGGCCGACACAATACCACAATATATGTATGATGATAAGAACATATGCACTTTAGTATTTACCTAAATACCCCTATTTTTTTTTAAAGTTATTTACACTATGAACTCACATTATTTTATATGTGGAAAGGCAACACATAACTGCACTAATTTCAAAATCATAGAGATAGTTGCTCTATTCAAGAAAAAATATATTCTTAAGTTTTTTGAATGTCCGTAGGGATATACAACAAGTAGTTGCAGTGGATATGATCCTCGAAAGCGTCCATGGTACTTTTATTTCGGGAAATTTTAATGCAAACTTTATTTGTTTGAATTATGAGAAATATATCTACCTACTAAATCAGCATGTTTAAATAGAGTAGAGTAGAGTAGAGTTTTATCGTCCACGAAGACCAAATGGTCTATGCAACCCAATACATGCGGAACATAGTAACATTTAACATATAGCAAGAATAGCCTTCGATCAATAACACATTCCCTGAAGAGGTGAATTGCCTATAAAGAGTTATTCTAAATTAATCAAGGACCCTCTTTCTTACTCTTTGTAGTGAATCATCATACTTTTGACATTTAAGCTTAAGTCCCAGAACTCCAAATAAACCAAGAGGGTTGACCGACTGTATCTTCATCCATGTAGCCTCTTAGCATTCTACCATGTTATTGCCCCACTATGGGCAAAGGTCCTGACCAAGAAATTTAGTATGGCAATGTCTACATTCTACCCTAAACCCCACTGGGACAATACAACGACCATGACATATAATGTTCTTAAATATTTACTACTATAGGTGCCTAGAGGAGTTCCATTGACGATGATGACCATGGTCACTCTATACCAATGTCTAGGCAGTAATCGATGATGTCTCTCCGATGTCTCTCCGATTTAGGTCGGCACTATGTGCCTCATCAATTAGCAATGCACCTTAGCTAAGGTTTTGAAAATCTATATTAAAATACCACTTAACATAGCTAATGAATTTATTAGCACAAGTAATGTGAGAATCATGCAGTTCCAGCTTAAAAATCTGGATAGTCTCATAACTACACTTGTCTATAACATGTCAACTGATCATAAACCCAAGCTCCATCTTCCGGTGTCAAATGTACAATCAACTCATTAGTCTTGGAATTATTAACTATATATTTCATAATTTCTTCTCTAAGTAAATTCAACCATCAACAATGATGCACAGTCTTACTACTTGAGATTATTTTGCCCAGAACCGTGATAGTTGATTCGGCTCTCCAGCAGACCTTAAGCTTTACCCTCCATTAGACCTTAAGCTTTACGCTTTGGAACGTCTATCACCTTTTATAACAATTGGTTAACTTGTTCGCATAGAGACAAAAGAAATACATGTCAAAGCAATACAAAAACTCATGTCAAAGCAACAAAACAGTAATAATAACGTAAAAGAGCTTATGACAACCTTGATCTTGGATTTTGAGAAGGGAATTCTTCTTTTTTCTCATTAATCCAACCCTTCCTGGTCCAAAACCAGCCCATAATGATCCTTGATTCAGCCTATTCAATCTCTTGCCATATCCAGACCTTTGCTTGCCTTAATTTGGCGCTTATCATGCTTTTCTGAATGGCCTATATCTATTTTCCTTCAATCTGAGCAGTTTGGGAACCATTATCTCTGCAACCATCCAAGAAAGCCATGAAAACCTTTAATCTTATCAAAACGACATTCCTTTTCTATTCCACCTGGTCTAGACCACTTTACATGAATTTGCCTTATATTTTTCCATGCCATATGATTGCAAATTAGGCTTCTATCCTTCTGCACATAATATTGTCTTGCATACCCAGTTAATAGATCAAAGCAATCACATAGACTATCCCTTGAAAAGTCAAGAAAAGCTCACACTTCACATATCCAATGTTTAGCAAGCCTCTAAGCATGCAAATTCAAGCTTATCCTCAGCTAACAGGCATGCAAATCTAGCCATGGCAACATTTAAAACCTCAGTTGTATCCATCGAAACCCCACCTTAAGGAGATAATTGATGCAGTGTATTGCAAGCTCTGCCCTCCTCAACCGGCTTGATTCAATTCGGATGCCATTTTCCAAGCTCTTGCCTCCCCGATGCTCCTCTGCCTTCACACTCTGCAAAAGCTCTTGCAAAATTCTCCTCAAAAGAGGCAAAGCCCTTGCATGCATGCCAAGCATGTATACATATGTATACTGACCCATCAAGTGGCCGGCCCATTACACGCAGACTCATTGCGTCCATCCGCACAGGTGCTCAAGCCTCTAAATTGAGACATGTAGATGGATCTAAGAAGCGAGAGAGGATAGACTATGTTAGTGTTGCCAGTGGGGAATTATTACGAATGAGTGCCACACTTTTTTGCACTGCCCAATATTTAAACCTATTAGGACACGGTATGATGAGTTGATTCTACCTGATCAGTCGCTCCATACAATGCTACATAGGGCTTCATTGGGGGTACTAGAATTGTACCTCTAGGAGAGGATGGATATGTACACTTAGTTGTATCCTTAGCACTCCATTGACATGTGCCATTGTACAACTTATCAAGAAACCTATTACTGCTAAAGTTTCTTTTCCTCAAAAACCAGGGGTTTTTAGAACTTGGGCAGTAATACGTCTGTTGTGCATTTTGTTTTGGGTCCCATAGGCCTATTGGTCATCGTGGAGACGATGTAAATAACTTCAATCCAATTCAATTTCATTATTTAGCTTATCATCTAAAACATTTCTGAACCATTTGGCAAATAAAGAGTTTTCTATTATTGTTCTGTAGTTCACAAGATTGTTTTTTTTTTTGGTTTGGGGGTGTGGTGGGTTGCTTTGCTTTGTATCTAGATTAAGTATAGAACAATCGAGAAGCAATTTTACATGGATGACGAGAAGGAGAAGCTCACTTTTAACATCCACTAAGTATCTATGAGAAGATGTGTTCTATGTCATAGATGAGCAGTAGGATTAAAGTTTTGATAGCCATATATTCATGTATATGTTTATGTGTATGAAAGTGAATTTATCGTTGTATTTGGAGGGATGAATAAAGGTGATGCGAATAGGCAAATGCTATTTGGGAATTAAATAATACTATCACATTATGTTGAAGTCTGGATAGACTTTTATCGTCCACAGAGACCAAAGGTCTATGAGACCCAATACAAGAAAGAGCACAACAACACTATTATGGCCTAGGAATACGAAAACCCCCGCCCCGAAGTGTTTTCGAGGAAAAATTCATTAGCAGTGATAGAGTCAATGATAGCCTATACATTTTTACATTTGTACATATCAATGTGATGATCTAGGATATATTTCATCTTGCATGTCGAGAACCTCTAGGATATCAGATGATAATGCCATTACCGCAGGCACATGCGAGTACATGTAGCAGTGGGTTATGTGTTATTGTGATGGCCATATGATTATTATACTCATAGTACAAAGCTGGTCGTCATGCAGATGCAAAAAAAGTAGTTGCATGAGTTAGGCTTCGAGTTGCAACTCCCTAGTTGCAAGCCACATACCGTTGCCAACTGAGATACCTATTTCTTGAGATATTACCTTGCATCTTCCTCATATTGATACCAGTTTATAAGAGGTCATGGAACATTCCATGACCTATGTGCATGTGCGACACTTGGCATGATCTCATCCATTGGAGTGGCACGATCCTGGCCATCGATCTCGGTATATATAGAGGATTCACATTCATGTCGAACCGTTCCGGTTCAGATTTTGTTAGGAGTGATAAATAGATATTTGACAAGTTCCCATGTTCAATCACGTGAAGAATATCCTTCCCAATCAACCAAATAATAAAGACGATGCTGCAGAACATACAATCCAAACAATTTTGAACTTCAAATTCTTCATGATCATCAATCTTGACTGGTGGTGGAGGTACTCGATCTAGAAATGGAGTCGTCGTATTGGGTTTCAAAAAGGAGATGTGGAACACCAAGTGAAGCGGAGTTTGAGTACTCCTGCTCTAACTCCAAAGACTCATCATCATAGGCGGGGGATGGTGTGATGACCATAAGTTTATTATATTTGTATATACAAAGACGGTCATCACATAAAAAGTTAGTTGCACGGGGGATGGTGATATGGATATTATACTCATATGTACAAAGATGGTCGTCATACGGATGCAAAAAAAAAAACAGTTGCAAGAAGTTTGCAACTCCTTAATTGCAAGCTATATACCTTTGCCAACTGAGCTACTTATGTTCCTTGATGACATTATCTTCTTAATATGCGTACTAGTTTCAAGGAGGTTCTGGAACATTCTAGAACCTATGTGCATGTACTACACTTGGCACGATCTCATCCATTAGAGTGGCCTAATTCTGACCATTGGTCTAGGTATATACAGAAGACTTACATTTTTCTTGGACCATTCAGGTTGAACGCTAGTCTTGAGCCTTCTAGTCATCTGTCTTGTGTTCCTTGCCTTTGGACCATTGTATTTTTATTCTTGATTATACATCAGATTTCCACATATTCCTTACGTATTTTCCAAATATCTTTCATGTATTTTCCTTGTTTTCGAGTAGGTCCATGATAGTTATTAGGTCAATATATCGTGCTCAAATTGTCGCAAACGTTGAGCAAATTGAAAGAGTGTGGCTTCATCTTTAATGGCTCCACCTGGCATCATTGACATACCCTATTTTCACGCTCCTCGCATTTTTCAATTCTAAGGCAGTGTGCACCAGCAAATGGACAAATATACCTCCTTATCCTTATTATTTATTTCGCTTGCACATACGTGATTAGATGAAGACCCTGCGTTGCTACAAAATGTACCTTAGCCAAAAAGCTATAAAAATTGAGCACAATAGTGAAGAAGAATGAGAAAATACCAAGTATGCAGAATGCAAATGAAGTGAAATGGATTCACATAATATGCTAAGAAGATAAGCTTTTAAATGCATGGAGTTATAGATATTAAAGATAGACAATGCCCATGTTTAGAGTCTCGTAAAGTAGAAAATAGACAATGCCCAAGTTATAGAGTCCCATAATGTAGAAAACAATATGAGCAAGTCGGGAAAACTAGGAACTATATATGAAATGCGAAAGCACACGTCTTTCTAGATGAAATTGCTCTCTTTTCATTTATATACTTTAGCATGATAGCCTTTAGATTATTTCATGATAATGACATTTCTAACTCTCTATCCTATCCTTATTTGTCTAATTTATTTAACACATGTGATGAACCTTTGATATCCTAGTGTTTCAAGTCTTAAAACAAGTGAAGGTCTTTGCTTCATTATTGAAAAATTTGAACTATAACTATATTGTGTATCTGCAAGGAAACATAACTATACTCTATGTCTATTCTATCTTCAATTTGGTTTGTATTCTTAGTCAATGTCAACATATAAATTACTTTAGAGTGATAATTTATTTTTGTAACATGAAGGCTCATTTCATGCTTTCAGGTATATTGGCGCAACAGCTGTCATAAAACATTTACATATACTACTTGATGTCTCGAGTTATATGAGCAAGTCTGATCCATTAAGCTTGCAACCTGCTATTGATTCGGCTAGAAATGTTACCATGGAACTTATAGACACTTTGGCAGTAAATGACTACGTTCAAGTCTCTACATACAATGAGAAGGGAGTAAGCCTTGTCCAATCACTAGTAGGTCACCCCCAAAAAAAAAAAAAAAGAAGAAAAAAAAAGAATAAGGAAGAATAAAATTGCATCAGCAAAGAGAAAAATAAAGATAAAGATAAAGTTTTTTACGTCTATAGACCCAATCGGGCCATGGGATGGGAATAGAAAAAAGGGCATGAGCCCAAGTAAACCTGGGGACTAAGTCCCATCATAGATCATGACAGTAATAAATAAAGAAAAGAAGAAGAAACTACACAAGAAGAGGAAGCCGCTAAAATAACCCAACTATAGGGTTGTGAGGCCTTTGATTAGAAATAAGTGTCGTGTCCCTCCAATACACTGCCCATTTTCTTTGAAGCCTTGCCTCTTGGACCTTGCATAGCTCCTCGTGGTGTCGGGTTAACTGAGCTGGGGAGAGGTCTCCTTCCATAGAGAAGTGAGTGCCCTTGAGGTGACTCCCATGCTATAGCACATACAACATATCCCGTGACACTGCAAAATGCACTAGAAGGTGGTGTGGCCGATCTGGCCTCTGGGGCGCCATCCTTCGAACTGTAAAGATTTTTGGGCTTTGAATGTGCATTGTATCCGTGAAATAGTGTGCTGCTCCCTCTATATCGAGACCCGAACATGCTCGTGGGATCCCGATGAGACAGAGGTTCAAATGTTAGTCCTGATCGGGCTGATCTAAACCATGTGCTTTGTGTGCTTTCTGAAGCTGTGTCCTCTGCCACCTGTGTATGGTCCTGAGATCCATCTTGCATCTATGCATGATCCTAAGCTTCGTCCTGCATGTCAACATGCAATCTATATTTGATGGTGTGTCAGCCCCCCCTTCAATTTGTACCATGTCATCTACTTGGAGTGTGGCTGCAAATATCTCTGCCTCAGTTTGGGTTATGGCATCTGCCCCGAGTATGTCTACAGATGGGGCTAATGAATGTGGGCAGTGTATAACAAACCTTTTTTTTTTAGGAAAAATTGTAAAATTGCCCCTGTATTTTTCTCTAATTGTAAAAATGCCCCCATATCTAGTGTAATTATCAAAATACCCCCTTTGTGCTTTTTACAGCAGCTCTTATCTTCTCTTCTCCCCTTTATCTTCTAGATGGCTTTCACGGCTTCTGGAATCTCCCGATCGCTTTCACTGCTTCTAGAATCTCCCGATTATATGTAGACTCTTCCTCTGGCCTGCCGAATCAATCATCTGCAAGTTGAGTTCTTGTCTGCAACAAATCGAACTCAAAGACCCTTCAACGTAATGATCCCCGTATTTGATACCAGGCTCTTCTCCCTGGGCCTTTTCTTCACAGCTGATGAGAGGCTCGATTTCTCCATTCTTCCAGATTTCGTCTGTGACTCCTACTTCAGGAAATGAAGAGGTGTGCTCAGAATACAGGATGATCGGAATGGAAAGGAAGATGAGGAGCATAGAACCGGTGAATGACAGTCGCAGGGCATGGATGGAGAGCTTGAGCTGGAACAGGATAATGATCATGAGGTAGAAGGCGAGGACGACAATGATGGAAAGGAGCCGGTACATGTTTTTGAGATCGTTTTGGGGCTTTGATGCGTGATGGTCAGGGAGCTGCTTCACCATAAACAGAAGCACAAACCTGACAACCGAAGGCAGCCAGCCGAGCATGAAGACGAAGGAGCTGGCATCGTTGGAGCAGAACGACTGGAATGCGAGGGTGAAGATCCCCACCGCAAGGCCGTTGGTGTTGTCCAGAAGGCTGAGTGGGTGCCCTGATTGCTCGCAAAATTGTGCTGCCAAAACCACTGTCGTGCCGCAAACAAATTATATCATTTGAATCGTTGCAAATTCTGGCTATTGATGCTTTCGATGCATTCTGATCAGGGATAGGTTCAATACTGTATACGTTTTATACGCAATACGTATTTTTCGTTTGATACGGCACAAATTTGACGTTTAATACGTCAAAAATACGGCTAAAAAAATTTCCGGCGTCGAAAACTTTCGCGTAAGCGAAAACAACTGTTTCGCTTACGCGAAGTCTGGTTCGCGTAAGCGAAACAGTATTTTTCGCTTACGCGAACCAGAAATAGTTTCGCGTAAGCGAAATGAACTGTTTCGCTTACGCGAAAACATCTTCGCGTAAGCGAAACAGTCAACTTCGCGTAAGCGAACGCGCCTCGAAATATATATAGAAAACTTCGCGTAAGCGAAAACTTCTGCTTCGCTTACGCGAACCGCCCTTCGCGTAAGCGAAACGCAAAGAATGCTTACGCGAACAAAAAAAAGTTTCGCGTAAGCGAACCTTTATACTTCGCTTACGCGAAAAGAGTTTCGCGTAAGCGAACATTAAGGCTTCGCTTACGCGAAAGCCGGCGAGGGGATTCGCGTAAGCGAAAACTTAGACTTCGCTTACGCGAAAGAAAGTTCGCGTAAGCGAAACAGAAGGTTTCGCTTACGCGAAACTTTTTTTTTCCGGCCGGCGAGTATTAAATACAAAAAATACGTATTTTTGCACTTTATACGTCTGAAAAAATAGTTTCATACGTACAGAACCTATCCCTGATTCTGATATTACATTTACAACTGCAAGGCAAAACATGTATATACGGCAGGAAAGTACAAGAATTAAGGGCATTTTGATAAATATATAAAATACAAGGGTATTTTGACAATTATAGAAAAATATAAGGGCATTTTTACAATTTACCCTCATTTTTATGTAGATACATGTCAGATTTTGAATGCACAATCTAATGTTCTCAAGCAATCTTTACAAGCCAAATGCTTGTTTTTTCCCAAGATCAGTCTTTATATCCACTTTGGCACTCTTGCCTTGGGCATCCTTCTTCTGGACGTTACAAGCTGCTTGCTTCAAAAGGCCTTGTTCCTCCATTTCAATGCCCTGACAATTCTTGTACATCATGCCTACGAGGAAAAATTACTCGGTAGTATTTTTCCTCCCTCTGATTCAAGGGCTTTCCAACCCCTTGTCCTGGTCCACAGTGATGTGTCTGGTCCTTTCTCTATTTCCACACCAGGAGAGTGTAAGTCTATGCTGCTTTTTCTGGATGATCACACTAGAAAGTTGTTCCCTTATCTTTTGGAGCAAAAAGTGAAGTGTTCTCATTCTCTCATTTTTCACAAACATGTGGAGTGCCAAACTAGCCCCTAGCTTATCACTTTGAGAACCAATGATGAAGGCGAGTTCAATTCCATGCTATTTCGTCAATATATGCAAAGAATGGAATTCATTATAAGTTTTCAGTGCCATATTCGCTCGAGCAAAATGGTCGGATCGAACGAGCAAACCGAACTGTGATCGATCCTCCTTAACATGTGTGTTTCCATTGAATTCTAGAGAGAAGCCAGTTTTACAGCAGTATATCTCATTAATCGTCTTCCACATTGAGGTATTGATCATGCCATACCTAAAGAAATTTGGAGTTCAAAAAACATTTCCCTTGAGCACCTCTGCACATTTGGTTGCAGAGCTTTTGTTCTTCTTCCAAGACCAGATTCAAAATTGTCTGCCCAAGCCTGTAAATGATTGTTCATTGGATACTCAAATACAAGCAAGGCCTACCATTTTCTTGATCTCCACAGCCACAAACTTGTCATTAGCTGTCATGCTCAATTTTGCGAGAATCTTCCATGCCACACCACATCTCTGCCACACGATTTTGTTCTCACTGAATCCTCTGATCCTCTACCTTCTATCTCCTTTGAGTCCTCCTCTGATTTCTCTGTGACCTATATCTATTTCATCCCCTACTTCTGATCCCGTCATGGCGATTGCAACTCCCATCCGTCCTCCTATTTCTGATCCTATCATGACTACTGCAACTCCCATTCATTCCCCTCCACTCATAACTATACCTTCTCGGACCGCCGTATTTAGAGTCCGGGATGTGGTATTTTCGGACTTTTTTTGTGGTGTTTCTGGCCACCCGTTATCAGCCACTGTGCACTTCACAGTTTTAAGCCCAGAATCAACTGTTTTAGGTCATTTTTTGCTTGATCCGGCTCTATCTGAGCTCAAATCACTTCCTCTCTTCATCAAACTAGTGTTAAAAAGGAAAACAAAGCGATTGGAAGGGTTTTTGAAGCATTTCAAGTCGTCCAGGGAGCTACAAGAAGGATCTGACCAAAGATTTTGACTCCGCCGCGCAGTTTCGCGCTTGGTTTTTGGCCAGAAATACCACTTTTTGGCCAGAAATACCATATTTTTGGCCAGAAACACCACTTTTTTTGGCCAGAAACACCACTTTTTTTGGCCGGAAATACCACTTGGCTGATATCAGATGGCCGGAAACACCACAAAAAAAGTCTGAAAATACCACATTCCGGACTCTATATACGGGCGTCCTTCCCTACCTTCTCCATCTTTTAATAGCCACATCGATTGTCCAATTCGCACAAGCCCGAAGATTACAGCTTTATCTCTTCTACATCTCTTATTGAGCCACAGTCTTACTCCCAAGCTCTACTTGATCCTTTTAAAACTGACTAGAAAAAGGCTACGCAAGCAGAACTCCAAGCAATCCATAAAGTTGGTACTTGGTCCCTTGTTCCAGGTCCCCCTCATCATCCCATCGTCTCTAGCAAATGGGTTTTTAAGATTAAAACCACCCTGATTGCAGCATTGCATGTTTAAGCAAGATTGGTGGCTCGCAGGTTTAATCAAATTAAAGGAATTGATTTTGAGAAGACGTATGCTCCTGTGGCAAAAATGGTTTCCATCCAAACACTTCTGGCTTATACTTGCTCAGAGAAAATGTTCATTCACCAGATGGACGTTCAGAATGCATTTTTGAATGGAGACCATCAAGAAGAGGTCTATCTTGAACATCCCAAAGGATTTGGATTTGGCACTCTAAATCGTGTTTGCCGTCTTCAAAAGGCTCTTTATGGACTGCGTCAGGCATCCTGCTCTTGGTACACTCGCCTAGATCAAACCTTGCTCCAGATGCATTTTCAGAGAAGTCAAGCTGATGCTAGTGTCTATTTTCGACCTCAGCCACGCCTCTTCTGATAACCCTTTGCTATGTGGATGACCTTTTGATTGTTGCAAGTGAAGAAGCAGAGCTCTGCCGCACCAAGGAGCAGCTGAGTTCCCACCTCAAAATGAAGCATCTGGGATCCATCCATTACTTTCTGCGAATTGAAGTGTCTTACTCACAGACCCAATGTCTACTCTAGCTCTCTCAAACCAAGTATCTCTCTGAACTTCTGCACAAATTCCAGTTCCAATCATGCAGCTCTGTCACTACTCTACTTGAGTTTGGTATCACACTTCTTCCCAATGATCCTAGGTTTCTCCGTCACTGCATTTTCTCTGAGATAACTAGCATTTCTCGCTCTATTATCAATGGTGCATGCATTTGTATTTCTATCCCCATTGATCAAGCATTTCCGCAGCGCATTATTGTCAAAAGAAGCAACTGATATAATAAGCTGATGTTCTCTATCCTACATGGTCCAGAACGTGCTTCAATATTTCCATACAAATCTCTCACATTTACTAGTACTTTCTTACAACCTAAATCTCCTATGTATCTACTGCATATACTACAATGCCACTTCAGGATTCTCGTCTTGCACCTCCTCTCAATGCTTCCTCATCTACGATTGAATGATCTATGACTCCCTCATCTAGGGTTGAGTGTGCTATAATGTCTCCTTCTGTGCTTCTTAGTACTGAGATGTCATTATCTATTTTTCTATCTCAAGAGCCTTCTCTATTTCGTGGACGTTAGAAAATCTATTCTATTCTATTTTCTTGCTTTTGTGCCATTTAGTATGTCTAGCTCTTTCATATGCGTGTAATAATGAGCATACTATTCGACCCAAAATGTATAAATCTCCACATTGATGGTGGAGGAAAATTATATGACGAACATTTGACAACCATTGTTTCAATTATGGAAGATAACATGAATTATCATTCCACGTTTCTCTTCTTCTTATAATCAAAGCTACCACCTTCTGATGCTGTTGATATAGTGTTTGGAGTTCTTGAGCATTGATAACTTATATGTGTATGCACTATATTTCTTCTTCATAGATCACCACCCAAAAAAGGCAACCTTCATTGAGGGTAAATTGGTTGGTCTACTGAGAAGTTATGAATGGTCTCAAATATTACTAGTTGGTATCCACAATGGACAGTTAAATTGGCCTCCTCCTATTCCTCCTCCTCACATTTACAAATATCCATCCTGGCTAGCAAATGACATCAGTGTCAAGCATTTTGCAGATCTGAAACCATTGTTCCAACAGCTCTTGAGTGTTGAAAATCAATACTAATGTAGATGTTAAATGTAATAATGATCGAGATGCCTGAGGCTTTAATGGAAGTGACTAGTAAATCTAAAATGCATAAGAAAGCCAAAGCATAATATCTTCATCTGCAGCTATACAACTAGGAAAAAAGATGAGGCAAATATGTTCTTCAATATTCTAATGCACCATTTCATTTGATTTTAGGTCATTGAAAGTAACGAGACCATATCAATGCTAAGACAATACATAACTAAAATCCAAATAAATTCCACTTATGAACACCTTGTGGATAATGCTTTCTTATGGACAATACAAAATTTCAAAAACGCGACAAGCAAACTTAAGGTAATGGTTTCTAATATTGAATATCTCATGCTTTTGGTCACGTGGGATAGAGTCATCTAGTTTTAGACAAAATTGAAATCTTGGTACCCATTCCTTATCAAATGTCCTTAATATCGAGGTAACAAGCTTAATCATGAAAAGTCCACTGGTTCCGATAATTTGTGGCTATTTATTTTTCGTCTTTGGTTATAACATGACCCTTAGATAATTCTTTGAAGTTACCAAGCATAAGAAAATAAATAAAACCTGGAATATCCATACATGTTGCGTTATAACATGACCTCACTGAAATTTACTAATTGCCTATTACACCCCATTAAATTTGGCATTATACTCTTTCATTGAAGGACATACTTTCTATTTCACACAATTAGTACACAAAATTCTTAATAGCCATCACTATGAACCGTGTTATCTTTGGCTATTATCCCTTTCATATACTCATACACAATAGGTGTGATGTAAATAACACTATTGTTTATTTTAGGTATTGCATGCCCGTTCCGTTCCATCGATGCACAGATGGGCATATGTGATAGGTTATGCTAACTTATCTTTTAGCACTGCATTTTATATTCCAAGATTGCACCCCTCCTCCTTTTCAATTTAGTTGAATTTCATTACATGGCATTTGAACTTCAAGACTTATTTTTTCCCTACCCTATATCACGAGATCCTCATCTTTATCAGCAGTCAACCTTTCCTTTGAATATCTTTTTAAGTTTTTGCTTCTTAACTGTTGAAAAAATGCGTTCCTTTTTCAACATGGGGCTAAGCTTTGCTATATAGTTTCCTGTTTCAATTCCACCAAAAGTCCATGTTTACGCGTTTGTGTTATGCTCACTTTCAATGTCTTAGAAGTTTCGAAATCGAATGTTCTAGATATAAACTAAATGGCTCTTATCATCTACTTGATCAAACACCTTGCTTAAAATTCATCTCGCAGTTAATTTCTATGATATAGATATTAGATTGCCATTGTTTTTCTATTCTAATGATAATAACTATGCGACATGTAATAACCTATAACTACTCATTGAGATTTGAAACAAATCGAGATTGATATAATATTATTGCAGATTGTCATTGTTTTTACAAGCCAGAGTCCAATTGCAAACCTCAATAACACTGCAATTGAAAGTGTCACAAATGACCTTCTTTCTCAAGATATCAAAGCATTTATCTATCGCTTTGGTGCAAACACAACGAAGGATTCAGACCTTCAACAATTTGTATCTAGCGTTAATAGTAGCTTTGAAATTTTGGGTGATTCATCAAATGCCTTGTGGCAACTTCGTTCCTATTTTGATTATATTGCTTTCTTAAGGCTTAGAAGTGTAGATCAAACTCCATTATGGACATCTGCTTACACAGATTACAATGGTATGGGGAGAGTTATTACCGTAACTTTTCCAGGTAACAACGATTCTTGGGATTTACATTCTCATGAATATATTTACTAAATTGTTATCGTTTCTTATAGCTTTTGATTCAAATAACCGTCTTATTGGGGTAGCTGGAATTGATACACTTGTGGACCAAATAAAAGGAATGGAAAATTCGAATAGTGCCGTTATAAAGAGAAAAGGACTTGATCCAACATCAACCACCGGGGATCTTCAATATAAAAGCCAAGTAATCCTTTTCCGTTTTAATTTTTTTACTTTCTTCTGTTTTAGCTCATCTACGTTTTAGGGAATTCTAATTATGTAATAATTTTGATAGACTTATTAATTAGAAAAGGAAACATACCATACTTGCAAAAGAATATAAAATTGATTTGGTGCCTTCCCCCCCCCCCCGTCCTCGAAGATTAAAAGGGCCTATGGAAATGAAGCAAAGGATACATCAGACCTATTATTTTCCAAGATTAAAAGACCCCCCGTCCCAAAGATTGGTTAGGTGTAACTAACTCGGCATAATGTGCCCTGATATGCCCAAATACTAGGCAATTCTGAAGAATGTAATATGTAGCAAAATAACAGGGGGTTCCAGGGGGATTTGGTATCGATGTAAAAATAACAATTCCTGAAACCATAGACCATATATCCCTAAAATAATTGAATGGGCTGTTATAAAAAATAATAGATTCAAGATAAAAAAAAAATCACATTAGCTCACTAGGTATATTGGTTAAAGTAGTCTTATTAGGATATTGAGTTGTTTTGGTAGAGATTCGAGCCCCCGTATTTCATATTCTAAAATCCGAGGCAAAGCCATATAGAGGTTTGATATTCCTCAAAACCTTTAGCGAACTCGTATTTCATATTTCAAAATCATAGGTGCCTCCAATCATAATTGACCATAAGCGAAACGAGAGGTGCCTAGAGGCCCCAACATACAATCTAGGTCGTAGGATCGACGAATCCGACGACTGTGGTAGTCTAGAGTGCACCTCATTTAGAATATGTAGCAAAATAACAGAGGGTTCCAGGAGGATTTGATATCGATGTAAAAATAACAATTCCTGAAACCATAGACTATATATCCCTAAAACAATTGAATGGGTTGAAGATAAAAAATAATCATATTAGTTCACTAGGTATATTGGTTAAAGTAGTCTTATTAGGATATTGAGTTATTTAGGTAGAGGTTCGAGCACTCGTATTTCAGATTTTAAAATATCAGGCAAGGCTGTATAGAGCTGTGTTGGGCAAAGTCCGGGGAACTCCATACCCTATCCGGCTGAGGTGGCATTTTTACCGCCACCTCAAATTATTGTCGGATCAGCTCCCGTCCAAATTTTCTAACAAAACGGAATATTTCCGTTTCTATTGTCACGAAACGGAATTTACCATCAGACCATAGGAAAGTACAAGACAAGAACAAGAATGACAAATTCATTTCCCGCTTCCTTTCCTTCTTGTCCTTGCCTTACCCTAGAAGGGCGGCAGGGGCCGACTCCATTTTCGGTATGCCTGTTCTAGATCCACTGCAGTAAACATAGAGAGCAAGTCACTAATTTCATGGAAAGAGAGCCAAAATGATGCTCCGGTAGCAGTTTTAGAGACCGGATTTGAGGGACCGGACGATCTATCTGCACAAAAATACGCTTTTGATTTGGGTTCTAATCCATCTGTGTATTACATCGATCTATATTTCTCAGACTTTAGGGAGAGAAAATTGAACGATATTTGCAGTTTCAATGCAGTTCCTGTTCTAAATAGCAACAGCAGGAAGTTTCCGGCTGAATTTTTCCATTTCCTATTGAGACTAACATGAGCAGGAAATTTTCCTATAGGGCCATCGGACTTTGCCCAACACTGGTATAGAGGTTTGATATTCCCTCAAAACCTTAGGCGAAATCGTATTTCATATTTTAAAATCATAGGTGCCTCCAATCATAAATGACTATGAGCGAAACAAGAGGTGCCCACAGGCCCCAACATACAATTTGGGTCGTAGGATCGACGAATTCGACGACTGTAATAGTCCAGGGTGCACCTCGTTTAGAATATGTAATAACATCTTCAATTGCTCAGTTGGCAATGTTTTTTTTTTTTTTTTTTTTTGAAGAACGTGTTTTACTTCATATTATACACTCAAAATATTACAAAGTACTTCCAGGAGTAAGAAATGTCCCTGAAGCATCAATCACTTTTAGATGATCACTCCATATTGGAATTTTAATACGATCAGGCCAATTGGAGATCTGAAAGCAATTATACTTCTTACGAATTTCTTGAAGCACCACCTGAGAAGAAATACGCTTATCATAAAAGACCTTTCTTCGCCTTCGCTTCCATACACTCCATATTAGCCAAGACTTTGCCATGTGAAATGCAATCCTTTTAGAAGCAGTCCACTAATTTAGATAAATACCCAAAAGAAAGTGCTGACTATCCAAAGGTACTCCAAAAAGAGAATGCAGCCAGGACTTAAGACTACTCAGCTCTGCACACAAATATAAACAGTGCTCCAATGTTTCAATGCACCGCTCACACATTGGGCAAAGTGGGCTTACTCCCAGCTTAAAGCGATGAACCATCTTATTAACTCTCAAAGAGCGATGAATCACCTGCCAAAGTAGAACATTTACCTTTGGAGGATTATATTTAGACCAAACAAGGTTCCAGATGGATTGCCATTAAGAAGGCAAAGTCTGTAAGTGCCATTTTCGAGAAGGTGATAAAGTATTTGAGGAGGTAAGCAATCTGTAGCATGAACTTACTAGCTTCTTGCCTTCTTTAATACCTTGAACAAAGTTCCAGCATCTCTTGTTACCCACCTTCTTAATTAGAGGAAGAGCACTTGCTACATAATCCCATATACTAATATCTTTATCCAACAACCCATATGTCTCCTGAAACCATTGCCAAGGAGCAATGTCAATACCAAAATACCACTGTTCATAGAAATAATACCTGCTCTCCTCCACCTCGCTTGGGAATGCGCATGCATAAATTCTACAACTGGGTGTAGTTGTCCATGAGTATACAAAGGCAACCACAGAAAGGGGGAAGATGCCTGGAGACAAGCTTCCCAATCAGTTGGCAATGTTGGCAGACCTTAACTCCCCATTCTTCCTCGACCCATCTGCATGTCTCAATTCTAGGGCATTATGCTATTGTGCAAATGGATGCAGTCATTCTGTGTTTTTTCATGGGAAAATGCACCAACAGGTACCACTGTGGGCCCTTAGCAAGTGCAGCATTAATCTGGATTTTGTAATATGCTATCTTTACCAGTTCTGAAGGCCTAGCATTCGAAAACGTACGTAGGAAGCATAATGCTTCAACTTATAAAGAAGAAATATGCTATAAGGACTAGGCAAGAGACATTGTATCAAAATAGGTAGGATGGACAAAGAAATTTTAGAGCAAGCTGAGGAAGGGTTATGAGACATACTCATAGTGGAAAATACGTCGAAAGCATGTAAAGATTTTTTATTGTAAAGACGATGTGCATGCTAGAATATTTTTTCTTTGAAGTTTCTGAGTCATTTACATCATACGCATTTCTAGTACAATGCATCTATTACACAAAGCCAATCCACTACACGGTGCTATACCTTATGCTAAGAGCTACTTCATGTGTTTGTTATGTGATATATGTTATGTCCCTACCACACAAAAGCAATATTGGTTAGATTGTATCAAGAGCAATTTCGGTCATGATCAAACGTGTGACTTCAGGACAATGGGTTTTAAATTTCTGGTCATACTTGTACTTGTGATCTCAAGCATTGGTTTAAGGTCCTACAATGGGATCAGGCTCCAAAGGGCAAATAAACCTAAAACTTTAGTAGTCCTTTTTGCTAGAAAATGTATGTATGTTCATCATAGATGATGTGCAAATAGAATGGAATTTTATGGAGTTAAATTTTATTGTCCACAGAGACAAAAAAAATGCCTATGGGACCTAAACAAAGAACATATTAGTCCTATTACTTTTCAAGATTAAGAAAACCCCCATCTCGAAAGGTATTTGAGAAAAAAACCTTAGCAATAATAGGCTTGCTGAGAAAGTGTGCATTTAAACATTTTAATGTAGTGATGGAGGACACAACTAAATTCGCATGTCCAATACCTTTTGGATATATAATGCTAGTATCCACACTGAAGGCCGCTGCAACATCACATGTAGCAGTTGGTTAGGCATAACCAACCTAGCATACCATGTCATGATAGACCCAAATGTCGGGTCGTACTCACAAGCGTAGCACTCATCTTCAATAACTTCTAGTTGGCAACGTTGGCAAATCCTCTCTTCTCGCTCATCTCGGGCACATTTGCCTGTCTCAATTCTGAGGTGATGTGCACTTGCAATCATTTTGCGCCTCTACATGTCTATGTCTATTATACAATCCAATTTCATTCACATTAAATAACTGTAGTCATCTTTGAAAAAGGTCAACCGATTTTGGCATAATGGATAAATGACATTGATTTTTGTATTCTCTTGTAGGTTGGAGCCAATGCATGCCCAAGTAGCAATCCTACTCCGTTATGTCAGTCATCTACGACATCTAGTTCTACATGTTGTGGGTATTGTACTGCACTAGGGACACAACCCAAAAAATCAAGTACCAACAAAATAAAGATAATTATTATAGCTTGTGGGATTGGAGCTCCATTGCTCATTATCATTTCTAGCATAGTGGTGTGGCAAATTATCAAGTATAAAAACAGAATTGTGGATTCTGGAACAGTTCCAAGATCATCTCAATGGGAAACAATGCAATGATAATATCAATGTATATTTCTTTCTCTTAAATGGTATAGGTCCATGACATATTTGATAAGTAGCATGTAAGGGACCCATGGGAGACTGCTCGAGTAGATCTTGGTGTCACGTCCCCAAGACACTGGCATAGATGGGTAGAAGCGACTACTCGTAAACATCTAGATGGTTTTTGTCTAGTTGATTAACGGCATGTCGGTTAGGAACGTTACATAGCACAAGGATACAATTACCTAGCATCAGACACGCGCATGCGCGCCCGCGCACGTGTGCATGTTCGCACGCACACACATTATATCATATCTATATCATATCATATCATATACACTTTATGTTTGTCGTACATTTACGACGGTCGGGGCGATCTGGACCATCGATCCGAGATCCTACAGCCCATGTTGCTTAGGGATATATCCTGGGTTCAGATGGCTTGGGAGATTATATATAAAGGATCCTACGATCCATGTTGTTCTTGATCCTGACCGTCGATTCGAGATCCTATGACCCACGTTGCTCTAGGATATATCCACGACTCAGATGGCTTGGGAGTTTATATATAGACAACCCTACCATCCAAGTTGTTCTTGATCATAACTGTTGATCCGATATCCTACGGCTCATGTTGCCTTAGATATATCCTACGTGAATTTACGGATTACCGAGATCCTACGGCCCATGTTGCTCAGGGATATATCCTACGGCTCAGATGGCTTGGCAGATTATATATAAACGATCCTACGGTCTAGGTTGTTCTTGATCTTGACCGTCAATCCGAGATCCTACGACCCACATTGCTCTGGGATATATCCCATGCATTAGATGGCTTGGGAGTTTATATATAGACGATCCTACGGTCCAGGTTGTTCTTTATCCTGACCGTCGATCCGAGATCCTACGACCCACATTGCTCTGGGATATATCCCACGGATCAGATGGCTTAGGAGTTTATATATAGACAATCATACGGTCCAGGTTGTTCTTGATCATGACCATTGATCCGAGATCTACGTTGCTTTAGATATATCCTACATGAATTTACGATCCAGATTGATCATGATTCTTGGTCCAAGATCCTACGGCTCATGTTGAATGCTCAGGCCTTGGTATTTTCAACCAAACTTAGGGAGAGGCTTTGGAAAGTTTTTATGTCATTAGCGAGATTTTAAACCCGATCATTACCCCCAAAAAAAAAAAAAAAAAAATCTACATTAGAGTTGTTTTGAGGTCAAATAAATCCCTTAATGGGGAGCCGAGCTTGTACAGAACTTTTTTACCGAGCCTTGGTTTCGCCTTTCTAGGTGTCAACTGCACGTAGCTTCGGTAATATCCATTCGGGTGTCAGATTACACACGTGGCAATTATGACCGTTAGCTCCCGCCCTCAATTCCCGCTCAGGTATTTTCCTCAACAGAGTTTGCACGAAGATCGATTGCCCGCGCCAAGGGAGCTTCGGTTTACTCGGGAACTGCTTCGACCTGCGCCAAAGGGAGTTTCGACCACAGAAAAACTTCGATCAAGGTAAAATCGCGTAGCCTTTCCTAGTATTTCGATTCCGCTCCACATTCTGATTTGAATTCTGTGACTAGATGGCTATAAGCTCTATCACAGTCGGAAATGAGAGCTCTATCACAGTCGGAAATGAGTTTGAAAGCTTCGTGGTGTCGACCGGGAGCTTTGTTACACTCTAACCTGCAATGCGAGGTGAATGGCGAGTCAAAAGATGCAGGAGAAATGATGTTTCTGCACATTGGAAGGCTTTGGTGGTCGGATTTCGATCAGGCAAAGAGATATTTGTACAAGTAAGGCATGTATACACTCCAACAGATATGGCAAAAGAAAAAATAAGCAAGCGACGAACTTTCCCACGGTTAGAAGCAAATTGTGAGTATGTACTTCTATGCAATCCATATTCAAATTAGTTCAGTTACTTATCCAGTTCATTCCTATTCTCTCAGGTTTGTATATATCTGATGTGGAGAACACTGTCTCTTCACACTCGATAAGTAGTGTATTCCATTGCTTTCACCAAGATATGGGCTGCTTGTTGTTCGAAGGTAGCACACCGGTCAGATTCGAGAAAAGGGGTATATGGTTACGGAGGTATGAATACTCTCCACGAAGATCCAAGCTAACCGAAGCTTCCATTGCCCAAATTGTCCGATTTATACTTGCAGGCCTCGGATGCCACTTCTATCTTATTAGCACGGAGTAAGTTGTCACGAGAAATGTTCACGGCATTGAAGGAGAAGGGAGGAGTCTCAAGGGCATGTGAAGATAAATTTAGGAATTGATCTCGTTCATTGCCATATTCAAAGAGCCGGAGCAATGTAAAGAAGACCTTGAAGATGTTTATAGTTCAACAATTCGGTGGATAGTTTTTAGATAGTGTATTTCTTGAAGGTTGGAGTGCTCGACTTCACGATGGAGCCGAATCTTGAATCACGGGATAAGTCGAGACGCGTTCGTTCGAGATATTGCATTTGGAAGCAAACTCTGTATGTCACTTTTAAGTATAAGAGATGGCGAAATGTCCGTGAAGAAAGAAAGTACGTCTGGATTCCTGTCGAACAAGATGACAATGATGGCACTCATTCCGTTGTCATAGACTTGAACATTCATAAGGATAATCAGTTGTTCAAAAGTCTGAGAGCGGAGAGCGAGTGGTATCTATTCGATGTTCGGCGGCAATTAGAGTTTGAGACAGACTTAAATTTCTTCCATTTCATGATAGATGGCCAGAAGGTGGGAAAGCGCAGAGAAGAATGCTATAAATTGGGGTCATGCATGCCACCCAAAGTCATATCTGTATATGAATCTATCTAATATAAATATAAGTGATTGTTAATTCGAGATCTATTGTATATTAATTGCAAACATTTGCTTTCATTGGAATATAAGACTTAAAGTAGCCATGTTGCGAAATTATGTACAACTCTGATTGTGGATGTGTTTTCACATCGTACTTACGGTGCGAAATTGTGGCTCTCATAAAATATGGAAGGGCCATCTTCGCACCGTAGCCACGGTGCGAAAATGTGCATAGCATAAAAAATGAAAGGGGTATTTTTGCACCGTAGCCACGGTGCGAAATTGTACATACAATAAGATATTGAAGGGTTGTTTTCGCACCGTAGCCACGGTGCGAAAATGTGCATAGTATAAAAAATGGAAGGGGTATTTTCGCACCGTAGCCACGGTGCGAAATTGTAAATAGAATGAATTATCGAAGTCTTGTTTTCGCACCGTAGCCATGGTGCGAATTTGTGCATAGCATAAATTAAGGAAGTGTTATTTTCGCATCGTTGCCACGTTGTTAGTCTCTCTTGCAAATCAAGCCGCTACAAAGGCGCTCACATTCTAAGTGTCATAAATCAAGGCGCTGCTCCACGAGAATGGCAAATCGCGGGTCAGATAAGGCATGGGATATGTGTATAAACTCCATTGGAATATGTGTATAAACTGGTATAAAGATTTTCATAGAAATCAAGTATATAAGCAAGTGATTTCCGTGTAATTAAGTAACATCCTTATATTATCATGTATTATCTTGGCAATCTTACACTTTTAGTGTAATTGAATGATTTCTTCTACCATTTTCCTTGTATTTTCTCATGTGATTGTTCTATTTGTGGTCATATTCGGCATCGTGGCCACGATGCGAAATCGCCTCAGTTACAAATTATTGAAGGGCCTATTTCGCACCGTGGGTACAGTGCGAAATACGTGGATCCAGTTTAGTTACAGGCCCATCTTTCGCACCGTAGCCACGGTGCGAAATCGACTCAGTTACAAATTATTGAAGGGCCTATTTCGCCACCACCAAGGGGTATAATACTTCAGCATTATTAGTATTATTCTTCAACTTTCTTGGTATTATACTTCAACAGTATTAGTATTATACTTCAACATTATTGGATTCGTAGCTATAAATTCTTTCACCTTGCTTTCACTTCTCACCTTTGTTCCATGTTTTCACCTTGCTTTCACTTCTCGTATTCTCACCTTGCTTTCACTTCTCACCTTGTGTTCCGTGTTCTTTGCTAATTGATCTTGATCCTTGCTTCTTGCTCCTTCATCTTTGTCCTACTTCATGCTATTTGGTCTTGTTCCTTGCTCTTGATCTTGCTACTTGATCTTGTTCCTTGCTTTCTTGCTCCATGATCTTCCTTGTTCCTTGATCTTCTTGCTCCTTGTTCTTCCTTGTTCCTTGCTTCTTGCTACTTGATCTTGATCCTTGTTCCTTGCTACTTGATCTTCCTGCTCCTTGCTACTTGGTCTTCTTCCTTGCTTCTTGCTCTCCTTGCTCTGCTCCTTGTTCCTTTTGCTCTGCTCCTTGTTCCTTGCTCCGTCGGTGATCCTTGCTTGCTTTTGCAAATGATTGGACCCAATCCTCCCTGGGCTACTCCAGAAGGCCTGCAAGCATGCCCCAGGCATTCTGTGCGGCCTGAAACTAATGAGCTATTTGACCATTTCTTGGAGTGGAGGTTGCACCACAGTCCCACCAAGGAGCTTGCAATGGAGTTGATCAACTTCATTCTGGAGCGATTTGATTGTGGTCATGAGCCACTGATGGAAATTAATCCATCTGAATGTTATAGGAGACTTGCAATGAGGGGAATTCTTGAACCCCCTCCTTATCTGGACGAGATGCTACAGCAGTTGAGGCCTCTTCTTCGTGCTGGTTATTTAGCACACTCTCTGGATCAATACATATCAGAGGGGATGACATAAACCGAGAAATGGTCCAATATCTTGGGCGCTTTTTTGGGCGACGATGTTTAGCGCTCTTCACTATTCTCGAGCCCTAAGCTATTCGAGGAAGGAATAGTTTCCACCATCGATCTCTCTGGATTAGCTTACGGTGGTTGCTGTCGGTCCCCTTAGAGAGGTGGACATTGGCTCCAGTCTGCAGGAGTTTTTGCAAAGCCAAGCTCTGTCTGACGTCTGCATAGAAGCTTGTCAAGAAACAATCGATTCAATCGATTCCCTATTATTGGATAAGCCTTGGTGGCGGCTGTCGGTCCCCTTGTAGAGGGGGACTTTGGATCCGGACTGCAGAAGGAATGTCTGCAAAGCCAAGCTCTGCTTGGCGACTGGAAAGGGGCTGTTGACCATGACTTTTGATCATTGCATGGCAGATTTGGAAGGATTTGGAGCTCTGCTTGCCCTGCAGCCATGGCAGTAGCGACCTTTTTAAACCCCCCTCCCGTTTCTATGCCATAACAGAGCTTCCTTTTCATCTCTTACTATTGCATCTATCTTAATCTTGGTCTGTTTATTCTGTCTGATCTTCTGATTCCTTTTCATCTTTTCCAATGACTGAACCTGATGGGTTTGCCACTGCCACTATCCATTGCCTGCTCTGGGTCTAGCTCTTCAACTCCATCTTCTACAATCACCCCAGTTACAGAGCACTCAAGATATTTTGTTATATTCTATAACCTGGACCAAATCTGCTGTGGTTGGTTAGAAGGTGCCCCTGTGGACCTGTGGGCTTTTCTTGTGGATGAATCTGTGTTCCCAGACATATTCTTCATTGGTGAGCAGTCTGGTCCTACCAACGACACTCTTGCTTCTTCCATTGAGTTTAGAATAGCATACCTTGGCTCAGATCGTCCTCCAAAGGCCAAGTTCACTATCTTCTCTGATCAGCTTGCTGATTTTTGCTCCTTTCCTCTGATTCTAGTCCTCAAGTCTCTGAGGCTTCCCCTCCAGCATCAACGCAAGCTGCTTCCTCCTCGTCAGTTTCTCATCGAGGATCAGCGTTTCCACAAGGGGCTTTAACCATCATCAGATCTGCCTTCTTGGTTAATACAGATTTCATTTGGTGGGGTTTCGTCCACGGCCCTGTTGATCAGCTCTGGGCGACTGTTATCGATAGTAGGCACCTATATCCTGATCAGTTTAACTGCACAGGAGGTCTCGCCATTGTTGGAGACCCATTCTTTGTGCGAAGGCAAGTCAGACAACTTGTATTTGGAGATCAGGGGGCTGAACCTACTCAGTCTGTTTGTGTTACTTGTACTTGGCTAGCCAGTGTTTACTGGCTCGAGTTCTATGGATAAGAATCTTAGTGCACCAGTGGGTATGGAGAACATCTCTCTCTCTCTTCATATCCCAGAGGTGGCGAACAGGATTCGCCACCTCGATAACCTGGGGCTAATAGCAAAGGTTATAAGAGGAAATCCTTCCTTAGCAGAACTAAAGAAAGCTTTGGAGCGGGTGTCTCGAGGTCGAAGCCTGCCCAGAGTGCAGCCTTTGGGTAACCATTATTTCTTGGTTACCTTCCCAAGTGACAGGGAAGCTGATTTGGTCTTTAAAAAGGGAGTTATTACATGTCTAAATGGCCAGTTTCTGTTTCAGCGTTGGAGGCCTAGATTCAACCCAAAAAACCCGGATGCTCTTTTCTTCCAGGTGTGGCTATCACTCTCCAATCTGAGCTCAGAGTATTGGACTGAAAAAGCCTTCAAAGTCATTGCCTCTGCTCTTGGTGAGTTCGTCTGTATGGGTGGTTGTCCCACTGAAGCCCCCAAAATATGTATCTCGGTCAATATCCTCAATCCCATACCACAGGCCCTGCTTTTCAAAGGATTTGACAATGAGCTGGTTGAGTTCAAACTTCAAGTATCCGGTCTCCCATTGCCCTGTTGTAAATGTGGAGCCTTGGTGCATGCTGGTGATATTTGTCTGCATGATGTCGCTGATCTTGAAGGAGCTGAGGATCTCAAGGGTAAGGCACAGATGGAGGATGGTTTTATAACAGTCTCTAGATCTCGAACTAGATCTAGGGAAAGCTCTCTCATGGAGAAAATAGGATCTGTTGGTAACAAACCTGAGCTTTCCAAGACTCTGGAGCCAGGTGGTACTGCTGTGCAACAGACACTTCAATTGGCGGCTCCCTTGTCGTCTTCCTTTCCTAAGCCTGACATTGTGTCTGAACAGCAGATCCAGCCAAAAGACATGTTGGGGCCCTTGCCCATTCCGTTGTCGGGGCTTTCTCCGGGCAATGTTCCCTTGATTGATACTGCTACTGTTGATGACAGTTCAGATCCTGGAAAGCTACGTACAGACTTGGTAAAGCAACCTGATACAGGTCCATTTGATTGTCAAGCTTTATTGGAATCCCATCAAGCAGATAAGATTTCCCTTCCGGCTGAACCACTTCCGGTGCCTCCATCACCTAAGCAAAAGCATTTAGACAATGTCCTATTTCTACAACAGCGCTATGAGGCAGCTCTATCCTCTGGTGGGCATGGTAAAATGGTAATGGGTGAGCATGATATCTCTACAACCTCTGAGGGTGCCTCTGGACCCTGTGCAAGCGATTCCCCACACCTGCAAGTACCGGCACTTTACACTCCCATGGCTGGGACGGATCTGCCCCTTAAAACAGATAAGCAATCTGTATACACAGAAGATATACCTGGGTTGATTCTGCCCCTGGCTGGGGATGGACTAACTGCTTCAAGTATTCATGATAGGCCGTTTGATGAGGCAGCCCATAAGAAAAAAAAGAAGGCAAATGGGAAGAAACAAAATAAACATGAGTTTGAATCTGCGGTGGCGAAGCTTCTCCTTGATCATTCAAATGCCGATGCAACCAAGAAGGCTTGAAGGGTGCAAGGTCAGCATGCAGACCCATGTCTGGAGTGGGCGGGGTCTTTGGCCTCTGATATGCAGGTTAGTTCTACATCTTTACGAAATGGTTAGGCTGGAAGTTTTTGAAACAGTTGGGTCCAGTAATATGGTTTGGGTAAGCTTTCATTGTGCCTGTATCCTTGATCTGTATTGGATTGGTGAGAATATGGCTTCTGTTTCTACTGGAAGTCTGTGTATTCTATTGAATCTCTATGTTAAAGAGTCAGCCCCTAATCATGTTGGGCCGGCGTGTAATGTAAGAAGCATCTGAACTGCTATCTTAATATCAGGATATTAATATATCTTCTCTGGTTTTGGCAAGTTTCAATGAACAATAGAAAATATATTGCTACAATGTGCTACATCATCCTTTTAAGCTGCAAAATCAAGTTAAGAAACCACTCCCTATTTCAAACGCAGAAGGTTTGGGGTGGATGCCTTTGGTCTATACATGGATATTATGTTAGGCCGAGGTGTTCTAAAGGGATCACAATTTTTTGGGTTCGAACAGTAGGGCTTAGCTTTTCAATGGGGTCAATTTTTTGGGTTCAAACAGTTATGTTTAGCTTTGGGCCATGGTCAATGGGGCCGACATATGGGAATTCTGTCTATTGGCAACGGTACTGGGTAATGGATCTTGTATGGCAGTTGTTGGAAAGGGGAATGCTTCCAAACATAAATTGGCAATGGTGGATGATTATATGGGTTATCATTAGGGGGGCTATGCACCTTGGTAAATTTCAATCATGTTGGGTTAAATCCAATGACCCCCTTTTACTCACCCATCATTACGTTGGAAAATTACACACTCATCATTGGAGTAGTATGTTGGGGATAAAGGGAATAATGATATTGGATGGCTTTAGTGTCACATATAACAAGAAAAGATTGAGTCTATATTACATTAAGGACAAAGGTGATTATTGGACCGTCTATTGGGAAAGGGGCTTTTGCAACATGGGCCTATCTTTTGCACCACATGGTCTATCCTTTTTCAAAAGTGATACTCATGGCTCACATATTTTATATATGGTTGTAATAAAATACCCAAGGGGTGCTAGGGGTGATGGGTCACTTATTTTAAGTATGGTTGCAATAAAACACCTAGGGAGTGCTAGGGGCGGGGGGCCACTTATATGGTTATGGTGGGGGGGAACTGCACAGGTTGTATTTAAGTTGATATTGGTGTATCTTATGTGGTTGACCTTTACTGAGATGAGAGATCGATGCAGAAAAGGGATAGGTCATATATCCTCTGCCCTCTGTCAGATGGACCGATTGAGACCACTGGAGAAATACACTTTCATAGGTCATATTTGTTTTGGTTCAGGTGACCCACGTGCAGGGAATGTTTGTATGGTTACAGAGACCCTGCAGTCTTGTCAGAGAGGTTATTACATTGTATACTATGAAAATTGTCTCCTGGAACCTCCGAGGTATTAAAGGCGTCCTGAAACGTGGTAGAGTGCTTGCAGCCATACGCTCCATGATGGCAGATGTTATTCTCTTACAAGAGCATAGACTTCCTGACTTCGAAGCAAGCTCTATAGGCAAATGGGTAGGTGGCAACTATTCCTCCTTTAGTTGCGCAGCCAGGGGAACTAAAGGTGGCACCTGTATCCTCTGGAGAGGCCTTGTTCAGAAGTCCTATTATGCTGCTGGGGATGGTCGATGGCAGGTGGTGACCTTTGAATCTAATGAATGCCAATGGGGGGTCATCAATGTTTATGCGTCAAATAAGCCTGCAGAAAGGGCTGCTATGTGGAAAGAAATTGAAAACTGGATAGATCATCAAGGGGATGTCACTGAAAACTGGATTTTAGGGGGAGATCTGAACATGACCGACGTGTGGGACCAAAAAATTGGGTTGCATAGAAATCTATCAGGAGATGAGGATACTTCTTGGAACTCATTGCTCGATAGTGTGGGATTTAACCTGATTCCGCCTTCCAATGCTACCTTTTCATGGTCGAATATTAATATTAATATTAATATTATATTATCATGCTTCGTTGGACCCTAAGGATCATGAAGCAACAAAGTACAATGTATCACACTATTGTTGTGTTTTGAGCAGAAAATCTCTATGAGATTCCACTGATGTCATATAACAGCCTAGTAATCTAGGATCTAATGATAATAGAGAATGAAAATTTGGTTGACATATGTCATATTGGTCCCGTATCCCCTGATATGCAGAACACCGCAGGAAAACATGCGCCTCATCTTCCACTTCGTCTGTTTTGCAGATCTCGCAAGTTCTCTCTTCACGGATCTGCTTTGCCCAACGACCTGTCTCAACCTTCAAATAGTGCGAGCCAGATCTGTATCTTGCAATTGTTTTTCTCAACTGTTTAGAAATAGGGGCATCCAAGTATTCTGCGTGAGTATATACAAGTATAGGATTTACTTCCTTCTGGTAAAAGTCCATCTTAGAACCACGTTTTTCCCATAACTTTCTAATAAATGCTTCCTGTACCAACTCTCTAGTACTGATTTCCGAATCCGCCCAATTTTCTGCCATTATCCCCCACCGACCAGCCCAATCATGTACCTCCTTAAGCCAATTTGATGGTAAGTCCATTGCCCTTTTTGGTAATCGGCCAGCATCCATATTCTTCAATCTGTTTAGGAAATTCATGGTTAGACACAAAGCCTCAGCTTCTAATGGGAGAAGACCTGTTTCTGCCAGTAAGATAGCATATGGAATCTGCTTACGCACACCCAACACCTCCTGAATGAATATTTTCATTACTTGCTCTATCTGGTTCCATGTTCTGGTGTGAATAGAAGGCCCCCAAATGGGAGCACCATACAGCACTACTGTCTGAACTAGGGTTTTAAAAAGCATCTTCTTGAGACCCCAATTGGATAAGGACGCACTGTGACACTTAGAAAGCATAGAGTATAAAGCGGTCTTACCTCCTATGATGCGTTTTCGCACACATTCCTTCCATTTATAGTTCGAGCAAATCTCTAATCCCAAGTATTTATAACAGTCCACCACTTCTAGCTGTTCATCTTGATACATGAAATTGGGATGCTTCACAGTTCCAATCACCATAATCTTGGTTTTTGAAAGATTTACTTTCATCTGGTGGGAAGTGCAAAAGGAACTCAGATTGTTCAAATGCTCTTGTAGGCCTGCTTGAGAATCTGCTATCAGCACTACATCATCGGCGTACAATAACAATTGCACTACAAAACTTCCTAGTTTTGCTCCAGCTTGTCCCCTGCTCTGTAGCCAATCTTCCAATTCATCTATATAAAGCCCGAACAGAGTCGGCGACAAAGGGCATCCTTGTCGGACTCCCATTGTGTTACGAATCTCATGTGGAAGCTCAGAAGATAATTTGGCTAATACCTCTTCATATAAGCGGGCTATTGCACCTCTCCAGACAAGTGGAACACCGAGCTGTACCATTCTTATCCACAATTTTTCCCGAGGTACTGTGTCAAAGGCCTTCGAGAAATCAATGTAGGCCAGATAGAGTGCTTGTCTGGGTTTCTTAGCTTGCTCAAATAGAACCCTCAGAGTAAGGAGATGGTCCAAGGTATTGTGTTTTTTCCTGAAACCTGCCTGGCAGTAAGCTCTCTTACCATGACGTTCTGCCCATTCACTGATTTTTTGCTCTAGCAGGCCACCTAAAAGTTTAGAATACATGCTGCCTATCATTATGGTGCGATAATTATGCACATCCTTCTTGCAGCCTGACTTATGGATTGGAACAATCTTGCACTCTCTCCATGATTTTGGTAAACCATTTCTGACAGCCATGTTCATTAGATCTGTTACCTTGTGGACTAATTCACCATCTGCCCATTTCATAAGTTCATTTGATATGCCCATTAAGTCCGAGGCTTTCCCATTCTTCATGCGATTAAGTTGCATCTCCACGTCACCTACATCAAAGATATCTTCTGTGATGCTTATGATTGGCATCCCGCCAGCATTAGCATTGAAATATATCTTCTTGACCAACGAGATAAGGTCTTCCACATCTAGATTGGTTGTAGCTTGTTTACCTTGCAGGTTCTTCCAAAACAATCTAGGATTCTCATGGAGTAAGTGACTAAGATCAGATTGCTTTTTTGCATGAAAAATGTTCTTCTTCTCTTTGATAAGCTTCTTGTACCACTTCGGTTTTATCCTGCATGCTTTTGGTAGGGCTGCCTTCGCCTTCTTACAATCATCATCCCACCAACTATTATGAGGACGTCTACCTGGTCGTTTTTTGGTAACACCAAACCCCAAGCTAGCTGCCTCCAACATTATATTTGTCAAATTTTGGGAGTCTACCTCAGGAGCTCCAGTCCATTGTAAGCATTCTAGCATATTGCTCAAATGTTTCTGGTATTTATCCTTGTTTCTAAAATCCAGCTTGATTCTTGGTTTGAAAGCATCTATGATGGGCTGCCCGCTTACCTGTCCAAACAGATCAAATAATAGACCAACATGGTCAGATTCTATCTCTTTCTCTAGGATCACAAAGTCTTTCACCGAGTTTTGCTTACTGGCCAAAAGGTAATCCACTGCGCTAGCTCCTGTAGGAGTATAACAGGTGTATGCATCTGTGTCTTTAAATTGTGGAGTTCCATTCAAGATTTTCAGTCCACTTACTGTTATGAGTTCTATCAAATAGTCTCCCATATTGTTTTTCACCTTATCAATTGAAGATCTAATGGAATCGTTCTCAATGTATTCAGTCAATAGACTGTCTCCTGGCTGTTCATACGAAATTGCCTGAAGGCCATTTGTTCTGGCATTAAAATCTCCAGCTAGCAGAACTTCTCCTAATCTATTGAATGCAATTACATCCGACATCAAATCATGAAAGGGATTCTCTCTGTCCATACCTTTGCTATGGTATAACTTCATATTAAGTGGAGCGAAATAACAGCTCGCTAAATAGATCTTCTTGCTGCCCATCAGCAATTCGACCCATATGAATTGATTATGCACGTTTTTCTTGATGATTTTGGCAATGCATACCATGTCATTTCTGATATAGATAGCTAATCCACCATTTCCCCTCCCTACTCCGGTTTCTTTATGATTCCAGGCAGATCCCAAGAGTGTAAAATTCTCAATTTGTGGTAATCCTCGCATTTGATGTTCCCACGTTTCTGAAAACAGTAGAACATCTGCTTTCTTCCAAATATGTTCGCAAGATTGTACTTTTGCTTGAGACAATCCATGAATGTTCCAGGCTAATATCCTTAGAGTCCGAAATCCCTATTCATTCCTCTTTCTAGCAGTGACCACAGCCTTGCCAGTTCTGTCTAAGTATGCTACGAATCCTTCTTCCCTTCCCACTTTCACCTTTGCCCATTCCTTTTTACGGGCTTCTAATTGGGCTGGAGTAAGATCAGCATCCAGCCAAATCTTCTGCCCTTTCAAAACTGATTTATTCAAAAACACCCTGTTGCGTGCTTCCACATCTCTGAATTTTATCAGGATAGGCCTAGAGAAGTTCCCAGGCTTCCCCAACCTTCTGCAGTGAACTACTTGAGGCTCATGAAGCTTCATAGTGTTCCTGAAAAAGTGGTCTACTGTTTGATTTAGATCTTCATGTTCTTCCTCTGCCAATCCTGATACTTTCAGATTTTGTGCTCTTACTTCTTGTTCCCTGGATTCCTGAGATACTACTTCATCATGTTTTATCAGCTGTTCTGCAACCACGGTTGTTATCTCAGCCATATCTGGAACCTTAGTTTCAGATTTGTGAGATAAGGCTTCTTTCAATTCCAAATTCTGTTGGGTCAACGATTTATTCTGGTTTAGCACTTCTCCCAGCATCTCCCGCAGTTTATCAATGGCTGATTTCATTTCTAGCATCATGGAAAGAATCGACCCAGTGTCTCCATCGTATTCTGGAGGCTGGGGCTTCTTGCCCGACCTAGTCATGAGCTACGAAAAAACCCGATATGTAAATCCTTGGCCGCTTACCCGCTCGCCGCTCGCCGCCCTAAATTAAGTTTGTAATTAAGTTTGTCTTGGCCCTTCGCCCGAATAAGCAGAAGGGCCAAGACAGAGTATATTGCCTATTAGACAGATTTTATATGGCCAATAAAACGGCATGCTTCATGGACAAGTGTTATGTTGAGGGGGAGCTTGCCTTCTCCCACTCTGATCATGTTCCCCAAAGCTTATTTCTAGAAAGTATGCCCACTACTGGAAAGCGTGGAAATATCCCTTTCAAATTCAATACCTCCTGGTTAGGAAAGGAGGCATTTTGCAAGCCTTTCAGGGAATTTATATCCTCTCTCTCTAATGATCTTAATCTTCAAAGCATGAAAACCTGGGTTCAGAAGCTCAGCCTAATGAAGGCCTGGGTCAAAGTGTGGGGGAAAAGCAGAGCCATGGAGTTCAAAAGGGAAAAGAATGACATATACAATCAGTTGAGAATAGTTAAGCAGGAGTTATTATCTGATCCACACAGCATTGCTAAACAGAACATTGAGGCTGAGTTGGAGGGGAAAGCAAAGGCAATTGAGGAGGAAGAGGCTAGAGGGGCGGCAGTTCGCTCTAAAACTAAATGGTATGCCGAACTTGACCATGAGAACTCCAAGTGCTTTTTTAGAATGGCTGGTGCAAGGTTAGCTGATAACAGTATCTCATCGATTAAGGATGGCAATTCAAATGTATTGGAGGAACCACAGGAGATCAGATCATTTATTAGAGAAAGCTTTGAAGATCAATTTAAGGAAGATCCTTTACCTTCCTCTTACCATGCTCAGATGGCACTTTGGTTGTCTAAAGTTGATTGGAGGGGGAAGGTTACTCGAGAAGAAAATCAGCTTTTATTAAATAACATAGAGGGAGATGAGATCTATAAAACCTTATGCTCCCTTGCAGCAGGAAAATCACCTGGGCCAGACGGCTTCCCTCCAGAATTCTTTGTTGAATTTTGGGATGTGCTTGGACCGGAGTTCATCAGAGCTGTATGTGGAGCATGGTTGTCATGTTCTCTACACCCGTCACTAGCAGCAGGGTTTATCACTCTTGTTCCTAAGGTTCCAAGACCTCAAAGCCTTGGGGAATGGAGGCCTATTGCACTCACCAATGTCATCTATAAAGTAATCATGAAGGTTATTGCTAACCGCTTGAAACCAATTCTGAACAGGGTCATTGGGCAGGAGCAATCAGCTTTCTTGCCAGGCAGATACATATTGGATAACTACCTTGCAGCCAGGGAAGGTTTGCATTGGTGCCAGGCTTCCAAACAAAAGTGTGTAATGATCAAGATGGACTTTAGAAAGGCTTATGATTCTCTTAGATGGGAAGGGTTGCGTTCTGTCATGTACCATATGGGATTTGAGCCCCATTTTATTCAGCTGGCTCTGGGGATGAATAACTTAGCATCTGCGTCGGTCCTGGTTAATGGGCAACCATCTGGTCTGTTTAAACTCAAGAAGGGGATTAGACAGGGCTGCCCCCTCGCTCCTTACTTATTCCTCATCATGGCTAACCTTTTGACAAGAATGGTTCAGTTAAAGATGTCGGAGGGGGATCTGGAAGGGCTTACCTTTCCCGGAGGTACAGAAAAGTTAACAATTATGCAATATGCAGATGACACCTTCATGTTCCTCAGATATGATGACAACAGTTTCCACTCATTTCGTGAGGTTCTGACATCCTTTGAGGTTATATCTGGAATTGGCCTTAACGCGAATAAGTGTTCAGTTCTCTGGGCTTCAGATAGTCCCATTGATCCTCGGGCCGGGGGTCTGGGTTTTCCAGTTGTGGCAGCTGGGGAATCAGTTAAGCTTCTGGGTCTTCCCCTGGTGCTATCAGACAACCTCAAAGGCCTCTGGGCCCCCATTTTGGATAAACTCAGAAAGAAGGTAGGTCTATGGTCTACAAGGACCTTGGCAACATCTGGTCGTGTGACAGTTGCTAATGCAGTGCTAGCTGCCTCTCACATCTATTACTCAACAGTGATGATTGCCCAGAAAGGGGTTTACAATCAAATGCAAACTATCATCAGGAAATTCATTTGGGATGGCATGGCTAAGGTGGCCTGGGAGGAGCTGTGTCGGGATAAAAGGGATGGGGGATTGGGCTGCAAAAACCCCTCCACTCAGGCACAGGCCCTGGCAGCTAAATTTGTATGGAGAGTACTACAAGGTGAGTCATCTACTTTATCACCTGCTTTGAAATTTATATCCTATTGGTTGAAGCAAGGTAAGCTCTTGGGAAGGCCAGCTCTCCCCAGAGATGAGTTGGGAGCTTTCTATTTTAGCTTCAAGGTAGCCCCTGGTACATCTCCTGTGATGAGAAAGATTCTCCAAGCGTGGCTGGACGTGCAACATCTTTTCACCCCTATGGATCCTCCCAGGGAAGCAGGTGGTTTCAGCTTGTTTTGGAATACCAGGATATGGGGGAGGGAGGGCCTTCCTTTGGCCCTCTCTCACCCTCGCATCTTCATCAAGTGGAAGAGCTATGGAATCACTAAGCTGCAGCATTTGTGGATGAATGGGAGATGGGTCAGTTGGACTGTATTCAAGAGTAAAATCCGGAACCCAGGCGAAGGTGACCGCAAGGTGCTACGGGAGATCTTAGGCAACGTCACCAACCTATCTGGAACAGTGGGACCTTGTGAGAAATGGCGTTTTGATGGGCATGCACAATATAGTGTGGCTAGAATCTATCGAGGACTACGTGTAGATACTCCTTTGGTAGCAGAGGCAAGGCTTGGTGTGAGCAGTGGAGTTGCTAAAGCTGCTCTCGCGAACTCCTGGAAGTCTCTTTGTTCAAAAAAGATACAATTTTTTAGGTGGACAACTTTGCAAGGGGGGCTTAGTACAAAGGAAAGATTATTTAACAAGGGTATTCTGGACAACGATAGGTGTCCACTTGGTTGCCATATCACTGAATCTATTGAACACCTCTTTTTTGCCCTCGGATCGCAGAGTTTTGGCACTGGGTTTGCCCCATTATTGGGCTGATGGTACATCATCTGAGATGGCCAGATCTATTGATTATTGATAGGTGCTGTATCGAAGCCTCTTTAGTGAATATTGCGCTATGGGTCATCTGGAAGCACCGGTGTGATGTGGCACTAGGTGGCCAAGGGATCTCCATATTGAAGCTAAAGAACTCTTTCAACTCAGAAGTGGCACTGATGGCACTATCACATCACAGGAAGCATGGTATTAACTACAACAAGGATCTTGACAGACTTGGATCCTTACAGGGGTTCTACTTTTATTTTAAGTGTCATTGGGCTGACATTGAAGCAAGTGATGACAATGGCTCAGGTATTCTATCTCTTCAGAATTGAGAATTTCATGTGGACCCAGCAGTGGAACGGAGTTGCTTTCCTCTATAGTACCTGCTCTAAGGTGAAGATGGGCGACCCGATAGTACCCTTAAAGTAGGGAAGACGAGATGAAGCTCTCTGTAGTACATGTGCTGTAATGCTTTCTATCGACCCCTGGGAGGGTCTCATTGTACATACTATATCTATTAATATACATATCTAATCTTACCTCCAAAAAAAAATACATATCAGAGTTCATTCATGAAATTTATAAGGGACAGATGTATGGCCTTATTAGGACGTACTACAACGAGTACAACAACTTTGTGAAGTTGGGTCCGCTCTTCTTTTGTGAGTATCATCATGTGGAATTACTTTTTCTAATGACTAGGTACCCCATATGGTGGGAAGAATCAGGCTGGGATACGCGTGAGCTCTGGTTTCCTAACCCAGCTGCGTGGGTTACCCCTCGCAGGGGAAGGGAAAGGGGAAGGGGTTAGGAACCTAGGGGAAGGTTACTAGGGACATACTGCCGTGGTCTCTAGTAACCTTTGCTATCTATCATACATAATTCATATGATACCGTGTTAATATGTTCTCCAAATATTCTCTAATATGTTAATATGTTCTCTAATATGTTAATATTCTCTAGTTACAGGCCCATATTTCGCACCGTAGCCACGGTGCGAAATCGACTCAGTTACAAATTATTGAAGGGCCTATTTTGCACCGTAGCCACGGTGCGAAATCGACTCAGTTACAAATTATTGAAGGGCCTATTTCGCATCGTGGCTACGGTGCGAAATACGTGGATATTCTCTAGTTACAGGCCCATATTTTGCACCGTAGCCACGGTGCGAAATCGACTCAGTTACAAATTATTGAAGGGCCTATTTCGCACCGTAGCCACGGTGCGAAATCGACTCAGTTACAAATTATTGAAGGGCCTATTTCGCAACGTGGCTACGGTGCGAAATACGTGGATCTAGTTTAGTTACAGGCCCATATTTCGCACCGTGGCCACGGTGCGAAATCGACTCAGTTACAAATTATTGAAGGGCCTATTTCGCACCGTGGCTACGGTGCGAAATACGTGGATCCAGTTTAGTTACAGGTCCATATTTCGCACCGTGGCCACGATGCGCAATACATGCATCCAGTTTACTTACAATACAGCATTTCGCACACTGAGCACTATCGAACTGATAAATAAACCAACTCTTTTACAGTAGAGACATTATCAAGGGCTCTCAATACGGACATAACCTTTGCCTTGCCTACATCTCATTGATCTCCACTCCCTTGATCGCTCAACAGCTGCGGACTTATACCAAGCTTCCCTCTTTTTTTCCTGCTGGGTTTTTTGTCTAAACAACTTAGCAAGTGTTGATTCACTCTAGTTCCGTGATTTCTTCACCCACTTGCACACGATCCTTCTGTAAAACCATTGACACATCTGCTGTAAGGAATTCCCAACTGAACCTCTGTGTTGAGTGAAACGGAAGAATGCATTCTTTGCTTGCTTATGGGACTTCTCCATTCCCTGTGCATTCCAAATTTCTAGGCTTCCATATTCCCTGACAAACCACACGCCATGTGCGAACAGAATATGGACATAGTGAGTCAAATTGGCCTCACCCCATGCCGTCAGGAAAGACTTAGTGAAATTTGTGACTGCCTCCTGGAATTTGGCAACATCATTTTCCTGCACTACCTTTTTCTACATTTCCTTTACCAGTACAGAGAAATCCTGCCATGCCTTGATTTTCTTCAGGCGTGATCTACCACGATCATTTCGATCATCCTCAGCTGCAATAAGATCCTTGTAAGCTTCCCAAACACCAGATAAGTTCTCTTTCGCGGGAGGCAAAAACCTCTTAGCCTTTGGACCACCCATACTCGGTTTCAGGGGGACCTTGCCAGATACCTTTGGATCTTGAAGTATTTTGTAGTGCCCACCATGAAGTCCCACATTAGATAGCACCTTTTCAACTTCATGCATGGCAGCTTCCCTAGAGCTTTGGGGTGATTTATTCCAAGCAAACAGGATACTCATGTAAACCATCTTGTCTATGATTCTCAAGAAAGCATGAAGGGTGCATATGTGTACTCTTTTTAATGGAATTGACAGAATTGGCATCAAGGTTGTGTCCTTCTCTTCTCTATTTGGTGGCTCATCCTGGACACATTCTAATGTACTCTTGTCCAACCCAGCTGAATCTCTCCTCGCATAGAGACAGTAGGAACAAGCATGAGTAGCCTTACCAGCACCATGCTTCATTCTATACATGCATTTTATTGTCTTCAAATCTCCAGCAAGATGCCATTCAACCTCGTACTCACCATATCCAGGAACTGCAAGTTTTTCTCCGATTCCGTGAGAGGCAATCATTGTGGGGATGGGTGTTTGATCAAAAACCCATTTCAGTATATTGTGATTTTTCTCTGGTACCTGAAATAAACCAACCCACCAAATGTGATCTTCAGACTGGACGGAAAACTTACCATCTAGATTTGACTCTTCATTCTCTGTATTCAAAGCTCTGTTCATTAGACTCAGTGAAACCCTCTCGTACTTCTCGCCTTTCACCAATTCCATTTCATCCAGCTTCAACACAATTCTTAGTTTGCCAGCGCACTCTTCTACCTTCATATCATAAAATCGAACCAAAAGCTGAAGCATTCTACTTAAGTCTATCCAGCAATTGTTATTTTCATTAAGGCAGAAAGTATCACCAAACTTCGACTTCTTCTTACCTTTGGTATAGCAATGTATCCAAATTGACACTGCTAGTCAGCTGATACATATCACCAAGAAGCTCTTGCACTTGTCTGTTTCTCGATGACCTACAAGTCCTCACACTAGTCATCCTTGGTAGTAGAATAGTTTTGATAATGCCTTGTTGTTTAAGGCCATCCTGCAAGCATCTGAACAAAGCAATGTAAGCTTGCCTACTTATTCCGACATTGTCACACAGTTCTTGCACTGATTCTGAGGTTTGACCGTTCCCCAACTCCTGCAGCAGTTGTTGTACTACAGCTTTCCTAAGTTGAATGCTACCAGGAAGCTTTAACATTTCTAATACATCATCTTTAGTAACCAATTTCTTTAATAAACGGGCAATATTAGCAGGTTTTCTCTTATTTTCTTCTGCCAAATTTGGATCAACAAGCTTTTTAATACCCATGACCCCTTTTTTTTAGCCTCCACCCCTAGGGGCTAATATATTTATGGGCTTCAGGTTTCTTGCCCTCTCCCTGATCCCCAGTGGAGTTCTTTTCAAGCGTTTGACTCGCTTGTGAAGGGAATCATTTTCTTGTGCAACCCTCTTCATTCCTTGATGCAATGATTTCATCTCCGTCACCAATTTCTGATTTTCTACCTCCAATTCATTGAGCTTGCGGCATTGTTGAGACAGAAAGTAGTTCGCCTGTTGGAGCTGATTAACATCTGATAAAACTTTGCAATTGAATCCATACAAGTGGTTATACATGGCACGCAAATGTGGATCAGTATTACCATTAACCAAATTATTACAGTAACCTAGTAACCCTTGCTGTCCCTTACAAGCAAATTCAATAAGACCGGATGCAGAGTGGAAGTTTGGATGGGCTCGAGTGAAAGGATCACAAGGATACAATTGGCCTTTAGCCCAGAGGTCTATATTCATGGCTCCAGAAGCTCGCAATGCATCTTCATCTATTGGTTGTTTCCAAGTGAACTTATTCCTGTAAGGCAGGCATCCTTTTGGCACTTGCACTTTAAATTGACCCTCGGAATTAGTTTGATCCTGAAACAGAAGTATTAGAACCAAGAACACTCAAAGGAATGCAATGACAACTCGGAAACCAAATACCTTTGCCATTGACGTTGCAAAAGACCGAGAACCGGAGCGGAGCTTAGAATTAGGAAGATTCTTGCCAACAAACAGAGCGAAATTGAAAATTTTTGCTCTATTTGCTGGCAAGAATCCGCCATAATTCGAATTCAAACAATGCTTGGGCGCGATGGCAAGATCGTTGGCGCTCGATGGCGCGATGGCAAGCTCGATGGCGCGAGGGCAAGCTCGATGGCGCGCTCGATGGCGCTGAAGCTCGATGGCTGAAGCTCGATGGTGGGAAAATGAAAATCTTAGATGTAATCATCAAATATTCAGGTCGTTAGAAAATAATGATTGCAAAGTTAGGTTCGAGGTTAGGTTCGGAGGTTAGGTAGTTAGGTTAGGGGAGAGTGAAAGTTAGGTATGGAGGGGTGGAAGCTAGGTTCGGGATCCTACGTGGCGGCCCCCCTAATATATTCTCACAAGGCCCTTATTTGACCTCAAAAAAACTCTAATGACCACTAGACCAGACATCAGGCATTGATTCATTGAAAAAAAAAATTCATATATACTTAAGGGTAGGGATCTAATTAAAATAGAGTAAAGGTGAATGTTCTAGATAGTTCTAAAAGTTCTAGAACATTTTGGAATGTTCTAGATAGTTCTCAAATGCTCTAGAATGTTATAGAACGTTCTAAAACTTTCTAGATAGTTATAGAATGTTCTAGATAGGTCTGGATACTAGAATTTTCTAGATTGCTTCGAAATGTTATATATAGAATATATCATGATGCTTGTCATGAGGATGGTGCTAGAACTAGAAAGTTTTAGAATGAGCTAGAAAGTTATTGAAGGTTCTAGAATCTTCTAGATTGTTCTTGAATTTTCAAGAAAATTTCAAGAAAGTTCTAGAATCTTTATAAAGTCTTAAAGGCTCTAGAAGAATATTGATATAATTTAAGCGAATCTCATAAAATCTAAGGGAGTCTAAGAGAGTCTCATAAAATCTACAGGAATCTTCATGAAATCTTTGAAAATGTAGGAGAATCTTAATGGAATCTACCTCAGCCTAAAAACAGAATGTTATTTTAAACTTTGCAAGGAGCCAAGGTAGAATGTTGTAGAATGTTTTACATGCTTGTGGATAAGCATCTCAATCTCAAAATAGACTTTTTTTTTTACTAGGGTACTCTAGAATGTTCTAGAAAGTTGTATAATGTTCTAGATGTTCTAAAAATAGAAAATTGAGAAAGTTGCAAACAGTCAAAATAGAATGTCTTGAAATGTTGTAGAATATTTTGGAGACCTATGATTAAGTACCGTAAGCCCAAAATAGAAAGTTTTGTTAAAGTGTTTTCTAGGATATTTTAAATACACGTGTGCAAGTACCTCAGACCTAGAATAGCAACATGGGAACATGCGCCAATAGGAGCTTGCACCATAGGGACATGCTAAAACTAGAATACGCATCGTAGGACATGCTAAATTTCTTGTATATAAATATTTACAAATTTGATGGCACTATTGACAAATTCAAAGCTCGCCTTGTTGCCCTTGGATTTTGTCAAATTCCTGGAGTAGATTTTGATAGGACTTTTGCACCAATCGCTCGGATGGCCTCCAATGCACTATACTTGCATATGCAACTCAACACCATTTCTTTATCCATTTAACAGATGTAAGGAATGCCTTTCTTCATGATGAATTACATGAAGAAGTATTTCTACAGCAACCCGAAGGTTTTATTGAAGAATCCTTTGTTGATCTTATTTGTCATCTTCATAAAGTGCATTATGGTCTTCGGTACGCATCCAGGACTTGGTATCGGAAATTGGATCATGCTCTCCTTCATTTGCAATTTACTCAAAGTACTGTTGATACCAGCATGCTTTCTTCGCCATCCTATCTATTCCTATATGTAGATGACATGATCTTGATCATTGCTCTTGAATCAGATCTCATTGCTCTCAATGAAAGATTTAGGATCTATTCATCACTTTCTTGGCCTCCAAATCAGTTATGATCAAGCTTTGGGCTCCCTCCACATCCATCAAACCAAATATCTCTATGACCTTCTTTTGCAGACTGATATGCAACCCTGTTACAACTCTTCTAGAATTTGGCATTACGCTTCGCCCAGCTGATCCTTCATGCACCACACCTCTTCTTCATATCCAACGTCAATACCGTAATATACTTAGCACAATCAACTTTGCTGCAGTATCAACTCGTCTTGACCTTTCTCTTTCTCTCTCCAAACTTAGCCAATTTGCAAATGATCCTCGCCACTCTCATTGTCTTTCCTTGAAACGATGCCTCCGTTTCATTGCTGGATCACTTTCCCTTGGCCTTCATTATACTGCAAGTGGGAGAGTTAAAATTTTTGGATATTCTGATTCTGATTGGGCTGGTGCTTCTGATCGCAAGTCAACCTCAGGTTACGTGTTCCTGTATGCGGGTAGTGCTATCAGTTGTAGTTCCAAATAGTAGTGTGTTGCTCAACCCACCATAGAGACAGAGTACTATTCTATTGCTCATGCTTGTAATGAAAGCATATGGCCTCAACATTTGGCCCTTGAGCTGCGAATTCATTCTTCTACAGGTCTTTTTCTGATGATTTTTTAGTAGGGGTGTTAAAATTATCAAAGTTAGTCATAGTTCACCGAACAGATACGTTGTAACCACTTTCTGTATACAAGAATGTCTGTTTACCAGACATTCTGGTGTGGAAGCAATGCCAACGCGCGTCGGCACGGAGGCGTTGCTGACACGCCAGAATGTCTGGTAAACAGACATTTTTGTAACGTGGAAACTTGTTATGTTACATTCTTTAGCAAAAAAAATCTTCCAAATGCTGCTAAATCTTCAAATCCTGTGTAGAATTGGTAGAAAATGGCTCGAATCAGTAGAATCAGTGGCTAAAATGGCTCGAAATCATCGTTGGAACCACCTGAAGAGTCGCCGGAGAAGGCCGTGGACCAAAACTCTGCAGTAAAGAAAAGATAGTTTACATTGACACGTGGCACAGTGCAATTGGATCTCAAGAATGTAACATAACTGGTTTTTACGTTGTTTCTATTTCTATTTTAGATAGCATCTAGAATCTTGCCTTAAGTGCAAGGTTCCCCCCTTTTTTGGCTATATAAGCAGAAGGGTTCTTTGTTTACGACATCAGCTCTTGTGCTTTTAGCCATTCCATTCGATTGTATTATTGTTCTCTTTATCAATAGAAGTTCCTGCCTCTTGTTGTTCCAGGACCTCTCAATTTCTCCCAGTCTGTTCATGGTTCGAATGCTTCTACATTATGAATTGTTAAGATCCAAGTTCCAGCTGGGATTACTCCACCATTTTGGCCAGTTCGTTCTATGTTTACCCTCTGTTCTTGTGCATTTTTTTGTGTTTTCCTTCTCTGAATTCATTTACAAGTCAGTTTCCAGTTCTAGTGCATCGATAGCTTGATCTGATGTGTGAGTTGTGGAGGTCGGTTTTGGCAGTTTGGGTTAGGTGCTCCATCGCTTAAATCAAACATGCCGATCTTTGCCATCAGGTTTTCGCTGCCTCGTTCATGGCTTGTTTTTGGCCCCCTTTACCTGTATTTATGACTCCTGGATGATGTATAGCTATTCCCTATTTCTATTTCAGGGTGGTTCATCAGATTTCCAGCCCATTTTTTGTTCTTTGGTGGAGTTTTTGGCTTCATTCCTGCCTTCAATCAAACAATCGACTCTGGGATGCATCTACATATGGCCCGATTTACCTAGAACGATAGCCTATAGCATGGAGTTTGTCGTGACATCTCTAACAATGTGGCATATATATAGCAAACCTGCGCCCTTGGTAAATGTGCAGGCATCAGCACTCATGAATACACTTGCAATAGACTATTTTTGCAATCATCTTAGTCCCCATGCTTATATCCCTTTTCTGATAAGCCGGTTTGAATGTTAATTTATGATCTCTCTCCTCCTTTTCTGTATCAACTGCTCTAAGCTAATCTCTATTTCTCAATGTGATTCTGGCCTGTTTGATTTGCATCCAAACTCTTCATAATTTGACCCACCGAGTGCCCTATGTATCTGGTTGCCCACAAACTCTACTAGTTCATTCCAACCTTCTCTAGAGAAGCTGCTCCTAGGGAACTAATCTTCCCTTCTTCAAATACCGCTCGGGATACAGCTCAGTCCAAAGCAGTATCCTTTATTATTATAAAACACTAGAAACATGTGTCCATGTCTGGGCATTAGTCGTAGACATGTAAACATGTGAAGGTATTTATATGCGTTAGTCATGGTTATGTCATGAACATGCGCAATGCATTCAATGCAATATATATTTAGATGCAATAGATACATATAGATAGTGAACAAACTTTACCTTTAAACTGTACACATGTCATGAAGTTCAAACAAAATGTTAAACAATATACTGGGTCTACACGCAAATACAAAATATTTTTGGTGCAAATAAAGGTTACATCTGTCAATCTCAATGGATCCACATCATGAAGAACATATCCCAAATAACTCTAGGAATGTCTAGTTGCGACGTTGATAGGTATAGAAGCTCCTCACATAGTGCCTCTGCTGACGAACATGAATGTATAAACATGCTCTGATACCATGTCCCACACGCGCGACTCAGGTCTAATAACAACAATGTTATAAGCACGAATTCATTATATCGAGAAATTTGGATTTCTCGTTTAGCTTAAAATAGGTTGCAGCAGCCATATAAATCGTAAAAATGCCTTCACGAGGACCTGGTTGATGACCCAAACACAAGCAAAAAAGGTTAGACAAATTGCAGTCGCAATTATTTTGCACATTGAAGAACAATATATTTGATTTTTAAGGCATAGTTAAAATATTTATTTATTTATTTATTTATTTAACTAGCTCTCTTTGGGCCTTGAGAGGCCATGGAGCCTGATAGATTGTCATTTACATTTCAGTATAAAGGAACGGTGTGTGTCTACCGCCCTTATGTATTGCCCCACAACCATATGTGGTAGCGTGAACAATGAACAGAAATCTGTGATTATAACATTGAATCTGTTTCTTATGTCTGTGTACATTGTACATGATATGAACACATGATTCTCATCTTCTATGTTTCCCATACCACATAACTTACATATTCTCTCTTCCACTGATGTCTTCTGCCAACGCCCTACTTCCAATTCTAACCTATGTGAACTTGTTCTGTAGCGAGCCGTCAATTGCTTTAAGGATCTAGGAATGTTTGCATTCAGATATTCCTGGCTCTTGAATTCACCCATTTGGTTTACCTGCTCTTTGTAATGAATCATCCTGCTGCCTAGGTTTTTTCATAGATGCTCAATGGCAAGCTACTCCAATAAGGAGCGTGCATCATCCTTGTTATGTGGCCAGTTTTGCTTAGCCCATCTTTTCAAGTCATTCAGCCAACCTGGATCTGAATGTGCCAATGCCAAATGCGCCAGCCTATGCTCTATCATCCGATTCATATAGTTTATGGATTGAAACAATGCTTCCAATTCTAAGGGGAACATACCTGATTCAGCCAATATGATTGCATATGGAATTTGGCTTTTAATGCCCATCTCATATCTCAAGAAAGTCTGTTGGATCTGCTCAACTTGATTCCATAGTTTTGTCGAGATACTCGGTCCCCAAACTGGCACGCCATATAAGACCATCGTCTGTACCAATGTTTCGAATACGATTCTCTTCAGCCCCCAGTCGTGTAGAGCAGCCTTAGAGCACTTGGCCAACATGCCATTTTGCCCCCTGTCACACGCCTGCTGACACATGCTTTCCAGTTATAATTGGAACTAAAATCAATTCCTAAATATTTGTAACTGTCAATAGTTTCCAACTCTTTCCATTTATACGAAAATGATGGCCTGTCTCTCATCCCAAAGATCATAATCTTCGTCTTTGTGATGTTGACGTAGATATTGCACATGATGGGCATTGTAATTGACGTAGATATTGCACATGATGGGCTCCGAAAGATTGTCGTTGCAATCTTCTAGAACAAGAAATGGGTGCAAATTAGACACCCAAAGACAAAATAGCATTTTTATTTTATACATCTTAAAGCAATTTTGTTTATCCAATATTGAAAATGCTTAAGAAAAAATACAATCTGAAGAAAAAAAACATCAACTAACAATTTTTTTCTGCTCAAGAGAATCATTGTGGCGATTTGCTTGAGCAAGAATATGGCTGTGTCCCTTGGATTGTGCTCATCCATATCGCCATTGCGATTTCGTGGAGCATAAACCTTCTACAAATTAAAGCTTGTAAGATTCTGCACGAAAAATGCTCCAGAAGAAGTTGATTATTTGCTCAGCCAGTCGAAGAGAGCAACGTAGAGTATGGTGTAAGCGGTTTTGTATTCCAAAACTTAAGCTTGTAGCAGAAAACATGTATAGCAAAACGCAGATCTATTTGCAATCAAATGGTAAGAATCACCTATATACCAAAAAGACAAGATGAGTTCTTTGAACTCACCGGTAACTGGATAAGAAAATCCCCTGTTTCTTTGACATCTTACAGTAGAACGCCTGAATCTTTGAACTCACGGGTAACTGGATAAGAAAATCCTTGTTTCTCTGACATATCACAATAGAATAGAATAAACTTTTTGCCTGTGGAATACAAGTGGTTAGCCTACTGAGTGGCAAGCAAAACGCAGGCCTGGGGACTTAAAGAGCAGCATATCACGAATTTGAAGGCAACATATCACAGATTTGAAGCAGCATATCACGGATTTGAGAGCTCTGCCATGCATATGCTTCAATTAATATAAGAATGGAAAAACAAAATAAGAAAGCGGCCAGTGCAAAAATCCTTGAGATACGAAGCCCTGGCTATGGCATTCAGATCCCGCCTTGGCTATGGCCGTTGCAGATGTCTCTGAAATGAAGCCATGTGGCTATGGCGATGAGATCCGGCCTTTGGCTATGGCAAAGAATATGGAGTTCATTCTAGAAAGCCATGGCTATGGCCTTGAGATCCGGCCTTGGATATGGCCGCTGCAGATGTCCTTGAAATCTGGAAGCCCTGTGACTATGGCGATGAGATACGGCCCTGGTTATGGCGGAGAATATGGAGTTCATTCCGGAAAGCCCTAGCTATTGGCAAAGAATATGAAGTTCATTCCCAAAATGGAGCTATCTGTGCATGCCGAAGAAACCACAGGCCTGGTCGCTGATGCATCTAAAGTGGATGTGTTTTGATGTCTTTTAAAGCCAATGCGTTTGATGTACCAAATTCCCCCCATGGTGGGCGGGGCAAAATTTCAAATTAATGTGAATCACTTTTTGCTTATGGTGGGCCTGGAGGGTGTACTCAAAATTCTCAAAATCCCGGTATTTTATCTAAATAATGAATTCATGCTTTTATACTTTGTTAGAAACTCAAGAAGCTCGTAATCACCAAGTTCGTTATGTGGGATCGATGCCCAAGCCTTGAATTGTCTCCCATCACAAACGCCAATGTGTGTGATGCCTCCTGACCTGAAGCAAGTTCCCCTGCATGTATACTTTGAGGGGAACTTATTTTACTCCAACACGGCAACACGCCAGTGGGTGTTATCAATTATCGCATAGCTCTCTACAATAATAAGATACCATTTCAGAAAAAGATAGGAGAAATGCATTGATAAGCTCCTGAATTAAGATGATAAAATAACCCATTAAGAAGTATATAGTTATTATTATTGTTAGAACTAACAAATCTTACACTTACCATCCCTATGATGTATATGAACTATCGCCCTTGGCTTAGGATTTCCAAATTCCCCGGGTACAAAGGGTGTGTAGGGCTTCATGATCTGCACACATTCAGAAGCTCAATAAATGTTGACGAAACATGAAAACCCTTGAAAAAAAACACATGTACATGCACTATATGGATGTCACAACATTAGTCGTGGACATGACACTTACCTCCATTACAAAGCATTTGTGTAAACCACGTCCCTTGTGAACCTTGAAATTGTATTGGCGCCTTCTTGAGGCATGGATGGTGGGTCTTTGATAGCAACCCAAATTCCTTGTCGAATTTGCACCCTTAAGAATGCAACATGTGATTGTCCATGCGTAACGACAGGCTTTTAAACATATATTCCCATCTTACACATTGTCTGGCCCTGGGACTTGTTTATTGTCATGGCAAAGACCGGCTGCAAAAGGGAATTGCATCCTTTTAAACTGAAATGGCAAACCTGAATCGGTAGGCACAATTGGAATGCGTAATAGGAGCACAGTGTCACCAACATGGATTCCAGTTACTATCTCTACCTCAGTGACACGTCTTCCTAGCTTTCGTATAATCAATCGCGTTCCATTGCACATGCCCTTCTTGAATGATGTAGACCTCAATAACATGACAATCATTCCCACCTTCAGATTTAGCTCGTGGGGAAGTACACCACTTAGAGTTTGTGCATTAAGAAACCCAATGGGATATAGACCTGCTTGCTGGCCATCTGTGTCTATGATTCGATCTGTGTCATCTCTCCAGGGATAAGCAATGCTACCTTCTTATTGATCTCATCCACAAAATGGTTTAAAGGTGTAAGGGTCCATTCAAACCAGGGTGTAAAATCGCTAGTGGGGTACAACTTTTGGCGAAGCGTTTAAGCACTTTAAGTGCTGAAACTCGCGGACGTCGAAGCCCGTCACGCCCTTCTCCCTCCTTTTCCCCTGGGCGCGAAAACTCAGATCAGTGTTTCACTGTTGATGATGGAGGCATGGAGCGCGGATGATTTTCACAGCATCAGAGGTCTGTGCAATTCGGGGGTGAAGCCCCATGAGGAAGAAGCTTGGTTGGAAAATAATGTCACGGATTGAGATTGGGATTTTGTTTGGACAAAGAAGTTGAACAAGGGAAAGATAAAATGGCACTGTGCAAAGGAGCATCTTCAAGAGAAGTTGGAAACACTCTGCCGAAAAATCTACAAGAATTGTCACAACAAAGAAGTAAGAAAGCAACCGGCCCTTGCTTTTGCGTTTGAAAATTGCACTAGATCGAGACTTGCACCCGAGGAACACAAAGTAAAAATTGCTGGGCTGCATTTGTTCGTGGCAATGCCAAAGATACCACAACAATAGACAAGTAAAAACAGAGGCAGATGTTGTAGCACATGTTAGGAAAACTGAAATGAAGGCAAAGCCAAAGGTGGCAGCTGGATCAAATGAGATCAGTGCATGTGATGAAAACATAAAAACCTTAGAGAATGCAAATCTGGGAGATTGGAAAATCAGTTTTACTTATCACAAAGAAACTGGAAGCGAGTGGGAAGTGAGCTGAAAGGCAATGAGAAGGCCTCTGAATTACGTAAAAATGATGTTGGAAGAGGGCCGAGAAAACAGGTTTAAAGACAGAGCCACAAATGATTTGGCTACAAAACGGGGAGGAGTTCAAGCTTAATCCAAACCGTGAGTTGGAGGCGAAAATTAAAGATTTGGAGCGGTGTCCGGATGGAAACTTGGCACGGAACAAGGTACAAAAAGCAATGAACCCTACATCTATTAATGAGCGGGTCAAACGTAAACGCAAACTTGAGGAGGAGTTAAAAGTTCTCGAAGAAGAAACGAGACTTCGCATTTCTACATAAACAATTTGTGGAAGCTGAAAATGGATACTCACGCAACATTTAGCATCTCTACTATTATACGAGATAAGTTGTTAGTGGAAGATCCATTTTATACATGTTCAAGATGTGGTGCGGAATTCACTAAAGCTTACGAGGTTAAGTTTAGCAATCGAATTGCCAACATGAGTATCATATAGCTTGTTGTTCATTGTTGAGAGGAGGACAATGTATTCATGGTTGCCACGGAAAGGTGCGGAGGGTGTATTTGACGAGCTAGGTTTTGGCCATGTTGCAGGTGCTTCAAATAGTACACCAAAAAAGGATGTGTTAATCCGTCCTGCAATTGAGGTCTCACCGTTCAGGGTTCAAAGAAGGACAATGGTGCCATTTGAAGATGCACAACACCTGCAAAGTCCTATAGGAGTACAGTCACATTAGGGTTTTTTTTGAGATTAAAAAAGGGCCTTCAAAACATGCCAACTAAGCCAAATGAAGATAAATGAACTACCAATCAGAAATCAGAGCTTTGACGGGTCCGGTCAAGAAATCAACTAACTCCTTTGGATCACATTTTCTAGCATAACTATTGATAGAAAAGTCCAAATGAGCTCTCGTTTATTGCAATAGATAGATCTCATTGAGATCTTTCCAACCTTAGATGCTTTGCACATATTTTAACCACTTATGATTGTCAAACTCCAAAAAAATATGGTTTTTACCATTTTTTACTATCCTATGGGACCAAAAGATATGCAAACCACCCAAGGTTGGAAAGATCTCAATGAGATCTATCTATTGCACCAAACAAGAGCTCATTTGGACTTTTCTATCAACACTTATGCTAGAAAATGTGATCCAGTGAGTTAGTTATAACTGTTTTGCTGACTAGATTACCAGTTCTGTTTTGTGATTGGTAGATCATATAGCTTAGTCAGCAGTTCTTAGAAGGCCCTTTTATGATCTCAAAAAATCCCTAATGATTGTGACTGATTTGAATGCAACAGCAGAACCACCACCACCAGTCCAAGAAGCTGTCCAAGAAGCTATAGAAGAAGCTGTAAACACATCACCAGTTGTAAACACAGCACCAATTGTAAACACAGCACCAGTTGTGGAAAAAACAACAGACCCGATTGTACACACTGAAGCACCTAAGGAAGTTGAGGGAGTAATTCCATCGGATGAGGGCAACTTGGGTGAATATTTGCGAAAAGGAAAGGGCAGAAGAACAAAGAGGGGTAAGCTGGAGGATAGCAAAGAAGTTGTTCAGGCTACAAGAAAGAGAACAAGAAGTAGCTATGCAAAAGATGCAGGAAGCAGTCTCAATCATGACACCACACCTATCGAAGTGTGTTCTGAAGAAAATGCAGATTCAGGGCCTCAAGTTTCAGGTGAGCCTGATGTTCAAAAAGTGATTGCTGCCCTTAACAACCCTGGAGGGTCAGTGTGGGCATTGCTGGGCAAGCCCAGAAATCGTGTTGCTTAAGACATTGAATATTATTGATTTTCTTTTGTTGCATTCACTGTAGGATTACCAGTTGATTCTGTTAGGTCAGAGAATCCTGCTGTTGATACAGAAAGGTTTCCACATTCAACCCATTTTTCATTTTCATCTTCATCTATTTATTCATGTAGTAATTCCTGTTGTGTAGGTATTCAGGATGTTCCAACGTACTAAATATTGATTTGGCAGCAAAAGATAAACTCATTGTCTTGGATTTAAATGGTGTGTTGGTAAAAACATTTGGTGCAAATGAACACATACGCTTGGAAGCAGGATTGACAATGACATACACTAGCAGAAAGAAAGTGATATTCAGACCAGAAGCAGTGTTCTTCTTGAAGACTTTGTTACAGAAGTGTTGTGTTGGTATATGGTCATCAATGCAACTCTCTAATGTGGAAGATGTGCTGCAAGTACTATGTCCAGATTTGAGGGACAGATTTCAATTTGTATGGGGACAGGAAAAATGTGTGCAGACCAGTTTTCACCACCCTAACAAACCTGGCTGTCCAGTCATGATGAAGCCACTTGGGAAAATATATGAGTCATACCCAAGATTCAAAGGTAAGACTTTGCTTCTTGATGATTCATTATACAAGACTTACCTTAGCAGTCCCTGGAAATTTCTGCGGGTACCTGCATTCAAGATGGATGTCTATGATGAAGTGCTAACAGTACTCACCCCAAAGATAGAAGAAATACTGCAGGCCAAGACTGAGGAAAAAATGAAGTTACTGGTGAAGAACACACACAGATACAAGCCTTGGCCTAAGACAGATAGAAAGATTATGAAGCTATGCTTGGAAAGACTTTCTGGAAAACAATTGCAGTTCTGCAGGTTTGTGAAGGAGGAATTGGAGAAGGTTTATGGTGATGACGATTGTCATTCTCCATGATTATTGGCCTGTTTGTCATTTATTTAGGCCAAGGAATCCTACACTTTTCATGTACCATCTTTATCTTAATTTAAGAATGTTTTTGCTATATTGTTTATGTAGTTCAATGCAGACTTGTCTATAAGTTTTTGCTATATTGTTTATATCTACTTCAATGCTGACTGCAAAGGATGCTAAAAACTTATCAAGTGCTTAAAAAAAAAATTGCCTGCAAGTGCTAGTCTGGTATGAGTCCTAATGGCAGATACTGCTTATTGTCATGCAGTGACAGTTACTTTTATGTAGTTGCTTAACGCTAGCAGAAGTGTTAATGTCATCATGTGCTTACTGTCATGCAGTTAAGGTGCAGTGCTTATTGTTAAGCTATATAACTGTTTAAAATGCTAGCTGTTTATTGCATAAGTGCTCGTGTGTTCCAGTGCTTACTCACTGGCACTGCTGAAACTGATTAAAATGCTTAGTGTTTGAAACTAATTAAAGAGCTAAAGCACTGTTACATTCAAGCAGAATCTGAATGGACTGCACAGGAATTTGAACTTCATAAATTTGATAGATAGACAAAAATAACATTTGATAGAGAAACAAAAAACTTTGATAGAGACAAAGATAGAAACAAAGATACAAAAAAGTTTGATGAAAACAAGATTTCTTATAAAAAAAGGGCCCTCAGGCCAGTGTACACAAAATTGGATATACAAAATTTTTTACAAAAAAATTCGGCCCTCAAGCGATGTCTCTTCTTGAGGGTGTCTTCTTCAAGGGGGGTGTCTTCAGGGGGGTGTCTTAAGGGGGTGTCTTCAAGGGGGGTGTCTTCTTCATCTTCATCTGCTTCTGCATCTTCATTCTCCATCTGCAACAAATGAAAATGAAAAATTAAAAAAATGAAAATGAAAAATTGATTACAGAAAACAAATGAAACATGCATACCTTCAAGGAGCACCCTGAACTCCTCCAAATCGGCCGTTTCGTCTTCAATTTCGTTTTCCTCTTCTTCTTCTTCGTCTTTCTCGGACTCGTCTTCTTCTTCGCTTTCGCCCACCCATCCCCGCAAAACAGCAGTGACATATTCCTGGGAAGACATTTCCGATTCCTCCTCAAACTGAGAGGCAGTAGAGTGGGCAGGAGAGGAGGCAGCAGAGGCAGCAAGAACTTCAGGCAGAGGCGGGAAGAGTGGAGGGAACACCTCGTCGACGCTTAGTAAGCGCCTCTTCGAGGTGACCTCCGGCTCCTCGCTGCATGCTCGCTTCATGCCGGACTTGGGAATGCGGAGGAATTGGGAGGCGGAGGAATTGGGAGGCGGAGTGCGGAGGAATTGGCGGAGCGTGAGCTTGTGAGAAGAGCTTACGCTTTTAGGCCCTCTTGCTTAAATCACATTAGCTTAGCGGCGTCGATTAATGCGAAAAACCTCACACGCGCCAGAACAATTAATTCGTAACCAGGCTTAAATATTTCGTATGACCAGTCGAATTGACACATGTCACATCGAGGAAATGCCTTGACAATATAATTTTGCCAAGAATGTTGGGATAATGATGGTACCAAAATAAATAATTGAATCTTATTCCAATGTCACAAATCTACATTCTTATAAACAACAATTCAATCTTCATTTCGAAGTACGTGTCCATGCACACCACCCTTGTGCATCCTCACTATTATTAATATATATAAAAATATGTGCTTACGTGCTTAGGTGCTGGAACAACAAATCACTTGAAAAGAATAACATCAATTTTGTTAAGTGTCAAAGAATTACAATGTTATTGGGAGACTGGCCATAATTTTTTCATGGGTCTCCTGTGAAATTACATATATGTCATGCCTTCTATTTTTCCATATCAATTTTAGGATATCTTACCACATGGTGCATGCGGGAGGCTTCGGGTTGTTTAATGAGCAACATGTACTTGAAATTACCCAAGAATTGATAATACAATCCACTTAAGATAACCTCATGCACTCTAAATTTTTGCCCCCATCCATCTTTGTATGAATCTTCAAGTGTGCATTTGGGTTCTGTGCACTTGAGGATGTAGAAGTCCACACCCTCTGAATTGTCTACCTCAGCATTCACTGCAAAATTGTCACCTACCTCTACCAAATTACTTGATCCATTCATTGGCTTGTTCAAGAGTCTCCTTTTTCTTCTCAACTCCTGGTTTTAAGTCGGTTACCTCCCACTTTCTAAATCTACACCAGTATGATGCAGAGTCCCAATTATGATCCATGCAAAACAAGCAAAAACATGACAGGCATCTATGAGCAAGCCTGTTTGGTCTACTCCTGCTGACAGGTCTGATCCGGTGAATCTTCTTTGTGCCTTTAAGTGTTTCAATTTCATATTCTTGCATGTTTGCCACAACAAAGGGTTCAATTTCCCAAAAATATCTTTTGATCTCATCTGTTTCATCAACCGGTAGATCTGTTTGAAATATGTACACGAGAAATTTTACAATATCTTTAGCATGCCTCGGTTTGCACACCATTGGGTTTGAGTTGTTCCTTACTTAGCGACCTTTTGATAACAAAGACTGCACCATCATGTTCACCTTTACCATGAGCGGTGGCAAAGTAGTTCCACACTATTTCCTTGTCATTCATTGTGAAGTACACCCTAAGAAAAAAAAAAGGTTTTCCTGACTTGAATTGTGATGAGCAGCCATCACTCCAAACCCAATGCTTCTCATACTCTATTTCCTGTTCCTTAAGCCATGCAACATGCTTTTGTAGGCAGTGTTCCACAAATAATGAGTCATGCACTTTATCATCGAAAATGTAAAAGTGAGTCTCTTTTATGATCTTCCTACCATTGTTGAGTCTATTCTGATCGCTCCAATCTTACGTTCTTTTTTTTCTTCTTTGGACCGTCTTCTTACATGCACTTACGAGAACAGGAAATATCGGCACTTTTGTCATGTCTATATGTAATGTGAACAAGTATAGAAACTTGGTCTCGTATGCGGTGCATTGACCGGGCTCATTCGGATCTTGATGCTATAATTTTCTGCAAAGTCAATAACAGATACAATTGTATCTTCTGGAAATGATGACACACACTGTTTAAACTGATTGGCCTGCCAATGTGCTATGTAATTGTGTGGAACAAAATCTGATATTACCTTCTTCACATCCTCTTGAAACTCTTTGGGACTTCTCTTCTTCTGTACTAATCTCAAGACAGGTTTGTACCTCAAAGCCTTTCTTGGATCCCTAAATTCTCTGTCCTGGTCCACAGGTTGCTTTTCAAAGGTCTTCCAAGTAACTAGTACTGAACCCGTGCCATCCATTTCCTGTGGACATTTTATAATTCTATCCAACCCACATTTTTTACACGCCAACATCAAGCAGTTATGATCAAACCACTCCTCATCATCACCTTTGCTGCAGACCACTTGTCTCCATAAATCACTGGTGCACTTGATTGTATGCTCCTTGGCTGCACATTCTGGGCCAGGGCCACAAATCTCACAGTGGCAGTTGCAATTGTCATGAACTCCACCCGATTTTCTCAGGCTGTTCAATCCCTGCATGATGTATTCAAATTTCAAGTGGTAAATGCAACAGCATGTATGCCTCTCACGCATCCTCCTTACAAAACTCGGTTTCAACCTCTCAAAAGTCTGCAATGCAATTTTGATATGAGGATTCTCCTCTCTAAACCTGAGGTAGAATTGCAACTGCAGGGAAATCGTGTGAATGCCAAATAAATGCTACATATAATGAACCCTACAATATAGGATGAATACTTACTTGGCTGACTTCAAGAAGGTGAATTGGATGTTCCATCTTTATTCCTGTCTCTGATACATACTTCCTCACGTCTTTCTTGTATGGAGAAACTCTTGTATTTTCTGTCCAGAACTTGATAACAGCTTCTCTATTGTAATCTAACATGCTATCCATCCGCTTCCTCCTCCTGAACATTGACCAAGGTCCTTCCCCTTTGTTAGCTTGCACCCTTCTTTGAAAAGCATTTGAAATTGTTTTTCTGGGGATCTTTGAGCAATCGGCCACTTCTCGCTTGATTCAATGGCTTGACACCATTTGTACCTGCTTCTTTGCCATTATCATGGTGGACTTCCTTGCACGAAGCATGTCATGATTCCTCTCAAACTTATGTTCTTGCATTGTTTCCTTCAAATTCTTCACCATTTGCTCGGCCATAGTAACCTGCTTAGATTTCTTTATAGAAGCAATTGGTAAATCCCTTGCCCTCCAAAGAAGACCGTCAAGGATACGGCCTTTGTCATTGTCATCAACATTTGTACTAATTTGGTTGAATACTTCATAAATTTCTCCTGAAATTTCTCTTATTCTGCGGTCACTCAGTCTCACTTTCTTATTCTTCTTTGAAGGCGAATCTTTAGAAGGGGAATTCTTCTTCATTGCTACCTTCTTTGCATACAATCTCGCCTCGATCTCTCTTCCTTGCTGCATCAATGGCTCAGAAAATGAACGGGGAGAGGAATGGGTTTCATCTATCCCGGATTTTACGTGTATTGCAAAATTGGTGAGGGCAAATTGTTGAATTTCGGTTCAGGCAATTCTTGGAAACAATTAGTCCCTCCATTTTGCTTGAATTCAAGATGGGTTAGCCCGCCATCCAGGAATATGGCGGGCTACAGGCATTCATGTTTCCGGCACCAAACATGTTCATGATTCTCTCAGCCTGTCATTTGAAGGGCGCGCACCCTACATGTCAATACTTCAATCACGCACGTCGTGTTTAAAACACACCGATTTTAAGCACTTGTAAGCGGCGTCCGGACGGTGATTTCTGCTACCCAGTACCGATTTTGCACCCACCAGCCGTTAAGTTAGGTTTAGTTAGTATTTTAACTACAATTCTTTTCACACCACAAGTTAAGTTAATAAAATTAAGTTAGTGGTGGTTAACTTTTTTTTTTAACCAAAAAACCTTAACCAAATCTTTCTTCCCATCAACATCGTAGTTAATATGTTGTTAAAGATTTTAACTACTCTGTTAAATAGTACTATCAAATCTAAAAAATTAAAGTGACCTCGACGATGTCACTTCCCATTTTTCGTAACTCACTGCTGGCCAGAAAACAGTCTTTTTCCTCGTGTGTGTGCTGAAAGGCATTGCAATGGATCTTGGTCTGCTGGAAGTTAGAACCCGTAATAAAAAATGTGATTGACTGATCCATCCTTTTGGAGCTTACATGTCCCATTATTTGAAAAACTGGTGCATTGTATTCAGATGTTCTCAGTTATGAATTGGAACACAAGAGGCCATACATTCAGATCCTTTGAATATTTATAGGAAGTCTTTCTTGATAGTCTAACCTCTATAAAATTTTATGCTCCAAGTGCTCATCTATGCTTTCACTTTGTCGGCATTATGTAGAAATTAGTAGGGTTGGAAATCGAAAAAAAAACATTGAACATCTGCTTTGCTCACATTTTGCAAAAGTTTGGATCTTTGGCTTCTTAATGGGTATGCCTCTCTGTCTTTTTGATGAGTATTTCTAAACCTTCCAACCCCATTTCTAAATCTTACCTGTGTTTGTAAATATTATTTTTGTGGACGTAACTGGCTGTGCACATTAATTATAAGGCCAAGGACTTGCAGGAACCTTGGAGACATTACATGACATGTTTTGTTGTTCTCTAGTGATGCATGCATGAACCTGGATAATATACCTACTTATAGACTGGACATGGTCTGCTTCTAGTTAGGTAAATAAGAACTCCCACTAGTTGTCAATAGAGTGTAGGATTGCATCCTCATTATTAGAATTTAGGCTCCATTTATCACCGGGTTCATAGGGTGTATGAATTGATTTACAATCTGTCATCTTAGTATTGCTCTTTAACAAAGTTTGTGTTTATGGAGTACATGTCACGAGAAATTATGTATTTAGAAAACTAATTATCTGTCATGAAGAAGTTGCTTACCACTCAAGCAACATTTGTTTCTTGATATAATAGATGTCCATTTATTAGAAAGAAATATGGAAGCATCTATGTGCTGCTTAGATGAAAGTAATGAACTTGTAATAGAAAGGCTGTCGAGCAGGAACTGTTCTGATGCGGCAATTGCCACTTCTTTAAAAAATGCTCTTTTAGAACGAGGAATTTTGCTTGATCATGTATTCAGTGCTAAACTTAGATCGGCTATTTCTGCCCTCAGTAGACTTAGTGGTGGTGTGGATGCATATAACCTGCTTTTGAGCTCCCATCATGAGAGACTTCAGAGTCTTGCACCTTTAAAACTTCTCAAACCAAGTGTTAAACATGATTTAGTTGCAAATATAAAATGCGCAAGTGACAGCCTCTGTGCTTTTGTTGCAGCTGATGATTGGATACTTGGCAATGCTCCCACATCTGCAGGTTTTGGAAGTCATGAATTTATTTTGTATAGCAATGTAATTTAATATGTATAGCCTTATCTGCATGTGCAAACAAGTGCAGGTGGGGTCCTCAGATTAATGTCTGCTTTGATATTGATGCCAATGGTATCCTTAATGTTTCTGCCAAGAATAAGACTACTGGCCAAAAGAACAAGATCACTATTATAATGGCTGAGCAAGCAAGAAAATGAAAAGATGATTCAGAATGCTGAGAAATATAAGTGTGAGGATGAGGAGCACAAGAAAAGGATTGAATCCAAGAGCTCTGTTGAGAACTATGCTTACAACATAAGGAATACCATTAAGGATGACAAGATCATAGACAAGCTTGGCCATGTTGATAAGAAGAAATTTGAGGATTCTGTTGAACATGCTATCCAATGGCTTGACCATAATGCGTTGGAGAATCAATACGTATTCCTAAGGTGCAACAATTGTTGCAAGATGTTTTCAATGGGAAGGAGCTCTGCAAGAGCATTACTCCAGATGAGGCTGAGTTGCTTATGATGCAGCTGTTCAAACTGCAATTTTGAGTGGAGACGGCAATAAGAAGTTTCAGGATCTATTGTTGCTTGATGTTACGCCTTTGTCTCTTGGTCTTGGGACCACTCGTAGTGTCTTGACTATTTTAATCCCAAGAAATACTACGATTCCAAACAAAAAAGGAACATGTAATCTCTATTTACTCTAATAACTAGCCTGTTTTGTTGATTTAAGTTTATAAAGGTGGGAGGTCGAAGACTAGAGATAACAATCTCTTGGATAAATTTGAGCTTCTAGTATTTCGCTTTTAGATTACCTGAGTTGTTTAAGAGAAATATATTACCCTATAATTCAGCTTAGCATACTCAAATTGTTCACTAAATATGCTAATGATACCGTCGAGGATCATGCAGCTGTTATCTGCCTGTGATGCAGTTGTATTTGAGCAGCACTGGTCAAGATTCAATGCAATATGGTTTAAAAGATAAGTTCAAACCAGAATGCAAGCTTTTAAATTATGATGAGACCATAGTCTGGGTCTTGGCAGAATCTAGGAGAATGTGCAGGCGTTATAGGCTGCACCAAGACAGTGCATCCACATGGATTCATATAGACACATCACCCACACAACTCCTAGAACTAGAAATGCTCCACTATTCTAAATGCCCATTTTTCACCACTAACAGGAGCTTTTGAAATAGTGGAGGACATTTCATCACTGTGTCCCATTCAAGGGTGGAAAGTGGAGATTAAATATCTGAAGAACGTTCCACACTCAAGAGATTCAACAATAAAGTTTTTTGTGTTGTGCAACCTACAGAGGCATGGCTGTGCCCTATCAGCCAAATTGATGAGTGGCTTTTCCCTTGGATGAGTGGTCTGTCTATTCTATTCTACTTTCTGTTTGACATTAAATATCGTTAAGGATTTCCTTGTTCTGCATAATGATGGTAATAGTTTGTAGTTGTAACCATATATTGAACTTTTTCTATGGCAGAAATAGTTGATCATAGTTAAAGTTAGATGTTGACAATTAGAGTCTGAGTTAGTTATTACCTCTTGGCCATGAACAAGATGGTATAATAGCTGTTAATGCTGAATTGAAAGTAACTTCCCATTATGCTTTGATGCATAGTTCAGAAAATGGTACTGCAAACATTGTATGCCACCATTAATTATGGTGGTCTTTTAATACAGGTGTAAATAGCTTTGGATTTATAACAAATAAAAATGTTCTAATTTGTTAGTATTCCAGGGCTTTTATTGTGCATTGTAATTTTTTGAATTTCTTGCTTTATGAAGCTGGCAACAGCCCAAATGCCCAAATGCTGTCATTTTCCTTGGCGTGCAAGCATCCAGTAAGAAGGGCCCCTATTTTATAGCCTGTTGCAAGCCAGGAACTCCATCCATCCTTGGTTTATTATCGTGAAGGATATTACGTTTAATAGCAAATGAGTTGTAAGTACCACTAACAACATAGTTATATGGTCTAGCGTGCCTAGAATAACAGGCAACCTTGGAAGCAATCATGGTAATTGAATACCATTACACCACCTGAATTGCAGGAATTCACCTAGATTGACAAAATAGTGACATTTTTAACTTTTGTATTACTAAAATTCTCGCCCTTTTCCTGTTGTATCGGAACAATTATACCCTCTTGCACGTCCCCCCGTAGTAGAGTACCATATATGTCCAATTCCCTAAAAACTGAGATCCTAAAATACCAGATATAATCGCCTTCCACTGTAGCCTATTTGCTACCTTTTATGGACCTTCTTTGTAGATATCATATCTATCAGCCTAGTAAAAAACAGCAATAAATATATTGTATACTAGTAATGGTACCCAGCGTTGCTGGGCATAAGTTGAGAGCCTGTAAATGCTTTGGGATGCAGTGAGAAAAGCCCTATCCCTTTCCCTTTCCCTTTTGCTCTATCCCGCATTTCATTTTTTCTTATTTTCTCTACTTTTTTTTCTTTTCCTTTTTTTCTCGTCTTTCTCACATGTTTCCTTGTTTTCCCATCCCTTTCCTTCCCCCTTCCCTGCATGGAATAATTTAAGGGCTAAACTTAGCTATTTGGCGATTTTTTTGGACATTTTCAAAAAAAAATTGGCTAAAGTAAATGGAAAAAATTGGGAAAAAAATAATAATTTTAGCTTAACTTTTTCCGGGACTGCACCAACCCTGGAGCTCTTTAGCCAAACACTAGAAAGTAAGAGAGTGAAATTTTGTATTGTTTAGCCAAACCATAGAAACTTTTAGAATGAATTTCGGGCTAGTTTGGCTGACATCACTCTAGTTTATATGAAATATATGATAAATAGTTTAGTTTCTAGCATTATGAATTAATTTGAGTCCTAGACTTTGCTAGTTAACATTATTTTAGAATGTTTTCTCAAAGAAAATGACTAAAATAAGTGGAAACGATTGAAAAGAAGTATAGTAATTTGGCTTAATATTTTTTGTTGGCCACACCATAGAAATTTTTGGGATGATGTTTGGGTTAGTTTAGCTAAACGCTAGAAAGTATGAGAGGAAAAATGTGTAGAGTTTAGCTAAACCACAGAAAGTTTTGGGATTAATATCGAGCAAGTTTAGCTAAAGTCATTTTGGCTAATAAGAAATATGCGATTAGTAATTTATTCCCTGCTTCCCTGTTCCTGATAACCTTTTTCCCTTCCCTTTTGCTCCTTTCTCCACCTTTTCCCTCTTCTCTTTTTTCTTTGCCCTTTTCACTTCCCCTTTCTCTTTTTTTATGCCTTCTCTTTTCCCCACCCTTTTTCCATGGCTTCCCTTTTTCTCAACCTTTTACTCTTTCGCCCTTTTCCATGCCTATTTTCCCTTCTCTTTTCCTCTTTTTTTGTGTGCCCTTTTCCCTTCCATTTTTCTTTTCTCCCTTCCGTTTTCCATGCCCTTTTTACCTTCCCTTTTTCCATCTCCTCACCCTTTCCCTCTTTCCCTTTTCCATGTTCCCTTTTTCTCTTCCCCTTTTCCATTTTCCTCATTTACTTTTTCCCGTGCCTCTCTCTCTTTCCCCCCCTTTTCCATTCTTTTTTCTTTTCTATTTCCCTTTTCCCATGCCCTTTTTCCCACCCTTTTCTTCTTTCTATTTTTCCCGTGCTTCCTTTTCCTTTTTTTTCCACCCTTTCCCTCTTCCCGTGTAATTTTCCCTTCTTTCAACCCTTCCTTTTTCTTTTCTCTTTTCCTTTCCTCATGTCTTTTTTCCCTTTCCCTCCCCTCCATCAATCCCCTGCTTCCCTTTCCCTTTCCCTTTTTTCCCGTTTCCTTTTCTTGATGGATTTTTTTCTTTCCGTTTTCCTCCTTTGCCGATCCTTTTCCTGTGCACTTTTTCCCTTCCTTTCCTTTTCCTTTTCCCTTTTTCCATGTCTTTTGCACATTTGTTTTATTCTCTTATTTCCTATACCTATTTTCCTCTTTTCCCCACCCTTTCTCTCTTGCCCCTCTTCTTTTCCCTTTTTTTTTCTCCCTTTCTTCACCATTTTCCTCGTCCCTTTTCTCTCATGCCCTTCCCCCCTTCCCTTTTCTCGTTTCCCTCTTTCTTTTTCCTTGTGACCTTTACCTAGGTTCCCTTTCCCCCTTTCCTTTTTCTTTCTTCTCACTTTCCCTTTTTCTATGCCCCTTTTCTTTTCCCCTCTCCCCATCCTTTTCTTGTTCCCCCTTGTCCCTTCCCTTTTCCTCATTTTTCCAACCTTTCACTCTTCCCCTTTTCTTGATGCGTTTTTTCCCTTTCCTTTCCCTCTCTTTTTCTTTTCCCTTTTCCTATGCCATTTGTCCCTTCCTTTTTCCTCTTTCCTCAACGCTTCTCTTTTTTCCCCTTTTCCCATGCTCCTTCCTTTTCCCATGCTTTTTTTCTCCTCCCCTTTTCCATGCTATTTTTCTCCTTCATTTTCTCCTTTTTTCAACCTTTTCCTCTTTCCTTTTTTTTTTCATGCCCTTTCCATTTACCTTTTCCACTTTATCTCTTTCTCCTTCCCTCGTGCCCTTTTCCCAGGTTCCCTTTCCCTTTTTCGTTTTCCATGCCTTCTTCTCTTCTCTTATCCCCGCCCTTTTCCCTTTTCCTTTTACCCTTTTCCCTTTTCCCCATGCCTTTTTGCCCTTCACATTCTCTCTTTCCACTTCTCTTTTCCTTTTCCCCCTTTTCAGTTACCCTTTCCCCTTAAGAGATCGAAGCATGACCAATCACAGTGTTGGTAAGTCGTGCAATAAATCTAGGCCTTCGGATGCATCCAGATGATCTCGGCCATTCAAATTAGGGCTCGATGCACTACTTACGGTATAACATTATAATATAAGATTCATTCCTAATCCCAAGGCAAGCAGTAAATGTGAGCACTCAAGTCTTTGTTGCAGCTAGACAACCCAGTGAAAGGCATTTAAGAATGTCTTTGCAGACCTATGCGGCTTCACAAAAAATCATTATCAAAATATTAATGTGGTATATGTTTTAGGCATGATTGTAACTTTATGACAAAGTACATGTTCTTTAAAGTGGTAAATTAACTACAAACGTATTAAATGTGTTTTTTCAAGTTAACACTAAACTTAACTAGATTGGTGTGACATATTTTGGTTAAGTTAAAATTCTAACTTAATTAGATTAGTGCGAATATGTTTTGGTTAAGTTAAAATTGTAATTTAACTAAAGCGTGTCTGAAGGTTATTTGGTTAACCACTAACTTTTAACAAGCCCACATCTAAACAACAAGTAGTTAGGTTAAAATTGTCTAACTTAACTATGTATGGTGTGAAGGTAATTTTATTTATCCTAGTTGAGTTAAGTATTTAACCGCAACTTAACTATTTTTAGTGCGAATGGAATTGTTATAGTTAAGTTTAACTAGATAGTTAATTTTTTTTAACTTAACCTAACTTAACGGCAGGTGCGAATGGACCCTAAGTATAGCACGATGTGTCCAGAAAATCACTTATTTCCAGTTTTGTTGGATATCAGGAAATATGTCCTGAACTAAATCATCCACGTCATCTGACCCAAGGCATATATCTTGCAGCAGGTGCACCATATCAACACCTTTCTCCGAAAAGGTTGGTTCTCATCCATCTCCTATACTCAATAAGTAGTCATCAAATGCTTGCTGTTCAAGTGCATCTAAATCCAATGCATTCATAACGTGCATGTTGATTGACAGTTTGTATTCTCTCACATTATCCCTGATGAACGCTTTAGAGAAGCTTCTACAATTTGCGCACGCGAACCTTTAGGAACTACTGGTAGTATTTGTCAAAAAATCCCCTCCCAATAGCATTGGAACCCCACCAAATGGGGTCTTCTCATCGCCCATCATATTTCTTAGTGTCCTTACTACTGCCTCAAATATCCACTTGTGCATCATTAGTGCCTCATCCCATACAATCAACCGACATGCTCGCATGAGTCTTGCCAATTCTAACTGCCGTGGAACGTGAATGAGTCGTTCGACCAATTTGTAATAACATTGACACAATGCCAGAAGATGCAACTGCTAAGCAATCCAACCCCTTGCACGTACATATCCTAGAAAAGTGTTATATAGATATGTTTTTTATGTTCCCCCATGGCCATTCACAAAGAAGACCCCACCACCAGTCTTATCGATCACATGGTTGAGAACAACATCATAAACTGCCCGATGATCAATGTTCAACTTCTCGGAATCAGATGGGACTTTATCTATACTCACATAGAATATTTCCTCTTGGAATAGTGTGGTTGTGTCTAGCACAGTTTCTAGTAACTTGAAGCCCATTTCTGCTAGGCTTCACAGACGTCCATGAGCATGGGGGTACCGTTAGTCGCAATTGCCGGGCAGTTGGAATTAATGGGCCATGTTGACTGTAATCAGTCTATGGTGACGGGAAGCGGAACAGGTGGTAATAGTTACTAGCGATGGATAATGGGTCGCTAGGGGCACTAATATTATGAAATATTAGTGCAAAAGGAGCTTGCGGGGTTTGTAGAGGCGAAAGATTTATATTGGTGCATGGTTAGCATTACTATGTTATTGTTAATGGAACTAGTGTGGTCACTAGGGGTTAAATGCATTAATATAAAGGAATGCAAGTTAGCTATGGTTAAAAATGACTATTAAATGGACAAGTGACATTAAGTGGTTGGTTGGGTTTATAAAACCTGATATATAACAGATTGGAAACGAATTCGTATCAGGCCGGCAGACCCAGAGTGACAGATCGAAGAGTCATGTCAAAGAACTATGATCTGGATCGAATCTAAGGATGGGCAGGCCGGTTTCGGACTGTAGAAGACTACAGTGAACTCCAATGGCTGTATTATAAAGCCTAGAGAGCGAATTCAGTTGAAGGGAGGGAATTGGGTCTTGGAAAGAAGAAGCTAATTCTGCTGTTAGAGACATTTGCTTGAGTTAACATTTGATCAAGTGATCATATAATCAGCACGAAGCTGTTGCGGTGGCCACAGAATAGTGGATTCTTCCTGTAGGCAAATCGGGCATTTGTGCAGCCGGGCTGCCATCTGCCCAGTGTAGATTCACTGAGGGGCACCAGTCTTAGGAGGGAACTCCGGTTGGGGCTGGAAACAGGCCGAACTGATCGGCGAGGGGGATCTGGGATCCAAGGTGTGGGTGGAAGCTGATCAGTGTTTCCTACGCTGGCGAGGATTGTCCATTGGAAAATTTTCTCTTGTGAATGATGGTATCGAGTTGTATGATGAACACATTGCGGATATGCCGCCGGGACCTATTGACGGATTGCCTAAAGTGCATCCGCCTCAAGAGGGCATAATACCTGCTCCGAGGACATTCATCTGGACGATGAGTTGCCCGAGTTTGAGCTGGATGGGGGAGCACCCTCAGAAGTTGCTCCTGAAGCAGCTATCCCTGTAGGTGCTGATCATGCAATTGCTGCAACTGCAGCTCATACTGGTAATGGAAATTCTGGGAACACTCCTGGAGCAAGTACTGAGTGGGGTCCAGTAGGTGGAAACTTACCCGACGAGAATGTAGGTCATGTCAACCGCCTGAATGGGGAACTGAACGAGATAAAAGCTGAACAAGCTAAGTTCCGAAACACCCTAGAGTTGATACAGGAAAACCTGCAGAAGTGGGCTGCTGAAGGGAAGGGCCGGGAACTTCGTTTAAGTAATGTAGTAGAAAAGTTTCTACAGGTGGCTGGGGCAGTTCCCCCTGCTCCAGGGGCAAACCATGGTGTTCCTCACGAGGTTGCATGACCGGGACCTAGTGCACCATCAGGAGTAAACACGGGGTTGGCCAAAGAACCAGTAGCTTAGGGTGTCATGGAATGTGTCACTCAACCAGAAGAATCCCTGGGGGAGCTTTCTGGTGAAGAGATTAAGTCTCTGAGCGTGTAAAGATGCTCGATTTCTATGGCAAGGATGTTACGCCTGAGTAGGCTATGCGATGGTTCAACAAATGAAGTTGTATTTTGCAGCTACAAATAAAAGTGAGAATGCCCGACTGATGTATGCCACCCTGAAGTTGAAGGGACCGGCAGCTGCATGGTGGGACATCCATACGGATAATGGTCAGAAGCTGCGTACTTGGAGGGATTTTTGTCGCTTGTTCCGACAGGAGTATGCACCTCATCATGACCGACGACATGCGCTCATACAGCTGAAGGAGCTCACTTAGACATGGTCTCTATGGGATTATGTGACGGAGCTGAGGGCGCTCTTTTTACGGTTACCTGAGATTACTGCCGGGATGCGCGTGGATTATTTTATAAATGGCCTACGAGATGCTAGCATTTGCACATATTTGCTGCAGGCTGAACCTCTTGACTTTGAGCTGGCTGTTGAGATTGCCAGGAAACTGGTGGGTATGGAAGAGTCCAAGAAGGCACAAAACTTTGCTAATTGGAAGGCAAAAAGGGCCGGGGAACTTCTCAGGGATCTGCTCCCTCTAAGAAGCAGAAAAATGATTCTAAGGAGAAGGCCACCGGGGGCAAGGCCAAGGAAGGTGATACCAAAACAGATAAACCTAAGGGGTGTTATCATTGCGGGGTTGTAGGGCACTTTGCCCGAGACTGAAGAAAGTTTTGGCCAGCACTGCAAAGGTAAATGATAAGCCAGAAGTAAAGGTGTTATCAGTTATTGCCCGAGAAGAGATGGTAAGCCCTACTTCATGCTCTTATGCGGATAAAGTTATAATTGTTAGGTAGAATCAATAGTAGAAACGTGGTTGTTTTGGTTGATTCTGAAAGCATTCATAACTTTATCTCTGCAGATCTAGCACACGATCTAGGGCTGGAATTGAATGAGGTGGCTCCATATGTGATTGAATCTGAGGCTGGACCACAAACTCAGTGTCACAGTGAGCAAGCACGGGGTGTTTGCTTGGAGTTGTTGGACAAAGAATCACGGGTTGTAACATCTATGTCCATAGATTTAGACATCGCTCAGTTAAAGCGATATGATGTCATTCTAGGCATGAAATGGTTGCAGCATGTTGAGCCACAAATTCTCTGGCCAACACACACCTTGATTCTCAATTTGCCGGCAAGTGAAGGAGTTAGTATTCAAGGTTTACCACATGTAGAACCTAGTAAGCTCATGTCAGCCACTCAGGCTAAAAAAGTTTTCAAAGTTAATACAAACATTTTTTCTTTGATGTACTTGAGAAAAGATGATTTGATTATCAAATCATGTAACTCATTGGTGGTTAACACCGGAGTAAACTCTGAGGTAGACCAAAGACTAAAAAAGCTTTTGCATACCTTCAGGGATGTTTTTCTGGAAGAGTTACCTGAGGGATCACCACCCTCGCGGGGTGTCGAGCATGAAATTGAGCTTGAACCTAGGGTCAAGCCCATGGCACGTGCTCCCTACCGATTAAGTCCTCTAGAACTTGAAGAGATTAAAAAGCAAGTGAAAGAATTGTTAAGCAAAGGTTTTGTACGACCAAGTAAATCACCTTTTGCGAGTCCCGTGTTGCTCGTTAAGAAAAAAGATGGTACTATGCGGATGTGCATCGATTACCGGGCACTTAACAAAGCAACTGTAAAGGATCGATATCCTTTACCCTAGGTCGATGATATTCTGGATCATCTTGGGGATGCCAACTGGTTCACCAAGATAGACCTTCGAAGTGGATATCATCAGATTAAGATTCGGGAAGGGGACGAACCTAAAACTGCATTCAGAACTCATCAAGGACATTATGAGTTTCTGGTTATGCCGTTTGGGCTTACAAATGCCCCTGCAACGTTTATGCAATTAATGAATCAGGTACTTTCTGAGCATTTGGACAAGTTTGTAGAGGTCTTTTCAGATGATATTCTAATCTACTCCCAAACTATTGAGGAACACTTTGCTCACTTGGAGCAAGTTCTTCGAATTTTACAAGAATACAAATTCTATGCAAAGATCTCCAAATGCGATTTCTTTAGACAACAAGTGGCCTATTTGGGACAGATCCTTTCTGGCGAAGGGGTGTGACCCGATCCCGCCAAGGTACAAGTAGTACAGCAATGGCTCCCACCAGAGAACGTTTCGGAGTTACGAGTTTTCTGGGGTTAGCAACGTACTACTGCAAATTCGTACTTAAATTCTCTAAAGTTGTTGCTCCTCTCACTGATCTTTTCAAAAAAGATCACAATTTTGTGTGGGGGAGATAGCAGCAAGAGGCGTTCCGGCACATTAAGGACTTGCTAGTGAGCAGTCTTGTGTTAAAAGTGCCGGATTTGAATCAGGCATTCGAGGTCTATACCGATGCTTGCGGGCAAGCGTTAGGGGCAGTATTGATGCAGCAGGGACATGTAGTGGCGTATGAAAGTCGCAAACTAAGTCCTGTGGAAAGGAACTATGCAACCTATGAGCAAGAATTGTTAGCCATTGTGCATGCGTTAAAGACTTGGAGGCACTACTTGCGTAGTGGGACGAGCCAAGAGCCGCGCAAGTTTATCGTCTATACCGACCATAAACCATTGAGGTTCTTGCAAAGTCAAGCCGAGATTAGCCCGAGACAGGCTAGGTGGCTAAACTTCCTCCATGAGTTCCATTTCTCCATTGAGCATACGCTTGGCAAGAATAATCCAGTTGTCGATGCGTTATCAAGGGTTAAGCATATAAATACCTTAACAACTTTGGCAAGTGATCTTATACAAAGGAACAAGGATGCATATCCTGAGAATCCGCAAGATCCGGCAATGGTCAAGCTCGGAGAGCTGTGGACTGAGCAAGAGGGTTTGCATTCCTATAAGGGAAGGATTTATGTTCCTTCAAGTGGGGACCTTAAGGAGTCGATTCTACGTGAGCACCGTGACACTCCGCAAGCTGGGCATGGAGGTGAATGGAAGACGTATGAGTTGGTTAGAAGGTTCTACTACTGGCCAGAGTTGCAAGATCAAGTCAGGGACTTGGTAAGTCACTGCTTGGTGTGTCAAGCGGTGAAGGCAGATCATGGGAAAACCAAGTATGCTAAGTTTATAGCATTAAAAGGGGAGGCTACGGGACATGACGTAGCAGTTGCCTATATGCAGCACATATTTCCAAGCTTCGGACTTCCCTTGTCCATTGTAAGTGATCGGGACACTAAGTTCACGGGTCACTTCTGAAGAGATCTCATGAAGGGTTTGAGGATCCGATTATACATGAGTAGTGGAAATCATCCACAGACGGACGGGAAAACCGAGCGCATAAACATGATCCTAGAGGATATGTTGCGAAGTTTTGTCCACGAGAAGCAATCTAGGTGGGAAGATTATTTACCCTATCTAGAGTTCGCCTATAATGATAGCCATCATACGGTCGGATGACTCCCTTTGCAGCTATGATGGGTCGAAATCCAAGGGCTTTTTCAGGTGTACATAAGTACCTCCGAACTGAAGTTGCAGTGCACATGCTCCATGATATGGATGCAATCCTGCGGCAATGCAAGCAAGCTTTGCGAAAAGCTCAAGATAGGGTACGAACGTCCGCTAACCAGCATAGACGTGATATCTCTTATGCGGAAGGTGATTATGTTTTCCTACGGGTCGTTTATCCTTCGCCATTAAGAATGAACACTTTACGGCCTTTGACTAAGGGCCAGGGTGCCCAAACTTACTCCGCGATATGTTGGACCTTTTAGGATTACTAAACGGATCGGGGAAACAGCATACGAGTTGAACTTACCACAGGAAATAGGGATCTATCCTGTGTTTCAGGGTAGAAGCATGAAAGGGTAGGCAAAAAAAGTGCCCATATTTTACTTTTACAAGTTCAAAATGTAAGGAAATCCCTCCTCCCCAGAAATTATTATTCTTGGAATGAATCATTAATAGGGCAAATAATTTTGAACTCTCCTCCCGCGCTCTGTTCAACCTTCCTCCCGCTCGAACCTCCATAGCCAAAAGCTTGACATCCATATTCGAACCTCCATAGCCGAAAGCTTGACATCCATATTCGAACCTCCATAGCCGAAAGCTTAACATCCATATTCGAACCTCCATAGCCAAGATCAGGACCTTCATAGCCAAAAGCTTGCATTTTCGAGAGTGAAGCACCGGGAAGAGATCATGACGAAAACAGCTTGGAACAAAGACATCTCAAAGGAAATCTCCTCAAACAAACCCTAAAGCCCATGCCAAGGTCTCCCACTAGAACTGCCCCAAAACTCAAGACCGGTCTTCTTCAGATCGGGAGGTCTTGCCGCCTTGAAGTTTGACAAAGGTAAGCATCGAGGCGACTTAGGAGCAACAATTTTGATAGCATGTTTCTAGGGCTAGTGCAAATAGTGCGGGGATGTTTGGGGTTCCTCAAGCCCCCTGCTGTTAGGGGTTATCAAGAGTCTTGAGGATTAAGCCCGGTTGGATGGCGATTTTTTTTTTCCGTGTATGGGCACGCTTTTTTGTAGGAGGGACATTGCAAATCATCACATTCCATTGTATTTTTGCCCGAGCATATGCACTTCATTACAAAGGAGTAAGCATTGATTGGGATGAGGTGAAAGCAAGTGCAAGTCTTCATTCAAAAGGCTCTCAAAAAGAATCGACCGGACCGGAATTAGCTTCTGATAAAGTCTTCCAATGTTAAAGCTATTAAATGTATGCCTCGGGTAGAATTGGGGCAGCGGTTGGAAATGATGAAAAGGTGGAGGGAAACAAGAGCATTAGATTACGCCTCCATGCTTGATGAAATACTGAGACTTTAAAAGAGAAAAGGAAAACAATGGAAATTGAACCGTTGAAGCATGAGAGTGATAAGAACTTCTTGACAAGACTTGTCAGAGTAAAGATGCAAAAATATGTGAGCAGTTTCGAATTATGGCGGGTTTAAAAACAAGCGAGAAGCCAACTGATGTGCAAATGGCTTTGGCATCCCATTTAGAGGAGGAGAAATCAAGTTATATTGCTGACTTAGATGCTCTAATGATTCCCATTGATTGTTTAAAGGTTGATTTGCAAGAATTCGAATTGAAAAAATCAGCAAGGATTTGGAAGTTAATTCCAACTGTGAGAATAGAATAAAGGAGATGACTAAGCATTTGGAAAGATCAGACCGATAGGCTGCAGCCCGCTCAATACTCGCAGCAGACAAGGCGGGCGCTTCATTCTCACATATAAGCAATACTTGCGGCAAAGACTGCAATGATTGCCTTGACTCGACCATGGTAATATCTCCACTTTGTGGTCATACATATTGTCTATTTTGTCTTGTATTCAGGGTTTCAACGACGAATACATGTGTACATGATTGTTCATGGTCCGAGGACCTGCGACATTGCTTAGGAATCCCTTCCGAAGGTACATCTATTTCTATTTTCATTACATAATTAGTTTGAGTGTACTTAGATGTAGTTAGTTTCCATCATGTACATAACTGTATTAACATTTGATTTGGCGTGGTTTTGTCTTTACTGTAAAGAGGAAATGTATTTGCTTCTGTACTTTACATTTACATGTGCCATGAAGTGCTTTTTCCGAATTCCTTTACGGGGTGTATTAATAGGGTGTATTGCATTGATTTGTACTTTGCATTTACATGTGATCGAAATGCATATGAATTTGGTATTTGACTTTCCTTTACATTCAATCTTTGAATGATGTATTTGATAGGGTGTATTGATAAAATATTTTGTTAAAATACATTTGAATTTAGTATTTGGTTTTCCTTTACATTGTGATAGCTATGTACACTAATGTACTTCTATTTTGTCGTTACATTATCAGCAGAAAGTTTGCGTGTAGTAAAAACCTACTTGCATGTAATTAACATTTGTTCTATTTTGATTTGCATCTGATTGTTTTTCTTGATTTTGCTTCTATCTACTCTACATCTCCCCTTGATTACGAATCAAGTGTTTACATTTCTTATTGACACCCAATTGTGTCAATGCGCATATGGGTAGTATCAAGAAAGGAAGAAGTAAAACTGCAGGTAAACTAAACAATTCATGTTTCGTGCACTATGCTTAAGTTCTGAATATAGCAAAATTTCATGTTGTAGGTGAAAAGAAGAATGTTATTGAGAAGGGGTTGCATTTACCATTCTCAGACATCCCAATTGTTGAACCTGGCACAAAAGATGCTGCTGCTATCGATGTTGGAAGTCCATCCACATCTACATCACCTTTGAGAAACAACTCATAAGCAATCAGTGCAGGATTTGGAGACAGAGGGGTATGTGGAAGGTAGGGTGATTACATTCTGATTACATTAAGATTGCATCTGTTGTAGTTAGAGTTCACTAATGTTCAATATTTTGCAGCAGAGGTTATTTTCCAAAAAGAGATCCCACCTGTTGAAGCCGAAATTGCTATTATTGGAGCAACTAGGTGAAAGCCCGAAAAGTAATTCTCTCTCCTTTTTTGGGGTTTCTATTTTTTTTTTTTTTTTTTTTTATTTTGAAACTTACATTGGCGTGTTTACGGATAAAATTACAAAGATGTTGGTGACGACATTGAAAACAATCCACGAAGGCTGCTTTTTTTTCAAGTTGAGGAAAAGGCTTGTTCTTTGGCGGTGCACGTGTTTCTTTTTTTTCTTGCTTTCAAAACATTAGAATGAAGCACTTTCATGTCTTCAGAGACTTGCGACGATTCAAAGGAGCTAGATGATGTTGAAGAAGCCTTGGAGATTGCAGCCAAGGCAACGACTAAATTTATGGTCAAAGCTGATGCCAAAACAGCTGGAAAAAAGAGAGTGCAAACCCGAAGGCGGGGACATCCGGCGCCAAAGCGGTAATTGCTAGCTTACATTGACTTACTTATACTTCAAGAGTAGCTTATTATATTTTACTCGTTTTGCAGGTCAACCAATCGGAAACAAGAGATTGGAAGGTATCAATTTATGCTTTATTGTCATGGATCAATTGTTAATATGACACTAACATTGACTTACTTATACTTGGTAGCTTATTATATTCTACTCGTTTTTGCGGTCTAAACCATTTGGAAAACAGAGATTGAAGGTATCAATTTATGCTTTATTGTCATGGATCAATTGTTAATATGACACTAACATCTTGGATCCGACAAATGAAATGATGACAAGGATAAACTTATGGAATTCACGCCATTCACGCCATTCAAGAACCGGGCCACCGGCTGAAATGAAAGTGGTTGCATCGACATAGCAATTTTATGTGCAACTAACTCTAAAATGAGTAGCCGCTTAGTGGATCTTTATGGCGTGTAATAACCCAGTTGTAACCGAAATGTATTTGTTGCTATTCCTTGTCTCTAATGTTAATCTTAATCTAATCCGTGTGCTTGTATGAAACATTGCCTTTCGAGTGGAAGAGCAAAATCTTTTTTATCCTCGCTTACAACTATGTAAGGTTTAGAGAAGCTACCAGCAGCAAGAAAAGAAAGGGTGAATCAGTGAAGGATCACCGAATGTCATTGAAATAGTGAAATCGGGATGAAGGGGATTGTGGTAGCTAAATGCCATCATATCCTTGCACCTATCCTTGAGAATGACCATTTTGTCTTTACGTTTTTTCGCCGCACCATCTCGATTCCAAGATCCTACCTGCACCAGGAATTCACGTCTTGAATCCTCTTACAGGTTATGCGACGAACGAGAAAGCAATCAAAGGGTATGTAATACTTTAAGTTGTTGCTTTTCTTTTCTTCGCTAATTCGGTCTGCTAAATTTAGGATATGTAGGCTGCACACACAAATGTTAACCACATCGATCGGTCAAGTATCTAGAGGCGTCGATTTCATGAAGAGAAATAATGTTAATCGGATTCAGCAAGTAGAGGTGCCACAGCAGCCCGATTTAACATCATGTGGGTTGTATGTGATGGGATTTATGCACAAATATGTTGAAGCTCTTGTCTCTGGTAGAGATATGGAAGTAAGTTGTATGCCTTCCCTTGTATGTACTGCATCTCATGTTCCTTTAAATATTTCTAACCTTATTTATGGATGTCACAGATTACATCTAAATGGTTCTCTCATGAAACGCATACATCACGACGACAATTTCTAATAGATGCTTTGGTCATGCATTGTGATGCCAATCCAAAAGAACGTATCAACCAGCAGTCCTCTTCTCCTGTGATTTCTGAGCTGATCATGAGTCTGAGTATCTGATTTTGCAAGATGAACTATGTAACAGGCTTATATATATCTTTTGTTCACATTTGTGTTCACATTTCCTATCATAAGGAATGTGTAAATGACACTATGCTGAATAGTATACTACTGATAGTATACTTTATGACTATGTAAGTTTTTTTTTTTTTGAAGAAAAAAGATTTCTGATTTAAAGAAGCCTTGTACCCTTTTTGGTCAATCAAAACAGTTACTTGATTGTTTCGACTGATATATTTTGTGACCTTGTACCACACCACACCCCACAACACCACACCACAATCCACAACACCACACCACCACAACCCACCACACTCCACCACACCACATCATACCACCACACACCACTACACACACCACCACCACCACCCCCCACCACCACACCACACCCCACCACCACCACACACCACACCACCACCACACTCCACCACCGCTCCACACTCCACCATTTGGTGTATGGTGTATGGTGTGTGGTGAATGGTGGTGTGTGGTGGGGAGTGTGGTGAATGGTGTGGTGTGTGGTGGGATGTGCTCGTTCTGGTGAATATGATAGTTGGTGTATGGTCTATGGTGTATGGTGTGTGGTGAATGGTGTGGTGTGTGGTGGGGTGTGTGGTGTGGTGTGTGGTGTGGTGATGTGGTGTGGTGGGAAACCAATTGAACAAAATCAAACGGAGAGGCAGTCACGAGTTCAGAGGTACTCCTATTCTTAAACATGCTTTTGTTCCTAATCTAACAATTGCTTATGATGTTCTACACAGATGCACAGAGGAGACTTAACAATGTTGGAAGCATGGATCGAGCTATGGGAGTAGCAGCGGACAAGGGGGATGAGGAATCCCAATTATCTAAAGCAGAACTAGAGAGTGTTCTCATTCAACTTAAACAGGAAGTTGTGCATGCAAAAGCAATCAACAAAGTGCTTTGAAAAGGGCTGAGGTTTGGAGATTCAATAGCCTCAAACCATACTTTACCAATCTCTATCATAAATGGCAATAGAAGCGAGAAGCACATGTCTTGCTTCTGTTAGACTTCACCAACTTCCAAACAAATTTGTCCCCGACATTCTTCTCACAATTTTTCGGAACGGGACCATTGCTGATCTCACAATTTGCAGACCTTGGATGAATCTTGAGTCTTGAATCTTGAATCTTGAGACCTTACGCTTCACGCATGTTTTTTATACAACTTACACTAAGTATAACAGATCTTGGAACTATATAAACAATATATTAATGTTTGTGTTTTAATCTGTTCACATTACGATTACATTCGGTTTGCAAGTCCATGCCTTAGTGCATAGAAAAGTTACTTCAACAACGGGTTAGCGACATTACGAGATTCTACAATCTCGGCAAATTTTCCAAAGAACATTTCATGCCAATAGTTAGTCGGTTCATATGCATAAGATGTACCTTTAATCTTATGTTTGATCGCTCCAATGGAAATCACCCCCAATTACTGACTCGGGATGGACAAGAACTTTCTTTCCTTGAATAAGCCTGTACTTTTGATGGCAACCAGGAATCAATTCAAAGTAGTTACCAGCTATAACTTCATTACCACAATAAAATTCATTTCCATAGTCATCCTTGGTGTCTTCTTCGAGGGAATGTTTCACTACATTACCTTTGGATGAGATAATAAGGGACCCTTTCATAATTGTCTGGGGATGTGAATGATGCAAAATAATCTCCAACCTGCACTGTCTCATCCACATTGTCCACGTCATTTGCCCACAAGTCCTCTGCCTCGTACCCATCTTCTTCAACATTGTCCCTGTTTGTAGGCTCTAGTTTTCTCAACTCCCACCTGCCACAATGATCAGGCCAATCAAAATTGATGCATGCCTTACAAAAACATGAAAGAGATCTACACATTAACTTTATTGGATCATTTGGATCTATGGATGATACGCAATGAAGAGATTGCACCCCTTTCACTGGGAGCACATCAAATCTTTGGGAACGGTCAATGTCAGACACCTTCCAAAATACCCTTTCCACATCAGAAATTTTCTCTTCAAGAACCTCACATGCAGTTTCTGCATTTTTTATCACTTTCCCATCCTTTTTTCTTTGTTCTGCCTCGAGCCATAGTTTGGCTATGGCTCCTTCTCCGTCATGTGTGCCCTTCCCATGTCCTGAGCCAAAGAAATCCCAGTGCATTCTGATCTTATGCTCTTGATGATACCTAGTTACATGATAGAAAGCTCTTCTCGACTTGAATTGGGCCGCACACCCGTCCGGACCAAACTAAGTGGTATTTCATATGACCAAAGACCATTTTTTTTTCAGCCAATTGAGGTGCATCTTGAATGCTTTTTTGTACAAAGTGAGTATCATGTGTTTTGTCATCTGAAATAAAGAAGTGCACACATTTCCTCATTTTACCACATTACCTTGAACATCGTGATGTGGACCAATATCTTGATTTGTTCATTGTACCAATGTTGTGCTTGAATCTCGTTGAATGGCTTCAAAATATAATTCTCCTCGAGAAATCAACAACCGATAATCTGATATCATCACAAAGACTCTTCATGGATTCCTTGAATTGTTTGCTCGCCAATGTGCCACAAAGTTGTGATATACAAACTTCGACATATGATCAAACATGTTATCCAACATATTACTGGAGCTGCCTTTCTTGTCAATTAGCTTTAGTCTTCGTGAAGTTCCTTTCTTTGAGGGCTCATTAACGTAACCATAGACTTTCCAATCAAGCGTTTGATCAATCTGCTCCTTGTATTCTCTTGGACACAACTCAATTAATTGTTTCCCACAATTTCCACAATCTGATTTGATACATTGTAGCTTATGCCACTCGTTGCCTGCTGCTCTGTCACATACCATAGCCCTCCAAAATGTGCTAACATTATCAAATGTCTTGTCCTTAGCTTGACATATTCCAGCATGAGCTTCAGATGCGCACACACCATTTTCATGGAGTCTTGACCTCATCAAATTAAATGCCTGCTTGTACAGATCTGATTGCTCATGTTTCACACAACATGTGTTTCTTTCCTTTAGCTTTCTAATGCAAGAAGGTTTTAAGTATTCAAATTGCCTAAGCCCAATCCGAACCTCTGGATACTGATCCACAAAATTCTGGAATAATTCAGCCTATAAAATTACAGTGAAATAAAATTAGTCACCTCATTACATTACATTACATACAAATCTTTTACATATTCAAGACCCTAAACTCCCACACATACATGTACATTCTGACATGAATTGTATTTCATTTACTATGAAGTCACATAATTTTTTGACAATTAATACATCTCCACACTAATTTCTTCTTAGTTACTGCCTACATCTACAATACATCCAGAATATACATGTAAACAAATATATATCCAGAATATACATGTAAATAAATATACATGTACGTGTTGCCATGAAATAATTTGACAACATTACATTCAAAAAGTAAAGAATCTGTTACAAACTTTACATCAGTGTTACAAAATAAAAAACATCTTTATTCTGCCAAAAAGTAAAGAAATCTACAAACCTTACATCAGCGTTACAAAATAAAAAACATCTTTATTCTGAAAAACAAGATGCAATTACAGCTAAATTACATAATGTGCACGTAATGTCAATATATTGAATTGGTTGTGTTCTCTTCTTCATGACATCTCTAATTTTTGGTGAAACCTTTGAGTTATCTAACCAAAACTGAGCAACTATATCCTTCATAGCCTGATCTATCGTATTTGTTCTTGGATTTCGACCTGCTAATGCCCACAGATTTGTTCCACCTAATGACATTCTTTTCCTTCTCTCCACTGCTAGTTTCATATTTCTAGGATGTATTTTCAAAGAACTTAGCCGCTAGTGAAGTCTTACGTAATTCTCCTTCCTCTCCAACCACCATAGATAGTATAGAATGCTTTGCAGCAAAGTCCGCTATTGTTATTTGCATTTTTGACGCCTTGGAGGCCATCCTTTAAATTCTTTACCAGATCTGTTTTCACGATATAGCCTCTTGAGGCCCCGCCAATGACTGGCTAAAATAGGAATTGCAATCTTTGTCCCTGCAATAATCTTCTTGCAAATATACTTTGTTGTTTTGGAGTCAAATTAGATACCTCATTCATTATGAGATTTGACGTAAGCATTCACCTTTCTTCTAATTGGCTTTGTCACGTATCCACCCCTACAAACCCTCTGTTTCGATTTTCTTTGCTTTTTGTAACAAAGGCTTTCCTAAACTTCATCAACGGGAGGATTGAAATCAACCCGATGCTAACCTCGAAGTGCTTGCATGAGAGTCCAATCCTTCTTCCATAGTTTCTTCTTCAACGGTGCTTTAAGACATCGATCCATTCTGAGAAAGGGGATACAACATCCCGCACAAAAAAATCAGATTATTAACCCGGTTTGTATTATTTGCTTGAAGGGATTTGTATTATCGCTTGAAGGAAAGGGATTTCAATTTCTTCAAGATACATTTGTTTCTTGAAATGCATTCGATTTAGGAGCAGCTATAATCGATTCGGACCAAGTTTTCGTTGAGGTAGAATCCGAGCCATGTTTGATCGATTGAGGAAAGTTCAAAATGTGCTAAGTAAAGTTTTTTTTTTTTTTGAGCAAGATATTTAGATTTTATTGATAGAGAAGCTAGTACAAGATTTCGGGAGGATTTGGTATAATTATGGAGAATATTGTACGTCAACCGCCTTTATTAATGATAGGCAACTCCATGTAAAATTCAAAATGTACATTACAAACACTTTAACCCAGTTCAAATTTTTACATCAATATACAAAAAAATTCAATCACCCTTTCATGCTTCTACCCTTCATGTAAGTCAGCTAAAAAGGGCTATACTGGATACCGCTAATGTGATTAGTCCGCCAAGTATATTGATCGTCTTAAACTCCTCTGTAACGCCAGAACGTCTTTTGGATAAAAGAGTTCGACAGCTGCGCAATAGAGATGTGGTAGAACATCTTGTTCAGTGGCAGGACCCGTCTCTTAAGGATGCCACCTGGGAGACGGAGGCAGCAGTTCCCTCATCTAAAAGATCAACCCTGAGGACAAGGTCCAAATGGAGGGGGAGGAATGTTACAAATGCTCCCAAGGGTATAGCCGGAATTGGACCCTTGACGGACGTCCATGAGCACGGGGGTACCGTTAGTCGCAATTGCTGGGCAGTTGGAATTAATGGGCCATGTTGACTGTAATCAGTCTATGGGTCGTGATGCGGAACAAGTGGTAATAGTTACTAGCGATGGATAATGGGTCGCTAGGAGCACTAATATTATGAAATATTAGTGCGAAAGAAGCTTGCGCGATTTGTAGAGGCGGAAGATTTGTATTGGTGCATGGTTAGCATTACTATGTTATTCCGTGGACGATAAAATCATATTCTATTCTATTCTATTCTATTGTTAATGGAACTAGTATGGTCACTAGGGATTAAACGCATTAATGTAAAGGAATGCAAGTTAGCTATGGTTAAAAATGACTATTAAATGGACAAGTGGCATTAAGTGGTTGGTTGGGTTTATAAAACATGATATATAACAGGTTGGAAACGAATTCGTATCTGGCCGGCATACCCGGAGTGACAGATCGAAGAGTCGTGTCAAAGAACCATGATCTGGATCGAATCTAAGGATGGGCAGGCCAGTTTTGGACTGTAGAAGACTACAGTGAACTCCAGTGGCTGTATTATAAAGCCTGGAGAGCGAATTCAGTTGAAGGGAGGGAATTGGGTCTTGGAAAGAAGAAGTCGATTCTGGTGTTAGAGACATTTGCTTGAGTTAACATTTGATCAGAGTGATCAAATAATCAGCACGAAGCTGTTGTGGTGGCCACAGGATAGTGGATTCTTCCTGTAGGCAAATCGGGCCCTTGTGCAATCGGGATGCCATCTGCTCAGTGTAGATTCACTGAGGGGCACCAGTCTTAGGAGGGAACTCCAGTTGGGGCTGGGAACAGGCCAAACTGATCAGCAAGGGGGATCTGGAATCCAAAGTGTGGGTGGAAGCTGATCGGCGTTTCCTACGGGGGCGAGGATTGTCCATTGGAAAATTTTTTGCCGTGACGTTGTATGTGATCCTCCACGTCTATTAGTGCCGTGTCAATAGCATACTGACTCAGTTGACATGTGTCAAAATAAGCATCATAAGCAGTTTGGTCTAGGAAAACCTCAACCATCCTATATTCCAATTCCTTCCAAATATTTATATTAGCTTTCACATGTTGAATTACCTAGTTTGCGATGCGATCATTGGCTATACATCAAGTTTATTTCTAGGCCAAATTTTTGTATGTGCATGTCTTGAGTTGTCGATCTTTGCATCTAGATTTGCAATTGAATTTGCCTTGTATGGGTTTAATCTCAGTGCACATACTCATCATACATCATTTGGGTTTAAAATACATCATTTGATATATTATGTATGTTGGTGTTTATATGATATTGGAATCAGTTGACTAGCATTTTGGCAGTTATTTACTCCCCTTACGGGGCCAAAGAAGGTATTCAAACGAGAAACGAGATATAGCAATTGAAAAACAATTGTGCAGAAACTAAAAAACAATTGTGGTGCTACTCCACATATTCAAGCTATAGGAAGTCTTTTAAAGTATGCCAAAAAGTTCAAGAACAAGTTATTTCTTTCCTTTTCCAGACATCTGTTGAAACCAGATTGTTGCTGATATCGTTGAATACTCTACGAAAGTGCCACAATGCTCCAAGGCCATAGGCTAAGTTTAGAATATCTAGATATGGACCAAGGGCTCTAAAAAGATAAAAAGACAAATTTGTAAAACACCTTGACTTCATTCTACACACCTTTGGTCCAGCGTGAAGAAAAAGTAGTCTATCCAAGTTTCCCTTTGATAAATTGATATACGACTACAGTCCAATGTCACCATGTGAGATTATTCGCAATCATATTGCCTGAAGGTGGTCTACTGAAGTAAGCATATGAAGACATGTTTGATGGTTATTGCAACTTGATATCTAAAGATAAAGGCACTGTTTTTGAACTTTATATCCAAAGATAGCACTTTAAGGTCCAAAAGCATCTTGTAACAGAAATAGATGTCCTAAAGCCTTATGCTCATAGTATATGCTCCAAAATGGCATCTGTAAGTAGAGCAAGTAATTACAAGAAAGAAAAAACAAATTGATCCAGCAGGATAAGTTGAACATAGAAAAACAATTATAGTTAAGGTTCACTGAGTTGCAGAAAAGAGCTTACCTAGATGCTGCTTCTATATATGGCCTTCATCCCCTGCTGCATGAAACCGCTACCATTGCCCTTTAATTGAATATAGAATATATGGCACAAGAACTTCACGAGAATAAGTATGCCTTGGTAGACTATGATGGATAACAAAACTTGCAAATAGGCACAGCTAAAGATAACACACCCTGTAAGTGAAGCTTCTTCGGCTGCATGGATGACATTGGTTTTTCGATGTCTTCTTGATTGTGAAACAAACACCTCAAGACCATGGTATACAGTTGAATATTAGCTTGCACCTTCAAACTGCCGGCTTAAACCAGACAACCAATACGCCTGGTTTGTAGAAACATTATAACAAGCAGCAGAGAATTTATTACCACAAGCAACTTAATTTGCTCCTTGAATGCCTCCTCCATTGCTTCTCTCATGGATTTCGGATAAAGTCTCAATGCCACAGTCCCTGAATCTAAAAATGTGCCTCCAGATCTTGTCTCAGAAACGAATTTGAATGAATTTGTTATCAGGTTGCTCGTCCTTATGGACAACATGATACCGAGTGTGTAAACTAGCATTTGAATTGTCTGGAAGTTTGACTCTGAGTCAAATAGAGCTTCAGATCATAAAACAGACTGGTTTTCTTAGCATGTGCTTGGATGTCTACCAGACAAAATTCCCACCATCGGAAGTAAGAGCTATCAATAATCAAGGGACTCCAAGTGATATTTCGAGTGATATTTCAGATGTATTTTCCAGTCTTTCATATTAATGAAAACAACTTAATTCGGACTCCAACCTTTGCAAATGGGTTTCGAAAACCTCTGGGTTTTCAGATAAGCTCGATGCATGAAGATTGGAATTACCTGACAGAACTGCTTTCTCTTCTCCACAGAAACAAAGATAGGGTACAAGGAAGCATCTATGCAGAAACCCGAAAGAAGTTCAACTCCTATTGCTCAATGGGATATGCAGTAGAATAGCCGCTGTCTAGCCACACTCCTGCAGACCTAAAATACAAAATATAAAATACCTATAAGCCCTAAACTAAAAGGTCTCGAGCCTTGCCATGTGGCTTAGCTCGACATGCAACTGAGAAGATCGCTCCAAGGGAGTTTGATCATTAACAATATCCTGCTTACTGCAATTTTCGAGGATTCAGGGATGGACAACTTTCAATAGCAGGACAGGAGTGTTCATTTTCAGCTTGAGAAAACCACCACTGGGGGTATGCTACTGGAAATGAGGTGAGGCTAATTGGCATTTGCTTTCTGCTCCTATGGACGCCACACGAATAGAACACTCTGCTCCAAAAGTCAGGAATTTGCCAAGAAATCTGCAAAATGGGCGAGTGCAGCCAATGCTTGCCATCTCCCCAAATCTTGATCATAATCTTGTTGTGCAGGATGAAGTATTGACCTGCAGAGGGATGCGCCCAACAATACATATACATCTAGAACATTATGGAATATAGAAAGGAAGCCACAGGAATGAAAAAACTGCAAACCCCATTTTCTTGCACGGGTCTTTAAGAGCTGCAGGAGCTCTAACTAGGCTTTGATACCAACTTAAACATATGCAAGGGATGGAGACAAGATGCAATTGATTGATTGAAAATGGAGACCAGAGGTCTCTTACATACAAGACTAAGGAGTGATTTGATCCTGCAACGGTGGAGTCGTTCAACGGCTATAACCTAAGCTCATAACGCCAACCGAGCCATCATGGCAATGACATAACAATCTCCAAGAATCGATCCACTGTTGCCTCAGGTTGATCATATTCATAGGCCGAGTAGAAATATTAAAATTCTACACCTTGACGAAGGCTCCCTCCATGTCATTGCATGTTGAAAAAGCAACACGCACAAATGGTACAAAGATGTGACATTTCTGCTGAAGGGGCACTGCTGCTGATGAAGGTAAAGTGACGGCATATGCAGATGGCATAAGATCACTAGTGAAAATATATCCCAAGTGTTGATCATGTTAATTATCTTCTGATTCAGAGTTTATGAAAAATGATATTCTTGTGGTGGTTGTAGGCCGAACATGAATATGTAACTTCACCTTGATAGAAGCTCTATCCTATTAGCCTGCACATTGTCCACATCATCCATATATGTATAATCATTCTGTACAGAGTGATCCTCAGATAAATTTGTGCACATATTTGCAGATGAAACTTCAATTACACCTGGACTAAGAGGTGTCAGTATCCATTTCAACAGAAACAATGAAAGCAGAAGGGTTAGGTAGACTAACAATGACAATTCTGGTCATATAGGCTGGGAAAATGCTGTCTATAGCATACATGCGCCAAAAGTAGCCCTGATTAGAAAAAATTACACATATCAGATTTTGAAGAATTCCTGCATATTATGCACGAATCCACAAACTTGTACCAACCTAAAGCTGCTCCGACGATTACATCTTCCCAGTGGTGCCAATAGTCATCTAGCCTTGTTATACCAACCAAAGATGCTAAGAAAAGTGGAGTGAGAGCAATAATACATTTGCTGACGTTCCCTTGATGATTCAGAACTTTAAGCTTTCCAGCAAAGTAGAATGACAAGTAACCCAATCCTGCAAAAGATGCTAACAAAATAATAGCATTACTAGTGAATGGCTAGTCAGTCCACTTCAATAAATACATACATGAAGTGTGTCCACTTGGAAAGCTCTTGTATCCTTCCTTTATTATTGCTGGATGACCAGTGCATAATACACCATGTGTTGTACTGTCATAAACCTGCATATTCGTTTGGTAAGCCAAACCACAATGATAAATAAAACTTTGCTGACAAACTATCCTTACTCCAATCCCATCAGGAAAGCATCGCCAAAAAAAATCTGGTCGCGGCCGGCCTACTGCATTTTTTATTACTTGAGTGATCACAGCTGTGAGTAGATAAGCATAGAGCAAGCCTGCAATTTAACAAAGAGAACTGCATTTTGTTAAAATAAAATTCGGGATCTTTATATGAAAATGAAGAAGACTTCTTTCATGATTTAGGCCAATGGATATAAGAAATTTTTTCTTTCCTTATGTGCTTCTCAACTCTAGAGGTGGATACAAATGCTATGATCATATATTGATCAAAAAATAACATGATATAAACAAATACTGAAGAGCATTACCAAGTACAGCCTGGTGCAAATCCCTGATGTCCCTTTTGTAGATATAGTATGCAACGAAAAAAATTATGGGAATCCCAATACCAATGATCTTGTCAGCAAGAAAAGAGATGTATCAGCATATAAAGAAAAAGAAGGTGTTCAACTAAAAGCAACAAAAATACCGGCAGAGCGAAAGGCGGCACTGTATTAGGTTTGAGAGGAAATCTGAGGTCGTCTATAAAAAAGTCTGCAACAAATCTTCTATAAGGATGGATTAGCTTGAGAGCAGCATAGCAAATGCAGAGGGCAATCAACGCGATCCAGTCGAGTAGATGGAGCTTCAAGTGGCTTTTTAATCCCATACCCGACTGCATAAACGAATTCCTGGTTCACCTGCGGCTATCTTAAATTATCTTGGTCTTTTTCCCCTTTTTGGGTTGCCCGTAGGGCAATATTGGGGGTGTGGGGAGAGACCGATAGAGCGCCACGATTTAAGAATATTGTAGCATATTCTGTGTGTAGGCTGTGGACTTTTTGGGATTTGAGGGACACCTGAGGACTGGTAGACGATGTGGATTTAATGGGAATCTGAGACTGGTAGACGATGTGGATTTAATGGGAATCTGGCTGGAAGGTGGAGATGCGATCTCCGCTTTCTGGCGTCGCGTAGAGGTAGCGAAGCAGAGGGGGACTTCGTCAATCCTTTATATGATACCAAAATGCCTATGCAAAGGTATGTTATCTGATGTGTTTCATGTATCCTTTATATTGTATTCTTCAACATTTGACTATTTAGGCATAGTTTCTTTTATTAAAAGCTTCAAAATGAGTTATGCATGGCTAAAGCTTCGTGATGTTAAAGTTGGAGCCCTGCCTCATCAGAGTTTTTCTCCTATCCTCTTAGGATCCTTCCATGGAGTGCATAGTGAATGGATCATGGGCTTTCGAGTTTTATAGAAAGGATCAGTTCCAACTGTTATAAGAGAAATGGCTCTGAATATGGGCATGCTTGCCTCTTACAATCAACGTGTTGAGTTCTTGAGAGATACTTTGAACTTCACTGATATTCTTATCGGCATTGGCAAGTATTATAGCCTCCGACATGAGCGTACACATTGTAACAAATTAGAATTTTATCATTGCAGGTGTCAGTGTAGTTTCAAAATTTTGTGCTTCAGCTTGCAGTCTCCCTTTGATTATCTGTGCCAGGGCGTAGATACATAAGATGCAGCCTCATGCATATGGCAAATTTCCATATTCAGGTTCTTTAGATTGTGCCTTGAAAACATAAAAATCAGGCGGACCTTTGATGTTTTACATTGGATTTGGAACTATACAGAAATTTGAGGTAAGATGCTTTGCAACATAGATGGCAAATCTCTAAATAGTTAAGACGCTGGACTTGCAGAAAATATCTAGTGTTCATCATGGAGTTTCTTCCAGCCAAGACGGTGCAAGATGAGTTACAGATTGCAAGAAACAAGTTGTCAACAAATAAATGTTTAAGCCTCGGTGGCATTATCACATGCAATATTTTTTGCTGAAGCTAAGCAATAGGAGGAATCCAACTCTATGTAAAATAAGCATTGAGAATAAGAGAAACGTGAGGATCCAGGTTCTTAATAATGTAATGTGGAAAATTTTACATTTCACTTATATCTACAAATAAAAATTTTTATCAACTTAAATATGGTGAATAACCATGTATTTTTTATATCTAGAAGTGGCTGTCACTACACAAAATTGGAGCTTAGTTAAGGTAATAGTATAAAAAAACTGATCTTTTATAATAGGCAATATTTTTTATGAATGTGACCATTCCTTGGCAACATAGATCTTGAATTTCATGAAAATAATACGTTATGTGGAAGACTTGATTTGAAATAGGCATGGACCATTTCTATATAGTTTATACTTAGGCTTGCCATATTTTAAAACAATATAACATTTTTTTTCAATTTATAGTTGACGAAACATATGAGAAGTTCAAAATATAGTTTGTATCGTCTTAATGTAAAACACACGATGAAATCTTCTTATTTTTTACTATCATATACTTAGTACACGTGTTTACTGCATAGGAGTTCTTATTTTAGGTATAATAATAGTAACTTTAGCTTGGCTTTCATAATAGACTATAATTTCTATGGATTTAAGCTTCATTGGCAACATAGATCTCCAATTTGATGTTAAAAATAGCATAGTACTATATATTAGATTTGAATATAAATGGGCATGGAGCATTATGGTCCAAAATTAGACGAATTGGTATAGAAGTAAATCTCTCTAATTATCATTACCAACTCTATTTATTGTTCATTTGTCACTATACAATAATATGGTGATTTTCTACCTTCACTGATATAATTTTTGGAAGGGCGAATGGAGATTCGTATAGGTTCAATTTGCTTGTGCTTCAACATTACTATTAAATAATGCAAGTCTAGCAACTAGCTACTTTTTTCAAATAGAATACTATACATGGGATATATAAATATTCCTAAGGCGAGTTTAAAACTACTTAAGATGAGGATGTTCTGGCCTTTTGAATGATCCTAAACATAAGGACCAGTAAGAGGAAACAAACATAGTAGTCTATCTTTATTTTTCATAGTTATAACTTTTCATATTTGTTCTTCAATCTTTTGCATTGTTCCACAACTTGAGAAGTTTGAAAGTACAAGTTTTGAGTTCACCATTCAATGCAAAGATTTATGAAATCTATGGAATACATAATCTAACAGATAACTTGGAATGGACACTAGAAAATTTACTCTAAACCTCAAGATCATGAGCATTGATTATTTGTAATGAATAGAGTAGCTCATGAGGTGCTTATATCTCGCAACTGAAACTGAAATCGATTAACATGAGGGAGTTCTTGATTTTAAAAAGAAGATGAACCAGTAATGGTCTCAAGTATACAAGTTGTTCTTGATTTTTTGCAAAAAAAAAAGTACGCTTTTTTTTATGCATTTATTTTTGGAGTGATTCCACATTGTGGTAACTTTCATAATATGATTTTTTTTATTTTTATTTTTTTTAGAATGACTTTAAGTCATTTACTCCTATATAGACATAAGTTATCAGTCACTTGTAATTGGAAAAATAAGAGAAAATCAAAACTTCATCATCAAAACTTATGGACATTTTTCTTAGATAAAGCAAGCATCTACTACTTATATCCAAAATTTTAGGTCAAAATTCATTTCCCTACAAAAGTTAGAGATTTGATTTGGGAACAGCTTTCTTTCTGGAAAAGAATATTGGTTCACAAAAGACAAGCAACAGTTTTGACCCTGTCATGTTCAAACAACCTTATCTGCCTTCTCAGACCTCGGAATGAGGTGCATTTTTTTGTGTTTTGCTCTCTAACTTGTGAAGAAAAATACTTGGGATGGAGACAAGATGCAATTGATTGATTGAAAATGGAGACCAGAGGTCTCTTACATACAAGACTAAGGAGTGATTTGATCCTGCAATGGTGGAGTCGTTCGACGGCTATGGCAGCTGGAATGCCACCTAAGCTCATAACTCCAACCGAGGCATCATGGCAATGACATAAGAATCTCAAGGATCGATCCACTGTTGCCTCAGGTTGATCATATTCATAGGCCGAGTAGAAATATTAAAATTCTACACCTTGACGAAGGCTCCCTCCATGTCATTGCATGTTGAAAAAGCAACACGCACAAATGGTACAAAGATGTGACATTTCTGCTGAAGGGGCACTGCTGCTGATGAAGGTAAAGTGACGGCATATGCAGATGGCATAAGATCACTAGTGAAAATATAAACCAAGTGTTGATCATGTTGATACTCTTCTGATTCAGAGTTTATGAGAAATGATATTCTTGTGGTGCTTGTAGGCCGGACACGAATATGTAACTTCACCTTGGTAGAAGCTCTATCCTATTAGCCTGCACATTGTCCACATCATCCATATATGTATAATCATTCTGCATGCAGTGATCCTCGATAAATTTGTGCACATATTTGCGGATGAAACTTCAATTACACCGGACTAAGAGGTGTCGGTATCCATTTCAACGTAAACAATGAAAGCGTAAGGGTTAGGTAGACTAACAATGACAATTCTGGTCATATAGGCTTTGGGAAAATGTCGTCTATAGCATACATGCGCCAAAAGTAGCCCGATTAGAAAAAATTACACATATCAGATTTTGAAGAATTCCTCGCATATTATGCACGAATCCACAAACTTGTACCAACCTAAAGTCGCTCAACGATTACATCTTTCCAATGGTGCCAATAGTCATCTAGCCTTGTTATACCAACCAAAGATGCTAAGAAAAGTGGAGTGAGAGCAATAATACATTTGCTGGACGTTCCCTTGATGATTCGAACTTTAAGCTTTCCAAAGAAAGTAGAATGACAAGTAACCCAATCCCCGCAAAAGATGCTAACAAAATAATAGCATTACTAGTGAATGGCTAGTCACCCACTTCAATAAATACATACATGAAGTGTGTCCACTTGGAAAGCTCTTGTATCCTTCCTTTATTATTGCTTTGGATGACCAAAGGCATAATACACCATGTGTTGTACTTGTCATAAACCTCGCATATTCGTTTGGTAAGCCAAACCACAATGATAAATAAAACTTTGTTGACAAACTATCCTTACTCCAATCCCATCGAAAAAGCATCGCCAAAAAAAATCTGGTCGCTGGCCTCTCGCATTTTTTATTACTTGAGAGATCACAAATTGTGAGTAGATAAGCATAGAGCAAGCCTGCAATTTAACAAAGAGAACTGCATTTTGTTAAAATAAAATTCGGGATCTTTATATGAAAATGAAGAAGACTTCTTTCATGATTTAGGCCAATGAATATAAGAAGTTTTTTCTTTCCTTATGTGCTTCTCAACTCTAGAGGTGGATACAAATGCTATGATCATATATTGATCAAAAAATAACATGATATAAACAAATACTGAAGAGCATTACCAAGTACAGCCTGGTGCAAATCCCTGATGTCCCTTTTGTAGACATAGTACGCAACGAAACAAATTATGGGAATCCCAATACCAATGATCTTGTCAGCAAGAAAAGAGATGTATCAGCATATAAAGAATAGAATAGAATAGAATAGAATAGTTTTTTTAACGTCCACGAAGACCAATAGGTCATGGGACCCATACAATGGGCTAGTACAATCATTACTACTAGGATTAAAAAACCCCTGCCTCGAAAGGTTTTCAAGGGAAAAACCTTTGCAGTAATGATGATACTAGACAAGCTTAGATAATGACTACTGAGGGCTCAGTAATTGCAGACGTTTATCTAGAACCTCAAGTATGTATAATGCCAAGTCATGCACAGATGGTGCGCTGAGAAGTTGTGGAAGCGTGGAATGGAATGCTAAGGTCGAAAAATGATTCCGGACTATCTCAAAAGCAGGGCAACTCAGAAGAGTATGGCTTTCATCTTCAATAACCTGTAACTGGCAACAGGCACATAGTCTCGCTTCTCGCGGCAACAAAAAGAAAAAGAAAAAGAAGGTGTTCAACTAAAAGCAACAAAAATACCGGCAGAGCGAAAGGCGGCACTGTATTTGGTTTGAGAGGAAATCTGAGGTCGTCTATAAAAAAGTCTGCAACAAATCTTCTATAAGGATGGATTAACTTGAGAGCATCATAGGAAATGCAGAGGGCAATCAACGCGATCCAGTCGAGTAGATGGAGCTTCAAGTGCTTTTTTAATCCCATACCCGACTGCATAAACGAATTCCTGGTTCACCTGCGGCTATCTTAAATTATCTTGGTCTTTTTCCCCATTTTGGGTTGCCCGTAGGGCAATCCTTGGGGTGTGGGGAGAGGCCGATAGAGCGCCATGATTTAAGAACATTGTAATATATTCTGTGTGTACGGCTGTGGACTTTTAGGATTTGAGGGACACCGGTAGACGATGTGGATTTAAGGGGAGTCTGGCTGGAAGGTGGAGATGCGATCTCCGCTTCCTGGCGTCGCGTAGAGGTAAGGGTTAGAAATTGAAGGCTGCAAGCCTTGCAAGACCCTATGCAAAATAAAGTCCAAAAAAAGTAGACCTTCAAAAACAAGTCTACATTTTCCATAGTCTTGCAAAATGAAAGTAAAAAAAAATTGCCATACAACAAAAAGTCTACTTTTGGCATAGCCATGCAGTTATACCCCTATCTTATCTTAAATATATGTATTATATACGTATTATATATCAACCAACCATTGTACTATTACGATATAGATACCATATATACTAAAGAAATAAAAATTGGAGAAATCAAAGAAAGAATTAAGGAATAATATATATAAATAGTAAGAAATTCATCAACGATTCCATATGAGTAGCCAGAATGCATGAAACAAACTCGAATATGGAATCTTTGAATCGATTTGGGCAGCCAGAATACAAGACAATGCTTCTTGCTAAAGAAGGAAATTTCAGAACTGTAAGCTGTCCGGGAAGAGCTGAAATTTAATGATGTTCATACAATCTTTATGTGTTAAATATTGCGAGTGCATTGTTACGTTTAAGTATTTTAAGGAAAAAAAAAAATAAGGCCGCCCATTGTTACTTTTACACTAACAATGCAAATGAAAGTCTAATTTATATTATGCCATGCAATTTGAAAGTCCACTTTTTAGGGTGACCTTCAAAAAAAAGTAAGGGCAGCCCGTCAATTTCCAACCCTGGAGGTAGCGAAGCAGAGGGGAACTTCGTCCTCCTCAAATCGTGATAGATGGAAGGTGGATTCTTTGAGCCACGACAGTTTTTTTTTTTTTTAACTCAGGCATGGCAGTAGCGTGGAGCACCTATCCATGATTAAAGCAAATAAGGAGCGATTTAGGCTGAGTCTGAAGGCTGAAGTGTTTCAAACTGCCACCACACTTGCAACTGTGGCCGTAGTGGCTGCCTTGTCTTTTACACTGATAAGCTCGTACCCTAGGCAAAATCAGCCCTTTTCCAATGGAGTTTGAAGAACTGGTACGTGAAAATTTATAGATATAGTGCTCAAAACTTTAGTGTTCTAATGATTTGGTATCTTACGTAGACATAAATTGATGTCTACATTAGGCGACTGCATACCTTGCCCAGAACATAGAATATGTCATGGTGGGGAGCTAGAGTGCTTTGTAGGCTTTGCATAGGAAGACATGTGTTCGAGATGAATCTATCAACAAAGGTGCTGGAGGACTGGTAATTTCTCCATGTTGACTAGCTTTTTCGTTCTTCACATAGTTTTAATAGTTAAGTTGGACAAGATTAGATGGAATTCTGAGGCCAGAGTCATTAGCTTCATTGATTTGCAATTTGAAGAGCTGCAGCAAGGGCTATGGTGGTGATTGACAAGAATGCAACCTGCCATTGTGGTAGTATCTTTATGCCATATTTTCTTTCTTAAATGTCATTGGAGTAAATCTTTATCTTCTTTACAAGAAAATAAGTTGTGGGGTATACTTTAAAAATAGCGTGCATGTAAATAGTGTTTGAGTATGCCTGTTGTAGATAATTGCATTTCATTCTTTGCAGTCGTGTACAAGATTAGTTTGTAGATAGACCACAGAGGCATTCAAAATGTTGATCTATCAAAGGGATGCTTTCTTAGCTTTTATTGATGCTATTCCTTTTGTAATACCTTTGTTGTGGGATCTGGACAATAATGTATGGACTGTTATATTTCCAAGTTGAGAATACATTATAAGGAGATGTTAACTTACGTGCTTTTTATTATTGCTCCTCTCTTTTAAGTTTTTATGCGGCCTTTTGCCTATAAAGTCAGCAAGATCAGTGCATGTAGCACATACATATTTTGAACCGAGTTTTCCTCCATCTCCAGTTTTTGCATCATCGAAAAACCTATGTGGCTGGCTTATTGACATTCAAGAACATCAAGATGCATTTGAGTTTTTCAATCATTTATATGATCCAAAATAGTTAAGATGTTGGACTTGCAGAAAATATCTAGTATTCATCATGGAGTTTCTTCCAGCCAAAACGGTGCAAGGTGAGTTACAGATTGCAAGAAACAAGTTGACAACAAATAAATGTTTAAGCCTCGGTGGCATTATCACGTGCACTATTTTTTGCTGAAGCTAAGCGATAGAAGGAATCTAGCTCTATGTAAAATAAGCATTGAGAATAAGAGAAACGTGAGGATCCAGGTTCTTAATAATGTAATGTGGGAAAATTTAAGCTCGTCGGTTCTGTACCGTTTTTGAGGCTTCAATCTTGCAACTATAAAACCTCAAGTTTGGACAATACTCTTCTCATTCGACAACCTCTATGAAATTCATAACTTACTAACAATGCATTAAAAACAATTGTCTAAACTTAAAACGTCTATTGCATTTTAACGTTTTTTTGCATGCTCATCATGTTTGGGACGCTTTAGAAAATCACATTCGACAACATAACAAGCTTCAAGGACGAGGATTTTGTATATCCACTAGAGGTAAGAGCATCAAAGAGTATCCTCAGTAAGTTTAATGTATACCATCTACTCGTCCATGCAATACATGAAAATTAGAAACAAAGAGGTACTCTAAGAAGCTTTCTCTTTCCCCTCCTCCTCCTCCTCGGAAGCATTATCAACATTGATCCTCAATGTGCTTGCTACAATATATACGATGTAACTGTAATTTATCGAAGCCCAATGAAACAAGTACAACAAAGGTCATAATTCTAGAAGCAAAAACAACTCGGGACTAACCTTGAAATGGAGCATCTTAGATAAATTAGAGGGCTACAACTAAGGTTTCAGTCAACAACAAACAAACAATGTTCCAAGGAAAAGGCAATTGAAAAGATCAAACATTTGGAAAATTTTACATTACCCTATACCAGAGATTGCTACAACTCAACAATTAATGCCTTCTCATAACAAACCCTCTGCCTTCTTTGACAGGACAATTTGTCTTAATAGTGACTAATTATGGATGCCCGGCGTTACCAAATTGAGAAGCATTTTGTAACCAAAATGGCCTTGGAGAGCAAGTGCAAGTTGTGTCAAATATATGGTGATATAATGAGCACTCTGGCTTTAGCATGAACATGAACCACTTACTCTTATCAAAATAGGCATTGGAGGGAAAGTGCAATTTGTGTCAAATATAAGCTGTCAGAGTTATAAGATATATATAAATAGCAGTGGAAGCATTTACTTAATTTGTTTGTTGGTGCTATATAGAAGAGGTGATCGTAGATTTGCATTGAATTGAATTGAACGGAGTTTTATTGTCCACGGAGACCAATGCAGTGTTAATGTGGATGAAATGTGACATTGATTTGGCACTGTATGTGGTTAAGTAAATATGTTGCTTGTTCATTGACAAAAGTATGTTGTGAATGAGATGTTGCATTCAACGTGTCAAAATCTTGTTTGTTAAATGTGTGCAACAATTATGTGGTATTGGGCAAGCATCTACGTATGTGATTTTAAATAGTAGAGTTATTACCTTGATCTGGGCAATATGTTGCTTGCTTGTTGACAATAGTAGTCAAAATCTTCTATCTTAAAAGTGTGCAACGAATATACAGTGTTGCACAAACATGAAAAGTATCTGATAGTCTCTGTGGCACTTCTACTATGGGGCCCCTTTGGGTGGAGCTAGGCTTTAAGCATTTAGGCAGCTCATAAGAACACATCTGCAACTTCATATGTTCTTCAATGATACTGCTTCATGATGTCATGAAATGACTAAAAGAAGAGAAATTTAAGAGGAGCAATATTTGGAAATGTCCAACAGATAAATGCTTGCTAGAGAGTTCTGTTTAGCTTGAACACGTGGTGGAAGATGAGCTTTAAGTAGACAATATCAGGACCAACTGGGGAATCTGGCACAGGCATATTAGACATGGCTATCACACTTCCTGCTCTCTCAACATTGCCTACTTTAGGAGGCAAGCTGGGCTGCTGCTCATCACCACCCAATTCTCTGTGACTGCCTCTCTTAAGTACCTAAAATGTCTCCTCTTTCATTGCTCCAAAGAGTCCATTCACTTTATCAAAAAGTCAATATTATCCTTTGTGCTCCGCCACATTGCATGTATAATGATTCAGCCACCTCAGCCCATTCTGTCACTCAGGCTACTGCAACATCCACTGTGTGTTTCAAATGCAGTTCTCATGGAATAAATCCAGCAGTGCAAAGGTTTAATTATCAACCCATGCGAGACATGGGGCACACTTCCGCAAATAAAGTGAAGGTTTGGCACAATAACTGCCAACTTCATCATCCTCTTCCTTAGGATGGATGAAGCCACCGTCTTTGTCATTTGCATCTATGGAGGTGGACTGTAAGCCATCCTCCTCATTGCTATCCATGATAAAAATATCTAAATCCTTCGCTTTGAGTTACTGAATATAAAAAAATTACCAGCTTACATTATCTATCAATAAATATTCCTTTGTAGCTGCAACCAGCAAACTACAGCTCAAGTTGATATCAATGCTTAGATAGAAAACCAAAATCTTCTTTGTAAGAATGAAAAGCATCAATTGTCCTGTGGATAATGAGGAAACTATACAAAAAATCTTCTCTATCACAGTATTTATAAACCCTGTTGATCGACATGGTTGTTGGCATGCTGATCACATGCTGCTGCACAAAGAGTGATATGGGAAACCTGCCAAAATCACAATACAAACTGGATAAATAAAATAAAAAGCTACATAATAACCTCCTCTGAATTTTGCCCAATTCTAAAGTGATAAACAAAAGTTAAAGTTACTTATTGGAAATGGTCCTTGCAAATAAGAAATAAATACCAAGTTCATTGTGCAACCTAAGAGAGAGAGAGAGAGAGAGAGAGAGAGAGAGAGAGAGAGAGAGAGAGAGAGAGAGAGAGAGAGAGAGAGAGAGAGAGAGAGAGAGAGAGAGAGAGAGAGAGAGAGAGAGAGAGAGAGAGAGAGAGAGAGAGAGAGAGAGAGAGAGAGAGAGATGATATGATATGTTGTATTTATTACGTCTGTAGACCACCAGGCCTATGAGACGATCAATGTACATAACGTTATAAAAAATATCCTCTAATGCATCTTCTGACAAGAATGCATTAGACTCTTCCCATCTCTCATCATGTATAACATTACAATCTTTAATACTCAGTAACTGTTCTCTCTGTATCAATATTTCCTTCAAGTATTTCCCAATGTGATGTCCAGGCATATCAAAGAATTCCAGCAAAGAGTTTGAATGGATACTGTACTTGTCTCGAATTCCTGAGTATGACGGGCACCTTACAATGACATGTAATTCATCTTCTACTTCTCCCATATTGCATACTTTGCAAAATCTCAATTCATGGGGAATGTTACTCCAACATCCTACTTCAACCCCAAGCCTATGGGAGCTAAGCCGCATCCTGCTTATCATCTGTCTGGCACCAAAAGACACACCTTCCTTGAGGTATTTGGCCTCTTGGAGAGTGGGATTTATATATTATCTGTAGAAATGTTTTTTTGTCTCCGGGACTCTCCAGTTTCTTCTAATGAGGTGCTCATGCACCCACCCTCTTAGATTGTCCTTATTCTCACGTATACCATGAATGTCCATCCCCCACTTCCTCATCCATTCCATAATATCTGAGTACCATCCCTTATCTCTTGTTTCTTCTAATGCTAGCCTTGGTAGGCTATCTTCTGGCATATCAAATAGCAACTTAGAAAGATATGTAAGCGTTCTGCATAAGGCTTCAGCCTCTAGTGGCATCATGCCACACTCTACAAGCAGCATATCATATGGAGTTTGAGCTTTAGTACCCAATTCTGTTCTCAAGAACTTCTTCTGCACTTTCTCTACCTTTTTCCAGGATTCTACAGATAATCCCGGCCCCCATACTTCACACCCATAGAGCAAAATTGTTTGGACCAGCACACGATATAATGTACGCTTCAGGCCAAAGTCCCATATTTCTGCTTTTCCACTTTTACGCTGCATGCTATATAATGCTTTCAGGCCTCCATTTACTCTATGCTCAACAGCAGAGTTCCATCTATGCCCCTTGTCCACATGTATCCCTAGATACTTATATGAAGTGACAATTTCCACAGGTTCTCCTTGATAGAGGAATTTAAGATGATCTACTTTATTTGTCCCAAATACCATCATCTTAGTCTTTGACATATTTACCCTCATACTTTTCTGTTCACAGAAATGTGCCAGCGCATCTAAATGCTTCTGCATGCCTTCCACTGAGCGGGAAAGAAGAACAACATCATCAGCATATAAGAGCAACAAAACCATGCATCTAAACAGTGGGGTCCCCTCCCCGCCATACTCTGACATCCAAGCCTGTAGTTGGTCTATGAATAGGCCAAATAGTGTGGGCGACAATGGGCACCCTTGCTTCACTCCAATATTACTTTCTACCACATCTGCGCATTGCTCAATGTAAGGGGATGATAGCTGTACCAAAACTTTATCATAGAGTACCTTCACTGCATGCCTAAGCTCAATTGGTACCCCTAGGGCCTCCATTCTTTCCCATAAATTACTACGAGATACCGTGTCAAATGCCTTAGCATAATCAACAAGAAGAGCATAAAGGGGTTTTTTTCTTACCCTTAACCGAATCAACCATAGCTTGCAAAGTAACCAAATGATCAACTGTAGATCTTTTTGGTCTAAAGCCTGCCTGTCCAGTGGCTCTAACATTATGTTTTTCAGCCCAGGTGCTCAATTTGCAATTCAGCATAGCAGCAAATAATTTGGCATATAGACTACTAACCAGAATCATTCGGTAGTTTCTAGGATCGTTCTCATCTCCAGCTTTATGCAAGGGGATAACTCTGTTCATCTGCCAAGTGCGAGGAAACCCTTTGCGCAAGACATTGTTAAATAATGACAACAATGCAACATGTATTGAGTTACCTGCCCATTTGAACATTTCAGCTACCAGCCCAATTGAATTAGCCGCTTTCCCGTTGGCAAGATGGCTTAACCCTTCTTCTAAGTCTTCCAAATCAAAGCACCAACCTACATCCTGTAAGTCAATATTACCGACATTGGCATCCGGCATGTGATACAGCTTACGCACTTGGCTCACTAAAGCCATGGTTTCCAGGTGGGCCTCCTGCTTCATCTTAGGCTTAAGCTCATTCCAGAATTTTTTGGGATCTGCTATAGTGTCATGAATCAGCTCCTTCTGTCTCTGGTACACATACTTTTTCTTTTTTGATTTCGTGAGTGCAAAATATTCTTTCTTTAATCTTTGTCTATCTTCCCCCCTTGTCTGCTTAAATGCCTCTCTTTTTGCTCTACAAGACGCATCAAACCAACTGTTGCATGGCAACCCCTTCATCTTTCTGCGTGAGACAAAACAATCAGTGGCAACATCTAAAACTAACTCTGCAATCTTGTCACTCAATTTATCAGTGTCGCTGGGCCAATTTGTTGTGGAGGCTCTTGCCTCACACTTCTTCATATAGCTTTCCATTTTATGATATTTCATGCGTATGCGAGGCTTAGAGACACAACATGCCTACACAACTGTTATCGGTGCATGATCCGAGATCTTTTCCATCTCTTCCCCTATAGACATATGTAGCATCTGTTCTGCAAACTGGGATGTAGCAAGAACGAGATCAACAACACTTGCATTTCTGCATGTGCACTTACCTGTACTTGGAAACCTCTGTGTGCCATTATAAACCAATAAATCAAGCCCGCTGCACATATTGAGCACATGGTTGCCTTGGGGTGTAGGCCATCTTATTCTATCTGCAGTGGTTCTACTCCATCCTTCCTGGGATACTTCCTGATCATCAAGCATCTCAACCCATACGGGATCCCGTTCCATGCTAGCAATAGCTGCTTGTTTGGTAGCAATGCGCCCGTTGAAATCTCCTAATAAGAGAACATCACCTGCTGGCAGCAATGAAAGCACATCCTGTTCTAAGCTAAAAAAGGGGTCATCCCGATCCAGGTGGTCTGAGTCATAAACTGGTGATTCTCTCGGCGGAAAGTAACATCCTGCCACAAAAATCTTACCTTTCTGGCCATGTAACTCCACCCAGATATGTTGCATTGATCCTCTTTCATTCACTATTTTCACCAGGTGTTTCATGCCTGACCTTACATAGCATGCAATCCCGCCATGTCCTTTTAGGCGCCAGCCTTTATTGTGCCAAACGGAGTGCAACAGTGTAAACCCATGTATGTCTGGCAAGCATTTTTCTTCATTTTCACAAGTTTCTAAGAAGAACAAAACATCTACATTTGAAAATAGATTATCTACTACATCTATTTTATACTGACTAATAGAATTTATGTTCCAACACATTATCCTAGTAGTCTCAAATACCTATGCATTTTCTGGATTTTCCACCACAACCTTCCCTCGTCGCCAGTACGCTTTTTTCCCCTCTTGCCTTGCTTCCTTGAGGATCTGCACCTGTTCCTTGTACTCCTGAAGTTGATTCTTAGTAAGATCGTCATTGATCCAGATCTTCTTTCCCTTGAGCATGGTCTTCTTTTTCAGTATATTAATCTTGTCTTCCTTTGATCTGAATTTGACAATAATGTGTCGGTCCCTATCAGTTTGTTTGCCAATCCGAAATACATCTGTAATGCCCGAATCTATCACCGCCAGCTCATTTTCACAAAAAGCCTGAACAATATCTTTGGTCTTTTCTCTGGTCTGTTCCGGTATGCCAATCAAACGAATGTTCAATGCTTTTTCTCTCCTTTCTTGCTCTTCTATAAAAGCTGATAATTGTTTTTGGATTCCAGAGACATCCTTCTCTTCCTGCTCTTCTACATCATCTTCGCAGTCACTATCTTCGCTCAAAACCTCTTGCTTAAAAGCTTCAAATTCTGCTTTAATTCCGTTCGTAAACTGCTCTAATTCCATCATCATATTGTGTTGACATTTCTCCACTTCTGCTTGCACATGAGCTAACAAGAAAGATTTCAAATCACTTACCATATTTTGGACAGAGGCCTCCATTGATGTCTTCATAGACAGGGTTGAGAATTCCATGACTGCCCTCATCTGACCCACGGCATCTAACAGGTCTTGCTTGGTCACTGTACCCTCTGGGGCCGGGTCAGTTTTCTCTGAAGCTTCCAATTTTGTGGTCGAAAAAACCAGGTTCCCTGTTTTCTTGACACTTCCAACTCCCCCTGCTCGCAAGACTTTGAAGTCCGATGATGACCCGGCATCCTCCTTCCCTCTTTTTATTTCCATCAAACATCTACAGTTTCTTTTTTGCCATCCGTCCCATGCCCGCTATTAGCACCGTAGCAACTGTGTCACCACCAGCAGAGCGGATCGAAAGCAGTTTGATAGAGCCCTCAGAATAAAACGAAATGGCAAAACAAAGAGAGAGAGAGAGAGAGAGAGAGAGAGAGAGAGAGAGAGAGAGAGAGAGAGAGAGAGAGAGAGAGAGAGAGAGGAGAGAGAGAGAGAGAGAGAGGAGAGAGGGAGGGAGATGAAATGAAATGTTTATTAAGCTTGCGTCGTCAGACCATCAGGTCTATATGACAATTACAGCTATACAATGTCAATTCTCCATGTCGGAGTCGATGTTACACTCATCAAGAGCATCATCCAACTCAAAATCCTCGTCTCTCTCATGTTCATCATATATATCAAGTAAACATTTGTAGTTCTTAATCGACACTTCTCTCGTCTTCATAACTTCTGTAAGGTGATTTCCTATAGTGGTGGCGGGAAGCATGAAAAATGTGCTTATCGTGGTCACTGCAGATACTCCAAATCTTTCTCTGTCTAGCTGATATGCAGGGCAATGTAATATTACGTGTTCCTCGTCTTCTACTTTGTCTTTACCACATACTTTGCATACCCTGTGATGCCTAGAAAATTTCCCCCATCTTCCAACTTCAACTCCTAAATGGTGGGAGCTCATGCGCATTCGACATATTAAATGCCTTTTGTAGTAAGAAGTTCGCTCAATTAGGTGTGGTGCTTCTGATAAACTGTTGTTTATGTGATCCTTGTAGAGTGCCATTTTGGTGCCCGGATTACTCCATACTTTGTGACGTATATGTACCCCTACCCATGCTGCCACTTTATCTTCAGTATCAGGCAAATTGTCTAAGTCCATATTCCACTTCCTTAACCAACGTCTTGATGCACATATGCCACCCCTTGTATGCTTTGTTTCATTGCTAAAAATGGTAATCTCTCTTCGTCCATTGCTTGTATGCGCAACAAATATTTAAGTGTCTGAATGAGTGCTTCTTCCTCCAATGCTACTAATCCTGATTCTGCTAAAAGCATATGGTATGGTGTTTGTACTTTTACGCCTAATTCAGCCATCAAAAACTTTTTCTGAATTTTTTTTATCCTCTTCCACATGTCGTCTGATAATCCTGGCCCCCAGACTTCACAACCATATAGGATTACAGATTTAACAAGTGCTATATATAGCTTTTTTATCAAATCCCAATCAACAATACCTGCCTTCTTAGATTGGCGCTGCATTGCATAAAGTGCTTTGATCCCAGCATCCGTGCGTTGTTCAACCGCTCTATTCCAGCTATAATTGTGGTCAATAATCAAGCCTAAATACTTATATGTGCTAGTGACTTCTACTTCTTCTCCATTATAATAAAAATAAAATCCATCTCGGGATCTTATGCCAAAAATTAAGATCTTAGTCTTGGAGATTCACTTTCATAGCACTCGCTTCGCAAAACCTAGCCAATGCATTTAAATGTTTTTGCATATCTCCTGCACTTCTAGCAAATATTGCAATATCATCAGCGTATAATAGCAGCTGCACTATGTACCCTGCTAGTGGCATGCCCATTCCTCCATATTCCTGCATCCATTTTTCTAATTGATCAATGTAAATACCAAACAGAGTGGGAGAAAGGGGACACCCCTGTCGAACCCCTATATCTTTTTGCCAAAAAAATGCTTTGCCACTTTCTAAGGTCACTTACAAACATGTAAATATGTAATTTCACCATTCATTAAATTCGAAACCTTTGCACATCACCATTCATTATGAAACAATATACAGTCGCACACGACACCACAAAGACACACGAAGTGCAAGAATCAGGTGGTTCGAATTGGTTTCCACCCTCTATTAATATACACGGATATTTACAACCAAGAAGCTAAAATTAGCTTCAACCATAATCTAGTTTGTTTTTCAACGTCTACTTTCTTTAAAAGCAGAATAATATGCTTTTACTATTTTAACACTCCCTCTTTCTGCTTATAAAGACGAATCCGGCCCTAAGGTATTTCTGTGTTCTTCGAACTTATCTGAGCCAAGAGGCTTAGTGAATAGATCCGCTGGCATTTCTTCAATGGGCAAATATTCCATCCTAATTGTTCGATCTGCTACCTTTTTCCTGGTAAAGTGATGGTGGATGGAGATATGCTTGGACCTTCTGTGATGGATTGGATTTTCTGTCAATGCAATGCTGCTCCTATTGTCATTATAGATCACTGTAGGATCCTCCTGTTTGCAACCAATCTCGTGCAAATTTTGCCTTAACCAACCCGTTTCTCTGACTGCTGCTGAGGTAGCTACATATTCAGCTTCACAGGATGATAAGGCTACATATGTCTGCTTTGAACGTGTCCAAGTAACTGCTGCTCCATGCAGCATGATGCAGAATCCTGTGGTAGACCTCCTCGTGTCCTGATCTCCGACTCAATCTGCATCCACAAATGATACTAACCTTACTGTAGGATAGTTTGAATTTGGTCCATATTTCAATCCTAGACTAGCTGTACCCTGGAGGTATCTTATTATCCTTTTTACTGCCTTCCAGTGTTGCTTCCCCACATTTTGCATGAATCTACTAACAGCCACTGCTTGTGCTATGTCTGGCCTTGTGCTCACCATCACATGCATCAAACATCCTACTGCATTCCTATATGGCACCTTTTCCATTTCTAATTTCTCTAGCGTTGTGCTTGGCTCCATGTCCTTGCTTAATTTCACATTTAGTGCTGCTGGTGTTGCCTTCTTCATGCACTCTCTCATGCCAAATCTACTGCACAATTTCTGTATAGCTTTTCCTTGATGCAGTATCAACATTCTCTTACTTCTATCCCTTTGAATTTGCAAACCCAAACACATCTGAATCTCCCCAAGGTCTGTCATTAGAAATTTAGATTTTAAGGCATGTTTTATAGCTTTGATGCCTTCAAGTCCCTTGCTTACAAGAATCAAATCATCCACATGCACAATGACCATGGCAATTTTCTGTTTATCCCATTTGCAATACACATTCCACTCAGTTATGCATCTAACAAACCCATGCTTTTTCAGAAATGTATCCATTCTATTATACCAAGTCCTTGGGCTCTGTTTCAAACCATAGAGTGCTCTGTTCAGTCTACAAAGTTTGCCCTTTTTCCCTTCAAATCCCTCTGGCTGTTTCGTATATATCTCTTCCTCTAGTATCCCATTTAAAAATGCTGTCTTTACGTCCATTTGATGAATTTCGAGGTCCTCTTGAGCTACCAAAGCTAATACTGTCCTTATTGATGTCATCTTTGCCACTGGGGAAAATGTCTCATCGAAATCAATCCCTGGTTGCTGAGAAAAATCCTGTGCCACCAGCCTAGCCCTATACCTTTCTGGCATACCCTCACTTGCTTGTTTCAGTTTGAACACCCATTTACACCCTATTACTTTTCTCTCTTTGGGAAGTACAACTAGATCCCATGCATGGGTCATCTCCATAGCTTGTATCTCTTCCTGCATAGCATCCATCCATTTATTTGCTGCTGGCCCAGCAAGTGCTTCCTTTACTGAGAGTGGGTCTTGAAACACTCCCATGCACACTTTTCTTCCAAATCACTTTCCCACCATACACCATGTATGTTTTCAAACCAATCTTGTTGTTGTTTCGCTTGCTAGTGCTGCAAATCCTTGTGACCTTTTCCATTCTAACCATCTGCTTGTGGGATGATGACCTTTGTTACTTCGTCTAAGCTGTATCTGTGATTGATTTGCTGTCATATTTATCGTCTCTTCTTGTCCATTTCCTTCCCTTCTACTTCCTTCCACTTGAATCTGAGAGCTCGATTGTTCCCTTTCCGCATTCTCATGCTCTCCATTACACATTTCTGGAGCCCTTGAATCTGAAGATTCTTCTTGAATTTCTAGCCACAATTCAGTTTGATCTTGAAAGAGATCTCTGTCATCCAAAGCTGCATCTGCAAGATCATGGATAACCCCATACTCGTCAAACTTGACATTGCTACTCTTAATTACCTTTCTTGTGCTGATATCCATTACTCTGTACCCTTTCCCTTCATGATAGTATGCATTTTCTTGCCCTGGCATCTAACTTTGTCTTTCTTAACTCTTTGTGAAAGCATATGCAGCACATTCAAACACTTTGAGATGACTCACATCTAGCTTTTCTCCAGTCCACACCTCCTCTGGAGTTTTATTTTCAAGAGCCACGGTAGGTGATCTGTTTTGAAGATAGCATGCAGTTAGAATTGCTTCTCCCCAAAATTCATCTGACAAATGCACCCATTTCAGCATGCTTAAGGCTCCTTCCTTCAATGTTCTCATTTTCTTTCTGCTACTCCGTTTTAAAATTGCTCATAAGGATTCGATAGCTGTCTTTTAATCCCTTCTTGCTGCAAACATCTGTTGAACTCATGAGACACAAACTCTGTACCATTATCAATTCTGATTGCTCCAATGTACTGATCTGTTTCCCTTTCTACTTGCTTCATCCATATTTTGAATGTTTCTAACACTTCATTCTTTTTCTTTAGCAGAAACACAAATGTTTCCCTGGAGTAATCGTCTACTATTACAAGAAAATATTGTGCTTTTCCAAATGTTTTTACTGGCATCTTTCCACTAAGATCTGTGTGCACAAGCTGCAAGGGTCTTGTTGCTCTTCTTCCTCGCCTTTTCACCTTCTTGTGCTGATGTTCACTGAATATGCAACTCTCACACATTTCAAGCTGCCCGGTGCATGAAACCTCCATTCCTGTGACCATCTTCTCTTTCTGTAACCTTTTAAGCCTCTCCTGGTTTATGTGACCAAACCTCCTGTGCCATAGCTGCAAGTCTGGATCTGGTCCAGCCGCCACAAAAGCCTTTACTTCATCTTTTTCACTTTCAACCATTTTATATAAGAACCCTGCTCTATTTGCCTTTCCCACAACTAAACTTCTCTCATTCAAAAGAAGCAACTCATTCCTTTGTATTGACACGGCTATTCCAACATCTGTCAACCTTGCCAAAGATAGCAGATTTTTAGATAATCCAGGTACAAATAGTACATGGTCCAGATCTCGAGGTCTGTCAGCAAAATACAGTGTAATAGTACCTGTGCCTGCTATGCTCAATCCTTCTGCTATGCCACTTACTTTCCTGCCACTTGTCTCTGCCTCATAGTTCGTAAGCCATGCTCTACTATTTGTCATAACATGTGTTGCAGCTGAATCCAATATCCATGTTTTTTGTTGAATTTCAAAGGCCACTAAAGCCATGGCCTGTGATCCCTTAACCTCAGCTACAAAAACCATCTCAACTTCTGTCTCACTGTCAGATGCACTTTCTGTCCATCTTTGTTCCAGAAAGTTTCTGCACATGTGCCTCCAATTTTCTTGTTTGCCTTCTTCAACAAAGGCCATGTTTGCCTCTGTCTCACTATCATCTTCTCCAGATGATTTTTCACTCTGTTCTTCAGCCATATGAGCTTTGGATACTCCTCCAGTTCGCTTGTTGCTCCATACTTTTCCAGATTTGGCTTGCTTGCCTTTCTCTTTCTTACCCTCTTCTTTTTCTCTAGCATTTTTCTTCCCATCATCCTTCTTTGGCTCCCAACAATTTCTTGCAATATGACCTTTCTTCCCACAATTCCAGCATTTAAATGCCTCTTTCTTGTTTGATCTTACCTTGGCCACAAATGCCGAATCCTCTTCATCTTTTCTTATTAGATGAGATGCCTGTAGCACAGCTCCAATTACTGTGTCACTATTAAGCTTTCCGGGTTGGCATCCCATTGCCCGCTTGATTGAATCATGACTTTTGGGAAGGCTTGCTAAGATAGCCATAGCCAGATCTTCATCACTAATGGTATGATTCAATGCTGCTAACTGATCAAATAGACTCTCCATGTTGCTAATGTGATCAGTAGGATCATCCCCATCTTTCATTTTAGCACTGCAGAAGTTTTGCCACAGAAACAATTTTTGTGATGTGTTATGAGTCTTGAATGTCTTCTTGAGACATTCCCATCCTTCTTTGGTTGAATTCTTCAATCTTACTAATGGAATTTGTCCATCCTTCAAGCCAAACATCATGGATGTCTTGGCCCGATTATCTCTCTTCTGCCATGCAGATAGTTTCTCTGTATCTGCTGCAGATGGAGTGCCTGACAGAATAGGCTTTGGCTCTGCACCACTCACCACATCCCAGACCTCCCTCTCTTCCAAGAATGCCTGCATCTTCCAAAACCATACTGTAGCATTGGTACGATCAAGCTTCCCAAGACTCTTCAAATCCATTTGGAGTTTTGCCATTGTGGCCAAAACACACTCTCCTCTGATTACTTCAATTCTGCTTGTTTCCAAGCTCTGATACCATGAAACAATATACAGTCGCACACGACACCATAGAGACACATGAATTGCAAGAATCAGGTGGTTCAAATTGGTTTCCACCCTCTATTAATATACACGGATATTTACAATCAAGAAGCTAAAATTAGCTTCAACCATAATCTAGTTTATTTTTCAACGTCTACTTTCTTTAAAAGCAGAATAATATCCTTTTACTATTTTAACACATTAAATTCAAAACCTTTGCACATGGCATTCATTTCAAAACCTCTGTACATTACCATAGCCAGGTCAAAGGCCAATGCTGCCAGACAAATGGAAAGCACGTAAAACCACGGAAGCAAAAAAAAAAGGGCTGGTTCATCCGGAATAAACAGGGGCGGCTAAGGACTGTCGAATAACCAGGGTCGGCTATGGATTGTTCTTCTCAATCGGACCGGATGGTCATAAAGAAATGGCCAGGGTTTAATCCTGTATTTTGCAAGCTTGCATCGACCCCCCACAGATCATTTTGCCATAGATGCAATGCAAGCAGTTCTTTAACCCGACATGAGGACAAACCCGAAGAAATAATCTCCGGCCCCCCAATATAAATCCAGGCTGCTTTGCTTTCGTATAATATAGAAAGATAGATCAGAGGGAAGGAGACAGATCATCTAACGAGGACCCAAGCCACGATTCGCGGTTGAACACCTGCAACATTGAAGCTGGCTATAGCCATTGCCATGGCTGGAGGAATCGAAACACAAAACACCCCGTCGAGAAAATTGATCCCATCAGAGGCAGAAGCATACCTCCTGTTCCTGATTTTCAACACTTAACATAAAAGCAGAAGAAGCATAGCTCCACCGGAGCTCTAAAACAGAGGCAGAGCTCCACTGGAATCCCTCACTTAGGCGTCCTCTGGGAGCTGTTGCCGTCCGTGTTGGAAAAAGAAAGGGGCATGCACTCTTATCTATGCCCTAAGAAAACGGCCCCTCACCAATGCAAACGAAATACAGTCTAAAAACCTATAAAAAGATAACATGACCACTAAATGCAAACAAGCTACTCTAACCTTGCAAAACATATTGTTTCACATACTATACATGACCGGAATCATAGTCCACACCATGCGAGAGAGTACCTCCCATAATACCAAACTCAGACATTGAAAGTTTATGAAGCCATATTCATCCCATGAAATTGAGAAAATAAAGCTCTTAATTGTTGCAGGTTGGACTCCCAAAGTTCGCGTATTCTATACTATAGCATATAGAATTTGAATATTTTACACGTGTTCACTATGTCCTACGACCTACAGTTTTGAAGCATCTAAATTATGGTATCTTTTGTTATATCTTTGTGGATTTCGACTGATCGTTGATCAAGCACGTTTCGCCTCCCTCGTAAGTTTGCCCAGGGTAGAACGTGCCATTGCTTCTTCTGCTGCCAGCTGATTAACAGTATTCAGCTTCAACGCTGATGCTTGCCTTTGCAATTCAGAAGTAGCTTTAGATAGTGCAATGCAACGCTGCTTTGTTTCACTGCATAATCAGCCCAATTTAAAGAATGACGTGCAATAAACTTCTCGATTTTATAAGACTATTAGTGATGAAATAACTAGAATTACCTAAGCAATTGTTCTCCATCGGCTATGCAACTGTCAAAAACTTGCCTTGCTTCCTCTAATTCTTCAATCACCTAAACAAGCGGAACATATCTTTTAGAACAGTTTAAAAATAACTGGTAGATGACGTGAGTAGAGTAGATGCAGAATAAACTATAAGGCTGTGGAGATTGTATATGATCTGATCTGGCCGTTGATATAAACATTAATATGCTCTTTCTAATTGTCAACGAATATAGAAATTTGACACCCTTTTTGTTGAAAACGAGGGTGACATGTTCTTCTGTTTATAGTAAGGTTGATCGAGCTCTGATTTTGTCTGCCTTGATGATTTCTTGTCTTTTACAAGGCTGCTTCCTGCTAGACGTAAAATAACTAATTAATTGGTCCATTGCATGGGCATGGGTTTACTTATTGGTCGTTGCACATACTTAGCTGGCATGTCTATGTATTATTTTCCCTCGAATTCGATTATTAGTTCACGTTTGTTCTTACCTCGTTTAATTCTGCACTTGTGGATCCATGTAATTTCTGCGCTTCTCTGATTATCTCCTTTGGTAAACCCAACTTTTCAGCAATGTTTAGAGCATTTGACCTTCCTAGATAAGCATGAGCATAGATTAAACATAGAAACAAATTAGATTATTTCTTGTAGTAGTTATACAAGAACACACATGAAAGAAGTTATATTCAAAAGAAAGAGAAAATACTAGTGAATCTTCATGGGGATTCTGTAGAAGAATTAAAATGTGAACGACATATGGCAGGATTTGAAAATAAAGCCATTTACAGCATGCGCTTAAGTACCTGGAATTCCCCAAAGAAGCTTGAATGTTGGCTTTAGCTTTTCATCATCAAACTCAACTGAAGCATTTTCAAATCTGCCATCGCTGAGAATGACAATGACGACTTTAGTGATATGATACAGCATGTACATGAAATCTTAATTCATTTTGACTCTACAACATCACCTGTATTTGAATGATGAACTTATATCTATTTTGACTCTACTGAATCACGTGTACTTGAATGATGAACTCAAATTCATTTTGACCCTATTGCATCACCTGTACTTCAATGTTTTCAGCTCTGGGTGATGTGTTGTAGCAATTGTCAAACACGAGCCACCATCACCAGTTTCTAGAAATGACTCGAGCAATGCCATCCCCAATGCAGCCCCTTCATATGAGTCTGTGCCAGCACCAACCTGTAGACAAAATTTTAGTACCCAGATTCCACACTTACTACTTAAAAAGTTGCAGTTCTGTCAGTGCATGACATTTCAAATTGGGGATTAATGCATCCATTTGAGTTATTAAAAAGGTTAATAACTGCAATAAGATTAAAAAAAATTATGCTCCTTTTCACCCAATTCGATTTTTTATCTTATCGAATTTAATCCTGGGGAAAAAAACTGACTTAGAAGTGGTCATCAATGATGCATCCCTCCAGAATCGCATCAGGGTGCAAATCCATTACCTCATCTAATAAAATCAAGGAATTTTCAGTCGACTCGTATTTGATGCGCTGAAAAAGAAGAACTATTAATTAGCTGCCACATAAAAAACTGTTAACTATCTATCATACACAATATAAAATCCTTAAACCAACAGGAGTTGGAAGGACTTGCAGAGCAAAGAGCAACTACATCTATGCATCTAGAATTAGAAAGTGTGAAGCATTCGGAAGATTCAAATTACATAACTTAGTAATTATGAAGTAAATTTCTTAAGTTACAACACAGTGTGATCAAAACCCCACCATGTGAGGGGCATATGAGGTTATTTTGGATTAATAAATAGACAAGTTGAATGCACAAATATGACTCAATTGTCTATCACTTCGACTACCTATTGCTCAATGATATTAGAATGTTATATAAACAAATAGTGCATGTTGGAAAATGATAAACGGGACATAATGACATGTCATTTAAGGCTGAGCCTATTATAAATATGATACCTTGAAGTGCCATGAAATTTTACAAAAGTTTGCAGCTAATTTAAACCTTGTCAGGAACTTAAAGTCCTTTAAATTTCTCTAATATACTAGAGAAAATTGAACTCCAGCAAAGGGTACAAGCATTGCCAATATACGAAAGGTGGTTCCTGTCATATATGACCAATTCACAAACAGGCATGAAACCCCATATTGTTTCTTATTTCTCACATCTCAGCTATCAATTATAAAACTTAAAATGCAAAATACAATTGAATGCAGGAACTCTTATGTCAATGCAGTTAGCACTCTTATGTTCTTTCATCAAGGCTAGTAAAACAATACAGGATTTCAACTTATATTTCACAGAGTGAGCTGCTAAATATAACAAGAGAATCAAAAGCATCCTTGCCTTAACACGATGAAGATGGCCTGAAAAGGTAGACAGAGACTGACTGAGCGATTGCTCGTCTCCTATGTCCGCAAATATGGAGTCAAACCAAGGAATACATGCTGGCTCATCTGCTAGAATATATAAACCTATGGCAAAAAAAAATCATTATTTCATAATGCATCCAAGTAGAAGCTCAATCAATGGCAAAATCTATTAGTTCTGTTTTGAATGCAAGGTTTGCTGCATAGGTATGCACGGTAGACAAGACACACATTCAACCCACTGTTTTTTAGTGTTTGACTTTTCCTTCAATTGGGAACTGCGAGCACTGATATTCATGGCAAAACGTGCAGAATTTAACATAAACTTGCAATAGGACTGCCACAAACGATTATCGATAGCTGTTTCTGCTTCATAATACTGCACAATGTAGAAGTATTGCTGCTGGCATAGATTGATTGCATGAAATGCATAGCGAATAACATATTCAAGCCAGGCCTTTAACACATTTTTTCAGCATCAAGAAAGCCTCACATGAGCAAAGCGTAGATTGGATTCAGATTCCTTGAAAGAGCCAGAGATATGTACCTGCTTTTGCCATAAGTGCAGCCAAACCAATGGTTTTCATTGTAGCTGTTTTTCCCCCAGTATTTGGTCCCGTGATTGTGACTACCTTTATCTTCCGTCTTATACAGACGTCAACTGGTATAGGCACCATGCTTTTTGCTATCACAAGCTAAAGTGCAAATGAAATATAAAAGCTTAGTTCATGTACTACAAACCAAGACACCAATCTACGTAATTCATCTGACTCACATTTCTCTCTGCTTCCAGTACATCTAAAGCTGCTTTGTCCAGAATATCGGTCGTAACTCCTGGACGTGACTTCAACTGCCTCAAAACCTAATAGAGACCTTATTAGTGACATATATGCATGGCATGTTATTCCAGATATTTGAATTGGATCATTTAAGTTTTGATAGTGGCTATCTCTTACAAGCCTACTTCCTTGAAGACGTCATTTGTGTCAAAGGAGCTTCTTACACAATGTATTCCATCCTTGCAAATATTTTATTTAGGACCAAATCTACATCATATGCTCGTAATTTAGTATCTATTGGTTTATAGTCAGGTTATCAATGCTGATCATATTCACCAAACCATCATTTGAGAGACAGGTTCCTCCACCCAGCCCGAAAAATATATGCCCTATGCGCAGCTGCAGTAGCTAACAATGGTGAAAACTCACTAGCATTCTTATCCTATTGGTCATTTCAAAGACACCATGATGGTGCTCTTTTGCCTTACAAAGCTGACTAACAAAGCAGTTTACTTTTGATCGTCCTTGATTGAAGAGATGTATCAGACTAGGAAATTGGAATAAGACCCCAGACTCATGTCTTATTAGTCATTCACTGTCAACCAACAACAACAAGTTCGAATTTTAAAGGACACAAAAGAAAAAAAAGCATCATGTGCAATGTCTAGACTTAGGATGCATGCTATCTATAGTTACTGGTATTCATCATCGGATAAAGTTATAGCAAGGTCAACATATAGAAATCTATAAGTGTGGACCAGAAAATGCACTTACTTTTTCTTGGGACTTCAACTTCTCTTTTGCAGTCTTTACAAATTCACGATGTTGCTGTAGAAGTAGAGGATGTTTCAGTCCACGCAAGTGGACAAGATACTCTTTACTTTTAGCTTCACCAGTGTTCTCTTCAGTAGTGATACTATTCTCTTCACTACTATTGGGTAGTCTATTGGGTCTTTCCGCTGTTTGTATGAAGATAGGCATTGTTCCACACATTGATAAACTATACTTAGCACGCCCCATTATCTGCGGGAAAAACAGGAAAGTTAGCATTAAAATCTCGAGTCCAAACTTAAATCTCATAACTCTTATAAAGACACTACAGATGGAAGATGTGACATCGTTTGTCACCTATCATTTAGCACAAGAGCAAAGTGCAATGATGCCAGACATATCAGCGCTCATTGCAAAGAAACTAGAAATCTGGCTTTACAATAATTCCTTGACCAGTGACCAATAAAATTTAGTTACTTCAATAAAAGATGTTGTTTCAATGTATTATAAATTGATAATTGATTGACTTCAGGTACTCATGTTTTCATGTGTTTTATGATATATCCTTCAAAAAAAAGGGGCGTCTTTATGAAACTTTCCAGGACACATTGGCATATAGTAATAAAATTTACCACATCGAAGGAAACAAGGAACTCCAATGCCATATTAATGTCATCCAGAAAAGGCAAAACCTGCAACACTATTTCTGTCCTCATGAGACCTTATGAAGATATGATCCTATAAACATTATTAGTTAGCTCACCTTATTTGTGAGTGTGGAAAGTACACTATACTCTGCTTGAATCACAGCAGTTTGAGCCTCCCCTAACGCGTTATTCAAAGGAACTGCACTTAATGGCTCAATGTATGCCATCAACCCGCTCTCTGAGCTGTAAACTGTTACCATGTTATACCATGATAGTCGCAACTTCCTTTATAAAGAAATAACTAGTAAACGTGTGCCCGACGTTGCATGAACTAGCAACCACACAACTGCTGACTACCAAGCCCCCAAATACTTGATAAGGCACTCGCTAATTATTCAGTTTAAATATTCAGGTTCTGCTTTAGATTGACTACACTAGAGATGCACTGACCTCTGCAAAAATAAGCCAGGTACGTCCTGGGCATTATCTACTGCCATTGAAATGCATAATCTTCCATTTATATTTGCAACCTATGATAAGAAATGCATTTTTGCTTACATCCTTTCAAGAAACAATGTAAATACTTGTACGTATTTTTATCAAAATGACCTGGCCAGCTGCTTCAGATCCAACTTTTTCTCGGATTATATTTTTCAGGACCTCCTGTAGCTGAAATCATAACACACAATAATGTGCTGTGAGCAATATTGCTTAGTTACTCCAAACAAAAAAAAAAGATGGCATAGAAATAATGTCTTAGCACACACATTTCCAGACTAAAGTACAACTATTTCCAATATGATGTCTGGGTCATTCAATCTTGTGTGCTATGTACAGAACCTAGCTGTACTGTATAGGCATACTCCATATAAACTGAACAGAGTAAACGAATTCCATATTAGGTCAAACCAGAGTGCCTAACTTGAGTGTCTTGCTTCCTTCGCATCTATTTCATATTCTTTAGTTGATCCTATGGATGTGAAAGAAGTAAAGCTGTAAGCAACCCAGTCTGAAAGGTACTTGCTAGTTAACTTTGGGAAACACGTTGATTTCTTATGTGCAAGAGGCAAACATACTCTGGACAGATCTAAATCCAATTCCAATCGAGAGGTGATAATGAATTCAGTAACAGTATCACCTTTCCTACGCTAATGAATGCTTTGCTCCTTCCACCCTGGATTCTACATAAACCTTGGAAGGAAGTTATGCTTTAAGAAATCCCCAATCTGCATCTTATATTTCTAAACCAGATCAGAGAGAAACTTTTCTTTAGAAGTAGACCCTGCTAAGACTCCAACGTCTGGATCAGAGACTGTTTGACTGACTCACATTGATCCCTGTTATAAGCAACTTCTTATCATAGTCATGGGAAGTTGATGATTGACATGAACCTTATTGGGATGTTCCGAACCATGGAGGCTCTTCTTCACCTTGCATACAAGTTTCTGGGCCTTTCTAGGTTTCTGCATGTAGTTAAAAATCTATTTGAAGCAGCTTTTAGGTCTGCCACAACCAACTCTGCCTTAATTGTGGAAGGTCTATCATGTTTTGTCAAAACTTATTATATGTGATTTTATTGAGATCTCCAAAACCCTGCATGGTATATGTATGAATGTTCCCGGTCATCATGTTATCGTAATGTTCCTAGTCATCATTTTATCATTCAAATTTCTTCATGTGTCCAAAACATGCGCATGACTAACTTTTTAGGATATATTATTCCCCATTAGTAAAGAAATAGGCCTCACATTTAGCAAATACGTAGAAGCACATTACGAATACCTTCCTTTCTATAGATTGCGCCTCTGCGCGAGCTCTTTTTAATTCCGAACTCTGCCAAGCAAAAGCTTCCATAATTACTAAACCAGTGTCAACATAGCAATCTAGTTTCTTTGAAATTGATAACTAATGGCCGGAAAGAGACACTTTAAATAAATTGTAAGAGAAATACCGCATTATCTTTCACAAAACCATCCTCATCCACGACACTCCTAATCAACCTTATAATATCATCATATGTAGTGCCAATGAGAACAGCCTACAGAACGAAGAAATGTGATTAATGACACTTCTTGGATGTCATTGCAAAATGAGGAATTTAGGTCTAGATAGCTTTTTATACAAATAAATAATGATACTCATAGGAAAAATAGAACATAAGAAACAACATGAAATAAAGCTTTTCAACGTCTAGATCCACTCTAAATTCAATTGATTTTCCATCTAGAGATATGAACCCAAAACAACATCCTCGGTTTAGATTTAAGAAATTCGCAGCAATGCTTGCATCTTCATTATGTACCTTAAAATGCTGTCAGTTAGCACACTCACCATATCAGTTATGGGCTGAAGAATACCCTGCTTTTCTTTGTTTTCTTGGAAACATGATCGAAGTGATCTCCTCAACGACAGACTTACTTCTAGCACAGCTGATACAGCGAATGCCTCCTTGGCAGTTAATACTATTCCTTTTTCAGCTCTCTCCAAACCAGATTTTACCTGATAACATTACGATAAACAAGGCTTTAGCGCTCCTTCCTATCCGACAAAGTTGCCCAACATGAAATTGAAACAATAAGTGCCATCTCAGTTTGAAGGGATCCAAGATCTAGAACTCCTCCATAAAGGGAATCAAACTCTATAGCTGCACGTGTTTCAGCAATTAGTTTTTCACTTTCCTGGATACTGTCAGGTAAGGTGAGACTCTGCAACAAGAATTAACCAATTCAACGAGTAGTCCATTGTAACGGACAATGTATATGAAAGGCAGAATACCCGAATGCGTGCTTTTCCAATTTCTGTGCTACCAAAATTTGCAACTGCAGAACGAAGCCTTGGCCATTCAAGCATCTCTAAGGTCTCCTCTGCTGCACTTTTTCCAACGCCAGACCCTTGAACTCCATTTAACCTCTCGTCAAAGGAACAATTCCATTTTATTCTGTTTATTGCCCACGATGACTTCTTGCATTGATATTGCCTTAGTGAAATATAATTCCTCCCACAAAGAACACGCGTACATGATAGAACCAGACCTGGATTTTGTTGCCCAAAAAGAGACGACTGGAGGTTCATCCAGATGGGTGAAATGCTGCATGTGGCCATTTAGCTGAAGAGCCCAACGCCACAGCCAGATTCGAATTTGAACTTCGATGTGGATAAAATTCCGCGTCGCAGAAAAAAATGGCGACGAAATTCCGATTTTCTATTCAAATTTTGGTAGTTACGAGTCTCTTTTGTTTTTTGTTTGGATCCGAGCATATTCTAATATGTGCCGAAATTTGCACTTCAGCCACTTACGCCTTACACCCACACGTCAAGGTAAGTGGACCAGCATTCCGTCATTTTCTTGATTCATTCTTCTCAAGAATGGCAAATGGGTTCAGCAAACTTGTAGAATCCGGTTAGAAGCTTACCTTGACGTCGTAGAACGGAATGGAGTCAGCCATTCTTGCTTCCCCCTGACCTGCAGAATCCAGTCGCGCCTACATGGCGCTCCCGGATTCTGCAGGTCAGGGGGAAGCAAGAATGGCTTCCCCCATTCCATTCTACATCACAACAAGGAAATTGGGGAGTTCATTCAGCATCCGGAATGGAAAACGGCGGGCTTGATTCCGCTCAGCAGGTCAGAAACAGGTAATTTGAAGCAAAATTGTATCTCCCCAGTTTCCTTGTTGGGTCGCAGATTCTAGGACCCGCTCCCGGCTCCCGCCGGTCACGGGATCCCCTGAAATCAGCATGGAATCTGGGGAGCTGATTCCAGGGGGTCCCGTGAGCTGATTCCAGGGGGTCCCATGACCGGCGGGAGCCGGGAGCGGGTCTTGGAATCTGCGACCCAGTTCCAGGCCGCCACAACAAGGAAACTGGGGAGATACAATTTTGCTTCAAATTACATGTTTCTGACCTGCTGAGCGGAATCAAGCCCGCCGTTTTCCATTCCGGGTGCTGAATGAACTCCCCAGTTTCCTTGTTGTGTGGGTGTAAGGCGTAAGTGGCTGAAGTGCAAATTTCGGCACATATTAGAATATGCTCGGATCTAAACAAAAAAATAAAAGAGACTCATAACTACCAAAATTTGAATGGAAAATCGAAATTTCGTCGCCATTTTTTCTCCGACGCGGAATTTTATCCACATCGAAGTTCAAATTTGAATCTGGCTGTGGCGTTGGGCTCTTCAGCTAAATGGTCACATGCAGCATTTCACCCATCTGGATGAACCCAGTCGTCTCTTTTTGAGCAACAATATAGAAATAGGGTCGATTTTTTATTCGTTGGTGCATTTCTACGTTGACACGTGTCACTGCCAATAACCCAGAAAAGCAGTTGGGTGCCCTGATTCTGGGTGACAGGTTGAACCGGTCACTCCATGTTTTTTCACTTGTAAATTTTTTTCAAGCACTTGTTCAGCTTTAAAGACCAATTCAGATTTTTTATAAGACAATTCAAAGTTTTTCAATTGTAAAGACCAACTCAAAGTGAGTTTTTCAGTTTCACTTTTCCAGTTAAAGACCAGCTCAAAGTTTTTATAAGACTCAAGTTTTCAGTACTCAGAGTTACCACAATGCACATTCTAAATTTAATACATCAAAGTTATCGCTCTATCAAAGTTACATTAGTACTCAAAGTTACCACAGTAAACATTATAGTTTCAATATATCAAAATTACCAGAGTTTATTATCAATATTTTCACAAGACTCAAAGTTATCACAATTGATTAACACGGTTCAAGACAATTGATTAACACAATTCAAACATTCAAATGTACATATTTAACTGCAGATTCCAGATTAGAAGACATTCCACTTTCCACATTGCAGGTGCAGACTCATTTCCTGCAAACCATAAGCAATTAAAATCGAAAATTATAAAGAAACTAAGCAATTCAACTACTTACAGAGATTTTATAAGAGAGCCAGCTTCACTTAAACTTCCAACATGAATCAGAATATTCTCGATTTTATTACCTGAAATACTCACGCTTCCAGATGCAGCAGCATTTTCTATAGGGTCAGAGAAGTATTTCTTCAAATCAGGCTTTTGTTTTAACACCAGATCCAAATCGTTCATGTACGAATCATCTATTTCAACCGGCACTCGACTACTAGAACCTGGAGTAACAGCTTGCGTAGAATTTGAAGCACCCAAGCTGTTCGTGATATCACGCAGAGGATTCCCAAATGAAGAACATAAACTAGCCACCTTCTCCAGATTCCCACACAATCCAGCATTCAAGTTTTTAACATTATTCTGAAAAGACTCTCCATATATCTTACCAGAATTCAGAACGTCCATAGCAGAAGCTCGTGCTACAACTCTACTCTGACCATAACGCTGATACGATTCAGGATTTGTATGACCCGTAATTTTCATGCCGAGTTCAATAGGCACACCTGACACTAACATCTGCGTAATTGCAGTACTCCTGCAGCTTTTGTTGGTGAAATTTCCATCTATCTCGCAAACCTCAACCATGTCTTTCAGCCAAGTAGACATGGTTTTTGATGGCATAAGATTCGTACATACATCTTTTCTGGGGCGATTAATTGCCTCCAAGAAGATGAACCTGCCCCCATACTTATCATAGACCTCATACTTTGATAGGCGGTACTCTAAATGCCTCCAGCATTCTACGACATCAGCTTCATAGCATCTGACGGGCTCCCTAAATCCTCAGGTTTGCACTTGTTGATCCCGCCACGCCAGTTCTTACTGATGGTCTCACAATACTCTAGATATTGATTCACAAAGTCCTTTCCAATGAAAAACTGAAAATCTCTGGCCTTACATAATTCCTAGCCCCCACGAATTAAAAAACATGACATACAATAGAATGCAAACCTCTTTTGGATCCCCAAGTTATGTCACTTGATGTGCCAGATGTAGCAGAATTTTAGATTGGTCTTCCCAGCTCCATATGTCTGACTTCTTCCTCTTCGAAGTAAAACCGCCCGCAGTAGATTCCTCCATCGCAAATGTCAATTGCTTTCTCTTCTTGTCGAGTATTCATGATCCTAGCATCCTGCACTCGGCGTAAGATTCTATTGAAACCACGAAATAGATTCTACAACCTGCACAACAGAAAACATCTTAGAATAAATGAAATCAAACTAATAAATAAAAGAAAGCAATAATAAACTAATAATAATAATAATATTAATAGTAAAATAAAGACAATAATAAACTAATAATGATGCTTACGTGTCTGGTGGATATGGCTTGCCATCGATTCGACGCACACAAAGCATAAAGTCCTCCAGATACTCAGCAAGCATGTCCAATTCCAGGTCTTCAATTTTAACATCAATTGGTTTCCTAAGATGCATCCGCCACGCATCAAACCTTCCCTTGACCCATTTGTCCTTTGTTTCCACAGGGCTCGCAAGCATTAGTCACCCTAGTAACAAGCTCCGGATCCAGGTCAACAAAACCACCAAGCTTCAATGGCTTCTTTCCATGACGCCGATCAACCACTAAATCAGTCATATTCATACTGCCATCACGTCTTATTTCATCTGTAATCAAACTTGAACCACCTTCATCTATAATCATACTATCTACAATCAAACTATCAAGACCCTCACTCGTAATCAAATTGTTGCTACCCTCAAAACAACCCTCAACTACCGCCTCACAACTTAAGCCTACACTGTCATCTTTAGCAGTAGTCTGAAAAGGGCTATCAAGACTAAATGATGGACAGCCAACACCTAAATACAAAACATAATAATTAAAAACTATCTAAAAGTAAACAATAAATAAACAAATTACCTGACTCATATCCATTTAACTGCCGCTCCGAAGACACATTCACTATTCCAAATATATCATCTACCACTCCAGGTATAACATCTGGCACTCCAGATGCATCTGCAAAACATTAAGTATATTTTTAAAAGAATATACTCTACCTAATTCAACAACAGACTACTCTAGATTACTACTAATTTAAAACTTACTTAGTACGCATGCAGACTAGCCTACTATACATGCAGACTTACCTAATACACATGAAGACGCATGAACCTCCTCTGCTCCAAGATTTACAACTCCACAACTATATGCAACAGCATTGTGAAAAAATTGGATCTAACAACTAATTTATAGCCAAATGCATGAAAGCTTACCTCCAAAACCGAGCTGTTCCAAAGTATAACCTCCATCTGCAACAAGCCTCGAGCATCCAGAAGAATCTGTAACAAAGCAAGACCATATAATCAATAAAAAACTTGCATGCACAAAACACAGTAGAATCTCCAACCAAAAAACAGTTAAATCTATACCTATATTCTCTGAACTAACTATAGAACATCTCCCCGAAGCAAAACTCGACGGAATCGACAATATCTCCTTCCATAAACCTGTCAAACGAAAAAAAAAAGCAGTTAAAGAATGCAAAAATCAACAAAAATAGATAAAAACTTGACAAATACCTTGCGGATTTGTCTTTTGCGCTCCAACTCCGGTAATACTAGTCTCTGATACAACTAAGCAACAAGAATCAGCAACAAAAAGCCCAACTGCTACAAAAATCTCCATCAAACCAAGAAAAAAGGCCAAAATGCCTTCAAAACGCTTCTTTCGAGCAAGCGCCTTCATCCTGCCAGCTTTGCTCGACGAATCTCGTGGAGGTCTGCCCTGGGTCTTGATGCATGCATGGCGCAGAGAGAGGGAAAAAAATGCGAAGAAAGAAAGAGGAGAAAAAAAAAATCTCCCCTATTTCTATATTGTGGGGGAAGGGCAATTGGTCCTTGATTCCGGTTTCTAAGTGACCCGCTCCCAGCTACCGCCGGTCGCAGGACCCCACCTGGAAACTGGAATCAAGTCCCAATTGCCCTTCCCCCATACAATATGGCATTAGGATCGCCTTTTTTGTCATTGTATTAATGTTGTGCTGCCATGTAGCAGACAATTCCATTGCAGAATGGTATGTTGGGTCGGCCATTCCGCGGTGACAGATTTAACTGGTTAACAACAGACAACAGAAGAATCTTGAATAAACCTCTGGCTGCCTTGTTGAGCTAGCAAATCTGAAGCAAGAAAGGCAAGAAAAGTATGGCGGAAAACACATAAGACGGCAAAAAACGCAGAAGAAAATCTACACGAAACAAAACAAAATCGCAAATACGAAAACGGCTATGGAGGAAGAAAGACGAGAAAAAGTATGGCAAGAGGATAAAAGCTGGGCTGATAAAGAGGACTCTTAAAAAAAAAAAAAGCTATTGAAGAACAAAAAAGAAATGGCAGGGCTTAAGCTAAGAACTCATAGCTCCGGCGATGTATTTGAAAGAACTAGCTATGCCAGTAGAGGAATTTTTTATCTTTTCAAGGCCTTCTTTTCTAGTTGAAGTCGATGCTTCCTTGAATCTGCCCAAAAAAACAGATGATCCTTGAATCTTGCAAAGAAACAGTTGAACTAAAAATACAGAGAAACCTTGAATCCTTCCAAAATAAAAAACTCGACTAAGCCTGTCAGTTCGCCTAAGCTCTGCTTTGTTTAAACCTAGAAGGTAGAAGCTGTTGCAAGAATATAAGGGAGCCATCTCCATCACCAAAATTAAAGAAAAAATCGGCTCCCCAGATGCCATATTGTGGCTTCAAGGTTTTTCGTCTGCAATTCTAGAGTGGCCGGTAAACCACGCCAAAACCAAAGCTTGGCAGAGGTGTCAAACCGGATTCGTGGCAAGGTTCCAGGCAACGAGTTTCGTGGCAAAGATCCAGAACTAGGGATTTTGAAGCGTATGATTTATTTGTTTAAGGGTTTATTGTATGAAATATAAATCGAGTCTAAATAGGGACATCGTTGATGCCCCATGGAAAAAATGTGCATCATGGAATGGGGGTGTGGGATGACATGAGGATGTCGAATATATACAACGCTTGATATTTATACAGTACGATTTACATTGAAAAAAATAGCAAGATTATCACCGGTAAACTTTAAAAGAAATATATAATTGTATCGCATCCAACGACTGAGTGGCTGAGTTGAGTGATCCAATTCTTGCTATTATATTGGCCCTAAATCAACGGTCGAGATTAAGAGCCAAGGTTTAATCATGCATTGTGCTTTTTCTTTTTGTTTCTTGCCGCTTCTGTCTCCTGCATTTCCTGCTTTTGATCACCACTTCTCTGAACTTGTGGATTGGAGGCCCTACTTCACTGGTTTATGGAATGTTTTGCTCTGGGGAAACTCGAGTTGCGACGTTGCCAGCATGGCTCTGCTCCAAGAAGAACAGAGGATGTGAAGAGCATGTTCTAGTAAGGACATATTTTTTGGGTTTCTTTTTCCTACTAGACGGCTTGCCATCATTCCAACCTCAAATTCTCTCCTCCATACAACTGAATACAGGCTTTATTTTGCTACTAAATTTATTATTAAATGTTTTTTTTCCAAAATGCTGAAGACGTCTAAGTCGTGAGTCCTCTAGGGCGCAGATTGTACATCTACCTTTCCTTCAAAACTTTATATCAACCCTTTACTTCTTCTCCCAGAAATTATTCCCAAGCTGCATGCCGGTTGATTGCTGCAGGCCATAATTAGCAGTGTTAAGACCTACAGGTATGCATCATTGTGGATTTCAGTATGTATGATTATTCTAGGGAAAGGTCTTTATGCACAAATATCAACATCCGAAGTGAAGTGGTGAAGTGGTGAAGTACAATGACCCATGGGGAAACAAACTGATGAATCCCAAAATGAGTGAAGAGAGGAACAAAATGATGAACCCCAAATGGGTAAATCAACAAACACAACCTCGGGTTAGACCACCCGATATATAAGATAATTGTGTACAATAAGTACAAGCCCCCACGTAGAACATCTAAAAGGCCGATGTACTGTAATGCCTTCAAACTGCAACAACTGCAAAAATTAGGTCGCGCCACCCATCCAAGCAGTAACTCAAATCCGCCCCGCTAAGATACCGCTCCATGCGTCCCACCTGGCCACTTGTATAAAAAACAGCCACATGCACATCAGAGAGCTCCAAACTGCAAGACCAAAGCCACATATGATTGTCAACTGTGTTAGGAGCCATCTACGGGCCAAGAGTAAGCAAGCTACAAAGTGGGACTAGAAATACAAGAGCACAATATCAAAATGGAAAAGATGACCCATGAGGATCCCCGGAAACCACGAGGCTACGCCAAGATAGGAAAATATAGGCTCGACCCAGAGGCATATAAAAAGCAGCTTCATGCACATAAGCGAGCTCCAAACTGCAAGACCAAACCATATGCGACCATCAAATGTGTTAGAAGCCATCCACGGGCCAAGAGTCGGTAAACTATAAAGTCGGAATAGAAATACAAGAGCATAATATCGAAAATTGAACAGATGATCCATAATGATCCTCGGAAGCCATGGGGCTACGCCGAGATAAGAAAAATATATACATATATATAGGCCCGACCCAGGGGGGCTTCCCCTTGGTGCCCTCCAGAAGCGCCATGTGCTACGCTGGGAAAAATGCAAAAGCCCATCGGCCAACACTGAACAAAAAGTAAAACCCATATAGGAGAGTAAGAGGTTGGGGGAGGGGACTCCGGTACAACAACAAGATTCAGCTCAGAGGAAACGCCGATGAGGAATGCAGGAAGACACAAGGCTTTTATGGGAGAAAAGGCCAAAGAAAGCCTGCGTTATAGCAGGCTTGTGTCAAAGAAAGCTTGGATCCAAAAGCAGAGCTGGCGCCAAAACTGGCGTCCCTTTCCCTAGAATGATGGTTCTCTTCTATATAAGAAGAGAACCATTGCAATAATATGGTGAAACATCAACTTTTTTAATTTGGAGATTTCCGGCATGGCAAAAAAGTTTTTGGGGTTTTTTTTTAATCCAATTTACTAAGATTGTTAGATATTTGGTGGGCGGAAAATTTTTCCGTTGTTCTGAAAATCGATTGTTGGAAAATATGGTGTTGATGGGTTTTCACCCTTCCGTCCATTCCATGCATGTTGGACGAGTTGGAGGATTTGCTCCACGAATCGAATCGAAGTTGTAGGTGTCGAAGGAGTGGTGACTTTCAGCTGTGCAAGGGCTGCCATGCGAAATTGATGTCGATTCTATAAGAGTGAGTCAGAATCGAAAGTGATCGGCAGTAGAATTCGAGATTGGAGGTCAGTATAGTTTTAAAAGTTTTTGATTTTTGGAATGGCTGGTAGTTGTGATGCTCCATATTCTGATGTGCCCTCTTCTCTTGAATGTGATGCTCCATGTTCTCATGTGCCCACTTCTTCTGATGTGCCCTCTTCTATTCTATATGATGCCCCATGTTCTCATGTGCCCTCTTCTTCTGGTGTGCACTCTGTTGTTCGATGTGATGCTCCATGTGCTGATGCTACTTCCTCTGTTCCCTGTTCCTTTTCAAGTGGCAGACGAGAGACGAGGATTGTTCCTATTCGTAGTTTAAGTCCTATTCGTAGTTTAAGTCCCTATATCTTTAATTGGAAGATCAAGTGTAGGGTGACTGCAAGGGTAGCATTAAAAAAATTTGCATCGTCCAGACTTACTGGCGTTCTCTTCCATTTTGATGTCATGGATATGGAATCATCCGAGATACGAGTCGTATGTTTTAATGCCCTGGCTACAAAATTTGATAGGCATATCCGAATTGGCAAGGTTTTGACTATATCAAAAGGGATGTTTAAGCCCGCAAATAAGATTTTTAATCAGTTAAGCCATTCGTGGGAATTGTATTTACAAGATAGTTCTATAGTTGAAGAGTGTGACGATGATAAAAGTATTCTGCATCATATATGTATCAGTTTGTGTCCATTGCAGACTTAGAATTTAAAGATAGGGATTCTGTGGTTGACGTTATTGGTGTTATTACTGGAGTAGAGGAGGCATCACGTGTGCATCGTAAGAATGGAAGGCCCGTTGATCGTAGAATTATTCATATGAAAGATGAATCTGGTAAGCAGATTGAGATCACTATGTGGGGGAAGGTGTCATTGCGAGAGGGCTTGCAAATCGAGGAGGCTATGAGTGCAAATAGGGAGCCAATTGTTGCGATAAGAGGGGCGAAGGTGAGCGATTATGCAACTAAATCGTTAGTTACTCTTCAATCAAGCCAGGTGCAAGTAAACCCCTTCATTCCTGAAGCTAGGGCATTAAGGGCATGGTTTGTTAAAGAGGGCAAAAAAACTGTTTCTGTTTCTCTCACAATGACTGCACAGCCATTGGCTGTTGACAATTCTCTAAAATTTGTCTCTGAGCTATCTGAGGTGGCTCTTAGGGATGTTGAGAAACCAATGTTAGTAGACTTAAGAGGCACAATAACAAATATGAAGCATGATTTGTTGTACTATGCAGCATGCCCATTGAAATGTGGCAACCGCCAATGTCTGAAGAAGATGAGGGCTACTGAAGATGGTCTATGGCATTGCATTAGCTGCAATGTTTGTGTGAAAGAGTGCTCATACAGGTATGTAATCTCGCTGCAGCTATCAGACCACACAGGAAGTTTATGGGTCACCGCTTTCCAAGATATAGGTGAGCAAATATTTGGTTGTACAGCAAAGCAATTAGATCTCTGGAAACTTACAGACACTGGAAGGTTTAATGCGGTTGTGCAAGCGGCATTCTTTAAAACCTTGCAGTTCAGAATTAGAATAAAGGTGGAGACATATAATGATGTGGAAAGGAACAAGTATATTGTGGAAAAAGCTGATGAGGTGAATTATTCAATGGGATGTGTGCAGCTGATCGAAGCAATGCAGAAATTGTCTTAGGGTGTATTGTAATTACTGCGTATTGTGATTAATGTGGATTTCTGAGGAGTGTAGAATATCCTGTCTTCTCACTTGCTTCTAGGAATTGTGCCTATAAATTTGGTTGTGCGCGATGTCGCAATAGCTTATGTATTGAATAATTAAAAGAGTTGTATTTTTTGGTTGCTGGAACCCCTTTGTCATGCTCCAGATTGGTGGTCTGTTTCTGCAGGAGCAGCAGCAACTATTCAAAAACATATAGATATTTGATTTGTTATACTTGAACAACACATCTTTGAGATCTGCATTCAGATTCTCTGTGAAAACTTATAAAATGAAATGAGCATCTTAAACGCGCTCCTATGTTCTTATGACCTAATATTTGGAATGGATTTTATGAATGCTGTGTAGATTACCGATGTCTATTATTTCTTGGCCAGTTCCCGTCCCCATATGTAGCACTTCTTGCATGCCGCCTTGAATGTTTGACTGTATATTTGGAAGCATAAGAACAAAATCATTGATTTTTACAGCATAGCAAAGGGGTGCAAAGTTTTCTGTTTGTCTTTTAGGCTCGCTGCGCTTAAGAGATTCCTCATTTGTATTATATTTGTGCAGGGATCTTTCAAAGGACATCACTAAGCCTATTGCATACAAGATTGAGGATGTCGATATAGGTGCTCATCTTTGTTCTAAGATTACCTTTGTTTCTTATGCCGATTCTTGGGTACTTTAAGAAATTGCTTTATATGTTATATTTCATGTTATATTAATGCCTGCAGGTGCTGTTCTAATATGATTTAGTTGATCAGATTTTGCTTATATGGCCAAGTGATTGCATAGAGTCTTTCTACTGATCGATATGGGTTGAATATGTATTGCTTCATAACCTGATCTAACAAATATTTGGGTCCAAATATTTGGTGCAGTTCTTTGGCATGATTGTGAAATTCAAACCCCTACTGAAGCAAATCGAATGCTCTTTCTAAGATGCATTTAAGGCTCTTTCAAGAGGCTATGACCATTACTTTGTACCATAATCTGCAACAAGAAGGCCCAAATCCACACAAGTACACATTTTTTAGTATCTTGAAAGCCTTCAGTAGCACAAATGCTTTAGAACTTGGTAGAATTATTAATTATTAATGGGACCCATGCATATTATGCCAAGAAGAACATGCTGCAGGAAACCTACCAAAACAAATCTCCAAGTGTCCTCAAAGCAGGTAGCACCATAGGTATCTTAGAGCACGTCACATGGTGAAAAGAATCTTTTGTTGTGTTCTACCACAGAACCTGCAACAAGTATTTGTTGTTTTCCATGTCCTAGAATCACATCCTTCTGTGATGACTCAAGCGCCTTATAGCTGCAGCAACCAAAGAAGAAAGGTCAAACTAGAAAATCCAATAATGCATTTCAACATCAACCACCAGCTACTTACTTCCCCATCTCTCCTGGCACACTTGCACCCGCCTGTGACTATGAGCCAACCTAGCTCAGATAGCATGTGGAGATTTGGGATGGATCAGCTGGGGCAATGATCCCACCTACAAGCCAAGTGCTTTATCAATGAGCTACCGGCCTTGCCAATTGCATATATTTCTTGATATAAACAACTCGATGACACTTCTACTATAGACTTACTTTGTCTTCACGTTGCAGCTGAGTTAACTTCAATATTTAGTCATCGCAGTTGATTATAGATTTATTTTAATACTATGTGCACATTGCATACTTTAAAGTGTTGAATGTCTCCGCAAAATTGATATTTCTCAAATAATGAGCCCCCAGAATGCTGGTCAGCATCCACTAAAGTCTTGCAAGTTATAGGTTTTAATATCAAACCCAAAGGTTCCTCTGAAGATGTGGACCCTTTGCTGATGTTCCTCTCTTTGAGCAAATGCCATTCAGAGACACAGTTTCATGGAATACACTAATATGTGCCTACTGCCAGAATGGCCATATCCAACAAGGTTATAGGCTATTTCAAGCAATGGGACTATATTGGTTTCTGCTTATGCTCAGGAAGGGAACTTGGATATGGCTCTTGGGCTCTTTCAACAAATGCCTCGCTGCGATATAGTCTCATGGAACACTATGATCACAGCTTATATCCAGCATGGTCATCTCAAGGATTGTTCCTGGAATACAATAATTTCAGCTTATTCTCAACATGGGAAATATGGTTTCATGGAATGCCATGAACAAAATAGTCAAGGATACTGCAAATACCTTCTATCCCTTTAACTGCAAGTTGAATGTGTAGCTGCTTTACTTAGATGAATCCAAGAACCTTCAACCAAGGACCTAAGGTCCCTGAAGCAAGTGGCTCCAACAAAATTCACCAAAAGCACTAAACCTAAATGAGAGGCACTAATCATTCTCCACTATTCAAAGGATTGTCCAGGAAGCCACCAAAGATATCAGCTATTGCCTCAATACATTTAGTAATGTCAATGCATCTGAACACTCCAAGACAAGGTCACCAGTGTAGAGATACCGTCGTATCCTGGAAACATAGAGGTTTCTGCCAGACTTAAGAGGTTGAAACAAAGCTCATGCGTGCGGGATTTTGATATGCAAGAGAATTATTCAACACAATAGTTCAGCAAGGGAAGGATCTTCATGCTAATCATGCTCATGAGAAGCCGCCATCGCATGCGCAAATTGGAAAGGCAGGAGGTGCACCAGCCAAAACATAGTTGAGTATCAACATATTTCATCCACATTTCACCACTAACTAGCAGTGATTGCAAAGCAGATTGTGCATATCATTCCGAGATGCAATCAAGGCAAACTTTCTGCCTCAAGCCACAAGTTAAATTATCACCCTTAATTTGTTGCCAAAGATCTTTTAGGTAATAGACCGCAGCATAAGATGGTTCCAACTTCCAACTGTGTAATGCCACTCTTCAGCGACTTGAAGCTCTAAGGTGTGGAAACTGCATTATATAATGGCCTTTCCTGTTCATGCATAATACCTTCAGTGCTTTGGATGAAACAAATTTGTAGGATCCACATATTTCATAAGCAGTATTAATGCCTGGAACAAGCAGTGTACTTTGGTGGCCCTTGCACTTCCCATAATTAGTACTTCTCTTCTCAAAAGTTGCAGCAAATGCCTGTTTCAGAATTGTCTGCAACAGGACATCTTAGTGCTACTTGACCAGCTACCATATTCCTCTAGAAGACTCATAGTTTGCTCGCATTTGCTTCTTAGATATTGTGCAGAAAACATTGCGAATGGGCAGAAGTGCAAAAGAGAGATGACTCCTACGATTCATTTAACATTCTTTAATGTGCATTTGCAGGGTCTTTGAATGCCCCTTGAATTTGTAATGCGTAAATGAAACAAGTATTTTATAAAACAGGTATTTTCGTTTTGAGTTTCTTGGTGGAGCTATTGGCTGTCTGTATTATGCTGGAGCTTGCAGTTATGAGCTCATTTCTGCCATAGCCATGCATTCTTCTATATGGTAGACTGAGAAACAAAATCTGAGGCCCCATGAGCTGCTACAACTTTTTAATATAATGGGTTGCCCGCCTAATGTTTTCAGCTTTAATTCATTGATTCGAGATCTCTATAAAGCAAAGCAAGTGGAGGACATGAAAACTGCTAAAAGGGAGCAGCGCAATGGGTTGCAGTTCTTGCTATAACATTGATGTATATAGATGAGCAAAGATACAAGGCACACTTGGAACAAAGCTCATGGCCACACCCTGTGGAAAGGAGAAAAAATGAACGCATTAAAAATGGAGAAGTTAAATAGCACATAACTCATGGGGATGTTGGCGAATCAACCTTCTGCTGCGACTGTACAATACTTCTCCATGCATACGACACAAAATTCAACTCCCAGTGGTTGAGGCTCTAAATTTCCAAGCCCACATTCTCTGAAATTTCTCTTTTAAATAAGGAATGCTAATACTCATAATACTTAATCACTAAGGAACCTATACAAAATTATCTAGCTCCAACTATAGCAATGTAAGCATCACATGTAAGTCGACACATATTTGAAATCAGACCTATTGTCAGGTAAGAGCAACACATATTAATAAGTTAACCCACCTTTGAAAAGTGGGTTACATACCAGCAGAATAGAGAGTTTGGGCACTCTAAATACTTCAGCCAGCAATGTACATATTACAGTTTTATTTTTCATTTACTTCTGCATCCAGTTGGTTTTGGAAATTGCCTCTTTTCAAACTGCAGTCAGCACCTATTGTGGATATACCTGGAATATCATGACAGACCTTGACATGTGCCTACAAGGTGAGAAATATTACTTTTCCGCGCCCATTCTAGCCGAATTTCTGGCCTCAAAAGTCACAAACCACAATCCAAATGCAACCAAAGGAGAAGTGGATATATATCTGACAGGTAATGAGAATTAAGACTGGGCATGCAAATGGCATTTATACATCTAAATGTGACTTGATTGGAAGACTATAACCTCCACTCCCACAACGCACAAGAAAAAGAGATACCCACGGGAGTGTATGGTACAGAAGTGTGCACATGTCAGCCAGCTTTAAATGGTCAGATTTTTAGGAAAGGAAGCAGTGACTTCAGGGCCTGAGTCTGACAAAACATTGTATAGCCCATCTTCCCAGCTCCCGATTGATGGTTTCAGCCTTAGAAACAAACCTGAGGCCCTATGAGCAGCTGCAACATATGGACAGAATGGGTTGCCTGCTATAATTACTGCCTGTGCTGAGCATGGCTATCTCAAGGAGGCCTTTCAATTGTTTAAGCAAATGCCTGAACATGATCTAAGTTCTTATAATGTCATGATTACAGTTTATGCTCAAAATGGGCATCTGCAAGAAGCTTTTCAGTTGCTTCAATCTATGCCACAAAGAGACATTGTCTCCTGGAATGCTATGCTTGGATTTGTTGATCCTGTCATTCACAATGCCCTTATTAATATGTACTAAGTGTGGTAATATTAAGAATGCTCAAGATGTTTTTGACAAGATGCCTGCAATAATAGCAGGATATGCTCATCATGGTCTGGGAGATAGAGGCTTTAAATATTTTCCAACAAATGCAGCGTGAAAAAGTTGTGCTTGAACAAGTCATATTTGTCAGCATTCTTGCCGCATGTAGTTATGCTTCCCTGCTTACTGAGGGCTATCATTATTTTGTACAAAACCTCAGTGACCTCATTGAAGCCACATTTCCAGGAATAAGAGAGAATGCAAGTGACCCCAAATTCTGGACAGATCGGGCCATACTCACTCCCCTAAATGAGCACGTCGATGAAGTCAACGCCATCATCACAAGCATATTTCCAGGAGAACCAAAGACATATCTTAGCGCTGACAGAATACCTGACCAAGAAAATCAGCAACTCTATCCAACTGAGTTCCTCAACAACCAGGTACCAAGCGGCATGCCACCACATAAACTTACCTTGAAGATCGGAATGATTATCATGCTACTAAGAACAACTTCTACCAAGCTAGGACTATACAACGGAACTAGACTAATCATAAAAAGGATGGGAGAAAGACTACTAGACACAGAAATAGTTACTGGAAAGAATATAGGAAAAAGAGTCTTCATACAAAGGATTCCCCTCACTCCAGGCACTACACAACTACCATTCCAATTCGAAAGAACTCAGTTTCCCATACGCCCAGCATTTGCAATGACAATAAACAAAGCACAAGGACAAACACTACGACAACTAGGACTTTACTTACCAAGGCCTGTCTTCGCCCATGGACAACTATATGTAGCACTTTCAAGAGCACGGCGACAACAAGACATAAAAGTACTTATCATCGACCAGCAGGAACAATCAATGAATCAGCAGGGAATTGCAACATACACGGCAAACGTAGTATATAGAGAGGCCCTATAAACTCTGCCACCACTCATCACACGTAATACTACATTTCGACACAACAAAGCTACAGGTAAGAAATGCAACACTGTTATATCTTCACCCAAAACATTCCTTTACGACAAGCATGCAACACCTAATTTCATACTGTCATTGACGAACTACCACATACTTCTGATTTTGCATATTTGCAGATCTACCATAAACTTTAACAAACAGTCATTTCATCATCTAAGCACTCCAACAGCTTGCAAATACATCAGGTAAATCCCAAACATATTTCTTTCATTCTATTATTTTCTGTTCTTTTCTTCTGTCGAATATCTATGCATCTACCTCCCTTAGTGCAGCTATGCGTCTTACATGTGGCCCCCAATATTTTTCTCCCTTCTTTGCTGCTCAAGCATCCTAATTCACTCTTCTCCAAAACTAGGTTACATTTTGAAATTTAGTGATGCAACATTCGATTATGCACCGATGCTCAAACTTCTAACACTAGGCATGACAAGATGACAAGGAAGCGACATCAATCAACCAACATAATATGTGAGTACCAAAATTGACATAATGTATTTTGTAATCCGTGTCTTATTCCTCTCTTCAAATCCAAAGCTAATATTCTTTCCATACACATACAGGTTTTATATGAAATTATGTACAGTTAGCAATGCACTATACAATTAGCTTTGCAGGTTATATTCTAAACCAGCAACAATCGATGTCTCAAGTGTGATATATAAAGGTATTGGCCTCAGCTCCCAATATTTCCGCAGATCTAATATTTAATTTCCTTATTTGCCTATACTATGAACTTTGAAGACACAAACAGTCATATCATCATCTAAAGGAATATAATTAACCGACATTTATTTAATTGGAGAGGATGCACCGTTGCTCAAACTTCTAACACCGCGCATGACAAGGAAGCGTCAATGATGGCTTCCCATTTCACTTCTACCTGACCATTGCTCTATCAAAATACTGGCTTCATCTGCATTCGACAGTCCATTTAACTACTTCAAAGACACTACGAAAAAGGTGATCTAAAATACTCTCCCCTTTTTGTTCTTCATATTGCAAACATCCTGAGATCTTTATTGTTACAACCCTGTTTAATATTATTGCATGCTTCTTAACATCTACAGGTTTCACACGGAATTCTCTCTAACAATTCTACCTCCTCAGATGAATCATACTGGCATTCTTACCGCTGTTGTTCCTCAGTTTAGTACACTTGGTATTTGAATCTTCAATTTAGTGGACCTGGTAAATAACGTCAATCAATCAACATAATATGTGAGTACCAGAATTGACATAATATATTTTGTAATCCGTGTCTTATTCCTCTCTTCAAATCCAAACCTAATATTCTTTTCATACACATACAAGTTTTATATGGAATTATGTACAGACGGCAACAACCACCTGTTTGGATAGATCCATGTTCCATACTCCAGGTATCTAACCAGCAACAATCAATGTCTCAAGTGTGACACATAAAGGTATTGGCCTCACCTCCCAATATTTCTGCAGATCTAATATTTAATTTCCTTACTTGCTTATAGTATAGACTTTGAAGAAAGTTTTAATTTAATGTTTATGTTGGCTTAAGTCGTTGTGAACGAAAGTTTCATTGCAACACGATGAAGGTCGGCAACCATACTATCCTTAAACAGATTCATCCACACTACACCAAATGGCAAGCTCAATATGGTAACCTTTCTTCCTCATTTTAGTTCATAGGCTTTTGCATAACTTTTTCTTTCGCTTCTATTCAAACTACTACTTTTTTCTTCTATGTGGCTATGTTCCTTCATCATGGCCTTTATCGGAATTATGGTTATGTGAATGATTGTGTCACCAAATTCTTCCTTATGCTAAGTTCACCGTTAGCTATTTGCAAATTTTCTAGCAATGATGTCTAATTTACAGCAATAATTCAGGAATGCACATGTAGCAAATTCGTATAATGTACAATACATTTCTCTACTACGTTCTTCCGCATTATATTCTTACACTGGTGAACAAAGTCTGATATAGCAAATAATGAGCGCAAATGGCGAGCCCTTTTCATCTCAGTATATACATCTGTTTAATTTGGATTACATATTTCGATGTTGTAGAATGTATTAGTTGCACAAGCGAATTCATCTACATTTAATTAAAGAAACAAGACATATCAATGTTGGTTCCCAGCCCTGCTAAGATTTATCACGATGTCAAAGTTTCATATAGAGGCGCTTTGATCAAAGCAACTTCATTCCACAGCCTTATGCATTGTGCTCAAGCTCACATTTGTTTTTTCCAGGATGTCAGTGACAATACATATTTACATCACATACACTTCCACGGCAAGCAGCAAATGCAATCAAGAGAAAGCTCCACTGCTTTTTCATAGAATGTTCCAGGAAGTTATTTACTGCTCTTTGATAGAATGTTGCACAAAGCTATAAGACTAGACCGGATCATGTTCCTCATCCTCCTTTGTGGATGCAGCAACATCAGTCTAATAGACACGACATATCACTATTTTCGTTTACTTAGCAAAGATCACTATCATGGAACACATGTACACATTTAGGCTGGTCTGATCAGCCACAACACCTTATCAAGACTCCAGCCAAAGCCTTTGGCACAGAAGGCCTTGCTTACAACCTACGAAAGCGAATGTCTGCCTAGATTGTGTACCTCCATGTATATAGTATCAACCATGAGAACATTTTTTGGTAGCACGATATCTTCGAATGCTCCATCAGTCATCAATCTTCTATTGGACACCAGTTAAGGTATTGTTCTAAGTTGTGAGTTAAGGTATTACATCCAAGTTGTGAGTTTCATTTCTTACAGTTATATGTATGTACCTTCTGACAAATCGATGCAAGAACATAACATAATGCTAGATCATAGGATATACTTGAAGATGCTTTCACTTTTCTCTTCTCCCTTTCGTGTTTCTTGGTGCATGTGTTCTTTGATTAATCTATCAATTTCAGTCTGTTCTCTAATTTTATTCTTCACTATACAGGTTCATATGACTTTCAGCTATATCTTTGATAATGGTACATCTACAAGATCTTTTTTTTTAATTGAAGGCAGTGTATATTAAATATGTATAATAAAGGTACAAAAGGGAGCAGTGTGAGCTCTAACTTTTAGGAGGTAACCTTTAGGAAAGGGTAGGTTATTGACCCTGACAAAACCAACTATCCCAAATCAAACAACAGTTAAAAGTTAAAAGTTTATGGCAGTTGCAGGTATAAACTGGTAGTAGATAAAGCCGAAGGCTTAGTATTCACCCGAGAACCTTCTTTTCTTGGGCTCTCTTTTGGAGTGGTCCTTTCTTCCCATTCCCTTGTTGGCTACAATGAAAAGGCAGTAGGGGCATTTGCATAGATGAGCCTTTCCTGGGTTGAATCTGTCCTTCTTGTCTTTTGCATTGCATAAGATGTATCTTTTTTCGTCATAGTAAGAGAGGCAGGCGCAGTTGCAGCTACAGTCTTCACCATGTCCATTTGGTACTTCAACTCCAAATTGTGTCAACCAGAGCGCATTTGTATGGAGATTCATTCTCTTCCACCTTAGTCTTTTGAACATAATCAAAGTATTACCTGAAAATAAGGAAAAAACCAACATAAGTAATTATGTACCTTATTGCTGATTTCCATATACCTCTAGGACCCAATTAATATCATATTGGGCCTGCTTAATGATGGCAGTAGGCCATATAATTTCCTCCTTAAAGATTAAGGAGTTTCTGCCCTTCCACATTCTCCACATGAGAATATATCTTCTCCACTCAATAGGGTTTTCAGGGAAGAAGAATTCTGTGATATGCATATTAGAAAGGCCCGGAATGTTCGGCCTTCATTTCAAATGAGCTCCAAAACCCATTCTGCCCATAGGCACTCTTTAAATAGGTGTGCTTCATCTTCTTGATCCTGCAAGCATCTAACACAGATATCAGAGTTAGACATATTAAGCCTCCATCTCTTTCTGTTCGTGGCAAGGGCTTTATGCCAAAGTTGCCACATAAAAGCTTTGATCTTAGGATGAATTGGGCTCTTCCACATAAATTTCAGGTTTCTGAGAACCCTGTCAGGTTCGATGTTCCATTTCGAATGGATGGTTACATCTTGGTCTCTATTGAGGTACCTGTAAGCTAAGCTGACTTTATAACCACAAAACCCATTAATATGCCAGAAAACATTAGTATCATGCCATTCTCCATAAGCCAATCTCTGAGTAATACTATTGAAAAGCTGCCTAGAGTCATCTCCTAGATCTGCAAGATTGGAATCTTGGTAAACAAAATCATCAATAATCTCCCTTATGTAGATGACTCCCCGTTGAGTCCATTGCTTGGCTAACTTAGGAAAGTTAGTGGCAAGACAAATGTTAGGGTCATCCAGAATCAGAGAGGGGCTCCAAAATATAGGCTGGTCCTGTGAAAGTCCTTCTTTCCAAGTATACATACCTCTTACCTTCAACCAAGCCCTAATCCACTTTTTAATAATTAAAGGCATAGTGGTAGGGATAGTAAAGTCGAAGTAGATACTATGAGGAAGCTGCATATTTAGATTTCTCCAGCCAAAGGGGTGGCATTTCTTAATGTAATAGGAGATGAGAGTACTCACAGGGTGATTAATCTGGTTATTACATGCCCTAAAGAAGTACTTTGCAGCCAAAGCAGTGGCCTGCTTCTCAATGTTTATGATCCCCAGACCCCCAATTCTTTTGTGCTTGCAGCATTCTTCCATAGAAATAGGAATCCAACATCTTCTGCTTGATCCACCTGCTATAAACCTTCCAATGATGCTCTGCATTTTTGTCAAGACTTTCTTAGGGGCCATAATGATGGAGGATTGATAGACCTGGGAGGAAGAGATGACCGAGTTTGCCAGAATAGCTCTCCCATTTTTGGAAAGAAACTTGGAATTAAGGGAGTCAACTTTTTTATAAAATTTATCAATTAAATCCTCCCAAAGATCACAAGCATTAACTCTAATAGCAAAGGGGATACCTAGAATTTTAGTTTTAGTATTAGGAGAGAGATACATACAACCCAGTCTTGCTGCAGCAAGCTCACCCTCCTCTTGATGTCTAGAAATCAACTTGGTCTTGACAGGATTGATTCTACAACCCGAGCACTTGCCAAATTCATCCAAAGTGGCCAGAGTATTCTGGATGGATAGGTCCTCCAAATGTAGAAATAAGAAAGTGTCATCTGCAAAATGGACATTAAGAATCTCATCATCCTCCTGAGAGGGAAGCCTGAGACCCTTGATTAGGTGAAGATCCTTTGCTCTTTTAAGGTTGCTATTTAGTCCTTCCATTACAATCAAAAAAAGGAAAGGAGCAAGAGGGCATCCCTGTTTGACCCCCCTTTTGATGTCAAAAAAAGGGCTACATTCACCATTAATGAGAACAAAGCAGATCTAGAATTTTTAAGGATGCCTTGAAGATTGAGATTGTCTCCTCGGAGAATCCAAGTTTCCTACAAAGACCAAAGAAAGAAAAGCCCAACTTACAAGATCAAAAGCTTTTGTGATGTCTAGCTTGAGGAGGCCAATTGGTGGTTGGAATCTTTGGCCCGTGAGATACCCAAAGATGCAAAGAAACAACATTGTCAAGAATATACCTTCCTCTTAGATAAGCACTTTGAGTGTTACTGATAACTTCCTCCAGGATAGGTTTGAGACGAGCAGCCATAGTACCTGAAATTAACTTATACACCACATTGGTCAGAGATATTGGTCTGTAATCAGAGAAAGTAGTAGGGAGCTCCATCTTAGGGATAAGAGCAATTAAACTTGTGTTGATCCTGCTGTCAAGTTGCTTGGTGATCAGGAATTCATTGGCCAAAGAGACAATGTCCATGCCCAATATGTCCCAAGACTTCTTGAAGAACTCACCGAGGCCATCAGTCCCGGGTCCCGCCATTCTCCATCTCCTGCAGAACTTTCAACATTTCCCCCCAGGTGAAGGGCCTAGAAAGAGTGTCATTCATGTGCTCAGTAACCTTCTGCTGGATAGACACAAAATTTTCAATATCTTCTCTATTTATGTTTTCCTCAGTTCCCATGATTCTGGAAAAGTGAGTTTTGGCAGCACATTTGAGCTGTGTGTCATTATCAATATTGTTGCCTTCCCATAGAATGCTATAGATATGATTTCTTTTCACTCTTCCCTTAGCCTTAATGAAGAAGTACTTTGAATTGCTTCTCTCATCTTCCTTTAACTCCTTCACCTTTGCTTTGATCTTCCATCCCCTGGCGATTCTTATTTCTTCTCTTTCGATTAGGATCTTGATCTCATCCTTTTGTTGTCCACTAGCCGAGTCTAACTGAGTTCTGAGGTCCTGCAGATGGGCAGTATTACTTCTATGGATATCTTTCCCCCAAGTCTTGAGCCAATTTTTGATCCTCTTAGAGACTTTGACCCACCAATCCATCCAACCTCTGTTCCCCCTAGGCTTAACCTCCTGAGAAATGATCCGTTGAAGGTTATGCAAAAAGTCATCCTGATCCAAAAGGTTAGTGTTTAATTTAAAATAAGAATTCCTCTTTCTCTGAGGACTATTACCACAAATGCTAATAAGCTGGGGGAAATGGTCAGAAAGAGTGTAGTTGGTGAGGTTAGTGACCCTAGTGCTGTTATTCCAAAGGGATTCACTGAGATAGAACCTGTCATGGAGGCAGCAAACAGGCTGAGCTCTGTGATCATTCCAACTATAGGAGTGGGGAATAATTCTGGCCAAAGAGAGGTGGTGAGAGTTAAGGAGCGCATTCCAGCTTGAGAATTCATTATCAGTCAAAGGTCTGAAGTTGGCGCTCCTCATATAGCTATGAGTAACCATATTGAAATCACCTGCTAAAATGCAATCATCATAAGGAATTCTCTCAAGACTTCTATTAATTACCTCCCAAAGGCCAATTCTATCAGGGGGCTGGTGGTATGCATAAACATTAATGAAGACAATTCTTTTCATTCCAACTTTTCCATGGATAATCTGCCATCTCCTACTATTGTCATTAACCATCTGAATATCCTCCATGTTGAGTCTGTTGTTCCAAGCAATGGTTATGCCTGCAGAAGTGTTGTTGGCTTTGAGAGACCAATGCTGAAAGTTGACAGGCAGAACATCTCTGATGACATGGTTAATATTATCATCATGAATTTTATGCTCCTGGAAAAAAATAAAATCTAGATTCATGGAGCTTAGGCAAACTTTTAATCTACCTCTCTTGCTATTCGAATTGATGCCTTGGATGTTCCAAGTAATGCCTTTAAGACTTAAATCCATTAGAGAGGGTCTTTCTTGGGGATCTTCTTAGAGGTCCCATGGTAAAATCTTTAGGGCTTTTCTTTCCCCTTTTTCTTCTGTTGTTGACTATTGACCAAGTCACATCTTCCAGGTTGGAAGTCTTATTAATGACTTGTATGTCAGAGTCTTCCTCTGAGTCTTCCTTCCTGATCTCTTCACAAGAACCAAAGTTATCATAAATACCAAGATCCAAAGTCGAGATGCTCATATTAGTAGGGTCAACCCTGATAACCACCTTGGAAGGAAATTGAAATATAATGCCTTTATCAGGAAAAAACATACCATGGTGATCTTTACATACATTATATTCCACCCTGGTTTGGTTGGCTTCTCTTCGAATAACCTCTTTGCTGATAATACCATCAGCTTTGTTGACATGATTATTCTCCATGATCTTGGATTTAGGTCTCCAGACTTGCCTGCCATGATTTGTTTCCACCTCCTTTTGCAACTTTGTCTCCTTATTCTCTTTAGGAGGAGGAGAGAAATTAGCTAGAGGCATTTTAGAGTAGGAAATGTTAAGATTAAAAATGCCTCTGTTGGGAATTTTGCATGGAATGCAGTCCTCCCAGTTAGAATAGATCTTTTTCTGGATACAAACAGAGGGGAAACTAGTCTGGGGGATAGAGATCTGAATGATTTCCCCTAAGCTACTAGCAATGGTTCTAAGATGGGAGGCAGTCCAGCATCCCATAGGCAAATTTGTGCAAGATATCCAGGTGGTAGTAGCAATTGTAGAGAAGTCCCCTGGAATATAGAAAGGATCCCATTTCATAATGTAGACTGGATATCCTGAGATAGTAGAGATCTTTCTGATGAGGATTTGAGGGACACTCTTCTCTTCTTTACAGATAATTTGAAAAGTCTTATCATCCAGCTTGAGGATAGAAAGAATAGGAACCAGAAGAGACTTGGTAATCCAGTATTTCACAGTGCTTAAGGGGGGGCATTTTTGGGGGAAATGGGTGAGAATCCCATGATTGGTATATCTGATCTTGGCCGAGTTATCAGCAATATTACACAGGTCAAGAATGCCCTCATCCTTATTGGTTACTTTACCTACATTTCCTGGATCAGTAGCAATATTAACAGAATTCAAAGAATTGAGTAGAGCGTTCTTGTAGGAGTTACCGTTCATTTTGTCATACTTCCCCATAATTGGAACTGAGGACTTCAGAGAATGCTTGGAGACTTTCGTTTTATTTTTGTCCATGTTTTGCTCCTTGATGCTGGTACAGTTATGGCAGTCGCAATTAGCACAGTCCGTCGGGTGAAAGTAACCATTACTGTCAGCAATTCCGCACTTGGTAGGAGTGTGAAGCGGGAGTTGGTATGTTTTGTAATCCATCTCAACTTCTTTCAAAGTCTCGGCGGCAAAGGAAGGGAATCTTCTCTTGAAGCCTTTTCGGAAGCTTTCTATAACATGATCATCTGCCTCCTCCCAGATTTTCACTAACCGGAAAGAGGCTTTTGATTTCCATCCAAGATCCTCAAGTTCTTCTACTAGATTCTTTGCTGTCTGTAACATTTCCGTCATCGATCTTCTAAATATCTGATTTTTTAAGCTGCAACAATCTTCTTTCGAGTGACCTGTTTTTACCCTTATCAGCTGGTACAGAAGTATGTCCATTTCCTGGATTTTCTGGAGCATCTGCCAAGCCAAGTCACGGTCATTGGCTTTGCCTTCTTTGTACTGATTTTCGAGCCTTTGCATTTCGAGATTACACACCATAATCTGCCCTTCTTTTTGTATTCCCATGCAGTTTGATGCGGCTTCTTGCTGTTCTCTGATGATGTCGAAGGCAGCCTTGAGTTCTTTCATCTTAATCCAAGCTTGATCCTTCTTATCATCTAAAACAAAGATTTGGTCCCAGCTTTGAATAATCAAAATGGGATCTGTGTCTTTATATTCATAGGGTATTCTTGCAGAGGATGAAGAGCCTCCCATGGCTGGTTTGTTTGTCAACTCCTTGGTTCTCATGGCGGAAACGGACAAGGAAGGGATCAGAGACAAGAACCGACTGAAAAGAAGGATAAAGAACAGGAAAAAGGATCTTTGAGGGGGGGGAAGAAGGGGGGAGCGGAAGATCCGAAAAAGGGAAAAAGGAAAGCAAGAATGATTGGAAAGGAATGAAAAATCTGCTGAGGCAATGAAAAGAGGCAGGCCCGTACCCTGAGTCCCCTGCAAGGATCTAATCAGGGGTAAGGGGTCCCATCAGTCGTCAGAGGCAGCAGAATCGAAAAACCAGAAAAATCAGAAATCATAAGAAAAAGGAAAAAAAGGGGGGAACCAAGAGTCGACAGGGTTAGTTAGCCACCCCAAACCTCCAGACCACAATACCAAGGTCTCCAAAAAATTCCGCTGGCTGAAGATCGAAGAATTCTGCCCAGTGGTACAGGGGTTCAATACCGAATTCGATGGGGACCTCTAGAAGGAAGAGGTTTCTTTCAAATCTGTTACCCACAGCGATGTAAGGCTGAGAGTTGTGGGCTGACACTCTGAGGGAGCCAATTCTGTCAAAACACAAGATGCTGAGAAAAAACTTGTCAAAAAATTCAAAATCTGCCCTACAGAAACCTATTCTGGATTGATTGGAACTAGCTAGATCTATTAACTCCTCGATGGCTTGAAGAGTATCCTCATGGCCTTGGGGTGGGATGACAAAACCCAGCCCTTGGAGAACAGCTTCGAGTAAAGCCTCATCCATCAGGGCTGGGTAGTGCACACCTCCCGAGGCGCGAGTGGGAAGCGCTTAGTGTCATTCGTTCCCAAATTCGGTACATCTACAAGATCACAGATCTCCTATGCGCACTGCATCTTGATGCTTGCTGCATACGAAGCTACATCAGTCCAAGGGTCAAGAATCACAAAATGAAGGTGATTCACTTGCTATTCTTACGCACATGATGATTTGCTACTACCAGTCTGACACTAAAGACATTTATCAAAAAGCTTTGCGCATCTGAAGAGCAAGGTTCTTCACACTGCCTCCATTTTCCTAAGGTATCAACCTACATGTTTAGTTACTGCATCTGACCAAGTCGTATTGAAGACAACAAGATTCTATATAATTTATAACATACCAACAACTTTATTAAAGCAAGTTGTATTGAAAGCAGCATGATTCTGTCTTAAATTTTATAGCATGCGAACTCCTTTACTTTTCTTACATGTAATAATCATGGAGACAAATGATATCAACAAAATAAAGAATTCGATTCAAACTCAAATTTTCCTAGGCCATAGAGGCCTGTATTTTCTCATGGAATTTGATTTCTCGCGGTATTCATAAGCCTGTATTTTCTCATGAAATTCGATTTTTCACAGTGCTTACCTTTGTATCTTAATGCATTTTGCATAAAACAATCAAGAGAAGCCAAATGGAAATGGTACTTTCCAAAATACAAGCAAGTAGGAGGCAATTTAAGTTGTACATACATATATAGCTAATTTGAGACTAATTTGATGGACGACCTCAATTGAAAAAATAGGTATTACAATCACATCTTCATGTCCCACCTGAATGTTATAATAATCTACATTTAGAAACAATCAACACTTGAATTCTTATTCTTATACCTCTAAACTTTCACACAAGGTAGGTATCTTAACATTAACCATATAATTCAAACGGATTTATGTTTGAATTCAATCCCATTGTGCTCTAATGTCTATAGGATATAACTTCAGAGAGTCCATACTCACTCAAATGCACCCTATTCCTACAGTACGTGATCCCTTCTGTCCACGCATTACAATCTCTTTGAGTTAGTGCCTATTAACCATGAAGTTGTATTTTGTTTTCGTATATATGTTACCAAGCATAAATGCTTTGTGCAGCCATATTTTTCTTCTTTCCAAATTAGTACTAAAGTCCGGCAACGCCGGGCACTAAAACTAGTATATAGTGATTGTTATTGCAGTGAAATTCGGGCATCTGTTCTGGAAAAGCCCCTGTCCAAGCTTGAATTTGAAAATCTTACAAAAGATGATGTCCAAAACTTGCAATGAGAACTTCTGGAATTAAAGATAGGGAGCTAGATACAAGATATGCACATTGATGTAAGCTACTTTCAGAGTTTTTTTGTCCTTTATATTCAGATATGATATTTATGATTATGAATGTATCATCAGGTCAAATTGTTATATACAGCAGAATGTGAACTTTGTATTGAAGTATTTTGCAGCATGGATCCTTATTGCAAACATTGTTTTGTAGAGGTCACTACAAACAGCTTTAGTAATTTACTGAGTACTGGGAGTGCTATAGCACTGAGTAAGAAGTCACCAAAAAATATGTTTGTGTTAATCGATATGTTTGTTTGTCATGGTTGCATTTTTAGATTTTAATTCAGCAATGTGAGAATATATCTCTATTAAATGGGCAACTCTCCCATCAAATCTTTGTTTTTGTCATTTACCTTTCTCAATCAGTAAACAATACTAGAAAAGGAGAACTTGTGAGTAACCTATTGGCACCTTCAGATCAATGTAATTTGCACCTTGCAAAGCATGTTTGTACACTAGTGTCATACCACGTCTTTCGCCATCCGACTTTTCCTCTCTCCGAATTTACTAAATCGCTTAGCTTGATCATTAGAGATACTTTGGAAATTAGCAAGACACTAAAGTGTCACAATCCATGCTCATGCTACAATCATAAATTCTAAAGCTAACCTGCCATTGCATTTTTAACACATCATAGTCATATTTCCGTTTCGCCATAAGACCACCCTCTGCGGCTGTGGAAGAAAAAGGGTAGCACTATAGAAACTTCCATACCTACATTGAATTGAAACAAAGACTTACTGAAGAATATTGAAATAACCACTGCGGGGCGTACAAGAACATTAGTAAAATGAAGCAGACCTCACAACATGGATTCTGCTCGATATATGCCTCTTCAAAGCATTAGGATCAATTATTTGGCCCTCGTTTTTCAGAAAGATTGCCCATTTCCATTATAGTCAAAGTAATATAAGCTTTCGAAGTAGAATAATAATCAATATCCTGCAAAATATGATTTGTATTTCCCATGGGCGGACACATCAAAAATGATGCCCACATCCTCCTTAAAATCCCCCGTAAAAACCCCCTCAAAATCCCCCTTTTCGTGGAATAGCAATGATTTTTAGAAACGGGGTATTTGGCCACATTCCCCCCTTTGTGATTTTGTAGATTAGTATCCTCTTATTTGAAGTTTTTTTTTTATATCCCCCATTGCCATATGCAATGTTCATACCCCATATCCTTTTCTAGCAACAATCCCCCTTTATGATTTTGTAATTTAATATCCCCTTACTCGAAAATTTCTTCATTTATACCCCATTTCGAGATATGCAATATTTATACCCCATTTCGTGCAACTAATATTTATACCCCTTTCCTCAACAATCCCCCTTTTATGATTTTGTAGTTTCATATCCCCTTACTCAAAATTTTCTCCATTTGTACACCATTTCTACATATGCAATAATCGTACCCCATTTCATGCAACCACTACTCATACCCCTTTCCTTAACAATCTGCCTTTATGATTTTGTAATTTGATATCCCCTTACTCAAAAATTTCTTCATTTGTACCCCATTGCATATATGCGTACCCCTTTAAAACAACCAATGTTATACGTACCCCTTTAAAACAACCAATGTTCATACCCATTATGATAACAATCCCCCTTTGTGATATATACTCTCATATAAAAAATTCTTTCAGTTGTACTGTTTCTACATGCAATGTGTTCCCCGTTTCCATATTAAACAATCCCCCATTTCCATATGCAATGTTTTAGCATGTTCCCTATTTCTGCAACCCCGCCTTTGTATTTAATAGACTAGTATCCTCTTATCATGGCATCCTCTTATCACGGCATGTTGTCAATGTCTATAACTTGTAAGATCTGTTTCTCGACTAATACCTATTGTTACCAAGATTCACTTCTCATTTGCTTAACGCTATAACATCATATATACCTAACAATTTCTCACTTTACCAAAGATTTCATCTTCCTTATTTATTGCTAGACAAATCAAGTATGCTAAAGTTTCACCCAAGGACCTCGCTACGTTGGATGTGGAAATAAGATGAATGCCTATTGTTTGGCAATGGTCAGAATAAAATGTGCAAATTGTAACTCCAAATGGAGTTGCAAATCCAATGTTGTGCATCCCATTGTTGTGTGAACATTTGAACGGATATTTAAAAGCAAATTGCAAAGATCTCAAACTAGTATCGGATATTGACCCAAGCAAATTAGAGCAGAGCGGCTTGAGCTCACAATTGGGAATAAGGATCGAAAATTACTATACTTTTCGAGCTTAAGACTTTCTCGTCGAATTTGCAAATCCCAAAGAAAGTCTCTTGATTGAACCAATTTGCTCGCTCCCCGCATTTAAGTTTAGCTTCGGTTTCAATACATACTCGAGAATGTGAATAGTGATTGCAATTTAAGCCATAAACCAAAGTATAATTAAACTGTTAAACTTCTAAGATGCACATTGCAAAAGTATGCATACCGCATGCAACAAAGCGGATTGTAAAAGGAAGAAACAAAGTGCATCAGAAAAGAAGGAACCACAAGTGAATCCAAAATTTGAGGTTTGCCATTATTACGTTAGAGCCCAAATTTTGTTTGCTAAATCAAATGCATTAAATGGCATGCTAATAAATTATAATGGCTCCTATTGCAAAGAAATAAGGCCAGCCCATGAGCACTACAACCGCATGAAATGAACTCTCGATCTTAGCATAAAACAATTAACTATCAAGATCTCTCGTACAAGATCTATTGTGCAACAACAAAGAGGAACAAATTAAAGCGGCCGAGAACCCGCTTGCATGATGTGGCCAAAGAAGAGAGGATGCAAAAAGCAGATTCCGAGAATAATTTAGTTATGGTTGCAAACTAGATGGCCATGGCATGCGTAATAAATGGGCCTCGTGCAAAGAGATTTTTCAATACAAATAACTTGTATACCTTGTTAACTAAGCCCGTACAACACGTGCAAGGACCAGATTTGTTAGGACAGTACTAAAAGCGTAATCCCCAGAGGTGTCTGGTCTAAACCATCTGTAACTCAGTGCTGTACAGAAAGAGACATTGGAACTTGCCCAACTTGAGAAAAGCAGCTATGTAGGATCTAAAGGATGAGCAATGCATCTGCAGTGATGGTTCCCACTGCCCTAAGTTACCAAAGGTAATTTTAAACATGCAACATAGTAACTCTTCCAGAATCGTTAAATATATAGAACCTAGTTTAATGCTAGAAAAAAAGATCAAACCTGGCACGGTGCCTTCCATGTATTTGAAGCATCAATTCGAACTGTAATTACGGGTCTTGCATCCAGCTTATCCAATAACCCTTTTATCGCCATGGCCTTGCAAAATAAGCCATAATAGACAAATCATGTATGCCAACAGAAAAATTAAAGCGACAAAATTCTTATATGCCAAAGATCTAGTCGATTTGTAAGGCATCTAGCCGATCTTCTATCGATCTCGCCATAAAACATCGCCAACACAAATTCGCCATCTCAGATATGGGCAACTATTTTTGTATCAGAGAATGTTGAGAACGACTTCCATAATTGAATTTAGCCAAAGAAATGCATGTCATACAGCCACCTAATCTCCAAATATATGAAAAGAATGGAAAACTCTGGAGTTCGCACTGCTTCTCATTAAGATCCGGTGTTCTTAAAAGATGCCCTTCCAAAACAGAGTCCGGGTCGAACAAATTTTACCACGCCAAGGTTAAGGAAGGACAAAGCCACATCATAGAAACAATACGATAATCGCCATGCGCTTTAAGAATGGACTGCCGAACACCGACGACAAAACCTATTCGCAAAAAAGCGAAAATAAACTCGAGCTTGCTCGGCAAAATGGCTTAAATAGAAAAAAAAAATAGAAGGCACAACATTAAAAAAAAAATAGAAGGCACAACATTAAAAAAAAAATAGAAGGCACAACACCCTTATTCTAGAATGTTCTAAAATCCCTTGGTATAGTGCCTCTCAAAACCAACATAGCAATTAGAAATTAACAAATTGTTTGAAAATAAAAAGATGGAGGGTTGTTTTTCTATATGTAGTTTACTTGTCCAAGTTGCCCATGGCCGCAATCCATCCGAAATCATATTAGCTAACTCCATAATTATGTCATAATTGATGGCGTGCCTTTTGCCTCATCTTGCAGACCCTCCAAACATTATCTAATTAAGGCCCCTTTAGCTAAGGTTTTAATAGATTTCATATTAAAACCACTTTCCGTAGCTAAGAGATTTATTTAGCCATTAAAGTGGATTCTTATAATTACGCCTTTCCAAATTAAAAATTCATATGGTTCCCGATCGCAAAGAATCGCCTATAGCACTTATCAACTAATTCCTAGGCTAGTCCCTTCTCCAGAACAAGCCCATATAATTATCTTAATTATTTAATTACAAAAGAGATATTTATTCTTTTTAACATTTCTTTTCAAGCAATGCCGCTTTTATACATATATTCCTACCTTTCCACCTTTTCCCAAAAGTCCCCTTGTGGAGATGAGATGTCAAGGTCCAAGCGCCAAAAGAATTTCAAAACATCCAAATAAATGATGGACGACTAAGAAACCTTTCCGCCAAAACCCTCTTCATGGGAGAGAGGCCGATGGTCCTTATATTGCACAAAGGTCTAGGGCACTCTAGAATGTTACAAAATGACCTTCACATACATAGTCATTAACTTCTCAAAACCAATCTAGCAATTAAGAACAACAAATTGTTTGAGAATAGAAGGATAAAGAAAAAGAAAAATGCAATCCCTCCATTATGCCACCATTACTCCTACTAAACCTACTACCCCATTTCTTCTCATCCCACGTTCTAAATTGCCATCCCCATTACTCCCTCGTTACTACCCCTATTAACCCCGACTAGCCCATTTCTCGTTATCCCCATTCTTCATTTTTTTAATAGACATCCCCATGTTCTAAATTACAATCCCCCATTACTCCCTCATTACCCCTACTAACCATGACTACCCTATTTCTCGTCATCCTCCATTCTCCATTTTTTTGTAGAAATCCCCATGTTCTAAATTGCAATCCCCCTATTACTCCCTCAATTACCCATAGTACCCCCGACTACCCCATTTCTCCTCATCCTCCATTCTTCATTTTCTATAGAAAATCCCCATATTCTAAATTGCAATCCCCTCGCTACTCCCTCATTACCCCTACTAACCATGACTACCCCATTTCTCCTCATCCCCCGCTCTTCATTTTTTAGCGTAAATCCCCATGTTCTAAATTGCAATCCCCTTATTACTCCCCCATTACCTCTAGTACCCCCGACTACCCCATTTTTCCTCATCCCCCATTCTTCATTTTTTACAAAGAAATCCCCATGTTCAAATTGCAATCCCCCGCTACTCCCTCAAGACACCCTAACATAGAACTAGAATCCCCTTCTCCACAGGAAATTATCCTTTGTTCGTCAATTCCCCATTTCCAAAAGGGGGTATTTTAAGGAGGATGTGGGCATCGTTTTTGATGTGGGAGGAAGTGCTCGCCCCCAATCTAATGATGGGATATCGTTCTACAAATCTGTATCAGATTGTTGTAAAATGGGGCCAAATCTCAACTTAAAATAATATTTGATGTTTTAGTGTGCCTTCCCTAGTAAAGCAAAATGTCTTACTGGTGACATCAATGAACATTCTAGCTCTCCAAAAGCTAAGATGCAGGCTGAGAAAAGTACATTGCACCATCCACAAACTCAAGTGTGCCCACATTATGGATGTCTGCCCTTCATTTCAGCACCATCAAACGGCTGCAATTTTCAAAGAATTAAACATTTAATAGCACAAACAATTTACTTACAATTACTTAGCAATCCTCCCCATATATTATATATAGAACCACAAAAACAACATTAGTTCAACTGATTAGCTAAGATTGTTGCATGATTTCCTGTCATATACTGGGGTCCAGGAACATAGTTTTTGAAGATGGAACCATAACCCTCCAAGTAAAGGGGAATGAATGATGATGAATCAATTTATAAGGTGGCCCTCTTGGGCATAGAAGTTAAGAAATCTTGCAAAAGTGCTACAAATTCATTTTCCACATAGTTCTCTATTGAACAATTATTCATGGAAGCTAATTTTGCTTCTAGAGCCTAGTTGAGCACACTCTCAATACAAATCAACAACACAACCACCATGCTGAATGAATGAGCCATAGGAGCCCTCCTCTTTACTTCCAAAAAAATATACAAGTTTTAGAATACTTCCAACAAAGTTCCTCATGCCTACCGGCCTTTTTGGATATACAAGAATAAGCATATATCATGAGATACACCCGTATAATAATAATGGACTATAAAGTTATAATGAAGATCTTTAAGCCTTCACACCATTGTTCGCAAAACAACGACCCCAACAAAATAAGAGTTCATCGACCTCAGAAAGACATCCACTCGTTCTAAGGACAAGCCAACTCCATGAGGCAAGCTATACCTACAGGTCCATTCCATCTCCAGGCCAAATGAACGTGAGGATAAGTGCACTCGTGTCAATCAACCTCAATCTGCAACCTGCAAAAACCACCAGTGCAACATCCATTGGGAACGAGGCCCCTAGCCCAGGTACGAGGACCAGCAGATCTCGGCATGAGGGCGAACACCCATGACATGAAGGCCACCACAAAATCGACATCTCTCCCCATTACTTGGCATAAGAGACACCATGTCGCTGGCACGAGGACCATCACAAAATCCTTGAATAAAATGAAAGACTTGAAATACAAAGGCATGCCAAAAGAGATCGCCAAACATGAAAAGGGAGTCACCACAACATCAAAACTTAGCACGAGGACCACCAGACATCATACAAGAACTCAAGATCAATAAGGCTAGAAAACTTAAACGGGTGAGAGGGCGGGAGGGGGGGACAAGCGACCACAAAAGAAGAGGCTCAAAGACGGCTGATGAAAATAATAGAGATGCAAAAAGGTTATAAATACTCTAATGGGAACCCTCTCAACTAGCCTCAAGAAGCGGATTTATCTGCTAATCTTGAAACGCAGATAAATCATACTTCTAGAGCCTAGTTGAGCACACTCTCAATACAAATCAACAACACAACCACCATGCTGAAAAAAGAGGCAGAAAAAGAAGGTGCTCACTCACTCAAGAAAAACCAACGAATCCTCAAAACTCAGAATTTTTAGTCCATCAGAGAGCAGGGAGATGACTTACTCAAGGAAAAATCAACAGATCTTGGAAAGTCAAAATTACAGCTCCATCAAGCAAAGCGCAAAGAGTAGAGACTACAAATGGCCAAACCATCAAACCTCCAACGCAAAGATGAGAACTTAAAAGCCCATATAATGTGCCAAATGCCAAACCAAACTACGATGTGGCCAACAAAACAAAACCACGACTCAAAATGAGAAGAGGGCTAAAGTGTATAATATAGAGCTAAATTAGAAGTACAACACCAGAGAACTCAAAACGAAGGCCCATCTCCCTAAAACAAAGCCAACAACCTACAAACTGAAAATGAGAGAAATAAAACTCGAACATAAAAGTCCAAATAGACTACCAACAAGTAGTAAAAACTCAAATGACAGCGAGAAAGGAAACCTTAAAGCATATGAGACTAGGACCAACTAATATAGAGACCATTATATTAACTCCAAGTGGCAATCAACTAAGAGGCAACCAAACTTCCTGCACCACTATACCACAACCACCAACAGGTTAAAATCGTAACCAATAATACTAGAAGAAAGGAAAGAGAAACGTATCTAATGTGCAAGGACAAATAGAAGAAGAAAAAAAAAACCCCTACAAAACTCCAATATCCCATATTTAACAAGTAACGCAAAAGCAAAAGGTACAACTGTGCCATATCTTAAGAAACCACAAAACAACCTGCATAAGACGCATAAACCTAGAAGGCATTTCAACCCCAGGAACCTTGAAATTAAGCCCCAAAGAGTCTTGTCAAAACAACTGAAGAAAAAGGAGAACAAAAGGAAGATTCAAACTCCATGCCCTTCAATATTCGACATGGTTTATGAGCAGACACCATTAACTTGGGTTTCTGAGGACAGTATGGCAGGTGTTACCATGTGTCAACAACTCATAACATCTAATGAGTCAAGAAAGATGAGCATAAAGTTGAAAAGAACAACAATCCCACCCCTTCGGGCATCAACACAACACAAATAGTCTAGAAGAATTACATATGATTTCTACAAAGGTGAGCTATAGCTAGACACTCAACGATAAGAGGACAGAACTCAACGATGACTGGCTTTAACAAATACCAAACAAACCTAAGGCACCCAAGAGGAACAAAGAGTCTAAGGCACCCAAGAGGAACAAAGAGTCCAATGACTTAAGTGTCTTGTTACTTAAAAATCCAAAACGGCTTAAATATCCATATGCTAAGTGAAGAATGTACAATCATGCTTAAGGGAACCACATGCTAAATGAAAATTGTACCATTTGGCTACTAATAAACACTTATAAGATGCAGACAACAACATACTCAATAGGGAAAATAAAGATATGGCAAGGACAGAATTGAACCAAAGAGCCCAACAACTTAAAAGTGTCTTGCTACTTAAAAATCCACAATGGCTTAAATATCGATATGCTAAGAGAAGATTGTACCATCAGGCTTAAGGGAACCACATGCTAAGGGGAAATTGTACCAATGTAGCTACTAATAAGCACTCACAAGATGCAGAAAACATGCTCAAAAATGACATACTCAATATGAATGCACGCTGCTCAGGACCGTAACTAGACTCTCCACAACATGAACAAGAGAGGACAAAATTGCTTAAAAGAACCACTAATACCTATTGAACACTCATGAGATGTGAACCGCACACTCCAAGCAGAACTATGCCATAATACCTACTGAACACTCTCACTCATGAGATGTAAACCACACACTCTTAACATAATTCAAATGTCTTCCTACTTGCTGCTCAGAACTATATCCAGAATGCACACTTCTAACTCCCACTCTTGTAAAAGGCTAAAACTTCATGACATCTGGACAATCAAAGTAAAAAGCAAAGAAATACTACTACCTGTCAACCTAATGCACTACGATAATACAAGACACTACAGACTTAGACAAGGCTGTCCAACAAAATCAAAGTGGTGTGGCATAAACTTGTACAACCACTTCAAGAGTTATCTAAATGGTCAGCATAGGTAAGCACACATTACAAAATCAATATTGCATACATGTACCCATCCGTTATCTACCTGGCCATCATCAACAAAGACGAGAAGGTAAGCACACATTATACAATCAATGCCGCATGCATGTATCCATCTGTTCAAGTGCAAAAAAAAAAAAAAGGTCTGTTCATAACACATTATAAACTGCCATGGGGACTGTAACATTGGTCGGCCATGGATATGTAAAAATCATAGGGTTTCTAAAGGAATAGATGACAAGACAAAGCTTGATATTCTGACACGCATGAGAGCATGAGGGCACAACAATCCAGCCAAGAAGTCACGTCAAGATATGTTCACCTATCATCACATCTACCCTATCTCAACATAACTGAAAACAGGCTAACAGCAAAGTGGCAACCAAAACCTATGCTAACAGCAAAGTGGCAACCAAAACCTATGATCGGGCATCCAAACACTATGATAGACCAACGGAAAGGCAAGGAGAAGAGTAACTAAGGATAGGCAAGAGAAGAGTAACCAAGAATATGAGAGACGTTAACTTCAAAGAAGAGACAAGAAATGTCAGACTACAGAATGTGGACTACTACAAGAATCAAAGAGGGAAGAAACGGAGGCAAAAGAGGATTAAGGCAGGCAATGGCATGAGAGCAAACAGATCCAAATGACTACTACAAAAAATTCGTGAACCAACATAACAAGATTGCCAAAACAATCGCCAACTATCTCAAAACTTCTGATAGGCCATCATGACAAGACTCCAGAGATCAACTAAACTCAAATAAAAATGATATGAGGCAACTTATAGGCTTACCGAGATCACATGATCTAACTTTACTGAAGGCACAGAGATGCATGCTCCAAGCTCAAAAAACACCAATACTAAATGAAGTTAGCCATCTCCAGACTCGTCCGTAGCCAGTATTATCCATGATTTTACAATCTTCTAGGTCAACTTATCTTCAGACACTGCAATAGCCTTAGTACGAGCACAATATCATACTCCAAGCTCTGAACAAATGCATTCTAGATCGAAGCTAGCCTCAGTAAATTTCTCTACACTAATTAGCAACCAGAAAAGCATGACCAACAGGCTGATGCGCAACTAGAAAATAACAAGCTCTAATAATTCTGACATACCTTTTGTTCTGTCTGTCATTTCAGTAAAAAAGGTTAACACAAGACCAAGAAGCTTCTAGAGCTCAACTCGCAACTGCAATCCTTCTCCGAGCAAGGCTATGGCAACTAAGGAGCAAAGCTATGGCAACTAAGGATATGACGTAGGAAGTCCTGGCCATGTCTGAGACTGACGAACCTGTTCCTGCCAAAGCAACAAATGACAGAGAAAGCATCCTTGTCCTAAAAATAAAAACGTGAGAAATAAACCATAAATAACATCTCGTATCTCTATGGCATCCTGGTCGGCAAGTGCTTGATGCCACAAAAATTTCAAAGAGAGCTCGTCTCTGCAAAAGACTCCGCTCAGAATCCAGCCTCAACAATCTGCAGCTCAGCCCCAAACCCTAGCTTGGCAGTTTATGTGCAACAACGCACTCCAAAGGCTAGCCATAACAAATCCAACACAAGTACTTAATTGTCGATTCAAGCTGCTTTAAAATCGTCACAAGGACTAGACAAACGAATAAACAAGGCTCTCATAAACTCGTTGAAATTATCTTGCACGATCACAACGGCTTGAACGAGCAACTCATACACAAAATTGAACACGCAAATGGTGCGAAGCCAGTGGTAAACGGGATTGCACCTAGAGAAAGAGGAAATTGAGAATCCACAAATCGACCACAAAGGGGGAGGATCGCACAGACGGAAGAGAAAATTAACAAGCGACCACAAAAGGAGAGGCTCAAAGACGGCTGATGAAAATAATAGAGATGCAAAAAGGTTATAAATACTCTAATGGGAACCCTCTCAACTAGCCTCAAGAAGCGGATTTATCTGCTAATCTTGAAACGCAGATAAATCATACATATATATGTTTGCAAAGCTAGGCTCGAACCATGCAAAGCTCTGGAGTCTTAGCTAGCATGGCAGGCTGCTCCTTTATGATAGATGATATGTAAAGTAGGTTGAACAGGTTATTATTTCTGTTTTGGTTAGTTCAATATTTCTCCATGAGGCATGTAAGAATAAAGAATGTACATCTGATATTTTATAAGAGGTGTGTGGCTGCAACTCTGACACAACATCCTCACTTGGTTCAACCTGCCAGAAAGAGGAGAGACGTTCAAGTTCAGTATGATGTCTACGGCCTTGTTCGGCACCTAAATTTTCTAAACTACCAATCAACTGGGCTGTGGTATTACGCGCAAACTTTGTAACCATAAAAAACTTCTCCAAAACTTGGAAAGAAAACTCATGTGCAGCATCACGTGTATGATTCTATCTATATATTTGAGAAGAACCCTCATAATTTTCATCCTACCCATGGATTGGTATTTCTTGAGAAGATGACTCTTTTTGTGGAGCCATTGTCACCTACATCAGATCCAATGATGTGAGACTTTTCTGTTGTGTATAAATTCCGATCTGGAAGAAACACGAACTATTGATATGCACAAGCGACAACTTGGCAAGATGCAAAGCAATATGAACAGCCTAGTTCCCCTTGATAATACAATCTAATAAGATATCATGACTAGTAAGCTGGTCCATCTTTCATTTTAGCATGGTACAAGTGTACATCAATATTACCAATGGACAGAGAAACAAGTCAAGGAAAGGATTTCTTTGGCTTTATCATTAAACGAGAAGAGATAATGAAAAAAACCTTTTGTCATAAGCCAAACTACTTTAAAATGTACTTGTTAGATATCTTCCATGATCATTGATTGGCTATTTCATGCCAATAATAAATTTGGGGCAGAAAAAAAATTAAAGCGGAACCTTTTTCAGAATGATTGACCGCCTAAATTCTTGAAAGATCTGTAAGAGTATGCATTGGTTGTGATTAATGTGAGGCCAACCAGCTATACATAGCTCTATCAGACCAGTGCGCCTGCATTCTTGGTGCTTGGCAATGGCGTAAGAAACTTCGAAGGTAACATATTCACCTATGTGAAAAACAGTTGTCAAAGCTAGTTATGGAGAAATGCAAAGGTACATAAATACTTTTCTGTTCTCTGCTAAGCTTGGCCATCGCTGAATGACTGTCACCTTACTAGATCTGCTACCAGGTGAGAGATTTTCGGTCGTGAAAGCTTAAGGGGCTGGCTGCAATGCTTTGCCGCACATAAACATTTCCTTTTTCTAGGCGGTCAGTTTTTGGCAAAGCCAATGATATGATTCCAAAGATTTCAATGCCTTTCATAATTAACATTTTTCTTCCAACGAAGATTTTGGAAAAAAGCATTTGCCAACGTAATAGAATCCATCCAAATGCTTGAAGGTCACAGACTATTTGAAATTCATTAACTATGTTTTTTGTGTGTATGTGTGTGTGTGTGTGTGTGTGTGTGAGAGAGAGAGAGAGAGAGAGAGAGAGAGAGAGAGAGAGAGAGAGAGAGAGAGAGAGAGAGAGAGAGAGAGAGAGAGAGAGAGAGAGAGAGAGAGAGAGAGAGAGAGAGAGAGAGAGATGAAATGAAATGAAATGTTTTATTACGTCCTTTAGAGACCTATCAGGTCTATAGAATGAGAAAGTACAAAACACAATGTATCACCATTATCATAAACCTCCTACTCCTCACTCTCCATATTTTTTACTTCTTTTTTCAAGCAAATACATCTTTTTTGTAGCACCTCATCTATATAAGAACACAAGTATTTTGTTGAGAGTCCTAAGAGCTCAACTAATGAACTTTCTTGCATAGAGTATTGGAGTCTAATGTCTTCATAACACTTAACAGTATAACAGGGTGTGCGCTTCATCTTCAATCATACCATCAGGACACAATTCACATATACGGTCAACCCTTTCTATCCACTGCCATCTTCCAGTCTCAATTTTCAAATAGTGTGAGCTCAAACGCATACGAGCAAGCAAATGCCTATTTGAGATAGGTATATTCTCTGACAAGTATTTTACTACCTGTAAAGACGGGTTAATAGATTGCTGGTAGAAAGACATCTTTACCTCTTGGACCGCACTCCAGGTTTTAATTTGAAACTTATGACAAACTAGATCTCGTATTCTATCTCTCTTGCCCACTAACTCACCTACACTGATATTCCATTTCTGCAACCAACAAATTACATCATGGTACGAACCTTTATCCGTGGATGCTCTTTTAGCTATACTGGGAAGGCGATCTTCACTTAATGCATTGACCTTGAGCAAGTAAGAGGCAGTCTGAGTCATTGCTTCTCCCTCAAGAGGCAGCATTCCCACTTCTGCAAGCATCATCGCATATGGCGTTTGCATTTTCACCCCTAGCTCAGTGCGCAAAAATTTCTTTTGCAAATTCTCTACCTTTTTCCATAGCTTGGCCGTCAAGCTTGGAGCCCATACTTCACAACCATATAGTATAACTGTTTGTACAAGTGCTCTATAAAGCTGCTTCTTCAAATCCCAATTCCAGAGATGTATTTTATGACATTGCTTTTGCATTGCACAAAGCGCCTTAAGCGCATTACTGTATCGCTGCTCTATGCATTCATCCCATAAGTAATTGCTACTAAAAATAATTCCCAAATACTTAAAAGATGTTACGGTTTCCAATGGCATGTCTCTGTAAGTAAAATCATGTTTGCTCCTTGTGCCAATAATCATAACCTTCGAATTCGTCTTCGTGGTGTTCACCATCATACCTGTCTTTGAGCAAAAGGTTGATAAGGCCTCAAGATGCCTTTCCAAATCCAGCTTTGTTCGCGCAAACAAAGCCACATCATCTGCATATAAAAGGATGGCAATGACATACGCCAACAACGGGGATCCAACACCACCATGAAAAACGATCCAATCTTCCAATTCATCAATAAAAATTCCAAATAGAGTGGGGGACAATGGGCAGCCCTGTTTCACGCCAATATTGCTTGCTATTCTTCCACTGGCACATTCTGACTAGGGATACGAAAGCTCTAATAGCACTTACTCATACAAAACTTTAACAGCATGTCTGATGGTAACTGGAACATTCAATGCTTCCAATCTATCCCATAACTTCCCTCTTGGCACAGTATCAAAAGCGGTTTTAAAATCAATAAATGCAATAAAAACAGGCTTCTTTTTACCTTTGACGCTCTCCACAATTACTCTCAATGTAACCAGCTGGTCTATGGTAGAATGTTTAGGTCTAAATCCAGCTTGTCCATGTGCTCTGACTCCATTTACCTCAGCCCACGTACTCAATTTAGATTCAACTATGTTCGCAAAGATCTTAGCTCATAAATTACTCACCATAATAGTCCTATAATTGCTCACTACCTCTTTATCACCACCTTTATGAACTGGAACAGCCTTATTAGATTGCCAAGTTTGTGGGAATCTCTCCACCAGTATCTTATTGAACATCTTTGTAATATAAGGCACCCATTTTTCCCCTGCCCGTTTGAGCATTTCGGCCACTAGACCACAGTTATCAGCAGCTTTTCCATTTGCTAAGTGCCATATTCCATTGCTTATATCCTCCTCTGTAAAAAAGTTTTCAACCTGTGCCTGTGATAAATGGGTTTCATTTACAAGCTCTTTTTTAAAATACAATGCTGCTATATGCTCAAGGAGAAGATCACCTCGCAAGTCTTTGCATGGTTGTGCTTTCCTTTTTAACTTATGCCAGAATTTTCGTGGGTCTTGTACCCATTCATTGCAAAGCATGGTCTACCTAAGGCTAAGATATGCACGCTTTTTCTTCCTGACCAATTGCCTATAACGCTTATGTTGCCAGATTTTATCTTCCTCTGATGCATCTAGATATCTCTGACGTGCGGCTTTGCAATCTACATCATACCAAGAATTACACGGTAATCCTTTGCATGCTCTATTATGCTGAAAACACTCCTTAGAAGCCTTTAATAATGCATCTGTCATCAATGCACTCATCTGTGCTCCTGTATTCTGTGTCGGCACCTGTATGCTGCTCAAGCAACTCTGAAAAATATATCCGCTTTTCTATAGTCCATGACCATGGTTGTCAATCTTTTCCTCTCTTGAGTACGTGAAGATGTGATCTCAAGAGAGACGAGTAACGGATGATGGTCTGATTCTGCTTGTGCATCCAAGATTTTTAATTCCTTAATTCTATGCACACTGTCCTCATTACATATTAAATAGTCAACAACACTTCTCCCTTTACAAGTGCAAATATCAGTGCCTAGGAATTTACTTATGTCATTACTTATGCCCTTTCAGGGAGCTCGCCCATGCTATATAAGTCCAGGGGCATGAGGGCACAAGGGACATTAATTTCTATTCTATTCTATTCTATTCTATTCTATTCTATTCGTAAATCAAAACTAGAACATACCGCTAAGAGGGGTCTACCCAAAGAAGTAACAGCCCCTTCGTCTTTAGATATTCTCGCCCAACCAAGCGTATGCGGTTCTTCTTTACTCGCCTCCTCAAACCACAGGGCTTCGCCTTCTTCTTTAAGTATGCGTGCTTGCAAACTATTTGTCCTTCCGTTGAAGTCGCCCATAAGCATCACTTCCCCTACCGACTGATATCTAATTATATCTTGCTCAAGATGAAACAGGGGATCACTAGAATCTAGATCCATTCTTTTGTAAGCTTTCTTGTCAAGGGGTGCAAAATAGCAGACATCAAGAAATAATCTGTTTTCACCAGTACCTAGCACTTCAAACCAGATGTATTGATTATGACTCCTTTTTTATTTTTTTCAGCTGATTCGCATGCCTGTTTCTAACATAACAGGCAATCCCGCCATTACCTTTATTTCCTTTTTTGAATCTGGGATTCCATACAGAGGTAAGTAAGAAGAAACTATTTATTTCTGGCAGTGAGCATTCATCATGCTCATGTGTTTCTACAAAGAAAATTGCATCTAGCTGATCTAGTATAGGCTCCATAACCACAGCTTTTTCTATATTGAGTTTATTAATATTCCATACAGCCCACCTGACGGCCTCCAGTTCCTACATAACTACTACTTTACCATTCTTCCAGTATGTTTTTTGACCATTTGCTCGGGCATCTTTATCTTTTTGTATCTCTTTTTTCTTGTCCTCAAGCTGCTCCTTTGTCAAATGTTCATTAATCCAAACTTTTTTATTCTTTAACATTTTACTCCGTCTCAGAACTCGCATCCAGTCCCCTTTGTTGGCAAATTTTACAATGATGTGCCTAGTTTTCTCGCCTTTCCTTCCAACCCGATAAGCATCAGATATGTTTGGCTGAATTTTAAGGTTGTCTTGCAAGAAATTCTCCACCACAATATATGTGTCTTCGTCATCTACTTCATCTAATCCCACAATTCTCAGATTGTTTTTCCTTTCCTGATTCTCTATCACTGCTGCTATCTTATCCTCTAGCTGCACTGCACTTTCTAAATTCTGCCCATTTTCAGATTTGGAATTTTCAGAGAACAGACGAGTTTGAAGCTCAGAAATCCTACTTTCAAATGCTGCCAACATTTTATTCATCATATTCTCCATCAATTTCATCATACCTCAGATGATTCTGGTTCAAAATCTGTAAGACCATATCTAATGGCACTAACATACCTGGCTGTGCAATCGTTGGAGGAAAAGGAAAAGATTGACCCATCTGCAGCCCATTTGATGCCACCCCTGCAGCCGGTTCCTCTTCATCAGAGGAGTTATCAGAGCTTCCGGAAGTTGAGACTGGAGCAGGCGTTTTAGCTTTAGCCTTATCTATTGCAGTATGCGATCCACCCTTGGAGGAAGATCCTTTCAGAGCCTCAGTTTCCTGGGTAACCCCTTCTGGTGTAGCAGGTTTGACAGTTTTTGCCTTAGTATCTCTGGTTTTCTGGGCCATGGGTCGGCCTGATCAGATGCAATTAGCTAACAGGTCGTAGTCTGATGCCAGTGGCAGTCCTGATGCTCTGACAGGTCGCAGTCCCGTTCCAAACAAAATGCAAACGGACAGTCCGTAAGAGAGAGAGAAATAAAATGAAATGAAATTTGATTATTACGTCTGTGAGACCGCCAGGTCTATAAGACGTTCAACTTGTACATTCAACATTATAAAACAAATCATCTAATGCATCCTCTGATAGTAATGCATTAGTCTCTCCTATCTCTAACTCATATACTTTTAAGGTTCTTAAAACATCATCCCTACGCTCTAAAATATCAATGATACATCTCCCAATACGTGATCCTGGAAAATCAAATTATTCATCATTAAATTATGCAAACAAACCTGGGAAAAATAGTCTCACTCTCTGCAGAGCTATTTGATAGACTGAGAGTTTCTACAAATAAAGTAAGCCTCAAATTCCAAATCACCAATATGAACTATTGAAGACCATTTCTATCGAGCTGCCTTCTAAGTGGGGACATAGTTTCAACCATCATTCTAATTGATGATTGATTAATATGGAATGTGAAACAGAGCCCATCATTTCTCAAAACTAAGTAAAATAATCAGCATGCCATCTTGTATTCATTAGGCTTGTATAGTTATCTTAAATTTTAAAATAAAATGGCAACACATGTCAATCTATGTTCCCTCCCAGTCGTTAGACATAGAATTATCATGAAGGAAGAAGCGCAAAAGCTTTATGAAAATGTACCAACTGAATTACAGTAAGGGTAGAAACACGATGGGGAGTACATATTTTATTTAAAATGAAGTAGAGAATGTCGCAACATTTAGGCACAATTTCAATACTTTTCCATATATACATGTTAAAATTTTCCCATTTAAATATTCTCTATTTTTTATTGTTTTTGCCACTTTGCAGCTCTTATTCATTAGTTGTTGAATCACTTAATTCTTGCCGAGATTCTATTTCTGAAACCATCGAGATTAAATCAAACTAATCAAAACAAATAAAATTTCCCTCTCTTTCTGTGCCACCAGAATTTCAATTTGATCAAGGAAAGCATTCTTGGCATCAACCGAGTTTTATCAATTGTAAAAGAAGCATCCAGCCTCGGAATTGATGAATGGAGCATTCCAATTCTCTATATCAGAAGATTCGACTGCAAAGAGGATAAATCATCCTAATTCGAGTACTAATTGCAATTCTAATGTGGAAGTTTCTTATTGCCTCCTTTAAGGGGAGTCCAAAGAGAGAAATACAAGTATCCTGACTCAACTTATAGAAAAAAGGCGGGGAGCCAATGGGGCGAGCCAAAGACACAACCAAGTCATGTGAGGAGCCAAACAAGACCATACAAGTCAGGTGGGAGCCAACCAACTGAACCAAACACCACCGAGTGGGGTGGGCAGCCAACCACCACTGAGCCGGGTGGGGAGCCAACCACCACCAAGTTGGACAACAATGAGAAACTAATTGAGCCACAAACACCACCAAGCCGGATGGGCCGCCAACCAATGGAGCCAACCACACGACACCATCAAGTTCAGGATAGGAGCCAACTAACGAAACCAAACACCACCAAGTCGGGTGTGTAGCCGACATCCACTAAGTCAGATGGGTAGTTTAGCTATGTAATAAAAGAAATCAAATGCAGAGTTGGCATTATGAGATCGGATCAAAGGACGATCATGGCTATGAGGATGTTATAGGAAGAGAGTTTGCATTTCTTCTTTGAACCTATGATTGGAAATCATCATGAAGAGATTGTTAAGCATTCAACGGTGGAAAAGCTTCGAGATGGACTTCAGGTGTAAAGAATGCAAATAATCCTGGCAAATTGATAGTTAAACATTTATTGTCGATGATAGTTGGAGAGAATGGTAATTGTGTGCTGCAGACATGTTCTCACTTATACATTTTGAGTATGAACATGTACCTTTACTGCCAGAGCCATTGCATGCAAACCATTGTCCACATCTGTTCATGTGATTGCAAATGCCAATGGATGATAGAAAATATGTTGCATGCCCTACATCTGCACATATTATAATAAATAATAAATTTTGGATTGCTTAAGTATGTCTCTCACAAAGATGAGGGTCTACCTTTGCAACTCCCTTTGCATTGCAAACGACCATTGGCAGTTGAATAGTTCATCATGTCATCAATAAGCCCTATAGCTCTAGCTACTTTGCTTCTTTAGGGCCTTGGCAAATGCAAGTTAAGCAGATTAAAGTTGTATAATTTATCCACCAAGGAATCACATAAAAAGGATACCTGCTAGAATTGTATTTACTTTGATGTTGTACTTCCAGCTTCAAATGCAAGAACCTACCTGGCCTAGAAAATACCCCATGGGTTCGCATTTCTTTGTGACTTCAACTGGGTTTAAATTCATAAACCTGCAAAAAGAACTTCAAGTAGTTGACGAACCATATTAAATATGCAACATTCCTTGAAGCATGTTGCAGTCCCCAAGTTGTCTCCGAGTAATGGATTCCATCCAGTAAAGCAATGGAGAAATTTGTTGACAGTGGGAAAAAACATACCACAGCGTCACCTCCAAATAGTTTGCTTTCACTTGCAGTATTCCAATTTCATCTCCAGTAGTCCACTTCACCTTTGACCATACAAACAAATCAAAACAATTCAAGAAATTCAAATTCAAGAATATAATGTTTGACATCCTTCCGTTTAAATTCCTTCTATATCTTCCAGCTAAAACAAGTGCCATGTAGAACTATTCGGGACAAATAAAAGTGTTCGGGGTCTGCACCATACGTGGTGCATAAGACGTCCATTTTATGGATTCATCTGATATGAAAAGTCTTGATGCATGAATCACCAACCCTGCTTTGCTCTGTCTGAGCACCTTCCCTTTAATGACTGGCTCAAAAGAAAAAAACATGTTTAAAATTAATCCCCCCCCAAGGGATAAAAAAGAAAATAAAGAACTTGAAACTATGAGGGAACTTGAAACGACAATAAGAGATGTTTTATAATCCTAGATCTGTATAATAGCTGAATTTTCCTCTAAATAGGAAGTAGATTGCATATTGAAGCACAATTCCTGGGTGAGAGTACATGACATATAAAAGCATGAAAACCACTAAGTTTAGGTACACAAAGGACTGCCAATAACATGCTAGTTGGAACAGTTCAATTTGTTCCTATTCATGGACCCTGTATGCATGACACGTGAAAGAATATGATTGGTGCAAAACACAGGATAAAAAGGTCGGTCGAGGTTCTGTCTCTTCCCGCATCTCTGTTAGTATTTTCTTGTCATTTTCTAATTTCCCTAGCCTTTGATCTTGAAAACTAGAAATCTAAAGGCCTATAGCATGCCACCTTGAATTTTGTTTAGTGGAGGTGCTATGTGGATAGGCTAGAATTCCTTGAAAGGCTGTAGGCCCCGTAGGGCTGATGCTAAAAAATTCTTTGATGAAAAGCTAACGAGCTCTAATTTCTTAAGACCTTATTGATCCAAAAACTTACATGAGTGACACTAATAGTAGAGCATCTCTTACCCCAACCTTGGATGTTGTATACAACCACAAACATGTATAGTTAAATGCGATCATATTCATATAGACTTTTTATCATAGGTTCCAACTTATTATACGGTGACTAGTCAACCGTAGTATTTCATGTACAATTTAGCTAGACTTTCATTACTTATATAAAAGATGACTCATAACATTGAACTGCAACTTACATGGCATGTTGAATATCTAGCATCATTTATATTCGTCTTCATCATCATCTTAAAAAGGCACATAAGCACCAATGCACTAGATGATAAAAGGCTAAAACAGAATTAGCTGAATATTTCTTGTATATACATCTAATGTAAAGCAGGAAGATAGTATTGAGGAAGGAAGTAAGGCTTCTGAATTTGGTGAATAGAATGAACAAAACGATGATCAGATCACAACGTGTTATTGATCAGATCATTAATGTATTCGAAATACAATAATCAGATCATTTAATAACCAGCTCATGAATGTATTCAAAACACAATGATCAGATCTTTTAATCAGTTCATAAAGTTTTAGCGAAGCAAAAATTAAACAGAAGAACCCGCATCAAATTGAAGATAGTATTGCAAATAACAAGATAAAGCAGTAGTGATTTATTTGCTTCTCACATTTCAAGCATGTATCACGATATATTTATTGATAATTGTGAACGAACACGATGAAAATTTTCGGAATACAATGATCAGACCATGAGGAGCAGGGTAAGACCCTAAGTATGATGAAAACGAAATGCATCGATGTATAATACTCGGCAGCAAAACTTGATCCACTAGTAAGCTAAAACACTTGTGGCATCAGAGACAAAGAATCCGGCAAGAGTCATCAGACGATTTAGAAGTTAATAAAATCTCTAAAATCATTCCTCTGTCATTAACCAGGCGTATATGAAGCGGGAGATATTGAGAGATTCATGATCAATTCTCAAAAACACAGCTAGAAGGCGTCCACGATCACCAAATTTGATGAGATATAATTGACGAACATTATGTTGCACTGCAAATGTCGGAAATTCGAATGAAACCTGGCAAGGGGCAGAAGAAAGTGGAGACTCCAATGAAGGGGTTGAATCGGAAAAAATTCTGAGCAGGGCTGGCCATCGTTTGCCATCGGAAGCAAATAATACAACATTCTGCACTGCGGGAACCTCTAGGGCCGGGATAATCTCATGAAACCATGACCAGCGGGCATTATCATTCTGAAATCTGAATTGAACAGCAATTAAATAACCAGAAACTGAGATGTCAGATCCGACTAATACCTTGTGGCTGCCGTCTGATTTGAGCATTGTGATAAGCTGATCGTCTGTGTAGCTAGGAAATTCAGGCAGGCGGGGAGGACGTCCTCTGGATTCAACATAAGAAATGGAGTAGGGCGGAAAATTACCGTGCTTATCAGCCCGGCTCAAGATTCTTGCGCCGATCTCAGTGGAATCAAATTGCAGCGCCGATGATGCATCTGTATCTTCTGCGGTTTCATGATTTGGTGGATCGGCTGCATCAAAGCAACAAGAAAATATTCGAAGAAGAAAGAAAACCATCGCCGGAAATACAAGAAACACCATAGCCGCAGCACTTATATAGTGTCTAAAAGTACCTACTACTGCCCGTATGCGTATTCATACTAATATGCATGATGCTAGTCCTAAAAAATTTTGCCTCTAAGAAAATTTTTTGCCTCTAAGATTCGATAAGGTCTATTTGGAGTTTAGAGCTGAATAATATAAGAAACCGAGGACATGAATTGATCTAGCTGGAAAAAGCCATGGTAGTACATATATACAAACACTTGGTGACCCTTCATCTTGGATTGCCCTCATCGCGTCCCGTGACAGCAATCCTTGATTGAATGTCGGATCATCATTCTTCAAAACGGGCAAGGTTGCCATGGAAAAGGCTATGTAAGTAGATCCTAAGGAAGCGAGTGGGCTATATGTCACATGTGAAAGATCAGTTTTTTAGCAGGGTTGCCTAACCCCCCCTGCCCGATTTCCTGCATTCTTAGCTATGCCACGTGTCGTGCCACATCAGCTATTTTTAATCTCAACCATTAGATTTCTTAATTTCGCATCCGACGGCCATGAAAATTAGAAAGTCCTTGAAAATCACTTCTCCGACCATCCCGATTCCCTCCTCTCGCCGCTTGCTCGACTTTCTTACGCAAATATCCGATGCCCGTGGACGCCATGGTTTTGATGGGCGATTGGCGGGCCTATCAATAAGGATATGGATGATAATCCTCTTTCCATGCAAAGGTCGAATAGTTTATTTTAGGGTTCCCGAGTGTAGGCCTTCCCGCTATTGTAAGCCATGGCGATCATCCGAATCATGGCAAAAGAAAAGATTTTGGAGCCGCTAGTAGCGATCGGCATTCACGATTTTGTTAACGTGTTTGTGGATCTCCCCGCTAAGCCTTCTTGGCTCACATGATGAGCCTTTGACTCCTCCCTCGAAGATAAGGTTGTAGTGCATATACACAATGATACTAACACTTCGCAAGAAATCAGCCACATAATGGTGAATTGCAAGAAAAGGACCAAGTAAAAAGCCCCACGCCCTTAAGAAGGAAATTGAAGATAGCATTATGCGTTTTGGACAGTTTGAAGAAGACCCTCATTTATGCGGAATGGGAACTCCCGATGAAATTTCTTTCAACACCGGGTTCCATTGGCTCTCCAAATTAGAATAGAAGTTGCTCAATATGGCTTTGGCCAATCTTATAGCCTCGAGAGCTCAAGATTGCAACTTCGTGGCTTTGCTGATTTTAATGTAATCCATAAGGCGGACATGGAATTGTTTACAGAGGCAAGTTACCGATGGTACTTTCGTGGCTATCAAGAATTTGCTTAATAACAAGTAATGCTCTTGAAGTTTTTTCAATTTCTCGCAAAGATGTTATAATCGATCGCCATAACCAAGCATTGTAGTATTTTATTCATGCAGAGGGCAAGCGAGCATGAGTTCAAAGTGGAAGTGGAGACTACCGGAAGGGTTAGACATAAGAATTTGGTCAATGCTTGGCATCGTGGTGTAGAAGGCGATTCTGGTAAGAGTTGGTCTCTTTCATTTTTCACGCACCTTGTTAACTTTGTTTCATATAACCCTCATTATGTATGTAACTTGGTTTTTTTTTGAATGGTTATACCATAATGCTTGCTAAACTTTGTTCACTTTAGGATGCTTGTCTATGAGTACATGGATAATGGAAATCTAGAGCAATGGCTTCATGGTCCCATCTCCGTAACAAACACCCCAACATGGAAGATGCGATGAAGATCTTGCTTGGCACCGCTTAAGGGTAAAGTCCTTGTTCCTTCTACACGTGATATAGCGTAGACATACATATAGGAATTTGATGCTTATTTTTTATCTTTTATACGTGCTTTCTTACTTACATGAATCACTGAACCAAAAGTAGTGCATCGAGATATAAAAAGCAAGTAATATTTTGCTAGATTTCCAATGGAATGCCAAGGTCTCGATTTTGGTCCGCAAAGCTTCTAGTAGCCGAAAAAAGTCATATAACAACGCCGTGTCATGGGCACATTTGGGTACACATTCTAACTCTCGTATTTCATTTAACCCCTTATAATATCTTCATAGTGTGATCCTTAAACATTGTCACTGCAGATAAGTTGCTCCCGAATATGCAAATACGTGGCTTTTAAATGAGCCAAGTGATATATATGGTTTTGGAGTACTCATGTTGGAAACTATCACAAAAGTGGGATCCCGCTGACTATAGCAGCCTAATGGAGAGGTAAGATTAACTTTTAAGAAAATTTCATATCTCACTATAACAATATGTTTCTTAACCGATGATGATCTAGGTCAATCTAGTTGATTGGTTGAAGACAATGGTGGCAAACAAACGATCTGAAGATGTATGTGATCCTAGATTGGAAGAGAGACCTTCTTTGAAGGAATTGAAAAGAGCATTGCTCATAGCGCCACGATGTGTTGATTCCGATGCATCCAAAAGACCAAGGATGGGTTATGTTGTTCATATGCTTGAGGCGTAACAATTTCCTTTCCGAGATGTAAGTCGATAATCTTTCCATCCTTAATTTTTACTCCATCTCACCTACATTTTTCCCAAGGCAGAGCAAAAGAGAACAAAAGATTCAAATAATTTCCAAGTAGTACAAGCTCAAAGCCAGCAGAAGATGATGGAACATCTGACAAAAGAAGCAGCTTGGACAAAGTAATTCTGGAAAATTTAGCCCAGTTAGGTTCATCCCCCAAAAGTGGAAAATATATGAAGGCCAAGAGTGAAATAATTGAAGAATATTTTTTGTCAGCCTTGATTTGGAAAAGGGCATAGACGCGTGTCATCATTGCAGCAAGTGGCAAAAAGAGAGGACAAAACATTCCCTGTAACAAAAATAGGGATCAGTTTAATGTCAACATGTTGAACTTTTTCATACAAAACCCAACCAATCCTTATGACATTTTACCGTATTTGCACAATGTAAAAGCCCTGGGATTTGTCTTTAGGTTCTAAGATACTAGTGCAATGTTTGTGCAAGAGCTTAATGAAAATCCATGTTATATATTTATTCCGTTTAACCCAAGAATGCCCATTTTGATGGTCCCGATCGATGCATACTAGCTCACCAAACTGAATAAAGGAAACCAAATGTGCAACCTAGATTTTTACCTAAGGAGAGACCAATTTCGAAGGAATTCTTGTTCAGATTGGCACCATTCTTTATTTATAATTATCGAATTTTGTAATTATATCAAGAGGATCTTCTTTTAATTTACCGGATTTTACCTTGTTTTCTTCATGTAACTTCGTGTTTATCGTAAACTTTTATGGGAAATTCTCCCCAATTTTGAGGCTTGGAGTAAATGTTTGATACATAAATATTGTACAAGTTGCTCCTAGATGTTGATATCCTTCCACCTTCTGCACACTTGCACCTTCAGATCCCTATTCCTAACTGGCGGCATATGTGAAGTCGGGCTTGGGATAGTTTGCTCCACCCCAAGGTGGCTATACTTTAGTAGCACATTCTTCACAGATGCCTTCGGTTTGACGTGTTTGTTCACATGACCCTTTGCATCTCAACTATGTCCCTTGTGTAGGCAGTGAATCGAGACCATTTTGCATTGTTTCTTTTGATGTGGTCATATCCAACCAGATTGGTCATGGCTTCTTTCTCTTTTCGAAGACGTAAAAATTAATTACTATCTATCTATCTACCTACCTACCTACCTACCTACCTTCCTACCTACCACAAGTCAGTAGGTGCTTTTGCTGCTTATGCAGAGGCCTGGACCAAAATGCAAAGTCGTGCCTTTCATTTGGCTTCGAGTTTGTTACTGTGTTCAGCTTGGAATCAAAGAAGATCAAGTCTACCAATCCGAAAGGTCATGTTGTAGCAGTGCGTGTAACAAGCGAAGATCCTGATGATGGTTTTAAACCAACAACCGGCAAAGTTCAGGCATTAATGCTTTAGTTGTAAAAGATGCTTTTTCCAGATGATAGTGAATTTAGAAAAGGCCAGTACCTAGAAGTGTACCAGGTCGATGTTATGCTTTAAATCTGTTGAAACAGGAATTCTTCATACAACTAAGGTTATTATGCTTTTTTTTTGGGAAGTCGCCTTTTAGAAGCAAACCAAATGTATGGGCATACTTTTCTGTCAAGGTATGAATGTCTAGATGACTGTTGAAACCTACATTTAGTGCAGTAATATGTGTCTTACACGTTCCTTTATCTTGATGTTTTCAATAGTCAAGTGCAGTAATATGTACCTTACACGTTCCTTTATCTTGATGTTTTCAATAGTCTGGAGGAGGCATACATTAATTTTTCGATTCTCAATTTGGTATGTTTTGTGGAAGTTTCGTGGTGTTACAATATTTCTTTTCTTATGTTAACCTTTCTTATTACATTAGTTGGTCTTGGCGATATTTTCTTGCATGCATAACAGTAGCTTTTCGACTTCAGGGCCGAGCAAGATCTTTTTAGGTTTTCTATCCTTTTCCATGCCAGCATGTATCATTACATGCATCTTACCTACTCATTTTTTGCATTAAAACTTTCCAGATTGAAGAAGATTCTGAAGATTTAAGGAGAGCATCTATAAAAATTCGATGAAAGGATCCCCGTATGCGTAAGAAGGTTAAGAGTTTGTGGATCTCCGCTAAGCCTTCTTTGCTTTGCCGTATGGTTGTGTTATGAACCTCCTAAACAAGCATTCGAGCACCGCCGTAAATAATGGCATAGCCAAGTCAGATCGTGAGTGCATGCACCCTTGATGAATCACTGTTATACATCAAAAAGGACGAGTCATTTACAAAAGCCTTCTAAGTCTCTGCCTTTTCTGGCTGCTAATCCACAATGCTGGCATCAAATTTCCTAGCCTCCTTCCCAACCCTGCAATTCTGCTAGTTTTTTTTTTTTCTTTTTTTTTCTTTTATAAGGAAGGCGCAAATTTAGCTTGAAGATTTAAGGAAGAATGGCAGTTGCCCTTAACACCACAAGGAGAAACCAGCTCAGGCTAAAGCATATTGCACTGAAAGGTGCTTCCACAATGCTTTTAAGGTTAAGGAATATACCTACTTGGTGACAAGGACCATAGAGTATATTATGGAATGGAGAAGATGAAAAGAAGTAGCCTGGGCTAGGTGCATCTGTGTTACATAACAATGCTAACTATATTGGACTACATGGCCAAATGGAGAAGGATATGGTGGCACATTCTGCCTATAACTATGGAGGTCCGGGAAGGAGGGGGTTCATCGAGAATTTGTTATTAGTATCATCAAGCTAAAAATCACAATGCTCAACTGATTTTAAGCAATTAAATTCTCAATCCAATTGCAACTTATAGAAATAGTTTTATTCTAACTACCTTAAATGACTTGTTAACCATTGAAATAAGCTTGAAAATCACTTAGCAGTGTGTATTGACTCAAATACTGTAGAATGGTTGACTCAATTTACGATTCATAACCGAGAGCTCATGCATTAATGGCAATATTAGGTGCTTAATTCCTTCTGAATCTTCATTCTGGAATTATGTGAATGATCTTAATTGTTTATGCAGCTTGAATTTCATCGGTTAAGGAGACGGTTTCGGCCAAGTTCATGTTTCTTCTTTGAATCGAATATGGCTCCAATATTTGTGGCTTAACCTCCTCAAATAAAAAGGAAATTGTATCCCTCTTATAGCCATTGAACTTCAATATTCATGTTGCATTAATATCCATCTATCCATCCATCCATCTATTAATGTGGCCATTCGTTGCACCTTCACTTCGTATAACCTAGGTCTTCAATGTACATGTCTTCAAATCAAGTAACCTAGATCTTCACAATGTAATGCAACATAGTATCCAGGTTTACTTCTTTGTGTCAATGCGAAGAATGTACTGACCAACTTGGTCTAGTTAAACTTAACCTGGATTATCAACAGTTACAAACATGTGATGAGCTTAATAAGTATACTTCAACATTTCTCCTTGAACACATATTGCAGTATCATTCAAATTGTTCCTGAACTGAACTAATTTGCTTTCAGCTAATGCCTTTGTACAGTACTTCATTTGGATATACATCTTTGCACCTAAATCTGTGTTCAATATGCTTGGTCCTTTCATGATAATTAGATTTTTTTACTACGGCATGCAGCCTTGACTGTCTTTTAGAATTCTAGTTGGCTCTGACTATATGCAATTTAATTCATTGAACAACCACCACCTCCTAGGAAAATAACATTAACCTAACTTGAGCTGAGATCCCCTTTCCAGTCTGAATCACCAAATGAGCAGCTTTAAGTCTATAGAGTTGAATGTGATCTCATGTTGTTTTATGCCTTTCAAATATCTCAACACTCATTTCCCAGCCAACCAATGCTCTTTGTTAGAGTTATGGTTTCTTCTGCACAACACACTTATAACATAGGCAATGGCAGGTCGAGTGTTGTTAGCTAGATATAAAAGACAACATATTAAACTTATGCTCTATCTCTGCTGTTTCTTCTTTTGTTATGGGATGTTCTACAGTTAGACGACGACCATGGCACTACATGTGTTCTGACATGCTTAGCATCTTCAAGTCTAAACCTCCTTAACATATTTGTCTATATGTCTGCTCTGTTTCAACTCGAGTATCTTTTTTTTTCCTCTCTCTTTCTGCTTCAATTTCTAAAATTGTCTAAGTTCTCTCAAGTCAGATATCTAAAGTCTTGTTTTTAGCAAGTTTTTGCAATGAATCATACGTTATTTGCTGCTATTATGCAGTCATCAAGATAAAGTGCAATAATACAGTAATTAACATGAGTAACATACTTGTACAAATTTTCACGATTCTTAAGTTTCTCAAATCCTTGCTCTCTGAGGAAGTTATCTGTGTTGATCTAGAAGAGTGAAGCTGTGAAAGATTGGCCAGTGCCACAGACTGTGAAAGAGGTAAGAGCTTTCCTAAGACTTGAAGATTACTATCACAAACTTGTTTCTAAATTTTCAAAGATTGTTGATCCTCTTGCATCATTGTTAAAGACTCCTCTTACATCACTGTTAAAAAAAGGAATGAATTTGGTCTACATTGGTAGTTGCCAAGAAAGTTTTTAGGAGTAATAGGAGGCGCTGATTCGATCTCCGATTATGAAGATCTTTGATATGGATCATCCCATTAAGTAGTTATAGATGCCTCTAGAAAGGCAGTTGGTGGAGTGTTATTTCAGCACAGTAGAGTTTGTGCATACACATCTTGTAAATTGTCTCTAACGGAGCAAAATTATCTAGTGCACGACTTAGAGATGTTGGCGATCATACATGCTTTGTGAGTATGGAGATATTATCTATTGGGTCATCACTTCTCCTTGAAGACTGACCATCAAAATCTGAAATTCTTTGTGAAGCAGCTACGTTTGAATAATAGGCTGGACAGATGGATGCAATTTGGGGAAGAATATGATTTTGAGATAGAGTGCCAGTCGGGTAAAGAGAATGTGATAGCGGATGCCTTGTATTGTGGGCATTCTTGACCTCTATCAGTATGCTCTAGGGTCAATGGGATGCCTTTCTCATGGACAAGGTGACAAGAGGTCGTGCTCTAGATCGGTGGTTGCTAGTATAAGGAGATGACTCATAAGTCAATAAAAGCTATAAATCATTCCTTTGCCATTAACCAAGCGTATATGAAGCGGGAGATGAAAAGAGTTTCATGATCAATTCTCAAAGTAGAAGGCGATCGCGATCACCAAATGTGATGAGATATAATTGACGAGCATATGTTTTGCTGCAAATGACAGAAATTCGAATGAAATCCGACGACGAACGGAAAGTAGGGACTCCAATAAAGGGGTTGCACTCCAATGAAGTAGAGACTCCAATGAAGTAATAGTAAATGGGAAAAACCAATAAGAATCAATAGGGCCTTACCTAAATGCCGCAGAACCACAACATATGTAGAGCACAACACGTGGACATGCTAACTATATCCTAATCTAGATAACCCAAGTACATGGTAAACTATAAACCATGGTCCTATGTAAATACATAGGCCGCTATGTCAGCACATATGTGTGCTTAACCATTGAGTTATTTCTATCATAATTTAGTAGATAACCTAATTGTTATCAATACTAGAAAATTTAATCAACCTCAAGGTCATAAGAATTAGATATTTGTAGTGACTAGAATAGACCAGGAGCTAGTTATCTCCCAATGTTGAAACTCATTTATTAGATAGATAGATAGATAGATAGATAGATAGATAGATAGATAGATAGATAGATAGATAGATAGATAGATAGATAGATAGATAGATAGATAGATAGATAGATATATAGATAGATAGATAGATAGATAGATAGATAGATAGATAGATAGATAGATAGATAGATAGATAGATAGATAGATAGATAGATAGATAGATAGATAGATAGATAGATAGATAGATAGATAGATAGATAGATAGATAGATAGATAGATAGATAGATTTACGTCATGCCATATTATTGGCAGCATCCATGATGACATATTTATTAACATGAGGAAGTTCTTCAATTTCAATGAGATGTGGACCATTAATGGTCACATGGATAGAGACCTTTCTTGACTTCTTGAGAAGCGAATGCTATATTCCTTTTTCGTGTTTGTTTTTACATTAGTCTCATATCATTGTGAACTTCATCGAACAATTTTTTAGAGGACAACCTTGAACAAAGTTTCTTCATTATAGACTAAATCAGAAGTCACTTGTACCCACTAAAGCTACATGATAGCATATATCTCCTTCCAAAGTATTTGAATGTCAGGCATATGAGTCCCATATGACTAGCAATAGACGCATTTGCAGCGAATGCAAGCATGAGCATGACAATTATGAGTATATGTGCTTTTGAAGTGTTTGTGCCTGGTTGTTGTTCTTGTAAATAATGACATCGATCTGGACCATCAAATAGACATCAGGAAGACGAGTGTGCATGCATAGAATGCATGTATTTTTGGCCATTTGGGTTCACTATTTATTGCAGGAATCTTCATCAACTTCTCATAACAACATTTCTTCTTTGTTTCAACAGTTTTAATATTTTCCTTCTCGATCCTATGCAGGGAAGGGGCTTCTTCCTGTATGGATTGACCATTCTTAGTGTTTTCCCTCTCCCTTAACTTGTTCCATCTCGACGTTGTTGTCCAGTTTTGGGCAATTCTTTTTGTTCTTCGTGTTCCATCTGGTTTTCAAAAGTTGAAGTGCTTATCTTTATCAAGTTTTGATGCATCTTGTGAATCCATTACGAGAATGACATCAATTTGTATTATCGGATCGACATTCTCAGTAGGCAAGCATGCATAAATTGAATTGCATGTGTATTGCATGCTTTTTTTGCTATTGGGTTCGCTATTTATTGCAAAAGTCTTCATTAGCTTCTCATCTCAGTGTTCCTTATTCGTTTCAGTAATTTCATTATGTCCTTGATCTCATCCTCCCATCTAAAGTATGTTTATTTATATTATTTGTTTATTTTTATTGTTATTTCGAGTGGCACTCATGACCAACTTATATTTCAGAAATCTTTTTGTCGCATGGTGCACGTGACCAGCCCCTTCGTCTTGGAGGTTATATTTCATATATGTGTTTTTATTGTTTGTGATGTGCATGTGGTGTGTTATGGGAGATGTTTTTTTGCTTGACAAGAAAATTCAAAAAAATATTGGCAAGTACATTAATAACATATAAAGCATTAAATATAGCATAAATCCTATAACACGCCATCAAAAGATTTCAAAAAAAAAAAAATTTTTTGGAGGGGGGGTGGGGGTTTATTGAGTGGTCCGCAAATCCGGGTTCCTTGTTACAAATTACTTATGTGGACACAATGCATCAAGGCATGTTGGAAGGAAAAGTGAGCTCAGTGGCTCGCTAGATGGAATGTGCAGGAGCACAGGTGCATATAAGTGCAAACATAGGCAGATTGCCACAGCTTGAGACAGTACCTTGAGGCATGCTTCCTTAGCAAGCTGCTCTGGGGTGCCGATGCTCTTGAACAGGTCAAGACAGCACATTACCAGCGCCACTGAATCCCTCATTGGAATAGGGCTGGCAACGTTACCTGCGTACCCATCTCTATTTATGAAGCGCTGACTCATTGCCTCAACCCGCACAGGGCATACCATCTCTGCATTGAGACAGGGAGATGGATTGGGAACCACGATACGACATGCTCTATAGATGCTGTCAATGTGGGCCGTTGAAGATAAATGCCATACCCTATGGGGATGTCCGACATATGACCAAATCACATATCTTTGAGTTGGTCGGGGCGCCAACAAGACACGTGGATCTTGAATGCGGCTTCAGTCCGGATGCTAGAATTATACTTCCAAGAGGTCATAGATTTGGGGGACGAACTCTATCCTCGGACACTCGCATGACTTGACAAATGTCTTGAATTTATCTTATTTCATATGTATACTTGTACAGTTTGACATCATCCTTATTACTGCCATAGTTTTTCCCTCTAAAACCTTTTTTTTTTTGGGGGTAAAACCACAGCAAGAATGTGTCATTTGCACTCTCTCTTTTGGGTCCCATAGGCCGATTAGTCTCTATGGACGATAAAAGCCCAATATATTCTATTCTATTCTATTCTATTCTATTCTATTCTATTCTATTCTATTCTTATTGCGAACGAAACTGCAGCCCCCTCTTGTTCCTGTCTATGCATTTATTATTTTTCCCAACTAGATCAAATAAGCCGGCTCAAGGATATCACTGAAACCATAAATATTATGAGAGCATAGATTAGAGCCCTATATTGCACAGCTTCAGAAGAAGCATGCCTCCATCATGTAAGGCAAAGAATTTCTTACTCAGAAAAGAATATGGTAGTGAGCTAAATCCCAAGTGGCTTTTGTCAGCATCATTATCTACATCTACAATTATAATAGGATCAGTTTCAACTTCTGTACAAAAAGTAAGCTGCATTTATCTGAATTCTTAGAAAATGAAAAAGGTTGACCAAAAGATTTAGTTGGGAATGCCTAGACATCTTCGGGCTCTATGAATGCATTGTTTAGCTTGAATCCTAAGAATGGCAAAAGCTAACTGCTGCTTTATGTTGCATGGTTGATGTTCATCGTCTATGCTTTGAATCACTGATGATTTAACCCTTATAAATACTATCTTTCAGGATAGAGTTATATGCTATGTTGATGGTAAAGTGGTATGACGAATCTTTGCCAGATGGCAGTGTTGGAATAGGGACCGAGAGCTTTTTAATCCTCCTCCTATTTTTAATGACCCAAATATTTTAAATGGTCCGAAGAAAAACAAGGTGCTGCGCACGGAGGGTTGCCCTCCATGTTCCGAGGGTGAAGTGGCTTAAATCATACTTTAGAGTCGTGTTTTTACAATCAATCAACCATGACATTAACCTTTAGATCATGGGCCATGTGCCATGCTTCCGAAATTTGCAGAGTCATGTGCCATGCCTCCAAAATCGGCACTATGATAAAAGGAATTTGGGTCAAGCAAGTTTGCCCACATCCTTAGAATTTTTTTCTTGTAAAATTTGACATTGGCCTCTGCCTCGATAAACACAAGGATGATGCCACCTCCCTGTCTACGAACAGGCAAAGCCTAAGCACAGACACTCAGGCCGATCAAAAATCCTACAGAAAATAAGGCTTTCACAAGCAAAGAATAGGGTTGTTGCTTGGGCTCGGCTCGAGCTTTGAGGGATTATAATGGGGACCTGGAATGCAATTCTTGCAGATCAATGCATTAGATTTTGTTCCGGCTACCGGTTACACGGTAAGAAGAGCTTTGCCCACTAACAAGGGTGGCTGCCAGTTTAAGGACGCTAGCAGGTTTAAAGCAGTTTTTGGAATAGAATAGAATAGAATACATTTGTGTCCTTTGTGCCATAAGGCCCCTGGACTTGTGTAGCATGGGCGAGCTCCCTAAAAGGGTGCTACTAGCACAGCACGCTGTTACAATGTAGCCTTTTCGGAAGGCTGACTTTTTTCCTTTTAATACCGGCACCCCACTTTTACCTCGGCTTCTTGGCCGTGCAGTGATGCGTCGTTATCAATCAGCTTTTAGCTGAGTAATTTGTGTGAGGCTATATGAGTCGTTTTACCGGATCATATTACAAGCCCTCTTTCACCGTGTAATCATATTACAAGCCCTCTTTCTCTCGTGTACTTCTCGTAATGCAGGTGGTCATTACGTGGATCGCGTCGCTAGATCCCTTAGTGATTCTGTCCTCTTCATCGCCTTGTGGACCGGTTCTCCCCACCTTATATTCCTATATCGTCACGATGTCTCGCATGTCGGTGCGTCACTAATCATATGATTCTCATCCTCTATTCTCCCCGTCGCAGATTACGCATATCCCCGCTTCTTTGTCTACCCCTCTCCACTGTCTTTTTCTATTCTCGGATCGGGGCTTCCCATCCTAAATCGGCTAAGCGTGTCCCTTCGTTTTCCCGATAAGTTATCCCCTCGTATACGATGTCCTATTTGTTGGTGCGGATTAAAAACACAGATGAGCGATCTGTCTTGGGTCCCGTATGCTGTGCGACCATGCTCTTGTTCTTTGTGCGCCCACTCCTCATTCCACTTTGCCCTCTTCTATTAGGTCACTTTCGATTCAATCCCATTTGTGCGGTCCATGTTGCCACCTCCTTAAACCATCCTTTGCTTTCGAGGATATGTGATTTTGTTGATTCTATGATTGCAATCTTTGGGCCGATTTCCTTATCTGTCTCCGCGTTATCTCCGGCGGGTATCTTATAGTTCTCTCCCATGCTCTCACTTCCATTGGTTTTACTTCCTGTTTGAGTACCATGATTGTTAGTGGTGTGTTTGTCCTCACCACAATTCACCTCGTGCCATTGCCTAAGAATTCCTTCTGCTTTTCCCAGTTTCTCTCTAGGGCTGGCCCCCATGCTTCGCTCAGGTATAACCGGGTGGTGGCTATTCTTGCCTTGAATAGATAGCATTTGATATCCCAAATCGGTTATTCTACTTCATTACAAAAGTTTTTCATGTTGAAGTAGCTTCCTATAGCTGATTGAAATCGGCATTGGCTCCTTTGGTCCATTTCCACGGCCGTCGTGTCATACCCTAGATATCTCAGATTCTACGTTGGTTCCTCTATCTCGTTACCTTTATATTTAAAAGGTTTATGCCTGTTCTTGTGTCCAAAGATGACTATCTTAGTTTTTGCTAGATTCATCGTCGACCACATCCTCCTCACAAAATTGTTCTAGAATTTTGAGCGATCTATGCATTCCTTTGTTCTTTGTTGCCATCATACTAAGATCATCCGCGTATAGCATTATTGGTACCTTCGTGTCTCCTAGCGTTGGGGCATGCTCGTCTCCTTCCGTTACGCTATGTATCCCTCAGAGTGCGTCTATATATATTCCAAACGGTGTTGGGGATAACGGGCATCCCCCGCTTTACCGGTGTCACAGTTATTATCGGCTGTCCTTCCCTGTTCCATTTTAGCATACACCTTGTGGTATAGTCTTGCTATGGATCCTACCATATCTCTCGGTTGCTGCATGTCCATCAATCTCTTTAGCGACTTCTCTCTCGGAACCGTGTCGAATGCTTTTAAAATCTACAAAGCGGCCAGATTATTTTCTTTCCCCGCAATTTGTTCTGCTCTATTAATATCCGTAGGGTCACTAGATGATCTGTGGTTGAGTGCTCCGGTCTGAACCCTGCTTGTCCCTGTGCTCTCATATTTCCTTCTTCTGCCCATTTCTTTAGTTTATTATCCAATACCTTTCCAAACCATTTTTTGCTAAAATCGAGCTTACCATTATTGTTCGTAATTCCCTCGGATCTTTTCTATTCCCCTGCCTTATGTAAAGGGATGACTCATTGTATGTCCATCCGTCGGGAGTCCTGTATGTATGATGCCGTTAAAATGTTCGTAACTTTGCCGATTTCTAATTCGGCACACTTCAGCAGTTCCGCGGTGAGTCCGTATAAATCCGGAGCTTTATGATTGGCCATCCTGTTCAGGGCCATCCCTACATCTAGCAAGTTGAAGCATGGTTTGTCCTGATCATGCTGTAGTGGTATGGATACTGGAGGTGCCCCTGTCTTGTATAATTTATCCAAGTAACTCTCCCATCCCTCGGTTCCAATGTCATCCTGTTCGTTCTTTGCTTTCACATTACTTCCCCCTCCTTTATTTTTGAGTCCTCTCCAAAACCTTCGGGGCTGTTTTTTCAACATTTTCCCCAAATACCATTGGTGCTGTAACAGGTTATTGTATCTCTTCTTCTTCAGTAATCTTATGTATGCTGTCCTTTCTTCTCGGTATGTCTCCTTTCCCCTATGTTTTCTTACTTTCCTCTTGTATTCCCTACACTTTCGTCCATCGTTACCATCTTGAAGCTCTAAATGCCCTATTTTTCCTGATTTTGATCTTTTTCCCAAACACCTCTGTTGCTACCCTTACCATGATGTCATTCGAGGTGTCTCCATTCTCCCTTTGCGTTGTGCTCTCCCAGTTCCATTCTCCCATTTCCTCCTTGATCATTTGGGTGAAAGTTTACGTGTTTTTTCACGGCCCTGAATCTTCACCACGTCTTTATTATCTTCCTTTCTTTAAATCTTTGTCTTTTTGTGGCTTCTCCCCTAGCCCGATTGTTAGTTTAATTGGTCTATGGCTTTCCCTCCTCCCGGTCGGCCATTCCCGTAGCATCAGCCCTTCTATCTTTTTTGCTGCTTGTTCGTTCACAATTATATAATCCACTATGCTCTTACCATGTGTGTTTTGGCTCGTGAAGCCTCCTGATCCCCTCCATTTTCCCACACCATTGGCTATAATCATCCCTGTTGCCGTGCATACTTCCAGCATTAATTCACCTCTAGCATTGACCTCTGCCTTTATCTTACGTATCCCTCGCCACTCCACATTGCCCTCATCATTATACAATCGTATGGCCCCCCTATCTCATCCGTAATGTACTCGTGCTTGTTCTGTCCGGTTCTAGCATTTAGATCTCCTATTATAATCAATTGGTCCTTGTTCCTTCCATTTTGTTATATTCTCTCCCGGATCTAGCAGTTCTAGTTTATCAACGTTAAACGGGTAATATGCAATTATCGAACCATATCTTGCTTGTTTTTCATTTGGACACTCAAAACCATATTTCTTTTTATTGATATCTCGAATGTAACATACATGCATTGTTAAGCTGACTTTGTTTTTTTTTTATATAACAAGCCAAACACACTCCCCCCCCTATTTTAAATTCCCTGTCTTTCCGGCCACGTGAACAATGGTATCCTTCCTCCTCACGGCCCTTTTGGCGTTATGCTCCCAAGTCTCTGTCAAGCATATTATGTCACAGCCTTGGGCACCTTCTAACCTTTCTCCATCATCCCATGGGTACCCCGTGCAGTTCCAGTACCACAATGTCAACGTCTTTTCCCCCGAGGTTGCTCCTTCTGTATCTCTGTGTTTTCTGTGCCAATGCCCATCCTCCTTGGTCTTCCCCTGGTCTTCATTGTCGGGGTTGGCCCTCCGAACCTTGTTTGTGTTGCTCGCTCTTCGTTTCCCCCGTTTTCGTTTCTTCCTATTACCCTGTTCTGGTTCCCTTCTACCGTGCCTGCTCTTGGAGCTTCCTTCTGCAGTCTGTTCTCCAGCCCCTGTTGTATAGGCATCAGAGGGCGTATGTTTTCCTTCTCTGCCTCCGTTGATTTTTCTATCCCCTGCACCCCCTGCAGCCCCTGCAACCTCTAGCCGTCGTTCTCGCGGTTGAGTAAACTTTCTCTCCCCCCTCTTGTGTATATAGACCTTGCCATTCTTGACCCCGCTTGTATCCACGCTTGGTTCAGGTCCCCGGCTTTGGCCAACTCCCCACATGCAGCCCACGCTCTCGCATCACCGCGTTAAAGACTCACGTACCTTGATTCCATTCCTCAATCTGGGTCCCATCCAGAAGGATCCTTTTCCTTGGTGGCCAAATCCCTTAACGTCAAATTTATGTGTCTCGGTCTCCCCTCCATTGGCACATCGTATGGCTTTGATGATGGCCCACATTGCTCCTTGAACACCGCTTTCTAACACTTCGCTTAACTTCGATATATATCCTCGTTAGGCCTTTCTGCTATACCAATCAGCCTAACATCATGCTTAATTTTATTTTGCTCCTCATATTCCCTTAAGTGTGGCTTTATCCTATCAAATGACTCCCATGCATCCATCTCAACATTTGATTTCTCTAATTCAACCAACCTTTGCAGGATCTTTGCCTTTTCTTCTTCGATTTCGTCCATCCTCCGCTGCATTTCCTCATTCATCTTCTCCACCCCTCCTACTCTCCGGTCCATGCTAGTGATGGCTGTTTTGTTGCTGTTGCACGTTTCAGCCAGCGCGTTAAGTGCATCCAGGTTCGGGATCTTTGATTCCAGCCGCTTATCCATCTGTGCCAGGAAGTCCCGTAGGTCCTGTTGGCTCACCGGGGCTCTTTCCACATCCGACCTTCTCTGTTGGCTACCATTGGTGCTGTCGGCCATGGTCTTCGTTTGCACGGTAATCCTGTGCCACCGGACTCTGTGGTGGCTCTTAGGCAGTGCGCTTGTGCTCGGCTCTCAATCTGTAAGCTAGCCGTCGTCCCCCCATTATGACTATATATTCCCTAATTCTAAACGGCCTTTTTTATTCGTAATTACCGTAATTACCGTTTTGATTTGAATTTCAAATTTTAAAGCCTAATTAATTTCGTCCATCTCTTTTATTATCATTTACCTTCTTTCGTCTGTTGCCCAACAAGGTTGATCCTTTTGGGTTTTTCGAGGTTGCTTAGTTGGGTATATGCATGCCTGCATTAATTACGTTGGTATCTCGCCCATAAGGAGATACCACTTACAAGGTATTATAATGAGTTTTTAGTGGTCCGGGGTACCAGTTGGTGGGTCTAGCCCTCGCTATCCTGGTGCACGGCGGAGGCTTGGCCTCGCTGTCCCGTAGCTTGCCCCCGTCCACCTTTTACTCTGTGCTGACAGAAAACAGTAGCTGAGGTATTCTCCATACCTCTGTAAATAAGTCATATGCCGTCCCCTCAGGCGCTAGTGAGTTTTTGGTGGTCCGGGTTACCAGTTGGTGGGTCTAGCCCTCGCTATCCTGGTGTACGGCGGAGGCATAGCCTCTCTGTCCCGTATCTTGCCCCCGTCCTCCTTTTACTCTGATGTTCCTCTGTTCTCTGTTTGTTCCCCCGTTGATCTCATTTTGTTTGTGTTCCTATGCGTACGGTTCCGTGTGGCTGGGTATTCCTGTTCCTTGCCTATCTGTCCGATACGTGTTGCCCCTCCACTTGTATTCCTTTTGGCTCGTTCGCCACCTTCTCACTCCCGGTAGATGTCTCCCATGATATGATCCAGTTTGTCTATTTACGCATGTTATCCATTGTGTTCTGTGTTCTGCAGTGTTCTCTTGCCCACTGAAGCCCGGTGTCTCCTGTAATGCTTCCCTGTTTGTGTATATATCTGCTGGTGGGACTTACTATTTGTGGACTCCATTAGTAACCTTCCAGTAACCTGTTTAGGACTTCCCATATATCCGTGTCTTGTCTTCTTGTAGTATGCTATGGATCAGGATCATTTCATCGTTGAGGCGATTTTTTGAGCTGTACCTTGAAACTAATTTATCAGTAACATATATTACTTTAGATTCATTTAGATTCATTTGATTTTATTGATTTTATTGAGGCTGCTTTACCCTTGGTAGACATTGCTTCAAAACTACCTTCCTTCAGACATTTCCTCCCCATGGAGGTATTACATAATCAAAACATTACATTGACACCACTACATTAATATCATTAATATCATGTTCAAGCCTTCAGCTACAGTTAATTCTTCTTTTCTTCATCCATGCAATCTTCTTTTCACTGCCTTCGAACCTCATCTGATCGGAATTATCTATTATATATATATTCTTGGCGGCCTCCAGTCTGTTAATGTCGTTGCTGGCTCTAGATAATCTGATCTGATCTTGGTTTATCTTAAACAGAAATAGGACATAACGAGACACGATAGATTAAAAACAAAAATAGAAAGAAAAGTTAGGGCCAAAAACCCTGACATGTATCCCTATTTCTTAGGAGGAAAGACTAATTTTTGGGTTTCTTTGCCGAAGACGGTTCCCCGATCTTCTGGACCTTTTCCAGATTTCTCACTATGTGCGCCCGCATGAAAATCGACGGGTTTTTTCACGCAGTATGATACTGAGACTTTCCCAAGATCACATATCGCCAGATTGTGTTGGAAATTAGAGCACCTTTGTATAGCAAAATTGGACACATGTCTGTTGAAGCATTGCATGGTTCGATCTATGTCTTGGCGTCTTACGATTAATCGTTCTTGTCGCCCAAGACTCGAGAACATCCAAAGATTCCTAGAGTATAACCACTATCTCGCATGGACTGTGCATGATGAATTCGGTCACAGTATAAGCAATGAACGCGGCCGCAGCTGATGCATGATGGTAAACCTCTGCTTAAGCACCTACAGCCGTCAAAGCAGATGCACCAAGGATTGAGCTCTTCTAAATTCGGGTTGAAAGGCACCGTGAGGTTGCCTGGAGCGCCAGAGCTTGGGCGCTTCTTGCCGACCTTTTCGACCTCTTCCTCCCCGCATACATCAATCAAAACTTTCTTACCCTTGTCCTTACTCTTGTCCATCCTTTTGCTTCAGAGCTGGGATCTGGGCCGAAGGCTGAGATTTTTGGTGGCGCTCCCCCTGTTGGGCCTGATTCTCCGGATTCCAATCACCAAGGCGCTGGAACAATCAAGGCGCTGAAGCAATCGGGCATCCGGAGACGATCTTCACACTCACTTTTCCTTCGTGCTCACTGTTATATAGATATTAGGGTAGTTTAGGGTTTTACTGAAAGTTGTCGACTTTTCCCCTTTTTAATTCGGCCTTTGCCTTAAACGCCCGATCTTGTCTTATCTGTCAGGGTTTTCGTGCGCAATCCCTGCCGCATATCCTTGACCCGTACTCTGCCATGTGTACCTTCTCATATTTCCTTTGCATTTCATTATTATGGCTACCGTAATTGTCATGATTACTATTATTATCCGTCACGCTTACTTATACGCGCTAATTCCCGGCGATTTATATTTTATATATGTTACATATTTTAACTACTGTCCATACGTTTTCTTCATTCTTCCGACCCCGCCACGTGTCTCGCGTCCATTGGTGTTCTATTTTTTTTTTTTTTTTTTTTTTTTTTTTTTTTTTTTTTTATCCTACCTGTTTTAGCCCAATTATTCTCCAAATTAGTTTCCAAATTTTATTTGTTCGCAAAGTTTTATTCCATTTTATTTTGTTTTATTTATTTTATGGTATTTCACTATCTCTTACTCATACGTCTGACATACGGTTGTTTCTTCAACGGCTCCGAATTTTTGAAATTCTGAATCGCCCTCGCCGGAGCCGGAATCCTGATCTGTGGGTCTTCATATTTCTATTCTACACTTATACTAGTAGTTCACGCTGATCATTTTCCACACCCTTGCTATCCTACCTGTTTACCATCTTCATTTACTAAGATCTGGCACACCGCTGTTATGGTTAGGCTCCGTTTTAATCTGGCAGTTCTTGTTATATCTCCTAACGTCTTTCACAGAAATACGGCATGTTCTTAATCTAATCTTTTATAGATAAAGCATACTAATGCATTATGAACCTCTATCTAATTTCCGGATGGTACACTTATCTGGTCATCGCTATGCTCCCCAAGAAAAAAAAAAAAAGTCCGTCGCCCCACCCGTTCCGTCGCCCCACCCGTTCGTCGCCCCAGGTATATATCAGCATATCCTTAGAATATGCTAAGAACCCATCCAAGCGAGGGTTTGCCCCCCTAGAGGCAACCCAAAAACTCAATAATAACTATTTTTATAAATTACTCAAAAATATTGCACTAGCATACATAAAAACTTATGTACACGCAACACCCTAATATATCATGTATTTATCAAGCCTCATTACTCATTGACAATAGTCTTTTTATGGCAACGAACATCATATCTTAATGAACAATTGTTTTTACATCATAATAAACAATTAAATTCTTACTCACATTAGGATTCAGTCACATATAAATGACAATTGCACCGCAATATTCTTCCAAAGAGTTCAATTTGAACAAACACTCTCTTCCTCGGGCAAAAACCATGACATCGCCGTCACGAAATAACGTATGACCCGATCCGGCAAGGCGAAGCCTTCTGGCTCGCCTGGGAACATGGAGTATGATGGTGATTCGGGTCAGTTGATTGCTTTGATGCAGGATATGAAGCAGCAATTGAATACTTTGCAACAAACGGTGGATGCTTTGCAACAAACGGTGGATGTTCTTGCTACACAGAATTCTGACTTGCTCACGCATAACACGGAATTGCGGGCTCAAAATCAGGAACTAATCAGGCTTGTTGACAGACCAAATGAATTGAAGATTGAGGGTATGAAACAAGAGCTTGCTAACCTGATGATTGAAACCACGAAAAGCAACTTAGAGAAGGTCTCCGTTGAGCAGCAAGATCAACAGAATCGAGCAAAAAATCTGAAGATAACTGGTATCACTGAGTTAGAGGGAGAGAATGTCTCTGATGTTGTCATAAAATTCTTTAGTGACACTATGCATTTGCACAGCCCTAATTTCGTACACTGTAGGAGGATTGGCAAGGCAGGCAACAGACCAATTTTGGTCAAGTTTGACAGAGTGGATGATCGAGATAGGGTCATGGCGAATAGGGCAGCATTGAAGGGTCACAGAATCTGGCTAGATCCAGACTTGACACCTGCACAAGCAGAACTCAGAAAAAAAGAATGGCTGAAGGTGAAGGAAGCTAGAGACTCGGGCGTAGTGGCGTGTCCGACGGGCGAGCGTGCAGAGCCATAGTTACAAGCGTAAAGCGCACATAGGGGATTCGGGCCTTGAAGATCACTTCTTTGGAACATACACGGCATATCTCAGGCGAAAAGTTGACTCTTCTCAAGAGGTATGGGCAAAGGCGCATCTTTTAATTTTCTTAGAAACTTGGCGAAAGACAGAACTAGCGATCTACCTCTTATTGGAGGCTATCGATAGTTAAAAACTTATGGAATGATAAGCTAAACATAGGTAGAGGGCACGGTGGGCTTGGCAATTTATGTCAAGACCAAAATTGCGCATATGTTATCAGTCAAGAAATCCCGCTTGAGAAATCAATACATTTGGCTTGAGTTCAAGGAGAATCCGGATGCAAGAATATTTCTAGCAGCTTGTTATTTTGCACCGCCGGATGAAACCGTATGGCAATAAGGAGTTTGACAGAGGCAGCCCCCTTTACACAATTTAACTAAAGATATTTTAGAGTTCCGTGAGCTTGGCAAAATTATTCTAGCTGGAGATTTCAATGCTAGAACTCATGTAAATCAGTCAATATGCTATGAGATCCCCTTTGACGCTCATCTAGAAGAGGTAGCGAAGACCTCTATTGCGTGCTTTCTCGTGACAATGAAACAAATCAAATGGGTAAAATGCTAGTGGAGCTGGGCACATCTTGCAAGTTAAAGATTCTGAATGGCACTAAAGCATATCCGACACACATAAATTCACTTGCTTGACACATAATGGTGCAAGCGTGAGTTGATTATGTGTTAGCCAATGATACGATTAATCGCTCAGGACTTGATAATTGGGGATAAAGTTGTGGAATCCGACCACACACACTGCACTTCATCATTCAATGCATGCATGATGTCACAAAAGAGCCATATTCCACGCAGACCGCCAGAAAACTCACATATGACAAGCATGCAGGGAATATAGAAAATACTTGAGGAGGCTAATTGAGGCTAAAGATTGGATCAGGCGAGCTTGAAAATGAAATAAAACATTTTACTGCAGCTATTCTTGAGGCAGCCACATGCACATTTGGGACAACCAAAATAAAAAATAGAAGTACAAAGCATAAAGGGTGGTTCGATTATGATTGTAGGCGTGCCAAAGCGTAAACTACCAAAGGGTTTGAAGTGTAAGCCTAAATGGTACCGCTCTCTGTTAGCGTAGAAAAAAGCATGACTATTTTCGTGAGGGAGACAAGTATGGCTAAACCAAAACTGCATGATGACCCAAAGACTTTTGGAGAACGCCGCAAACAAGGAAAGCACATAACCAAATTGATTTGGATCAGTTGAAAGAGCATGTTAAGATGCTCTATGAGATCCCAAATTCAGCAAAAATGCCAAAGCACAAGCTTGATGATGAACTGTTTTAATGAGGAAGATGTCTCTTGTGCGCTTTAAAAAGCTATCAAACGGAAAGGCAAAGGACACGCAGGGGTTGGCAAAGCAGAGTTGTTTAAATGGTGTGGCGAAAATGCTTTGAGGGTACTTGACCGGGTTTGCTAAATAAAGCCCTTATAAGTGGTTTACCAAAGAGATGGCAGGAAAATATGGTTTATCCTATTCACAAGGCTGGAGATAAGACTGTAGCATCTAATTATAGGACCATACTAGTTGGGAGTACATTCACTAAAATAATAGCCACTATGCTTGAGCAACGGATTAGTCATTGGACGTAGACGTAAGGCAAGAGAAGTATCTTTCAGCTGGGTTTCGGAAAGATTATAGCACACTCGATCATGCACCGGTGTTGAGGATCTTGTTTGAAAAGGCAAGAAGGCCGAGGCAACTATATCTTGCATTAAGTAGACTTCTAAAGCATTCGATATGGTGCCACGAAAAGAATTTAGACGTGAGAATGGAAGAACTAGGAGTGCCATTTAATTTGAGAACTGCAGTAGCTCAACTCTACTCAGAGGTCAGATTAAGATTGGCAAATGGGATCGACACTGAGCTTCTTAGCACTATTGGGGTGAGACAGGGGTGCCCGCTGTCTCCTACGCTCTTTGGTTTGTACATTGACGAACTGGATGAATGGTTAAGACAAAGATGCTTGGCAGGAACTGATCTAGGGGGTTATCTCGTGCAGTTATTGATCTATGCTGATGACGTAATACTTATATCATCTACAAAGGAAGGGTTACACATCTATGTTAGACATGCTTTCAAATTTTGCATGAAGAAGGAGATGCGGTCAACCTGTCCAAGACCAAGGTGATGGTGGTCGAACTAGAGAACGCCGAAATCATTAAAGGGCCGATAGTAGAGACAACGGAGGTATACAAATACTTGGGATTGGAATTTGAATCGAAATATTCATGGAAATCCTGTGTTGATAAGAGAGTCACAGGGGGGAAAAACTGCTCTTTACGCATTGATGAGAAGTTGTTGGCGTGCTAATTTAAGAAGGCGGTCACGCGAAAATGCTTTTTAAATCTCCTCGTTCAGACCATTGTGTTTGTATGGCTCGCCAATTTGGGGCCCAATTTGTCCTCGAAGCATTGGCAAAAGATAGAGCAAGTTCTTAAACCTGCTTTACGCTTGAAGAATTTGGGGTGAAAACCTGCACGCCGTCTGCTATGCTTCTAGCCGAGGCGGGTTTGCTTCCTTTAGAAGCCGAGGCCTTATACCGCGATAAACTTTGTGAATCTGGTTAGAGCTGCAATCTGAACTCGGTACGTCCAAAAGGGCATTAGAATGCTCCGAAGCTCTCGGCCGGTGGCGTGAAGTGTTAGCGTGGGCAGCCAAGTGGGGTATTACCCCGGATATTTGGCCGGAATCGATTAACTCGGTGCAAGGGAACTGGTACAAGACAAAGTGGTAGAGAGACTTTGGTCTCATAAGGGCAGTCGTATGACAAAGTATACTGAAGAGGTAAACCCAATGTTGACATATATGGAACCCGATTATGTGAAGGCGGACTTGTCTAAGCATAAGAAACAGACTATTGCCAGATATAGATTGAGCTCCCACCACCTTATGGTGGAAACAGGGAGATGGAAGGGAATTCCGAGGGAAGACAGGAAATGTCCCTTCTGCACCCTTGATGCTATTGAGGATGAGAAACATGTCTTCATTGAGTGTCCGGAGTATGTACATATAAGAGAGAAATTTGGCATATATCAATCTCAATTGACAAGATTTTCGAAGTTGGAGCCACACATCCTTGGTTGCTTTGTCAAGGAAGTGGACTCACACCACTCATTATTGATGAGTTTGAGCAAATAAGTGTAAACCAGCCCCATGACCTTCAAGGTCCCAAACGGGCTTCAGATAATCTATTATTATTATTTATTATTAACCTTTAGATCACAGGGTTAAATTAAGATAAATTTTACCAATTGCTTGTTATGCTAAACTAAAGTTCTTTCTTATGGAACTTTCACACCACCTATTGGTCTCTGTGGACTATATATTCTATTCTATATTAATTAACAACAGAACAGACTATTTTACACAAACATAACAGGCTATTCTACACAAGTTTGTTGTCAATTATTAACATAACAATATTTGTTAAAACATAACAATATCTGGTAATGGTCGTTTTGGGAAGGCAAATGTAAAGCTAAAACTTGATCTACTAATGGTCATTTTGAAAATCAAGAAGTACAATGTATACAAACCACAAAGCCATCCTGGCAATCTAACTATTTTTACAAGCAGTCATCTTCACTGATGGCTTATTACCAAAACCTTTTACACACAGCTTTGTAGAACCTAAAATGTCTAAACATCAGGTGTGTAGCCAAGTACCATAGTTATCACAAGCTCCCAAGCACAACAGTTATGACAAGCTACCATTCACTTCTGCCATCATCTTTAGTGCCACATGCATAGTCTACAGCCCACACAACATGAGCTCATTCAAATCTACCAACAGATTTCTCATCTACACCACGATCTCTCATAGTAAAAAACATCTTGTCTGCTAAAACAAGTAGTTCTTTGTCATCTACATCCTCCAGCCTTGGAATACTAGTCATTTCAAAATATATTTAAAGGCCAGTATAACCCCAATAAGTTTGTAACAATTCATATAATTACCTTTTCACGCAGTAGAGCCAACGTCCTGTACGAGCCCTGTAGGTTGTGGAGTCTGTAGTTGCAACTGATCTGCAGTGAGACGGATTGTGGAGCTAAGCAGGCGATATATGGAGCCAACAAAGTGCTAGCCTCTGTAGATGTCCTTGTGACAATCCCAAGCCACTCTTTCCATGACACCAGCCTAACAGAAAAGTAGGAATTTTGCCAAAATTGGAAGGAGACAACATTGGCTAAGAGTCAGCACCGATGGGGGGTCGTGAGACTTTCAATGGCCGTGGCGCCCACCACCATGGATTCTCTAGTAGGGCATCGGTGGAAAGACACAGCAAAAAAAGATGGTAGGAGGAGGAGCAGTTTAATGTCCACTAGAGACCGGATGCTCTACAACAGACAATGGAATTACCATTGGAAGCAATAGGCTAGAGAACTTGTAAGTCCAAATCCTTGGTTTCAAGAATGATTAAAAGGTAGAGTGCCCCAATGGAGGTTTAACTATGAAGTGTTCCTTCTCCTTCTTCTTTAGTTCCTTCTCCTTCTTCCGAATATAATAGTTGTTGTAGTTTAATCTCATTTTCTTGAAAGCCATCTCTAGGTGACGTCTAATGTAGGCTTGTAGAACCCATCGCTAAAATTCACTTTTGGAAAGTGGATTAGCAGCCTACAATCCATGGAGTGAGTAACGGTGGTAATATCCCATACAAAGGAAGACAAATTGACCTAACCAAAGACATAGCCACACAATGAAGTACTTCTATAGAATTTTTCTTCTGTGTCATTTAAGGTAGTGACGCTAGGACTTTGGATTCTATGGAAACCAAAGTTTTCCTACTCTCCAATCTTGTCATAGGCCATACAAAGATTGTACTTCGCAGGTACAATTGTCAGTCTGCTCCCACACTGTCATGCTCTAGGAGGGAGAAACAGATTTGAAGATGCTCGTGCTCTTATACTTAATAATAACATTTTTACGGTTCATGCACTAAGATTCTTGGACTCGTTCAAATCCAGAAGATGGTGCTTCCATTTTTCTCTGTGTTTTAGGTTCTTAACAGCTTGCCAACAGCGGCAAAACAACTCAATTAAATTACTCGCAAAATACTGTCACTTTCAACTGCAAGCATGTCTGATTAAAGCTTTAAGCACCCCAAGACATTTATGCACGAACTAGTTGTGAGTATCTGTGCCAGAAAATGACAAGTGCGGCTAGTGCAAGCCACAGCCAGAACAGTTTTACTAATATTCAAAGCCATCACCTCATAAAAATCGTATCATAATAATGCCATAGAAAAAATAGGTTGCCTTTAGTATTAACAATCAAGAAGTCCATGAGGCATGCACGGAAGACTTAGGTGCTCATAAGCGATCTGTGAGTGGCATAGCCTTCGTCAAATTTTTAAATAGAAATTCCTGTTCGAAGAACCTCTTCAAGCTTGTCTGCTTTCTCATACTGAATTTCTGTGATTGGCACAGCAGGAAATACAGTAATTTCCACCACAAGATGCAGTGTAGGTAACTCATCAAGCAAAGCTCTCACATTATTACAGCATACACTTTCAGCATGAGCATGACACCCCTGGGAAAAGAGCAACAGCAACTATGTCAAAATAAAACAGAAATGACTCGTGAACTACTGGAAGCACCACTATGATGTAACATAAACCTTGTTTAGCCTTGCGATTGTCCAAGCCCCTTGCTCAAGGCTTATCATTAGGGTTTTCCTCAAAACCTGAAAGGGTGGGTTTTCTCTAATCCCAGTGATAAGCCTTCAGCAGATACATCATCCAGCATCTCGACACACTTAGTTTATTTTGCCAGCTTCAATTATAGAGTTGCTCCACTAGAATTTGTATTATATTATTATATCACATTTTTATATTAATGGGCAGCTCGCAATGTGCAGCTATCGACTTCAACCAAAGTTACTAAACCTGCCGAGACGAATAAATGAAAAAGCGTGTCTATAAGCATCTTGCACGTTGTTAACATAATCATATATATTTGTCATGTTTTTCTAAGAGTTTTTTGTAATGTAAGCGTTTTTGCATATTTTGTCATGTTTTTGTTTTTGTTTTTGTTTTTATTTATTTTTTTTTGTTTTGTTTTTGTTTTTGTTTTTGTTTTTGTTTTTTTTTTTTTGTTTTTGTTTTTGTTTTTGTTTTTGTTTTTGTTTTGTTTTTGTTTTTTTTTTTTTGTTTTTGTTTTTGTTTTTTTTGTTTTTGTTTTTGTTTTTGTTTGAGACAAAGAATAACTGGCAACAATCCAGTTCCACTTCTTTGCAAAGAAACTAGAGATTTCTATGGCTCTTATATTTTGGATTCTCTAGAACCATCTCTATCTCTTAGGAGAAGCTAGGTAAATTTTCTACCTTGGCAACTCTTTCAACTTCTTCTACAGTTGGGTAAGAGCATGTTAGGGCCTACATGTTTTGGAAACTACCTGGAAAATACTCTGGGTAGTCAAAGATGATGATATATTTGAGTTCTTAACATCTTCTTGACATCACAAAGTACCTTACAACATGTATGTACTACTACTCTTGAACATAACACAATTTCTTTTAGTCAATCTTGTAGTCTAGGTACTTTAAAATACAATTATGTACTTGCACAGAAGTACACAGAAAAGTACCTTTTTGGTAATTTTTTATGTAGGCCCTAACATGCTTTCACCCAGTTCTACTTTCATCCATCAGCTGCTAGTTTGGATACTTCCCTCATAATTCCCAAGCTTGCCTTCTGCAAAAAAGATCTCCCACATTATTCAATGGAAGATGCACCTAAGAGGATCATTACAATAATGATGGATATAATTTCTAAATGCTTTCTTGCTTGCTAAGATGTGACCATATGAGGCACTTGGCTAAAGGAAAATGCATATGAAAATGTGGGCATTATTAGCTCGAAGGTTGGTTTTTAATAGTATATGCAAAAAAGTCCTTGCATTATACTACTACTTGCTATATAGAACTTATTGTTATAACGAAACAAAAGAAGCTCTCTAAAATTTACACCGGTTCAAGCTTATGGCAGATCCGTAAGGATGTAGTACTGGCATAAAATGTTAATCCTTCTGCTTAGAGTAGTGTATTAACTAGTACCACCATAGGGGCAGATACGAATATGTAGCATAATAACAGGGGGTTTTTTTTGTGTTTTTGTACGCTTTTCACAAAGGTTTTCCTAAGATTTCATGGCGTATTCGAATGGATGTACTAATGCGTACATCTAGAGTGCACTATTTCTTAATCGTTGATTTAACTTTTTTTTTTCAATGGTCCAACATCCAAGGGCTCACAACGAAAGCCCTCTTTTTATTTTAGGGGCTGAACATGCAAGCCTCGTGGATGTGCTTTAGTGTTTCGACTTTAGGGTTCTGATGGGTTTAGGGTTTCAGGGCAGTGAAGATGAGGAGTAAACAGTATCTAATTCTTCCTCGATCTAATTCTTGGATGGCTTGGGACATCGAGCTTACATCATGCATACTATCTACATCCGTGGGTGGTGTAGTTGGAGTGGATGGACGAGAGTAATCTCTGTCGGCAAAGCTAAAGTTAAACTCAACTGCTTTCATTTTCTATCTTCCTACATTGGTCGCCCTACTTGTGATAACGAAAGATGCACATCGACCGGTCTCCAGCAAAATAATATAGTTCAGGTGCTAATATAGTGGTTCGCTTTGTGGCATATAAGCGCAAACAAAATGACTTGGACCTTGAGCTGCCGATTGAGCTCATGAAGCTTTGAGTTTTGAAGCCGGATGTCATTCATAGCCATTGCTTCGTGGTAAGCTTCGTTTGTTGTTTATGGGTCCAATAGTGCATCTTTTTCCTTGTGTTGACGGTACCGTTTACAGTACCGGGTTGCTTGGCATAAGATGATGCAGAGCCGCTTTTGGTGGAAAACAATGTGTGAGAAAACATCCCGACGAAGATCGGCGTTTGCGGCCGATTTTGGAGCGTAAACAAGTCCGGCGAAGATGCTGAGCTTCGATTCCAATATGCCGGGCACATTCTCGGCGGGTTCAGCTTTTGCTTTTTGTTCTTGTTTTTCCTTTGCGAAGGAGCCAAAGCTCCGGCTCCCAGGCCCCTCCGCTCCTCCACACTCCGCTTAAGGCTGCTTTGGAATGATGCATGTCGATCCTTTTGTGGTGGGGCGGATCTTCTTAACATCTATAAGAGTTGAATTGTTTCATTGTATTCTAGTAGACTGCCATAGCTGCATTATCTCGAAGGCCGGAGCTCGAGAACCACGAATACACGAAGGCATCTATACAAAACTGTTGTCGTCGCAACATTCTTCATTCTATTTCAACACACCTCATAGGTCGATGCAAAGCAGGATTTTTCCTAGGAATATGTAAGATAATTTGCTAGATTGAAGGCATGGATAGAAAAACCATAGCCTTTGTTGTTGATTACTGTGCATCTTCCATTATCTATTCAATGGCAATTTTGAATCTGAACACTCCACTCAAGCTGAAAACATATATCGTTTGTTCAAATTCCTCCCCGTATTTCTTTAGCAAATGCACAATCCGTTCGTTTGTTCTTGAAAACTCCCAAATATGGCACCTTTTTATGTATCTAGTGTATTCTAATTTGTCTACTCATGATAGGTCATTTGCGGTGTTACTTCTTTACATCCATTGTACTAGCAATCAACCGTGGAGACTCTCCGGAATATCCGCTTAAAAAACAAGAGAGAGGCATTGCAAACACACGAAAATCTGGTAAGTGCAAATAATTGATTGTCTATATGGGCACTAGCATTATGTATTATGGCTATTGATTCTTATCTACATGTCCTAGGCTCTCTTATATTGATCACGCCTACGCATTACTCTGGGGATTAAATACCAAGGGTCCGTTTGTTTCTACATTTTGTATTGTATTTTTGGAAGAGAAGACACTTGAACTAGAGGACAATGACATTGCAAGAACTTATCCCGCATACAACTTGAACGATTTGCGGATCTTTGAAGATCAAACAAGCCATGTTTCCACGGCTTCTAGTCTTTCATTCGGTTTGATGAAGGGAAGTCGAAAAACTTGTTCACAAGAGCTCCTTATTTAATAAGCAATTCTTGTTTCTCTCTTTAATGGGTACCTTCTACAGTGACAATCGTGGTAGTATTTCAATTCTGCTTATAGAATTATTAGCTCTTGCAAATATTTGTAGCTAGACAGCCAGATTCAAAAGCACATGGTGTTCAAAAGCTTGAAGCATAGTGTTCAAAAAGGAAAATGGCTATAACTCGGCACTGCATTCAGGGGTTTTGTGCACATGGATTGGATTGCATGCACAAATATTTTAGATATTGCAGTTACTCTTCATATCCATTGTTCCAGAAGGCATCTCATTTATTTATTGATGTATATCTTAAAACATTGTTGTTATATGACATTTATTGATGTATATCTTAAAAAGTTGTTGTTATATGACACTGTGAATAGGTTTGTTATCCATGTTCTGGCATCAACCACGGCACATATTAGATATTGCATATTAGATATTACATATTGTTACATGTTTTTACATATGTTTGCTTTTTTTTAGGGCCCGAAGGGCCCAAATTTTTTTTAGTATAACAACCAACACATAACTACCATTAACATTAATTAACACAACCATTGGGTCCAACGCATTTAAATTAAAATCCCCCTTAGACCCCCTTTGGTTTGGGTGCATATTCACACGGGGGGTGACGTAGGGCAGCGAGAGCCCCTATAATTATATTTTGCACGTATAAAATCAACACCATATAGTATTTTGGTTCAAATCTTATAGTATTTTGTAAATCTTGTTATACAGTATAGCAAATTTTGTACTTGCATACCCCACAAACGAGGAACTTTACGTACGGTGTAGATTAAGGATTAAGGGGTGAATATGCCTATCCAACAGCTCTCGTTGCCCGGGGTCACCCCCCGTGTGAATATGCACCCAAACCAAAGGGGGTCTAAGGGGGATTTTAATTTAAATGCGTTGGACCCAATGGTTGTGTTAACATAATGTTAATGGTAGTTAATGGTTGTGTTCCAGGCCTTTTGCTTTACATAATGTCCTAGGTCCCTTTTTGTTAACATTGTCATATCAGCACTGCGATGCTGGTAGAAAACATTATGCAGTTGAATTTGTAAGCCTTGTCATTCAATCCATCCAGTGTTCTCATGGTAGGCACCTACTCCTTATGCATAATATTAATACTGGATTTGTGTTTTGGAAGGAGGTGTACAAGAGAAAAAGGGATACTAACATCTACTTCCATCACCCAATAGTTTTCTCTTCTAAAAAAAAAGGAATTTAATAGAATGAAAAAGAAAGAATCTAATAGAATGATAATGTCTCACCGTTGCCTTCTTACATCCATATCAGGCAATGGGTAATGCAAAGTACCACTTGAAGATTTGCAAACCTTCTCAACAGATTTCAAATGCTTTGCTATAATATCGTTGCATTTTAAGTGGCAAGATCCATCCACAACAAAAGCCTATGAAGGCGGGGCAATAACCTTGCCTCACTACTGGATTCCTCCCTTTCCAACTCAAATCCAACTTTTTTGTAAAGGTTGAAGGCAGAATCATTTTCTGCTACAACATGAACATATAAATCATCGACACATGCATTCAAACCAATAACACAGTATGGTAGCTACTACCATAAGGAAGGAAGGTATTTTTATCGTCCACGGAGACCAATCGGTCTATGGGACCCAATACAAAAGCGCAGCAAGCGGATTACTACCCGGATTATAAAACCCCCGCCCCGAAGGGTTTTCGAGGGAAAAGCGTGGCGACAATCACCTGTGACAAACCTGCTTCAATATACAAAATGCAAAACACACAAATATATACACTCATGCACCGCGACCCGTAGTGCCCGATCGGGCACGGCAGCCGGGGCAAAGGTGAGCTCCACGTATCCAGTACCTCACGAATGTACGACCCCGAGCACGCATCGACGGTGTGTTCATCGATAAATGTAGGGGCAAATCCGGCGTTACTAAGGGGAGCGTATCCGCCCGGATCCGATTGAATCTTTGGGCAACTCGGAAAGTGTGAGACTCATCCTCAATGGCACCCGCTTGGACGGCAGACAGAGCCTAACTGGCGGGGCTCCCCAATCCACCTGTCCATCTCGATCTCGAAGATGGTGGGCACTGTCTTGAATGGAGGCAATGAGTCCGCGCTTTCGAGGCGGGGACGCGAGTAGAGGCTGCGGGCCCCGGGCTAACACGGGGTTGATGTGCTCCTTGTAATGGGCCGTTTTGACCTGCTCTAGCTGTCGGGGTCCCGAGCTTGCCAAGGAACCAAGCATCCGGTACTCCCCGCAGTGTCACGATCGGCCTCTATGTCCACTGCGACGCACTTTGTGTTCTGCACATTCCATCCGGTGAACCACCGATCTCTTTACCCTTTCCAACAGGGCCACGAGCCATCAAGGGCCCATTGCCACAAAGATAAGCCGGTCGGGAGCCGAGCATCACCCATATTAACCACTTTACGAAAATAGACGATGTGTCTATCAACGGCCGCCGCCCGTGAAGCGGCAAGAATCCGGTTTCTGCAGCAGACCGATGGGGGGACCGAAGGTTTCACCCAAGTGCGTGCCAAAAATGCCTTACACTGCCCAAGTCATTCCAGGTCGCCAAAGAGACCGGGCCCCAAACCTCGATCCCATACGAAGGACGAGGCTCGACCGGTGCCCAAAACAGATGTGACCGATGGCCCCAATCATAGAGCTCACGCACGGTGATCGTTGTTCTCGCATGGCATAAAGCTTTCCCCCTGGCTGTCACCAAGAAGCCGATGGGCGCCTCCCAACGAGAGCGAGGAGGGGAACTCCACCCCTAGGTACTTGTAGGTGGGCGGACCTCCACAGTCCCCCCCGATATGTGAGTGCGTGGAGGTGGGGTGGCGTGAAGAGGATCTGAACCACCACAGTCTTGGCCGATTCACGCGCATGTCTATAGCCCGGCCGAATGTGTCTAGGGCATCCGGATGAGGCGCATAGCTTCGGGGTGTGGGCGGAAGGTCAACATCGTCCCGCATAGATGAGCTTTCGGATGACCGGTGCAAAAGCGTATGTCATCCCCCATGCTCGAGAAGCCGGGGGCTCTAACCGATAAATGTAGAGGCCAAAAGTGTTGGTGAGAGGGGCAGCCTGCCGACCGATACTCTTGGTGAATGCTTGGCCCGTCGGTGCATCCCCGCCAAAACAACTCTCATCAGCTTTGTATATGGCATTACGCACGCCGCAGCGGCAGCCCCAGATTGATCACCGATCTAGCCCATAGCTTTTCCCCGGATCAGATCAAAAGCCTTCACGAAGTCCACAAAGCAAAGAATACAAGTCATGCCGATGGTTCCGGCTGTCTTCAATCAGTGCCCGCAGTGTAAAGATATGGTCAATCGTTGAGTGGCGGGGTCTAAAGCCTGCTTTTGTGAGGGCTCGCACATCTGCTGCCTCTACCCAGCGGGTCAACTGCTGCTCGAGAATGCCAGCCAACAGTTTGGCAAATACTGAACTGACCATGATCGTCCCGTAATTGGCCGGACAGTGTGGGTCGCCCGCCTTGTGAATGGGGACAATCCTGCTTGTGGTCCATTGTCGGGGGAAACCTTCCTGCAATGCTCTGTTGAACGGCTGCCCTGCCCATTTGAGTAACTCGGCCTGGGTAGAAGCATGAAAGGGTGATTGATTTTTTTTGTATATTGATGTAAAAATTTGAACTGGGTTAAAGTGTTTGTAATGTACATTTTGAATTTTACATGGAGTTGCCTATCATTAATAAAGGCGGTTGACGTACAATATTCTCCATAATTATATCAAATCCTCCCGAAATCTTGTACTAGCATCTCTATCAATAAAATCTAAATATCTTGCCTGCGAAAAAAAAAAAAACTTTGGCGCACATTTTGAACTTTCCTCAATCGATCAAACATGGCTCCGGATTCTACCTCAACGAAAACTTGACCCGAATCGATTATAGCTGCTCCTAAATCGAATGCATTTCAAGAAACAAATGTATCTTGAAGAAATTGAAATCCCTTTCCTTCAAGCAGTAATACAAATCCCTTCAAGCAGTAATACAAATCGGTTAATAATCTGATTTTTGTGCGTGGATGTTGTATCCCCTTTCGCAGAATGGATCGATGTCTTAAAGCACCAGTTGAAGAAGAAACTATGGAAGAAGGATTGGACTCTCATGCAAGCACTTCGAGGTCAGCATCGGGTTCAGATTTCAATCCTCCTGTTGATGAAGTTTCGGAAAGCGCTGTTACAAGCAGAGAAAGAAAATCGAAACAAAGGGTTTGTAGGGGTGGATACGTGACAAAGCCAATTAGAAGAAAGGTGAATACTTCTGTAAATCTCATAATATCCCATTTCTTTAACCACTTAATCACATCCTGGAACCATCCTTTATCCTTACTACCCAAAAGAGCCCTATGAGGAAGTCGTGTGTTATCCATGGCTGACACCTTTTTCAAGTATCTAATGCATCTGACCAATGCTTCTCCTTCTAAAGGCATAAGCCCACATTCCGTCAACATCATCTCATAAGGGGTTTGAACTTTTACACCTAATTCAAGGCGTATGAACTTCTTCAAGATCTGCTCCAAATCATCCCATAGTCCCTGTGGAAGGCTGGGTCCCCATATCTCACTCCCATATAGTGCTACACTCTGGACAAGTGACACAAAAAGTTTCTGTTTGAGCGACCAAGACCATAAGTGAGCTTCCCTGCACAAACTTTGCATAGCATAAAGAGCCCTATGGCTTCCATCAATTCTCTGTTGGATACATGTATTCCATCTATGGTTTCTGTGAAAAATCAGTCCTAAATACTTATATGAATCACAAGTACTCACCTGCTTTTCTTTGTATTGAAATGAGCACTCTTGTTTAAGCGCACCTACTGTCATGATATTTGTCTTCTCTAGGTTCACCTGCATCCCCGTAGCATCACAAAAGTGGGCTAATCCATCCAAATGTTTCTGCATGGAGTCTGGTGATCGAGCAAAAATGACCACGTCATCAGCATACATCAGTAGTTGCACTACATAACCATGAATATCCGTCCCTTCTGGACAACTGTTATGTAGCCAGTTCTCAAGACTGTCAATAAATAATCCAAACAGAGTAGGTGACATTGGGCAGCCTTGCTTGACCCCAATGTTACTATCAATATATTCTGGATTTTCTATAGAAAGAGGAAAGGAAAGCTGTATTAGTACCTTTTCATATAGCACTTGCACTGCTGTTCGTAATTGCTCTGGAACTCCCAGCTTATCTAATCTGTCCCATAGCTGAGGTCTAGGCACTTTATCGAAGGCTTTTCTGAAATCCACAAAGGCTACATAAGCAGGTTTCTTGGTCCCCTTCACTGTGTCAAATATAGATTTGAGCACCGTGAGAGAGAGAGAGAGAGAGAGAGAGAGAGAGAGAGAGAGAGAGAGAGAGAGAGAGAGAGAGAGAGAGAGAGAGAGAGAGAGAGAGAGAGAGAGAGAGAGAGAGAGAGAGAGAGAGAGAGAGAGAGAGAGAGAATAGAAGAGAATAGAATAGAATAGAATAGTTTTTATCGTCCACTCGAGACCAATCGGCCTATGGGACCCGGGGAAGGAGCGCAAAGAAACTTATTACCGTCCGGGTTAAAAAACCCCGCCACCAAGGGTTTTCGAGGGAAAACCGTGGCGCAATAAGAATGTTTCACAAACCGCATAAGTATACATCATCATGAAATAAATGTGTATGTACATGTCATGTGCGTGCCGAGGACATAGCTGATCTCGCATGTCCATGACCTCCTGAAGGTATGATCCTAGCATCCGCATTTTGCCGTGCTCAATGTCACATGTAGCGGCTGGCCGGGCCCGACCAACTCGGCATAGCGTCCGGATTTGATCATATGTTTGGGCAACTTTGAAGGGTATGAGATTCATCCTCAATGACTCCCATTTGGCGGCGATTGACAGAGCCTCGTCCCGACGTGGCTCACCAATCCATCCGCCTGCTCCAATTCAAGATGATGTGCCCCTGTGGCGAATGGAGGCAATGAGTCTCCGTCTTTTCATGGGCAAGTGGGTGCGCAGGTAGCATTGTGGGCCTCGCTTCAATGTGGGATTTATGTGACGCCGGTAGTGTCTTGCCTTGACCTGTTCAAGGGCCGGCATCCCAAAGCTTGCTGATGAAGCAAGCATCAAGATATTGCCTCAAGCTATGGCGACCGCCTCTGTTTGCACATGTATGCACCTCGTGCTCCTCGCACATTCCATCTAGCCATCCATTGAGCTCTCTTTTTCCCTCCAGCAGGCCTTGAGGCGCTGTGGCCCCATTGCCATGATATAAGCTAGTTTTGGGAGACGAGCATCGGCCCATGTTGACCACCTTCCAAAAATAGACAATGTAGAGAGAGAGAGAGAGAGAGAGAGAGAGAGAGAGAGAGAGAGAGAGAGAGAGAGAGAGAGAGAGAGAGAGAGAGAGAGAGAGAGAGAAAAGCATGACCAATAGCTAACTGAGAATCAACCCGATAGTAAACAAATAGTTAATAGTCAACACAAGCAACCAAGCACAATAGCACAATATCAAAAAATTGAAAAGACGACCCATCGCATTCACCGTTGTAAATAAACGTAACCACATGGAAGTTTAAGATAAGGGGATAACCACCCTCTCGAACAAGCATCCGAACAACAACCTAATCAGAAAATACATGAGCAGGATGGAAAAAGGATTACAGAGATAATGACACAACAAATGAGAATACTCTGAAGCCACAGAGCTACAGAGAGAGAGAGAGAGAGAGAGAGAGAGAGAGAGAGAGAGAGAGAGAGAGAGAGAGAGAGAGAGAGAGAGAGAGAGAGAGAGAGAGAGAGAGAGAGAGAGAGAGAGAGAGAGAGAGAGAGAATGATTTTTATCGGCCCACCGAGGCCAATCGCCTATGGGACCCATATGAGCGCGAAAGAAACTTATTATCGTCCGGTTAAAAACCCCGCCAAAGGGTTTTCGAGGGAAAACCATGGCGCATAAGAATGTCACAAACCGCATAAGTATACATCAATGTTTATATACATGTCAAGTGTGTGCCCGAGGACATAGCTGATCTCGCATGTCCATAACCTCTCGAAGATATGATCCCAAAGACCGCACGGATGCTTTGTGCTCAATGTCACATGTAACGGCCGGCCGGCCCGACCAACTCAAAGATATCGTGTCCGAATTTGATCATATGCTGGGCAACTTTGAAGGGTATGAGATTCATCCTCAATGACTCCCATTTGGCAAAGATTGACAGCCCCGCCCCGGCGTGGCTCACCAATCCATCCGCCTGTCTCAATTCAAGATGATGTGCCCCAGGCGAATGGAGGCAATGAGTCTGCGCCTTTTCATGGGCAAGTGGGTACACGGTACCATTGCGGGCCTCGTTCCAATGTGGGATTTATGTGGCGCCGGTAGTGTCTTTGTCTTGACTGTTCAAGGGCATTGGCATCCCAAAGCTTGCCGAGGAAGCAATCGTCAAGATATTGCCTCAAGCTATGGCGACCGCCTCTGTTTGCACATGTATGCACCTGCTTCTCGCACATTCCATCTAGCCAACCATTGAGCTCTCTTTTTCCCTCCAGCCCGGGCCTTGAGGCGCTGCGGCTCCATTGCCATGATATAAGCTAGTTTAGGGAGACGAGCATCGCCCATATTGACCACCTTCTCGAAATAGACAATGTGACGATCAAGGGCAGCCCTCTGAAGAGGCAAGAATCCCGCTCTCGCAAGTAGAATTTGATATGGGACTGTAGACTTCACCCCTAGTGCTCGTACTAAGAAGGCTTTCTCGGACCTGCTCCAAGTCATTCCAAGTAGCAAGTGATACTACCGGGTCCCATACTTCCACCCCCCATAAAAGGGACAGGCTCCACTAAGACCTTGAACAAAGCGTGATGATGGGCCCAATCATACAACTCCGCTCTATGACTATTGTTTTGCATTGCATATAGTGCCTTCCAGCCTGCCGTCACTGTTCGTAGCCGTATGGATGGATGTGTCCCAATGCGTAGTAGAAGGAAACTCCACTCCCAAATATTTGTATGTGGATGCAACTTCCACATTTTGGCCTCGATGAATCGAAGGAGGGGACCCTCGGTGACGTGAAGATGATATGAAAACCACCTTAGTCTTGGGCAGGTTGACGCCAAGATATCGGTCGCTTGGCGAGAATGTGTCCGGGCATCGAGATGTCGTTGCATGTCCTGCTGGTGTGTAAGCTAGGAGGTCCACATCATCGGCATATATTAACCGCCCGATGATCCGATAGAGAAGGTGAGCTCCATCGCCCCATTATCAGCAAAGCCACTCTCCAATTGATCAATGTAAAGCCCAAACAATGTTGGGGAGAGAGGGCATCCCCGGACGAACTCGATACTGCTATCAAATGGTTGGCTTGTCTGCTGCAACCGACCCGAGCATCTTTCGTATAGCCTGTACACTGCATTCTGCAAATCTACAGGAACCCCCAGCTGTTGTAGTCTTGCCCAGAGAGAGAGAGAGAGAGAGAAGAAAGAAAGAAAGAAAGTGTTTATTAACAGTTGTATCAAAAAGCTACCAGTAATAGAAGCATCAAGCTCAAAAAACTGCCAAAGCGTTTGTGATTGAATGCCATATCTCTCGAAGCCTTTGATATGCTGGGCACTGTAGGATCGAATGTGTCTCATCCTCTACCTCATCTGTTCCACACGCTCTGCAAGTCCTGTATTCTCTTTGAATATTGTACCATCTACCTACTTCAACCCCAAGATGGTGCGCACTTAGCCTCATCCTACATATAGTGTGGCGCTTATTTAGGGTAACATCTGCATTCAAATATTGCATCTCTTGCAGATTTGGGTTCATAATTATTCGTAATCTTTTGCATTTTCGCATTTAGGGTTAGACCATATTCTTCCCAGCATAGACTCTTTTACCCATTCTCGGATTCTATCTTTATTTCTCATCAGATCATCAATCCGCATCCCCCACTTGTGTAACCAAGCTACGCCCTCCGCATACCACCCTTTGTCAAGCGTGGCCTTTAAAGCTAACCTGGGATAACTATCTTCCCTCAAACCTCCAACCTTAGTTAGGTATGTGAGGAAGCGACAAAGTGCTTCACCCTCCAAATGCAACATTCCACATTCAGCCATCATTATTTCATACGGAGTTTGCGTCTTTACCCCTAATTCTGTATGAAGAAATTTCTTCTGAATTCTTTCTATCTTTTTCCACATCCTGAGAGATAGGTCTGGCCCCCATATCTCACATCAGTATAGCACAACTGACTGCACCAAAGTTTTATACAACATTTTCTTAAGTCCAAACCTAAAAACTTTGGACTTTAAACACTTCTTCTGCATTGCATATAGGGCCTTAATACCCGCATTTACTCTTTGTTCCACTATTTCATTCCAGGTAAAATGCTTATCCACAACTAGGCCGAGATATTTATAAGTGGGTGATATCTCCACATTTACCCCCTTATACTTAAATGAGTAATTATCTTCCACATTTGTGCCAAAGATCATAATTTTAGTCTTTCGCAGATTGACTTGCATACCTGTCATCACGCAAAAAGCTTCCAATATGGTCAGGTGTCTCTGCATCCCTTCTTTACTACGAGAGAGCAATACTACATCATCAGCGTATAATAGCAGCATTATAGCGTACCCAGCTATTTGCATTCCATCTCCTCCAAGCCCAACTATCCAATTTTCCAGGTCATCAATGAAGAGGCCGAACAATCTGGGCGAAAGAGGGCAGCCCTGCTTAACCCCAATATTACTCATCACCTTTTCTCCACATTCCTCTACATATGGAGATGATAGTTGTATAACTACCTTCTCATAAAGTACTTTCACAGCATCTCTCAAATGTCTAGGCACATTGATCCTTTCCATTGCCTTCCACAGGTTTCCTCTACTTACCATGTCGAATGCCTTTGCAAAGTCTACAAAGCATGCAAACATGGGTTTTCTGATCCCCTTGACCGTATCCATCATAGCTCTGAGTGTCACCGTGATCAATTGTGCTCTTCTTTGGCCTAAAACCCGCCTGCCCTTTGGCCCTCACATTGTGGTCTTCAGCCCAACTGCTTATTTTACGCTCTATCATAGTGGCATACAGTTTTGCAAATATATTGCCAACCATTATCATATGATAATTTCCTGGATCTTTTACATCTCCTGACTTATATATTGGTACTACCCTGTTGGACTTCCAACTCTCAGAAAAACCTTCCTTATTCGTTGCGTTAAACATTTCTACTAACTGCTCCAGTATTACACCTTCAGCCCATTTCAACATCTCTGCTGCTAAGCCCATATTATCTCTAGCTTTCCCATTTGATAATTTCTTCAAACCTTCAATTACATCTTCAGATGTGAAACATAGTTATGAACCTGTCACCACTATATTTTCCTCAACACCTTCTACTTTGTACAGTTTCGTAACCTGTCTTATAAGACTATTTACTGGTAACGGTGGGGTTTCCACTCTGCCTCCTTTCATTTTGCTCCAGAATTTTCTTGGATTCTCTAGCAAGGAGATCACTAGCTCATCTTGTTTCTGCTTAAGATACACTCTCTTTTTTCGTCTGACCAGCTTTTTAAATTCTTTAATGTATTGAGTGTGTACTTGGCCCACAGCTTGCTTATATTGTTTCTGCTTGGATTTACAATCCGCATCGAACCACCCATTACATGGAAGCCCTTTGAATCGGCGTTTAGACGTGAAGCATTCTTGCGCAGCCTTTAGCAACAAGGAGGTCATAACCTCACTTTTGCCATTAACATTATCTGGCCATTCAATGTCTACACTGTATTCTTCACATTTATCAATATATGTGTCAGCCTTTTTATAGTTCAAGTTCATGCCACATATGTGCATTTTATCAACCCGAGCCTGCTTGCCAGCAATTAAGATACTCACCAATAATGGTACATGTCCGATTCAGCCTGTATATCTTTTATTTCAAAACTTTTGACATTTTTACTAAAAGATGCAGGAGCTAAAAAATAATCTACAACACTTTTCCCTCTACAGGTACATCTTTCAGTATTGAAAAAATGTTCGGTACCATTGTATATTACCATATTTGTTCCAGTACACATGTCCAAAACATGCTGTCCCATAGACGTTACCCATTTGATGACATCATGAGATTGTCTCCTCCATCCTACTGCTTGCAATTCAGATTCGTCCATGTTCTCTGCCCATAATGGATCTCCACCCTCACTTGCCAATGCTGTCTGTTTAACTGCTGTACGACCATTAAAGTCTCCTAGCAATACTACATCCCCTGCTCCTAACAGTCGAAGACAGTCTGCCTCCAGTTTTTGTAATGGATCACCCATGTCTAAATTGTATTGCTTATAGGTTTCCCTTTTTAATGGTGGAAAGTAACATCCAGCAACAAATACCTTTCTTTCTGTGCATGCTAACTCAATCCATACACATTGTTTACTGTCCTAGTTACTTACAAGGCTTATTAGATGTTCAAATTCCTTCCGTACATAACACGCTATCCCTCCGAATCCTCTTCTCCTCCATCCTTTTTATGCCAAACTGAATGCACTAGCACAAAGTCATCAATATCTGGCAGACCACTTTCCTCATTTTCCCATGTTTCTATAAAAAATATTAAATCTACTCCATCCAGGATATCCTTTATCTGATCTATCTTAAAGCTGGTCAAATGATTGACATTCTAGGCCATTATTCCTATGCAGCTGGCTCTATATGCACTTTCCCATTTCTCCAGAATGCTTTTTGGTTATTCTTCCTAGCCTCTTTCATTTTAGCAATTTTAATCTGTCTATTTGCATATTGAGCTGGCATTAAATCTTCATTTATCCAAATGTTTAGGCCTTTGAGCATGCTTCGGTGTTTGAGGACAGCAGATTTATCATCTCTAGATGCAAATTTAGCTATGACATGTCCGGGCCTGTGTGTGTGTGTGTGTGTGTGTGTGTGTGTGTGTGTGTGTGTGTGTGTGTGTGTGTGTGTGTGTGTGTGTGTGTGTGTGTGTGTGTGTGTGTGTGAGAGAGAGAGAGAGAGAGAGAGAGAGAGAGAGAGAGAGAGAGAGAGAGAGAGAGAGAGAGAGATAGATAGATGGATAGATGGATAGATGGATAGATGGATAGATGGACAGACAGACATAGTCTAGGCCCGATCGCGGGGGTCTGCCCCTAGGTGCTCTCCAGAAGCGACAAGTGCGCTGGGAAATTGCAGAGGCGACCAGCAACAAAGATATAGAAGAGAAGAGTCGATACAACCCTCACTAGGTGGAACGAGAAGAAATCAACAGATGTTAAGACGAGCCGACACCAGGTGACTAGACTCAGAGGAGGGAGGGAGGGAAACTCTAGAACCAATAGAATTCATCTCAGAGGAAACGCCGATGAGGAATGCTAGCAGGCAACATGGATATATAGTAGACAGAGCCAAAGAAAGCCTGCGCCATAGAAGGCTCAGGCCATAAATAGATCTGACGCCCAAAATGGCGTGACGCCAAAACAGGCGTCCCTTTCCCCAGAATGAAGAAGAGAACCATGGCATTCTAGGGAAAGGTCCTTTGCAAAGCAATAACATCCGACACAAAGAGGAACCTACCTCCTCCAATCACAGACTGAGACTGTGAGCAAAAACAAGTAAGATCATTGAGAGGGAAGACGATTTCTTAGCGGCAGACATGCAGAAAAGAGATGCCATGGGAAACAACTATGAAACTAAGACCTTCGTATGATGAAGAACTAACTTGGAACTGGAGTGACCTGGTAGAGAATGGCAAAGAATAATATATGAGGAGCAACTGATACCGTGGGCATGCCAAAGACGAAACAATTGCCGAATGAGATTGGTGAACCCAAAGGGAGCTGAGGCGAGACAAGAGATGAGAAAATTGGAGGTGAAAAAACTAGCCATCGAATGCAAAACCTAACAAAAGAATGGTGGGAAGAAGACAGAGACAAATGATACAAACTTCATAAAGATGATACGAGCCAACCACGATTAACAAACAAGAAAGCCAAATATGGGGCAAATGGAATGCGTAAACAAATAAGGCACAAAAAATCGAACACAAACCACAAACTACGAAACGAGCACATGAAAACAAACTGGAGAATCAATGCATCAAACTATATGTGAAAGAAAGGGCTATCCTGGCAGAAAAATAAGACAGATCACTGAGAGGGCTGGCGACTTCTTAGTGGCATAAATGCAGAAAGAGTTATCATGGGAAACAACTATAAAACTTATGAAAAGTGTGTGATAAAGAAATAACGTGGAACTGAAGTGACCTGGTAGGGCATGACAAAGAACAAAGGATGTCAATAATACATGGGGAGCAACCAATACCCAGGGTGCGCCAAAGGTGAAACAACAGCTACATGAGATCGGTGAACCTAAGGGAGCCAAGGCGAGACAATAGATAAGAATATTGAAGATGAAAAACTAGCCATCGAATGCAAAATCTAGCAAGGAATAGTGAGAGGGGAGATGGAGGCATGACGATACCAGGAACCAACTTGATTTAACAAATAAGAAAGCCGAGCCTAAGGAGAAAAATGGGATGTGTAAAAGACAAACAGATATGAGCACCGAACACACAACAAACTAAGACCACAACAAATAGCACATGAACAACAAAACATAAGAATCAATGTACCAACAAACTAGAGCAAAAACCATAACGACAAAACACTAAAAAATAAAGACTAAATTCAATATAAATCATACATGTATAACAGTTCCAAATGAACTTTCAAGCATAACAAACATCCCTGAGGCTAATGAAGCAATATAAAGGACTAGATAGAACTATAGAGACTGGAACAACAAATCCCAAGACGTAAAATAGAACTATTTGGCACATGTGGAAGACGACATCAAGGGACTACAAACTGAAATGAACAACTTGAAACCGAGCGAACAACTAGACATAACCAGATAGAACATACACGAGAAATGAATTGAGGAAGAAAGGGGCATAGAAACTTGCTGCTGAACCTGGAAGGGTAAGAGAAACAAACTCGCAATTGGACAAATGAACAAAATCAAAATCCTACGAGCAAAGAACACCAAGATGCAACCAGACAGTGGGGCAATCCCAACGAGAAGAGTGGTGTAATACGCTTTAGTGGGCAATTGAAGGAACAAAAACGCTTGAAGCAGAAAGCAAGGCAGAACACAGAGATAAAAAATAAATCGAACAATATGGCATCGTCGAAAATCGACATAGGGGGGCTAACAGACATAAGAGAGCAACATAATGAACAACACCAAGTGAAAAGAGTAGAGCAATAGCACCAAATGACACAACGGGCACAACAATGTTTAAATAATCAAAGGACACCATGAGAAGCCAAGCCTAAGTTGAATATATCTACAAAACAGGCACAACCTATAGCCAATACCGAGGATATAAAAGCCATGCCAAAAATTCAAATGGCTGCAAGAACCAACTAGACGTGAAAGAAAAAATTCGAGAATTGAACAACTTATGGGAAGCTTTGTAAAGAATGGGGAGATCAGACAGTGGACGGTCAAACAGTAAGGCTAAGACACTAAACAACATTCCCAAAAAGGTGCTAATGTTCATAAATTGATCCAAGGAATTTATAGATTTTGCATGCAAAGGACCAGGGTCTCCGGGTGCCTAAACTAGGATAGAAAAAGTGACAAGAAGGAAACCTGCATAAAACTACAGAAACCTACTAAGTATAGAGCAAGGCGGAGTGATGTGGGATGAATAGGACCCAAGGCAATAAAAACCACATCAGAAATTAAAGGGCGAGAGGAACAAATCGGGCAACCGAACAAACCATAACTGAGAATGCCATGAGAAAGGCAAGGGCTAGAGGAACCGATCAGGCATCGGGCAATGAACGAACTGCAACTAAGAATATCATGAGACAAGAACCTATTGAGACAAGCAGAGCAGAGCAAAGTAACAAGAAGTCTGGAAGCAACTCGTGTACAACCCAAACGGCAAGAGTGAGTACTAACAAGGAACGAGAAAGGGAACAATATTAGAGTTCAATAAGATAAATGGAACTAAAATGGAGAAAAGGAAATAATGAATGAAGGGAACGAAAATGGCAATGGAAAGAAATCAATGAGCCAAAAGAATTGAAGGGGCACATGGCTGGGTGGTCGTAACAATGACAAGGAACAAGTCACCTAAGGGAATACAATATAAAATATGCAACTAAAACTCACAACCACCAAAGTAATAAGAACATCAATAGAGCCATAATAAATGCGAATGCAAACTGAGATATAGCTCTGGCAAAAGCCAAGTAAACATGGGCAAATGATTTTACAAAATACCACCAATGTAAAACCTCTGCAAAACAACCAAATATTAGCGACCACCACAAATGGTACTAATAGACCAATGATGGACAAACCTAAGATCCTAAAAAGGGATCAATTTTGGTAGGAAAGAGAGATGTAACGGCCCACCACCATGTCGGGTGAAAGAATAAAGGTACGTGATTCGAAAGCTTAGATAAAAAGCCACATGGCAAACTGACACGAATCACCTACTGATAATGAAATGTAGCTAAGGAAAAGTTCAGGAGAAAGAAAACATAGAATGTCTTAATGAAGATGGTGGACAAAGTTTATATGCAAAGGTCGACCCAAAACACAATCTACATAGAAAACTGATACAAATTAAACCTAATAAGCTATAAACCCTATAGAATGACAATTGATGCTAAATATACGAAGGGTGCATCATGGTCAAAACAAAGAAGGGTGCATCCATGACAACTGCAATCAGATCCCGTAAACATGACTAACCGTGGTAGAAACACTGAAGTGAGGTGATGGATCCAAAAAACATGTCGTCTGAAACCATGAAGCCACATGATCTTGCCTCGTCGACTTGACTAGTCCCTGGAACATAAGCCTGCAAGTTTTAATGGGTTTCGAGAGTAACGGGGTCAAGGTGCCAGTATAAAAAGAAAAACCATGGAGAAATAGGAAACAATGCAACAATTGGCACACATGAGGTAACTAACAGAATGAGTCATGTTGTAACTGGAGATAGTGCAAGCATAAGAACTACCAAAAGGAATACCAATCATACAAGAACGTGAAGAACGAAGAAAAAAGGAATACAAGCATATAAGAAACAAGAATCAACTTAACAAACTAAAAATGGATCAAGAATTTATAAAGGCAACAAAAAGGACCAACCGAGCGAAGCAACCATGGCCAACACCTCTACCAGCCAAAAAATTCGACCACAAAGTAATATAAATTGATGGTTCAGGAAGGAATAATAGTACCTATTACACTCTACACTTGGCTGAGAGCAAAAAAATTACAAAAAATGCCTAATCGAAAAACTCAAACAACAAACCACCCAAGCCAATCAACCAAAAGAACGATCCAAGCAAGCCTCCTAACAAGATAAATGTATCTAAAAGACAACTAAGCTGTCTAAAAACATCTACAACAAGCATCTCGCGTGACCTCTTAAGTTATGGTTTCGAGGTCATGATAGGCCATTGAAATTTATATGATCCCAGTAAACTGTTAGTTGTCAAAACACACATAATTACAAACTATGCATCATGGATAGAACTCCTCCAGGTGGTACCGGGAAGCAAGATACTATCCACTGAAATGACTTTCTTGAATTACCTGTAAGTTAAGGAAGACAAGATCATCACTCAGATACTTCAACATACAACCAAAGATTGTATCAAATGCACCCAAAAAAAAAAACAAAGCTATATAAGCAGGTAAATGCTCAGATATGGGAACTAAAGTCGTGCAAGCATGGGTAAACATAATCTATATTCTTTGGATAAACACTCTTAGGACGACAAAGGCAGACCAATTTTCTAAACCTCTGAAAACGACATAAACCAACAAAAAAAAACTTTTTGTTCAACAAACATAGGAAGGTATGAAACCAGCTCCTAGACTAACAATACAAACACTCCACAAACGGACCCAGACAAACCCATCACAAGCCCCCAAACCGACCGCAAACGAAACATAAACCAAACCATAAACAAAAATGAGACCGAGCAAGGCGGAAACAACCATACTAGACAATCAGAATAACAACATTCAATAAAGAGACAAGTGATGAGAGAATTAGATGTTTAACAAAAAGCTAATGCATAGATATGATCATATACACTCTAGCCATAGGTTCTCGAACCTTAAAAACAAAACCATGCACTACCTTACAAGCCCAAATAAGCATTACAAAAAACACTACATAAAGAAAAACCATAACCATAGCGAAAAACCAAACTAAACCTAGGAAAAAGGAAAGGAAATCACAAAAAAGGGGGGATCGGATACCGAACCCATGACCACCCGACTTCGGATTGATACCCCGACCCGGTATCCCCCGCAAAAAAAAGTACGGCAGCCGATCCAAATAATCGATTGAGCAGGGGACCGCCCAAACCTGGGACTTCGGCTATGAAGAAACTCGAATTGAGCTTCAGAGAGATGAGAGGGGAAGGAACACGTGCTGGGAAGGAAATAAGTTAAGAATCCATGAGCCAGATCCAAAGGAGATGAGAGAAGCAACCGGAAACAGTATCTTGGGGCAAACATCATGACGAATCCCACAACCAGAGCAGATGAACAGACCCAAATCGGAGCAGGAGGGCTCGAAACTGACAGACAAACAAGGGAAAGATCGAAGGTAAGCATCCCGCGGTCAACAAAGAAGAGCATAAGAACATGGCGAATCAGAAAGGATAGAATCAGGATAGAGCAGAAGAACAAGGCGAATCAGAAAGGATAGAGCAGAAGAACATGGCGAGTTAGAAAGGATAGAGCAGATAACTGAATAAGTGGATCAGAAGGGCTAGCATCATAAAACAGAAAAGACTAGCACGAAAAAGTTTTGAGAGAACAAGCCAAGCAAGCACGAGTAAATGCCCATTGGTTTTTTTGGGATCGGGACTGCAAGAATACCGTGATCCCCAAAAGAGCTGGTAATTCTGAGCCCAATCCATCTGGAGCAGTCAGAGAGCAGTACCTGAATGAAAGAATAAGCTATATGGAAACTCTAGAACCAATAGAATTCAGCTCAGGAATTCAGCTCAGAGGAAATGCCGATGAGGAATGCTAGCAGGCAACATGGATATATAGTAGACAGAGCCAAAGAAAGCCTGCACCATAGAAGGCTCATGCCATAGATAGATCTGATGCCCAAAATGGCATGACGCCAAAACTCTAGACTTTGCATTGAGGCAATCGGGGAATGAAGTGGCACGAATAATACTGCCTCTATTGTTGCGAATCCAGCAGTTGCAGCCAAAACAAAGCCATCATCTGTAAGAGTGACTCGTAATTTTAAAAATCCATCTCTTTCTAAATTTCCTCCCCAAAATTCTTCCTTATCCATAGAAACCTTTCCATCTGCCATAGCTTTTGCCCTCTGCCATAGCTTTTGCCCTCTACCATAGCTAGACCTGCTTGTCCTCTATCTTTAGAACAACCCAAATGCTGGAGGAAACAACAATTTTATTTATTTGGGTTTTTAATTTTTGCCAAACCCAAAAATACGACATCTCCAATAACATACTAAAATAATAATACATCACAGGCTGGTTTTAAAGGGGAAATCATTTATAAAATCCTCTTTAGTTAATGTATGTTTCTTTCACATTTAATCGCATACATATCTTATGAGTGAAATAAAAGGGTGATATGAACTAGCATCTATGAAATAAAAGGGGGACCTGAACTAGCAGATGCTCGCAAAGAAAGGCAACCAAAGGATCGAATGCTTGTTCTTATTGTCGAGGATTTAGCCTCTTCTCTCAAGGAATATGTTGTAAATTTGAAAAGACAAGACTATTTTGTGGACTCTGAAAGTGGTGGGGAGAGTGGCGCTGTTAGATTGCCAGAGAGAGAGAGAGAGAGAGAACGATGCAAATTGATTTCTTCAGCTGTCCGAATAGGCGGATTCAACTGATTCACGTTGATAAATCAAAAGTCTGTTATTAGAATAGGCTGTAGAAGAAAGAATCGGAGTCTTTAGAATCGAAGAAACTTTAGCAATAAAGTTCCCTGTATTAACTCCGGCCATCAAGTTAAAGCCGACAGTTCTTTCTCACAGATCTAACCTTGCCATTCATGGCTAAAGAAAAGGATAATTCTTGGGCATGGGTATTTAACACAGGATGAAAAAATCTATCTTACTGTCAGAAATAGCTTCGAGAAGGAGTAAGGAGAGGCTGCACCTTTTGTCGGTATCGCCATAGCTGGATCTTTGGCAGGGGACTAGAGCCAGAGAAGGCCCAAAAGGTATGCGCCAAAATTCAAATTTTGAAGGGGGGAAGGGGAGCGTGGTAGAGAAATAAGAACAAAAAAGATTCGAGAAAAAAAAACTGAAGAGGATTTATCTGTTTTAAGCTTTACCTGTTTGGCAAGTTCAAGCTTTGGAGGTCCATGAGCGTGTATTCAAGTTATATTTGGGTGATTTGTAGTTTATGCCATATTAGCTCATCATTTCAAGCATTCTTTGCAAGGACGTGCCATTATCCTCTTTGCTTTAGGTTGTTGATCTTTTAAAAGTTTTCACTTTTTCGCATGGGCCTTGTCAAATGTTTGGGATTGCATTTTCGAGTATCTTATAACATTTGAGTTATATGGGTTTATGGCATTTTGTGGGCCTTCCAAAATGCATCTCTAGGAAGATCCTATTTCTTTTCATAGTCATTTGAGTTGAAGACCTTCATGATCTTGGCCGGATTTCAATGTTTCGTGGTCTTTGTCTAGCTTGTAGTTCCTTCCTCTCAAGATTTTCTTATGAGTTATGATAGCAGACATGCACTTCTTATCGTTTCTTATGAGCCATGGTGCTTTTACCTGTCCTTCATATGTTTCCTTATAAGTCAATGTTTCATGGTCTTTGTCTAGCTTGTAGTTCCTTCCTCTCAGGATTTTCTTATGAGTTATGATAGCAGACATGCACTTCTTATCATTTCTTATGAGCCATGGTGCTTTAGCCTGTCCTTCATACATTGTCCTCAGGCCTGCATTTTTTACTCTGAGCTATATTTTTTACTCTGAGTTGTCTTTCTCGACTCACAAGTCAAGAAAGGCCCTCAGACCTAAATTTTTCACTCTATGATGCCTTAGGCCCTCAGAACTCCAATCTGTTCTGTCTTTCTCGATTCGCTCTGAGCTTCCTTAGGCATTCAAAACTGCATTTTTCACTCTGAGCTGTCTTTCTCGACTATGTCCTCATAGGCTCTTAGATTTGCATTTTTCACTCTGAGGTGCCTTTCTCGACTCAAACTTGCCTTTTTTTAGTCTAATATTCGAGAAAGCTCTCAAACTTGCTTTTTTTTTTTTAAATGGCCTTCGGAACTGGTTTTTATTTTATTTGTCTCGTTTGTAGCGCCACTTGACTAACTTCATTCTGTCTTTTGCAGTCCTTATCCTAAAATAGATAGTACATGTTTGGGAGCAATGGAAGACCTGTTCATTAAAGAAAGGAGGCGAGAAGAGGGCGGTGATATCAGTTGGATAGGTCAATGTCTGGCCCATGAAGCACCTCTTCATATAGATTTCTAACGTCTTCAAGTTGCTCTTGCGGCTTGGAATAGGTCGGAGAGTGTTGCACACAACATTGGCATTAGGTGGCCCGTGTGTGAAGAGGGTGTAACACTGTGGTCTCTTCATCCACTATAATGAGCCCAATAAAAAATACGAATTCTTAATTTCTGTTGGAGTTTGTGATTTCTTGTCTATGTATTCGAGAAAAAAGGGTCGAAATGTCTTGGTAAAGGGATTCACCCTCACACAAAAAACCATTTATTTTTAATGACTCGACTTGCCATCCGAGAAAAAAGTGGTGAAACGTCTTCATGAAGGGACCGAACCTCACACGAAAAAACTCTTTTCAAGAATTAATTAGGCCAAAAAAGCTTCACACATTTTTTTCATGTAAAATAAGAGTGTTCCAAAAAAAAAGGAAATCGCATGGACCAATTTTAATTAAATACGACTTAGGCCCCGTTAAAACAATGACGATGCCAAGAATATCTTAGTGTTATTACTTATAGGTGCGGGTTATCTTTCTCTTTTGCTTTTCTCTTTCTCTTTCTCTTTCTCTTTCTCTTTCTCTTTCTCTTTCTCTTTCTCTTTCTCTCTCTTTCTCAAGGACGGTTCACATTATTGAACCTTGAAAAATATGTGAGTGGTCGGAAGGGGGGTTTTACTATGGATTGCCATATGTATATGTAAGACACTTTATAAGTTTTTCTAGTTTTAAAATTGTAAATTTACGGGAAGGAGTATACTAAGACATGAAGTTTGAGACTACGAATCCTATAAGGTTACTATAATTAAGAAAGCATTATGGGGCAAAACTAAGGTAGGGGTATAAAATAGAAGAAAAGATACAACAGTATAAGGGGGGTTTTTCCCGATACAAATCCTTATATAGGGGGGAGTTTTGTCCAACTTGAGGAATACAGATGACGTATACCACCACTATATAGATGAATCCCCTTGGCTCTCTCTCTCTCTCTCTCTCTCTCTCTCTCTCTCTCTCTCTCTCTCTCTCTCTCTCTCTCTCTCTCTCTCTCTCTCTCTCTCTCTCTCTCTCTCTCTCTCTCTCTCTCTCTCTCTCTCTCTCTCTCTCTCTCTCTCTCTCTCTCTCTCTCTCTCTCTCTCATCTCTCTCTCTCTCTCCTCCCTCCCTCCCTCCCATTTCATCATCTAGAAGTCTTGGGACTCATGGAGACAGGCCAAGTCATTCAATGGGCGTTTCAATGGCCGAAGTTGCCAACAAACAGTATGTCGGCAAACACCTATGGGGAACCAATCTGGATGGATCAATTAGAGGAGGACGAGCTGCAATCAGCGGGCTTGAGCAGGACTACAGATGACATGTATGGATACGTAACGCCCCAGGGAAGTCATGTGCTGAATATGTGTGGGGGCTTGGGAATGGTAATTTACAATGGCACGCCAACTTTCAAAGGGCACGCAAAAATGCACATCTTTTGGGGCAGGAGGGAGGGGATCTAGTGTCGTGGATCTGGTCATTGGAAGCACAAGCATGATGAAGGGCATCAAAGAGTTCACAGTAGGAGACAGTAGACCGGAATCCGATCATGTACCTCTAATGATCAAACTAGAAATCACAGCCCACGACCAAAGCGCGATGCGCAGAGACGGTCATACATCATAGATGGGGGCTCGATCACAGAAAAGCTAGCAATTTCTTAGAAGTTTGTGAAGGCAAAGCGCAAAGCATCTGCTGGCCCGAAATACCCCTAGAAATCAGCAATGCACTTACTGAAATGCTCAGAGACACAGCAACCAAGTGCTTTTGCTCGTACAGGAGAGCAAGGGGGCTTCCCTGTAACATCTGGTTCGACCAAGAATGCAAAAACCATAGGGAGATGTACAAGAGGGCCACGAAACAAGCGAAACCCGCTATCAGAAAAGACTATTTCAAGCTGCTTAGGCAAAAAAAGAAAAGAACGCATTAATGAGAGCAAAGCAAGAGGAGCTGGTACAAAAATGGCCGCAAACCCAAAAAATTTTGGAATCAACTGAAACATAGCAAGGCCAAGGCAAGCAAACTGGAAATTGAGCCATTGATGGCACATTTGCACAAGCTCTATCATGTAGAGGGCATACATGACACATATGAAAAGAGAGGAGAAGCGCTACAAATCACAGAAGAAGACCTCACAAAAGGGATCCGTAAACTTGCGAAAGGCAAAGCAGCTGATGCATCTGGCCTAGCGGCCGAGCTATTGAAGTGGGCGGGGCCTACAACTCACTCAATTATCCTGAAGATGTTGAATGGTGCCCTGAAAGATGGTTTCCCACCATCCTGGCAAGCCAGCCGAGTGGTGCCCCTGCATAAAACTGGTAACGAGGCTGACCCAAGCAACTACCGAATGATTATGATAAGCAATCTGTTCTCCAAGCTCGTTGCAACAATCCTAGAGCAGAAAATCAGCACATGGGCCGAGGATAATGACGCCAGAGCAAAGGGACAGGCAGGTTTTAGGCCTACCAAGTCCACCATGGACCACCTCCTTACACTTCGGGCAGCCATGGACTCGGTGAAGAAGACCAAAAAGCCACTCTTTGCCATCTTTGTAGACCTGACTAAAGCCTTTGATACAGTAAGGAGAGGGGACTTGTGGAGCAGGATGGAGAAGTTAGGGTGCCTTCTTAATATCGACATGCAAAGGGCGAAGAATCTGATGAAAAGGTATGGGTGCAACTATCATCACCTCTTTTCTCGATATATGCAAGGAAATGGTAGACAGCAATATTGGTGTTAAACAGGGCTGTCCGCTCTCGCCCACTCTATTTGGAATATTCATAGATGAGCTGGAGTCATGGATCATGGATAGCGGGTGTAACGGAACACAACTTCATGGATTCATGGTGGCCCTACTCCTATACGCAGATGACATCGTGTTGCTCTCTAGAAATGCACTAGATGCTCAAAAACACCTAGATGTGCTAGCCTCTTTCTGTGACCAAATGCAAATGACAGTAAACCTAGGAAAAACAAAGATCTTGGTATTTGGCACCCGTTCGACGGATTTCAGTTTCACTTTTAAAAACGAGAAGGTAGAAGTCACCACACAGTATAAATACTTGGGTCTAATTGTGGACCAAAACTACAAATGGAACAAGGCGGTTGAGCATAGAACGGATAGCGGGCTGAAAGCCCTTTTCTCAATGCAGAGAAGATGCAGGAAGGTAGAAATTGTAGACTTTGGACTCAAGAAAATGCTATACAAAGTTCTGGTTCAAGCAGTGATTTTATATGGGTGTGAGATCTGGGGGCCAGGCTTATCTCTAGATATGTGGAAGCGAGTAGAGAAAATCCAAAAGAAGTTCCTCATGACAGAGCTCGGGGTTAAGCTGCAGACACCATATGAAATGATGCTCAATGAATCTGGCCTGTTGCCTCTTGAGGGCGAAGCATTATGCCAAACATTGCACTTTCTTCTCAAGGTGAAATCAATGGATACAGATAGTTTTCCGCATTTGGCAATGAAAGAAAGTGAGAACAAGGGATGGCACGCTGACTTGAGGAAATGGCTTAGCAAATGGGGAATGAGCTTGGACAACATGCCGCTTGACAAGGACATGATAAGGGAGTGGGTGAAGATACACTTTCAAAGATAAAGCATGGCAAGGGCGGTACCAAAATGGAATACTATCGCACCTCTATGAACCCCGAAATGAGAGCAATGCCATACCTTCAGGGAGGGGATATCCATGCACAAGAGGCACACAATTTGTAGATTCGACTCAGCTCACATCACACGGGAGTGGAGATTACGCGATGGGGTGACATACCTCATGAAAGCAAATATTACATGCAAGGTATCTTGGGTCCAATGAAATAGAGGATGAGGCACATTTTGTTCTCCACCGTCCGGCCAGATCAAACTCTAAGGGACCGAATGGGGAGCAATCCAGCTTCCCTGCTTGAGTTCTTTTCACAACCAGGTAGCATCACCGGGAGGTACCTAATTGAAGCAATGGAGCTGAGATCAGTCTCAATCAGAAACTACAAGCAATTGTTGGAAGAGTTTAAAGAAGACGCGAGAGAGCACAAGTCGCACTCAGGCGGGGTGCACTTTGACATGCATGTTTTGTTAGACAATCCTTGTAATCAACATCTAATAGGCCTGATGGCCTCATAGATGGAAAATAAAAGCAATTTTCTTTTCTTTCTCTCTCTCTCTCTCTCTCTCTCTCTCTCTCTCTCTCTCTCTCTCTCTCTCTCTCTCTCTCTCTCTCTCTCTCTCTCTCTCTCTCTCTCTCTCTCTCTCTCTCTCTCTCTCTCTCTCTCTCTTACTTTCCACTTTCCACCGAGAGAATCACCAATTTATGACTCGGACCACCCTCGGATCGGGATGACCCCTTTTTTTTAGCTTAGAACAGGATGTGATTTCATTGCTGCGGATGGTGATGTTCTCTTATTAGGAGATTTCAACGGGATTGCTACCAAACAAGCAGACTATCGCTAGCATGGAAGGGGATCCCGTATGGGTTGAGATGCTTGATGATAAGGAAGTATCCCGGGAAGGATGGAGTAGAACCACGGCGGATAGAATAAGATGGCCTACACCCCAAGGCAACCATGTGCTTAATATGTGCAAAGGCTTGATTTATTGGTTTATAATGGCACACGAGGGTTTCAGTGCAAGGTAAGTGCACATGCGAGAAATGCAAGTGTTGTTGATCTCGTTCTTGCTACATCCCAGTTTTGCAAATGTGTGTTACATATGTCTATAGGGGAAGAGATGGAAAAGATCTCGATCATACACCGATAACAGTTGTGTTAAGCACCAAGAATTACACATGCCACCAGGCACGTTGTGTCTCTAAGCCTCGCATACGTATGAAATATCATAAAGTGGAAAGCTATATGAAGAAGTGTGAGGCAAGAGCCTCCACAACAAATTGGCCCAAATGACACCGATATATTAAGTGACAAGATTGCGAGCTAGTTCTAGATGTTGCCACCGATTGTTTTGTCTCACGCAGAAAAGATGAAGGGGTTACCATGCAATAGTTGGTTTGATGCGTCTTGTAGGGCAAAAAGAGAGGCATTTAAGCAGGCAAGGGGGGAAGATAGACAGAGATTAAAGAAAGAATATTTTGCACTCACAAAATCAAAAAAGAAAAAGTATGTATATCGAGAGACAAAGAGGAGCTGATCCGTGACACTATAGCGGATCCCAAAAATTCGGAATGAGCTTAAGCCTAAGATGAAGCAGAGACCCACACTGAAACCATGGCTTTATTAAGCCAAGTCGCGTAAAATGTATCACATGCCGAGGGCCAATGTCGGTAATATTGACTTACGGGATGTAGGTGGTGCTTTGATTTGGAAGACTTAGAAGAAGGGTTAAGTCATCTTGCCAACGAAAAGCGGCTGATTCAATTGGGCTGGTAGCTGAAATGTTCAAATGGGCGGGTAACTCAATACATGTTGCATTGTTGTCATTATTTAACAATGTTTTGGCGCAAGGGTTTCCTCGCGACTTGGCGGTTTGAACAGAAGTTATCCCCTTGCATAAAGCCGGAGATGAGAAGGATCCCGGAAATTACCGAATGATTACGGTTAGTAGTTTATATGCCAAATTATTTGCTTTGCTATCTTTGAATTGTAAATTGAGCACACAGGCTGAAAAACATAATGTTAGAGCCAATTGGACAGGCGGGCTTTAGACCAAAAAGATCTACAGATTGATCATTTGGTTACTTTATGAGCTATGGTTGATTCGGTTAAGGGTAAGAAAAAACCCTTTATGCTCTTTTTGTTGATTATGCTAAGGCATTTGACAATCGTATCTCGTAGTAATTTATGGGAGAGGATGGAGGCCCTAGGGGTACCAATTGAGCTTAGACATGCAAAGAAGATACTTTATGATAAAGTTTTGGTAAATTCATCTATCATCCCCCTACATTGAGCAATCTTGAGATGTGGTAGAAAGTAATATTGGAGTGAAGCAAGGGTGTCCATTTGTCACCCACACTATTTGGCCTATTCATAGACCAACCTGCAGGCTTGGATGTCCGAATATGGCGGGAGGGGACCCCATTGTTTAGATGTATGGTTCTGTTGCTCTTATATCTTGATGATGTTGTTCTTCTTTCCCGCTTCGATGGAAGGCATGCGTAGCATTTAGATGCGGCACACATTTACGTGAACGAGAAAAGTATGAGGGTAAATATGTCAAAGACTAAGATGATGGTATTTGGGACAAATAAAGTAGATCATCTTAAATTCCTCTATCATGGAGAACCCGTGGAAATTGTCACCTCGTATAAGTATCTAGGGATACATGTGGACAAGGGGCATAAATTTGGAACTCTGTTTGTTGAGCATAGAGTAAATGGAGGCCTGAAAGCACTATATAGCATGCAAAGTAAAAGTGAAAAAAAAAAAAGGAAATATGGGACTTTAGCCCTAATTAAGCGTACATTATATCGAAAGTGCTGGTCCAAAACAGTTTTGCTCTATGGGTGTGAAGTATGGGGGCCTGGATTATCGGTGAGAATCTGGAAAAAGGTTGAGAAAGTCTGAAAGAAGTTCTTGAGAAATGAATTGGGTACTAAAGCTCAAACTCCATATGATATGTTTGCTTGTAGAGTGTGGCATGATGCCACTAGAGGTCAAGCCCTATCTTGAACAACTTACATATCTCTCTAAGTTGCTATTTGATATGCGGAAGATAGCTTACCAAGGCTAGCATTGGAAGAAACAAGAGACAAGGGGTGGTACTTTCGGATATTAGGGAATGGATGAGGAAGTGGGGGATGGACATTCATGGTATAATGAGAATAAGGGCAACCTAAGAGAGTGGGTGCATGAGCACCTCATTAGAAGAAGTTGGAGAGTCCCTGAGACCAAAAAACATTTCTATAGACAAGATATAAATCCCACTCTCCAAGAGGCTAAATACCTCAAGGAAGGTGTGTCTTTTGGCCAGACGGATGATAAGCGGGGATGCGGCTTAGCTCCCATAGGCTTGGAGTTGAAGTAGGACGTTGGAGTAATATTCCCCATGAATTGAGATTTTGCAAAGTATGCAATATGGGAGAAGTAGAAGATGAATTACATGTCATCGTAAAGGTGCCCGCATACTTTCGTGGGATTCGAGATAAGTACATTATCCATTCAAACTCTTTTTTGGAATTCTTTGATATGCCCGGACATCACATTGGGAAATACTTGAAGGAAATATTGATCTGAGAGAACAGGTTAATGAGTATTAAAGATTGTAATGTTATACATGATGAGAGTTGGGAAGAGTCTAATGCATTCTTGTCGGAAGATGCATTAGAGGATATCTTTTATAACGTTGAATATGTACATTGATCGTCTCATAGACCTGGTGGTCTACAGACGTAATAAATACAACATTTCATTTCATTTTCTCTCTCTCTCTCTCTCTCTCTCTCTCTCTCTCTCTCTCTCTCTCTCTCTCTCTCTCTCTCTCTCTCTCTCTCTCTCTCTCTCTCTCTCTCTCTCTCTCTCTCTCTCTCTCTCTCTCTCTCTCTTTCTTTCTTTGAAGGCAAGGTATTTTGTTTTTAGATAGAATAGAATAGTATTGTTTTTATCATCATGGGTCTATAGGATCCAATGAAAGAGCGCATCAGGCTTATTACTGTTGGGATTAAAAAACCCCTGCCCTGAAGGTTTTCGAAGGAAAAATCGTGGTAGTAATAAAGGTGTTGTCAAACTGTACAAAGATACATATCATGAAATATACATACAAGTCAAATGAGCGTCCAAGGAGATAGTTAATCCTGCACATCCATAATCCCAGCATCCGTACTGAAGCCATACTCGGTATCACATGTAGCAGCTAGCCAGGCCTGACCAACTCAACATAGCTTATCCAGATTTGATCATATGTTGGATAGCTTTGGAGGGTATAGTATTCATCCTGAACGGCTCCCATTTGGCAGCATTAACACAACCTGTCCTGGCATGGCTTTCCCATCCAGCGGCTATCTCAATTTGCAGATGGTATGCACCTGTTCGAATCGAGATAATGAGTCTGCACCTTTCATAGGCAGATGCATACATAGGTAGTATTGCAAGCCCCCGTTCCAATGTGGGGTTCATGTGGCATTGGTAATGTGTTGTCTTAACCTATTCAAGGAAGCACAGTTTCATTATATACGGACTTCGCACAGGTCCATATAGATCCCAAATGATCATGATATCTGATACGGTTCATGTATATGTGGGTTGTCGTAACAGCACAAAATCATAGATTCCACAATAAAATAATAGAACATTGGACTAAAGAAACTTTATTCATGCACAATTGATATGGCAGCACCATTAACCACCCAACCGGATCCACTGGGTTATAGCAAAACTCAAGTGCTATGGCAAATACAAAACTCTGGCATCTAGTTTATTGGCCCTCCAGGCTAGTCTCACTACTCCTTGTAGCCACAGATCAGAAAACAATTGCAAGTCTGTAATGTCGTTGTAGCAGTAATTTGTGACCCCTTGTCATATTTTTGGCCATTACTCCCGCATACAGATGAAATCCGAAATGTGCCACCCCCAATTCGGAAACTAGGCTTCGAATTGGTCTCAATCGGAGCTTTGGTTGCAAAGATATGTCCAACTGAAGTTCAGCTTCTATTTATAGATCTCTCCACGACTTTAGCCTTTTTTGGCAGGCAGTTGCCTTTTTATATCAATATAGCTCCTTGCTTTTAATTAGATTACATGACTTATCATATGGGATGGGCGGCTCTCTCAACAAATAATCATCCCAATGATAGTACCTCGACCCCGCCCATAAATATCAATGGTTCTTATGACTGTGTTAGACGTTTGCCTTGATTTTGATGTTATAGCTCAGCCCCTTTATATTATTAGGTGACCTTAGAAATAACATCTACATAATATTTGCCATAATTTTTGCCATATTCCAATAACCCATTCGCCATGGACCACTCCCCCCTGCTTGCTCCATATCAATCCATCCCTTCTCAAGATGGATCTCCCATGATCATCACCAGTCTGAAAGTTTTATAATCCCTGCAAAACTCCAGAAGTAGTTACGGATATTCGCGTACTTTCATAGTACGATATATCCCTTGTACCTCCATGATACGTTATTATCTTTCGTACCTCCGCCGTACTACTTGATTGTATCGCCACCACGTTACAGTGTATCTACAGATGCAAGTTTTGTCAAGCCAATTATGTTGCAACCACAATTACTGCTCTTCAAAAATATACATCATGCGCTGCAGCACAATTGCTGATCTACCAAGAGGCATTCACAATTAGTCCACCATGTTCAGGCCTATTACATTGCAATTGTAATTATCAATCTACCATGGGTACACACAAGAAATAAAATTTTACTCTTTATTTCGCATAAAGAAAATCAATTTACGAACTTTACCCATAAGCCCATATTATATGAAGCAATTTGAGATTCCACATCCAAATTTCGCATCCATATATTCGATAGCTTATTCATAGAGTTCTTCCTAATGCTTAACACTAAGCAAACCTGCAAATATCAAGTGTTAATATAAATGACTTCCAAATTCAAATATTCATATAAATGACCCCCACGGCCAATCGGCCTCTCACCACGATCTGACTCTGCAATCTCAAGCAAGATGCTTTTGCGGTTCTCATATTCAGGCTTAAAGGTTGGAAGTTACATAGGCTCAGATGATCAAAACAGACTTCTAGAGATGGCAGGAGGTTATGGCAGGTAGTTCGGCTATTATGATAAAGCAGTGCTCAATGTTGTGTAGCAGGTGCTAATGTTCATAAATTGATCCAAGGAATTTATAGATTTTTCTCAAAGACAGGTTCATCTTGGATAACGTGGTGACTGCCATTCTTGGTCTGCAGTGGGCCAAAGATTCCAAGCAAGATATAGCTCTCCTCAAGCTAGATATAACAAAGGCTTTTGATACTGTCAGTTGGAAATTTCTCCATAAAAGTTGCAGTGCATTGGGATTTAGTGAGGAAAGTATTGGTTTATTCAAAGCAATTCTTAACAATTCTAGATCTGCAGTTCTTATCAATGGTGAAGCCAGCCCTTTCTTTGCAATTCAGAGAGGGGTTAAACAGGGATGCCCTCTTGCTCCCTTTCTCTTCTTAATCGTTATGGAGGCCTTACATGGCAGACTGGACAGGGCCAAGACAAATAACTCTATCAGAGGCCTTCACCTCCCCGATAATCCCCAGGTGGATCAGATTCTCAATGGCCATTTTGCAGATGATACATTCATCTTGACCTCGACGGATAATGACTCTATCATCAATATTCAAAATATTCTTCATGACTTTGGTCAAGCTTCAGGTTGCCGAATCAACCCCCTCAAATCCGCCATCCAGGCCAGGGAAATCGAAAAAGGTACTCAAGCTGCAGACCTCTTTGGATGTAAGTATTTCCCCCCTTGTACTAAATCAAAGATTTTAGGAATCCCTTTTGCTATCAGAAGTAATGCCTCTGATCTATGGCTTGATATTATTGAAAAATTCTATAAAAAGGTAGATTCCTTAAACTCTAAATACCTCTCTAAAAATGGCAGAGCTATACTGGCCAACTTTGTTATTTCCTCCTCTCAGGTTTATCAATCCTCGGTCATTCTTGCCCCCAAAAAGGTTACTAACAAACTTCAAAGCATTATTGGCAGGTTTATAGCGTCGGGTCAAAACAAAAGATGCCGCATCCCCGTCTCAATGGAGGAATGTTGCAAATCCAAGAAGAATGGTGGTGCGGGTACTATAGATATTCGAAATGTGGTCCGGCTTTAACCGCCAAGTATTTCTATAAAGCTGTTATGACAAAATTAAGCACCGATTTCAGTTTACGACGCATTATATAAGCAAATGCCATCCTTATGGATGGAGATCTCTCAAAATGGAGCTGCCTCATTCCATCTATTTCCCCTTTACCTTCCCCTTGCTATTCCCAGGTCCGATTAAGAAGTGGATTTATGCCCGGTTGGAAGTTAGGAAGATGTATACATGGGAGAAGGGATTCTCAATGAACCAATCCATTTTCTCGAACCCCATTAATCCTTGACAATCCCAATTTATGCCCGGCCCGCCACTTTCCCGTCGAGGCAAAATTATGGAAGACTAAGGGGATAACTTTGATTAACCATCTCTTTGATGATGATGGCATCATCCCATTCCATAACTCTAAGCTTGCCCAAGAGGGCGACCAAACGAGATTGATTTATGTAGCTATCACTAATATTGTCTTGCGGTACTTGGTCCCACTCTCTTCCGACTCTTGGAACTATAGAGGTAAAACAAAGGCTACACCGTAAAAGATGCTTATAAGTTCTTGATGAGCCAACAGAAATCACCTTACACATCAAATGGGATGTCTCTCCGGATACAGCCAAGAATAATTTGATCTTTATGTGGAATAGCCCGATAAACCCAAAGATAAAAGCCTTTATGTGGCAATTATGGCACAAAGGCCTGGCGACCAATTGCAAAAGATTTCGTTTATCCATGTCTAACTTCGGATTTGTGTGACGATGTCTTGTTTGCTAAAGAGGATGAGGATCACCGCTCGGATCATGCCTTTGGTCGAATGGGTCCTTGAATTAGCCTCTAATTTGCTTGGGGCGTAATTTGGTTGATCTCACCACAAGGAATTCTTTATGCCTACCAATCCGAATCCATTGGAGGATTTATATCCTCCTATGGAGGATTTGGAAAGGAAGAAATACATTCATCTTTGACTGTGAAATTATCTCACCTGAAGGGATCATAAAAAACAGTAGAATATGATATTAAGTGGATTATGGAAATTAATGGATGATATGTTTTTCTCGCATGATACCCCATTTTTCACGACCGTGAGGCTTCAATGGAGGAAGACCAAGGACGATATAAACCAGAGTGGATTAATTTCTTCGAGTCACAAAAACTTCTAACCACGAAAAACCTTCGCCAATGTGGTTCTTCTTTGGACCAAAATTTCGACATCAGAAGGGAGTTAATCTGCACAGCTAAGGATGCCAAAGGAAGATATAATATGGCGATGGCAGAGTCATGTATGTGCTTATATTGCTTATTTCATACAATCTTCAAGGGGAAAGCAAGAAAGCACACCAACCAGAATCTCAAGGCAGTACACTAAGATCTATTTCGACTCCAGCTACCATCTCTCAGTTTTTCTGTTGCTCAGACTTTTTATCTTGTGCTTATCTCTTTAAAAACTTATAAGCTTTAGGGTTAAACTTCCCTTGAAAAAAGTGTTTTGTAACCTTTATAATATACTTTAATATAAATAGCCTTCAATTTAAAAAAAAAGGGAATTTATAGATTTTGCATGCAAATGAAAGGACCAGGGTCTCCAGGTGCCTAAACTAGGATAGAAAAAGTGACAAGAAGGAAACCTGCATAAAACTACAGAAACCTACTAAGTATAGAGCAAGGCGGAGTGAGGTGGGATGAATAGGACCCAAGGCAATAAAAACCACTTCAGGAATTAAAGGGCGAGAGGAACAAATCGGGCAACCGAACAAACCATAACTGAGAATGCCATGAGAAAGGCAAGGGCTAGAGGAACTGATCAGGCATCGGGCAATGAACGAACTGCAACTAAGAATATCATGAGACAAGAACAACTTGGAGCTATTGAGACAAGCAGAGCAGAGCAAAGTAACAAGAAGTCTGGAAGCAACTCGTGTACAACCCAAACGGCAAGAGTGAGTACTAACAAGGAACGAGAAAGGGAACAATATTAGAGCTCAATAAGATAAATGGAACTAAAATGGAGAAAAGGAAATAATGAATGATGTAGTAAAGGGAACGAAAATGGCAATGGAAAGAAATCAATGAGCCAAAAGAATTGAAGGGGCACATGGCTGGGTGGTCGTAACAATGACAAGGAACAAGTCACCTAAGGGAATACAATATAAAATATGCAACTAAAACTCACAACCACCAAAGTAATAAGAACATCAATAGAGCCATAATAAATGCGAATGCAAACTGAGATATAGCTCTGGCAAAAGCCAAGTAAACATGGGCAAATGATTTTACAAAATACCACCAATGTAAAACCTCTGCAAAACAACCAAATATTAGCGACCACCACAAATGGTACTAATAGACCAATGATGGACAAACCTAAGATCCTAAAAAGGGATCAATTTTGGTAGGAAAGAGAGATGTAACGGCCCACCACCATGTCGGGTGAAAGAATAAAGGTACGTGATTCAAAAGCTTAGATAAAAAGCCACATGGCAAACTGACACGAATCACCTACTGATAATGAAATGTAGCTAAGGAAAAGTTCAGGAGAAAGAAAACATAGAATGTCTTAATGAAGATGGTGGACAAAGTTTATATGCAAAGGTCGACCCAAAACACAATCTACATAGAAAACTGATACAAATTAAACATAATAAGCTATAAACCCTATAGAATGACAATTGATGCTAAATATACGAAGGGTGCACCATGGTCAAAACAAAGAAGGGTGCATCCATGACAACTGCAATCAGATCCCGTAAACATGACTAACCATGGTAGAAACACTGAAGTGAGGTGATGGATCCAAAAAACATGTCGTCTGAAACCATGAAGCCACATGATCTTGCCTCGTCGACTTGACTAGTCCCTGGAACATAAGCCTGCAAGTTTTAATGGGTTTCGAGAGTAACGGGGTCAAGGTGCCAGTATAAAAAGAAAAACCATGGAGAAATAGGAAACAATGCAACAATTGGCACACATGAGGTAACTAACAGAATGAGTCATGTTGTAACTGGAGATAGTGCAAGCATAAGAACTACCAAAAGGAATACCAATCATACAAGAACGTGAAGAACGGAGAAAAAAGGAATACAAGCATATAAGAAACAAGAATCAACTTAACAAACTAAAAATGGATCAAGAATTTATAAAGGCAACAAAAAGGACCAACCGAGCGAAGCAACCATGGCCAACACCTCTACCAGCCAAAAAATTCGACCACAAAGTAATATAAATTGATGGTTCAGGAAGGAATAATAGTACCTATTACACTCTACACTTGGCTGAGAGCAAAACAATTACAAAAAATGCCTAATCGAAAAACTCAAACAACAAACCACCCAAGCCAATCAACCAAAAGAACGATCCAAGCAAGCCTCCTAACAAGATTAAATGCATCTAAAAGACAACTAAGCTGTCTAAAAACATCTACAACAAGCATCTCGCGTGACCTCTTAAGTTATGGTTTCGAGGTCATGATAGGCCATTGAAATTTATATGATCCCAGTAAACTGTTAGTTGTCAAAACACACATAATTACAAACTATGCATCATGGATAGAACTCCTCCAGGTGGTACCGGGAAGCAAGATACTATCCACTGAAATGACTTTCTTGAATTACCTGTAAGTTAAGGAAGACAAGATCATCACTCAGATACTTCAACATACAACGAAAGATTGTATCAAATGCACCAAAAAAAAAAAAAAACAAAGCTATATAAGCACAGGAGGGCTCGAAACTGACAGACAAACAAGGGAAAGATCGAAGGTAAGCATCCCGCGGTCAACAAAGAAGAGCATAAGAACATGGCGAATCAGAAAGGATAGAATCAGAAAGGATAGAGCAGAAGAACAAGGCGAATCAGAAAGGATAGAGCAGAAGAACATGGCGAGTTAGAAAGGATAGAGCAGATAACTGAATAAGTGGATGAGAAGGGCTAGCATCATAAAACAGAAAAGACTAGCACGAAAAAGTTTTGAGAGAACAAGCCAAGCAAGCATGAGTAAATGCCCATTGGTTTTTTTGGGATCGGGACTGCAAGAATACCGTGATCCCCAAAAGAGCTGGTAATTCTGAGCCCAATCCATCTGGAGCAGTCAGAGAGCAGTACCTGAATGAAAGAATAAGCTATATGGAAACTCTAGAACCAATAGAATTCAGCTCAGAGGAAATGCCGATGAGGAATGCTAGCAGGCAACATGGATATATAGTAGACAGAGCCAAAGAAAGCCTGCGCCATAGAAGGCTCAGGCCATAGATAGATCTGATGCCCAAAATGGCGTGACGCCAAAACAGGCGTCCCTTTCCCCAGAATGATGGTTCTCTTCTTATAAGAAGAGAACCATGGCATAAATGCCTGCAACCCCAACAAATTGCACAATTCAAATCTGTCCCACTCTAGACTTTGCATTGAGGCAATCGGGGAATGAAGTGGCACGAATAATACTGCCTCTATTGTTGTGAATCCAGCAGTTGCAGCCAAAACAAAGCCATCATCTGTAAGAGTGACTCGTAATTTTAAAAATCCATCTCTTTCTAAATTTCCTCCCCAAAATTCTTCCTTATCCATAGAAACCTTTCCATCAGCCATAGCTTTTGCCCTCTACCATAGCTAGACCTGCTTGTCCTCTATCTTTAGAACAACCCAAATGCTGGAGGAAACAACAATTTTATTTATTTGGGTTTTTAATTTTTGCCAAACCCAAAAATACGACATCTCCAATAACATACTAAAATAATAATACATCACCGGCTGGTTTTAAAGGGGAAATCATTTATAAAATCCTCTTTAGTTAATGTATGTTTCTTTCACATTTAATCGCATACATATCTTATGAGTGAAATAAAAGGGTGATATGAACTAGCATCTATGAAATAAAAGGGGGACCTGAACTAGCAGATGCTGGCAAAGAAAGGCAACCAAAGGATCGAATGCTTGTTCTTATTGTCGAGGATTTGGCCTCTTCTCTCAAGGAATATGTTGTAAATTTGAAAAGGCAAGACTATTTTGTGGACTCTGAAAGTGGTGGGGAGAGTGGCGCTGTTAGATTGCCAGAGAGAGAGAGAACGATGCAAATTGATTTCTTCAGCTGTCTGAATAGGCGGATTCAACTGATTCACGTTGATAAATCAAAAGTCTGTTATTAGAATAGGCTGTAGAAGAAAGAATTGGAGTCTTTAGAATCGAAGAAGCTTTAGCAATAAAGTTCCCTGTATTAACTCCGGCCATCAAGTTAAAGCCGACAGTTCTTTCTCACAGATCTAACCTTGCCATTCATGGCTAAAGAAAAGGATAATTCTTGGGCATGGGTATTTAACACAGATGAAAAAATCTATCTTACTGTCAGAAATAGCTTCGAGAAGGAGTAAGGAGAGGCTGCACCTTTTGTCGGTATCGCCATAGCTGGATCTTTGGCAGGGGACTAGAGCCATGCCAAAAAAGAGAAGGCCCAAAAGGTATGCGCCAAAATTCAAATTTTGAAGGGGGGGGGAGGGGAGCGTGGTAGAGAAATAAGAACAAAAAAGATTCGAGAAAAAAAAACTGAAGAGGATTTATCTGTTTTAAGCTTTACCCGTTTGGCAAGTTCAAGCTTTGGAGGTCCATGAGCGTGTATTCAAGTTATATTTGGGTGATTTGTAGTTTATGCCATATTAGCTCATCATTTCATTCTTTGCATGCTCATTTAGAGTTTGTGATTAGGACGTGCCATTAGCCTCTTTGCTTTAGCTTATTTATCTTGATAGTTGATCTTTTAAAAGTTTTCACTTTTTCGCATGGGCCTTGTCAAATGTTTGGGATTGCATTTTCGAGTATCTTATAACATTTGAGTTATATGGGTTTATGGCATTTTATGGGCCTTCCAAAATGCATCTCTAGGAAGATCCTATTTCTTTTCATAGTCATTTCAGTTGAAGACCTTCATGATCTTGGCCGGATTTCAATGTTTCGTGGTCTTTGTCTAGCTTGTAGTTCCTTCCTCTCAAGATTTTCTTATGAGTTATGATAGCAGACATGCACTTCTTATCGTTTCTTATGAGCCATGGTGCTTTTACCTGTCCTTCATATGTTTTCCTTATAAGTCAATGTTTCATGGTCTTTGTCTAGCTTGTAGTTCCTTCCTCTCAGGATTTTCTTATGAGTGATGATAGCAGACATGCACTTCTTATCATTCTTATGAGCCATGGTGCTTTAGCCTGTCCTTCATACATTGTCCTCAGGCCTGCATTTTTTACTCTGAGCTGCCTTTCTAGACTCGAGAGTCAAGAAAGGCCTTCAGAATTGCGTTTTTCACTTTGAGCTGTCTTTCTCGACTGATGAGTCTAGAAAAGCCCTCAGACCTAAATTTTTCACTTTGAGCTGCCTAAGGCGCTTAGAACTATATTTTTTTACTCTGAGTTGTCTTTCTCGACTCACAAGTCAAGAAAGGCCCTCAGACCTAAATTTTTCACTCTATGATGCCTTAGGCCCTCAGAACTCCAATCTGTTCTGTCTTTCTCGACTCGCTCTGAGCTTCCTTAGGCACTCAAAACTGCATTTTTCACTCTGAGCTGTCTTTCTCGACTATGTCCTCATAGGCTCTTAGATTTGCATTTTTCACTCTGAGGTGCCTTTCTCGACTCAAACTTGCCTTTTTTTAGTCTAATATTCGAGAAAGCTCTCAAACTTGCTTTTTTTTTGTAAATGGCCTTCGGAACTGGTTTTTATTTTATTTGTCTCGTTTGTAGCGCCACTTGACTAACTTCATTCTCGTCTTTTGCAGTCCTTATCCTAAAATAGATAGTACATGTTTGGGAGCAATGGAAGACCTGTTCATTAAAGAAAGGAGGCGAGAAGAGGGCGGTGATATCAGTTGGATAGGTCAATGTCTGGCCCATGAAGCACCTCTTCATATAGATTTCTATCGTCTTCAAGTTGCTCTTATGGCTTGAATAGGTCCTGAGAGTGTTGCACACAACATTGGCATTAGGTGGCCCGTGTGTGAAGAGGGTGTAACGCTGTGGTCTCTTCATCCACTATAATGAGCCCAATAAAAAATACGAATTCTTAATTTCTGTTGGAGTTTGTGATTTCTTGTCTATGTATTCGAGAAAAAAGGGTCGAAATGTCTCGCTAAAGGGATTCACCCTCACACAAAAAACCATTTATTTTTAATGACTCGACTTGCCATCCGAGAAAAAAGTGGTGAAACGTCTTCATGAAGGGACCGAACCTCACACGAAAAAACTCTTTTCAAGAATTAATTAGGCCAAAAAAGCTTCACACATTTTTTTTTTTCATAAAATAAGAGTGTTCCCAAAAAAAAGGGAATCGCATGGACCAATTTTAATTAAATACGACTTAGGTCCCAGTTTTTAACAATGACGATGCCAAGAATATCTTAGTGTTATTACTTATGGGTGCGGGTTATCTTTCTCTTTCTCTTTCTCTTTCTCTTTCTCTTTCTCTTTCTCTTTCTCTTTCTCAAGGACGGTTCACATTATTGAACCTTGAAAAATATGTGAGTGGTCGGAAGGGGGGTTTTACTATATGTATATGTAAGACACTTTATAAGTTTTTCTAGTTTTAAAATTGTAAATTTAAGGGAAGGAGTATACTAAGACATGAAGTTTGAGACTACGAATCCTATAAGGTTACTATAATTAAGAAAGCATTATGGGGCAAAACTAAGGTAGGGGTATAAAATAGAAGAAAAGATACAACAGTATAAGGGGGGTTTTTCCCGATACAAATCCTTATATAGGGGGGAGTTTTGTCCAACTTGAGGAATACAGATGACGTATACCACCACTATATAGATGAATCCCCTTGTCTCTCTCTCTCTCTCTCTCTCTCTCTCTCTCTCTCTCTCTCTCTCTCTCTCTAGTCTAGTGGTAATACACTAGGTCTAGCAACTATAGGTCTCGAGTTCGAGACCACCCAGAATCGCACTCTGAACTGTTGGGTGTCAAAACCCACAGACGCAATGTAAAGTGGTTGGGGGCAGGGCCCAACAACGCAATGTAGTGTGGTGTGTGGTCACATGTCCAGTTGGATGCTGCTTAGTCGCGTGACGTTAAAATACTATCTATCTATCTCTCTCTCTCTCTCTCTCTCTCTCTCTCTCTCTCTCTCTCTTTGAAGGCAAGGTATTTTGTTTTTAGATAGAATAGAATAGTATTGTTTTTATCATCATGGGTCTATAGGATCCAATGAAAGAGCGCATTAGGCTTATTACTGTTGGGATTAAAAAACCCCTGCCCTGAAGGTTTTCGAAGGAAAAATCGTGGTAGTAATAAAGGTGTTGTCAAACTGTACAAAGATACATATCATGAAATATACATACAAGTCAAATGAGCGTCCAAGGAGATAGTTAATCCTGCACATCCATAATCCCAGCATCCGTACTGAAGCCATACTCGGTATCACATGTAGCAGCTAGCCAGGCCTGACCAACTCAACATAGCTTATCCAGATTTGATCATATGCTGGATAGCTTTGGAGGGTATAGTATTCATCCTGAACGGCTCCCATTTGGCAGCATTAACACAACCTGTCCTGGCATGGCTTTCCCATCCAAATACCTGTCTCAATTTGCGGATGGTATGCACTGTCAATCGAGATAATGAGTCCGCACCTTTCATAGGCGGTATGCATACATAGGTAGTATTGCAAGCCCCCGCTTCCAATGTGGGGTTCATGTGGCATTGGTAATGTGTTGTCTTAACCTATTCAAGGAAGCACAGTTTCATTATATACGGACTTCGCACAGGTCCATATAGATCCCAAATGATCATGATATCCGATACGGTTCATGTATATGTGGGTTGTCGTAATAAAGACAAAAATCATAGATTCCACAATAAAATAATAGAACATTGGACTAAAGAAACTTTATTCATGCACAATTGATATGGCAGCACCATTAACCACCCAACCGGATCCACTGGGTTATAGCAAAACTCAAGTGCTATGGCAAATACAAAACTCTGGCATCTAGTTTATTGGCCCTCCAGGCTAGTCTCACTACTCCAAGTAGCCACAGATCAGAAAACAATTGCAAGTCTGTAATGTCGTTGTAGCAGTAATCTGTGACCCCTTGTCACATTTTTGGCCATTACTCCCGCATACAGATGAAATCCGAAATGTGCCACCCCCAATTCGGAAACTAGGCTTCGAGTTGGTCTCAATCGGAGCTTTGGTTGCAAAGATATGTCCAACTGAAGTTCAGCTTCTATTTATAGATCTCTCCACGACTTTTAGCCTTTTTAGCGGTGCGCTTGCCTTTTATATCAATATAGCTCCTTGCTTTTAATTAGATTACATGACTTATCATATGGGATGGGCAGCTCTCTCAACAAATAATCATCCCAATGATAGTACCTCGACCCTGCCCATAAATATCAATGGTTCTTATGACTGTGTTAGACGTTTCCCTTGATTTTGATGTTATAGCTCAGCCTCTTTATATTATTAGGTGACCTTAGAAATAACATCTACATAATATTTGCCATAATTTTTGCCATATTCCAATAACCCATTCGCCATGGACCACTCCCCCCTGCTTGCTCCATATCAATCCATCCCTTCTCAAGATGGATCTCCCATGATCATCACCAGTCTGAAAGTTTTATAATCCCTGCAAAACTCCAGAAGTAGTTACGGATATTCGCGTACTTTCATAGTACGATATATCCCTTGTACCTCCATGATACGTTATTATCTTTCGTACCTCCGCCGTACTACTTGATTGTATCGCCACCACGTTACAGTGTATCTACAGATGCAAGTTTTGTCAAGCCAATTATGTTGCAACCACAATTACTGCTCTTCAAAAATATACATCATGCGCTGCAGCACAATTGCTGATCTACCAAGAGGCATTCACAATTAGTCCACCATGTTCAGGCCTATTACATTGCAATTGTAATTATCAATCTACCATGGGTACACACAAGAAATAAAATTTTACTCTTTATTTCGCATAAAGAAAATCAACTTACGAACTTTACCCATAAGCCCATATTATATGAAGCAATTTGAGATTCCACATCCAAATTTCGCATCCATATATTCGATAGCTTATTCGTAGAGTTCTTCCTAATGCTTAACACTAAGCAAACCTGCAAATATCAAGTGTTAATATAAATGACTTCTAAATTCAAATATTCATATAAATGACCCCCACGGCCAATCGGCCTCTCACCACGATCTGACTCTGCAATCTCAAGCAAGATGCTTTTGCGGTTCTCATATTCAGGCTTAAAGGTTGGAAGTTACATAGGCTCAGATGATCAAAACAGACTTCTAGAGATGGCAGGAGGTTATGGCAGGTAGTTCGGCTATTATGATAAAGCAGTGCTCAATGTTGTGTAGCAGGTGTTACTTGTCTCCATGACAAGCTTTTCCACGACAACACACCAGTCACCCTTATTATTCCATAGTCCTCAAAAGATCATAGAAGTTTCCCCAGTAATCCGAACTTGTTCACAACAAGTCGATCCATATACTTCGAGCATTATCCACGAAAGCACTGAGTTTTCTCTGCTACTGGTACTTCAGCTTCGCTTGCAGCAATAGTGGCCAAATCCATCTCAGTTCCACTATTCACTCTAATATTGAAATCATATGATTTTCCTTCATGCATAGAGGCTTTTACTCCATTAAGATAATCCAAATATATTCTTGTGAACTCCAAAATGATAATCTCCTCTTCATTCTGTTGCCATGCTCCAGCAAAATAAGAACTAATAGTAGTTCTTGCAGCACATACAAGAACAATGATCTTTACGGCCCTCTGGAAAATTCCTAGCTCCATCATTTCTGACTTCTTTAATTCCTCTCACATATTAGAAAGTCCAAATTTCACTGGTGATCCCATTGCCCATGGTTCCCAAAAGAACCGCAACCCTTCACTCTGATACCGCTTAATACATCACAGTGAACTAGACCATAAAATTGTATATGTTTCATTGGGTAAACATTTTGTGAGCAATGTTCTAACAATCACATTGAACTGTATTGCTGTAACAAAATCTAACTCTACCACAATAAATTGTGTCTTTACCAAAAACCATGATGTGCCAACTTTATTTTTTGGATGCCCTTCCAAATAGATAGCGTGTACATTATGCATATTTTATAAGGGAATATATGAAGTCTGATTAATGCCAAAAAATCCTTCAGAAACTCTAGGCATTTTATAGTTCTAAAGTGGGCAACACTAGAATGCTTGAAAGAAGGGAGCCAAAGTCTTAGTCAAAATGCAAATGCTCAGCCCTTATATGGAAAAAGCAATTATCGCAATGCAAGCAATTTGTTCAATGCACGTAATATTCTACTATCTTTAATTTATATGCCTAGCTAAATAAAACCTTGTCAAAGCCTTCTGGTGTGCCTTTTGCTAGTGTTTTTTTTTTTTTTTTTTTTTTTTTTTGGAGACAAGGTTGGTGGGACTTGCACCCACCCAATGATAGGTAGTGGGTTTTGAACCCTGATGGGGTAACCGCAAACCAAGGCCTTACCACTAAACCACGGTTGGGTGGGATTGCACCACAAAACACCGTGGGGCAACCTTGTGGCAATACTTTATTTAACTTAAATAAATTATAATGCAAAACGCCACTTGGATTGGGACAATCCAAAAAAAGGTTGCATTGCATACATATATTAAGAGCACAAGCATTACCGGAGATGGCTATGGCTGCTCCAATGGAAGGACTGCCTCAGCCTCCCCCTCCCCCTGCAACCGATCTCACCAGTATCAGCTTCCGCGATCAGCTATGGTTGAACACGTACCCTCTTGATAGGACCTTGGTCTTTGATTACTTCGCAATGTCCCCTTTCTACGACTATACCTGTTCGAATGAACAGCTCCGTTGCCGTGGTATCCACCCACTCGACATGTCCCATCTTTCGTAAGCTCTTCCCTTTTCACTTCTCTTTTGTATTGAATTTTACTATGGAATTACAGAAATAGTCTATTTATTCTCTTGGTTATCAATTACATTCTTCGTGGTACTGCATCCTGTGCTCAGTTGAAATGTCTTTTTATTTTTGCAGGAAGATGACAGGAGTTGAATACGTGTTGCATGACGCTCAGGAACCCAACTTGTTTGTTTTTCGGAAGCAGAGGCGAGATACCCCTGATAAAGTTACAACATTGGCGGCTTATTATGTACTTGATGGGTCCATTTATCAAGCTCCTTTGTTGTTCAATGTTATTGGTTCAAGAGTTGTATGTGCCCTCTCTCTCTCTCTCTCTCTCTCATTTCATTTTGATAGACGTAATGCATTCTCTCTGCCAGATAAATACGCACTGAGTGCACACACAAACACAGCAAATAGACCTGGGCACTTTATACAGCAAGGCTATGCTTCTGGATCCATGCTCGAGGCTTCCTTATGCTGCTTTCCATTTACTCTCTGGGAAAGCAAACAACAGCGGAAAGAGAAGGCTTTATGCCACTAAATGGTTGGTATGATGAGGATTGCAAAGCCTTGCTTAAAAACTAAAACATGCTCTGCTACTGTAACTGCCATGCAAGCTGAGCATAAAAGGATGATCAGATGCAAAAAGGGAGCTTTTCAATTCTTATAGGAATTTGTCAGCTACATTTTTGGGAGAAAGTATCAAATTTTAAGTCTGTTTTCTCCACTCAAGGATGGCACCTTACCTTTTTAGAAGGTTAAGATCAGCAGATTGTAGAAGTGGTTGATGCTAGGCATAAGGCACCTTTTGTTTCTCCATTTCACTTATTGAGAGATCCACACAACAGTTAAAGCAAAGAAAACAATGCCTTTTGAAGCCTCTAGTGGAAGCTATCATTCATACGGTCGAGGCATTAGCACCAATCGTTGGAGTCCAACAATGTCATAAAGCGGGGCACCCAAGGAATTGTACAAACTATCTTGTAATGGTTATTTGACATGTCATGGCAAATCTGTATGAAGCTGCAGTAAAAAAAGTTGTTGAAAATAACACTTAAGATCAAGGCTGAATTGGTTATTGGGAGAATTTTTTTAGCTATTGATCATATCTTCATTTTGATGGCAATTTTGTAGGAAGACCAGAATGGGTAGGTTACAGTGTTAATTTATGCTTTTGGTAATTTCCAGGATGAAGTTTTGCTCAAAGTGTCAGGCTTTCTTAGAGCTGATTTAGGTAATGCTGATATGGTTGGCTATGTGAATGATTTTTTGGGCAATGGCTGGAAGAATCGTGCAGCATCATTGGCATTAAATAGGGCTCTCCTCTCTTCCCTAATCTCTTTGGTCCTTAGGCTTGGGCTGGAATAGCTTTGGCCAGAGTAGATGCTGCTGCACCAAATGCTGCATATACATTTACTTTAATTAATTTTTGTTTTCAGTCAATGACTATCTTGCTTACTTTCTTGTGCCCGTTATCAGGTTCGATCCCTTTATCATATCTCTAAAGCATTTGCACAAGCAGCCTCCAAGCTAGAAAAGATTGGCTATGGTAAGATCAGCTTTTGGTCGCATTCTTATGGTTATAGCATGTCACATTATCCTAGATGTGTTGGGTACTCATTTCTAGAATAGTTTTTTTGGTCGAGGATGTGTAGCAAGTTCGCAAATTCTATAGAATGGATTGGATAGATTGGGTGAAACGTGATGTGAAGAGCAGAGATTTTTTATATTGCAAATTAGGCTGCAACTGGTGCAAAGTGCATGTGGAAAGATTGGGCTTAATTTCCTAAATCACCAAAAGTCTTTCCTTCATATCTGGACTCATCTAAATACCCTTGCACAAGCTTTCTGGAGATATCACCTATGTTAGGCATCAGTGCTAAGTCTATGTGCTGAAGAAAGTTTGAAGTTCAGTTTACAGACTGCTGCCTATTAATCTGGAGCTTAATCACGCCATGTCTGTCTTTAAAGCAAGCCTTCGTGGATAAATCCAACAGACTACTATTGACATATTCCTTTAAGTAATGGAACTGAATGTCAGATGCTGGTTAAAGCATGCATGAAATATTGTGCTTCAAGATTTTGATGAGCCACATTAATTCCATTATATTTCTGAGTGCCTTTAACTCTAGCTTTAATGAGCTAGACAATGACACGATTGGTTGTTCCTTGCTAAGCCATAGCGTATAGCAAAACCGAGGCCTAGCTCCATGATGCCATTGGTTGACCACCTCATATTTTAGCAAGGCTCATTAAGGTTATCATCTGCAGGAAAAAAATCTATTGATTCTCTTCCGACCGGATAATATCATAGGTGCAATGATCTACTTCACGGGCGAGGTTTAGTTATTATGGGTAGCTTCTACAAAGAATCAGGATAGTGGCGCAGAGATTCAATAATTTCCATTGTGTAGATGCTACATAGTTTTAATCCTCCAAAGACTACGAGTAAGTTCTAGTGGGATATTGGAAGGTAGGTAAGCATAAGGAAGTTATTCAGTCCAGGCTTCCACAAATTCACAAGGTATTGAGCCAATCAGGTTTTCCTGAGAAACAGCTGGCAAAAGCTAGGCTAATTTGGCTGAGATTAAGCATGTAAATGTGGCTCTTATGGCCCAGGTTTTGCAGTCAGAAGAACCACCAAACTGTCCCGAAGCTGCAATTGACCTATAGAGGTTCAAGGCATGGAATGATAGCATGCCATGTGATGTTGGAACAACACAATCCATGATCACTTTTTGCAACGGGGGTTATAAATCAAGTCATGATTAAATTGCGGGATCAGAAATTAGTACAGATAACACATGCTAAGGAACAATTGTTGAAATGGCTGGTTCTGGTCCATTGCATTACCATCAAAGTTAGGTGTCATTATTCTATTCAGCAAAAATCTACCACGCAGCTTTGTCTAAATTCTACATGCCCAACTTCAAACCTCAAAAGGCTCCAGGACATCCACGTCTCCTGGCTGTTACAAACCTAGATGCTAAGGAGGTATATGTCCTGACCAAAGCATATTCTCTTGATAGCCGCCAAATGCATGAACGAGTGCTTATGTTATCCTGGATCCTCACAACTAAAACATCGTGCTTATGTATATTCAGGTTTTTTTCCAGAGGTCTGTGCGACTAGTGTGCCCTGTAGTTGCATTTGAAGAACATAGTCGCCCTTTCCTTCAATCCAGAAACCATCGACATACCAAGTGGATAAAAGCCATGGTTCACTTCGAGGGGAACCTGCTTTGTTGAACTTCACACCCCTAGAAATTATTGCTTTACCCTGCACTTAATACAAGTTATATGGCTTGCATAGATGATGAAAATAATTTGCACAGCTTCCTCCAACTTTGAGACGTGGTCAGGTGAACTGCTATGCTAGCTGTCCTAGCTTACAGTATGGAGTAGCAAAGGCATCCCTGAATTGGAGATCCAATCACCTTGAATATTTGGCTGCTCTGCTGCTAAAACTTTTTCTATCATTATTAGGATAGTGGGAATAAAAGGCAGCAGCTGATTAGACATCCTCTTGACCATCTTCTTTTGCTACAAAAAAGAAGAAAGCTCTAGTGACTGCCTGCATAAAAGCTGGGGGAAGAGCTAAGAAAGATAGAAACAAGCTCAGCTTCTTCCAGTGCTACAGATCCAATCTTAACTGTTTGGCCTTTTTAAATAGTGACTTTATCCTTGAATTGTCCTGCAATAATAGAATGTGGTACTGTTTGCAATAGCATAGATAAAAAGGATCTTTACATGCTTACAACATGCTAACATTTAGTTTTTTTTTTCTTTTTGGAAGATGGTGATGTTGACAATTCAGGAGTAGAAAAAGTTTCAACTGATGAAGGAAAAAAGCTGAATGAAAAACTTGTAGATGTGAAAGAAGTCATGAGAATCGATCAGATTCTTGGCAATGTCCTTCGGAAGGTGCATGTTATTTGATTTCCTTACGCCTAGATGTTTTTTATGATTCATAAGATGTTTTAACAGCTGCCACCGGCTCCGCCACCACCACCTTTGCCACTTCCGCCTGGGGGAGTACCAGAGCAACCCATTGAAGCAAGTCAGGCAGAACCAGCTTCGACTGACCAGGCAACATTAGGAAAGCAAGGAATGGGTGATCAAGGACCTCAATTGAAAAAGGCGAAGACAGAGAAGTAGTAAATTTGCTTTCTAAACTTATCTTGACGAAGACTGTGTTACCTTTACAGCTTCCCCAATGGTTGTGGCAACCTTGAAATGTGCATTGTTTGAAGGAGCACTTCAATTTGCTACATAACATACTCCCAACTCTTTAGATGTTGAATTAAAGATTGGAAGTTTTGTATCGAAGATTGAAGACTGGAAGCAGAAGCCATTGTAACTTAGTTACATACTTTGTTAATTATTGTTAACTCTAAATGTATGATATGTATCGACGGAAGAGCACATGGTTCGTTTTAAATAACGATTACAATTCTCAGGATTAATCTCATGATGAGGTTATTAGTATGTCATGTTTCAGTCTCGAGTAACTTCCATCCATTGGATATAAGAGTAAGCAATTGTAATTATTTTGGTTCAGTTTAATTCAATTTATTTCTATACATTTAATTGAAGGGAACATTCTAAATATGTCTTTAAATTTTTATAATGCCCTTGTATTCCTAGTATTTTATCAAAATGCATCATATGTTTCTTGATTTCTTGGTAAGCTTCTTATTGGAGAGCTAAAATATAGTTTGGTAGATGAACTTTGGTGAAAAGTCAAGTTGCATCTCACATGCAGAGAGAAAGATCAAGTACAATCTCTAAGATTCATAAAGTTAATCATATAGATGGTTGAGGCCAAGTGGCATTAAGAGATAGGTTGCACCTGATCAACAAGAATCCAAACATTGCACGACTATGGAAGAAGCTAGAATCTCAACTTGTAAGCAAATCAATACCACTCGTACTAAATTAATATATTGATATGTATTTTATAGAGAATTCAATTGAATTGAATTGACATCGTCTAAAGTGTATGGGACATATAAGAAAGAGCACATCACGCCTATTACTGCCTAAGACTAAAAAAGCCCTACCTCGAAGGGTTTTCGAAAGAGAAACCTTTGCAATAATAAACTTACTGAGGTACATTGTACATATCAATGTGGTGATGCATAGTGTATTCTTAAAGAATTCTATTGGTTAGTATGTTTTTATTTTATTTTAATGGTTGTCTATGTCTCCTCCTTTCTTACCCAACAAGGATCTGATAATAGAAGTTTGATAATAGAAATTGGGCACCGAGAGATGGACAGTGAGGCAGAGATTCTTTTCTCCCATTTCTTTCGACTTCCTATGCCGGATTTCGTCGTTACGGGCCTGCGATTGCCATAACAAAAATGTTTCAGATTATCAAATTAGTACTAACGTGCATAACCATTTAGACGATCTTTCGGACTTGTGCTTATTGGCGGCATCCAATCAGTCATCTTTTAGAAAACTGCAATGGGATGGGCCTTTTCTCGGAATGTTCTATATTGTAATGAGCTCGCCATCGTGAAACATTGTTATTGTCATTGATAGCAAGAAAGATAGAGACCATTGATAAGAAAAGTAGAAGCCATTGAGCCCGCTAAGTACATTGCTTCTTTGTTTTCTCTCTCTCTCTCTCTCTCTCTCTCTCTCTCTCTCTCTCTCTCTCTCTCTCTCTCTCTCTCTCTCTCTCTCTCTCTCTCTCTCTCTCTCTCTCTCTCTCTCTCTCTCTCTCTCTCTCTCTCTCTCTCTCTCTCTCTCTCTCTCTCTCTCTCTCTCTCTCTCTCTCTCTATAGAAGCACATATTATTGTATCGATTCTTACATTCTAGCCTCTAGATTACTTCAATCTAGGAATTGAATGAAATAATGCTTTGTTGCACCATGACTTGTTTATGTTATTTTTGCTGGAATTCAGTATGATGTTGTTGGAAATCAGTCGGTTACAAACTCTTTGTTTCTGAGACTTAAAAGGAAATTTTCTTAACCAAATTCTTATTAGTAGGATAAATCCCATCCAAATTTGCAGGTTCCTATTCATCCTAAGACTAGAAGGAAATTTTCCTATCCATTTCAAATACTTTGCCATACACTAGGCCTAGCCCACAACGTTCCCTGGCTGTCGCTACGTATCAGAGGGATCAACTGTAGCCGGACAAGCCTCTCTTATCAACTGATCTAACCCCACCACCCACAGCCAGGCGGCCTCCTATGCACAGGCCGCAATTACTGGATACTAATGAGTTTACCTAGGAGCATCATCTACAAAGGCTTTGGGTCTCTACCCCTCTTTCCGATACACAAGAGTTGTGCACAGAGTAATACAATATCATCCGATGAACTGAAATAATAGAGTAAAGATCTAAAGTATCTACTCTAAAGATATATGATTAGGTTTGTTCGTTAGAGGCTGATCATGAGTTCTGGAGATCTAGAGGTCCTATAAGGCTAAGGAAAGATGAACACTTGGTTTAATGCTGGTCGGGAAGCTGGCATTGCATATAGATCAACCATATACCAGATCTTTGGCTGGCTCCAAGTCCTCCGACGGTGTCCATGCTGTCAGGATGGCTCAAGATAGTCGAGTCTTGGCGATCTGCTTGGGAAAGCAAGCTCCACGGATGCTGGCAAGTCGGAATGGGTCTGTCGCTTGTGCAATGGGAGCTTTGGAGATTGGAATCTGAAAGGCACACTTTTAAGATTCCAGGCTCCTTTTGACATGACGCTTTTAGGGTTGGAATCTAAAAGGTCACTTAGGGCTATACCACGTGGCAATGGGTTATATGTACATGTTAATGGGGACATGTTAATGGTTCTATTGGTTGTATTCCAGGGTACAACTCTATACGGTTGTCGTGTACATGTCGTTGGGGTTGACATGTACCAGTGAAGTGGCAGTATAATATATGTATTCACTCCATATATTATGTTGGAACATCACATTCTCCCCACCTTGAATTGATGTTGTCCGCAGCACCTTGGAAACCTGCATGATCTCTGTCGGACTTGTTTAATGCATGCAAATACAAGAATTATATTAAGGTATCAATTAAATTTTTTTATCATTTGAATATTAAAGTTTTACAAAATTATAGCAAGGTGATTAATGCCCTGCTTTAGACATATCATTATAGCTTAAGCATATCATAACATTTCAATGCTTCTTCTTCACTTATAGTATGCCCTGTTGGTCCATGCTCTACAAGTCCTCTCGCAACCTCAAGTTGTTCGTCAGTCATTTCCAGTAATGCTGGGGTATCCAATACTTCCTCTGGATTAGGAGTGTGCTTTTTTAAAAGACTTACGTGGAAAACTTTGTGGATTTTCAAGTGTGCTGGTAAGTCTAATTTGTAGAATTGATTGTTTATTCTTTCGACTACTTTAAATGGTCCAGCCAACCTTGGAGCAAAGCAAGCTTCTTGCAATAGCCGATGTGGATCTTCGTTTGTTTGACCTTTATCTTCAGCCAAATGTTGTCCTTACTTGGGACTCTCTTACTGTTCTGTGCTTGTCCGCCATGCTCTTCTTGCTGCTAGGAGATATCCTCTGACTTCTTCAACCAACTGTTGCATGTCAGCTAGCATCTGTTGAGAAACTTCTATCTCTTGGACACCAGGTTGTGCCACATATCTAGAGTCAAATATTGATAGCCATAATTAATCATAAATGGCGACATTTGAGATGACTCCTGCTTGGTGCTATTGTATGCAAACTCTACCAAATGGATGTAGTTATCCCAATTGAACTGCTTGTTCCAGACATAGTTTCTCAACATATCTTCCAATATCCGGTTGGTGCGCTCCATCTGCCCATTTGTTTGAGGCTGATACGCTGTGCTCATGGACAACTTCGTCTGAATGGTGTTGAAGAGGTCATTCCAAAATGCGCTCATGAACTTCATGTCCCTATTGGAGATAATCTCCTTTGGCATTCTGGTGGAGTCTAAAAATCTCCTTTGTGAATACCACGGCGATATCTAGTGCCATGTCGGTGGTTCGACAAGGTATAAAATGTGCCATCTAAAACAACTTGTCGACCATCTTTGGCCCTTATAGTTCTGGGAAGTCGTGTTATGAAGTCCATGCTTATTATCCCCCCCTTGACATTTGGCACTGCTAGTGGTTCTAGCGCTCCTGGTAATCGAAACTATTCTGCTTTTATTTGTTGACATAGCTGACATTCGCAGATATACCTTGCTATGTGCTTCTTCATGTCGGGCCAATAATACTACTTCTTATCTTGAAGTAGGTTTTCATGAACTCTGTGTGGCAAGCTATTGGGTTGTTGTGCGTGTCGTGAAGAATCAACTTTCTAACTCCAGATGACTCTGTCATGCACAATTTATTCTTATAGTACAAGAGGTTACCTTCTTTCTTGAAGTGTTTGAAGGTCTCCCTTTCTTTATCCGTTTTTGCCTCTTTTGAAAGGCTTGCCCGTACTTCCTTGAAGTCCTTGTCGAATGGCAACATTTCTTCTATCTTCTTTCCGAACTCGCTGGTGAGTGTTGATATGGTAGTGCAATGGATTGTTGTTGTCAAAGGGTGCCTTGAGAGAGCATCCGCACCCACGTTAAGCTTTCCTAGTTTGTACACTATATCGAATTCAAACTCTTCCAGGAACTCCATCCATTGCCTGAGATTGAGATGTGGTTGGATGAAGACGTATTGCAGGCCTTGGTGGTCGGTTTCAAGGGAACTTCCTTCCCAACAAAGCGTCTCCAAATCTTTAACGCTCTCACAACTGCTAGTAGTTCTTAACTATATATGGGTCGGGTAGCGCGTCTCAGCATCATTCATCTTCCTAGAATCATATGCCACGACCCTTTCTTCCTGCATTGGGACTGCTCCTATCGCAATCTTGTTAGCATCTGTTGCGACCAACTTATCTTTCTCTGGAACTAGCAGTGTTAAAATTGGGGCAGTTGTCAATGCTTCCTTCATCTTTTTAAATCCTGCTTGAGCTTCCTTGTGCCAATGGCCCATTGAGTCTTTTACCTTTTGAGATCCATTAATGGGGCTGCTATCTTGGCAAAGTTCTTGACAAATTTCCTGTAGTATCCTGCTAAGCCCAAGAAGCTTCTCACCTCATGAATGTTCTTCGGTGGCGGCCATTCAATCACTGCCTGAATCTTTATGGGGTTAGTAGAGATGTCCTCTTTCGATATTATGTGTCCCAAATACTCTATCCTTGCAGTAAAGCATGATTTCATTAATTGGAGAAAATAACGCAATTTTGAGAATTTTAAGCACACCTAATTTGCTCAAGCACAAATACTTTCACCTAGTTCTCGAGCCCAAGAAACATGAGGTAATTAACATACACATATACATACAAATTATGTGTTATACTTGTACGTGTACATGATACTTGTAGAAGCCCAATAATGGCCCTAGATTCTACACCAATAATTCACATCAATAATTTTACTTCACTATAAAAACAGCTCGACTCGGGGGTAGAAGTCATTCATCTTCCATGGCTTCCTCGATGCCTCGTCCAGAGCACATCCGATCTTTCAAATGCTACTTGAGCTACAACGATCTGAATGAATGCGCAAGAAATGGTGTTAATCTTGATCCATGGCTCTAATCTAAGGCTGATGGTCCTGCTAGTGCTTGCAAGAAGCTCACTCGTGTTGTAGTCCACATTTACTGGCTTCCTGATCAGGAGATCTATGAGCTGAATAGCATCACGAGCTTTGGTGTTGATGATGAGTGAATCTGTATCTGCTAAGGATATAATAATGACATGAGTACCTATGAACTATGTATTACACTCAATGTTATCGCGATGACTCATCAGATTTGTTTATGATATAATAATGGTATGAGCACCTATGAACTATGTTTTAAAAGCATACACATATCCATACGAAAGATGTATTATAATTGTATGTATACAGTCTTATACACACGCAATAATGGCGGTAAGTCTACCCCAATAATTCACCTCAATAATTCTACTTCACTATAAAAGCTTCTCACTTCGGGGCTAAAGTTCATTCATCTCCCATGGATTTTTCGCCTTCATCAGTTCACCACATCGAGGCGATCAAGTGCTCAATGAGCCACTCTGATCTTGTTGGTTGCCTAGACAGGCATCTTCTTCTTGATCCCTACCTGCGAAGAAAAGCTTTGGGCGCTGAGATTCGTTGCCTCACAAGAAATTCATGTTATGATCCATCCGATTTGGCTTCCCCCGAGCGCATGAGCTATGAGATATCGTGGGATCACTACTACAGATCCTCAAGATGAATGAATCACCGCTCAACATGTTGTAGTGTAAGAGCTCTTGTGTTAAGATGAAAAATGCAAGACGAATGAATAATAAATAGTCTATTGTAGTGATGTTATGGATAATAAATAGTCTATTGTGAAATGCTTTAATGTACCAGTAAGACTCAAGTTTCATCTCCATCCTCGATGCCTCTTTAGCAAGCAATTCCTCGTAGCTGGATTCCTACAAGAGGGAGGTATCACAACCAATAATGGCTTCGGGTTCCACGCACCAAGCATAGTCTATCGCTTTGAGAGGTCGATAACGTGGTCCGCCATTAGGATTCAGCCTCCACTTCTTATGCCGCCAGCCCCGACATCGTTGAGCTGCCGCACGGTGCCTTTCCTAGCCACGTGCTCCCACCAAGAAACAAAACCTCAAGTATAATGAGGGGCAAAGTGGGATCTTGTATTGATCCTTCTTCCGATAACGCAATCCATGTAGGACATGCATCCGCCGGTCTTAAAGAAGAAACATACCTTTCTCGACATCTTGGTATGGATCAAATATTTCCACCGCTTCTTTGGGTTTATCCTTAGCAGGTCCAACGGCCGAGCGGCCATATCGATCAACCCAATAGATTCAGGCTCGCCAAGCACAACTTGCCTTGTGCGAGGCCGTAGTTCGAATTTCTGCATTGCCCGTGGGTATTTCCCCTAGAACACGATCACTTCAAGACCAAGAGTCTATGACCTCGCTCATGTAGGTATTGGACCACGAGTTCACACCAGCCCCGAGATATTAGGCCAATGCACCATGTACTTTCGAATGATCGACCTCAATGCTCCTATGTCTTTGAGACTTGCATATGGCTTAACAGCCTTGGGCTTACCCAAATCGGTATCATTGGGAAACCATTGTCATCTGCTTTCCACATCCGAATACCCTTCTCTGGCAACCATTCTCTATGGCCAGGTCTCATCTTGTAATACATTACTGGCAAAACTTAAACAATAATGGCTCCAGGTGACCAACCAAACGATCCTTCTTATCAAGAATGTATCCTTCGACGAAACCCTTCCAATCCGGAACCTCAGCAACAAGATATGGCGTTGGTGCCTTCGTGCTACATTCTCGGAACAGTTGCATTAGTTCTGGAAGAGTTAGAGCATCAGACCTACGCATTAATGTTGAATAGTTACCGAATAGTGCATCAATGTCATCATGAGTGTGGCCTACCATCATGAAGCCCAGCTGTATCTGATCAAATACACCCAACCACACAAGATAGGATAGATAAGAGAAGAGATATCTGTTCTTATTCTCCCCTTCAAATAAGAATTGTCTAGTTGCAATATAGTCGCCTAGGTAACATCTTAAAGTGCGATGCTTCCTTAGCAGGTGGTACAAAGTCTTGCCCAGTGCTGTTGCTTTTTTTGGTCCTCAACCCCGCACTGTTGAGGAGTGCACTGACCCACATGCCCTGAGGACGTCCTTCTTCTCTCAAGCTGCCCCAATTATCTTCGGAAGTATCCTCTAGTGTTTTGATAGCATGATTCAAGGAACCAACATGAAAGTTTGAATCATCCTTCCAAAGGTCTAGTGAGAAATGTCCCAATGCACCTCGTGCCATGGCCATGCATCGCTGCACCGGGCCACACTAACTTTCCAAATTCACCTCTCCATACCGACTTTGCGAAGTTTCTCTAGTCTTGGAATCATGGTCTTGTTTTGGTCCATTTTATCATGTATAATGGTAAGCTACCGTTTCGGTGATCGATGGGGGACAGAGCTCTCCATGACCAAGCATAAGCTCCTACAAGAGATCTGGGCAGTCATGTGTGCCTTCCTTTCAATCTGCAACTCTCTTCTCTCCCTTGGATCTCTTGTCTTAGCCATTTTTTCTTTGATTACAATACATGTGTTGCACTTAGAGAAAGCTATCCTTTTAGCTATTGCAACCTCGTTATGATCCTGCTTCCATCCACGTGAAAATGATGAGTGAGAGACCTGCTTGCCTGTCATCTCCTTCACATTGGCGTTCACCTCATGAAGAATGTCCTTCTTGGTTAGAACAGAGGGGAGCCTCTTCACATTCTCTCTTACACCTTCAGTACTGATTTTCGATCTGTGGGGCATTGTCTCAGCGTTCTCATCTATATGTACATAGACAGCACGGCCTTCCCTGCTAGAGTGTGAGACCTTGGTTTTTCGTGCCCATGTTCCCATGTTCAAAGAACTCGCGGACCATCAAGGAAAAGTCTTCGCCACTTATAGAAAGTGGACATTGGAATACCATATGCTATATGCCATGCTTTCACACAAACCGCTTGTTATTTAGCATGAGCATCTTCACCCGTCCGCTCTCCTCAACAAACATCTAACATATTAAAAACAAATGTGGTCCTCTCAAAGCAAGTTCCGTAAGAAGGTACGCATGCTACTAATCTCTCGTAGCTTGAGAAGTTTATGCAAAGATCTTCTCATACAACAAATCAAGATTGAAAACCTAAAATTGAAGTCGCCATGATCTTTCTCTCGGGCTTTGGTCACACCAGCTTTACGTGGAGTCCTGTTCACCATTCTATACATCCTTTTGGGTGCCTTTTTCGACATCAATTTGCATGCATATGGTTCTCGCTTCAATGACTGCTCTCTCCGACGGTCTTTATGAGTGTGGACACAGCCCTACATTGTCTACTAACACCAAGGCGCTCGACCACTTCACCAAATCATGCAATCATGCATCTCAAAGACAATCCTCGACATCTCATTGACGGTCTTTTCCGCATGGGGCATAGCTTCATCACGGTGGCAGCCCGAAGTCATCACCTAATCTGGTATCAAGAATCGCTTGATTAGGATCGGTGAAGATGATCACACCGAAGCCATAAGGCATATCACAAAGATTCATGCAAAAGTGTGCAATTCTTCTCAACAAGTTCTTCCCTCGAGATACCACCATGACGATGTAATCGAAGCGCAGGGAGTCGTGGGATCCTCCAACGACAACCAATTCAGCCTCTTTATCCGTCCCGTGCGAGTGGAGACGGGCGTGTTATCTTCAAGTGCGATCCACGCCTCTCTCGGCCCACGTGATGAAACTCCCTCCGGACTCTGCAAGTATTGCAATCTCGGTTCCGGATAAGGCAACGGAATGCTCCCATCAAGAATGACTTCCACGACACTACAAATAAAACCCTCGGGCAAGGGCAAGTTATGGTGCTTGGTGAAGTTGTGTAGATGACCCTCTGCAACCTTCGTCCCATTGAATAAAATGGACCTCAATTGCTCCATCCTGTCATGTAAACAAAATAGAATGCTGTTAGAAATCGCGGAGGCGATTTCATGGAACACTATCTGCCAGTATTGTGGGGGCATTAGTCAATGTACCTGAAAATCGCTGCGTTAGATCGCCACTGCGATCTGGCTCAGCACTAAGAGTCCACAATACTGCCACTAATGAGGATCTATTCCAAGAGAGATTCCCTACGAATGCTCTATTAAAACGCGCCCGCGATCCGATTGAACAAAAAGAGCTTCAAAGATATGCGGAATTGTCCAAAGCTTCTGTAGTAAAAATGAACTGTTTCAGCAAGGTTCCAACATGTTGCGAGTTATCTAACGTGATCTAGCAACTTGCATTTCCTCCATGTGGCAAGGAAGATACTTGTAGAAAAACAACAGACCATTACTGACATGTAGCTGAATGGAATTATCGTGGACAGACGTATTGAAGATAAAGAAGAGGTTGGAATTAGTGTAGACAGACCTATTGAGGGCATATGTCAATGGATTAATTCTAGATAGACCTATTGAACGCATAAAGGAGTTCATGGTAAAGAACTCTGTAATGAAGATGTAGCCAGTGAAACTCATGCAACATATCATCTATACAAACAATGCTGTCCCCAAGAGTAGGAGAAAGCATTAGTCCATACAGAAATTTTAGAACCATTAAATCAATTTATGGGACAGAACAATGCAAGTTAAGTGAGTGATTTATCATTGAAATGATGCAGATGAACACTACTGTCCCGAAAACAAGAACAATGCAATTGCAGAATAAAACAAGAACAATGCATATCAAAACATGCAGTGGACATCGATTCTTGCCTGTTTCGGGCACTTAGATGTCGATCAAATGCAACATTTCGTCGAGCGCCATCAGCCGCCTCCCTTGCGCCTCTGCAGAAATCTCCCGAGCCAATGCGTTTAGAATGGTTTGGAATGAGGAGCTCTTGGCGGGGAATGAGAAAGTGCATTTGGCGGGGAAATTTGATTTCTAAATTCAAATGAATGTCCTGTTGTCAGCGGGCAATTGCTGTCGCAGTCACCGTACATTCGGTTCGTGCCAAACTCCGAAATGCGCTGGCTGTCTCCATCGGACAGGTAACTTAACTTTGACAGTTACTCGCTTTCCACGCGTAATGTCATGCCAACTGCATTTATGTCAGACGGATTTATGATAGGACATTAAGGACAGGGCATAAAGTATGATGCCTTTATCCCGTCCGCCATCAGAAATAAATGCGCTGACGGAATTAAATGCGCCGTCCAAAATTAATGTGCCGTCGGAAATAAATCTGCACGTGTGATTCTGACACGTGCAATTATGACGGGACCTTTATGGCGGGCGTCTCCAGCCTACTTAAAGGCTCTCCGCCTTCTAAATTTCTAGCGCCTTCGACGAAAAACAGCGCCATCATGTCTCGATCTTCCGCCCTCAGAGAAGGTAATTTTCACGCTTTCTTTCAGCAGTGGTCCTTTAACACCATTTCGGACTTTAAATTTTAATGAAGAGAGGTCGAAAGGAACGCGACCGCGATGTTATCGATCTGTACTTGTATTAGTTTATGGTTTAGAGTGCTCAAGGGAATCGCGGCCGCGATTTCCCTGACTTGTTTTGTAATGAAACTTGCTTGCATTACTTGCAAGGATCGCCGTCGCGTTCCTTGCCTGCATTTTTTAGAAATGTTTTATTTCAGTTTTACTTGCAAGGATCGCGGTCGCGTTTCTTGGAAGCTCTTTCTTTTGAGATGTCTATTGACATCTAGTTTTCATTTTGTTCGTGCAGCACTTGACCTTTTCAGAGGTCCAAATGTTGAACCCATGCGAATAGTAACTCCCGATAAAAGTCGGAGGTGGTGCATGGAGATTGCCCAAGCCATACCACATATCAAGGGAGACCGCAGGAAGGACCTCTGCCTCTTCTTGAGGACCGGTAAGGGGCCGGACGACTTTGAACAGATGGGGATCATCGTAGCCATGTGGGAGGGCACGAAGAATAATGTGCAGGATGCCATTATATGTAGCGTTGAGGACACACAGCAGTTACAGTTTGTGGAGTACATCCTTCGATGGCAGAACTACGACCCGTCCATCATGACCGCAAGCAAGAACAACAAGCCAGCTAGTGGCAAAGGTGTGCCAACTAGTGCAAAGGGCTTTGGTTGGGTTCTGCCATCATATGATTCCTTGTCTCTCTCTGGTATTAAGTGCAACAAAGATCTCCTCGTGGGCTTCAGCAAGTGCAGAAAGGGCTTGTCAGCAGATAAAAAACCTCCTTCTTGTGCCTTAAAGGCTACTAAAGACAACAAGCTACCCTCACGTATGGATACAAACTGGTTGCGTGCAGTTGCTAAGAAAAGGAGTGTTGTTCCATTAGCTGCAATTGGTGAACCATCTGAACTGAAAGATCCAATATCCTGTTCAGCTAATCCAATATCTTCAGTAGTTGTAGATCCTACTGCTCCGAAAATGCTCATGCCTCCCCCTATAGTGCCTCCCCCTACAGAAGAACCAGTACAGAAGAAGGCAACCATTTTCAAGGTTAGACTTCGGCCTCTAAATGTAGATGATAAGGACCAGCCTTCTACATCATCTACACCTAGCTCATCAGGTGTCCCAACTGCCACTTCTACTGCAATATCAACTTGGCCTTCTGAAACTCGTATGCCGGAGGAACTCAAGTTCAACCCTGCCGAGGAAAAGAAACTTGCGGAGCAAACAGCACAAAAACTCGAGGAGTTCAGAAAATTTTATCCAATGGGAGTGAATTGGTTCACAAAAGTTAGTATCTTCGACTGCAAGACAGCTCCAGCTACAATGACGCACAGATATCGTTCAAACGACCATGTGCAAACTCTAATAAGGAGCTTTAAGAAGTGCCCTACGAAGGTTCTAACACCGGCAGATGTTGTCCCTTTTGATCCCATCACCAAGTAAGTACTTTGTATATGTACATTATTGTGAGGTTTTCATTAACTAAAATATTTTGTATCCCAGGAAAATAATAACTTGGTCGAGACCTGAGGATCTTCAAAACAAAAATTTTTACATTATTTCTGGAAACCACAGCATATTTGCTGCTCAGATCCTCTGCTCTGTGATGGGGAGCATCGAACAACGGATGGAATTTGCGAAAGTTTACGCAAAGAGAAGAACATGGGTGCTGAATGGAAACTTGTCAAACAGGGAATATATTCAATTATCTATTCAATGCAACGACATAATTGCAGACTCCGTGTACAGAGAGCCACTTGTGGAAAAGCTTCAACAGCTTCGTAATCAGCACAAGGCTTTCGGGTAGGGTCCAACGGGCACAGCAGTCACATCAGCTTGGAAGGTAAGCCTATTTACTTTTTGCTGAAACAGATCGCGGCCGCGATCCTAACGAGCATTTTACTCCAGGATTTTGTCGAGGTAGCCACTACGACACTCAAGGTGAAAGAATTCAAAGACGAAAAGCAGTTTCTATTCATGCACGACGAACCATGGGCGAAGTTCATGGAAGTCGTAAATAAGTGGGCATCACGGAAGCTATCGGATGATCATGGAGAACTGCCAGAAAAGCCCACAAAAGAATTTTTCAATAAAACATTTCTCAGGTACCTTCGTGGCATGAACAATGCGGAGGTATCACAGCTTATGGATGAGATCCTTTTGGGAAAGACATGTTTAAAAGTGCAATCTGGTTATACCGGCAGGCATGATTGTAAGCAGAGGGCCTTAGACATAAGAACTCTGACATTGATGCACCGTGAGGTACTATCCTATGCCAACTGCTTGCTAGACAAAAAATACGGCAGCATAGAGGAGCTCGTGACAGAATTCCCTGAACTCAATGAAGAGAGGCTACTTGATATCGCAGGTATGGATTTTGAGTATATCAAGGCCAACTATAATAAGGATCACGTTCAGGGAAATCTTCCCACTATTTTCCTGGAAGCTTTACTAGCTATACTCAAACCCGAAGAAGCAAAGAAACAGAAAGAAAAGATGAACATTGTTAAAGCAGTAACAAAATCTGGTGTTCTTGTGCGGGGGCAAGTATTGGAAAATGCCACCATGGTTTTTATTGATATGCGCAGTTTTAGCACTGTATGGGAAGTAAAAAAATACACAGATCTTTTCCGCAGGATTGCAAGTATGACTACTGCAAAAGTGTATCATATCGTGATGCTCATGAGATAAGTCCACTTGCCAAACTGCTTATACAGCCAAAGTCAAATCCAAGGCTGTTCCCATGTGTCCACGGGTGCTTATGAGGAACAGGGCTGGGTTAACAAGAAAATGATAAAGGAATTTCAATACTACGTCACGCATGTGACGATCAATAGAAGTGATGTTCGTATCTTACCTGTGCAACCCAGATTGGAGCTGCGTCTAACTCAGGGGACCAATGCCCCAAGAGGCACACCTCTACCAAAGTATCCAATCACAGGTAATGAGGAGGTGGACACCAAAACAAAGAAGAAATACCTAGAATACTTCACAGGTAAGCCTAAGTTTTCATGGGCAGCTATGGAAGGGGATTTTGTTCTGAAAGGCTAGGCTAAAACGTCGTATATTTATGCAATGGTGAAGGAATTGGTTCCAGATGATGGTGCTGTTATTGACTTCTTTTCCACGGGGACTGCTTCTAGAGTTGCTCTGATGCAAGGGAAGCGTAGCGTTTCTTTGGAGTATGATGACAAGGTCTGCAGGTTTTTGAGATCGTTCTTCGAGACCTTGGAGAAAATGGCAAGGCCACCCTGTGAAGAACAAGAAGAAGAACAGAAAGTAAACCCGGACGTAGAAAACATGCCAAACATCCAAATAACTCAGCAGACAGATCTGAGTAACATGGATGTGATCCTGGACCAGTTAGATCAGAAAGGCTTTGAGGAGAGGCTGGAGGAAACACGGGCTCTTTTAGAGAAGACAGAAAAAGACACCGCTGCACTTGATAAGACATTTGAAAAGCTCGAGGTCTTGAATCAAAAGTTTGATATGGTAATGCCATTAGTAACTGGTATGATCAACAAACAGTCTAGCCAGTTTGAACACGTTGGTCCCTCAGAATCCAAGACTCAGTTTGAAGACCCAGAAAATATCGAAGTAACCAAGAGAAGGAAATTAGTAGATACGTCCGATTATAGTACTGAGCTACGTGGGGAATTGTTGGATACACAGTACTCAGGGCGTGTGCAGCATATCGCTGAGGCAATGGATGTAGAAATTCCTTCGGTTACAGGATATTCAGAAGTGAATCTCTCACAGACCCTTGCTTTAGGTAAGGCACATACAAACAGAATGGCCAAGGAACTTGGCGTTGTTCCAGAGTCTGTGAAAGAGACTCAAGAGTCTGTGGAAGAGACTCAAGATTAGTGAAGTTTTCTCGCTTTTTATGGATTTGAAAAATCATGTAAAGACTATGAAATTTTGTAACAAACTTTTGCTCTTTTGAGGAAATGATTATTTTCTTACATCTTTTTACTGTATAGAAGTACTGACCTTGTGTATTATTATCCACTTGTGTACTGACCTTGTGTAATTCTGAACTTGTCGGGAAGATCGCCATCGCGATCTTCTCCACATGTTTAGTCATTTGAGAATGATATTAAAATGTTGCCATAAAGCTTATAATGAGCTCTCATGCCTTGCTTATCTGGTCAAAAACATCGCCATGGCGATTTGCACGAGCATTGACGGCATTATAGCTGTTGAATGTTTTGTGTTCCAACACAGTGAAGGCAGCCCCATAAGTGCTTTTCCCGCGGATGAAAATATTGCGAGCAAAAACTGTGCTCTTAGTCATTGCAAATTGCTTAACAATAACAACTTTTTTCATTCTAGGACGCTACTGCGACCTATTTCGTCTCGATCGAGAAAACCAAATTTCTCTAATTAACGAAATCATGCTTAGTAGCGAAGTGACATTTGGACAGCTTTACGTAGAGTTGATATTTTCTCACCCTTCTTAATTGTTGCACATGCTCCTGTAGGGACTTGCTGTACATTAAGATATCATCAAAGAAACCGATGACAAATCTATCCAGAAACTCATGAAAGATGTCACTCATGAGTCTCATGAAGGTTGCTGGGGTATTGGACAGTCCAAATGGCATCACTGTGAATTCATAGTAGTCATATCTTGTTCTAAAGGAGATTATGTGGATGTCTTATTCCTTAATCCTGATCTGGTGATACCCCGATCTTAAATCTATTTTGGAGAAGACTTTGGCACCTTGGAGCTGATCAATCAAATCATCTGATCTCGGTAAGACGTATTTATTCTTGATGGTGTGCTTATTTACTTGAAGATAGTCGATGCACATCTTCAAGCTTCCGTCTTTCTTTTTAACGAATAGGATGGATGCCCCGAATGGGGAGACACTAGGTCTTATAAATTCTAGGAACAGTTCTTGCAACTACTTCTTCAATTCCACTAATTCCTGAGCTATCATTCTGTAGGGCGCCTTACTTGTTGGTTTTGTATCTGGTTCAAGTGCTATTTCACACTCGACTCCCCTATAAGGAGGAAGTTCCTTGATCTCATCGGGGAAAAGATCATGGAATTCCTTCACTAGCTTTGCCACCTGCTTAGGCGCCTTGCTCAATATTTTGTCCTACTTTGCTTCCTCTGTACCCGGTTCTTTAATCTCGAGCTTGAAGATGTAGGCTACTTAGTCCAGGAGGTTATGGATGCACGGACTCGTTTGTGTCCTACGGGACGGTATTGAACTGTCCTATGCAATTGTACAGTGTGCCAGCATGCTTATTACTGCTAAGGTTTTTCCCTCGAAAACCCTTCGGGGCAGGGGTTTTTTAATCCTGTCAGTAATACGCTTGCTGCTCTCTTTTTGTTTGGGTCCCATAGGCCAATTGGTCTCCGTGGACGCTAAAAACCTATTCTATTCTATTCTATTCTATTCTTAAGTAATTTCTTATTAGACATGCATTGCATGATTGCGGTTACTTCCTTACCTGCTATTTCTATTGTGTGTTATTGGCTGTTAGTGTCACTTTTTGCTTCCCGCAATCAATTATGGCACTAGCCGGGCCAAGATATTCCATACCTATGATTAGGTCATACTTCCCAATATTCATGACCTCTGCTCCCATCTCGATATTAATGCCTGGAAAATATATATTAAAGTTGATTCTTTTCCTTGTTGTGTGCCTGATTGCTCTACATACCAACACTACTGGCCTGGGCTTTAAATTTAGGGTTTTCAACTTCAATGTTTCTACTATTCTTGGGGAGGTGAAGTTATGAGTGCTTCTCGTGTCTATCAGCATTATGAAGGATTTTGCTTTTACTTTTTCTATTGTCGAGATGACTTGGTACTGACTCTCGACATTCGGCTGCATGGATGTGGCACTCACCGTGGATATAGTCGTGAGCTTCTTTGTCGTTGTCTTCCGGGGGTGTCTCCCATCCTCGCAGCTCTGCTAGTGCTACGTTCATCACGAATGGGCAAGTGTGCGTCCGATGTCCGGGTTAGAAACATCTGAACTGAAGCTACTTTTCTATGCATTCTTACCGCTTTTTCTTTGGGATGGACTGCAAGAATTGTTTCATTGCTTTGGAGTGCTTAAATCCCCCTGCTTGTCCCTTGTTTTTGAAACTGACTTGCTTCTTATCCTACTTCCCGTTGTTTACATTGTACAGTGGTCTGCTAGGCTTGCTGCTCTCGGACTATAGGCTCCCAAACTCTTCCCCTTATCATATGCATAATGTTTCTGTCCGCTATTTGTTAGTGTGTATCAGGTTATATTATATGCATCTTATATTCATGAGAAGCAGTGGCAGTGAATATATTTTTACTACAAGAACAACCTATGAGAAGCAGTGGCAGTGGGTTGTAATGGTCTTACAGGTTGAAGATTCGTATACAACTGAGTGCTTTATGTATATAAGTGCTTTATGTGCTTTATGCATATAAGTGCTTTATGTGCTTTATGTGCTTGATGAAAACGCTATATTCCTTTTGTTGGCATGTGGGATATAAGCTGTAGATGAGGTTTCTATTCTGAGTCACTGAGATCTAGCCGTAACCGTCGTGCAAGATATACATAGGAATGGGGTGCCGGATTTGAGGTGTGTGGAGCTCTCGATGATGATGATCTATAGTTTGAGCTTAGGAAGTACTCATTGCTTAGAGTAAAAGTGATGAAATGATTTTGAGCATATCAAGGAATGAATGACCATAACTTGGCTTTCTTGATACTAGATGCTTTTGTACTTGAAGATGTTTTATTGATTTAATATTGCTAGATTGAAAGTACAAGTAAATCATTGTGTTGAACTTACATCCTTGCAAGGAATTGTTTTTTTTATTAATCCAACACTATTTTGGGGGCTTTGGACTTCGCTTCTGCTACTGTCCGCGGGTTGATTGCTCGAACCAGTTTTTTGATATCATCATTAAGTCCCTCGATGTAGCCCTCCATGGCATGTCGCTCACTTAGTGCGGGACATAGAGCCTCAGCCTCATGAACTCTTCGGTGTATTTCTGCACCGACTTATTACCCTGTTCCAGTCTATAAAACTGTTGCATCATGTGACACTTGTGTTCTTTAGGCACATAACAACGTTTGAATGCCTTTATTCTGGCAGCTCCCTTGAGGTTCGCTGTGACTACTCTGCCTTGTCCTTTTCCATAGGCGTTGCCATACTCCCCCATTTCATCGAGCCATGCCTCGGATTCCATCCCTGATCTATTATTGCCCAAAAATTGCTCAAGTTTTCGAGCTTTCCACATATTGCTCAGGGATGAATCCACTTTCTTTTGATAGTTGGCCCCTTTCCCTGGTCGGTATCTGTTCTGACCTCCTCGGCAGTCGTGCTGAACTTCTACTTTGTCATCTGATTCTGAGTCCTAGTCAAAAGTACTATCCGACGAACCTGTACTGGGAGATCTCCTTCTCTGGCTCATCTTTTTTCCCTTATCCTTGGCCTGAGGTGGTGCTTGAGGCAACTAGAGATTCTGGTCTAGTGTGTTCTATGCCCCTCTCTGCTAGCAAGGCCCTTATTTCCTGTATGTCGGACTTTATCTGTGATAGTTCTTCTTCTGGAGTTGGCATCTCATATTCCTCGAAGAGGTTGCGGGGCTGGAATTGTTGGGTCAGTGATTTCTTCGTCCATGTGTTGACGGTATTGCTCAGCGGTCCTGGCTATTCTAGCTGCACACATTGAATTATAACTCTTAATATGAGTATCTTTTGTGGTTGCATTCGTTGTTTGATGATATAATTGTTCGGACAAAATATATCAAAAGAGTATTTATAATGTAAGACAAAATGTCTTATGTTTTTTAATATCCGATATATTATCATAATACAAAAGTTATAATAACAGTGGTATGATCACCTATAGTCTAGGTAATGATCTAAAAATTTTACCAACCATACATCCCAAGTTCCTGAAAATGTTGTGGTCGTTCCCCCTTGCATAGCCGCTACGAGGTCTTCGACTCTCCTGTCTGAGGTATAGGCAGTGGTGATTGCTAGCCTGCCAGACTGGCGGTAAGGGACTGCGAAGTCAAAGATGCTTAATGCTAACGATCTCTTGACTAGTATGACATGGTCGACACTCTGTTGAAGTCTTGCATGTCTACCGAAGCCCGAGAGTGCAATTAGCATAAATACCGCCTCTCCCCCCGCGGGCTGAACTGCAAGTGGATCACTACGACCCTGCCGTCAGTGAGGAGTGGCACATAGTATTTGAGGGCTCTATCTTGTCCTCCTTGCTGGGCTTCTGTCTTCACTTCCCTGTTTGACCTGTATCTGCCTGTATACTCGTCCACTGGAACTGTGATCAATTCCCTGTGGTCCTGCCCTGTAACTGGGGATGGGTGCTGTCGAGGAAGAGCTCAGTTGAAGTGCACTTGTTGTCTTCCCTCTGATATAAACTCTTCCTCCGATGGCAGCTCTTGTTGGGTCATCATCTGCTTGATCCTACCGTAGGCATGTAGGCCTGTGGTGGTTTGGCTTGCGTATGACACCGACTCGCGTACATCAACTGGAATATCATGCTTCTCTCGACCGATGAAGTCATCAAAGTTCGATTGCTGCCGTAGAAGATGTAGGAGGGTCAAAGCATGGGGTTGGGGGACACTTTTTGTGTCCATGACACTTGGTTCTTTGGTGGGTGCTTTCTGGGGACATTTTCTTTGAATACTGTTCTTGGGTCTCGGGATTCTGTTCCCGATCCTTCTCCATTTATTGCTCCTCTTGTTCCTCGGTGGAATTTTGTGGATCCTCGTTTCTCTTCCATTTCTTGGCCTCCCGCGCCTTTTGTTCCGCAGTGAGGACTTAGACGCTCGTTGATCCATCCTCCATTACCACCATTGCCATTTGTTTGGTGTGAGCCATGTTTCATATCGCCTCGATCGCCTCACTAGCGCCCTAAAATCGGCTTGTAGGCCAGAGCTAGACAACTAAGAAGGAAGAATACAAAGGACGAACCCTTAGGAGTCTAGGTTGGGATTTTTTGGGTTTCCAATAGGGAGATCATGTTATCTAACTAATTAAGCTTAAACTATATGATTTCTTTAGAACATTTTTATTCCAACTACTTACGGCATGCGCCAGAGGGCAGACTGAGATTCTTAGTCGGGTGTGAGACGCATGGCGTGAGTAGTCACTCTTTAATTTATCTTACATGTTTGTTTTCTTAGCATTCTGATGGATGTTCCTAGCTTAAATCTTAATTTTAAGCTAGCTTACCCTACCAGATTACCTTTTAAACTTACTATTCCTAGTCAACTATGGCCGAATACTCACGGCGTGCACCAGAAGGCTGGCTGGAATTCTCAGCATGGTCCGGGGTGCACACGTGAGTAGTCACATCCCTACTTGCAAAACTTTTCTAAAGTTTACTATAATTAATGCATATAATTTCTATATAATTATAACTAACATTTTGTACTAAAATGGATTTTTTTTTCCCCATTATTAGAGGTTCATGCTTGGGATTTTAACTCCAAGACTCAAGATCTAGACTGTTAGTGCTACTTGGGAAATAGCCAATGCCCGATCTTGGTCCACCAAGATCATCGCTCTGATAGAATTGAAGTTCATCCCTCTTGTCAGCGCATAGCTACTAACACGAGGCCATCTACTTATCATCGGGTTCTTGATGATAGGAAAGAACCCGAAGGGGAAGAATAGATATGTCATTCATCCCGTCTCCCTCAGGATCTACCTAGCTGCAGAAGCACATAAAATATAAGCACATGGCATCACATAAAATATATATCCACCTCGAAGGATGGCTCGCCATTACATAACATCTAGACAACAATATCAATAGCATCAACAAAGAAGGGAAAACCTACTTAGGGCTCAGAGTCATGGGGATCGACTGACAGCTTGGGATCTCCAGAAGTCAATGCAGACAAAAGTCATGGCAAATGGATTTGGCTGGCATGAGAACATAGCCATTGGGTAGTCCACTTTATCCGCCCCTCCCGTGCATATTTTACAGATAGGCTGAAAACTATTGGGGATGTGACCGTAGCCGACCAAGTGCATAGTCAGAGAAACTACTTCTGGGTTGCATCTCTCCAGTCCCGATGAGGCATGAGGGGACCACTCCCCCCCAGAAGATCCATGCCTAGAGAGCCATTGCTTGTCTATGACTTGAACCCCACTAAGGCGACGCATCACCTAGGAGGTGTTGAGCCCATACCTTCCCCGCACTCTGTGGCAAACTCTTAGACCTAGCCCACAACGTTCTCCAACCATCGGTATGCACTAAAGGGAGCAACTGTAGCCAGACAAGCCTCCCTTATCAGCCGGTCTAACCCCGCCACCCACATCCAGACGGGCTCCTATGCATAGGCTGCAATTACTAGGTACTAATGAGTTTATCTAGGAGCATCATCTACAAAGGCTCCGAGTCTCTACTCCCCTTCCCAATACACAAGAGGTGTGCACAGAGTAATACAATATCATCCAATGGACTGAAATAACAGAATAAAGATCTAGACTATCTAATGTAAACACATATGGTTAGATGCGTCCATTAGAGGATGAGATCTGGGGATCTAGAGGTCCTCTAAGGCTAAGGAAAGATGCAAACTTGGCTTAATGCCAGTCGGGAAGTTGGCATTGCATAACAAATCAACCACATATTAGATGCTCCAAGTCCTCGGACGACGTCCACGCTGTTGGGATGGCTTGAAATGGTCGAGTCTTGGCGATCTGCTTGGGAAAGCAAGCTCCACGGGCACTGGCAAGTCGGAATGGGTCTCTCGCTTGTGCAATGAGAAATCTGAAAGGGACACTTTTAGGGTTCCAGACTCCTTTTAACATGATGCTTTTAGGGTTGGAATCTAAAAGGTCACTTAGGGCTATGCCACGTGGCAATGGGTTATATGCACATGTTAATGGGGACATGTTAATGGTTCCATTGGTTGTATTATAGGGTACAACCTTATACAGTTGTCGTGTACATGTCGTTGGGATTGACATGTACAAGTGTCATGGCAATATAATATACGTATTCACTCCATATATTATGCTGGAATGTCACAAATTCTCTGCACACAACCGCTTCCCTATAAATGACCGACAATGTCAAAATTTGTTACTCCGCTTAAACCTAATAATTTAAAATCCATCTTGATCTAAACTGGAGACACTTATTTCCCAAAATTTCTAAGAGCAAGAAGAGGGACTGGAGGAAATAAAACTTTCATGGCTGGCCGCTATCAACCGCATTGTCAAAGTTGCAAGAAATATCAAGAAAAGGAGAGATTGTAATTAGCTTGATCCAGGGGTCGAATACTTGCGCAAGGTTTTACCTCCCCCAGCAGAAAAAACAAGGTGTTGTCGCACAGACGGCTCCAACATCAATTGTTATCTCTTGTTTCTTCTTCGATCTTTTTTTCTCTTGCATGCAAACTCTGAGTCCGCAGGATATTCTACTGCACTCGGTTTAGCAACTATTGCAAGTTCAACATCCTTTTTTTTTCCCATATCTCCGGCCGTCAAATTAGCATATTCGTTACAAATTCCAGCCCAAACACGTATCTCGGCCTTACATTTGGGATATCCAACGAATCGCTCGCTCCTCACATCCATTGCCTAGGGATTGCCCTTCAGGCAACCCAAAAACCATCAAATCAAATAATATAGAAAAATTCAGACATTTTAAGGGCAACCCGTCGTGCCTACCTAGTGTATTATTTTGGTCTTTAGGGTTAGGGTATCGAGTTTTAGGGTTTCGACAGAGCATTAAAGCCCGAATTCCATTCTTTCAATCAACGAAGATGATGAGGAATCTTTCCCCGAATGATCGACGCTGATTCTAAACTTTCGATCCGCTCACTCTGAGCGATCAAGCCATATCCTCTGATTCGTCTTTTCTTTGGAATTCTGTTTTGTTTGAATAGGCTAAAGTTTAAGCCAAATGATGCGCTTTTTAGTGGACTTTGATGCGGACAGAGTATGTTTCTCTGAGAACTAGTACTCTGATGGCTGCTTCTTGTTCTATTTAGGATTATTTGATTGTTTTAGCAGAGTTTTGAACATGATTTAATCTGAAAGAGAGGCATTTTAGGCTCTGTGATGAAAAATGCCCTGATAGGAAGTGCCGTCTGACACTTAAGCCGAATGAGTGTGCTTATGTAGTTTGCCCATGCTTAAATGTATGGACATTCTTCTTTGCGCGTTCTTTGGCGGATGATTTTTCACGGGTCGCTGAGGGTTTAAAATGCCTCCAAGCAATGAACTTTGTTATGTAGTTTGTTTTAGAATGTTTTAGGGATGGTTTAGCAATGCCACGATGATGAGTGTTTTTGTTTCCTGAGCTTTTGCTTGTTGAAAGCTTTTAAGCTGTGAGGCTTGCACTCGTTGCCTGAGTGGCTTTCTTCCATACAAGACCTTTAACCCCTTTCCTTCCTTTCAAAGTGGGTCTAACATGCTTATAACTTCATCCTCTGAAGAAAGTTTTCTTGTTTGCAGTAGACTTTGTTTTCTAAACACCTTAGGAGTCAGAGCTGTTACTTTATTAACTGAGTACATAGTCCTCATTCGTTGCACATCTTGGTGCCCATTTATAGGCCATTGAATCATGGTCTGGAAGCTGAATATTTATGCATATATAGATCTAAGATTTAGGTCACCTAGCTAACTAACAATCTAATCCTGGAGTAGAAATACGTGTCTGAAAGCACTCTGAACTGCAAAACGAAAATGGTCATCCCATGAACTCAAGATTTGTCTACATAAATTTTAGATTTAGACCACTGAACTAACAATCTAATTGTAAAAGCTCATTACAATTATTCACCTATCTTGGGTTGGGACATTGTTTGGGCATAATAGGTAAGTTTCCTGCTAGATCTAGCCAGCCCAGCCTACTAGCTACATACTTCCCCTGGATTAAGAATAATTACAACTTTTAGCAATTTCTCCTCTTTTTTTTAGTTTTTGTAACAGGGTTGTTGGGGAATTCTCGAACCAAGCCACCCACTCTATGGGTGCCCAGCGTTAGATCACTTTGTTGCATTCAATCCAGAAACTTGACCCCTCACTTTGTTGCATTCAATCCAGAAACTTGACCCCCTCTTCGAATCTGCCAATAAAAAAGATATTAACATATGCCCCAAATCCAAACCTATCTAGCAATATAATTCATGCAAGTAATTGAGTTACCTAGTGAGAGTAGTACCCTGTTGTTAGTGCTGCCCAGGAGTCCAAGATGGTGCACATATAAACTCAGATTGGAGATATGAGAACAGTACTTTAGCTTACCTCAAACAATGATTTGGCCTTAGTTACAATTCATCGTTTGCCTGTAATTGCACACAAGGATGCATGCATCAGCTCCAAACCTGCTGAAATCTGTTAAAAGGGACTGAAGGAATTGAACCTTCGTGTCATTTTCATGTTTCCATTGCCCCCCTCAGCAAACCATGCATGCACACTATTAGTATGGGAGAGCAAGGATTCAGGGACACTTCTTTATAAGTTGTCTCCACAATCCTGCTCTCCAAATAAACTAGGTTGCAGAATGAAATAAGGGGAAGGAGCTTACATTTGGAAAATGCAAAGCAACAGCAAAGAGTGTTCACTCTCTGTATCCATAAATCTGTGGGTCAATAGAAGTCTTGGTTATTCAAACATGTAGATAAACTGAACGCCTTAGTGCAAGAGCTACTTACATTTCCCAAAAGCAAAGCTTGCAACTTGCTAAATTGCTGGTTGCCATTACAGAGATCAGTCACACATTGAGGCATGTTGCACATACAACAAAATTTTCATTATACCAAGTAAATGTACAAAAACCAATGCATATCCATGCATTACTGGCCGGCATATACAAAAATCAATGCCTTTATGCATTGTAGTTAGCAGAAATAAAACTATGGATACAAAATTCTGCAACAACATTGTGGCTACTTGCTCATGCTAGTGCCATTGTAGAACCCATTGACTATGGATACAAAATTCTGCAACAACATTGTGGCTACTTGCTCATGCTAGTGCCATTGTAGAACACATTCAATGGCCTGCTCCTTCTTATCCCAAGTTCCTCCTCCTCACTATCATCCACTTGCCCTTCCAGAGTGCAAGCAACATTCTCCATATCCATATGATGGTCTTGACTATCTATAAAGCCTTCCATTCTCCATATCCATATGATGGTCTTGACTATCTATAAAGCCTTCACTTGAAGGCTGAACAGAGCACCTTTGATCATCCCAAGAGAGCTCAACATTACCCTCTTCACAAGGATCATCCTCAAAGTGCTCTTGCACTTCAACAAACCTGTCGTCTTCAACCAAGGATCATCCTCAAAGTGCTCTTGCACTTCAACAAACCTGTCCTCTTCAACCATGCAGTGGTCATCCGTATAATCAATTGGGATAAAGCCTTTGCGCCTCAAAAGCTATCAATTGTAATGGAAAGGGACAAGGTTTTTGAGACCATACCAAGCCTTTGCGCCTCAAAAGCTATCAATTGTAATGGAAAGGGACAAGGTTTTTGAGACCATACCAGCCATATCAGCCCCGTTGGGATCTTTTGGAACCTCTTGGTCCATGTACTTCATCCGTATCCTTCTAAATTGTTTTGTAACAACATATTAACATATGTTAGCAATCATAATTCAATCAAAGCAAGCACAAAAGGCAGCAAGCAAACACTATGTCATACTCTTAAATGGACCAAAACAAGATACGTCCAATGGTTGAAGTGCATGGCTAGCATGGGGAGGTAGCTGTAGAATATGTAGGCCGATTTCTCTTGCATGTTCAATAACATTCAAGTTGACATGTGAACCATGTCCATCACAGATAAGAAGGTGTGGTCTGGTCTGGCTAACTCCACCCGGTACCTTGTATTTGAAGTGATCAATTCACTTGGCAAAGAGTGCATCAGTTACCCATGCACTTTTAATAAATGACATGGCAGCACCTGGCTCACAGCCAGCAAGGAGGTCCCAATTCTTGATAGTTTTACCCTTAAAAACATAGACACAAGGTATCTTACCACCAGAAGCATTTATGCACACCAGAGCAGTGATCCATTGTCTATTTTCTGGGACATTTTGAAATACTTCTTGCTGCCCTCTTCTAGCGAGAATTCTCACACCTTTTTTTCTCCAGCCATGATCCCAGTTTCATCACAATTCCAGATTCTATCAGGGGTCAGTTGTAGCTCTTCAATAAGGTTTCTTAAGTTGGTATAGAAGGCAAGCAAGTTATCTGTATTCAATGCCTTTACTCTTTGGGTGTCAATAGTCTCAGGACTCCTCAAAGCTACACTATAGGATGCCTCCTTTTGAAGCCCCTCCACCATGATCTTCCAGGTATACCATCCTTCCAAAGGGTGATCCTACCTGCAGCAAGTTCACTTGCCTTCTTGCAAAGGCCATCAATGGTAACTCCTCTTCCCTCATTTGCTCGGGAATGGATCCAATCCACAAGCTCCTCCTCCTCTTCTAAATTAAGGTATTTTGGCTTAGGTCCAAGTTTATGTCTGCTTCTTCCATAAAGCCAGTTCCTCAAAGTGCTAGCAGGAATACCAAAGTGTCCAGCAGCACCTCTGATGCTCATGCTGCCATCATCAAATGCATCTCATGCATTCTCCATTTGTTCCATTGTCAATTGCTCCCTCTTTTGGCATCTTATTCTCTTATTGCCAACAAGATTGGGATTATGTGCACCATCCTCCTCAAGTTCCAGCAGCACAGGTTCATTGGTTGTCCTCTTCTTCTTAGTCTTTAGAGGAGGAGCAGGCTCCTCAACCCTGCCTACAACTCGTCCTCTCCTTAATTCCATGAACAAGCAGACAATGCAATGCCTAGAATGCAATAACAGACAAGAAAGAGCAAGAACAGACAAGGAAGAGCAAGGACCAATCCTTCCAAAAATCAATTAAATAGAATAACTTAGTGTGTGAGGAGGGAACGTATCTGGATCTTAGGCTGATTACGAGTTCAAATCTCCCTCTAAAATATCGCATGCAAACTTGAAACATATATCTCTTCTTTTTTTTTTTAATTGAAGGCTTAGTATTTGTATTAATATAGATTTAGGTGTACATATCGACATATGTAATATACATATGTTTACAAAAGGCAACCAGATTGGGTAGGGTTGGTTGTTTAGACCCTTCAACATAAAAAAGCAACAGAAAATTTTCAGGCCTGTCGTAAGCCTAAACCATCAAAAGTGTTTTTAAGTTATGAGATCAAAGTTCATATGACCGAATCCAGAGAGAGGTCATTCCAGAAATCTTCTTTTCTTGGGCTCATTCTCGGCATGGTCTTTTCTCCCCATTCCTTTGGTCGCCAGTATGAACAGACAGAATTGACATTTGCATAAGTGAGCTTTCCCCGGATTAAATCTTCCTTTTTATCCTTAGCCTCGCATAGGATATGCCTTTTTGCGTCATATGCCGTGTTACAGGCACAGTTACATTGACATAATCCATCCTCATGAATTGTTGGAATCTCGACCCCAAACTGAGTAAGCCACAGCGCATTAGAGTGAAGGTCGATTCTTCTCCACTTCAGCTTCTTTACCAATATCAAAATGTTACCTGAGAAATTCAAAGTAAAGTTAGAAACAGATAGGTAGAATTCAACTATGAATACCAAATATTTCCACAATCCAATTAATATCATATTTGGTTTGCTCGATTATAGCCTGAGGCCAAATAATTTCCTCTTTGAAGATCAGGGAATTCCTCCCCTTCCACATTCTCCAAAGGAGAAGGTAGATACGCCAATTCGATGGGTTCTCTGGAAGAAAGAAATCAATGGAGCTCATAGTTCTAAGATCAGGCAAATCAAGCTCAATTTCAGCTAACTCCAGAGTCCATTCAACCCATAAACAGTTCCTAAAGAGGTGATTCTCATCTTCCTGATCCTGCATACATCGAACACAGATGTTAGAATCCGCCATATTCATTCTCCATCTCTTCATGTTTGTTGCCAGAGCCTTGTGCCAGAGTTGCCATATGAAGGCTTTGACTTTTGGATGGATCGGGCTCTTCCATAAAAATATGAGATTCCTTTTGATTCTCAGAGGATCAGTGTTCCATTTGCTATGGACTATTATGGCTTGATCCTTATGAAGGAATTTATAGGCCATTTTAACCTTATAACCCTTGTATCCGTTTATATGCCACAAGTCTTCCGAATGGTGCCACTGTCCATTATCAAGTCTCTGGATAATACTATGAAACAAGGTCTCAGACTCCTCCCCTAGGTCACTTAAAACCGAGCTATGATAGTCGAAACCATTGATAATATCCCTGATAAAAACAATTCCCCTGTTAGTCCATTGTTTAGTGAGGGCAGGAAAATGAGAGGCCAAGCAAGTGTTGGGATCATCCAGAATAAGAGATGGACTCCAGAAGATAGGCTGATCCTGAGAAAGGCCTTCCTTCCAAGTGTACATTCCCTTGACTTTAAACCACGCCCTGATCCACTTCTTTATAATCAGAGGGGTGGAATTGGGGATGGAAAAAGGAAAGAAAATACTAAATGGGAGATGCATCTTAAGCCCTTTCCACCCAAAAGGATGGCATCTCCCAATGTAATGCCTAATCAGAGCTTTGACCGGATGATTGATCTGATCTGTACAGGCCCTGTAGAAATATTTTGCTGCCAAGGCAGTTGCTTGCTTCTCATCAATAACTCCCAATCCTCCCATGCTTTTGGTCTTACAGCACTCATTCATGGAGACTGGAATCCAGCATCTTCTGTTAGTTCCACCTGCAATGAATCTACCAATAATACTTTGCATTTTAGAGTAGACCTTTTTAGGGGCCATGATAATGGATGATTGATAAACCTGAGAAGAGGAAATGACAGAATTTGCAAGAATAGCCCTACCATTCTTAGAGAGAAATTTGGAGTTGAGGGAGTCCACCTTCCTATAGAATTTATCCAAGAGATCCCCCCACAGATCACTCGCATTCATCCTAATAGCATAGGGGATCCCCAGAATTTTGGTTTTAGTGGTGGGAGAGAGGTACATACATCCAAGAGATAAAGCTGCTTGCTCCCCCTTGGTCTGGTCCCTTGAAATTAGCTTTGTCTTGACCGAATTGATGTTACAACCTGAGCATCTTCCAAAGTCTTCAAGGATCTGCTGTGTAGCTTGGATGGATTGATTGTCCAGATTCATAAATAGGAAAGTGTCATCTGCAAAATGAACATTAAGAATATCCTCCATCTCTTGATTAGGGGGGAGCTTGAGCCCTTTGATCTCATTGAGATTCTTAAGCTTTTGGAAGTTACTGTGCAGACCTTCCATGACAATTAGAAACAAGAAAGGTGCCAGGGGGCAGCCTTGCTTAACTCCTCTTTTTATGTCAAAGAAGGGACTGCACTCCCCATTAATTAGGACAACCGACCTTGAATTTTTCAGAATAGCCATGAAAATTGAAATTACCTCTTCTGAGAATCCCAGACTTTGGCAGCATTCTTGCAGAAATTTCCAACTTACCGTATCAAAGGCCTTGGTGATATCCAGTTTCAGAAGCCCTATGTTCTGTTTGGATTCCTTGGCCCAGCTTATCCCCAAAGATGCTGCTGCAACATTGTCCAAAATGTATCTCCCTTTCAAGTAGGCACTTTGAGTTTTACTTATGATGTCATCAAGGATAGGCTTGATTCTAGCTGCAATTGAACCTGAAATGAGCTTATAGACCACATTGGAAAGTGAGATAGGTCTGTAATCTGAAAAGGAAATAGGCATATCATTTTTAGGGATGAGAGCAATAAGGCTAGTATTGATCCTGCAGTCCAAACTTTTGGTTAGTAAGAACTCATTGGCAATGGAAACCACAAAATTACCCAAAAGCCCCCATGCCTTCTTGAAGAATTCAGCAGGGAGCCCATCTGGTCCAGGAGTCTTGCCATTCTCCATGTCATTGAGTACCTTAAAAATCTCATTATTGCTGAAAGGTCTAGAAAGGCTATTATTCATATCATTAGACACTCTGGCCTGAATATCAATGAAATTGTTAATATCCTGAGAGTTGGTGTCCCTAATGGTACCCATAATTCTGACAAAATGCTCTTTAGCAGCCACCTTAAGTTGATTGTCATCTTCAATCTTATTACCCTCCCAAAGGCCACTATAAATGTGGTTTTTCTTAATCCTTCCTTTGGCCTTAATGAAAAAATACTTGGAGTTAGCCCTTTCATCTTCCATCAGCTCCTTGACTTTGGCTTTAATCTTCCATCCTTTAGCAATCTTAATTTCTTCCCTTTCGATTTGAATCTTAAGATCTTCTTTATTCTGGCCCTGGGCTGTCCCGTACTGATTTCTCAAATCCTGCAAGTGAGAAGTCTCTTTCTGGTAGATCTCCTTACCCCAAACTTTTAACCAGCCTTTTATGTTCTTGGCAGTCCTTACCCACCAATCCATCCATCCGATATCATTACTGGGTTTGTCTTCCAGATCCATCACCTGAGCTAACTTGATAAGGAAATCCTCCTGATCCAGCAGATTAGTGTTTAACTTAAAGTAGGAGTTCCTCTTCCTTTGATTATTGTTGGCACTAATGTTAATAAGCTGAGGGTAGTGATCAGAGATGGTGTAATTTGATAGATTGGAAACCTTAGAGCTGCTATTCCATAAGGATTCACTAAGGTAGAACCTATCATGAAGACAGCAAATAGGCTGGACTCTATGATCATTCCAGCTATAGGAGTGGGGGACCACTCTTGCCATTTTTAAGTGGTGGCCTGTAAGTAACGTCATCCACTTATCATTCTCCTCCCCACTAAGTGCCCTGAAATTAGCACTCCTCATGTACTCATGAGTAACCATATTGAAGTCTCCCCCAATAATAATCTCGTCATAAGGGATACTGTTCAAGCTATTATTTATAATATTCCAAAGCTGAGCCCTTTCAGCTGGCTGATGATAAGCATAAATGTTCACTAGAGCTATTCTAATATTTCCTACAATACCATGTAAAATCTGCCACCTCTTACTACCATCATGCATCATCTGAATATCACCTAGATTAATCCTGTTATGCCAAGCAATGGAAATACCAGCCGAAGAGTTATTAGCTTTGAGAGACCAGTGATTAAAATTGGCAGGCAAAACCTCTCTTATCATATTATCTATGCTGTCATCATGAATCTTATGCTCTTGAAAGAAAATGAAATCTAAATTCATAGAAACAAGACAGACTTTCACTCTCCCCCTTTTCAGATTAGAGTTAATACCCTGCAAGTTCCAAGTAACACCCTTAAGATTTATATCCATTTAACTGGGGGCTTAGTCTTTCTTGGGGATCTTCTTGGTGGCCCCATGATCTTATACCTTTCATTTCCCTTTCCCTTCTTTTTTCTTCTTGAAACTAGGCTCCAATCCTCATGCTGAAATTGATCATGGTCCTCCTGATCAGAACTTTCAGAGTCTTCATTTCTGAACCTGTCCATAGGTGCTGATAGAGGAAACAACAAAGTTAGCCGGATCAATACATATGAGAAGCTTGGGAGGGAATTGCAGAATTATTCTGCCCTCCTGATCAATCCCTTGAATAGGATTATGGGTAGGTAAAGGAAGAGGGGTAGGAGGATTAGTAGGGTCTTGCTTAACCACAATTTCCTTGTTGCTATCACTACCTTCCCCTTTTTCCTCTGCAGCTTTGCTTTTGGGTCTCCAGACTTGATTCCCCTGTTCAGGGGTTTTGTCTTTTACTTTCTCCTTACCTTTATTTATAGGCTCCTTCTGGAAATTAGCCACAGGCTCTTTAGAATAGGATATTTCGAGCTCGATAAATTTAGAGCTGCTAATTTTACAAGGAATCTTATCTACCCAGGGGGAGTGGATTTTCTTTTGGATACAAACAGCCGGGGTATTGGTTTGAGGTATAGAGATCTGGATGACCTCTCCTAATTTACTAGCAATGGCATTCAAGTGAGAAGTAGTCCAAAATCCAGGAGGAAGGTTGTTACTGGAAATCCAAGTGGTAGTGGCAACTGTCGAAAAATCACCAGGGACATAAGTGGGGTCCCATTTCATCAGGTACACCATCATGCCCAGGACAGAATGAATTTTTCTGGAGAGGATATGGTTCACATTCTTCTCTTCCCTACAAATGATTTGGAAGGTTTTTTGATCCAATTTAAGAATGGATAAAATGGGGATAGCCTGAGATTTAGTTATCCAATACTTAACTTCCCCAATAGAAGGGCATTTTTGAGGGAAGTGGATCAGAATACCATGCTTAGAGTTTCTAATAATAGCAGAATTATCATTAATAGCATCTAAATCAAGAAGATCTTTACTCCCCTCATTAGAAACAGTATTAGAATCAGAAGGATTTGAAAGCAATACATTCTTATAAGATTTACCGTTGGTCTTGTCGTACTTGCCCATAAGAGGAACCGAGGACTTCAGCATTTGATCAGAAATTTTCGTTCTGTTCTTGTCCAGGTTCTTTCTTGAAAGCATGTTACAGTTGGTGCATTCACAGCCTCCTGCTTCAATCGGATGAAAATAACCATTGTTGTCCTGTATTTCACACTTTTTGGTCTCTTCGAGAGGGTACTGATATGCTATGTATTCCATTTCCGCATCCTTAAGAGTATCATTGGCGAAAGAAGGCATTCTGCTTTTGAATTCCCTCCTAAACTCTTCAATGACATGTTCATCTGCCTCTTCCCATATTTTGACTAATCTGAAGGATGCCTTGGATCTCCATCCCAAATCCTCTAACTCTTCAGCCAGGCTCTTTGCTGCTTGCAGCATTTCCGTCATCGATCTCCTAAAAATCTGATTCCTAAGACTGCAACAATTTTCTTTGGAGTGACCTGTTTTAACTCTGATTAGTTGATAGAGGAGGAGGTCCATTTCCTGTAATTTCTGAAGCATCTGCCATACAAGATCTCTGTCGCTGGCCTTTCCCTCAGCATACTGATTCTCCAGCCTTTGCATCTCCAGTCGACATACTATGATTTGGCCCTCTTTTTATACCGCAGCGGCCTCCTGTTGTTCCCGAATAATGTCGAATGCTGCCTTAAGCTCTTTCATTTTAACCCATGTTTGATCTTTCTTGCTGTCCAACACAAAGATTTGGTCCCAATATTTGATCACCAAAATGGGGTCCGTGTCCTTGTATCCTGGCTGAAGAGGAGCTCCCTCGCCTTTTCTCTCAGAGTGGCTTTTTGGCTTCATGGCGAGAAACAGTCAAGACGTAAACAGAGGCGAGAGAGAGCGCTTAGGAGAAGGGCTTACTCAACTCCCCGCACGCACCCAGGAAAAAGGACACCAAGGACAATACTAGAATTAAAAATCCTAAAAATCTAAGAACCTAGAGAAAGCCAAATGACGCTTTTCACTAAAATTCTTTGAACCATCGCACGGAATCCCGCGACCCGACAGGATTCTAGTTAGCTACGTAAAACCTCCAAATCAATCGTGGTCAATATCCGGGATGGTTCTTGCCGGTTCCATATCAAAGAACGTGGCCCAATGGTAAATTGGCTCAACCCCAAAATCCACCGGGCAGTTCATATGAGAAAGAGGTTTCTTTCGAAATTGTTTCCCAGAAAAGGCTGTGAGTTGTGTATGCGAACCCTTATGGATCCCTCCCTATCAAAGCACAGGATACACAGATAGAAGAAGTTAAAGCTGATTCTGCAAAAACCGACCCTAGATCTTGTTTCAAAAGCTAATCTGATCAGATTTTCAATTATCAACACCGAAGCTTGATGATTCCAAGGAATTTGGGGGAACCCCAACCCCTGGAGAACAGCCTCTAGCAAGGCCTCATCCATCAGGGCTGAAGGGTTCCTTGCAAATCCTCGGAGAGTTGGGTCGGTGAAGGAGGGCGCTAGCAGTAGGCGCCCCAACGTCCATTTGTTCCCCCAAAAAAATTTGAAACATATATCTCACAGTTGGAGATGTGTCCAACTCAGTGATCTGGAACATGTGAGGGTCAGATTGATTCTGAGCATGAACTGCATGCAATATTTGAGGCGCCAAACGGTAGAAATAAGGCGCCAAAGGATTTCTTGGCTCGAAATCTCCAGCATGCAGGGAGCCATCAAGGAGCCGCATGCAATTAAGGAAGGGATTAGGGCGCGCCATCTTAAAGCTGTAGAAAAGCAATGCACATACCTGCATGAGCCCGATCTGTTGTGGTGAACCATCGGCCAAAAATAGGGCTCCAACTCGAGTTCTGCTTGAACCCTAAAAGAGACCACAGTGGTCCATAAAGGTGCGCCAAAATCGGATCATGCACCAATATTGGGCACCCCCCCTTATAACAAGGTGCTGATGCACAAGGCGTATTTTACTCTAGATTATCCATGTATCCCATGTTTTAATCTGGGTTACTGAATCCCCAATGACGGCCACATGCATCGTTTTAGGGGAGCTCACTCTTTATTTCGGCAGTAGAGGCCCCCATTTTTGTGCGGAGGCTGATTTTCAGTGTATCCTTTTTTTAGGTTGCTTGACTGCCATTGTTAACAGGCCAGTTACTTGTTATGTAAAATGGGAATAGGGAATGCCTTTTGGGCCGGGCTACTGCCTGCTGGCGATAGACAGCAGCCAGTAGACAGCTGCCCCTGCCATGCCCAGAAGGCGCGACCTATTCCCACTTCACAACGTCAATGAAAGATTTGGTTTTATATGCTTCAGACTTCGAGCTTCAAATCCGGCTATATGCTTCATATTTCAAGCTCAGATGATCCAGATATGCTCAAGTTTGAGGCTCTTGCGGATTTCAAGCTCTTGAGATTTTGGGGATTTTAAGCTCTCATGATAGTTTCTTGTACTCGGACTTGCCTCTGGATGAAAATCCTGCCATTTTCAAGCGATTTCAAGATTTCTTACGATGGTTTTAGGCTTCAGGCTCTTGCAGATTCAGCTATGGGGATGCTTCAGGTAACTGGGTCCAACCGATTGTGACAGAATGGTATTGCGATTTGTCATTCTGGGATAGAATGGTTGCCACATGGCAGTCCACCATTGGAGCATAAACAAGAACGATGATCAACTTTTTGATGTTACAGAAGCGAAGAGGAAAAAGAAGATTGAATAGCAGTTTCTCACCTGCTGTTTTCTCGGGGGCCTCGTTAAGATTGGATTCACAGCCCTCTCTCGTATCAGAATCATCTATGGAGGCATATACGGAGGCTGCCAAGAAACTTTGGCATGTGGCCAGGCCTCCTATCTCCCCCTAACCTCCAAATTTTTATATTTTGCTCAGTTTGCAAGGTCTTCAAGATAATTCATTTCTTTTCATTGGGGCAATCGGATACACGGATTTGGTAAAATACTCATCGTAAAAAAAGGGAAAAAAAGATAGGAAAAATAGAGACAAAACAGGAAAAGACACAAGCAAAAGAAAAAATTAAGGTGCTGCACATGAAGGGTTGCCCTCCGGTGGTCTTGAGAGTGTTTGCATGTTCTTTCTTTCGTCGTTTTATGTTGATTGAGGCAGGCGATAGTCGCAGATTGGTTGTTGGTGGTTGTTTTTTATTGTCCAAAATGGGTAAACCCTTGTTTCATAGTTGGTTGAGAATATTGTTTGGATTCTCAGGTCATATTGAAGGTTATTCTTTAAAATTTTCCGTCGTTTAAGGGTTTTACGTTTTAAAGGTTATTTGTTTGGGTATTTGATATGGACACATAAAAGCCATGATAAGATACATAGGCAAAAATGCTTATTGCCATCTCCATGTCTATCCAAGCAACAACATTCTCCATGTCTATCCTCCATTGTTGCTTTGTGGAATATAGCACGTAAGATCCTTTGTTTGTATGGGCATTGCACCATTACTTCGACATTCAAAAAACTAGACCATTTGCTCCGAAAGCTATATCATGCATTTTTGCTTCTGGCTACGGCTGGTCCTAGGGGCAGTGCCCCCCCACCTGCCAAAATATTGCTCGTCGCTAAGGTGTCGGCTGGTTCCCTTGTGTGGCCACTACCCAAGAGACCTCAGATTAGGCAAGGCTACCCGCTGAGTTTAAGCATATCATTAAGCGGAGGAAAAGAAACCAACAGGGATTTTCCTAGTAATGGCAAGCGAACTGGAAGGTGCCCAGATTGAGAATCATGGCATTTTGCGTTGCGAATTGTACTCTGTAGAAGCATCCTCTGCAGTGGACCCGGTCGAGGTTCCCTGGAAGTGGACGCCTGAGAGGGTGAGAGCCCTGTCAGGCCCGGACCCTGTTGCTCCACGAGGCGTCACCACGAGTCAGGCAGTTTGGGAATGCAGCCTTAAGTGGGTGGTAAACTCCATCTAAGGCTAAATATTGGCAAGAGACTGATAGCGAACAAGTACCGCGAGGGAAAGATGAAAAGGACTTTGAAAAGAGAGTTAAAAAGTGCTTGAAATTGCTGGGAGGGAAGCGAGTAGAGGTTGCTGGTGCGCTCAGTTGGGTGCAGAACGACTTAGGCTGGTTTGCCCGATCAACTCGGGGTGCCGGCCAACGTTGGCTCCGTCTGCGGGATAAAGAGGGACCATGTGACCCGACGATGCCGTAGGCGGGGCTTGGGCTTGGGGCGCACGCCACATTAACGGGCTACCATGCACTTGTTGATTCCATGGGTGGTGGTGCATGGCCGTTCTTATACAAGGCATCCAAAAATTTGACCACTATAATAAACCACTATAGTTGTGTTTTTTATGGTAAAAATTTTATTTTTAATAAAAACCACACAATATAGTGATTTTCATAACTAGTATGTGGTTATTCATATTGCTTCCTTATTATATCGTGGTTTATTAAAACCAATATTAGTTTATGAAATGGTTTCTAGCATCAACGATGATCTTCATGTTGGTTTTTTATGGTTTATTAAATCAACATTGGTCTGTAGCATGGTTATTCAATACCACTTTAAATATGGCATTCTAGTGTCACATGGCTTACAAGAGTTATAGTTTATAAGGTGGTTTGTTACACCAATTCAAATGCCGTGGTGGTTATCCATGCTAGTTTTGTATTATCACAAAGTATGATATAAAATGGTTGTGGTTTGTAGCATGGTTTTCAGTACTGAGTTAATTGTCATGGTAATTATTTATAGGCATCACTTAAAGGTCAGTAGTTATCAATAGTCGTTACTCATAAGGCACCCAAAAAACAATCGTCATAATTACCATCAGGTGGAGAAGTGGATGAGTGCAAGTCTCATCGCGAGTGGCGTGGTCTGAGAACGAAGTGGGTGAGTGCGAGTCTCATCATGTGTGGTGTGTGGTGTTTGTAAAATATACGTTTCTCTTGAAGAAAGTAAAAACTATATTAGAAACAATAGGTCAAGTAGTATGTTAGCTTCCAGACATAAAAACCTCAAATCAAATGCGCCATTCTTTCTACTAGTTTCTTAATTCAATTCAATTCAATCAAATTCTTCTTTGAGTGGAGAGAGAATATGGGTGAAAGCATGTTGTAGTGGAACAAAAACGTGCATTTTAGCACCACATTTTTGGGTGCTAAGTGTGGTGGGAACTACCGAATTTGTAGTGGGAGAGGCAGTTATTTTTTCAAAAATACACATGATTAATTATTCAAAATTTTGTCCTTTCAGTCTTATTCAGGCTTATTCAGCAATGTACACGGTCATTTTCCCTCAAAAACTCTGATCACGCTCCCTTAATCCGGCAAGACCATTTCTTATTCTGAATTTTCATTTTCCCTCAAAAACTCTGATCACGCTCCCTTAATCGGGCAAGACCATTTCTGATTTCTGGCAAGAAGATCGATCACGAAATGGCTCTGATCATACCGGACTTGAATGCCACGGGATACACCTACAAGGAAATGTACAGGCAAGAAAAACATTACGCCACACAAGAAGAAATCGAGTCTGTTTGGGGACCGAAAGTGGGTTGCATTCTAGATTCGGGGATGCCCATGATTCTCTGTTGTTTAGAATATTGTTTTGTTTCATCATGCAGGTTGAAGAATCTGAGCAAGAAGAGGTATAATGAATATATGTGCCTTTACAAAAAAAATCACAAAGTGTGAAGTATGCCCGGGAGGCATGGCCTCCTGCACTATGGTCATTGCATATTACCTTCACACAAAAAAGGAAAAGAAATAAACCGGTTGAGTTTAAAGGCAACAAGTTAAGAGAAAAAGAGTCCAAGCCTCTCCGTCCCAATGTAAGAGGAAGAATGCAAGCATTTCAAATAGTGAGGAAGCGAGCAACATGCCACGATGATGCTTCCTCTCTTGAAATGACTAGGCCACAATTCAAGCCTCCTCAAGTCGTAAGAAGAATCTCTGGGGAAAATCAATGAAAAAATAGGTACTTTTCAACCCTCTTCTTCCGAACCACCATATGATGCAATTTAATATTGAACCGTTATTTTCCGAAAAGTCTAGCAAGCTTGAACAATCAGTACACCCACTTACTTCTTCATTTGGGTGTGTTGTAAGTTATGTGTAGGAAATTTGTCTTTGCTAGTTTCGAAGTTGTGGTGGATAATTTCAGTTCACAGTAGTATGTAGCTCCAAATGTGTTACAGGACAGTCATATGGTGCCAATTATATGTTAATAATGTAGTTTGTAGCATATGTAGTGTCACATATAGTACCAAACGTGGTACCTTTTCTGAATAGTGAATTGGCTTCCATATGTTTCTATACTTAGTGTCATATGTGATGTTAGATATGGTGATACTTGTGAATGGTGGATTGTCTGCCATATGTGGTGCCAACTGCTGCGCTAAATATTGCACCACGCTATCTGCCACATATGGGGTGGTGGATGCCTGCCGGATGTGGTGCCTTCTGTGCATTGTGGTGCCACATGTGGTGTCTAATGTGGCACCACTATGGATCCACATTTTGCACCACATGTGGTGTCTTTGACGCCATTTGTGGTGCGGGCAATGGATTGCCATATGTGGTGCCTTGGGTGCATTGTGGTGCCATATGTGGTGTGGCATGTGGCACCAGTTTGGTGCCACATGCCACACCACATGTGGTGAATATGACGCCATTTGTGGTGCAAAGTTTGTCATGATGGAATTTGTGGTGTGTAAAGTGGTGCCTGTTGTGTCATGTGGTACTAACCTTGGATTACTTTCCAGTTGAATTCAACAAGACACTGGGAGAATGGATCAACTCTACAAGATCAGAAGTGATTCAATGTAAGGCAAGGTTGCAAACTTGTGATCAAAGCCTGCAGGTGCTACAAATGAAGGTTCAGCAACTTGAGTTCCAGACCGAGAAGATGAATAAAGATTTAAAAAAATGGGAAGGAATGATTAAGGATAAACCAAGTCGTGCAGACGGTATTCGGGCTATATGCCAAGATACAGAGGCTGAGCTGAAGGAACTATTACCAGAACTTGAGCAGACAAAAATCGAGGAGCTTAATCTGGCCGGCCGCCGGGAAGCGCACCAACAAAGATTGAAAGTGCCGGAACCAAGGTTAGAGAGGTTTACGCCTTGCAAGGACCGCCTTTCCTTTATTTGTCTTGGATCCACTACTTCCGCACCTTGATAAGGCAAGATTATGGTAGTGGTCGTCCCATTCTCGTGGCAAGATCCTCCAGTGGATGGGGAAACCACTACCAACTTTGATTGTTGAATGCAAATCCACTAATACCATCTTCCATGTCCCGCTTTCAAATCTTGAGGTACTTCATAACAAAATTCCTGAAGTGCTTAGTATAATTGTATTCTCATTGACAAATTTATGCTTCACTTTGCGGGATTTGTAATCACTGCTGCATTGAGAATTGTTTGTCATGAATTTTCTACAAAGATGGGTACAAGCCTTAGGTGTGAGTAGGGAGGATCAAAAGCAACTTCAAGCTACTGAGGCACTTACAGGTGAGCACTTATAGGTAGCTTAGTTTACATGCTAAGGGCCTGATGTAAGGGACAGATGCCAATTAGGATTAGTGGACTTCCTAATCTTTCACCCTGGCTTAGTCTCTTTCGTTTGTCCCTGCTCGATGTGTCTAATTTGCCCCATAGGATGAGGTCGCTCACTCATTTTAGGTGGCGAATTAGATACATCAAGCAGGAAACTCGAAAAGAGAGTAAGCCTGGCTTAGTCTCCTTCGTTTTCTGTTTGTTGTATCTAATTTGCCCCTAGGATGACATCGCTCACTTTCGGTGGCTAATTAGATACATCAAGCAGGAAACTCGAAAAGGGAGTAAGCCCGACATAAAACAAGATCCTGGCTGGCTTAGTCTCTTTTGCTTCTCCTGTTTTGTGTATCTAAAGTGCCCCCTGGGATGAGATCGCTCGCTCATTTTAGGGGACACTTTAGATATATAAAAACAGGAACATCGTAAAGAGAGTAAAAAAGTCTGGAGCTTAGTTAAAAAAACCAAAGCATAGTTACAATCAATTGTGATTCAATTCCGGTTTGCGAGCATGGTGCCGCTTTTACTAATTCAGGTCTAACTGCTCATACCGGTGGCAATGACTATGTGAGTCCATCCGCACACCAAAAGGGAATTATTTTCTACCCTCAAAGGTAACCAAGTCTTGTTTGATGCAATTGGGATATGTAGCTTACTTCTTCATCCCTACTTTGTAGATATAGAGGTACAATGTGGTCGTAGGGGGGGGACAAGACACTCACACCCCTTCGAAAAGCATTAGACACGATAGAAACTTCGGGCAAATCGGAAGATGCATCGGGGGTTCTGAAGCTCGGACAAATCGTAGATGTCAACAAATCAAGAGGGTGCATCAAGTCAAGCTCCAGTGGGTGCTCCAATCGACAACAATCGCCGCATCGCCAGATCGCGTGAAGTCATGCTCCACACCAATCGCCAAATCAGCAGATGCATCAGGTTATGATCTGAACAAATCGTTTGGTGAATGTAAGTCACAAGGTAACTTCCAACCTTTTGTGCCTGTCTTCTTTTTAATTTGACCCATATAGTTACCGAATCATTAAATTTTTGCAGCCGGAAGTGTCTCGAGAAAAAGCAAGAGCAGAATTCCAAGCAAAAAGACACCTCCAAGACATTCTCGGGCGAAGTTTCCAGCCCCGCACGAAGAGATGCTTTGAAGTTTTCCAGCCCCGCACCAAGAAATGTCAAGCGAAGTTTCCAGCCCCGCACCAACTCGGCCCATGCGTAAGACTACAAGGTTAAGCCCAATCCTCGCTTGTTTTTACTACAATGGAGTTCGGGTAGAAGCTATGACAAGAGTGAGTCCATACCCACGCCAAAGAAGATGATGTTAAGTTGATCACACTTAACGTAAACCAAGTGGGTAGTAACTAGACCAGGCCGGGCCGAGTTCATTGATTGGTGCAAATCGAGAATTTTCATATAGCACTTTGGTCCAGCCTCGCAGCTCAAAACTTGAGAGTCATAGTTAAGGGAGCATTGATGAAACACAAGGACAAATTCAAGTTCATATGGAGTCGGGATCGGTGTACCAACACAAATTTATTTAACAAGAAAAAGCCAATTTTTTGAAGCACTGAAAAAGGTCTACGACAATTTCCGTGTTTCACAAAAAGAGAACGTGCTTCTCATTGATGACAAAGCCAGATACAAAGGGGGTACCTCAATGCCAAACACCATGATCTGTCCCAAACAAATTGAGAGCCCCGACAGAGTAGATGGCAATTTCCTCATGAATGATCTAAAGGTTTGGCTTCGGGGTTGCGTATATGGGGGAATGTGCAAAGTTATGTCGAAAGCAACAAAATGTGAATATGTTTGACAATCGAGAGTCAAATTTGTATTAATATGATGAAAAAACATAGAACTAAAGCCTAGAAATAGTATTATTGTGTATATGATGTAACCTCTCTTGACTTTTTAATATAAACAAAGTTTTACTTCAATTGTTCATTTCTTGGCTATTTCAATGTTCCTCAAGGTTTTCAATGATCTTCCATTTGTTGAATGTAAACTTACACCACCAAAGACGAGGGACTGCAGTGTTAAGAGCGCACATCCCACCGAACACACTTGCCACTTGAAGTGTTTAAAGGACAGCAGGAGCCTCTTGTGCTTGACCAAGAGGCAATCGAATATTGGAGAAAAGCAGGGATTGGTTCAAAGACAGATAGTCCATTTCTTCATGAGGTTAGTAATTTAATATAAACAACTCAGTTTGAAGTCTTACATTTGTTTCTTAAATCATCTTGTTTTACCGCACCTTGGACTTTGGCGGTGTATGCACCACCTCATCATCAAGCATGACATGGAACAGGTTCCATTTCATGGATCCGCCATTTACACATTACCGTCGAACGAGCTTGCTTCAAAGGACAAAGTGTTGAACCCTCAACTTGCAATTTCGAATGTACCATTATGCCAAAGATGTTATCGCGTAGTAATCGACCGGTGTATGTCATTGTAGGTCTTGGAGGTCACCCGCTTAAATGTCGGCCGGTGTGTACCATTTTGACAAAATTAGAAATGTACAAGGGCTCCGGAAACTGTCATGAGTTTTGTTGAGGATGCAAACACAAAATTCCCAAGCACCATAAAGCTGCGCCACAAGAAAATTACAAGTTCCCCCACTCACCGATTGATTCTTTGGTCGTGGTGGTCCCGCTATATGTGTCTTTGTAAAGAAAGTTGTGGCTGCAAGAATGCGAGACTTGGACATATATCCCAATGCAAGGTGAGTTCAGAAATTTGAAGGTATTACTCATCCAATGTGAGGCCTGATATGTTTGTTGCGTGGTGTACCAATTTCTAGTTGCGAAATGTTGGACACGCCGCAGAATGATGATTGATGTTGTGAAGCACGCTTCTTTGTAGTAATGAAGTCGAGGGTTGACAGATCAATAGATCTTTACTTGTAATCACATGTTTGTATTATTGTAACCAAAGAGGTTATTCTTGTAACCTATTCTTTCATTGACACTCTAATGTACATTGTTATATACTATTGTATACAATAGACTTTTCTGGCTGACCAGAGCAACACTCTGGTGGAGTTCAAATCTCCAGAAGAAATTGATGTATTCAAAGATTCATGACAATGTGGTGTTACATGTCGTGATAGATGTGGTGATGCAAATGGTGCATGTGGTGAATCATGTGGTGCATTTGGTGAACCATGTGGTGAATCATGTGGTGAATCATAGGTGGCATGTTGGAGCTTACGTGGCATGTTGGAGCCTAGGTGGCATGTTTGAGCCACCTTGGCATGTTTGAGCCTAGGTGGCATATTTGAGCCACCTTGGCATGCTTGAGCCTTTACATGACCTTTTTTATGTTTTTTAGAAAATAAAATAATGGTCATTTCGAGGTTATTATTAGTATATCCTACTAAATCATTACGACTAAGATACTAATGGTACGAAATCCTAAAATCGTAGCCTACGAAATTAATTTCACGCCAGCCTTTATAGGCTATGGTCGTGAAGGAGAAGCATCGTCCAATTCCTTCCAACAGAATGTCGAAGCGCTGCCGCTCTCCCTCCGGCTCTGCCTCTCCCTCTCCCTCTCGCTCTCGCTCTCCCTCCCCTAAGCGCCGGAAACTGCTTTCAATTCCTTTGGCACAGGTGATGGCCAGTTATGAAATAGGATCTTGGCCAAATTACCATTTGCTGGAGCCCGAGCCTGAGAGCCCAGTACCCGAGAGCCCTGAGCCTGAGAGCTCTGAGTCTGATTCCACCTCTTCTGAAAGCTCTGAAGATCTTTCGGAGCTTTCAGAAGAGGTGGAATCCTCCTCTAATTTCGATTCCTCTGATGAAGCTTCTTCTGATGATCAATTTGATTCCCAAGATTCTGATAACGAATGGAGCGAAGACCAGACCGAAGAAGAAGAAGAAGAAGAGGTAGAAGACGAAGAAGAACATGAATTTTTTTTGGAACTCCAAAATTTTCTACAGAGTAAGTAGCATGCATGCATTAAATTTTTGCTTTCTTTTATGTATTCTAAACTAATTTTCTTCACTTTTTCTTACATATGAAGCTTGAAGTCCCGGCTGTGCCACCTTTTTATTTCTCCTTTTTTTCTTTTGATCAAGTTAGTCTACAGGCCTTTTGTGCCTTTGTATTTTTTTTTTTTTAAACAGATGGTATATAGGCCTTAGTGCCTTCATTTGATCTCACCCCCTTGTTGATCTCACCCCCTTGTGAACTCACCCCTTGTGATACAGGCCTTAGTGCCTCTTTGTAATATATGATGGCCTTAGTGCCTTTTTGAATATATGATGGCCTTGTGCCTTTTTGAACCTTGTGTAAATTTCTAATTCTGAAGTATTCTGGTATTTTCTGTTTTAACATATGATGGCCTTGTGCCGACTGTAATCCAGGCCTTGTGCCTTTTGTTTAATCCAGAAAATAGTTTGTAATGGCTTTGTGTCTTGTGTAAAATTGTGCCTTGTGTAAATTTCTAATTCTGTTTTACCACAGGCCTGTTTCTAAAAACAGATACCACAGGGTGCCTTTCTTTGATCTCACCCATATGTCTAACAGGCCTTGTGCAAGTTTAATTCAGTTTAATTCAGTTTAATCCAGTTATACCTTGGAATTCATTCAACATTCAAGTACAAATTTCTGTAACTGAAGCATAAAAAATGAGAATGCAATACAGAAACTTCTTTATATTCATAACTACAGTACCCTTTACACAATTGCCACAGTAAGTGGATTTTCCTAATACTTTCGGTCTATGTGGCATGCTTGACCCTTTACTGTGGCATGTTGGAGCCTAGGTGGCATGCATGCAAACGTCCCTTTTGGCATTCATTCCCAAAATCGTATGAATGCCTACGATTTGCATCCCTTTTATTCCCAAAATTCTGCCCTGCAGCTTCATTCCGTCCCCATCGCCTATTCCCCATCATCTCCTTCACTCCTTCCCCATTCCGTCCATCTCCTTCACTTCCGCCATGGCCAAGTTCAAGACTACACTCCACAGGAACACTATCCCGGCCATTGTGCCTGCTCCTTCGCGGCCGGCCGCGGTCGAAATCGCGGGCTTCTTCTGCGGAGGATCCGTCTTCCTCCACCGCAGGAGGCCGCCCGATTCACGATGGTGGCCAAGTTCACTCCACCGGGTGGAGAAGCTCATCATGGATCATCAAGCCGCCGCTTCATTGCGGGTGCTCGAGTGGGTGCATGCAGTTATGATGACGAGGAGACTCCTCGAAATGAAGATGTATGCTCATGCGAGGGGCGACCTCCATATAGAGCTCAAGATGGCCCCTTTGATTAGTTTAGATTTGTATTGTAATCCCCGGTTTCAATTTTTTTTTGGCAATAGTCCTTGTGACTATTCTTTGTAAAGGCTTTTCATTAATGACGAACTTGTTTTGCAATAGTCCTTGTTTTGCAATAGAACTTGTTTTGCTTTTAACTGCATTCTCGAAGTTTCCACTTGTTCTTTCGGTTAAATTTGAACTTGCGCTTAAATTTGAACTTTTTGTCATTTGAAGGTGCGAGAATCTATGATCCGCACACTAACAAAATATGGTAAAACCATTTCGGCAAATAGGAAAATATGAGATGGGTGGCTCGGGTTCAAAAGAAATAGAGTTCAAAAAAGAAACCAAAAGAAAAACACGTAATTCCCTCAAGCAAAAGTTAGTGGCCTTGCAAGAATCTTTGCACAAAGCAGAGCTTAATGAATTTTGGCCTCATATCAATTCGGGGACCTAATTTGGGATCCATATATTGCGTCACCAAAATCAGTCAAGATACTATCGAATTGAGAGCCATTCCATTTTCCTCGACCGGGTCAAAAATGGTCAATGTCCCCGGGCCGATTATGGTGAAATCTGTGGTGAAAGCCGTGGTGAAAACGTGGTGAAGTCTGTGGTGATGCAAACGTTGTTTTTATATTTCAAAGGGAGAAAAATACATATGGAAATCTACCATACCCTTAGAATAGTTCATACTTCTTATGAAATGAAGTATGCGTAAAAAATCGGGAAAACTATAACCCCGAGCTTCTAGTATTATCAAAATGCATTAGAGATGACATACGATTCTCGGGCCTCAATCGGATCCCCGCATTGTGAGATCTCAGAACTCTTCTTCTTCCAAAATACGTTCAAGATTTCATCAAGTGTTTACGGTGAATAGTTGGTGTAATCCAAAGAACACTAAAACATGAGCTTCTCGTTTACGCTCCCACTTGATGATCTGATTCATAAAAGTATTGTCTCGTGTTGTTGTGTCTCCATGCATCCGCCTGTTGAGCACTTTTTAATGGCTGAAGCATGGATCATTTCCCGCTTTAGTTGGATGAACATATCCTCTTCCTCAAGCATGGGGAGAGCCGAGAACTCATCTTCGAATCATACACCACCCCTGTAACCCCGTCCACACGCACCAGCTCTGTTAAGTCTCCCCGACCGCATCTGTAAACAACATCATCCGTGTAAAAACAACATCTACTACAAAGAAAGGCAACCGCCTATCAATGCCTTGGCTTCTAATTCTTTAAGCCCATCGAGAATTAACCTATGTTTTAAGCCTAGAATACCTCGGAATTCATGGGTCCTCCGCTCCTCTAATATCCGCCTGCTCCTTCGGGTTTATTAGCTCCAAAGATAGGTCCTACCAGATCGCGATCGCATTTGAACCGCAAAATTGTTTGTGCCCGTGTTCTCCTTCTCGCTTTCTTCCGCCATAGCCGGATCGGGATAAGCCAATGTCCGCATGCAAAATTAGATTTAGGGTTTCCCTCCAATCTTTCCCCTGACCCAGCTTTTGAATGATTGACCTTGCATTTGATGTGATGATTTCCAAAGGTGGGTTTCATCATGTGTTTCTCTGTCCCATTCCGCTCATCCTTAATGTAATTTTTCTCAGGTGTCACTATCACCCCTGTCAATTAAACAAGAAAAGATTGAAGAGTGAAGATTTATATTAAACATATAAAATGATTACATAAGGTTACATTTCAGATTATATACACTTGTTTTCATTCCCGTGGGTCTATCAAAAGAGATCCGGGTCCAGCTCCTCCTCGTCATCTTCTATGATCACCAGATCGGTGGCCACCGGTCAGCTTCCCAAACCTATTTGCTCCCATTCGGAGGGAAAGCAAAAACCATAATGGTGGAGTATTACCAAACGAATAGCAGCTTCTCCATGTCCATCCCGCAAGGCCTTGTGATGATAGTACATATCCCCTCAAGTGAATGAATTGGTCCTCCTAAACAACCTATCATAACAAAAAAAGAGGAACCTCGTCTAGTGTAAAGGCTTGGTAGCCATTAAGCGTAAAAGGTCTCAACCTTTGCGCATCCCGGTCAATAGTATGAGGAGGGGCCAAAGATGCCGGTGTGTAAAAATTTCAAAGGAGGCAGAGTAAGTTGAGAGGTCCGGGAGCCGTGGTGTACAATTCAACCTTCCGGTGAGAGTTTTCAAGATTTCTCGCGGGTCATATTCTCATCCGGTGAATAGAGTAATTTCTGTTGCCTGAGCATGTCCATCCATTCTGCATGGCTGAAAATCGGGACAGCACGCCTAGGTATTATGGGCTCTTCTTCTCTGGTCACATTGTCCCATTCCGGCACTCCATCGTTTTGCAGCATCCAAGAGGTGAAGTTGGCCATGTCTGCTGAAGTAGCCGCCGTTGTTGTAAATCAGTAAAACGCTTCCCACCCAATCAGAAATCGTAAACTACTTCCCAAGGACCGCTGCTTTGAACCGCTCTGCTCCCCTAATCCGCCAGAATAAATCAAACTCGGTCGGGAGCAAGAAGAATGGCATCTCGGGCCTTTTGGGTTGCCCGAGGTCATTAATTTTTGCCATCCCATAATGATTTTCGGGTACGGCTGTCAGCCAAAGGATGATGAGAGGAATTGATGGGACCGAGAGAATTTAAGGAAAAGGAAAGCATTTCAAGAGAAAAGCCGCTCGTAAGGATCTATCCGTGGTCGGAGAAGAGACAGTAAAGTGAAACACGCAGTGAAACATGTAGTGAAACACATGTGTCACCACATGTGGTGAAACACATGTGGTGAAACATGTGGTGAACCTGGGGCATGTTACATCAGGGACATCAATATACAATTACATATTACATCAGAAGCAAACATATTACATTGAAACAAGGGACATCAAAATACAATTGAGCATGGAATTGAGTTTCTTATATTATTCCCAAACAAGGCAAGACACAACAACATATTCAAAATTTCTGAATCATTTCCTAACCTTTGTAAGAATGTGTTCAAATATTCTTCATCGGACATGCTATCTTCATCGATAAAACCTCGGGCAAGTTTTCTAGAATCTTTTCCTCATCTGCACTGGGTCTAGCACAGAAACAGATTCGAGCACCTTTCTTGATCTGGCCGCATCGAACTCGAATAGCACAAATTTGAGTAGAGAATACAAGTGACTTTGGCTCGTTTGTCAACAACTCATACATCACCTTTGACCGAGGCTTCTTTCTATAGTAAATGCCCTCCACAACGGTTTCACCTCTCATAAACAAGTTTCCGTTCTGCTTGAAGTCATTTTCAACTTCAAATTTTGGCTTGGTGCATAGCAACATCCAAAATACAGAATCCTCCTCGTTCCCTTTAGGTGCAAAGAATCGCAAAGTCGTCTCCTTCTCTAAGTGCTTATGCAAGTACATTTGCCAAGGTTGAGTATAGTGGCCTTGTAGACTTGCGGGTCTCTTCCACATCTGCATGAACATTGGAGGATGGTTCAACGACTACAAGGTCCCATTCATCTACATACAATTTGTTCTCACACATGTCCCATTTTCCATCCAAACAATTGCTGCAAAAACATGATAGCTTTCTGGTATGTAGCTGTGTTGGATTTCTGTCTTTGAATCCATGGACCTGAATGAATTTGCCCGGTTTTGGAATTGTCTCGCACCCCAAGCCTTTTTCCCCGTTGATATCCTCAGGTTTTATTTCCCAGAAGTATCTCCGAACTTTTCTTCCATTTTCAGTCCACTCAGATGTACCACATTGAAATTGTTTCTCTGCAATTTTCACCACATCATGGGCATTATCTAGTTTAATGTCAGGATGTTTAAGTCAGAGACCTCGTATCCATCTTTTCAATTCTCGCGCCTTCCCATCATGTTCACCTTTTCCATGGTTTGATCCAAAGAAGTTCCACATCATGTTGACCTCTCAGATCACAACCGTACCTTCCAACAAAATAAAATGATCCGGGTGCTTTGAATTGTGATGCAAAGACCATCTGAAAATACATAGTCTGTTTGGGGACATTGCCTTTCTGCTTTAAGTACTCAAAATATTTCATAAAACAATGTTGAACAAAAAGTGTGTCATGTTCCCTATCATCCGACACATAGTAGTGTGTTTCCTTCTCAATGGTGTCTGTCTCTGGATCAACCTGATAGGTTATTTGAACAAATATAGTTATCTGGTTGTTGACCCAGCGCATGGACTGAACTTCATTCTGCTCCTTAAAAGTATAATTCTCTGCGAAGTCAACCACGGATAGGTAAGCATCTCCAGGCAAGTTATCAAGGAGTTCTTTGTACTGGCCTGCCTGCCACTTATATCCGAAGTTGTGTAAAGGAAATTTTGGAAGCTTCTCCAACATTTTGTTCACCAATGGAAGACTTGCAGTTTCATTGTGTTGGTGAACGAGCTTAGACTTCTTGCTGCCATCTCTCGAATACGCTTTTTTTCATAGTCTAAGTATTCCCACTTCACCATGCCACTATCACTAGATTGTTCATGTGGGCGATAGGGAACTTCTTAATCCCACACTCTTTACACTCACCCGTAATGCATTCCCTCTTATGGTAAGGTTGAAAGCTAGTTTTCTCACATAAAATTCCACCTTTCTACGGACTTCTTGTGCTACTTATTTTGTATTCGGCATACTCATTCACCATATATATGACCGACCAAAAGTCGACAAGTGCAAAATGCAGCTTTTTGGGTGCTTAGTTCTCATACTATTGAAGCCATCTATTAGCATCTCGCATTCTAACATGGTATATACAAAGAAGAACTATTGAAGTCCTTTAATTTTACAACAAACTATGGTTTCAGCTTTTCAAACATCCTCTGTTTGATCATAACACTAGGATGTTCCGTCTTGAATTTCCTGAACAATTGCAACTGCAAGGAAGATAAGAAGGTGATCAGCATATTTATTGCACACTAAATTTTCCACCACACTAGGCACCACATAGCATATATTACAGACATTCATCTTACACCTCCTTATTCACCACACTAGGCACCACAACGCATATATTACATAATTTATTGTACACCATATTTTTCACCACACTAGGCACCACATAGCATATATTACAGACATTCATCTTACACCTCGTTATTCACCACACTAGGCACCACATAGAATATATTACAGCATTTACTTTACATCATTTTTTTTTTTTTTTTGGAGGAAACGGCAGAGATTGTATTACTGTATAGGAAAATTACATGATCATACAAAAAAACCCTGAGTAGGAACTACTACTCCTGGGAAAAAGTGGATAGCTATTCGCTATCATAGACCCTTCGTGGAGGGCACTAAACAAAGTTCAAAATAGAAAGCACTTTAAACTTAAAGTTCAGAAGCATATCTAATCAAAACAGAGACTACTGTTCCATAGACTGTTTACAGTATATCCGGCACTCCCTCCAATGAGATAATTGCAAAGGCCTCATCTGTGTAAATGAACATCATGTCATCTAGCTCATTTGGACCATAACCAGTGGAGTCCAGCAAGTGCATAATCCAGGAATCACGGGCATCTTCATGGATTTTCTTTTTGGCCAGAAAGTATGGTTTGATTTCCTGATTAAACCTCCAGATGTCTTCGTCTGCCAGCAGCCTCTCAAAGGTTATACAGCTGATAACTTCAGTCTTAACCCAAAACAGGGCGTCAATGACTTCTTGGTTGGAAAGTGGAACTGTGGCGGGATCCACTTCACGCTCATGTCCCCCCGCATAGTGTCGCTTCAGCAGAAATTCTGTCAAGAACAATATCCAAATCATTAAATAGAATTGCAAAAAATTGAAAGAAACCATTGAAGGTTCCCAAGGAATCCCATTTGCGATCATATTTTAGACCCTTGTTTGCCCTATGGGCCATGGCTGCCTCAGCTAGAAGGATCTGGACAGAAGCTTTAAGTTCAGATAGGCTCGGGGCCAGTCCTTCAATAGCCACTGTATTCCTATGTTTCCAAATAGCCCAACAGGCTAGAGTTTTGAGAGTGCCCTTAAAGGATGATGTATTGTTGAGAAACTGCAGCAAGGAGGCATCATCAGTGGGAACTTGTTGTACCAGGGGTCTAATCCATTGCCAGAATGGAGCTAACCAAGGGCAGGTGAAGACGTGGGGGCTCGTTTCAACCTGACCACAGCCTAAGGGGCACATACCAGATATGTTGATGTCAAATTGGGCCCTATAGCTGTTGGTTTTGAGGCTCTGGTTAAGTAGCAACCATCTAAAGAAGATGACCTTATTTGCACACTGAAGCTTCCAACCCTGTCTGATAATCTGTACAGCTGTATCATGTTGACAGTTCCATGTTCTGCAAACTTTGAGTTGACTCTTGTCAAGTAGCAGACTATAAATCAGAGATACCTTATACCCCTGACCATCAGAGATCCAATTATGAAGACAGTTGTCATTACCCCTGGAATGCCTGGTGACTAAGGAATAGATTTTTCTATTGGTCTCTGTATTAGGAAGCCGAGTTTTCACCACACTAGGCACCACACTAGGCACCACACTGCACCACACTAGGCACCACACTAGACACCACACTAGGCACCACACCATGTTATTCACCACACTAGGGACCACATAGCATATATTACAAAGATTTATTTTACACCATGTTATTCACCACACTAGGCACCACAAAGCGTATATTTAGAGCATTTATTTTACACCATATTTTTCACCACACTAGGCACCACATAGCATATATTACAGCATGTATTTTACACCATGTTATTCACCACACTAGGCACCACAAAGCATATATTGACAGCATTTATTTCACACCACGTGCCTCACCACAGCAACCATATATCACAAGCAATCACTAACCACATACCACATACCACATTAACAATAAAAAATGTGGTGAAGATGAAGAAATGAAATAACCTGTGATTCTTCCAGATAGTGAGTGGCATGATCCTCTCTTACATTTCGTTCCAATCTTCTGAACTTAACATCCTTTGCATTTGGAGAGACCCTACTGTTTTCGGTCCAAAATTGTTGCACAAGTTCTATGACAGAATTGGGAATTGCATCTGCTCTTCTAACTCTTTTGTACAATACCCATTTCCCCCCTTGCAATCTATCTCTTCCCTCTTTGATTGGTAAGATTCCTAGGATGAACACCCAGCAGTTTACCAAAACCCCGAGCACTGACAGGATTAGCACTTTCGGTATTAATGCTTCCTCTTACGGCCATAGCAAGGCAACTACTCTTGGCTGCTAAACTGTCATTGCTGTTAGACTTCTTCACAAGTTGAATGGAAGCCCTGAGATTGCTGACCACAATGCTCTTGGCTTGCAAATCTTTTTTGACTCTTAGCCAAATGCTGTTGTCCATTGTGTCATCCCGCTTGAAAAATCTAGTAAAACCTCTTTCTTATCGGCTGTTAGACAAGCCTTTAGTGATGCTATGAAATGAAGATAACAATTTTAATACCATCCGACGCCTAGTAGAGGCCGCTTACGGTGGATCCTCCCTCTCTGCCGATGCAATTTTTGCTAATTCTTCTTTAGCTTCCCTTTGTCTTTTCCTTTGGCGTCTTTTATGATCCCGTTCTTGTTCTGGAGTTCTCTTTCTCTTACCTGTGCTCCGGTTTGAGATTTTAGGCAGATTTGCTTCCAAATTAAATGATTGAAGGTATGAACCGGATTGATCCAGAACCGGATTAAGCGCCATAGCCGTGTTTTCGTGAAAGGCGGGTGGGTCGTGGGTTTAGAAATCGGTTCGGTGGAGATTGGAATGGGACGGGTGGCGTAGGAAATTGGAATGGGACGGGTGGCGTAGGAATCGGGTTGTTGCAGTTCAAGAAATGATTGAATCCGGGCAGTACATGCACTAGGCGCCAAACAAACATTTCAAATCGCACCACAAATTTGATATCTCCCACCACATTTTTAGGGGGGACAGGGGGGACACCCAGGGTGTTCCACTACAACATGCTTTCACCCATATTTAGCCACATTTTTTATCCAATATTCATCTTCTACCCGAAGAACAATCTATTTAATTAAAATATTTACGACGTGCTTGCTGACGCCATTTTTAACAATGTTTCCATCATTTGCTTTACGCTTGCATCACTAACACTCCCTTTGATTGGCTTCATCTCTGCAAAAAAAAGCCGATGGATCATCTCGCAAAGACCCAACATCTGCATCAGTCACATAACCCTGTCGCCATCATGCCGCCCCTGTTACAACCTAAATCAAAATACTTAAAATAAAATATACCACGTCACCAAAATAAAAATATCTAAATAGCAATAGGCCACGTTATCTTCTTTAGCATCTCCATGTGACATTTTTCTAACAACTAAAAAAGCAACTTTCATAAAGGCATCTCTTTGGGCCAAACCAGCCTATCCACCATCAGCAACATACGAAAATATCTATCAATACACCTCCATAACCATTCACAATTTTATGTAACACCATATGCTTTTCACAATTTTGAAACCTTATTCCTGCATGATGTCCTTCATTGAAGTATGATATGGAGTTTGTATATGATGTTGCATGGAACAGGCAAACTATGCATGGGTTTTTTCTAGAGTAAATTTGTGGTCTATCATTTCTCATCTCCATAGGTAAATCTGCTCCTTTTTTTCGTTACCATAGACCTCTTGGTCTGCGTGAAAGATAAAAACGAATTCAATTTCGCCATTAACAAACCACCTCTGCTCTGTTGGAGTTTAGGTCGAGATGTTGCCTTGCAAACTTGGAAAGTCACTTGTTTTTTATATGGAATGATTTGCTTCAATGCTCAAAAGATAGATGGATTCATTTTAACATCCACGGAGACCATACAAGGCCAGGGTAAGGGCATGGCAAGCCCAGCAGGGTGAGCCATGTCCGAACCCTACGTATGGGCTTGCATGCGCCCTTTACATAGCATAATGTTTCGAATAGAGGGCATTTCAAGGCAATTATGCCATGGTTTCCTGCTCGATTGCATGATTTTCTTCCTTCTTAGTTTGAGATACACATTGGCTAGATTGTAGAAAATAATTTGAGCTCGAAATCGTCTGAAATGGCCTCTACCTGAACATTAAGCTATGGCAAATTAATTATCACTAATTTCACTCCTACCTAATCCATGGGGATTACTTTATGAAAAGCCCATTATTAAGTGGAATCCTAGGACTATACATGTACAGTCTAAGCTAGGGTTATTTCTTATCATATTCGAAAATTGATAAAAACTTCTCTTTAACGCATAAATTGTTTTACAAATCAAGACACATATCATAAGATTCATAAATTAATGTCAAATAGTTGGGCCCTTAAGAAGGTAGTAATGTTAGAGATAATGTTCCGGAGGAGGCAATTCCACCTGGTAAGGTCCTGGCGAGCCAGGTCCGAACTAGCCGAAATAGCCTCATTTGGCACATTTTCCCACATAAAGTTCAGGGGGGGAAACTTTCATGCCACGTGCTCTGTTGTTGTTGTAGGGGAGGTGGTGGGGGTTGACATGTTGTCAACTGCTTCTTCCTCTAGCTGGTCCACGACCTCATCAAACTGTAAGGGATTGAAATTATTGTCTGCATCAAAAAAGGGTTGTCGTGTTCGATTTGCCTGGGGGGTTGGATGGGGCCTCCCAAATGTGGGTCTTTTTCTTCCCGTATTCACCATTTCCTCCGTTTTATTGCCTCTATTTTGGCTGACAATTTGCTACAATCACGTTTCCAGTAGCCTTTCTCCTTACAGTAGTTGCACGAGACCCTTGCTTCCACTGCCTCGATGCTCATTTCTCTGCCCCCTATAATTAACACATCTGGGATGTCTTTCATATCCTTGATTACCATAGATACTTTTGGTTTTCCCCTTATACCTGGTTGGCCTATTGTTCCCAGCCCCATCAGAACCTCCCCAAAGGAGTTAAGGGCATGCCCTTGGCCGATAGGCTCGGCAATCTTTTGAAATTTTATCGCGATGGGGATAGATCATTGCAATTATTGGTCTTCAACGAGGAATTCCTAATAAGTGCGAGTCGTCAGCTCGCGTTCACTACGTCCCTGCCCTTTGTACACGCCGCCCGTCGCTCCTACCAATTGAATGGTCCGGTGAAGTGTTCGGATTGCCTCGATGCTTGCGGTTCGCTGCAGGTGACGAGGTGAGAAGTTCATTAAACCTTATCATTTAGAGGAAGGAGAAGGCATAACAAGGTTTCCATAGGTGAACCTGCGGAAGGATCATTGACACGCGTCCGAGCAAACTGTTGAACCGTTTCCTTGTCCCCCTGAGGGGCCACACCTGGAGATGTAGCTGCTCGCGCCATGGCTCCTCTACTCGGTTACCTTGCGAGGCACCAAGAGGTGGCGTCGGGCGGGGCTCCTTGCCGGTGCCGTCCACAATCTCAGGTGCACATGGATTGGGCAAGTGTTCCCCTCCTCCCGTGCTTCTCGGGGCTCGGGTTCCATTTGCATTGCGTTTCAGAAATCTTATATGTCTTGGATGGTGAACGACTCTGGATTGGGGGGGTCTTCCTAGCTGCCCCGCACCGGATAGCAAAATGATGGATAGTACCACTCTCAGCAACGAATATCTTGGCTCTTGCCACGATGAAGAACGCAGCGAAATGCTATATGTGATGTGAATTGCAGAACTCCGTGAATCATTGAATCTTTGAACGCAACTTGCACCCGGGGCTTGTCCAAGGGCATGTCTGGCTGAGCATCTAATCGTCCCTCTCGCTCGCACTGACTGCGAAGCGCAAATTGGCCGTCCATTGCAAGCACATGGTCGGCCGAAGTGCATAGGGAGGACGCTGCACTCTAAATGTGTCGCATGACTTGCGGGATTGGTTCTGGTTATCGTTTGCTTCCGGCTGCGACTGTTCCTAGGCGGTGCTCTCCCACCTGCCAACATGTTGCTCATCGCTAAGGTATCGGCTGGTTCCCTTGTGTGGCCACTACCCAACCCAAGAGACCTCAGATCAGGCAACTCTACCCGCTGAGTTTAGGCATATCATTAAGCGGAGCAAAAGAAGCCAAGAGGGCTTTCCCTAGTAACGGCGAGCGAACTGGAAGGTGTCCAGATTGGGAATTGTGGCGTTTTGCATTGCGAATTGTAGTCTGTAGAAGCGTCCTCTGCGGCGGACTGGGTCGAGGTTCCCTGGAAGTGGACGCCTGAGAGGATGAGAGCCCTGTCAGGCCCAGACCCTATTGCTCCACGAGGCGCTCTCCACGAGTCAGGATGTTTGGGAATGCAGCCTTAATTAGGTGGTAAATTCCATCCAAGGCTAAATATTGGCAAGAGACCGATAGCGAACAAGTATTGCGAGGGAAAGATGAAAAGGACTTTGAAAAGAGAGTTAAAAAGTGCTTGAAATTGCTGGGAGGGAAGCGAATAGAGGTTGCTGATGCGCTCCGGTTGGGTGCGGAATGGCCTCGGCTGGTCTGCCCGGTCAACTCGGGGTGCCGGCCTACATTGGCTCCGTCTGTGGGATAAAGAGGAACCATGTGAGCCGCCGACGCCGTAGGCAGGGCTTGGGCCTGGGGCGTATGCCACATTGGCAGGCTACCATGCACCTGTGCGGTCTGGACGTTGGGCTTTCCATTCGAACCGTCTTGAAACATGGACCAAGGAGTCTAACATGCGTGCTCTCCCTAGGTGGCGAACAGTCATCTCAGAACTGGAATAGATGAGGGGAATCTGACTGTTTAATTAAAACAAAGCATTACGATGGTTCCTGCGGGCGGATGTTGATGCAATGTGATTTTTGCTTAGTGCTCTGAATGTCAAAGTGAAGAAATTCAACCAAGCGCGGATAAATGGCGATTGTTTTGGTTGTTTTCTATAGATCATTCACCTTCGGGTTGGATTGGATGTCAACCTGTGGAGGCATCATATGTAACTATTGGATAAATAGCTTTGGTAGGCCCCCTCTTTCATTCCGCTATTATGCCTATTCCTGGCGAATTAGAAGCCTTCTTGTCTTCAACCAAAAAGCAGCACACGAATTAATTAATTAAACCTTACTTATGCTTATCTGTTCGCTTGCTTGTCAGATGGTGGGGTGGAATCGGTGCGGTGAGTGGTCGGAATAGTTTAGTCGGTTAGAGAGCCTTGTCCTATTCCACCTTCCCAGATGCCAGTCCAGCGCAGTCAGTGGTGGTGCCTACAACGTTCGTTCCTTTAGCTAACCCCGTTCTTCCTGTCCTGATACCTGTCATCACCTCTTGGTCGTCCGTCAACCTGGTTGTTTTGTTAATAGTGTTGTTCAATTCTTTTCGCCGCAACCATGGGATGAACACGAAACAGGTGATGATTTGGGTTGGGCTTAGTAGGACTCGAACCTACAATATCACCGTTGTGGGCGGCGCGTTTTACCCAATTCAACTATAGGCTCGAGGGAGAGAGATGTGATGAAGCAAGACAGAACCTGGCATGGCATAATCAAAGGTCTGAAACCCATCTGCATTCAACGGGGCTCCTCTGACAGGCCCGAACGCACCTATCGCTATGTATTGTATCTCTTTGCATGCCATGCTTTTCAGAAGTGAAACCACCCACTGTTCCTATCTACTATCTAGCGAAACCACAGCCAAGGGAACGGGCTTGGAAAAATCAGCGAGGAAAGAAGATCCTGTTGAGCTTAACTCTAGTCCGGCTTTGTGAAATGATTTGAGAGGTATAGGATAAGTGGGAGCCTCGGTGCAAGTGAAATACCACTACTTTTAATGTTATTTTACTTATTCTGTGAGGTGGAGGCAGGGACTGGCCCCTGCTTCTAGTCTGAAGGTCCGCTATGCGGTCCGATCCAGGCGGAAGACATTGTCAGGTGGGGAGTTTGGCTGGGGCGGCACATATGTTAAAAGATAACACAGGTGACCTAAGATGAGCTCAACGAGAACAGAAATCTCGTGTGGAACGTAAAAGCTCATTTGATTTTGATCTTCAGTACGATACAAACTGTGAAAGCATGGCCTATCGATCCTTTAGTTATTCGAAATTTGAAGCTAGAGGTGTCAAAAAAGTTACCACGGGTGCATTGCGATGTCTATTCTATTCCTCTGATTAATCTTGAAGGTGCCTGCCCTGCAAAATCTCTATGTTACAGGACTGGACAACAATAAGGAAGTTTTATAAAAATCATGACTCAATGCTATGGTGTAAAATATAGTAGAATTCCAGCAAACAACAAAAATCTCAATGTAGCTCAAGACAAACTTTCTTTTTCTGTAATGATTTCTTCATGCTTTTTCAGCAAGGAAACAGTCCCTGTAGCAATCTGTGCAATGCTTTCCATTCTCAATCCTGCAGACTTTATCATACTGGCCAAAGAGACATTATCCACATTTTCCACATTAGATGTTATCCACATTTTCCTGTAAACATTAAAGGTTATGGGTTCTGCTCAGTATCTGCAAATCCATCGCGGATATGTCCGCTTCTTCGCTTTCAATTTACATTATAACTTCTCTCAATGAAATCCTTGAATGTGGCTGCTTATTTTCATAACTTTTGGCAACTTTGAATAAAAGGACATGTAAATTACTAAGGATGATCTGGATCTGCTATCGTGCCATTGGAATTAAGATTGCTGGCCACGATATCCTATATTCAGCGAGAGCCCTCATAATTGTATTTTGCACGTACGAAATCAACACCATATAGTATTCCGCTTGAAATCTTATAGTATTTTGCGAATCTTGTTATATAGTATAGCAAATTTTGTACTTGCATACCCCACAAACGAGGAACTTTACGTACGGTGTAGATTAAGGAATAAGGGGTGAATATGCCTATCCAACAGCTCTCGTTGCCCGGAGTCACCCCCCGTGTGAATATGCACCCAAACCAAAGGGGGTTTAAGGGGGATTTTAATTTAAATGTGTTGGATCCAATGGTTGTGTTAATTAATGTCAATGGTAGTTAGTGTTGGTTGTTAATGTCAATGGTTGTTATGTGTTGGTTGTTATGTGTTGGAGGATTTAATTTTTATATGTTGGATGTTAATGGTTTGTGTTGCAAAAAAAAAAATATTGGCCCCTTCGGGGCCTTAGGAACGTCATCCTCCCCCGTGTGACAAAAATTTTAGAATTCAAACCAGAAAAAAACTAGAATTCATTTGAGGCGATTTGAGGCTTTCATCACCTGTAGCTTTTGAATTTCATCACAATAAAACAAATAGAACATAAGTAAAACTTACCATAAAGATAGAGCAGATTGATCCCATTATTCTGAAAGTCATAAAGTTTGCAACACCCATACACAAACATTTTTCAACTGGAATTTAACAAAGACCTTTGGCCTCCATGGATTCTTGTGGTGAGAAACCAAAGTGGGAAACTTTTTCTCGCTTGTTAGCACAAGGATCTAGAAGCCTTGGAATTTGCTTAATAACTGCCTCAAAATCTAAAAATGCATGGTAATTTTTGCAAGCTTCATTCGAATGAGCCATAAAACAATATCCAATAAGCGCAATCCTGTATTAATCAGCTGGTAGGATGTGAAAGCCTACCAAACCCGGCTGAAAAATTGCTGTTTTAGCATAGATAACTTAACCAAACATATCCATATCATACACTATCAAACAGATCTCAGAGAGAGCTTTCCAACGCAATAAAAAATTATCTGAAAACGAGCTCGTGATCAAAAGTTATAATAAGAAATGTGTTGCCGGGCGGGAAACCGCACTACATGCGCCCTTCAAGCCCTTCATGTGCCCAACCCGGCCGAAAAATTGCTGTTGTAGCATAGATAACTTGACCAAACATATCCATATCATACACTATCAAAAAGATCTCGGAGAGAGCTTTCCAACGCAATAAAAATCATCTGAAACAGAGCTCTGGATCAAAAGTTATGATAAGAAATGTGTTGCCACGGCGGGGAAACTGCACTACATGCACCCTTCAAGCCCTTCATGCGCCCTTCAAGCCCTTCATGTGCCCATTATGCACCACACACACAAAAAGAGGGCTTTTGTTGTGAGCCATTGGTTGTTGACCATTATGCACCACACGCACAAAAAAAGGGTTTTTGTTGTGAGCCATTGGTTGTTGACCATTGAAAAAAAAAGGCTAAAATCAATGGCTCAGAAATGGTGCACTCTAGATGTACGCATTAGTACATCCATTTGAATACATCACGAAATCATAGGAAAACCTTAGTGAAAAGCGTACAAAAACACAAAGAAAACCCCCTGTTATTATGCTACATATTCATTATCCTATGTTGCTTAAATTCGTAAAAATTCATTAAATTCATGCCACGATATCCTATGTTGTTTAAATTCATGAAAATTTGAGTCAGACTTTAAGTGTCTTATATTGTAAACAGATGCTTTATTGGTTTTCACTTTCATGTTCACCACATGCTGCTTTTGCGTCTTAGAAAATACAAGTGTGTCCATGTCTTCAAATATTAACCAATGTATATATCTGGACGTCTTACTTCCTGCAGTGCGTATACCTAGACTACAAGAGCTCTATTTCCATATCACTGCTTATCAGAGCCCAGTTTGATAACCAGGTATTCTTATTTTCTTACCTTTTCGAAACTTTGAATGAAGGGACATATAAATTACTAATGTGTTCTCATGGATGCCAAATTCATAAGGCAAGCAAGGGTGCGTGCAATTATTCAACGTTTATATATCACCAGAAATTGAAATAGAAACATCTGTCATGCCATTGGAATTAGGATTGCTGCCACAATTTTCTATGTTCAAAATCTAGTTGCTATTTTTATCATTCTGAACTTGCAGTTTAAAGATATCGACATTTTCCGCGTTGAAATCTGCAAATAAGTTTTGTGGTTTCGCATCTTAGAAGATACAACCGTGTGCATGTATTCAGATATTAAGCAATGTATATAACTGGACATCTTATTTCCTACAGTGTCTATAGCTGCAGTACAAGACGTCTTATTTCCATATCCCTGCTTACCAGAGCCTAGTTTGATAGCCGTGATGTTGTAACAAGTTGTGACATCAAGTTGTCGGATGTTTGCTTTATGAACTTGGTACTTCGCGTTGTTCGTGATGCAAGTACTATAAAGTTTAAGGAAGGAAAAAACAAATGATAAAGCTTTTAATTCTCCTTCTGCAAACAAATAAGCATGTTCCTTGGACAAACTCTTGCCTCTTTTTCTAAGCGGCATCAAATTATCAATACATTCATGTGTTAGCTATTTAAGTGAAATGAGTGTCTTCATGCATATAGTATGTTCTGAATTTGTTTCATCTCAATTTCATTGCAATCATACATGGATTTAGCATTCACCTTTTGCACCAAACTTTGTGATAATTGCTATATCCCTGCCATCTACGATGCAACATGTGTTGGAGATATTGTAATATGTGTTGGACATATTGCTAACGCTTGGCACACTTGAACAAGTCTACAAAATCACGTTGATCGAACTTTGTAGAATCTATATCTTAGATAGATGATCTAATCCCCCTTTCAACCTTCATTAGCAGTAATTTAAATAAACACATTACATCAATAAGCATGTTACTTCATTCTCTTTGATTTCCTCAATGTTCTATCATTATCACAAGACCATGGTTCAAGAATTTAGTGTGTTACCTTTCAACATTTTTTGCCCGCTAATAGATTGCATTACGAAGGCCAAATTTGTAAGACGGTGGAATTTTTTTTTTTTTTTTTTTTTTTTTTTTTTTTTGAAGCTAAGAGTCTCTATTTTCTATTGATGAAAAAATTTACATACAGTCATGCCCATAACAAGAAAGCACTTCCCATGCTTAACTGTTCAGACTTTAATGACATTTACAAGAAGTAAATTCGATGCAATAGCCTTCTCAACATCTTCCCTTCATGAAAGATGTTATAAGAGTTAGCTGCCCTCTTCACTACAAGGTAGGTACTAGCAACAGCTTCCTCAATATCTTCTCCTGCATGATGGTACTATAGGAGGCAGACTACTACTTCTCATAGCACTCATGTAATTGCCTTCAAAAAATATTGGCCTAAGATAGAAAGCGTCAAGCACATGCCTTGAATGTCATTCAAACCACAATGCAACCATGGAGAAGCAATAATCCACTGCTAGATTCCGGTGCAAAAGTCCGATGACGCTCATCTTCCAAAAGCATCAATCTACTAGACCATAGATTTTGTCATTTTAAGATCTTGTTTCCAAATGTGCGAGGTTGGAGGTCCCACTTTTTAAAAAACCTTGGGGCTATCAGACCTTGCAATGCATAACATGTAACATGACTACCTCTAGACCCAAACACCAACATCAAGCCCTTGTCCATCTGACTACTGCAAGTCTTGCCTCTTGCATGTTGTCAAGTGTAGAGCTTATCCAAAATCTCCCACCTTTGGGGCCCGTGGTTTCAACATGATTGAACTCTGGATCCTACAACAAATCAAGCCCCCAAATGGGATGGGGAATCAAGACCAAACTTAAATCCTTCAAGCTACCATTCCTACTAAAGTTAAGAGCAGCACCAATTTTAAGAGACCAACGTAAGAGTCAACTTTGCAGCAACATCACAGCCATCTCTGGAGCCAACCTGATTTAGTGCATTTTGAGATAAACTTCTCACATCTGTAATCAATGAAGAGCAAGCAAATTGGTTGAAGTGAATGAACCAGTACTTTGAAGGGAACTACGATTTTCTTCTTCCATGAAACATTACTACAAGGGAAGTACCTACTTCCACTGTAGACAGAACCATAAAGCTCCCCACCTGAAGATATATCTGCCTCAATGTACTAAGGATTAATCCACACCATCTTCTTGCTCCATAGAGTACTATAAATAGTAATCGCCATTCTTTCCTGAATATCCTTCCCTTCAACCACAGAAGCCCATCTTGATTATAAACATAGGACAATGTATCTATAGAAGTTAATCACCTCCGTGGAACAGAAATAGGTGACAAACTAGATACCTTAGAATGAGCATTGACGGACCAGGTAATGAGGGCTACAAATAGTCTAGAGCCAGCAACACAGAAGCCCCTTAGTTATGTGGCCATAAGAGAGTGAATGGAAACAAAAGAAAGGGACAATGGAAGGGCACAGCAGAGAGTTGAGTCCGAGGAACAACATACATAAACAAAGAAATAAGAAGTATAGAAAAGATGAGAAGAACAGGGAAAAAAAAGGATGGGTTTGCAAGATATGAAACATTAAATCGAAAGGGGTAAACCGAAAGGGGTAAACCGGAGGAGCATGATAGAAAACAAAAGCCAGGAATGTAATGAGAGGCAAGATACAGGATGGAATAGAAAAAATACTTACTGGTCTAACCAGAAGTAGAAAGCCACAGAACGAATTCTTGTGAAGGTTGAAAATTGTGGCCAGACTAATGGTAGCCCTCCGTGTGCAATCACAGTAGAAGATATCCTTGAAGCCCAACCTCTACAGCACACTAATCCTCCAGCCCCTAATCCGTCTCACAAAAGATCGCTCTTGGCAAAGCTTTGACTGGTCAACTATGGCGGCCGCCGCTGCCGCCTTTCTAGCCCTCCTGCTTCCAATGGATCAGACGATGGATTTTAGACTGTGTTGCTTAAACATTGGCCCCCATGATTATATTCATGCTTGGCAAGTTTTCGAAGACATTGTATGCCTCTTTCGCAAGCTCCATTGAAGGCCAACTTAATTATCTTTGTATTCATTTGACAGTAAACACGTTGACCTTTTGTTATATGATTTTCAACCTTCTGTAATAGGCCACATTCCAGCCAGCTACATGAGCAAAAATATGAACCATTAGCATGCTTAGATCTGATGATGATATACCGCAAACAATAGCCTGCCAGAATATAACATGTTTGCAATTGTATGTTAGCATCGTTAACATCCAAGGATACCATTGTTACCAAGTGTATACTTAAAGGATTCCATACAAACCATACTTCTTTTCAGTAAATTAACAATCAAATTAGAACTAAAATTTATTTAATTTAATTTAATTGTCTAGCTCATTAATGGCCTTGAGAGGCCAAAGAGCTTGTGAACTAACATTTACAACTTTAGTAGCAGAGAGTGGTGGGCATCCACCGCACTCATGTATGAACCCAGAGAGGTGGCTGTTCTAACAATGAGAAGAAATCCGGATGCTAGATACTATATCTGTCTCTTATATCCACTCTATGAAAACGTGTTGTTCATCTTCTATGGAGTTTCTCGCACAAACCTTGCACACCCGATCTGTCTCTGGAATATGAAATCAACGGCCCGTCTCTATGGCTAAACGATGTGAACTCAATCTATAACGAGCAATGGTTTTCATCTGCCACTTTGGAATATCAGAATTTAAGTATTGTTGACTTCTATATTCTGTCATATGATTCACCTGTGTTTTATATTGGAGCATTCTTTTCCCAGGTTTTGCCCATAGAAGGGCCGCTACTTGCTTTTCTAACAATTCTCGTGCTTCAGTCTTGTCTTTTGGCCAATTTAGATCTGAAATTCCCCACCTATTTGCCCAAGTGAGGAGTTCCTTCATCCAACCAGATTGTTCTGAAGACAACAATGCTTGATGAGATACATGATCAAATGTTTGCTCTCTCACTCTGTTCACAAAGTTAATGGCTTGGAATAATGCCTCAATCTCCAGTGGAAATAGGCATGTCTCCGCTAACATCATTGCCACAAGGAGGACTTTTGCAACAACAAAACAGATGAAGGCACTACTCAAACTAGGTTTGCCAAATCAGAGGACATAACCACATCTTACCATATATTAAAAACTCAATTTAACATCATTTACTCATTGACAACACATTAGTCCCCGAATCTTCATATACAATCACATAGAAAGCCCACCAACGGTGTGCAATTTTCTAGTATCTTTCATAAACTAGCAAATCTTCATACAATAAAATGCAGCAATGTCGCCAAGCTCGAATCTCGAGGCGTTTTATTTTGATTTGACTTTTACAGCAACATGGATGCATTCCAGCTTGTAGGAGCCAGCCGAGGATTCGGTAACTGTCCATTGTGACCTCCATTGCATGCTTTTCAACTATTAACCAACCGGATTTGTGTCTGTTCTTGACCCTAGACGACCTCTAGAACCCAAAAAACCCATCTAGTATCCAAACTGACTAAAGAATCCTAATCATGTCTGATTAGAGTAGATAGATTAGATCTATGTTTCTCTATTTGGATTCATTGGATGATCTTGTATTACATCCTGCACACACCTCTTGTGTATTGGAAAGGGGGGTAGAGACCCAGTCTGTTAGCCAGTTATTTTCCCTGTTCTATACCTTGCTTCAACTAATTGCCCTTCTCAAAATTGCGGGGGCTTCTGTTACGCACTAGCACGTCTAGTGATAACCAACGCACCAAAAGAGCGAATCCTACAAGAAAATCGTTATCCAATGGGCCCCAACCTTTCCAGGCTTTATCCCATACCCCATTGACCATATCACCTTCACTATTTGTTATCCCTTTGCTAAAGGCTCTAACAAAACTTGTGAGACCCATCATGCTTATAATATCCAATGCTAAAATAACATTTTATATATACACATTTTTCAAAGGCCCTTGCAAGGATCCAAATGCAATGCAGTGGAAAGAATTCCTAAAACAAGTTCCTTGATGCTAATTTCCAGTATATTGACTATAACACCATCCATTGGAACCACGCCATAGGTTTGTTTCAGTGTCAAATTCTAAAAGTTTAATGCACAAGTTGATCTTTGTCTCCGTGTCTTGCTGATCATACTTGCTGGGATATACTACAAAGTGGTGCATGGGTTATAATGGGTAAGTAATAAGCATCTGCCACATAAAGTACACGCAAAAAGATCCACCTTGTCTACTTTTCCCATGTTCCCCACATGAAAGTACCAGAGAAACTTGGTTGTCTTGATGCATCTGAGTATGCTACATGTTGAACAATCCTTTCAAAAGCATTCACTGTTCAAAACTCTAGAATTTAGTATTCGAGGAACAATCAATGCTTCAATGTAGTGTGGTGTGTGGTCACATGTCCAGTTGGATGCTGTAGGCATGACGTTAAAACAACCATCCATCTATCTATTTATTTATCTATTTATTTATGGCGCAATGAGCAACCATAACACATGCATAATCAAACAGACTTAGCAGCAACCTTTTTATGAAATTAAAGTGCGGAAGAAGTAAATATCTACACCACTAAAAAGCACATGATATCCCAGCCTAACTATTTGCAATATCCCAGCCTAACTATTTGCAATACAGTTCAATTTAGAGCTCTAAGATTTAGAATATAGACTTCATCATCATCTTTCCTCTTTAGTGCCCACCAGCATAACTTTGACCAAAGACCAAGAAGAACCTCTCTGCCCTCTACAAATTGAATGCAAGTAAAAGAAATGATTAGATTCATATGCAATGATAAAGAGTTTGAATGAGTTGCTTGCATGCACCTTTGTTGAGAGCCTTTAAGTTTAGTTTAGTGGGAACATTGTACTTTTCAAAATAAAATTTCTACTTTGTCTGCAGTTTAGAATGGCCTTTCGTTTATCTTGCTTAAACTGCTATGTTTCCATTGTAGATTTAGCTTTAAGGATATCAGAAGTACAATACCATTTCCGAACGCCACAGCAAACACTGTTGTCTTGTTTTAAAACGCTCTCGTGTTAAAATCGTTTACAAATACATACACTAACTTTCCCCCTTGCTTTTACTCTACCTTGCAGTTCCTTTAGATTCCTTCTCGAAATCTGAATGTTTGATCTTTGCAGGAAATAGCACTACAAATCACAAATCAAACCTTCATATGTTACTTGCAGATTTAAGTAACAACAGCAGAAGGTACCAGTTTCTCGTGTTACTCTTCCACTTTCAGGTTTTTTGCAGAAAGTTTGTTAACGATATATTTGAAATCCCACGTATAAATTGCTTCAATGAACAATGTATGTGTTCATCCAATGAAGTTACAACACATTTTGTTCCAACTGCCATTATTCCCGTTGAATATAAATTACTCAAGGTAAGGATCGTAATGACATCGGGTAATACATGATCATATTTTATTTATAGTCAGAACTTGGACAATTTAGGTGGCTTTTGTGAAATGGTATGTTAATTGCTATCATATCTATGTTGACCAATATCCACAGATCGTCTCAATTCTGCGCTTCCAGCCTAACATTTGTCCTTGGAACTGAAAGCTTCTGTTGAATATGCACAACAGGAGCAAGAAAGATCGTACTGATGGCCCATTAGAAAGCATGAAAAGGACTAGAATGGTATGCTATGCTAACTTGAACTTGAGAAGCAAAAGTGAAAGACTTTACATTCAAAACATTCTATGCGTTGAAAAGAGAGAAAGAGATACTAATCAGGAGAGCAATCCAAGTACAACTGAACAGAGCTATCTATGAACGAGAAAAGCAGCCGGCCAGAAAGCCAAGGTTGATCCAGCATAAGGAAAACCTAAGAGCCACATAGGAAGCAAAAGAAATATGCTTTAGAGAAGAAAATGACACTCATGTTGAGGTTAATTTTGAAAGCAGTAAGAAGATCAGAGGAACAAAGATGACACAAAAGAAATAAAAGGTGCAAGGTACTTGAATAAGAGAGAGAGAAATTGTAGCAAGAGCATCCTAATGGAGAGAAAAGGAGTGAATGGACACTTAGCTCCCAGATGGAGGAAACTTATTGGACTACCGATGATCCTTATTCTACGGCATGATGCCTTGAGAATTCTTTCTGAAGCATTGCCTGATGGCCTAAGAACAATGGCTATGAACAACACACTTTAAAAAGGGAGATGAGTATTTCTATGGAGAGGTATGCTGCATTACTAACTAAAGAAAGACGCAGAAATTTTCCTAGCTCTGGCACGAATGTTTTGCTGCCGGCAAAACCCGAAATCAAAGTATCTGGTTCCTAAAATTGACTTGGCAACCGACTTGAAAGTGTCTGTCTCCGAAATCTAACTTGCTGAAACCCAATATCGACGCATCTGGCATCTCGCTTGACAGAATAAGACGGTAGGAGGAAATGAAGCACCATTTAGCCGATAAACAGCCAGAAGGCCTCCCTGTGTACGGAGTAGGGAAGTGTTAAGAAGGTTGCCAGACTTGAAGATGCATCTGGCGGGATTGGCTGAGGTGGGTGTGCTGACGTGGGTGTTGATGTGAACACCTTAGAATTGCACAAAATGGTGCACCTCTTGTTAGGCAAATCTGCTAATTAACCTGAAAATTAATAATACAATGACTAACAAACTAGCTATCTCGTAAATATTATAACTGATAACATGAGAATACACTGAAGGATAAAAGGAAAGACACGAACTAGAGTAGGAGCGCCTAAAGACTCCTAGAGTGAACTACAGACTAATGAGCGTGACTATGGCTATATAGTAGTGTGCCATGTCAGCAACATGTGATGACTCAGCATGCCATGTCATCATACTCTAACAATAACATGGAGATGAGATCGCAAAAACAAACTTATTACCTCACATTGTGTATGGAAAAATTTATTAAAATCGAAGATATCCCCAAGAACAAGAACAAGCAAAATTATTAAATATGATCCTCTAAACCCGAGGAATCCAACAAAATTTTATCCTTAAGCCACCTCAAACTAGGCCTCCTCATACAAAACATTCCACAGATAGAATACCCAAAACACATAGGCTGGGTAGATAGACAGGAAGTCAGGAGGGAATGATCCGATCAACTGCAAAAGACGTCGGAAAGATACAGGAATCTTTTTTCGCCCCTTCCAGTAATCGGGCACGTCAAACATCTCCAGCACAGAAAACTTCCCAAGTGTCTTTGGCATCTGGGGCTAAAAAGCAGTCATCAAGATAGATCAAGCCAGTTCTGCTTCCCAATCTACGTTGCTAGGCTCCACCTGAAAAGCGTTGGTGGCAGAAGGATGCAGGGAACTTTCATGTGCCATGTACAAATGAAAAGAAGTCGTCACCATCTCTTTTCCATGAGGTGCATATAACCTTATAGGTTCGCGATGACAATGTCCCGCACTGGTCATTCTGGAAGAGCAAGAAGGATTGTGACTAATCGTCTGGATACTATACTGTCTGCATATTATACTCTCTGGTGAGTTGTGAACAGGAAGTCGCTTGTTATATGTTACAGTAGTGCATAAGTTCAGGGATTATTCCATTGGTTGATGGATAATGCAGATCACGCCTTGATCTAGGTAGCTAAGGTCGAATTTTCTTCCTGCACTTGGTCTGAACGTCTAAAGGTAGCTAAGGTCTAAAGGATACAAAGTTGACTGATGGTGAGATAAAGCTAAAGCAGGGTTTACAACATGTAAACAAAGCCAATGTGTTTTCCAGGATCCTAGTTACAGTACAGATATAGTAGGAAGGAAGGCTGCAGGTACATTTTGTTGCTTCTTTCATTATGTTGTTGCTTCTTTCTTTTCCAAATGCAAGAGTAAGGGGGGATTATGAAGGACACTAACTATTAAACGCCAAGATTTTTCTGTGGTTTGAAATAGTTCTACACATTGATGACATGATATTAACAGGTGATGCAAGCGGCTCATAAGAAGCAACGTGAGTGATAAGAATTTGGCTGATGTAAGAAAGATAACAGTGCCATGCCTAGTTCTAGCAGTCCCCCATTCCAGATGATCTTGTTCGGCACGTGGCTTGCAGAAAGTGGCAAGAACCAGGGTCCAAAGCTCATAGGTTGGTTGGCTCCATCTGAATAGAGGCCTGCGGCACCATGTAAAGGTACTCAGGGCTTCCAGAGTAGCTGATACAGAATCAGGTCCTTTGAGGCAGAATGCAATGTGTATATTTTCTGTTTTCTAATGAAAGAAATGCTCGTGCAGCTTAGAGATGGCATCCTTGCCACTAGTGTGGAAGAGTCCACATGATCTAAAGACTACAAAAAAACAATAAAAGGGAAGGCGATAAACATGGATAATAAAAGAATTAATGGATAGATTTTATATGCGAAGCAGCTGCTACTCCTGATGAGCAGGATGTTCAGTTAAATCAAACACCAAAGCAGGTGATGCGAAATAGTTGATAAGATCCCTGATCCCTGAAATAGCTTACAATCAGTCGTCCTGCCATCTTTACACTAATCCTGAGATCATGCAGCATCCAAGGAGGAGGAATTGGGTTGTGGAATTTTTTGGCTTGTTTAAGAGGTAAAGTGAATGAAAATAATTCAGTAGCCTTGACCAGTCCTCTCTGCAGCTCCATACGTGCCATCTTCCTCCCCCCAACTATAAATTCTGCGTTAATCAAGATCCTTAAAGCAAAATCTAATCTTCCATTTTGGTTGCTTTTGTGCATGAACCCATTGGCTAAACTTCCCAAGATCCTTATTATAAGGCTTGGGTATGGATAGTAGATACCAACAAAGAACGAACATCCATTTTGGCCATTTTCAAAAATGAAGTGAACCTAGTTTTGTGATTGGAATCTTAAGAGCACGTTACATGGAAAATTTGAGTTTATATAGATCCTTAGAGCATTCTACAATAGCACTCTATGTAGTATGCTTTCTAAGTGAATGTTTAAAATACTTACTTATTACTGAGTTGAGATCATGACTTAAAGAAGTAGTCATTCGACTGGATTATACGATGTTCCCAAGCATCTGCAACAAAACAGCACAAATATAAGAGTGATATAATACAACTTTTAGAACACAACGAGCAGAATTAGTGTTTATGAAATGAAAAATAGCAAGTAGCCTGGTTGACTAAGCTGCTGGAGGCTTGCAAAATTACACGCCTCATAAATTCCCTATTCAAAATTTAGAAAAGCAATTGGCGATATATGCTTTACATTAGGCATTGAATTTTCTCTTTAAAGAACGAACAAGAGCCGACAGCTCTAGCTTTTTTTTTCTGTCACCAACAGCATCCTTTTCATGACTTGTGGTCTTGGACTGATCGATTTCTTGAAGTTTTTGTTTTTGCCGCTCTACTATGGGTCGTAACTGCGATGCATACCTATTAAAAAGGGAGTAACATTAACCTCTGCATATTCAAGCATCAAATCTAACAAGGACTAGGTAAACATAATTAATATAGAGACACGGACAAACTACTTGCCTCCTGAATTGAGGATCGGTTGGATCAATGGCAAAATGGTGATTAGTATATAGAGCCGAGAATCTTGGATCGTCATAATCAGTGCTGAGAACCAATTCTTCCTTCTTTGAAATGCCATTGCTGAGGGCTTCCTTTTGCTTCTTCTTCTTCTTGCCTTTAGGTCCCTTGTTTTTTAGATTGAAACCCTTTACACCATCCTCTAAGGCATGATCATCCATAAGCAGCAACTCCAGCTCAGCCTTACTTTGTTGCTCTTCCTGTTTCCTCCTCTTTTCTTCCTCCTTCTTGCCATTACGGCTTTCCTTCGTTTTCTCACTATCATTTTTCTTTGCATGATGACCTATTTTTCCCTCACCTTTGGATGCATTCCCCTCTGGATCATCACCATCGTTGAAAAAAGGATCATTAAATGCATCATCATCCTGCTCGAAAAAGGGATCACCTTTTTTGGTGTTTCCAGCAATATCAGCTGAAACATCAGATTCATTGTCAGACTCTGAATCTTTTTCCTTCATCCTTGACTTTTTCTTCTCCTTCTTTTTTCTCAAATAGGCTTCCCAAACAGTTTCATCCTTGTGCTCGCGCTTTTCTTTCTGCTCCAAAAGACGTTTATTTAGGTCACTTAACCCACTCGGAAATGTTACTTCCATATCCACATCGTCCCTCGCATTCTCTGGATTTACATCTCCTGAACCTAATAATAATTGCCGGTATTTTTCTCGTTTATCTTTCTTTTCCTCGTCCTTTCGATCATTCTCAGAATCAACATCATCATCTGATGCAAGATAAGTTGCAAAATCCATCTCATTTAGCTGCACCATAATTCATCCAAGTCAGCAATAAGATGATGTTAACCGCATACAGCAACAAAAGCCTAAACATGATTAACCTCATCGGCATTGAATTTCCTCCGTAAAGCTTTTACACGGACTGGTTCATCTTCTTCCCAAGTTAACTTGACATTACTAAGCTGCAAGGCTTTGGTTTCATATTCTGGTGCTCTATAACCATCTGGGACCTACACAATCATTGAAATATTCAAAATACATTAGCTATAAAATAATCCCTTCTTTAGCATCAACTTACTTCTGATGCACTGTCATGAGGTTGTGTTTGAAACTCCATTCCGTCTGGAACAAATCGCATGTCAAGAATATTTGATGTTCTCTCAAATTCTGTCCCATCACATGTATTATATAGAAATGATGCAGTCGCTTTACTGTCACAAACCACAATAGCAAAGTAATACCTGCAAATTGAAGTTGTTCAACTAGTTTGATTCCAACAAAATAAAAGAGACGCAATGTGAGATAAACAACCAAACTTTAACAGGAATAGCAAAATATCAGAGGGAAACATGTTGCGCAGCAAACAAAGAGTAAAGAAAAAGTATTATGTCCAATTCACCACATCCTCCTGAAATCACCCTACAAAGAGTAATAAAAGAGGTTTATGTCCAGGCATAAATAAACTTTTATGAAAATTAGTATAATCTACCTGAGTTTATCCTTCTCGTACTGCCTTAGCTTGTCCATGTCTATTCGATCGCCCTCCTCATCACTACCATCCGATTCAAAAATTCTCTTGGGACCATGTATGTCCTCTTCCTTCATCTGCTGAAGACCAAATTGTGAGGGATAAATAGTGACCGTTTGTATTTGCCCACCCTTGGGTAGAAACGACTTCATTAGTACCAGCAAATCAACTGCCTGTTATGCAGTGGAAAGCAATGATTAGAACAAGTGCAGTCATGCTAGATAGATGTTAAACATGCACCCATACTCCGGAATAACAATAAGTGGTTGTACATTAAGTCAACTAGTCGATGTACCTTTATATGTTGCCAGTCCATGTTCACCAATGCCAATCTCCTAGTCTCCTCACTTGTTGTGGCAACTTTCTCTTCTTCTTCTTCCTCCTCCTCCTCAACTTGTGATTCCTCACTGTCACTGGAAGAAGAAGATGATGATGATGACGAATCAGAATCATTTTCTGGTTCACTTTCTGATCCTTCGGAGTCCTCTGAAGGTTGGCCAGATTCAGAATTTTTAGGGACCACCTTCAGTAATCTTTTCTTTGACAAACTTTTATGGCTTTCGAAAAGAGCATTAGAATCTTCACTATTTTCCTCAATTCTACCAGCATCCACTCGCTTAGGTACATCTACAAAATCCTCTTCTTTTATTCCTACTCCATTCTTAACGTGCACATCTATATGGGACACTTTCTTCCCCAAAATTTTAGAATGTTCATCTATCTGGGGCTCTGCATTGGTCTGTTGGGCATGTTCATCTATCTGGGGCTCTGCATTGGTCTGTTGGGCCTCTGCTTCGTCGTCTTCAATTCTATAATAGCGCTGGAGAGTCCATCGTTCTTTATTTTTCAAAGGTCTACCACGCTTATCCAATGCAACAGGATCCGAAAATTTCTTATCAACAAGCATGGACCGGAAACGAGCGTCCACAGGCAGCTTCTTCTTACCTCGTGGTAGCTTCTGAAATTTGGGATCAGTCTGGAGCTTGGAGAAGCGAGGATCCAGAATGAGTGGTTGCTTCTGTTTCCGCCTATCTCCATCTTCAAGAGCCGGCTGCTGCTTCTTGGCCTTCTTCATTGTCCGATCCTAAACCCTAAACCTGAGTGGCCTTTGTTTCTGACTATAAAACTTCCTCAGATCGGACATTAAGATTTTCACCAAAAATTAACAAAGGTGTTGCACGTGGAGGGTTGCCTATGATGACATGAGGGTGTGTTTGCATGTTTGTTTTGTTTTGTTCTTTGTTTTGTTTTGTGTAGCATGTTTTCTATGTAGTCATGCTTGTCCTTTTAAACTTTCATATGGTGTAGTCATGCTTGTCGCTGAACTTTTTATTCTTGCATAATATTCTAGTTTGATAAGATGAATGACAGCAAAGTATGCAACTTTTCTGCTGGGAGATATCTTCAGTTTACATATTCCACAACACCAAAATTGAAGCATGCCCCCTTTTTTTGCATGCCATTACTTAGATTTCTCTAATATCAAATGTGCCTAATAATAGCTTAAGAACAAAGGTTCTATCTCATGTTTTCATATGGTGTAGTCATGCTTGTCCCTCTCAACTTTCTTGCGTACTATTCTTTCATAAGATTGAATGACAACAAAAGGTAGTAATGCATTGTTCCAGAGATACATCACCTTGCTCCCCAAGCACTTGCCCATTGCCTGGTTTTCTTCCATGTTTGCATAGTATTTGAATGATCCATATAATTCAAGCATCATTTGATAGATTTTAAGTTGCAACAAGCCCATGAAGGGCAAAGATTTTACTAAATGTGTTAAAAAGTTTTGATCTTCTGTTTTGAAAAGCTAAAGGAGAAGTGTGGCAGATTCTCCTCACTATAGCTACACTTTGTTCCATGTTAATCATGTACTCTAACATCCATTCCCCACTCCCAAGCAAAAAAGGAAACAAGCAAAAACATAAAGTTAGATTTGCCCTTGTATAACTGATGAGGCAATGCTACACAAATTTGAAGCCATACTAGAGATAGTTACAAAAACAATCTGGAGCCACAAAGTAGTTACGAATTCCTCTCTGTACTTTTTACAATTCACATGACCACAGATCTATTGCCATAGATTAAGCCTCATGCAGAGGTAACAGGCACATAGTCAGCCATTCATATTGTTTCTATGTGGCATTTTATTAGGAATTAGCGTCCTAGAAAGATAATGCCAAAAATTTGCAAAGCAATCGTACAACAAAACCTGCACTTCAGCCCCTCCTTTTCTTATCTACAGTTAGGCATTCGCATATCCCTTTTTTTTTAACTGCAGTCAAGCATTTTATAGATAGCGGAAGTCAAATAAAGAAAGTTATTGTGTTAGGCAGATAATTATTCTTTCTTCAATAATAAAGATAGAAATGGACAAAAGGAGCAAGGCACATTCAAAAATCACATCTAGTGTGCATTCAAAGGTATAGAGAAGAAGACGACGAAGATAACACAGGCAAATGGGGAGAATGATTCTAAAATGAAATCATCATGCAGTTTTAAAGATTATCCATAGTGATTTCTCTCCTATTTTGATGTTTACATGTGAAAGTCTTTGCTGCTATTTTGCTTGAATGTTCTTGGCAAAATATTGTTGCCACGATAGAAATTATTGCATGGTCTCAACCAGTCTATTGCAATAGAAGCTACTATTGGGCCACCATGATATGCCGTTGGTGTAGTTGTTGGCTCTACACCAGCTGCGTACCTTGGTATTAGACAAACATGGGCTTGATAACTGGCAATTAGAAAAGCACTGTAAAAATGGCCAAAATTGACCACGTGATCTTTGAGATAATATTTAACTTTGAGCAAGGCAATTAGAAGAAACACCTTCGCAAGAATGGCCTTACAGCTTATGTTACAACCAGCATGATGAAAAGAACTTCCCTAATATATCCTAAAGAAACGTTGAGTTAGCTCTGCTATAAAAACTTGATAGCCCATATAGATACATCAGGCCTATGGCAATAAAGATGCCTCCATTTAAAAAGAGGCCAAGTCGTTATAATAGATAAATTGCAGTAATTGCCCCAAGAAAAGTCACAAGCATGTATGCATAAATGTGCCAAAAATACACTCACTCAATTTCTGGAAGTTACTCTTATACAATTGTGTATTTCATATATATTTTTTTCACGAGCCTATACAGAAATACAATAAATGTTTTCATCACAGTTTTCCGACACTCTCAGGGGCATTTCCTGTCCACTAGGAGGAGAACCAAGGGAAGTTCTATATTCAGTACTTACAGAAGACAGAAATCACCTGAGCAATCCTTCAAAAGCCTGCATATTAATGTTAAAAATTTTCTGTAATGTATATGCAGATGTCCAGTGTCGTTATATTACAGGCATTAAATTTAGAAATTTCATTACCACCTTGATCAAAGCACCATGTATCTGGTTTGCTAAACTGAAAGAATGGTCCAGTTCTTGCATTCAATGTATTCTAATTGTGCAAGTTGTTTTCGACTATTGCTAACACATTTACATGGCTTGGTTTCCCTAGTCTAATTCTGAACCTCTTCGTTATCATATGATATCAGCCTCAAATTCCTTAAAACTTTCGTTATAGCAATTTTGCAAACTTGGCTAACCAGAGGAAGAAAGGCTAAATTCCCTTAACCAAGAACCAAAGTTCTTTCTTGACATTTATCTGGTAAAGAACAAATTGCGTTCTCTAACATTTTCTCCATTTTAACCTTTTTGGAAGTGCTAAAGATGGTACCATTTGTTGCAACAAGAGGAGCAGTACAAAGGAATGGTAACCAAAGCAAGAGAAATTTACATATCACATCCTAAGGAGATCGAATATGCCAAGATGCCAGCTCTACATATAAGATTGCTACATCAAAAAGCAAGATGACAGTTAATATCGTTAATTTATGACCTAAATGGTCAACCAGCTGAACTCAAAAATGTGCTTTGTGTGCCCTCTATAGTGAGGAATTTGATCTCTGTTAGTCAACTTGTTGATTTAGGCTAAAGATCTATTTTGAAAAACAGCATTGTAACATTTTTCTTAAGGATGAATTGAAATTCATTGCAAAAAGGGTTGGAAATTTATTTGCACTTGATAAAGCAAGTAGAGAAGGATCAATAAACTTTGCAGGCTTGTTATCAATAAGACAATGGCACGAGAGGCTAGGACATACTCATGTCAATAACATAAACTACATGATTAAGAAAGGCATGATTGTTGGAGAAATGGAAAAACATGAGAATTTTATTTGTGAAGGATGCATACTAGGGAAACACACCAGATTTAGTTTCAAGAAATCTACTAAAAGAGCACGAGGGATTTTAGACCTTATCCATACAGATTTATGTGGGCCTATCAATATTACTAGTTTGACAGGGAAAAGATTTTTTATTACTTTCATTGATGATTTCTCAAGAAAAACAAAATGTTATATTCTCAGACACAAAGACCAAGCATTTGATGCATACAAATTATTTGAGCAAGAGGTTGAACGAGAAACAGGGAGAAAAATCAAATGCATTAGATCAGATAGGGGTGGAGAATATTTGTCAGGAGATTTCAACAAATACTGCAGAGATAAAGGGATAAGGAGACAATTGACGTGTAGATATACCCCTCAACAAAATGGAATTGCTGAGAGAAAGAATAGAACAATTCTAGATGTTGTCAGGTCTATGCTTAAGCAATCAGGAATGCCAAATTATTTGTGGGATGAGGCATAAAGACTGCAGTAATGATTCAGAATAAACTTCCTTCAGCTTCTATTAAAGGTTTGACTCCAGAAGAAATGTGGAATGGGCATAAACCTAACTATGATATGTTCAAAATCTATGGTTGTGTTGCATATGTGCATGTTCCAAAAGAAATGAGGAAGAAACTTGATGACAGGTCAATCAAATGTTACCTTGCTGGCTATGATGAGCAATCCAAAGGATATATGTTGTTTGATGCAAATAAAAGGCAAATTCTAATAAGTAGAGATGTAATATTCGACGAGACATGTGTCTACAAGGACAGAAACATCATTTCAAAGACCAATGAGTCAAAAGGAGAAAAGGATAATCTGCCAAAGAATGTACAATTTCAGAACATAGAAGCATGTGAATCCGATGATGAACTAAAGGAGAATGATGTACAGGGTCAGACAATGCAAGGGAAAACCGAGCAGGGAAAACAAACATTGCAAGGGGAATTTGAGCAGGAAGAACAAGTGCAGCAAAGAGAAGATGAAGATCTTAATGTTGAGGGAATTAATAAAGAAAATCAGACCTTACCAAAGGATAAAGGAAGAAGAAAAACAGAAATAGAGAAACTCAGGGAGCAACTGGATATTGACACATCAGAATATGGGAGAACAGAATTTGGCAAAAGAAGGAGAATAAATAAAGAAGTAGTTGACATTAACTATGTTCTTGCATTACTTGAACCCACTATACCTCTAAGTTATGAAGAAGCCATCAAGTCAGAATATTCAGAAGAATGAAGGCAGGCCATGTTGGAAGAAATGCAGGCATTTGCAAGAACAAATACCTATGATGTTGTTGAGAGACCAAAGGACAAGAATGTTATTGGAAGCAAATGGATCTATAAACTTAAAACAGGTTTAAATGGTGAATTAAAGTTCAAAGCTCGACTTGTGGCGCAGGGATTCACACAAAGGAAAGGAATGGATTATGAAGAGACATTCTCTCCAATAGTCAAATTAACAAGTATAAGAATTCTCTTGGGCTTTGCAAATGCAAATTGTTTGGAGGTTCATCACATGGACGTTAGTACTGCATTTCTAAATGCTGAGCTTGATGATGAAGTTTACATGAAACAAGCATGTGGATTTGAAGTGAAACAAGAAGGCATGGTATGGAAACTTAAACGAGCTGTCTATGGGTTAAAACAGTCCCCAAGAATGTGGTACAATTGCATTGATAATTATCTGCAAGAACAGGGGTTTAAAAAATTTCTAAATGATGGAAACATTTACATCTTGACCAGGGGAGAACAATTTTGCATTATTGCATTGTATGTAGATGATAATATTATGGTGCCGAGTGATCCAGAAATACTAGAGCACTGCAAGCAAATTCTTAAGAGCAAATTTCAAATGACAGACCTAGGGCAGTTGAAAAAATTCTTAGGAATGGAAGTAAGCAGGGATATCCATGGGAAAAGGCTGACTATTACACAAAAAGGGAATATAGAAGGTATGCTCAAAAGATTCAATATGGCAGATTGCAAAGTATCAAAAACACCAATAGTACAAGGGCTGGAACTGTCCTCAAACTTGAGTCAAAAAACCTCTGCAGAACAGGAACAAATGGAAAGGGTTCCATATAGGGAACTGATTGGGTGTTTGCTTTTTGTATCCAATAGCACCAGACCAGATATATCATTCACTGTAAGTCTTTTAAGCAGGTTTACAAATAATCCAGGATATCAGCATTGGGCAGCAGCAAAAAGGGTACTCAGATATCTAAAATATACTCAAACACATGGTTTAACTTTTAGTAATAACAATCTAATTCTGACAGGGTATACTGATGCAGATTGGGGAAGCGACATTGATTCTAGGAAATCAACATCTGGATATTGTCTGATGATAGGTGGAGCTATAGTTGCTTAGAAAAGCAAAAAACAATCATGTGTGGCAATGTCTACAGCAGAAGCAGAATATAATTCCACTTCTTTGGCTGCCAAGGAAATAGCATGGGTAAGGCGTTTGCTAGAAGAGTTAAAGATTTATCAGAGAGAGCCAACTATATTATTCTCTGACAGCATGAGTTGTATTGCTATTACTAAGAATCCGGTTTTACATCAGAGGACCAAACACATAGAACTGCATATTCATTTTGTCAGGGATTTGGTTGCAAAGGGAGTCATAGCAGTGGAGTACATCAACACAAATGAGCAAACTGCATATATATTAACCAAAAGTTTGTCAGAGGCCAAGTTTACAAAATTTAAATAGGAATACTAGCAGAGCTACAGGGGGAATCAGAAAGCTAACTAAGGGATAGCAAGATGCTGCTAAATGAAAGGAGTTGCTGCTAAATGAAAGGAGTTAAAGGATTCTATCTTCCTTAACTTAGAAAAGCATGTGAAAGGATTTTATCTTCCTTTATGTTCTGAAAGGGTAAATTTAAGGAGCTAAAGGATTTTATCTTCCATAACTCAGAAAAGCATTTAAAAGGATTTTATCTTCCTTTTGTTGTTGATAGAATCTACTAGAGTTTTATCTTTTCAACTTATTTATCTCCTTGCAACCAAGCTATAGACGAATTCATTTAATGATTTCTAGAGTGCAAGAACAACCCAAACAATTTTAACATTCAATCCAAAGGAAATAACAAGGAGCCAAATTGTGGTCACTTATCCTTGTTTTTCCTATAGCACCATTAGCACAAATCTTAGTCATTAATACATCAATATATTCCTATAGCAAGGTTTCCGAACCACTGTAGCAATTCTGAGAGATACTCTGGCTTAACAAAACAATCGTATGCACCAGACGAACTTTCGATCCTTTCTTCTTGTTTTTATATACTCTTACCGACGGTTACGGCAGAGGATTTGCAGCCAGAGATAGAAAGACGTGTTCGTCTAATTATCCCACAGGCATAATAGTTGACGAGCTTATCTCTTCGATCACTATTATCACACATGCACAACTGCCATTATTTGCATACCCGTCTACCATTGAATCTTAAAAATTAACTTCCCCCTTAACCATTGCTTTTCTTTGAAACTTGTACACCTTAGGTTAACATCCTTTGATCAAGACATCCCTTAGAATTTATACCATCTGATACAACAATATTCAACAGTTGTCTGATAGTCAATCTGCAGAACAAGCTGGAGAAGAAAGTTGAGTTGAAGGATTGTTGTCTTCCTTAATGAAGAAGCAACTTCATAACAGAAATCAGGTTTAGCATGAAAGAATAGAATAGAATAGAATAGTTTTTTTAAACGTCCACGGAGACCAATAGGTCATGGGACCCATACAATGGGCTAGTACAATCATTACTACTAGGATTAAAAAACCCCTGCCTCGAAAGGGAAATGTAGGAATTAATCATGCTAAAGATTGAAGAAGACAAGGGGAATATGAAGCAGACATGTTGCATGAAGAAGAAAAGCTAAACTAAAGGTGTGACATATATTCTAAAGTTCAAGTCTTCAAAACAAGGTAATGGTTTAAAGGTCGTGTAGAGTGAACTATTTACATTATTTAAATGCGAGCAGATATCGAAACAAAGGTTCATATTGGGGGGAATAGATAGATAGATAGATAGATACATTATTGTCCCTTGTGCCCTGAGGCCCGTGGACTTATGTAGCATGGGCGAGCTCCCTTACGGGCGCTACTAGCACATCATGCTGGCCTACAATGTAACCTTTTCTGAAGGCTTCACTTTTCTCTATTAATACCGGCACCCCGCTTTGGATCGGCTTCAAGACCGTGCACGGGTGCGTCGTTATCAATCAGCTTTGAGCTGAGCATTTCAGGGCGGGTATGGTGCGCCTCTCAGGCGGTTCATAACAGAAGCCCTTTTTCTTTATGTACTTCCCGGTGTCTTGCCGTCATTTCCCGTATTGCGTCTGCCAGATCCCTCATTGTTTCTGACCTTGCCATCATGATGTGTACAGGCTGACCCCACCTTACATTTCTGTATTTGTTCCTGATGTCTTCATATACCGGGCATTCATTTAGCATATGATTTTCATCTTCCACTTCCCCTTTGTCACAAATTCTGCATATCCGGTCCTCCCTCTCTATTCTCCGCCATCTATCCTTTTCGATCCTTAGGTCATGGCTTCCCATTCTTAATCTTGCTAAGATATCCTTCCTGGCTTTCCCTAGTAAATTATCCTGATACATCTGTTGTCCTATCTGCTGTCCCGGGTTGAATACTGTCATAAGCCATATTGTCTTGAGCCCCGTGTAATTTTGCAGCCAGGCTTGTGTGGCTTTGTTTGCCCATTCATCCTTCCATTCTCCCTCACTAATGAGGTCGCTCAGGTTCATCCCCATTTTTCTTGTCCACATTGCCACATCCTTAAACCAACTGTTACTCTCGATTATGTGGGCTTTCGTTGATTCATTGATCGCGATATTCGCTAACTTATTCGGTTTTCCACCCGCATTGTTTCTTATGAGATATCTGATGGTCTTTTCCCATGCCCTTACTTCCATCGGTTTTACGCCCGTCTCATATATACTATAGTTGTTTGTGGTGTACTGGTTCTCGGCTTGAATTCTGTTTGTGCCATTGCTCAGTAAATTCCTTCCTCTTTTCCCATTTCTTCTCTGTCGGACCAGTCCCCAAGCCTCTGCTCCATATAGCTGTGTAGTTGCAACTACTGCGCTGAACAAATAGAATTTGATTTCCCAATTTATTATCCTGCTTTTGTTGCAGAAGTTTTTTATATTGTAGTAGCTTTCGATGGCTGTTTAAAATATTGTATCTGCCCCTTTAGCCCATTTTCCTGTGCCATGCGCGCCATTATCCCGGATATCGTGATTCGTGATTCTTCTAGCTCTGTTCCCAAATATCTAAGCGGTTTGTGTCTATTTTGTGGCGAAAAAGACTATTTTGGTTTTCGCGAGATTAACCTGTCAATACGTCTTTTCGCGAAGCTTTCCAACGATTTCGGTAACACATGCATCCCTTGTTTTTTGTGGCCATCATGCTCAGGTCATCTGCATATGGGTACTTTGGTGTCCCCTAGAATAGGGCGTCCTCAGGTCCCCTTTGCGTTACGCTATGAAATCCTGTAATGCATCTATGTATATTCCAAACGATTGTGGGGGATAATGGGCATCCCTGTTTGACTCCCGTATCGCAATCTATCGCTTTCCCTTCTTCTTCCATTTTCGCATATACATTATAGTACAATCTTGCAATTGCCCCCACCATATCCTTTGGTGCCTGCATATCTATAAGCCTTTGTATTAGTTTTTCCCTCGGGACTGTGTCAAAAGCTTTCCTAAAGTCCACAAAGCAGCATATTATTTTCTTCCCCTGGTTTCTATTCTGTTCTACCAGTATCCTGAGGGTCACTAGGTGATCCGTAGTTGAGTGTTCCGGCCTGAACCCTGCCTGTCCCTGTCCTCTCCGGTTCCCACCCTCTGCCCATTGCTTCAGCTTGTTGTCTAGAACTTTTCCAAACCATTTTGCGAAAATGGAACTCACCATTATGGTTCTGTAATTCCCAGGTTCCTGTCTGCTCCCTCCCTTGTGTAGGGGTATCACTCTGTTATACGCCCATCTAGCTGGGAGTCCTGTGTGTATGATACCGTTGAAAATATCTGTCACCTGTTTCCCTGTTTCCCTATTGCTGTATCTGCGCATTTTAATAATTCCACTGTTAACCCATATAGGTCTGGGGCTTTGTTATTGGCCATTCTATTTAGTGCCATCATCACTTCCTGTGTGCTAAAACACGGCTTGTCCATCCCTTGTAATTCTGGTATTGGTGCTGGAGATGCTCCCGGTCTTATACAATTTCTCCAGGTATCTCTCCCACCCGTCTGCCCCAATATCTTCTTGCGTGTTACCATTTTTCTGATTCCCTTGTCCTTTCCCTTTAAATCCTTTCCAGAATTTCCGGGGTTGCTTTTTCAGGAGTTTGGGCAGTCCCCATTGATGTTGTAGCAAGTTTTTATTTCTCTTTGCCTTCAACATCTTCAGATATACCTTTTTCTCAGTTTGATATGTCTCCCTTCCTCTCTGTTCTCTGACCTTTCTTTTCTGTTCCCTGCACTCGTCGTCATACCAACTCGATGCCTTGAACGCATCCTTCCCCCTTTTTCTTCTTCTCTTTCCGAAAACTTCCGTTGCTACTTTCACTGTTATATCATTAAGCCTGTCTCCATTATCGTCTGCCCTGTGTGCCCCCCAATTCCATTTTCCCATTTCTTCTTTGACGTACTGCACAAATACATCTACGTGCTTCTCTTGAAACTGTATTTTCAGTTTCCCGTTAATTTCCTCTGTTTCTTGTTGCCTGTCATTCGAGGTGTATTCGTCCCCGGTAAGTGTCAACTGTATGGGTCTGTGGCTCTCCCTTTTCCCGATCGGCCATTCTAGGAGCATGAATCCCGATATTATCTCCGCTGCAGTGTCATTCATTATCACATAGTCCACTATACTCTTCCCGTGAGCATTCTGGCTCGTGTACTTCCCTGACCCCTCCCACCTTTGTACCCCGTTGGCTATAGTGACCCCTGTAGTTGAGCATATCTCCAGTAGTAGCTCCCCCCTAGCATTGACTTCTGCTTTGTCTTCCGTACTCCTATCCCATTCCTCTGATCTTTTCGTGCTAGTCCATTGTCCATTTGTGTCTTCCATACTCGTGATTTGCACCTGTTCCTGCCCTGTTCTGGCATTCAGATCACCTATATCATTGGGTCCTGTTCTTTCCATTTCATCATAGTCTCCCCCAGTTCTAACAGTTCTAGTTTATTATTGCTTGGTGGATAATAAGCTAAAATCAGAATTAAGTCTTTTTTGTTCTGTAATTGTATATTCAAAACCATGTATCTCTTATTGACATCCGATTGTAAAATACATGCACTTTTTACTACATTTTCTTTAACATAACAAGCTAATCCCGCACTCCCTCTTCCAATCTTGAAATCTTTGTCCTTCCAGCGTGTGAATAGTTGGTACCCTTCCTCCTCTGGCAATCTTTTTATATTGTGCTCCCACGTTTCCACTAGACATATTATATCACAGCTGTGTGCCCCTTCTAGCCTTTCCCCATCATCCGAAGGGTACCAAGTGCAGTTCCAATACCATATCTTCAGCGTCTCTTTCCTCGCGGTTGCTCTCTCGGGGTGTCCGTGTGTTCTGCTCCGTTTCCCAATCTTCTTGGTCTCCCTCTTGTTTTCATGGTCGGGGTTGGATCCATGTTCCCGGCTCGTGCTGTTCGGTCTACGCCGGCCCCTTTTCCCCCTCTTTCTTCCCCTATGTACTGGCTCGTGTCGGGGGCTACTACTGCCATCGCTGTGTTCTCGTGCACCTGCGCAAAGCCCCCCTGTGGGTTGATATTCTCCTTTTCCACAATCGTCTCCACATCCGTCAACCTCCCTGGTTCCTGAGCTCCCGATCTTTGGTCCTGCCCCGTTCCTGTCAGTTCTCGCACTCTTTTGTGCAAGAACACCCTGCCATTTTTGACCCCCGCCTGGTTCAGTTCTCTGGCCTTGGCCAGCTCCCTGTGTAGCCCCTGTCTTTGCATTACCGTTAGTGCTTCCTGTACTTTGATCCCATTTCTCAGCCTGGATCCGATGCACAATATCCTCTCCTTGGCTGATCGATCCCTGAGCGTCAAGTTTATGTGTCTCGCTCTCCCCCTCCATTGACCCGATCGTACAACTTTGACAATGATGCTCCTGTGTTCTTTGAAGACCACCTCTATCACCTCTGCAGTCACTTGGTACGTATCCTCGTTAGGTTTCTCTGCTATCCCTATAAGCCTAACGTCATGCCTAATTCTAGTCTGTTCCTCATACTCTACAATATGCGATTTTATTTTATCAAATGACTCCCATGCATTCAATTGAACATTTCCTTTTTCTAATTCAACCAACCTATTCAGGATCTTGGTTTTCTCCTCCTCAATCTCGTCCATTCTGCGCTGCATTTCCTCGCTTGTCTTTTCCACTCCTACTATCCTCACGTCCATGCTGGCAATGGCTACCTTGTTTCGGTTGACTGATTCCGCTAGCGTGTTGAGTGCATCCATGCTGGGTATCCTGGTCTCCAGCTGCTTGTTTATCTGTGCTAGAAAATCTCTGAGGTCCGCAGATCCTTGAAGCGGCCGAGCTTGGCTCCTAAGCGGCCGAATCCAGGCCAGTCGGCAGGATTTGGTCCTATAAAAATAAGATGTAGATTGTAGACAGTTTACAGTGATCGGGCATAGCTCATATGGGTATGAGGCTTCGGCTGTCGGGGTTACACTAGCAATTCCAATAAGTTTATACCATTGAAAGTTGTGATCTATGGTTATTGTATTGTCATATAATAACTTGAGTTGGTGTTTGCATTGTTATGCAATATATTCTCTTGTAGTTCATGATTAACATATAGAATATCTTTACATCTGGATTATTATTTTCTTTCATATGCCATTTGAGGGTGGTCAAAACACCCCTGGTATACTGACTTATGAAAGCTAATTTAACCCTTAAAGTATATAGTTTACCTTAAATAGTGGTGAAAAAACCCCCTAATAGTAAGTATGCCTACGTGAAGTGGCAAAAAAACCCCCTTATAGTTGAACTCACATGTTCTGTATGCCCAACAAATGTGAATCCCCTAGGATATAATCCATTGTCTATAATCCTCAAACTAGATGCATTCAACTTCGTAAAGGCCCTACACAGTACAAAGACTTCTATCATAATATTAATAAGGATATAAGGATGAGGGGGTTTCTAATGCCCCCTCATGCACACCCCATCATGGATCCACCTTAAATCCCCACCGTCTGTTTAAAAGGCAAGGGTCCAGATGATGACACGTCATGGGGGATTGATGTATGTAGCATTTGTTGCATATATGTAGCCATGGATGGGGACATAAGGCATGGTTTTGAACCGTTGGATGAAAATGGAGGAGTAAATCTTGGCGGTTGGTTGTGAGCATGGGATGCAAGGATTGTGTGAGAAAGAGGGCTTTGATTATTGGCCGTTGATAATGGATGGGAATTTGGGGCTTTGCATCGCGATCGTCCAGGTCGAAGTTCGAGGTAGGGGAACAAGGAACGAGGAATGAGAGGTTCGTGGTATTTGCTATCTATTCTTCCTGAGCATTCTGAGCAGGCCTGTGTTCCCAGATTGCGATCTCGAGGCTTTAGTTATGGTGGTCGGAGTAGTTAGTGTTAAATGCGGCTGGGCACGTGGAAGGACATGGTCGTGGAAGGGGAATCAGGTAAGGAAGACTGTGTTTTTTTAAGTGGGTGTGGGTTTTAGTATTCCAGAGTTCTATTCGGCCTCTTTGCTATAGCTGTGTTGTGGGGATATAAGGTTTGGGCATTTTGGCGATTGAAGGTTTGTGGCAGCTAGTTGATTTCTGAATAGGTGGTAGATTTGTGTTAAACCTAGAGAATTGAGTGTGTTGGCAAATTGAATGCTCAAGAGAAAGAAAGTTGTTGGCAAGATTGAATTGGAAAGATGTAAGGGATTTGAGGCTTGAGGTCTGCTGGATATTTGTGAGCTAGCTACTTGCTTTCTAAATGGTGTCTTTATAAATAAATTGAAGACTGTTGGAGTTGAGGATCAATTTAGTAATAGGATAGCAGAGAATCCCGTACTGGTGATGGATTTCTGTCATATGGTTGTCAAGTTATCATGTTCATTGTGTTCATAAATTTGGAAGTAGTCAAAGCTTAAAAGTTACTTAAATTTGTGAATGCTAAAGAGAAAGAAAGTTGTTGGTAAGATTGAGTTGGAAAGATGTATAGTTTGTATGTTATGTAATTAAATTGAAGACTATTAGCGCTCAGGATCAATTTAGTAACAGCATGGTAGAGAAATATGGACCAGTGGGATGCTTGAAATAGTATCAAAGAAATAGTTTCCTTGGTCAAGTACATAAAGGCATCAGAAACTAGTTGAGGTTTGAGATGTGCTGGATATTTGTCAGGTAGCTACTTGCTTTGGTAAAGATTGTATGCCCAAGCTATTTGACAGCTCAATATGATGGCAAATCCGCATGGACCTGGCCATAGTGTAATCAAAATATTTACAAATCATGTCAGTATACTGCATTGAGTTTGTTCTACATCATGTCAGCTTTGCCACCAAGGTCTTTATGAAAGTTTTAGTGTGTTCTGAGACATTTGTTCCATAAAACCGTTAGTATAAGTAGACATACTATTGTTAAGGAAATCGGGAAAACAACGACTTTCAGTGTATGGCCTATGCTTCTGTACGTTATGTAGCTAAACTGCTCGAACAGTCACAAACTAAAAAATAAAAATGTTATCCTGTTCATTTATTTGGAAGCAGTCAGAACTTGAAATTTACTTAAATTTGTGAGTTGCTTTCTTTGTGCAGGGGACGGGTTGGAGAATAAGGTTTCGGGAGTGGAATTGGGAGCGTGACGTGCAGTGGAGGGTGCCTTGGTGGCTGTCATTTACATTGTTTGGTAAGGTCATGGTATTTATGGAGTGTGATGAGTTGAGTCTGCTGGTGTGTTAAACATTCTAGGATTTGGGTAGCAGAAAATTGCAAGTAGAAGGAATAGTAACATGGTTAAGAAAATACGTTACGTTTAGGAAGCCCTAGTCTTGAAGCTTCAGATCACTTTCTACCACAAGAATGGAAATGTCTGGGTGCGAATCAATATATTCACAGTACTTTCATTCACAACAGATTGATGAGTTCTCAAATTCTGATTTCCAAGTTTGCCCCTTTCTACATATGCAAATCATTGTATGATTCTGCATGTGACGACTTCACCAATATAGCCTTTTCCATCAGATTGCAGCAGCATCCACTTTTCCCTGCAGATAATGTTACAAAACTTTTGGCATCTAGAAAGCGAAGACAAATTGGGACGCAATAAGCATCTTGAAGATGCGATGAGCCTAACGTGTACCTGAACGATGTATATAACATAAAGGTTGTTCAGAGCCTGAGATAAGAATTTCAAAATAACTGAGAATCAATGGAATATTTTACGTTTATCGAGTAATTCTAACAATAGTACACAGACTTACTAATGTAGGATCTACGCCTATTTGTTGTAATCACAATAACTGTTTTGTCATTCCTGGATTCAAGAGCATCCTGTATGTGCCAGAGATGGACAAACTATTGAATTGTAAACAAATTCAATTACCTCAGACATGTTCTGCATCAGATAGTATTTCAATAGTGGTAGAAATTATCATAAGGTCTCTTCTCGCATTATAAAATGCTAAGGCATAGACTGACCTATACAACGTTGGCATTCGATACTGCTTGAGCAAAAAGAACAGTTAGATTGCATCAACGTCTTATTTGCTTCTTGCACCCTTGCTAAAATAGTTGGGTCATTCACATGTTACCTAAGAAGAGCTTATGCACCTACAAGAACTGCTCCAAGTAAATATTCTAGCTTCCATAACAACATGCATGATGTGTGGTAACACTTTGGGAGGCTGAAAAAGCAATCTGAAGTGGGTATTGTTTCTGCTTCTTGCTTTCTCATAAAAAAATCAAGTTCCTTGAGAATAAGGAGAGTATACCAAAATAGATTAGCCCAGACTTAGAAGCTGCAAAAGAGAGCCCAATATTAGCAAACTATGCTCACTTCAAATGTCTGCATGCTGCTCTGCAATCTACATGAATTTCACAACTATATTTGCAGGAGTATAGTCAAAATGCATCAACCAAAAGAAGCTCAAAAGCCCAATTGTAAATGCATCTGAGAGATGCATTCTTGAAATGAGACATGGATGTAATATGTAAGAGCAGCTCTTTATATTGTGAAAGTCATTATCGGATTGCTCTGCAGTTCCAATTTCGCAACGCGGAAAACATATCAAATTCTAGATCTATCAGGAACTCTAAGTGATAATAAGAAATATAAACAAATGTAGAGCATAATATAAAGTCACAAATATAGTAGCCCTAACTTGGCCGTGCCAAATTGATGATGCCAGAATCGAGAACACAGATGTATATCAATATGAATAGGATAGCAGAGAATCCCATACTGGTGATGGATTTCTTTCATATGGTTGTCAAGTTATCCTGTTCATTGTGTTCAGCGGAAGTAGTGATGATGGTATTGATAGAAGAGGCAGACGACGGAATAGGGATAGCTATGAGATGACGGAATAGGGATAGCTATGATAGCGAGGATGAGAGGGTTTCGCATAAGAGGAGTAAAGGAAATGGTAAGCATGATAAGAAGAAGAGCCGGAAGCATAGGCGCCGTAGCCCAAGCCTAAGCCCCACTAATAGTCGGAGTAGAAGCAAAAGCAGAAACAGGAGCCCTTGTGAAGGAGAAAAAATGCCATAGCAGCAGAAAACCATCACAGGCATAAGCATGATGAATATAGTGAAGAAGAATTCGAAGATGCCAAAGGGAAAGGTGGGATGTCAGCGGGGAAGGAAAAATTGAGAAGGGATGAGAATAAATCTAAGAGTAAGAAAAAGAAAAAAGGCATATATCTCCTTCATCACCAGAGTCATCAGAGGCAGATGACAGTCCTGCAGAGGGTGAGGAAATTGAGAATGTTGCAATAGATGAGGAGGCAATTAAGTTTAAAGAAATGCTTGAAGCACAAAAGAAGGCATCTCTGGGGCTTGAAAATGAGCCAATGGTAGGCCCTGTTCCTGCACCAAAGGCAGAAAGGCACATTAGCTATGGTGGTGCCTTGAGGCCTGGAGAAGGAGATGCTATTGCTCAGTATGTGCAGCAAGGAAAGCGTATTCCTCGTAGAGGAGAGGTCGGACTTTCTGCAGGTGAGATTCAAAAATTTGAAGGCCTGGGTTATGTCAGGAGTAGCAGCAGGCATCAAAGGATGAATGCTATTCGTATTAGAAAAGAAAACCAGGTTTATAGTGCAGAAGATAAGCAAGCACTTGCAATGTTTAATTACGAGGAAAAAGCGAAGCGAGAACACAAGGTGATCTCTGATCTACAACGTTTGGTACAAAGGCATATTGTTATGTCTATTCGAGATAAATGCACACTAGCCATGTTGCACTTTCTGCAATGGCGCCGTCCGAAGTCGCAGGCGGATGTGGCGTTGCCACTGCTGTCACTGCGGGATTGCCACCGAGGCATCCGCAGAGGCCATACCAATATCAAGATCAGAAAATCCAACAGCAGCAGCAGCCTCAATTAAGGGCAGCAAGAATGCAGGTTCCAAATGGTGGTATTCCAAATGGAGTTTCAAATGGAGTTTCTTCTGCTAGAATGATCCCAGACGACTGTAAAGATAAGAAGGCGCTTTTGTAAGATTTGCACACGGACACGAACGACTTCCAGATAAGTTTTCTGTTTCATTTTCAATCAAGGCAATGACCAAATCCTGTTAGCTTGGGGTAGCATATATCTTGATTTCAAGACATTGCATTTAGTAAAGACATTTTCTGGCATATTAGTCACTCTAATTTGCTCTATACTTCTCTCTGGTTCGGAGATTTCTTTAGCTCTTAAGTTTATAAAAGAGATCAAATATTCCCAGTTTATATTCAAATATTTCACAGCGAAACGCAAAAAGATACAAGAAAGATGTACGGATACAATCTAATAAACAGGGAAAAGGAGAAGATGGTGCAAATAGGGAGAGGCGAAGTGATGGGACAGAGAGACGGACGTCTCCGCCATCCACCAGGACAGAGTGGGGTAATTAGCCCACCGACTGGTGCCTTCCACTAAGCTACAGACACCAACCTATCCGGCCCTGGAGATACGACAACCACAAAGGATGGACGAAAGGAAACGAATAAACAAGGGAACCAGGAGTAGATGGTGCAAATAGGGGGAGGCAAAGCTATGGGACAGAGAGACGGACGTCTCCGCCGTACACCAGGACAGAGTGGGAAATAGCCCACCGGCTGGTGCCTACCACTAAGCAACAGACATCAACTTCTCTGGCCCCATAAAATGAAAGTGAAAAAAACGGAGGTTGCCAAGTACGGGATAGTGGGAGACAACTCCCCAACCGTACACCAAGACAGTGAGGATCCAATCCTCCGATTGGTGCACCAAAGTTACAAACCCACTATCAAAAGAACTAGAGGAAACCACAGGGTACAGGTATTTGGGATATGACACACATGGTGGGGGGAAGTGGTCAAAAGGGGCAGACAACAGATCCCAAGCAGCGATAGGCAATTATTACATCATGATAAATTACTGTAACAACAGCAGGATCACCAACTGGGAAATCAAAACATACCTATTTAGCACATTAGAAGCATCAACACAACTGTACTGATGTGAGACATGGGGGCCAGGTCTATCAGAGAAGAAATGGGAAAAACAGGAAGGAATACTGAGGCAATGGCACGGACAGGAATTCTAGGGGAAGGCAGGTACATCATTAGCAACAATCATATATGAAATAGGCTGGGAGCCTTCAATCCAGGGGGACAGATAGGACATATCACATACAAAAGCAACATGTTGAATAGAAGCAACAGAGGAACGCTGGCTAGGTTCAGAATGGGGAGCCACGACCCCCGAATTGAGAAAGATAGATGGAGAAAAATAGATAGAGCAGAGCGAATATGTCGACTATGTGACTCAGGAAAAATAGAAGACGAAGCACATATGGTCAAGGAATGCCCGGTATACACAGACATAAGGTCCAAATTTAACAAGGTCAGGTGGGATCTCCCACTCCCAGCACTGATGGACAAAGAAGAGACACCCACAGATGTAGCGAAAGCTATAAAAGAGATGATAATAAGACGCCGGGGGGTGCACAAAGAGAGAGGGCTAATAATCTGAGAAGCACGGATGAGGCGGATCAGAGGGGCCCACAAAGTACAGTTCAAAACTGTTTATAGCAATGCATTGTGTATGGCCAAGAAGCCAGCTATAAGCACGATGCGGGTAGTATCAAAAAAACAAGAGAAGCCCGCTAGATGGCTACATAAACCTATGCGTCTGTTTGCTGGCATCACCCTTTTTGGGAGCTCGCAGGATGCTACACAAGTCCGGGGGCCTCACGGCCTGAGGGACGTTAATGTATATTCTATTCTATTCTATTCTATTCTATTCTATTCTATTTGGAAGTAGTCAAAGCTTAAAAGTTACTTAAATTTCTGAATGCTAAAGAGAAAGAAAGTTGCTGGTAAGATTGAATTGGAAAGATGTATAGTTTGTATGTTATGGGATGCTTGAAATAGTATCAAAGAAAGTAGTTAAGGCTTGAGATGTGCTGGATATTTGTGAGGTAGCTACTTGCTTTACTAAAGATTGTATAGCCAAGCTATTTGACAGCTCAATGTGATGGCAAATCCGCATGGACCTAGCCATAGTGCAATCAAAATATTTATAAATCATGTTAGCATACTGCGTTGAGTTTGTTCTACAATGGTAATCTCACATTGTGAAAGACTGCAGGTTTGCCACCAAGGTCTTGATGAAAGTTTTAGTGTGTTCTGAGACATGTGTTTCATAAAACTGTTAGCATAAGTAGACATACTATTGTTAAAGAAATCAATGAAAGCAACGACTTTCATTGCATGGCCTATGCTTTTCTACATTATGTAGCTAAACTGTTAGAAGAGTCACAAATCCAAAAATAAAAATGTTATCCTCTTCATTGTGTTCATATATTTGGAAGTAGTGAGAACTTGAAACTCACTTAAATTTGTGGGTTGCTTCTTATGTGTAGGGGACGGGTCGGAGAATAAGGTTTCGTGAGTGGAATTGGGAGCGTGACGTGCAGTGGAGGGTGGCTTGGTGGCTGTCATTTACGTTGTTTGGTAAGGTCATGGTATTTATGGATTGTCATGAGTTGAGTCTGCTGGTGTGTTAAACATTCTAGGATGTGGGTAGCAGGTAGTAGCTTGCATATTTGTGTGTGTATGCATGTTGGAAGGTACTAGAATGTAAGGTTATAATGCCAAGGCCTAGAGTAGAGATTGATCCAAGTCAGACATACTCTGCTGATGAGCTCAGAAGATTGAGGTGAAATGAGTATATGCGGAGATGGTATGCGGGGTTGTCGCAAGAGAGAAGAGATGAGTTGAGGCAGCGGAGAAGGAGTTCAGGTGGTCATCGGGTAGGGGGTTTGGGTGGCAGACATACTGAGGAAGAGGGTGTGAGTGGGCAGCAGATGCTAAGAGATGTGGACAGTGTTCCAGAAGTGGTGGTTGTGCCAAGCATGGCGGTTATGCATTGGCAACGGCGTATACAAAGGATGCAAGCTCGTCCTATTCCATCTGATAGTGAATTCATGTGGAATAGATTTTTTGTGTATTGTCATATTGCGTTACTGCCTGGTGAGAGCGATATCCTAGTAAAGCTACCTGAATTGCCTGTTTCGCTGAGGGATGTTTATGAGGAAGCAGGATTTAGTGCGAAAAGCCGTGCATTAAACCATCTGTTTGCCTTCACTGGGCTTGGCGTTGCTGGTGGAGAGTTCGTGCAGTTAGGGATGCCATCCTCGGTTGCTTTTATGGGTAGGACATATCACAAAGTACATCCTACGTCAAAACCTGGCCAGCCGTTGCATTGGTATATTCATGACAATAATGAGAGGGAGCGGGTTGCAGAGAGGAAGTTATTGCCTGTTGCTTGGGTGACGCGAATAGCAGCGATCCTAGAGGCTATTAATCCTTATTGTCGCATGATAAGGCGAGTAAAGCAAATGCGCTTGGAGTCTGTATTCTTGACATTGAATGGGGCAGTTGCGAGTGATGAAGTTGCTGCCATAGTGCATGCAAACAACTCAGTCACAATTAATCCAAGGGCAGCGGTTTTTTGGTTTCACGAAGATCAACGATCAGTTTTCATGAGTATACTGGATCCGCAGTATGAACCCTTGCAGTATCCGCTTATGTTTCCAGCTGGCACGGCGGGATGGTTCCCTGGTAATGACCAGCAAATGTCGCAGATTGATTGGTATAGGTCACGTTTGCTGCATGAGGTGCGGTTCCTTCAGTTAGGGCGTCTGACTTGTAAATACCTTGTGGACATGTATTCTAGGGTCGAAGAAGAAAGGCTGAATTTCTTGGCAACTAATGGCTATCAGAGGTCTGTGGTTGATAATTCAAATATTGACGAGGCTGATGATTTTGTTGAGAACCAGGGTGGTCAATATCTCCGACGGTCGCTCCCTTCGTCTTTTATTGGTTCTAGGCAATGGTGCTCTGTCCAAATTGCGGATGCGCTTGCTCTTGCAAGAGTGAAGGGTCCTCCTAACCTCTTTATTACAATGACTACGAATCCGGATTGGCCAGAGATCAAGGCAATGTTGCGTGTTGGCCAAACTGCTACAGATGTCCCAATTATTGTTGTCAGGTCATTCCATGTTCGTTTCCAATCTTTGAAGGATTTCCTGCGTTCTTATGTTGGTCCGCTTGCGTACATGATCCACGTTATAGAATTCCAGAAACGTGGGCTGCCTCATGGCCACGTTGTACTTAAAACAGAACATGAGATTCCATTTGAGGTCATTGACTTGCTAATATCTGCTGAGATTCCAGAAAATTGAAAAGGTACGAAGATATATGGTACACAACCACTCTGAACGATGTTCTAAGGATGGGGCGTGTTGTTGGGGTTATCCTCGAGATTTGACTACAAGAACACATTTGGACTCGAAGGGGTATGTGCAATATCGAAGAAGGAAAGTCGAAGATAGATATGTTGTGTCATACTCACCTTTCCTGTTAAAGCAGTTTGATTGTCATATCAATATTGACGTTGCTTCGACTGTTCATATCTTCATGTATCTATACAACTATATTTATAAAGGATTTGACAAGGTGGAGTATCGAATTGATCGTCAACGAGAATGTGATGATGAGATACGTGATTACCAAAGTGCAAGGTATCTATCCTCAACTGAGGCGGCATGGCGAATACTAAAGTTTCATGTGACAGAAAAGTGTCCTGCTGTTAAGTGTCTTCCACTTCATCGGCAACAAAGAACGAGTAGGTCATATAGGAGGCCCAACACTGCTTCGTTGCTTGATCGTTACTTCTTGAGGCCTCCTGCTATAGAATTTTCGCAGCTAACCTATGTTGAGTATTACGAACAATACACATTTGTGCCCTATAGAGATGGAATGTATAGTGAGGGTGACCACCTTGAATTACCCAGGCCACAACTTCCTAGGAACGTAGTTCGCAAGAGAAGTAGGGGAAGCCTTATTTGCAGAATAAGGTTGGTCATGCCACGTGAGAGGGAATTATTCTATTTGCGACAGTTGTTACTGCATATTCCAGCCAGATGTTGGGAAGACTTAAAGAATTATAATGGGACTACCTATGATACCTATCAGGAAGTCGTAACTGTTATGGGTTTGTTGCATGATAAATCAGAGCCGATTGTGACAATGCAGGAGGCAGTGGCAGCATTGCAAACGCCGTCGCAGCTTTGTTTTCTTTTTATGCTTCTGATCCTTGATAGTGCTCCGGCAAGTGAGTTGTGGACGAATTTCCATGATGAGCTGATAAGGGACTTCCATGATGTTTCAGAGGCAGGCACTTTGCTTGCAGAGCAGCAGGCTCTTTTGTGTATTGAAAATGTGCTTGTGCAGCATGGCTCCAGTGTTAATGTCTTTGGGCTGCCTGAAATACACATTCGGTCACAGCTAGTGCTGCAAGAGCTGTCGAAATTTCCTCACCATAGATGTTACATAGAAGAGTCGAGAAAGATGCGTGATAAGATGAACATGAACCAAGGACGAATATATGATTATGTTGAGAATATGGTGCATGAGAGAGGGATTAGAAGACCTGTGTTTATTGATGGGAAAGCTGGTACAGGTAAGACTTTCCTACTCAATGCTATATGTTTGTTAGTCAGAGGCTCCCGGTTGATTGTTTTGCCTTGTGCAACAACTGCATTGGCTGGGCTGTTATATACAGGAGGGAAAACTGCGCACTCACTATTTCAAATTCCTGTAACTGAAAATAGTGTTGCTGTACACTCGATTGTTGAGGCCATGTCTGAGAAAGCGAGCTTGCTGATTGAATGCCATTTATTCATTTGGGATGAATTTGCAATGGCAAATAGAGCTGCAATTGAATCAGTGAGTTTGCTTCTACAGGAATTGTGTAGAAATGATGCTCCATTTGGAGGAAAATGTTTTGTGGCTGCATGCGACTTTAGGCAAATAGCACCCATAGTACCAGGTGCAGGGAGAAGTGCAACAATAGCTGCTTCTATTAAATCATCAGAGATTTGGAGAGCATTCATTGTTCACACGTTAGATGAATCAGTTAGAAATGCTGCGGACCCAGAGTTAGTAACATTAGTATCGTCCATAGGTGAGAATTGGCAGTCCAATGTTGCGACATTTGATTTGTTTGCACAACAACATCTATGGAAGAGGCATGAGAATTCTTATACCCCGCAGATATTATTTGTACGCCAACCTTGTGTGAAAAGAGAGCATTTTTATCTCCATTAAATGTGCATGTGGATGAGTTCAACAGATCTATTCTTGATCGTATGCCAGGTCTGGAAAAGAGATATTATTCTCAAGATTCCATAACTGAAGATGACCAGGTAATTCACACAAGCGGTCTTGCTAAAAATGAGTTCATTCACATCTATGATCATTTGACTTTGCCAAAACACACGCTTTGTCTTAAAGTAGGAGCTGTGTGTCAAATTATGAGATTGTTGGATGCGAGTAAGGGGCTTGTGAAGAACGTTAGAGTTGTCATACACGAAATGCACAACAGATTTGTGACTGTCCGGCTTCTTGGACATGACAACATGAGCTCAGAAAGCATACATGCGATTTGTCGGGCAGATTTTTTCCACCAGCCACCACGCTGCCCTTTTACGATACATAGGCGCCAGCTGCCGCTCAAGCTAGCATACTCAACGACATTCCACAGTTGTCTTGGTCTAACATTAGATAAGATAGTCTTGGATTTGCGAACAAATGTGTTTGCCCATGGGCAATTGTATACGGCATTGACAAAAATACGAACTAGAGAAGATGCACTGATCTTACAGAATGAGGCATTGCCGTCTGTAACGACTAGAAATGTTGTCTTTAGAGAACTCCTTGAATAGTTGGTAAACTTTTTGCCCATTCTTTGTGATGGATTTAAGATAGTTTCAATTCGGTTTTGAAAAAGCGTGTTGCTTGCGTTCACAACCGCTAGATAATTCTGGTGGCTGAGCTGTTCGTGTGTGCATCATGATGAGGTATTGTTGATCTGATCTCTTCTATTGTATATGTAAAGATTTTTATTTTGAAGAAATGTTGCAGTACAAATGACGCCGAAAACATAGGAAGTGGGAGAACAATTTGTCCATTGGTACAACTAAGTCCTTACCAAGCAAATTGGATAATTAAAGTAAAGGTAATGTGGAAAGGACCTCTACGAGAGTTTGAAAACAGACGAAGACCAGGCAAGGGGAAATTGTTTAATGTGGAGCGAGATAAGGATGTATGTAAAGTTCAATTGATTGGATTGTTATTTCCCATGCTTTGTGTATAGTTACACAGTCATCTTAATGTATACAGGGAACAGAAATTCAGGTAACAATGTTTGATGAGGCAGCTGACAAGTTCTACAGCAGATTTGAGTTGATGAAGGTAAGTTATAGGTCCATGCATAAGTTGGGGATTACGTCATGAATGGAGGTAGTCGTTGAATTTCTTTATCAACATGTAGGTGTACTACATCTCTAAAGGAGTTGTTCGGCCTGCGAACAAACGATACACAACCGTAAACCATGACTATCAGATAACGCTTGATGCACAATCAATAGTCGAGGTTGCCGTTGACGGTGATGGGAGTGCATGAGGTATGTTCATTTCTTGGTTATTGTAGTTCCTTATTCTAATCTGTTTCTTGTGAAGATTGAGTACTTCAATGTTCGCGCATGCATAACATTTATTGACCCAAACCAGCCAATGTGGTATGAGGCATGTCCAACATGCAATAAGAAGGTAAGTAAGCGAGAATCAGGATTCTGGTGCGAGAAATGTCATGCAGCTACTGAACCATTAAAGAGGTGAGAGAGATCTGATTTATTAATCCGTTTAAGTGGATGTGTGATGTCATTGTTATGAGCAGGTATATATTCCATGCAACATTGGGAGATGCAACAGGAGAAACTGTAGTTACTATCTTCAATAATGAAGGAGAACAAATCTTAAGGCAGACTGCAGATGAGATGTCAAAAATCAGGGATAATGTAAGATAAGATTGGAGTGACATTTTCCTGATCATTTCGTGATAAAAATTAACTGGTTGTCAATTACAGGAGAATAATCAACAACCATATTACTCTCTCCTTATGGAGCATCTTTGGATTACCAAAATATTCCGTCTGAGCGTAGTTCAGACAGAGTACAATGGATTCAAGAGTCACAAAGTTGTAGTTCGAGAAATCATAGCTATAGATTGGGAAGCTGAATCTGAGGTTGTCATAGATGGAATAAAGAGGTCTAAAATGAGATTGGGAGGAAAGTTCAATCAGTTAGATTTGGAGTCTCCAGTGGACAACGCATAGTTATGGATTACATAAAGTAGCTGCAGCTCTGTTGTCATCGACCTAAGTAAGTAGTTAATTCGAAGTTTATACTATGCCATCTATTAAAAACTTCGACTTTTTCTTGTGAAGATGTCTTCATGTTTGAAATTTCGTTCTCAAACTCTATCTGTTTTCTTTATGAAGCTGCTTCCATTTTGAAATACATATAAATAGAATCAGCCATCAGAAACATGTTACATTTGTGCATTGAAGTTTTTAGGCCATTGATGTTAGTCCTGTGCCTCCTGGTACAGGACTATTCATGCATACGTCAGACCAGGTCAAGCTCAAAGATCCTCAGTCAACCACGGGTCAGACATCCAAGCATCCACAGAAGACTAAGCAGGCCACGCAGTCAAAGCCTTTGGCTCCCGTCAAGAGGCGCCGCTCAGACAAGTGACGGCCCGTCACTTTGCCCAGCGTCGGTCGGCGTGATTCTAGGCACTTCAAGAGGCACCGCCAACATTCCTCCATCGGCCTCCTTCCAGGAGTCGGCACCGAGATCAGTCAGAGTGTCTATATTGGGCCCAAGGCCATTGTACTATATATATGAGTAGAGTTAGCTCATAAGTTTTTAGATGAGTTTTGAGTCTTGTCTCCTTTCAGTTTTCTCTCTATTACGAGAGCTCATGTATTTTCATCATTGATATCAAGGAAGCTTATCACCTTTCTTTCATTTGTTCTCTCTCTTCTTTTTTCTTCTCTTTGAAGAAATCCGCGTGACATAGTCCCCGGACTCTCTGTTAGATCCACGGGTCCTCCACGAGGGCTGTCTTCGAGTTCCCGAACCCGGACCCCAAACATTGTCGCCATTGCCGGGTCGATTTTTCCTACTTTCATTAATGCCATGTCGCCGCAATTTCACGCCCGAGAAGAACTCCTTTCTCGAGCGGCATCTCGCTTGGAGGCGCCATCGGCGTCGAAAGCGTTTCACGACATGTATGGATGCGCTTATGACATAGAGGCGGCCATCTTGATCTAGGGCTCGATCAGCGCCACCCACCCCCTCGTGTCCGGTCTCGTCCAGGTTCCCCGCCCCAAAGCGTGCAAACATTGCTCACAACCTCGGTCCCCTCATCATTATCGGGGCCTTATCCGGCTCAACCTTCTCAACCATACTTTCATACCCCCTGAACATGCCTACATCCATCATTCTTCAGCCCATATCGCCACTTCGCCGCCATAACCATCCTCTCCCGGGTGGGTGCGGCTATCCACATGTCTCCCTTTATTTTGCCGGGAATATCCTTTCCCACGTTTCCCATCCTCTTCCTGTTTACAACCTTACGGATCTCAAAACCAATGCTCGGCTACTTGGGTTTCTCAACTGCCAGCCACCCCTTCATCGAGGTCCGTCGGCACAATGCCAAATCCACCTCAACCTCAATATTCTCACTATCTGTTCCAGTCCCAAAGACACTTTCCCATCTACCTTTCGGACTCAAACCGACTTATCCCACCTTTGGCAACCACGAAAGGCAAACCCGTTAGACCAAAGTGCTCAGGCCCACATGGAAGAATTTGAGGCTCTAGCTGTCCTCAATGGGCACGCCGCAACCTCAACTGAAATTTCACATCTTTTCCACCACCTTTGCGTGGCTCTCCTCATCAATGGCTCATGTCCAACAAAGCCATTGGAAACAAGACTGGTCCGAAATGCGACCGCTTTTACGTCTCATTACGGGACCACGGATGATGATCAACTTCATCTAAAAGCAACTCAATGAATCGCAACAAGAGCCCCACCTGAGTCTCCGCCTCGGGATTTTGCGGATCGACTTCACATTACGGCCGATTAAGCTCAAGGAGTACCCTACCGCAGCCGTTTTTGGTCCGGTTTCTCCAAGGACTTCCTCCCGCTATTCGACTCATGACTGAATATCTGCGTCCCAAAAACTTTGGACCGGGCTATCGACCTTGTCAATCACTCCGCCAATGTTTCCTCCCCCCCGTGGCTCTTCAAGAGCTCCCGCTTCATTCCACCTGTCATGGTTCCACAAACGGTACGCTCAGCCTCAACACGCTAATCCACAAATCAAATCGGTGCCATATTTGCAAATATCAAGGCCATTTGGCCAATGAGTGCAACTCCACCAATGGCCCACCTCATTGCAAGCGATGCAACATGTGCAATCATGCCACCGGAAGAGTGCACTCGCGACTCATCCCACACCGTCCGCAACAAAATGGTTTATCAAGTACAAACCACACCTCGGTCCCAAACGCACTATCGGCTGACCACCTCTTGAAAAAGTGCAGCCCACGCGAACTCTATCGGCGAATGGGACCAACCACGGGGGGATCCAACCAACGACCTCCTTTTGATCCTTCTAAAGCTCGGTGCTATCACACATCAAGAATGGGGTCATACCACCACGGCGTGCCCTCAACTTCCACAAGTTCAGTCCAAACTGCGGCACAAATCAGACCACATCGGGTCCGTCTCACGGCTTACCAACTCTGGCTTGCTAATGGCAAACAAGGCCCGCGACCGATTCTCAAGAAGCCCCCAAGAGCGCCTCGGCAATCACGCTATCAACCCGGCTCCAAAGAATCAACCTCAATTTGGATCAACAAGCCCAAGAGGAAATATTTCAGCCCTTAATCCTCCCGTGCATAGTCAAATTGGGTTGGTCTAGTTTCACGCCCATCCAAGGCATCACGTCCCTTCACTATTCTTCCGGCGGACACGCGAACCCGCTTTGCGGTTGACACCCTTCCTCATGAGGACCAACAGGGTTCACTTTGCACCCCGACTTAGAAAAGCTCATGCCAAATGTCATGCCCAAAGTTCGCCAAAGCATTTTGAATCTCATGCAAGCAGCTGAAGGCCGCACATTGGCAAATGTTCATGCCACCACTCGAGCTCAACAAAGACATGATCCACCTTCAACATCTCAACCTCCACGCTCTCAGACATATCCCAATATTGCAGCCGAGGTTGACTTACTCAAAGAAGTTGCTGCTTCCCTGCCACGCACTCCCGCACCAGTGGAACCAGCAGATCCTTTTTCTCATGTACCTCTTGAACTCCAAGAGGAGCTTGCCAAGATCAAAATTCCCTTAAGCTTGGCAACCATTTTAAAACTCGTCACCGCTCTCAAGGACCAGTTACCACTCCCAAACTGCTTTTTTAGTTGGGGCTGGCTACCTCTACCCCCACGGTCCATGCAACGGTGGGAAATCGACAAGTCAACCATGTTCAAATCGATGGAGGTAGTGCGGTCAATCTCATCACGGACAAACTCCGCAAAACAAATGGGCATCACACAACTCTTTCGTGCCCCCATATGACATCAAATTGGCTAATGGCCATATCACGAGACCTCAAGGCCACACCTATTCTACACATCAACATTGGTGATCTCCGCTTTCCCATGGAATTTGGAGTTTGGAAAGTCGGGTGAAGATCCAGGTGACTATGAAATGCTTTGGTGGGGAGACCCTTTCTCCGCCAAGCAAAGAGTATCCATTCTTGGGCCCACGGACGCTTAGTCATCCTGATGGTCATCTCAATGCCACAATGGACTTGCAAACAGCCGGATCATTTCCGCTGACAATGCGAACCCTCTCTCGCATTAATCGATTCTCAAGACGCCGTAATATTTATCAAGTTCAGTGCTACCCCCCCGTCACGCCTGCCCCCCTCCCTACCGATATGCCGATCCTTGGGGAGAAATGACTTTGATCGTGACTCGGTCGGCTGCCTTGCTTGACCCCTCACCGCTCCTTGCAATCGAATCCAACGCTGTTGATCACTTTTCGATAAGGACACACCAGCAAACTGGCCTGATGTACATGCCGGCCATGAAGCAACCAATCGCTAGATGACACCGAAAGCAACCTCTCTTTTTTACCACGCAAGTGCCACGCGATCCGTTATGCTCCAACCTCCTCGCACACATTGTCCAGATAATCGGTCATACCCCATATTCGGACTCACAAGTCGAAATGGTGGATGTTGGCAACAATCAACCCGTCCTCAGATTGCTACAAACCTTCCGCTACTTATCGTATCAGGCCGCCACGCCTTCAAAAATTCAAACACATTTTCGCCGAGTTACAAAGATCTCATGGGAATCAACAAAAGCTTGGGGAACTCACCATTCCTACCAAATCGATGCACGACCGGTGTAGCAACGGCATGCATGTGCTCAACCCTAATTACCGCGGATCGCCAAGGCGAAATTGACAAACTCCTTGCTTTGCAGTTTGATCTATGAGGTCAAACATTCTCAATGGGTGAGCCCTATCGCCATTGCCCTTAAGCACAATGGTAAGATCCGCGTCAGGTAGACTATCTAAAACTCAATCGTGCCACGGGCGTGATCATTTTCCACTTCCTTCCTTCACGCACCAAGTTCCGAAGAAGTGGCCGGACATGAGATGTACTCCTTTATGGATGGTTTCTTCCGCTACAATCAGATCTCCATCAAAGAATCTGATCAACTCAAGACCACTTTCACCACCCCGTAAGGCACTTTTTTGCCTACAAGGTGGTTCCTTTTGATTATCCAACTCTCCTTCAACATTTCAACGCATCATGCTCTCCGTCCGCTTTTCATGATTTCATGAAGGAAAATCCCTTCTTGCAAATTTTTCAAGATGACTTCTCTCGCCTCTGAGTTCCATGGCTGACCATTTGGATAAATTGGAACTCGTCTTTTCTAAATGTGATGAGTCCGCATTAGTCTCAATCCTCGAAATGCACCTTTAAGGCCACTTCGTGTTCTTCTGTTAGGCCATGTTGTCGCTAAGCGTGAATCACCACCGATCCCCGCCAAAATCGGTTGTGTGCTAAAAGCTCAAGCACCAGCCAATATCAAAGAGACACGCTCTTTCCTCGGAAAGGTCAATTATTACTCCACCTTCATACCGGATCGGCAGCCCATTGCGGATCCCATTCATAAACTCACGGGTGATCTAATCCACCGGGCTTGGAATTCCCGGCGGAAGTCGCTTTCAACAAATGAAGCTTTTGCTTACTCGGGCACCTGTACTTGTTCCTCCTCAATGGGACAAGCCCTTTCACGCTCATGTCGATGTCTCGGCGTTTGCTATTGAGCTGTTCTTTCAAGAATATGATGCGCACACTGATAAACCAATTAAGCTACGCCAAATTTAAACTCAATTCGCTGAAGCGCAACTATTACGCCCCGGAGCGTGAAGCTTTGGGTCTCATTTTTTTCGCGGTCCAACGCCTGGCATTACCTTTTTGGGCAGTCAAATCAAGTTCTTTGTGGACCACCAAGCACTTCTCTATTTGATCAACAAATCCACGCCCCACGGGTCGCATTGCTCGTTGGGTCCTTCTTCTCCAAGAATTTGCTCCTTTTGAAATCGCTTCATAAGGCCGGAAATCTCATGTCGTCCCGGATTATCTTTCACGCGATACACGATGATCCCTCAACCGAGTCTCGGGCGCCTTTCCCCGATGCTCAGCTCTTTTTAGTCGCGGCAACACCACATTGGTTCCATGATTTTCAGCAGCACCTCCTCACGGTGCTCTTCCACCGGAAGATGAGACGCCTCTCTCCGCCAAGGCGACAATCCCGTCGCCATCAATTTCTCCGAGAGGTCCGCGGACTACACCATGGTTGCCGACATCTCTACAAAAGGTAAGGACACCATCCTTCGACGCCAGTTCTCCCTCATGAAGTTCCGGACATTGTTCGAGAAGCTCATCAAGGGCTCTCGTGGTGGTCATTTTCATGGTGACACCACGGCACGCAAAAATTCTTCTTGCCGGGTATTATTGGCCCACGCTCTTCAAAGATGCTCACGCCACGCCCGACGCAGACGCTTTGCCACCGGGTGGGGTGGGGCACGCCCGTGACGCTCTTCCCTTGACGCCAGCCGCCACGCCCACTTCCCTTCAAAGAAATGGGGAATGGACTTTGTGGGACCTATCGACCCTCCTACGCTTTTTTCGTGTCTCGATACATCCCGGTTCTCACCGACTACGCCACCAAATGGGCGGAAGCTTGTGCACTTCCAGCAAACACCGCCGTAAAGCACAGCCCAGAGTCCTCTATCAACAAATCATCACGCTGATTCTACGCCCCACCTGAGTGGGTCGCTGATCGTGGTGTTCATTTCATCAATCATACTATCAAAGAGCCGACGGATTATCTCTTGATACATCATCACAAGAGCACACCTTACTATCCTCAAGGCAATGGGTTGGTAAAAAGCACCAACAAAACTCGGTCACCATTCTCAAGAAAATTTGTGACGCTTCCCCATCGCATTGGCAGACAAAAACTTCCTACGCTTCTTTGGGCCTACAATACTTGTTTCAAGATTGCTACGGGTCACACTCCTTTTAAATTGGTTTATGGTCGAAAGCTCTCATGCCCTTTGAATTCATTCTTCCAACACTCGGGTTTCAACTGCTACTGCTCATAATCCACCACCAACTCTCAAAGAACGGGTCTATCAATTAGAAATCAGTTGGATGAACTTCGCAGGATGCTTATATTCGTGTTCTTCATGGACAACAGTTGCAAAAATCTTTACATGACAAACGTTTGAAGACAAAAACATTCAAACAAGGAGATTTGGTTCTTCTTTATGATTCCGTGTACAAAAATTTTCCTGGGTAAACTAAAAGTTTCGCTGGCTTGGCCCTTATCAAATTGTTCAAGTGGTTCACCAAGTGTTTTCCAACTCACTGAATTAGATGGCACTCCATTACCTACATTAGTTAATGGTTTTCGCCTCAAAGCATTTCAAAGCACACGTAAAGTGAACATCCCAACACGAGAAAATTCCGAGAATCAAACACCACGACAGAGTGACTAGAAAGGCGGTAGATTATATTATAGTGGAGAATTTTTACAAAATGTGGGCGCAGCCCAAATATTTCCGCTATGGGCACCGCCTATATACAAAAAACGGGCTCGAGCCCTATCTACTAAGTCCTAAGAGAAAAACCCTCTACTCCCAAGGAGCAGAGGTGATGCGAGAGGAGATGGTAGAGGTTCTGCCGGATCCCAAATAAGGTGCGTAACCACCTCCATCCCGTTGGTCTTCGGTCGGGATGTTCAGCCATCCCGCACACCAGCCGCCCATGCGAATGCCACGGTTGTGGCAGCCGAAGATCCGAGCAGTTCATCTTACGGTGATCCACTCCCCGATTCGTCGGCATGGTGCAATCTTCGTTCAAACCAAAGAAGCCATCTACCGCGCCATCGGATGCCTTCCTTTCTCTCGGTTAAATCTTATATAGCCAACCGAGGACCTCCTTGTCGGCGTGGACCAATCACACAAATCACCAACGTGGTTGCAATGCAAGGTCGCTTTTAAAAAGAGAATCTGTTTTACCGCCGCATATCTAGCCATGGTACCTTGACACATTCCTTTTAATGATATCCCACTTGAGTTGCCGCGATTGAATGCCATTCCTTCTTTTCACGCCCGTAACATTAATGGGTGTCCTTTGCCATCTGTCACATCCGATCTTTCTTTCACGCCTCATCCTCACCGGTCCATTGTTTCTCCCTTACGTTTTTGGGGACTTAGCCAAATTTTTGCCTCTCAATCCCCTTCTTCGCATCTCTTGACACACAGCATCATCAGCGATTCTGTTTCACCTCTTCATACCTCTTCACCTCCAATTGTAAGCCTAAAACAAACCTTTTTAGTTCCTCTGCTTCATCCTCCTGCTCGACTTTCGTCTTCCGCCTTTGGCATCTCTCTTAGTTACACAAATCATTCTCACTTGCTGCCCCCACGATTTTCTACACTTCAAACTCTGCTCCTCAAGGATCCGGCCCTTTTTTGCATCATGTATCCTTCTTGGCCCACTTTCCTTGAAGCCCTTGTTGGCCCAATAAAGATGTCATTTGAGCGACACCGACTTTCTGAATTTTCTCAAATGGAACTTGGCTCAAATCACCCTTGATTCGCGGATTCATCGCCAATATTGTTATGACCGCGGGTACACCACAGTGGTCGATGGCACCACTATTTCATTCACTCAACATTTGATTTAAAGGTATTTCATATTCCCTTGCACACTCCTTGTGTATCATGAGTGCGCTATACGGATATTGATGTCACAGAGTTTGGTGCACTCGCTTATCACGCCAATGTCCATCGCCCCGGCCAATATCGACAAGCCTCATGAGACCTTTGTAAAATTTTTGTGGCGCAAATTCCCGGGTATTCTATCAAGAACACCCATATCAATAAGCCTTTCTATAACCTGGTCCTTCACACTACACACTCCAAGCACCACATAGATTGGCCCCAAATGATGTTCTATCGTCTTCTCCAAGAAATGGACCGCCTTCGGGTACCACTTCCATTTCTCGGAAGTTTCGTGGAGGGCACTTTCAAGCCCTCATCCGCCATTACTTCCCTCCCACACCACCAAATTCTCATACTTCCACTTTCGGCCCCTTCCAGTCAATCACCAAGTTGGCACATCACGCCCATCTTCCCCTCGGTCATGACCACAGGGCCACACTCATGTCACCGCTCTCTTCCTCCGCTTCCACCATCCACTTCACACCATTTTTCACACACCTCCCACACCGTGGCACAGCCAATTCCACCACCACAACACCCTCGTCCGGGCTTGTTGTATCAAGATCGCCAGGATGCTCAAGGCTGTGCACTTAAGTTCTGAGGAATCCCAAGACGCCTTATGAGCGGGTTCAACGGCACTAGAGGCCTCAGAGGGCATTACACCAAGACCTTCAAGCCGCAATCGCCCAAGTTGCAACCTTGAGGCCAAACTTCAAGACAAGCATGAAGCTCTCTTACAGGCTCATGCGGATCTCAAGAATACACAAGCTCAAGTCAGCCAACTTGCAGATCAGCAGGCTCAGCTCCAGTCCGAAATTCAGACTCTCTTGGAGCACAACAAGTCCAAAGCTGCTCTCCTGAGTACCAAGGATGAAGATATTGCTAAACTCAATGCCTTGTACTTTCGAACGTGTGGAAAACTTTCGACTCAAGTTCAAAATCTTTCAGCCCGAGATGCTCAAGTTGCCTCCTTGACGGCTCAGCTTTCTACACAGACCTCTCAGATCACCTCTCTTCAAGATCAGCTTACAGAGGTGCAGAAACGTAAAATACTCGATGACGCTTGAGATTGCCGTGCTTCGTCTCAATACACCGGGGAAATCTTCCTCCCAGGTCAATCCTTCTCAGAAGCGGGTCCGTGACCAGTCACGCCTCCTACTTGAAAAGGACAATAGGATCCGTGATCTCGAACAACAGTTGCAGCAAGCTATTCAGTCTGCGGATGAGGCTCAAACCAAACTTGACGCCCAGACTTCAATTCTTCACAGAATGCCAGTGGACTTCCCAGCTCCCTCCTGCTATCATGATTATGTGGTTGCTCGACGCCACCTCTTCCTTTCAAAGTGGCACGCAGCTGATGGCCCCCTGCGGATATCCCATCGGCGATCTTGATTTTTCTCGGATTTGGCCAGAACTCTCCATCGAAGACAAAGGGTTGTGTTGTGCCCTTGTTGTCTTTGATCTCATACACTGTGCCGATCCCGACTTTCTCACTTTCCGCGTGGTTCAGCCCATGGCTTATATTTTTCATGATTTCTATCTGGGTGATACACAGGAAAATTTTGGCAATGGGCCACGCCAACTGTTCCAGGGTGACCCCACTGCGCAATGGGTGCTTCAGGATAACAATCCCTATCTTGCGGATCCTGCTCAGACCCAAACTTTTCATCAGGAGTACATGCCTGAGCTTGCAAATCATTTATCTCTCTGGCAAGCGGAAGCGCTGCAACAAATCAGGAAGTATCTCGGACATCCCGAAGATCTTCCTTATGCACAAGTCTATATGCAGCACCTCGCTGGTTACAATCAGTTACAGGCTCTGTTGGATAGCAAGACGGTCCCCACAGGATGGGATAGCCCTCCTGTCAACTCTCAGCTCTCTGCTTCTCTTTGGGATCGCTGGTGTCAGGCACTGGATCCAGATCTTGTCAGTCAATTCAGTGGAGATCGCCAAGAACCCACGCCCACGGGCATGGTTCCTTCTCCCTATGCTTCCCTGGGTGTACCTCCACGCCCCAGGTTCCTGACTTCTGATTGGCGCCTTCCTTTTTGGACCAAGGTCATGGATGGTCATGCAGGCTGGACACCACCTCAGATCTCGACGGATCTCCGGTGGGATCCACGTTTTGTTCGCCGATCACATTGGGAAGAAGGTGCTACTCTGGACAACACCACAAATTGGATCTACATTGCTAATGAGCGTGGTTGGCAACAGCCCGCGGATGCGCTTCATGGTCTCAACACCTTCTTGCAGAACGCCTCCACCTCACCTGATCCTTCTGTCCATCTTCAAGCAGGATTTTGCGCTGCCCTCAAATGCATTTTGCTCAGCTCCTTAAATCGGCAGGCGTCCCCATTTTTCATTTGCCGAATCCAAATGCCGCTCGGTGCTTTTGGCCTTCGTGACTGTCTCCTCATGGAGTGTCAAGACATTTCTTCAGAGCCCACGCCGCACTTGAAGACATGGTACGCCTCGCTTTTCTTATTGATGCTGATCCCCGCCTTTGGCCAAGACACACCTCAAGCTCTTCAATCACGCCAAGATCTCATCGGCCAAGTACCATAATGGAGCCCGATCCTCACTCCCTGAGGATCACTTTCAGATCGATGGCTTCCCCGCCCTCAAACTCTTCCTCCTTTTCTTCACTCGAGTGTCGTTTGGTGGGGAAGTGTTAGTCCCAGCCTCTCTGATGCGGGGACTATTCATGCATACGCCGGACCAGGTCAAGCTCAAAGATCCTCGATCAACCACGGGTCGACATCCAAGCATCCACAGAAGACTAAGCGAGCCACGCAGATCAAAGCCTTTGGCTCCCGCCAAGAGGCGCCTCTCGGACAAGTGACGGCCGTCCACCGCCTCGTCGGCCACAGTGATTCTAGGCACTTCAAGAGGCACCGCCAACATTCACACAGAATCGCCTCCTTCCGTGAGAGCTCCAAGACCGGTCGATCATCCCGGTAGTCTATATTGGGCCCAAGGCCATTGTACTATATATATGAGTAGAGTTAGCTCATAAGTTTTTAGATGAGTTTTGAGTCTTGTCTCCTTTCAGTTTTCTCTCTATTGCGAGAGCTCATGTATTTTCATCATTGATATCAAGGAAGCTTATCACCTTTCTTTCATTTGTTCTGTTCTCTTCTTTTTCTTCTCTTTCAGCAAATCCCGCGTGACATAGTCCCCCGGACTCTCCTGTTAGATCCACGGGTCCTCACAGAGGGCTGTCTTCCAGGAGTTCCCGAACCCAGACCCCAAACAATTGAGATACTACAATTTCCAAGAATGCATGAAGTCATCTTCCAGCTTTTACTTAAGATCTATCTAAGGTAATAATATATGTCTATGTTATCAGTCTGATGGAAAATGTTAATAGCTCTTTCAAAACATATGTGATAGTTTAGACAAGGAGGATGAAGTTGTTGGACACCATTATATTCTTGGATATATGCCTTCTGTCTCAAGGTATGTGATACATCCAAGAATGTTAGGCATGTGCAGGCCAGCAGGACTACAAGCAAATAAAATGGATCTGTGTTTTTGTTGCACTTGCTGAAAATGTTCCAAGGTCCTTGATAACCAACACTGCAATTATTGCCTTCAAAGATGCCAAGATTACAGTTAAAAATGTCTTGGTTTCGAAGTAATAAGAAGCCTTTGAAGCCTTATAAAAATTTTCCTTGCTTTAAAGTTGGCTATCAAATCTACTATCTTGCATACATAGTTGCTCAGAAATAGTGTCAACTCAAGACAACTTTCTACAGGAATAACATAGAGAGAGATTATTTAACATATCCGTATGTATATTGGAATCCATAAGGCATTGATTTGGATGTTGAAGACTTACTACTCATTCATTGTTTTTTGCTCACAATATTTCCTTAATGATTACATGGTCGCAATACACAACTCCTCTTAAATTACTTCAATTATAATCGTGTGTGATTACCTATTACATCATGGGGATCAATTTTATATATGCATGACATTAAGCCTACCCATTCTGTAACATTTGTACGTTCTATTACTCCACATTAACTATACGATGGCCAAAAATGTTGTATACCAGTATTTCAGTCCACAAGGCATTGATTTGAAAGTTAACCTCTTCTAAACTATGCATGTTGATGTATCTCGGAAAAAAAGATACGATAATCCAGTCCCTAAATTATCTAGTGATTTCATAAAAACACACCGATAATAGCATTATCATAGTTGTATAAAGAGAAAATGCAATTATGGTTAATAAGGCATCGAAAATTTTAATGCAATTGATAGTAGACTAGCAAAGAAAGGAATATTAGGAGAAGATTTGAGGGCTTTGAAGTTACATAGCTTTCATTTTCACTAGATGTGCCATAGGTTATAAGTCGTGGTCTTTTTCGTGTATTGCCTTCATTTTAGAGAATAGACGTTTGAATCCATATCCCACGTTGCCTTTTTGTATGGAGTGATTTGGTGACACAGGATCTTAGTTTTTCCTTTTATGGATGTTTTCTATCATATGTTTGCAGGGCATGAACTTCGCGATTTGTAGACCAAGTGGAATTTAACGATTGTCCTTTAAGTTTTAAACTTTGGTTGATGTTTTTGGCCGACGCTACTTCGTTGTAATTATGTAAGTTTCGTGTGGAAAACCTCATTTCCATGTGTGGATCTATGATTTGGCTAAATTTCATGTGAAGATGTTAGCAGAAGCCTGTCGTGCCTGAGTATGTTGGACAAATAGATATGTTGTTTCAATCGCCGTTTATCATACGACAATGGCATGTTTGGAAGATTGTTGCCAGAGATATTTTGTTCATCCAATTCTTATTTGTTTATGGAGTTCATTCTCTAAGAAGTATTTGAGTTTCCCATACTAACAAGTCTATCAAACTAGTTATAAATAGTATCATCTGGGCTTTGGCTATGTTGCGATGATTTGAGATAATACCCAACGTGCACAATAAAGAGGTGATTTATTCGACAAAATTTGCTGAGCGCACACAACATTTTAGATCTATAACTAACAGATGTTAGTCTAAATTTGAAAAAGATTTTGGTGGCATGCTAGCAAAGAATGATAAGCCTTCTGCAAACATTGGTGGGATCATTTAAAAGAATGTATATAATTCTTATATACTAATTGACATGTAGAACATTATAAGAGACACTTAAAAGTCGAGGCCTTTTGTAATTGAAAATAAAGGATCATATTGTCATCGAAAGATATAGTATTGAAGAATAGGTAGACGACCTAGCTCAAAGTTGTGAAATACAACACGTATCAACTTTCTAAACCAAATGTTAGGAAAAACTCACATTGCATGGTTGACCTTGCTCCATACTTTTAAAAAATTCCTAGCGTGTCATGAGGCAATGTTCGTTGCTTCTAAATGCACTCACATAGTTTGAATCACCATTTTTTAAAAAGAAGGCAGATTATTGAAGCCTGTTAGTGAAATAGATATATTCTCTCAATCATTGTCTACTATGCAGTGATGACATCGTTTAAGCACTATGATAGTTTAAAAAGAAAATGCAATTATGGTTAATGAGGCATCGAAAATTTTAATGCAATTGATAGTAGACTAGTAAAGAAAGGAATATTAGGAGGAGATTTGAGGGCCATGAAGTTACATAGCTTTCATTTTCACTAGATGTGTCATAGGTTATAAGTCGTGGTCTTTTTTGTGTATTGCCTTTATTTTAGAGAATAGACGTTTGAATCCATATCCCAAGTTGCCTTTTTCTATGGAGTGATTTGGTGTCTGAGTCTGTCGGATAAATAGATATGTTGTTTGAATCGTCGTTCATCATACGACAATGGCATGTTTGGAAGATTGTTGCCAGATATATTCTATTTATCCAATTCTTATTTGTTTATACAGTTCATTCTCTAAGAAATATTTGAGTTTGCGATACTAACAAGTCTATCAAACTAGTTATAAAAAGTATCATCTGACCTTTGGCTATGTTGCAATGGTTTGAGATAATGCCCAATGTGCACAATAAAGAGGTGATTTATTCGACAAAATTTGTTGAGCGCACACAGCATTTTAGATCTATAACTAACAGATGTTTGTCTAAAGTTTAAGAGGATTTTGGTGGCATGCTAGCAAAGAATGATGACACATAATGCGAGATGTGAAAGGAGGCTGGTGGCTTTGTCATTCATTCCCTCTCATTCTGGACTGCTTACGATGAGCAAGATATGCGTAAGATGGGAGGGCACCTATTGTTGAAGAGAATCCCTTTCCGTTTGACATAAGAGAAAAGATGAAAACTAAAATTTGAGGCCTTTCGCAATTGAAGATAAAGGATGGTATTGTCATCGAAAGATATGGTATTGAAGAATAGGTAGACGAGCTAGCTCAAAGTTGTGAAATACAACATGTATCAAGGATCTAAACCAAATGTTAGGAAAAACTCACATTGCATGGTTGACCTCCCTCCATACTTTTAAAAGATTCCTAATGTGTCATGAGGCAATGCTCATTGCTTCTAAATGCACTCCCATAATTTGAATCACCATTTTTTAAAAAGAAGGGAGATTGTTGAAGCCTGTCAGTGAAATAGATATGTTCTCTCAATCATTGTCTACCATGCAGCGATGACATCATTTGCATGTGTTTAGAAGTCAACGTTTTGCATGTCTAATACTTTATGTTATTGCTCAAATAGATAAGAGACCCCTTAATAAGAAATGTGTGATTATCTTGATCTCGGATTAAGCTCAATCTTATTTGCAAACTAAGGTTCTAAATGATAATAAATATTTTTTCGCCTTTGAATTTAGTACTTGGGTCGTTAAATTTGGCATTGGATTTCTGATGAGCCATGTAGTATATTATTCGATTGCAGAATGATATCTTAGTTACTTTGTTTACTGTGTTTTCTCTTCCTTTAGATTGATGTTGGATGCCTCTCAGATGTCCCAAATCTATCTAATTGACACATGTGTTTGAATTTTTCATCTATTAAACCTACATTTTAGATTATAGATTTAGTAACAAATCTAATTATTAACGTCAGAGGACAGTTCATTCTGACCCAATTGAATCATAGGGAATATTTATGTAATATTGAGTGAACCTTGAATAATCTAAGGGATGTTAATAGACTATTGGAGCATCTAAGCCCACTTTTGTGGAATCTTACAGAATCTAAGATGATCTTAGAGAAACATGCGGGTGCAACAAACTTAAGAAACTGCCAAGAGTGTTGAAAAATCATAGATAAAACTCAAATTGTTGTGATAATGCAAGAACTCAAAGCTGATGCATTTATTTACCTGTCTAAATATTGGCAATTGCTTAGTAACAAAGCCATCATCCTCCTTGCTAAAATCCCGATCCAAATAGTAGAAAAAAATCCATGGAAATCTTATGGAATGTAAGAGACTTTTGCACCATCCTCATATACATAGGCAGTATGCAACTTACACACCATTGTCTCATTGAACTTTAATAGCGGAATTGGAAGTACAATTTCCATTAGAACATTTGAAACCTAGGGAAATTTTAGGGTATTTAGAAAAGCAGCGAAGGCATCTAAGGCAAATTGTTTAGACGAGGTAAATTTTGAGAGGAACCATAGTAGAGGAAAGTTGCATGCTAGCTTCTTGTGGATATTTCATGTGTTCCGTATCTTTTCTAAAAGTATGTTTGCTTATGTTCAATTACGAAACAATCACAATAATGTAGTGGTAACTTAATGAGCTGGAGTCTTACAAACAGAAATATATAGTAACGTTTGCTATCTTGGAAGTTGAATAATGATCCATAGCCAAGGAATTTGTTAGGAGTCGGACTCGATTTCACATTGCTTCGAGTCCCCAAAATTGACAAGTCCCTTTTTCCTCAAATATTTTGAAACTCCTATTCATTACATCAAAGTTTTGCTACATCATTTAATCTCGTGATGGACATTTGGTTATTTGATTTGGCATCGTTAAATTCACTGATGGTTGTTATTTATACAGTTATTATATGTTTTCTTTAGCAATTAAAGCCAGATTAAATAGAGTTGATTTAGGGAAGCAAAAGAACCGAGTACAAAGTACGCGATGGTTCTGCAAATATCTATTTGGTAAAAACAAGTGTTCATGAAAAGATTCGTTCATTGAAATACCTATTTTCTTTCGTGAAAAGCAAGCGAGGATATATGTCTCATTAAATGTCAATTGCAAGAGCGGCATTTTTAACTCCTAGTAGATGCTGCTGACATGTCCACATATCACAAAAACATCAAATGCCAAGTTGCATACATTTTGAAAGGTTTTCTTAGAGCTTCATAGGATATCCAGATAGAATTGGATGTACAAAATATCTCTGGCAACGATCTCTGAAACATGCCATTGTCGTATGGTAGACGACAATTGAAACGTTTCCTTGGGCATAATGTATGGTAGTATATTATATTCGACGAAAGGTTGACTTTTGGGAACGACTCAATCTCCCCCTAATATTCCTTTGTTTGCTAGTCTACTATGAATTGCATTAAAATTTATGAAATCACTGGGTAATTATTCTCTAGGTTGTGATTAAATAAACATCATGCAATTTAGGGACTGCATTATCATATATTTTTTTCTTGCTAAACTATTCTAATATTTTTGGAGATTAAAATGAATTGCTATTGGACGAATAAATTTTTGTTACATTTATTTTCATTGTAATTCTTCAAAGATGCGGGAGCAACATTAAAGAAGTAACTATTAATACTCGCCATACATTCTAAATATTATCTATTACTTTTTGAAAGGTGATTGTATGTTAACTTGGTAGATCCGGGATATATCAACATGTATAGTTTAAAAGAGGTTTATGTTTGTGCTTCATATCTGTATCGATATATGAAGAAGTCCTTATAGATACATTTGTTGATATTGAGCCATACATTAGAGACATATATTGCTTAAATCATTTATGTACAATGCCCTAGATACTGCATATCCATTGATTGCAATTTGTATGAATTGAGGCACATGCAAATTCCTATCAATGGAGATACATGAGAATGTAATCTCCTATCTTGAATTCCAATAGCAGTTTCAAAAAGGCGTGTTTTAAGTATTTGAGGAATAACATAAAGTATTAAGACGAGGGAATTTGAATGAGGGGGAAGAAAAAAATTGCACCATTAATTTTGGTGGTCCGTATATTTGTGGTTCTGAAAAGGTCCCTTATTCGTGGTCCCTTATTATTTAAGGACTGTATGATTAAATCCATTGTATAATAAATCCTTTAAATCTCCTTGGGCGTGTGCTTGAATCCACTCAATGTTCCACTACATTGTTTGTAAATTTGAGCATCCAAAAGTCTATGTTGATCCCTTCATATGTGCCTTCTATAAATTCTACGAGTAATATGCAACACATTCTTAAAATTTAGACCAGCGATAGTGGACATAGGAGTTTACACAACGTTATCTAGGTTTTGTAGGTTAAGCTAACTAAATCCACAGTTTAAATTAACAGATAGAGAATATATTTTGTTTCCAACTGCACTTGTATATTTTCAAGAGTATTAGCTCGAATAAACTATACAACTAGACAAAGTAGATTATAAATTGTTGCACCTAAGATCACGATCACTAATTGTAAGTGCAAGGCCAAGATAACTGCAAAATACAGATCATAAGTTATTGTAGTCAAATAATCCAATCCCAAATTCCAAGTACAATGGCCAATATCGTGTACCAAGTCCGAATATGGTCTGAGGAATCCCATTGTAGGGAAGGAAAAAATCATAGGGCTGTGTTGTAGCACTTTTTTCCACATACACTTTCACTTAATTTCTTATGAATAATGGACATTACACAGAAAAGCAAACGGTACTAATACAACAATTAATGGAATTGAAATATTCCACAGAATTAAAGAGAATATATTCTAATAATGCCTTTTAGAAAACCAACTTTTTTAAGGTCCACCACTAGAGTTTTTAGCATGTGAAATAACAATAGCATACCAAAAATAGGCCTGTTAATACATAGTAATGTTCTAATAAAAAGCTCTAATTTTGCTCGAAGCTTGGATTTGGTGTCGCAACTCATAAACCAACCAGAGTCTTCACTTCTTGAACATAAATGTTGTGCTCCAGATTGTTGAGCCTTAGCAAGATCGTGAATCATATTTGGCAAAGTTATAGAAGCTAATGTCTCAAACAAAAATTAAGAACATAACATGTATTCCATTTGTTGTAAAACTCAGAAAGGCCAATTAGCAATCTCTTAATCTGCTTATTGTCAACTGCAGAATATGAACTTCGAAAAGAAGACCTTCGATGTCGAACTCAATGTGGCCTTAATAACGACTTAAAAATGAATAAATTGGAACGTCGTTATGAAGTAGGAGCATTGCAGCATGACATTTTGTAGATACATATTCTTACCCATATATCTTTAGGCTTGGTTGAATCCCTACAAAATTATCCATGCATGTGTGAAAGAGAGAGCTAATCTGACAGACGCTGAGGTGCGAAAGCATGGGGAGCAAACAGGATTAGATGGATCCGCTCAAACCAGGTGTCCCCTTTGATCGCGAGGTCAGAGTGTGCATCCAGCTATTCCGGGGAACTCCTTCATCGTGGAATTTGATCTGTTATTAACGTGGGATCACCAGTTCGTTGCGGCGGTTCTGCGGCTCAGTCGAAAGCCATGAAACAAGTTCGTGGTAACTTGAAACCAGAATCGGCACAATACCCTGAAGTTGCCGCTTCTGCTGAATCTGGTTCAGACCCTGATGCTGCTACTAAGTATTCATCGAATTGTGGGGCTAGGCCAACAGAGGCTCTTAAATAACCATAATATAGCCCACCTCCTATTGAAAAAGAAACCGTGGTTACTTACGCTGTACAACTGAGCAAATAAATAGTCAACCGGCTACCTCTCACAAAGAATCCACACAGAGCTTCCCTCTTTTCCACGGACCTAGAAAAAGAGCCTACCTACTGTACTTCAGGGCGTCAACTACATAGAAGGATTTTTGTCTCAGTTGCGCCTTTGAATTCAGTACTTGGGTCCTTAAATTTGGTATTGGATTCTTAATGAGCCATGTAACATATTGTTCGATTGCAGAATGATATCTTAGCTACTCTGTTTAGCCTGTTTTCTTTTTCTTTCGATTGATGTTGTATGCCTCTCAGATGTTCCAGTTCTATGTTCGTTGTTTTGCCCCCGCCTTGGGTTGCTTTGAGCTTACGCATTGAGTCTTATGTTAACAGTCCGAGGAGGATTTAGCCCTCAAGCAGCAATTGGAGCTCTATGTGAGGGAATCTCTAAAAATTTCCTTGCTTAATAAACTAGCAAGAATGCTGAAAAATCATAGATAGGACTCAAATTGTTGTCATAATGTAAGAACTCACAGCAAGCAATGGTTTAGTAAGAAAGCCATACCCCTTGGATGTATACGCCCAATTGTTAGAATTCTAAATGAATTCACTTCAATTATACGCATGCTAACTATGATCCTAGATTGAATTATGCAATAACATTCATAGGCAATTATCAAATGGAATATTCCTGTAAGAAGGCATCGTCAGTCATTAAGAATGATAGGGCATAGCTAGATATGTAATAATTACAATAGGATATTAAGCCTTCACTCTGTTTCGGTTCCTCTGTTTCTCACTTTACTTTGTCTTCTGTTAACTGAATTGCTCTCTCGCCTAATCGATCCGGCACTGTAAATCACTAAAGTTTAATGATGGCGACTGTGTTTCTCGTCGATGTCAAATTTGGCGAATTGCTGGTAAGCAACAGTTCTATTTCTTTATGTTATTCTCTCTCTTTTGGATCGCTCACGTTTTAGGCATACCGTAGGAGCTGGAGGGAGTTGCATTAGCAGCGGATAAGGAAATCACTGCTGTTGGTCCCAATCGAAAGAATTATTCTGTCTTCACGGTATCAGTCGGCAAAAGAACCTTCTTCGCCGAAGGATGGGAGCTTTTTTTGCGCGAAAACAACATAACTGACGGCATTGCTCTTCTCTGTTTCACATCAAATAATGGCACACAGTTGACAGAAGAGCTCTTGATGGGGCTTACCGTGTGAAACCTCTTGGTAATTGGGAACTTGGCGCCCCTAGCAATGATCCACCTGCTAATACAAATAAAAAACCTGAGCATGATGTTAATAATGATGTCCCTATGCATGTCGATGCTGAGAATCAGGTTTTCCTTACCGACGATGATTTATTCGGAGAAGAGGTGGAGGCCTAACCCTAATGATCCGCCTTGATACACGCATGTAAAAGCATTGACTATGCATGGGAAGTTGAAGGGATGCCTTCAACCATGTTGATCCCAAGTGACGTGGCCTCTCAATTACGAGACATGGTTGCTAATGAGGATAAAGATGATGATAATGATGAAGAATAAACTTATGTGTTTCGACCTAGTAAAATGTGTTCTGCTTGATTGTTTAAGAGCTGTAAAAATGTTCTTGCTATCTAGCTTAATGTATCATGCTTGCTAGCTTACTATTAGTTAAATATCTCATGTTTGCTAGTTTAAAATTCCCAAATTAGCTATTTTTTCTCAAATTAATGAATTGACGCTTTAGGTTGCGTAAATTTCTGTAGTACTCTTCTTCAAAATGTTTTTGGGTGACGATCGAGGAGGTAGAACATTTCCTATTGATGCTCTGCCATGTATCGTGCCTTCTTGCCCTTGAGGAAATCTTTGTAAATGTTTGATTTGCAACCTAGGACCAATTACTAACTTGAGCTGGCATTTAAGCTCCTTGCACTATGCATCAAACCACATGTTCCAAGGGATGAAGACCTTATTGTGCGCCTTCTCCCAAAATATCATTCTCCGTCACTAGACGAATTGTGACTAGCTTGTCAGTCTGTTCTTTCAATGTGGAAAGCTGAAGAATTTCCATTAAGTCTTCTGTTAGCAACTAGGCATCAGACTCCATTTGATTGTAATCTAGGCAGTGTTGAGGCATGTCGAAGTTCACTTGGGAGTGGGTCTACATAGGTTGCCAGTCTACCTCAAAAAAGGGAGGTTGATGATCTAAATCTATCTTCCACATCTTTGCCACTCCAAGATGGAGTATGGCACCTCTGACTACTGCATCTGCTTGTGCATAGATGACATCATAAGAAAGTTTAGACTATCTTATCTAATGTTAGGCCAAGACAACTGTGGAATGTCGTTGAGTATGCTAGCTTGAGCGGCAGCTGGCGCCTATGTATCGTAAAAGGGCAGCGTGGTGGCTGGTGGAAGAAATCATAGTTTCAATAGAAGCTTCGTTACTTCGATAATGTTGGAAACAAATCTCAAGTCTATCACATTAAACCTCGAATTGTAATTGTAATAAAGTAAGACTAGGGATTACCCATGTCCTTCATCTATATATACCTATGCATCATTATTGAATTTCCAAGATAGTAAACATTACTAAACATTTCTGTTTGCAAGGCTCGCCTCATTGGATGAAGCCCGACTGCCCAACCTTGCTTTGGCAGTGGCGATGGGCCCGCAGCGACTCAAAGCCTGCTGGAAAGACAAGCAAGCCTAGTGGTTCTCGCGATGGAATATGCAGGCACACAGATGTGGACCAGTGCATACACCGAAGGAACGCGCTGCCTTGAAGCAGTACTTGGATGCTTGCTTCATGGCCAAGCTTTGGGATGCAGAGGCCCTGTCACATGTCAAGGTGGCAAATTATCGACAGCAGGTTAATCCCATGCTCACGAGCGGCCCACACCACTACCTGCGCACCCATCTACCCATGAAAAAGCGCAGGGTGATTGCTTCCATTCGTACAGGTGCACACCACCTCCGCATTGAGACAGGGAGGTGGATTCGGGAGCCGCGTGAGGACAGAGTCTGTCAGTGCTGTCAACAGGGCGCCATTGAGGATGAGAGTCACGCCCTCCAGGCCTGTCCGGCGTACGAGCATATCCGGGCTCGGTATGCTCGGTTAGTTGTGCCCCATCAGGCCCTGCATGAGCTACTAAGCACGGCCTCTATAGGCTTGTTGGGATCGTACCTCCGGGAGGTAATGGATACGCGGACTCAGTTATGCCCCCCTGTCCGACATTAACCTCAGCTGTACTTGTGATTATGTATATAACTGTGCAGTATGTCAGCATCCTTATTGCTACTAAGGTTTTTCCCCCGAAAACCCTTCGGGGCGGGGGGTTTTTTAATCCTGGTAGTAATACGCCTGCTGCTCTCTCTTTGTACTTGGGTCCCATAGGCCAGTTGGTCTCCGTGGATGATAAAATCATATTCTATTCTATTCTATTCTATTAATTTATAGCTACATTACTGTGATAGTTTCCTAATTGACGATAAACACACATAACTATTAGAAAAGACACGTAACATATCAAATATCCAAATGACGCTATGAGGCACTTTCCTCTACTATAATTCCTTTTGAAATTTACCTCGCGTTAATAATTTGCCCTAGATTCCTTCGCTGCTTTTCTAAATTCCCTAAAATTTCCCTACGTTCTAAAAAAATACCCTCAAAATTTCCCAAGTTTCTGCAGAAATTCAATTGAACTCCATCAGGTGAACTCAATATATAAGTTCAATGGACATATCATCAGGGTTAATAGAATTTCTTGCTTCATTTATTTTACATAATCATTCAATTTTGACTTCATATCCAATCTTCTCTTAAGCAGTTTCGAAAACAATCCCAGTTGCGTTTAATAGTCATTGAGGCAATGGTGTGTAACTTGTATGTTGCTTATATATATGACGATAGTGCAAGTTCCTTAAATTCTGCAAGAGTCTCTTAGATTCCATGAGATTGACATTCCTTGGCCTTTCTCGTACTCTTTGCATGGAGATTTTTTCAAGAAGGGGGATGGCTTTCTTACTAAACAATTGTTTGCTGTAAAACTCAAGGAGTAAAAGTTCCCTACAGATATACATCAGCTATGAGTTCTTACATTATCATAACAATTTGAGTCTTAATTATGGTTTTTGAGCATTCTTGCTAATTTGTTAAGCAAGGAAATTTTTAAAGAGGAGTTGCAAGAGAGGTCTAAATGCTAGTCAATTACATGCTTCCAAAAATCAGATGCAATTGTTCTGAACTAAATTGTGTTGTTTCTGTTTTAGGTTCTGTCTAATGATATCGATTTGTTGCAGCCGCATGTTTCTCTAAGATCGCCTTAGATTCTCTAAGATTCCACAAAAGTGGTCGTAGATGCTCCAGTAGTCTATTAGAATCCCTTACACTATTCAAGGTTCATCCAATATTACACAAATATTCCCTATGATTCTATAGAGGCGCTATTAAATTCTCTAATATTCCCTTAAGATTCTGTCAATCTAAAGGAGGAAAGCTCCTTAGAAGGTCTGTAAGGAATGCCATGAGACCTTTTCACAATTTGCTCTATTGCATCTTGGCTCTGAATGAAGTGTCCTCTGACCCTAATAATTAGATTTGTTGTTAGATCTGTGATCTAAAATGTAGGTTTAATAGATGAAAAATTCAAGCAGATGTCAATTACATACATCTGGGACATCTGAAGGCATCCAATATCAGAAGGAAAAAAAAGAAAACAGACTAAACAGAGTAGCTAAGATATCATTCTGCAATCGAATAGTATGTTATATGGCTCATTAGAAATCCAATGCCAAATTTGACGACGCAAGTATTGAACTCAAAGGCGAAACTGAGACAAAAATCCGTCTATATAGTTCGCGCCCTCAAGAAATTTTCTGCTTTTGCATTGTGGATAGATAATCTCATCCGTCTAGCTAACTCGGTTGTACGTCCAAGGCCAGGTATCTGGTACGTAGTTACCATGCCATGCAATACAAATAAGAAAGTGGCAGAAAGCTACTTTAGAATTTCGATGGTGTACTTGAGATATGTGGAATTGTATCTGAACTAGTATGCTTGATGTTGTTCTTGTTAGAAAACCAACGAAAGGCTTACTCTAAGCGAAATGCATGTTTCGGCACAGCAGATGTAGCTCAGGAATAGTCGAAGCAATTCTAAGGCGCCATGAAATGTCAAAATATAGAGTGCAAGATGTAGAGCTTAAGTGCTACTACGGTAGGCTGGCCTCCTCTTCTTGTGGCATACTATGGGAATCATGCATGTCGATTCAACTGGTGATGGATCAAGTGGACTCAGTTCCTCGGAAGAAGAACATAATAGAATAGAATAGGATGAGAGGAAATTGCGACGAAAAAAAAACCCTAGGAAAAAAAAAGCTGGAGCTGATCTCGGGCTTTAATTAAGCCCAGACGATCTTAGCCCTTCAAATTAGGGCGTGGTCTATTACTTGCACTAAAACATTATAATATAAGATTTTGCAAAGGACCCTATTTAATAGGAAAACAAAGTTGAAGTCCAAACCAAGAGTTAAGCACAAAGTCAAAGTCATATATAAGGACTATATGAACTCGAATGCAAAATCAACTCCAAAAGTACAAAGAAATTCTAAAATAAAAGTATAAATAAAATACTCTATGGACGTACCCATCAAAATCATTTCCAAAATGTCAAAGTCTCATATACAGAATGCTTGTGTCGGAAAAGTCAAAGCACATAATCCTATCGAAGCTAATCTCTTCTAATCCCCAGCATTCCATGAATAATTGTATACTTGTTCATTGAACAAATGGTTTGTGTAAGCACAATGTTTTTTAAGGAATGTGGAAGATCATAGGTCATCTTTAGTGAGTGTGGGTTAGAAGTGATATGATATCAATTGAAATGCTAACTTCATAAAGTCCAAATCCTAACCTTACTTGGTATATGATACTGACCATTGTACTTGCAATTCGCAATTAGATTACTTTCTAGTTTCTCAATTGAACTTCCAACAGTTAGATATAGAACAGAATAAAGTAAAGGACTTCAACATATTGAAGTCAAATTATTTTATTGATGCAGGCAGTAATAAGTATAGACCAAAGCTTTTCAAACAAGGTGCTGCGCACGATGGGTTGCCCTCCGGTGGCGCGAAAGTGTGGTTTTATGGTTTCTGTTTTTCCAAGTTTTTGAGATTAATATTGCTTACTCTGTAGATTGTGTGTGGGCAAGCAATCTATATTTTAACTTGTTACTATCAAAAGATTTATATGTTCCCTACTATGATATTTTAAATGCCACTGTTTTTTGATAAAATACAAGCTTATATGGCATCACAATGCAATGTATCAATTTCATTAGAAAAGAAAAACTAACCGTATGTGCAAGACAGTCCACCAACTTTCAGTTTACATCATGTGTTCATGGAACAATAATGAAAAAGTTCCATTACATTTCGGGAGCAAATGCCCCTTGTGTAGAAATGCCATAAAACCAAAATTGTAAAGGCCCAGCTTTCCTACTATGTTCATTTTTAGTTCAATAATGAATACATTTACATGCTTTGGCAATATTGAAGTTAATGTTGGTGTTGATCTTGAAACCAGATCTAATCTTTAATGTGAAGTGCCCTTGCTCCTTCTAGTCATGGCTGGCCTGTTGTTCATATATGCCAGGGCATGACCCTTGACAAAGTAGAAACCAATCTTTCAAGGGGTTTTGAGTATGTATGGTTTATGCTGCACTTTCTAGAGTGAGAAACCTTGAAGGTTTGATGCTCCTAGGTTTTGAGCCATCAAAATTAAGGTGCATTCAAAAGTTATATCATTCTATCAGAAGTTGTATCACTATCATTCTATCAACTGAAAGTTGTATTCATCATATTGAAAAGCGTGAGAGGTCTATAAACTTGTTGATATGGTGTTTTAGAATGTAAAATTTGTAGCTAACTTGATGCTTTTAATTAAAGTGTCTGATACGGTGTTAATCTGGAAATGCACTTCATCACATAACTTGGCAGTCAAGAATTCCTACTATACTAAGGTTTCCTTGTTTAGCAAGTAATATGAAGTGAACTGTTAAATTCAGAAAGACATGCAGTTGAGATGTATTCCCAAGCTAAGATTGTATGCTAAGTGATCAAGGTAAGAGTGCCTAAGGTAAACTTAAAACTTCACGAGTTTCACAAAGACCTATAAAATTTTTAAGTATATCATTGTTATCTACAATTTGTCGAAAGCAAATAGCCCAGTTACTAAATCCACCTATAGAGTTAGGGAGAAAATGGAGCTTACATCGTGGAGGAAAAATAACCAAAAGACTTGATTGCCCTGGTTGCAGAGACATGTCTGTCAGACATACAAATCGGGCAAGGTGATGCCAATGGAACATTTTTGTCCTGACACAGTATTTCTGGTATTTCCATTTGCTTATAATAGCATAGGGATGTCCAACCACCAAATTGTGGCTATATAACAATTGACCAAAAGATGTATGAATACTCCTGTAAGCATGGGTAGCCTGCAAATCAAACTTTCTAGAAATATGGCTCCATAATAGGGTCTCTATCGTTTTGTTTCCTATTAAATACACAAAGTTTTAATTACTATAACGCAATTTGGAATGATGCCAACCCAAAACAAGGATCTAGCACAATTCTAATTTCCACCACATTATTGACATCAAGACATGCTAAAAAAACCTCACCCTTCTAAGAAATCTCAGTAAAAATGATTTAATAAATGAACTTACCTTGCCCAACATTATGCTGTGGACTCCTCTTCGGAGAACTTGCAGAACCAACAACAGAGGCATAATAACTACACTGCACAACATGATTTGTACACTTCAACAATGCCAGACGACTGATTGAAAGCTTAAGCAACAGTTTGAATTTCTTGAAGATTGACAAAAGGAGCATCAGTCTCAGACCCTTTTCTGATATCTCAAATGTGTGTACGATCCACACTTTGCAAACTTGCTGCCAATTTTAATTTACCTGATACATAACATATAGAAAGTTGCAGATCCACATTGCCTAACAATAATGACAAGTATTCAAAAACACATGTACCTTAGACTATACCAAATGGGTGGTCCATACCACTATCTTTATTTGAACTCCTAATTGTCATCAGACTTACAAAATCTGATCATGAAGTTCATTAAGAAAATGCATCATTCCAAAATCAATGAAACCAATGTCAATTTTGTCCACTAAAAACAAATGAACAACATAAACTCACAAAGAGATAAACAAAACTTTGGACACTCCATTTCCTTATTAGGTTTCGCATTCCTTACTAGTAAAATCACAGGGCAGTGGCTTACTGTTCAGGCATGTTCAATCAACATGGTGTTGATATCAAGTTTATATGATTCATTATGAAAATAAAGCAACAATCTAGTTTTTGCATTTCTTCTCTTTATCTGAATTCCGTCTACTGACTTGGGGTCCCTGCTCAACTTATGATGTGAAACTTGAGATGTAAATTGCTTCTCATGCCAGCAATGGCAGAGCTAGGGCTATAGTGAAAAGTCAAGTGTCGAATTCTCTATTTCTGGTATAGTATATTTCTCTATTTTCTGGTATTTCTATTTCATAGTGGTCATGTTTAATATTTGACTAGCTCCATTTTGTCTAGATGCGTTTTCCTCTACCTAGCCCATGCATCTTTACTGTTTTCATTGTTGCTAACACCATGAGCTATAAACTGAAATAGGAAAAATGATAATTCTTTGAATGATTGTTTGCATTAAGCACTGTTTTATTGTTGTCCACCTTAAAACATATAGAGGTCCGGAATAATAAATTTTAATGCGTTTAATAGAATGTGGAACATAACGACCAAGAATAGAGCCTGTGCTGCACAACACCAGCTGGCAAACATGTGTCAAGATGCCTATAATGTAAGGCTGACATGCTCGTGATAATGTCCAAGCTGCACTAGTGGTTACCAGTCCTCACCTGGCCATACATTAACAAACAGGGGGTGATTGCTAACTAGAGGAAGCAATTTTAATAAACGGCTATGTAACTCCATTGACACTGCCTGTGGTATCAAGTCCTTCAGTATTAAAATTTCAGCATTCTCTTCTTATTCCTTACTCTCTGGTCTATTACTGCTTTAGAGATTTTCTTGACATGTGAAGATACTAAGTAATGATGACGTGGCCAACATGGTGGATCTGGATAAATCAACTGAGATAAATGGGAACAATAACTTGCCTCTTAAGCAGCCCAACAAACAGATGAATGCCACCAATTTTGCAAATATAGAACAGAATAAAGTAAAGGACTTCAACATATTGAAGTCAAATTATTTTATTGATGCAGGCAGTAATAAGTATAGACCAAAGCTTTTCAAACAAGGTGCTGCGCACGATGGGTTGCCCTCCGGTGGCGCGAAAGTGTGATTTTATGGTTTCTGTTTTTCCAAGTTTTTGAGATTAATATTGCTTACTCTGTAGATTGTGTGTGGGCAAGCAATCTATATTTTAACTTGTTACTATCAAAAGATTTATATGTTCCCTACTATGATATTTTAAATGCCACTGTTTTTTGATAAAATACAAGCTTATATGGCATCACAATGCAATGTATCAATTTCATTAGAAAAGAAAAACTAACCGTATGTGCAAGACAGTCCACCAACTTTCAGTTTACATCATGTGTTCATGGAACAATAATGAAAAAGTTCCATTACATTTCGGGAGCAAATGCCCCTTGTGTAGAAATGCCATAAAACCAAAATTGTAAAGGCCCAGCTTTCCTACTATGTTCATTTTTAGTTCAATAATGAATACATTTACATGCTTTGGCAATATTGAAGTTAATGTTGGTGTTGATCTTGAAACCAGATCTAATCTTTAATGTGAAGTGCCCTTGCTCCTTCTAGTCATGGCTGGCCTGTTGTTCATATATGCCAGGGCATGACCCTTGACAAAGTAGAAACCAATCTTTCAAGGGGTTTTGAGTATGTATGGTTTATGCTGCACTTTCTAGAGTGAGAAACCTTGAAGGTTTGATGCTCCTAGGTTTTGAGCCATCAAAATTAAGGTGCATTCAAAAGTTATATCATTCTATCAGAAGTTGTATCACTATCATTCTATCAACTGAAAGTTGTATTCATCATATTGAAAAGCGTGAGAGGTCTATAAACTTGTTGATATGGTGTTTTAGAATGTAAAATTTGTAGCTAACTTGATGCTTTTAACTAAAGTGTCTGATACGGTGTTAATCTGGAAATGCACTTCATCACAGAACTTGGCAGTCAAGAATTCCTACTATACTAAGGTTTCCTTGTTTAGCAAGTAATATGAAGTGAACTGTTAAATTCAGAAAGACATGCAGTTGAGATGTATTTCCAAGCTAAGATTGTATGCTAAGTGATCAAGGTAAGAGTGCCTAAGGTAAACTTAAAACTTCACGAGTTTCACAAAGACCTATAAAATTTTTAAGTATATCATTGTTATCTACAATTTGTCGAAAGCAAATAGCCCAGTTACTAAATCCACCTATAGAGTTAGGGAGAAAATGGAGCTTACATCGTGGAGGAAAAATAACCAAAAGACTTGATTGCCCTGGTTGCAGAGACATGTCTGTCAGACATACAAATCGGGCAAGGTGATGCCAATGGAACATTTTTGTCCTGACACAGTATTTTTGGTATTTCCATTTGCTTATAATAGCATAGGGATGTCCAACCACCAAATTGTGGCTATATAACAATTGACCAAAAGATGTATGGATACTCCTGTAAGCATGGGTAGCCTGCAAATCAAACTTTCTAGAAATATGGCTCCATAATAGGGTCTCTATCGTTTTGTTTCCTATTAAATACACAAAGTTTAACTACTATAACGCAATTTGGAATGATGCCAACCCAAAACAAGGATCTAGCACAATTTTAATTTCCACCACATTATTGACATCAAGACATGCTAAAAAAACCTCACCCTTCTAAGAAATCTCAGTAAAAATGATTTGATAAATGAACTTACCTTGCCCAACATTATGCTGCAGACTCCTCTTCGGAGAACTTGCAGAACCAACAACAGAGGCATAATAACTACACTGCACAACATGCTTTGTACACTTCAACAATGCCAGACGACTGATTGAAAGCTTAAGCAACAGTTTGAATTTCTTGAAGATTGACAAAAGGAGCATCAGTCTCAGACCCTTTTCTGATATCTCAAATGTGTGTACGATCCACACTTTGCAAACTTGCTGCCAATTTTAATTTACCTGATACATAACATATAGAAAGTTGCAGATCCACATTGCCTAACAATAATGACAAGTATTCAAAAACACATGTACCTTAGACTATACCAAATGGGTGGTCCATACCACTATCTTTATTTGAACTCCTAATTGTCATCAGACTTACAAAATCTGATCATGAAGTTCATTAAGAAAATGCATCATTCCAAAATCAATGAAACCAATGTCAATTTTGTCCACTAAAAACAAATGAACAACATAAACTCACAAAGAGATAAACAAAACTTTGGACACTCCATTTCCTTATTAGGTTTCGCATTCCTTACTAGTAAAATCACAGGGCAGTGGCTTACTGTTCAGGCATGTTCAATCAACATGGTGTTGATATCTAGTTTATATGATTCATTATGAAAATAAAGCAACAATCTAGTTTTTGCATTTCTTCTCTTCATCCTCAATTCCGCCTCTTCGACTTGGGGTCCCCAACTCAACTTATGATGTGAAACTTGAGATGTAAATTGCTTCTCATGCCAGCAATGGCAGAGCTAGGGCTATAGTGAAAAGTCAAGTGTCGAATTCTCTATTTCTGGTATAGTATATTTCTCTATTTTCTGGTATTTCTATTTCATAGTGGTCATGTTTAATATTTGACTAGCTCCATTTTGTCTAGATGTGTTTTCCTCTACCTAGCCCATGCATCTTTACTGTTTTCATTGTTGCTAACACCATGAGCTATAAACTGAAATAGGAAAAATGATAATTCTTTGAATGATTGTTTGCATTAAGCACTGTTTTATTGTTGTCCACCTTAAAACATATAGAGGTCTGGAATAATAAATTTTAATGCGTTTAATAGAATGTGGAACATAATGACCAAGAATAGAGCCTGTGCTGCACAACACCAGCTGGCAAACATGTGTCAAGATGCCTATAATGTAAGGCTGACATGCTCGTGATAATGTCCAAGCTGCACTAGTGGTTACCAGTCCTCACCTGGCCACACATTAACAAACAGGGGGTGATTGCTAACTAGAGGAAGCAATTTTAATAAACGGCTATGTAACTCCATTGACACTGCCTGTGGTATCAAGTCCTTCAGTATTAAAATTTCAGCATTCTCTTCTTATTCCTTACTCTCTGGTCTATTACTGCTTTAGAGATTTTCTTGACATGTGAAGATACTAAGTAATGATGACGTGGCCAACATGGTGGATCTGGATAAATCAACTGAGATAAATGGGAACAATAACTTGCCTCTTAAGCAGCCCAACAAACAGATGAATGCCACCAATTTTGCAAAGGCAAGCAAGGAAGTTCGAAAGAAAGTCCTTCTAACATAAAAGCCCAAGCAGCATTTGAAGAACATCCGCTGTACCACCTACATCATTGCCTTGTTCAATAAAAGCAAAAAGTGAATCGAGATCCGCTACAGTCACACGATCCCTGACAATGATAAGATGAACCAGATTAGCTTATAACACTTCTACTGCACTTTATTCTTAAGAATACCTCAATACACTATCTGCTGAAACAAGCAACAAAATCCTCAGTTGAGATATTTCTTCATTGGTAATCTTCAGTTCATACTCCTCTTCTTTGGTGTTTCTAAATAATATTCTTGAGTGATATCCAAAAATCTAGATAATCCAAAAAAGCCATCGGAACAGAATGCTTTTGTTTGACAAAAATCCATCAAAGATAAGAGGACTTTCCGCTGAACCATGTAATGTGTCCTAGACCAAAGCCTTGGGTTTAAGTATATCTGTGAAATGGCCTCTTTAACCAGAGCTTCAGATACTCCAGCATCTAGAAACAAACATGGACTAATCACCATACTATCAATCACACATTTCACTGAAATCCACAACATTGCATACCTATAGATCTTAACACACTGCTACTTATGCGCTACAGCAATCAACCGGCATGCAGTCTGGAAATAATTTCTGGGGGAAAAGGTAATAAGGGTTTATGTAAAGTTTTGAAGGAAAGGCAAATGTCTAGAGGACTCACGACCTGGACGTCTTCAGCATTTTGGAAAAATCATTTAATAATAAACTTAGCATCAACACAAAACCTGGATTCAGCTGTTTGGAGGAGAGAATTTAAGGTCGGAATGGTGGCAAGCCATCCAGTAAGACAAAGAAACCCAAAACCCCTGTTCTTACCAGAACATATTCTTCACATCCTTTATTCTTCCCGGAGCTCCATCGCAAGCAGGGCCTTCAACCAATCTGCAAGTTCTGACCTCTGAGGACTTTGAGAAGAGAAGTAAAGAAGCACAGAAGGGGAAACGAGATAAGAGAAGTGGTGATCGGAAGCAGGAAACGCGGCTGTTTTCTCGGACTTCACTCGCTCCAGAAGAAATTTCCAAACAGGTAGCATGTTACCTCTGCAGATCTTCTTCAGGACTTCAGCTGATGGAAGAGAGCGGTCTGTAGAAGAATATTGAGACGGCGATCTGTAGCCTATTTCCTGCTGAAGCCATTCCAGATACTAAATCCCACACTCTTATGCCTGGTTGCCCAGAGCAGACCTCTCCGGTTAGCCAGTTTCAAGAGTGGCTGCCCAACAACGAAAACGACCGAGCATTTACAGCCAATAAGGGGTTTTTAGCAGTCATAGGCATATTTCAAGCATATACTGGCATATACCTATAATATGCCACAAACCCACATAAACAAGGGTTTGCCCCCTTAGGGGCAACCCAAAAAGATAGATATTATTTAACTTTGACCATAATAGATGTTTATCAAAGTGATACCCTGTCATACTTTAAGGTAGAAAAACTGAGAGCTTAGAATATTAATCCGTACATTGTTTTAAACTTAGAGCTACCATGTTCAGGTCCAGACCTACCCAGCCTCCATACATTTAGCACAATAATATTCTGGAAAATAATACCACCTGAATATCTTAAAGATGGCTGTAGTTTGCAAAAAAGTGAGATTATTTGGCTTAGCTAGTACTTCCTCAAAGAACTTCCTCTTCCATTGTAAACAAACTTCAGAATGCTCCATGTTATCACGCTTGATAAATGCATGATCGAAAACAGAGTAGGTAGAAAAAACTCTGGTTACCTGCAGCCAGAAAAACAATAATTAGCCTAAAGAGGGTAATATTGAATTGGCCAACAGGTAAGCTATAGAGTTTTCTGGCTTAAAGCCCTTCAACCATAAATGGAAACTTCATTTTATGAACCATTGAAATTATCAATATTTCTGCTCAGTAAGGGATAGAAAATACTTCCTGTGATGTAACCGCCAGGGTGGCTTTAGGAATAAGCATATGGCAAAGAGCTTCACATTCAATGCTGCTTGGTATAGTGCATCCAACATTTTTATGTTCTTACATTGAATCTAACTACAGTATTATTATACTAGTGCCTAAAAGCATGCAGTTCTTTTCAATAGTATGATTTTCTTATTTTATTTTGCATGCGTTGGTAATCAAATTCAATACATCCAACAGACAGATCAAGGAAAGGCCATTCAGTTATGTATATTATATTTATCGGGAGTCTGATCATACATTGGAGAAGATAAAACAGTGAGGAAGGCAAAAATCCATCACATAAGGAAAACATTCAGCAAAACAAAATGCTGTCTTTGTCTAAACATAAAAAGCTCTCAGAACACTAATTAAGTTCGAGGCTTCAGCCTATGTAAAGTTGCACCTTCCAGAACCTTCATGTTCCATTGAAGTTCATCTTCATGCAATTTAAATTCTAAGATATCACCAAGTCGCAAGCCAAACAATTTTTTGAAAGCACTCCAACCATGGCTGAGACAATGCTTGCTTTTTTTGCCTGCTAACCCTGCATTCTGATCACCAGGTCCGACAATTACCACAGTGGATTCTTTGGGAGGATTTTGCCACCTATCTTGCTGTTCTAGTATCTAAGAAAAAAGAAAGGAGTAGTAATTCAAAACATTTGTAGTAGTTGAAAGCAAAAGATAATAGAACAGTACCAGGCCTCTGCCCTACCTGGGTAGCTACTTGGTAGCTACCCAGGTAGGGCAGCTACCAGGTGGCCTCATGGGATTTAAGATCTAGGTTGGGAACATGTTAATAAGAACAATGCCACTCTAGAAATGTAATCTTAGATGATAACTTGGACCAATATTAAACCCTAAATCGTATTGTTTAGTTTTGTTTGTGATTCTTAATTATCTTGGCTGGAATATAATTAGTAGTTTAATAGGGGAATTAGAAGTAAGCTCTACAATAGAACATTTGAATTGCTACTTTCAAACGGTATTGAATTTATATTAAATTGCCCTCAAATTACTTGAGCTTGCAGTAAAGAAGATGTTGATACAAGAAAGAATTTCTAAATTTTGACTCCCTCAATAATTGATGCCCTATGTCTCTTATTGTTTAGAATGTTCTGTAAGTTGACGACTTTGCTTTTAAAGCAATGATACCTATTCGTTTATTCTCCGGACGAGGTAACTTTCACACAGTTACTATGACGATATTAATTTATGTGATGTCTCCGCATGAGGTAGACCATATAGTTACTATGATAGCATGCGAAACAAATCTTGGGAAAGGAGATGTTCATGCAATAAAGAATTTGCAAACTTTCACTCCCTCGATAATGGATGCCTTATGTCTCTTACTGTTTAGAAGGTTCTCTGACTGGAGGTACATGTTTATTCTGGCCATTTTTTATTTGTCAATATCAAATTGGTCCACACCTCTTGGTGTCTTTCTTACATTAGAGATTTACCTTGGGCAGCCAATTTGGAACAAATGCAGATGGGGATCGAATTGGCGTCAATACCGAAGTCTATTTTGTACCAGAGGTAATTTTGTCCTTCAAAAGGTTTTGCCCTTGTGTCTCTGGACGAGATGACTTTCACATAATTACTATGACGATATTAATACATGTTATGTCTTCGCATGAGATAGACCATATACTCATTATGATAGTATGTCAAACAAATCTTGGGAAAATGTAGAAGGTGTTGAATCGTATACTCGACCTCATAGAATATAAACTTTGTAATTTGTGCCTCCTTACATGTAGGACAAATACTATTTTTATTATTGAGTCATGATTAATATGGTTATTAACTCATAATAAGTCATCTTCAAATAGCGTTAAGTTGCATATAATACGATACGAAACCCTGATGATGTTTTACAACTTCGTGAAAGACGCCCATACGTATCTAAAGGGCTGTGAATTTCAATTGTTTTATCTACATTGGTTCGTCAGTAAAAGTGTCACGCATATATCGTACATGTTACTTATGTTTGGTAATAGTCATGCATAGTCATCTTCAGTTAAAATTAACGAAGTTTAGGAGGGTTTAATGACCAATTAACACCTCTTAATCATCTTTGCCATACAAGAAACAATTGATCAGAATAGTAACAAAAATGTATTTTTCCATGCATAGCTCAAAGTCTCTGATTCAGACTAATAAAAGCTGAATATGCCCTTAGATGCTCACATACAATTAAATTGAAAAATTAACAATTGCCTGCTGAAATTAAAAAGGAAGATCTGATACAATTACAAGATCCATTCTCCTTCAAATCATGGATTAAATTTCAGCTAAAGTAGCTCCTCGCATTTATGATAGGCAGCTTATAGAATTTCCTGATGCTATAAATTGCCATGGGATGCATGATTCCATGCATGCACGTCTAGTTTGTCTTCAACTTCTTTCTTTCCTGTGTTGCTCCTGCTCGATTGCTCCAAGGTTGTTTGCAGAGACAATTCTCAGATTAAAGAGTAGAAGGTTAACTGGTTTATCGATTAAGCAATTAGGAAACATCCACTTCAAACATCTGCATGCTAATTCATGCTTTTTTGCAGATAACTTTGAATTGTGTCGGATCAGTGATGGGCATTCCACTCTCACCCGATGTAGTGGCCAGAACAACTAATACTGACAAGTTCTTATGCATTGCAATACGAGATCGTCCTGATGAGGAAACAAAACACATAAAATGTGGATGGATTGAAGGAAAAGCAGGAGCAATTTTCCGTGCACTTGGAATTCAACGATTTTTCCCAGATTTTATGTTCACCTTGCTAGAAGACGTGCACACAAACCAGCCTGGGAGTATAATTCACTCTATGCTCCACCGATATCTTCCCTATGGATCCTTTGGCCCAGCTGCACTGTTCAACCCAATTGCAGGGTGGACACACGGAAGAATCAAAGTACTGTTGTTCAAGCCACGAAATGAAATTGAAGTAAGCATTACAGTCTCATTATGTTGCCTACGAATTGTATGTAAACTGATATTGGATGATTGTCCAGTACCTAGCACAAGGAAGGATGCCAGCAAACGCAACAGCTGTACCATCAACATCAAGCTTTGCATCACAACGAAACAATGAATCAGAAGTAGCAGCTGCACCGAATGGATCATCTTAGATGACGTTTCTGTCAACCAAAGCTAAAAGTTACTGTTACGAGACCACAAGGAGTTCTAAGTCTGGTTATGATAAGTTACAGTAGTTAAAACAATCATATATAATATGTAGACGGTATTATATATTATAATAATAGATAGACAAAACTAGTAGTACAATATGAAGCCTATATAAAGGCTCCTAACAACAGACATATGCTCCTCTTTTGTGGGAAGTGTTGCAATTTTATATTTTGAAAAAATATTATAAATAAATTGATCTTTTTTGAAGTCAAGAATGACTGTTTATGCTCTAATATTTGAAAGTTCAATTACTACTCTGCATACAATCTCTAATACTTAGATCCACATTAGACAAGACAAATAAATAAAGTTCAGAGAAATATTTTTTCAGAGAGATGGTGGCATTGTTGTTGGTTAAAATCTTTTGTTGTCAAGTTGCTGCTTTCCATGAGGCCTCTATGTGATAATGAGAAAGAGACTGCATTCTCTGATCATGGTCGTAAAGTGTTAGCCATCAGCAGTTTTAGAAACTGCAGTTGTAATTTCTTGGATGTAAATCACCAACCCAAGTCAAAGGAAGGTTATGCAAGCTTATTCTGGAAAATAGATGATATCCTACCAATCAAATGCCGCTACAAACCAATGTTAAAATCCAGGAACACATCATTCCTAACAATGAACCAGAAGGCAAAGAATGGGGTGATGGCATTTCTCACAATCAAACAGAAGAAAAAGGATGGGAAGATGGCAATTCTCACAACGAAACAGAATAAAAGGGATGGGGTGAAAGTATTTCTCACAATGAAACAGAAGAAAAACGATGGGGTGATAGCATTTCTCACAATGAAACTGAAGAAAAAGGATGGGCTGACATCACAGAGAAAAGCTAGTCTTCACCTGAACCGAGAACAAGGAAAACAAAAGTCTCTTCCAAAGTACATGCCCGTTGAATGCTGGGTGTGTTAACAGAGATAGGAGCTCATGATCCAAATGATCCAAAAAGTGATGAAATCATCCATGAAATCGAAGCACTTGCAAATACAATATGCTTGTGAAGTTTGTCTTGCTTTACATGAAATACAATATGCTTGTGAAGTTTGTCTTGCTTTGTTTTCCTTCTATATTTGAATACCTATATAATAAGTTGCATTTTGGCAAATACCAAATCGGGGAGACTCTTGAGGCAGAACATGCAAAGTTCTTAGAAGAAAAGATTATTCTGCACCATCTTCTGCTTTGCTGAGATTTTTCATACTGTTATAGTTTGATCTCACATAGACTGTATAATGGCTATTTTCTATTTCCTGCACAGTGGTAGAGTTCGACCTTAGATTGCCTGTGCTATTTTATGTGGTATAAACTTTGACCAGCAACGGTTCAATAGTTTTATTGACCTTCATGCAGGTATACACAAAATTAGACTCTTCTTCAAAAAGATAAGTAGAAAATTATATTAGCTCCTGTAATTACAAAGCATGAACAGTCAATCTAACAATTTATATAGTCATCCTAATAGTTATAAGTGGAAAGCTCACAGAGCCAACAAAATATGTATCACATAAAACTAGATATTCAGAACTTCTTCACGTGATGTTGTGCTCCACCACGATGGATTTTCATTGTCCATTCAAGCTCGCCTACGACTTGGAATTCCAGTATATCCCCAAGTTTAAGAGAATAGTGCCTGACTAGCAGATCCCAATTGTCACTCAGACAATATCGACTGGTTTTTGCTTTCAATTTAGTGTCAATGCCATCTGGTCCAGTAACAAGGATTGCAGAGCCCCTTGGAGGCATTCGCCAACGATCTTCCTCCTTCAATCTCTGACACAGAAAATAAACAGTTAAGAAATTTTACAAACAAAATTGATCAAAAGGGAAATTTTTACTAACCAGTCCTGATGAATAAATGCGCTTGAGCAGTGGAACTTTAAAAGGTTTCTTAATGTCTGGTTCATCATCTGATATGTTAACAAGGTTTTCTGGTTCTTTTGCTACGCGTGCTTGTGGAGCATTAACAACTTTCTGCCGCGCTTTGTCATCCTCTACCTTCCAAATTCCAAGAGCTTTGGTGCAATTGGTGCCATCACACTTCTTGCAAACACTCTATTGCTGTCCTCGGATATCACACAGAAAATAACATCGCCATCTACAAAAACATTATCAGTGAGGAAAACCTCCCATCCATGCCCAAAAAACAATTTGGGTCCTGCAGATGCTACAAAAACTTGATGTTCTTTCCCATTTGGTCCTACAAGTATCACATAGCAATCTGGGCGCAAAGGAACATGATCGAGCTCCTGGAAATAAGAAAAATGAGAAATAGATAACAGAGAAGTAAAGAACATCTACTTGAGCAACCTATAGGTAAAAATCGAGTGGGCTTACAAGCAAATGCCTACAGTTGACATGTACTAGAAAACTTCTTAGCGTCGCCATCGATCTACCTCCGTTCATGTTCATGCAAGATAACTCGTTCTCCTGGAAATTATTCGACTGCTTCAGCATAAAAAAGGATATGATAATATGGTTCTTAAATTATATGATTTTTATTTAATGATGACGTTGCTGGCATCTATACTACATCTATCCTATATCCTATAGAATATAATTAGCTAGTCAGTTCATAAAACCAAGCCCACAAATGCACTATAATGGTTGTATAAAAAAAAATATACAATTAATGCACTATAATGGTTGTGTAAAAAAAAAATGCAATTATGCTTAATGAGGCATTAAAATTTTAATGCTGTTTGTAGTAGAGTAGGAAACAAAAGGATATTAGAAGGTAACTTGCTCTAAATAGTTTGCAAGCTGCAGGAGAACTTTTTGTAATGATCTCTCCTGGCTTTTGCCCCATTGTTACGTGGAGGATGTGTACTTGTGATTGGTTATTATTCTTAGGATAACTCTAAGAACATGTCAACATATCCAGGTTCTTTGCATGTCTAGGTTCTTTGGAAACACATCATATTATTACATGGCTTGCATATTCCGTGCAGATTGCATGACCTACATATCCGTATTGATCACAATAAATATATGGTAGTTTTAATATTGATAACGTTCAAGGTTCACACTTCACAGTACAATGCACTGCATTGCCAAAGATGATAAGTCATCTTGCTTTGTTGAAGGTAGATGTTCTATTAACCAACTTTACGCTGCAGTAACATATCTGAGAGCAGATGTTCTATTAACCAACTTTATGATGCAATAAAATATCTTATTGGATATAAGTTGTAGGGTATTCTACTAGTCTCCATGATATTTGACCAAACCAAATTTTATTTCCGAACACAAACTGATGCTCTATCTAGCCAACTAAATGTCCTTCACATGTTTTGAAGACAAATCTTTCTAAATTGTACTTTTGGATTCAACCCGATTACTGAATACAACATCAAACAAGCTGCAAGCTACTGACATACATCATGTAATGGCAAACGGTACAAATATTAATCACCCTTAGTGTTGAGGTGAATTGACGGCGCCTGAAGTAAATTGAGGCGTGTTTCCCTTCACGTTGTTTTAACGTCTTTGGAAATCTGTCTATTCTAGATGATATAAGCATTTCTGTTCTTTAAGTACAAATAGTTTTTTCTATGTGCACATTTGTAAGGGTTGGAAAATTAGTATTAAAAAGAAATATTTTGCTTGAGCTTACCTATAAGACGTCAAATATGATTCGTATGTCTCCTTTTAGACGTGTGACTTTCTGCCACAATTGCAGTAATATTCTTTGTTTTGATTGAGAAGGGCTAGGCTTTTCCCTCTACTACCTACTTATAATTGGTTTGTCTACTTCTGGAGTATTGTTTGGTAGCATAAGAAGATATTACACAATTTGAACAATTGCCAATATAATTCTCAAAGCTCAAGTGTAACATGTGGAAATGAAGGTGACATATGCTCTATTACCTACGTATCCATTGGGGGCATCTCATAGAAGGAATGTGATCGATAACATACATGAACTCAACTTCGTACACTCCCACATACCACAAACCCTTTATAAAATCCCCATGAGATTTTGAATGCTAATGAAGTCTCAGGACTCTTAATGTATTTAATAATATCTTATGGAAATCCCTATGAATACTTAACAAAATCTAAAATAGCCTTGAAGAAATCTTACGACCTGGAATCTTCACATTTGCACCGTTTTGTATCATTTGTTAGGCTTTCCATTGGAAGATTTGTCACCATACGATATAATTATATTAAACTACTCTCCCTTATGGATATCTTTCCCAAATATTTTAACTATCCATATAATATGGAGATTACATGCCAAAGGCTAGTGTATCAAATACTCTTATATTTTGCTCTGTAATGGTATTGCCAAAGCTATAAGCCATAAGGAATCCCCCTCTGATTTATATTGCTATGAGGTCATCTATACGGAGAAAGCAATCAATAGAAGGGAGGCTAGGATTCCAGTTTATTTACATTGTATTATATAAGTTGCTAAAATTTCAACAGTAATATCCGCAAATGAAGGTTACATATGTTCTATTATATTAGTTATCTATCTATTAGGCGCATCTTATACCAAGGATTCTCAATCATTATAGGTACTTCAAGAAAACCGTCAGTAATGTGAATTCCATGGTTGTTATAAAGAATGTGTTCCTATCGTATAGACATGAGAACATAAGGCACTAGCATAGGTTCCAATTGTCCATGTTTTTTAGATTGACAGGCATCCATTATTACTGAATGGAAAGGCAAATGTTTACCCCAAGAATATTCCTCTTCAGTAACTCACTCCACCAAATATAAAGGAGTCGGGAAAGAGAAATGTTCATGGCAAAATGAGAACATCTCTAAGAGAAAGGTTCTTATACAGTCCCCATGATCCCTAAATTATGATCTCCTTCTATATCATCTTAAGGCAATTCGTAGACATTCATCCTTTTTGCATCGTATGACTAACATAACCGCATAGATATATAACATATATACCGCATATATGTTCCTATATAGGTATCTAATCCTTGGTAAGGTTAGATGTCTGAACCTTGTCTTCGTACAGGGCTAGGGCTTGTTATATATATAGAAATAGAAATATATCTTTAATATATAATTGTAATAGAGGAGGTAAGGGGCGAGGTTAAATGTATTTAGAATTTCAATGGTCCAAAAACACGTGGTAAGATAAAGAATCCATGGTCCAAAAACACGCAGGCGTCACCTTTTCTCAAGGGTGTACTGCGGGCCTGGGAGCATGTGCGAGTGCTTTTCCAGGTAGACTATGCATCAGTATTTCATCACACTTCTCCTTTTCTGTGGGTTCCTCTGCCTCCGACATACTTGCCTTTGGCTGCCAGCTTGCACGCTCGGACGTAGGCCCGTTGGACTCGGGCTGCAGTCTCCACCTTAGAGGATTGGTATTGGCATGGCCAACTGGCTTCTTGGGAGTGTTTTCAGGCCTGCTTTCGGCTTAAGAGCAGTGATCGAGCTATCTGGCAGCAAGTGGCCTCCTGTATTCCACTGCATATTCCTGTTCTCCTCTAGGGAGGGGTGGTCTTTCAGATTTGGAAGGTTCATTCAGGGGTCGATGAGTCATGTTTTGTTCGTTCTTGTTATCGGACATTGGTTATTCATGATACTTTACCTCCTTCTGACAAGTGGGCACTGAAGCTTCAGGGTTCCTGTTGGCGCTCCGTCTGGACATGGACTTGGAACTCTCTCCCCCCACCAAAGGTTAGGGTTCTCTTGTGGCAAGTGGTGCACCGCTGCATTAAGGTAAATGTTCTTGTGCATAGATTTAAGCCAGCTGTGAGTTTTCTTTGCCCCTGCTGTGGCTCTCATCGAGAGTCCATTGAACATTGTCTAGTCTTGTGCATGGGATTGGGTCAGAGCATTGTTCCGGATCAGGATGTGTAGCCAGAAGATACTCCTTCATGTGTTTCCAGCCTCATGGTCCTCTTTTAAGAAGCAGGCTTTCCATCTGTGTAAGGCGTGGTTGGTTTGATTGATTTGGAAACGGCGTCGTTTATGGATTTTTCAAGGGATTCAGCAACCTGCAGCCTCTTTAGTTCCACGACTCAGACATAAGCTATTCCAGAGTTTTCTTGTGTTTACTGGCCTAGAGGAGACAAAGTTTTGCATCTGGCGAGATATTTTGCACATTGTAAATACGAATGGAGAGTTTGTACAGTGATTACTAGAGGTGATTGGAAGTTAACGCTCTAGTTTTTTAGTATGGAGTGCTGAGGTGTCTTTGTCCCTTCGGGGCATTCTTTTTCCTCACTGCTCGTCTTGTATCATTGCCATTCTTTTAATATAAGTGTCTCAGTTCTTCAAAAAAAAAAAAAAAAAAACACGTGGTAAGATAAAGAATCCAAGCAGGTGGGAAATAATCTCTGGTTCTTCTCGGTTGTTCTAGAAGCTGGTTTTCTAAACTTCTGGAAGATCGAACCAGCTTCTTTGTTGCTCCAGAAGCTTCGTCTTTTAATATAAAAGAAGGCTTGTGCTTTAACAACGAGTCCGTTGGCTGAAACCTTCCCTTGCGATAACAGAAATTTTCTATATCGGATCGGCTAGAAGGAAATTGCGATGGCATCAGCTGATGCACATGCTCATACTCTAATTGCTGGTGATAAATCATCGAGGCCATGCTAGAATTGCTGGCGATAGAGCGGCTTAGGCCGAACTAGAAAGATTTATCTGGCAACAAGCAGTGGCGCCTAAAATTTCATGCTCCAGTGGCGCCTAAAATTTCATGCTCTGGATTACAGCTGATTGAGGTTCTTAATTGTGCACATAGCCTGCCTAGAAGCACATTCAAAGGGTTCCCATTACATACGGTTGCAACAAGGAAACTTGCCTTGTTTACTAAACTCCAGCAGCTCCAAATTTAAATTAAGCAAAGCAAGCCCAGTTGCAAATTCCGATGGTTGGAACAGGCTTAGACTAAGCAAGCTCAGGTAAGACCAGGGCGTACAAATAAGGCACGCATGAATTTAGTTTTTGTTTCCTCCAAGCGAGCATATAATATGTCTTGCCAACCACCTTGCTATCATTGTTTCTTTTTGCAGATTAATCTGTATGGCTTAAATGCAATACAGAACTTCGGCCCATCTGCTCAAATCTTAAGGCAGCAATAGGAAACCAGGTTATTTATATCTGCTCAAATCTTGGGCCAGCAATGGAAAACCACCTTAGATATTTCTTAGATAAATCAGAAATAACATCCCTTTGCTTTTTCGTGATGCCATCTCCATGCTATTCCTGAGACATATGGAACAGTAAAGCAATGTGTTGGAACATACAACATACAGACTTTCATTTGTACCTGCAGAGTGACAAAGGATTAGAGCTCTGTAACTGGGAAATATTTTCTAGAGTTGTATTATAGATTGTGTGATCATATCCAATGCATGTTGTAGAATGGTCTGGCAGCAAAAACAGTGTATTTCTTTTCGCTTTCCGTCCAAATCTTGAGCCTTGAAAGACCAAGAGCTATGTTCGGTCTGCATCAGTTCTGAATCTAATTATCCATATATGGAGCAAAACACGAAGTGCCAACAAAAGGCAAGAATTTATTTGATCAAACTCAGGTTTTCATTCAAGGTTTTAATGGAAGTCTTTCGATTTATGCTCTGATGCAGGACAAAACTAGCCGAATCTTCATGGACGGGTCCCTCAGAATTGCACGGTGAAGATGTTTTCCTTTGATCCCTTTTTGGTAGCTTTAAATAGGGTTTTTAGTTCTTCGATCTATGCCTTTCCTCACCATAGCTAAACATAGCTCAAATATCCCATTCAATAGTATTTCAAACTTTTTCCCTCCACTATTAGGTATTTCGGATTGGTGAGATAGGAACTTGGCTTTTATCAGAGCGGAAAAATCCTTTAGACAGGAGTCATAAAAATCCGTCAGTTCTAAGAGACCCCTTCCTGCTCATGATATTTGCCTCTAGAAATTGTTGAGAAGTATTTTTCTTTGAGGCATCCGCAAAGTTTTAGCCTTACAGTGTCATAGCCCTCTTCCACGTCTTAGTGTGCCTTCTTGGAGATGATTTGCCTCTTGAGAATAGGATCTAGAAGCTCAGAGTATGTTCCAATATCTAGCATTATAACAGGGGGTTGTTTTTGTATTTTTGTACTTTTTTTCCTAAGGTTTTTATATGATTTGATGATAGTATTCCATGAGACGTACTAATTGGTACATCTAGAGTGCACATACACTCACTTTAATTTTCGTGACACTTTCCAATGGTTGAATCCATAAATTTTAATATATATTTTTTATAATTTAAGGTTCTATACTAAGTATTTTTTCATTGCTTCACATGCAAGGCTCGAGACCCTTCAACTTAGGGTTTTGTTCTGCCCATGCCCATGTCGTATCTCTTTCTTGTGCCTTTGGCCTTAATCAGCTGGAAGTCTGTTATTGGGCGAATTGATTTCGTGCAACACGGGCTTTTGGCAGCTAGCCTAGTGCTAGGAGTTTGGTTGCAGGGGATGATTGTGATTGGATCAAAGGAAGAAATGAAGCTTGAAGTTGATACTTCATTGTGCATGTTATCATTTGTTCAGGCACTTGTGTTTGATTGAAGCGACTACTCTATGACTGTTTGGTGCTGAAAACGGGCTTAAAGCTTGGCCCACTTCGGATCCCAAAGCTACAGTGCATGGGGTTATTACAAAACATTCCTTCTACCTTTGATTTTTTCATGCCCAGTTACGAACGCACATCACCAACACAGTATTAGTCCATTTGTTCATCAGTTCTGACGCCACTGCTTGGCAGAGGTGAATTTTAAAGCAGCTTGGAAGTTTATTCGGCAACCTTTGCGGAACCACAAGGTACGATTCATCAATAGTTAAATAGGCTAGGTTGTGGGGATTATCTTCTGCACTTATTGGTCTGCACTTACTGGTAAGTGCTTTTGTTGGAAGTGGCAAGTGCACTTTAGGTCTGGTCTGGTTGTCTGGCTGGCAATGTAAAAAGCCTTCCATGCAAACATATGCGGCTTATAGTTAGCCTTCAAGAAAATCTGATCAGTCTTCATTGAGGACTGGTAGGATCATAACAAAAGCTTTTACTTTTGTTGCTACAATTTGTTTTCTAAGATGTATCTTGTCTATGGGCTTTGCAAACTTTGTATTGATTAGGTGCGGGAGTTGTCAAAGTTCTTGTAGCATTTTCTGTTTCTAATGTCAATTTCACTTGGGTTATGTAGGTGCGAAGATGAAGAGCTTCCTTCAGTGGAGTGGATTTTGGAACGTGCTAAAGCAGCAGTGTTGAGGCATGGGATTCGTGGCTTGGTGGTTGACCCATATAATGAACTTGATCACCAGCGTCCTAGTAACCAGTAATACAACCAACCTGTTTTTAACATTCCCCAGAGGTTTTTTAGTGGATCAATTGGTGATCCCCTTACAGGACAGAAACAGAATACGTCAGTCATATACTAACAAAGATTAAGAGGTTTGCCCAACATCATGATTGTCATGTCTGGTTTGTTGCCCATCCAAGGCAGGTAATAACTCATTTCCAAATCTGCACTCTTCAATTTGCTCTTTGGTTAACTTACATGGTTATGCAAAAGATGCAAAATTGGCGAGGAGAACCCCCGAGCATGTAAGACATAAGTGGCAGTGCACATTTTATAAATAAATGTGATAATGGTGTTGTGGTTCATCGCAATTGGGATATAAGCTCAGATGAATTGCAGGTATTTTTATAAATTAATTATTGCATTGTCAGCATATGCTTCCTTGTGAAACATGATCTATCTTTGGTTAAGCATGTTCTATCTTGTTTTTAGCAGAAGGTCGATTACATGCCCTGCTTTGCTGCAGGTAATCCCCTCCCATTTGCAGCAGTTTGTGGTGTTCCATGCAGCACTGAACTCCCTTAGCCCTGACTTGAGCTTCAGCAGGACCCCCGCTCTGCCGGAACACATCTTGCAGATTGAACAGGGGCTGATACTCCCACAGGATTCATCCAGGTAGGGCACTTTATAATGTTAGATATTTTCATCGTGGGTAACTCAATTATGTTCACATAGCACAGTTTGCAGATCCTCTTCAACGATTGACCTTAGGTCTAGTAGCACGATCGGCTTCAATTTCAAGATGATGGGGCCGAGACCCTACTATGACCAACGGCATGTGTCACTTTATATAAGTGAATATTCAAATACCCTGGGTATTGCATGATCTTTATCTTGGTGGGAAGCTAACTTGGAATCAGCTATGTCTGTGATGTATATCATCTTGGTGGGAAACTAACTTGGAATCAGCCATGTCTGTGATGTATATTAATATTCCAAATCATATCGGATCAACTCGATCCACGGTGTCTTTAGTGCCAAGGTTTACAAAGATTACGGGTTGCATACATAAACCGGGTAATTTAAATGGAATGCTTGCTTCTAGGTTCTATGTGATGTTTTTTGTTTGCACATGCTTAGTATCAAATTTAACCATCGAGCTTTTCGCACAACTTAGTCATCTTATGCTGGTGTTAAGGTCAAGGCTTTCCACATCCGACTCAAGTAGTTTATTTTCAACAAGGTTGTTTTTAAATAATAAACTGCTCCTGCATTTCCAAGCAATGTTGATAGGGAATCTATCTCTGCAAGAAGATCCTCTTATGGCCTTGTATGTGAAAGTAGCATTTTTGGCCTTGCATTTTTTACTCTTTTATTTTTGTTATCTCACTATGCCAACCAATCCTTGCATGTTGCTATAAGCCAATATTAGATTGTTAATAAAGTAGTTGTTTATTTCCACCCACGGGCCATCAGGCCTATTAGATGTTTCAGTAAAAATACGACATATTATTAATTACACAACATAACATCAACATTAGATTGCTAATAAAGTAGTTGCACAGGGCCATCAGGCCTATTAGATGTTTCTACGACATATTATTAATTACACAACATAACATCAACTTGAAATTCCCCCTTAAAATTAAATTCCCCCTTAAACCCCCTTTTGTTTGGGTGCATATTCACACGGGGGGTGACGTAGGGCAGCGAGAGCCCTTATAATTACGTTTTGCACGTACGAAATTAACACCATATAGTATATTGTCTGAAATCTTATAGTATTTTGCAAATCTTGTTATACAGTATAACAAATTCTGTACATCCATACCCCACAAACGAGGAACTTTGTGTACGGTGTAGATTAAAGAATAAGGGGTGAATATGCCAGGATGTCACAATAGTCTTTGTCAGACTGGTGTAATTCAAGCCCTTTGGAGCCTTATTTTGGCCAGATCGGCGAGGCATTTCCAATGGATATGGCGTCCAATGTTGCAGCTGGAGATGGATGTAGCCAACTGCAGTTCCATGCTTTGGAGTGTTGAATAGAATTTCTGTAGGCTGCAAGTTATTTGCAAAAGCATTCTGTTATGGGCAAACAATGTGTGCAATACAACTAACTGATCCTGTGATAGTCTAAATTTTGTTGCTATTGAATGACTGCTTTGCTTTCTTAGTTATTTCAAAAGCAAGAAACATTGTAGTCTGGTCCAAATATCTTGAATTGTAGAGCTACATATGGTTAATTCAACTATTTTGTGACATTAGTGGACCATGAGAACATATTCGTGGGTAGTGAAATATGCCTTTGAAATACATTGAAAGCCTTTGTTATATCATAGAAGCCTTTTGTATCTACTTATGTAGATTTTATTTTTAGAAACACTCTTTTACTATATGAAGTAAGCCATGTTTTTCCTCTTTTCTTTTTTTTTTACATGCATGGATTAGAGCAAAGGGGAGACCTTGAATTTGTAGTTGTTTTCACTAAAAATGACGGTGTGGATGCCTGAAAGATCCTTGCTTCCAACAAATGTGTAAAAAAGATATGTGTTCTGCAAAATGTAATCACATGAATAACAACTTTTAATCTAGAATTATCTTATGCATGACTTGGAAGTGGATGATAACAATTGTTGAGAATTATACAAATTAATATGAGGTCTGCCACGAAATGGCTCCAGATGTGTACAAAATTGAGCAATGAAATATAAGTTGGAATTTTCATTTTTGGTGTCAGAGCAGAAATATAAGTAGGAATTTCATCTTTGGTATCAGCATTCTGTTGATGATTATACACCCTCTTATGTGCTTTGTGTGATGCAAGGATCGTATCAACTTTGCCATATTGAGAAGAGCAAGCAGAAGTAGAAATTAGAGCCGGATGAGTTTGGGCCGAGGGTCCTCATGCCTTTTTGCGTAGTCAAGTAAAGTAAGGAGGGAACAATGAGGGGAGGCTTCGTAAGAATTTTTTTGTTTGATGTTGTTACATTAGTATGGGAGAGTTATCTGCCTCAGAGTAATAAGCAAGTTTTCTAGTACCAGAGATAGGCAGTTGACCACGGAGCTACAATCAAACATGGGCGAACTGATATGTTGACTTTTCTATGTTGATGCCTGTGGTCACCTGATAGTGTTCAAAGATTCATGATTACGTTCAAGATTGGGCCAGTTGAACACACGTATGTAAACATTAATGCTTCTACTATCATGACTTTAATAAGACCAATATCTTTAAAACAAAGAACCATAACAAATCTAATGAACATACGAGATATAAGTTTATTTTTGTAAGTTTATATTCTTATGTGCACATTGAGTCCTTAGAATAGAGCAGAGCGGTGCACTACATCATACAACAAGTGTAGAAGTCTTCAATCTGACAAAGATCATATTGACAATATGGGGAGTATCACACCTAAGATCAAATGGCAATCTATAAAAAAGCTATTTACATTACGTTTTGCTATCAAAGCCAATTGTTTGTTGGCACGTGGTACTTCTGTATTCAAGTTTTACATAACATTGTAGACATTTACTCAATATTTTGAACATTTATGCAACATTTTGTCCATTCAATGTCAGTACAAATTGGGTACATGTACATGAATAGCAAAAAAAATTGGTTAGATGAATAGAAAAAAAGAAAGTGCAAAATTCTCTCAAATCTTTTACACACATAAGCATCTATAAAAAAAAAAAAAAAAAAACTAGCGACGGCGACTGTCGCCACGACAAATTCTTGTATGTATAAATTATGTAAAAGGCTTCATCCAAAAGGTTTAAAGTACTTATAGTTGGTAGTTGTCTTTTAAGGCTTCTTCTAATGCCTCCACTTTCTTACTCCATGCATCTTGTAGTTTCTGCCTCCTAGAAAAACATTTAAATGATGATGATATACCCTATAGTTAAATAAATTGAAAAATATATATATATACCTCAACAATTGTATGTCTTTGGTTACTGCCATTTTTTTTGCAAGCTAACATTATTTGCAACTTCAATGCCTGCAACAAGAGAGAAACTAAACGTAAACTCCAAATAAAGACATAATAGATTTGCTACTTTTCCATTTCACTCGAAACATGGGTTTGCTAAAAAAACAAAAAAGATTTTTTTTTTCTTTTATGTAAAGCTAGGGAGATACCACTAAAATAGGCTCCGTGGACATAGCCATTGTACTGCACATCCGTGTGTTCTCCAGCAAAATAAATCACGCCAACTGGAGCCTAATGTATTTGGCATTATCAGTAATATAATAATGTTGAATCTATTTTGCTGGCCATTTAGTTAGCCAAAGACGTATAAAAAGTGATGATTTAAATGCAATAAACCTTAATCTCGTTGAAGTCATTTTCAGTGATTCCAATGGGCCAATTTGAATATGCTCCACGAAAGTAAGGATTTTTCCACCAATGAGGAATTAAAATATCCTCTGCATCAGGAATATATTTTCCAAACATGTGTCTGAGTACGACCATTATTTCTGCTTTTGTCTCATCAATTGTTTGTTGTTCAATTCGTCTCGACTCATCATCAGTGACAGTGACAAAGATAATATTGGATTCAGGAAGTTCTTTATCCAAATGCTAGAACAAAATAGAACTACTTGTATAAGTCAATGAGAAAATAATCTATCAATTTATTGTACAATGTTTTTATATCACATACCTGCCAACAAGGATAGTATCCCCGTCTCCCATTTGCATAAAGAAATATTCCAGTTCCATTTCCTCCAGGCCAGAACTTATATGGGAATTTTAAAAATATCTTTGTATAGATAGCCATGTCAACTTTATAGAGTGCATTCACTTTCCACTCCTATTAAATAATCAATTGATGAAGAATAGGTCATGCCAAAAAACTCAACAACTAATTGAATAGACTAAACATTGAATGACATATTTAACTTCCTCATGGAGGTCGTATTTATGGACAATTTGCAATGTCATAAAGAAAACAATAAAGGGGTAAATTGTACTTTTTAAAGTGGCATTGAGAGGGATGGTTTTTTTTGTTAGTTTAAGAACTTGTAAAGAATGGACAGATCTTGGCGTTATTTGATCTTTCCACCTCTAGGATTAACATAATTGTACATGACTGAGTTAAAGCTAATGATTGGAGATACTCAAATACAAAACAGCTCCGACACTTCAAAGGGTCCCCAATGTCTCCTCTTTCGGTCAATATCAAAGTGATTTGTAGGAAAACTCTTGATAGTTGTATCTTGATCAAAACCAACTATCACAAAAGGGAAGTAGGAGGGTCTATAACTGATGTCTCCTCTGCCTGGTGTGCGATTAATTAAGAGTATTATCTATGTTTTTTAGTATTAAATTATTTATCCTTTCTGAAAATGGACAAGCTCTATTTCCCCATCTAATGAAATAAAACTAAAATGCACAAGAATGGAATTCTGATCTCTATTAGGAACTCTTGAATGAAGATTTTTTTTTTTTAGATGGAAGGAGTTTGAGCTGCCATCGTCCATAGCTGAAAGGAGAAAGTTATGGTAAGGATTGAGATATTGAAGTTCCTTTTAATTGTTGTTTTGATCATTTACTTGTGCCTCTATATGTTTTGAGCTTTGTTAACTTTAGATCTATTTAGAATAGAATAGAATAGAATAGAATAGAATAGAATAGAATAGAATAGAATAGAATAGAATAGAATAGAATAGAATAGAATAGAATAGAATAGAATGGAGTAGAGTTTTTATCGTCCACGGAGACCAATTGGCCTACGAGACCCAACAGGAGGCGCAGCAAGCGTATTATGGTCCGGGTTTCCCCCTCTTTGCCCTAAAGGGTTGTTTTGGGGGAAAAACCGTGACAGGAATAGACTTGCTGTCAAACTGTACAAATACAAAAACGAATATAGACAGAAATATGTACATGTATCAGGTAAGTGCCCGAGGGCCGAGCTGATCTCGATGACCCATGATCTCTTGAATATATGAGCCCAACCTTCGCATCGAGCTCGTACTCAGCATCTCATGCAGGGGCTGGTCAGGATGGACCAACTCAGCATAGCATATCCAAATGTCATCATATGCCGGACAACTCTGAAGGTTGTGGCATTCGTCTTCCACAACTCCAACCTTGGCAGCGTTGACAAAGCCTCTCCTGACGCAGCTCCCCAACCCATCTCCCTGTCTCAATCTAGAGATGGTGTGCACCTGTGCGGATAGAGGCAATGGATCTGCGTTTTTTCATGGGTGGATGAGTGCGCGGGTAGCATTGCGGGCCCCACTACAACTTGGGATTTATGTGGCGTTGATAATGTGCCGTCTTGACCTGTTCAAGGGTGCTGGCATCCCATAGGTTACTGAAGAAGCATGCGTCAAGGTATTGTCTGAGACTACGGCGATCCGCCTCTGTTTGCACTTGGATGCACCTATGCTAGCTAGCTAAGATCTTAATTGTTTTTGAATAGATCAATCCGTTTTATTAAAAAATATGCATGGTTTTTTGTTACTATGTTGTCAGCTTATATCTTATATGTGTAATTGCATTGTTCAATATCACAAGATGACAAGACGAGTCATGGCATATCATTGTGCTTCATCATATATATATATTAACGAGGGGAATGATCATCCTTTGATGTTGACAAAAGCCTCTATATCATGCCCATATGATGGACTTTTTAATTGGACAAAGGATCCCCTCTCTCCAAGTACACTAAAGCAAAATAGATTATTTACTTGTCATTTGCTTTGGCAGCTTAGAGAATTTTCCATCACAATACAATTGCTCCATATCGTTTGAAATTCCAGGAAGTTTAGGAAGCTTCCATTTTCCATCGTTGTAGCAAAAACGATTTGTTGTAGAACCCAATGTCTAATATTTTATCCTCATAGAATGGATGCCTAGAGCTCATTCAACCACAGCCTAGGCATACATAGAGCATTGACTAAAGCAAGTAAATGGTTTATACATGTAAGAGATGACATACATGATCCATTTTCTTTGCGAGACCAGACTATAGGAGAGTGACTTGGCTTGGCTTCGGAGCCAAATATGGTTACTTGGGAGACTATAGGAGAGTGACTTGGCTTGGCTTCGGAGCCAAATATGGTTACTTGACATTGTACCTATTGCTGCTTATAAAAGTTGCATGGAAGCTGATGTTAAAGCGTTTGCATCTTAATGGGATGTTTTTATCTTGTTTTGTGGACCATTGATATAGAGAATATTCTAAGATCAAGGGCCTTCAATGTTTTGCACGTGAACCCCAATCCCACGAAAGTTTCAATCACAAAATATGGACAATCCAAAGCCCTGCTCCACAATTTATTGCCAGAACATAGCAAAGGCAGAGGAGGGAAACATTCACACTGGCTATGGCTACTCCTTTCCTACACAACAAAAGAAAAAAAAACCCAGAGCATAAGTCTGGCTGGAATCGCCTGAAAGCCTTGTGAAATCGAAAGCCTGCCAAAGACAAAGGCCGGAGCCCTTGCCTACCCCCAGGAAATGGAGGCAGCCATTCGTAGAAGCAGAAGGATTAAAAGCAGAATGATATGGGTGCCAAATCTGGGGCCTGCAAGAAGAGTTCAGGCCGCCAATATAGCCACGCCAGAGCTTCCCAAAACGGCCTCGTAAGTTTCTTTTCTCGCACCATTAACAAACATGCCACAAATACAACGCTAAAATAGAAATTTTCCCTTGCGCCAAATAAGCAGCTCAAACATGCACAAAAATACCATTTTGAATACAATACAATATCAAAATCATAGTTCCAACCACTGCGAGAATACCATCCCGCAATACGAAACAAATTGCGGAAATTTAATGTGTTGCCATGAGGTTGGTGAGATGAATAGAGGGCAAGAAACCCCAAAAAAAAATATGTTGGATCAGAGACAACTGAATTGTTCTACTGCAAAATATTTGCTAAATATCACTACCAAGTAGCTACTGGATAGTTTAGCTTTTAAGGTCAACTTAGGCGACGTGGAAAAAAAGAGAAACAAAACTCTAAATGCGTTTTATTGGTTCGTGGCGAGAAGAGAAATCCCCTTTCTCCATCTTTACTGTTCCACCATCTTGTTCATTATATATCATGGGATCTTATCATCTCAAATCTGGATCTAGGTAAGAAGGGTGTTTTTGGCCTTGTGAAATAAGAGATTTAGTCCGATTTTAATTCTAATCTCTGTCACTCAAGTCGTTGAAGCTTTTGGTTTGAAAATAAACTTGTGCATAGCTAGCAGATAAGAATTTTTATTTTTTACTTTCATGCTAAGGAGTTTATTTACGTACCGGTAACGGTGGAGAGAAATGAATTAGGTCGCTCTGCAATACTCCTATACTCACAGTGACTATGGCATATTCGGCATCATATACAGAGCCATCTTCTGTGAACGCCTTCAGGCCTTCCTTAGAGTATTTGATTTGCCTGACAACCTTCCAAATATGATCTTCAGTAGGTTCTTTTACACAGTACACATATTATATATTCGGATTACCTTGTGTAATTGAAGCCTTGGGTCAATTATAGTTCCATGTTCATGCACGAGGAATTCCTTGGCTAATTCTTCTACAATGTGTACATATCCTCGTCTGTCGGCCACAAAATATTCATCTTCACCAAAGTCTACAAAAGTTGGATTGGGTTGTGTGTTTTTTAGACTTGTGATGCGAGGTGGCTCTGGATGCATGATAAACGTCAGATTCAATTACCCTTTTACTGCAACAGAATTCATAGGAAATAGAGGGAAGTCTACAAACCTGCAAACTCAAAGTCGTAGATTGAATAATCTATCACCATTTCAACAGGAGTTGTTGGTACCCTACATCACCATGCAATCTAGTTTACTTTGACGGCTTAACAATTATAATATCTTTGCATTGAGGCATTACTTTCCAAATAATCGCTGTGCTGTCAAGATAGATATATCCTCCTCATTATTCCTAACCTTGTAAGAACCAAGCTTCTCAACATAATTGAGCTCTGCAGCTGATATTTTGTTAGGTGTTTTGAGCATCGAGGATTTCAACATGCCCCTGCACACAAAATTATTGTGTCAGAGAAGTAAGGAAGTATCAGCTTACTGGCAGCCTGAGCAGGTGTCTACTTTCCAAGCATGGGTTTTATGCTGTTTTCATCCAAATAATTGAATAAAAGGTGATGCAGACCACAATCTAACTGCAATTATGATGATAACAACGATGGAAATAATACTGTATTAGTGACTCTTAATGCTTCAGTCAATTGACCTGTATGCGAAACCCAGACATAAGCTGTACCAGGTATTTATTCTATTGGGAGCCTTTGTAAAAAAACAATGGGACCATGGAGAAGAAAGTGAAGAAAAAATCTTATATCTGCCAAAAATAAGAAAGTGAGATGCCTGGAGGGAAGCTCAAAAAGAAAGAGAAGAAATATCTGGAGACAGGATATTTATGGTGCTCTAGAAAAACTTATTTGAAAACATTATCAACTTGAAGATACACTGGGCCAAAAATGTGTTCTTTGGCATAATTATGGAATAAGCTGATCTTACTATAGATGCTAGACATTATGGAACAAGTTGCCAACTGTGACCTGATTTGGTAGACAAAAAACATACAAAACATGTACCATTTAGCACTCAACAAATGACTCATTATCATCAACGGTCATTAAGTAAAAATTGTTAGCAAACAAATGGTGCAGGGAAGAAAGGAACATTAAATTATAGAGTCTAGGAAACCCTGCAGTGCAGATACAGGAAATTTCAAGGAGTTTACAACTGATAACTAAATCCAATCAATTGATGCAACACTTCCACTATCCAACTACACATCATTTTCTATACATGGAGAAATGCGGAGGACAAATAAGTACAGAATATTAGATGGATTATCTGGGTATGGCATAGCCTATCCAGTCTATTAATCAGTTCTGTTGCCTTGAGAGCTTCTCTTGTGGGAAGATAGCATAGACCAATCTATCATGGCGTGCCTAGTTATGCTATTTTCTTTCTGGACCATATGATGCGTGCATTATACTATTTTAAAAGGTTTACAAACACTCACCTGTCATCATAAATATTGCTGGACGCATTTTCAAAATCAGTAACAAACGTTCTAAGGTTGTACTTCTTGGCCAGCTTCCAGATTGGATTCTGATGCTTCCCACCAACACCTTCGACCCAGTTGGCACCGAGTTCTATAACTTCTCCACCAAAATTATGATTCCGCATGCGGCCACCAATACGATCAGTGGCCTCAAGTATTACAAAGTCCTTGAGGCCATTGTCAGACAATGTCTTGGCTGCCATTATGCCTACAAGGCAGTAAAGTTCAGAAAAATGCAATGCAGCAAGGTTGAAGAAAAAAGTGTACTACCAGAGATTCCAGCTCCAATGATAATCACAGATGCAGCAGATGAGCGCGATGCTCCCCACACAAGCAACAGCAGCAGCAGCAGCAGTGAAAGCGGCTTTGGCTTTGCTAAAGCCATGGATGAACCGTGATGCTCCTAGCCTGATCCTCTAGTCCGTCCTCTTTGTCTTTACTTTAGTACTTTACTTTATTGATCACAGACCCACTAAGGCCTATTATTAGAGTTCTGCTATCATTTTTAAACCCGGGTGAAAATGATGGCAGCCGTTAGATCGGATTTTCTTATTCAATGGTTCTATTTCTACTGTTGGAGATATCCTTACCCTGGTTTTGGTGATTCCATCGCGGTGATACTCTCCCGCGGAATCACTAACCCTCCTGCCCCGTTATCCGTACCATCCTGCCCCGTTATCCGTACCTGACAGGCTCCATCTTATACCTTCCGGAAATTTTTATCACGTCTGTGAAGCACGCTTAAGTTAAAACCACCGCACTTTAACCCGCCAAGGGATGGAATCACCAACCTTTTATTCTATTCAATGGTTCTAATCACATGGAATTGATCCCGCCATCGGGGATGGAATCACCGCATACCGTAATATTCTCCCCATCTTATACCTTCCCGTAGAATCACCGCACGATAATATTCTCCCCCGTGGAATCACCGCACGATAATATTCTCCCCCCCGTGGAATCACCGCGATAATATTCTCCCCGTGGAATCACCGCAATAATATTCTCCCCGTCACCGCGTAGAATCACCCCCCCCGAGAATCACCGCGTACTATTCTTCGGGAAGGAATCACCTGGAATCACAACTTTGCCATTCCGCCAGATGGAATCACCAATTTACGATTCTTCGAGATGGAATCACAACTCATGTATTCCACCAGAAGGAATCACAACCGTATTCTTTATTCCGCGAGACGTAATCACAATCGTGCTATTCCGCCGCATTTTAATCACAACCATGCTATTCCGCCAGATGGAATCACGAACGTCTGATTCCGTGAGATGGAATCACCACTTACGTATCCCGCCAGACAGAATCACAACATTGCTATTCCGCCAGATGGAATCACAACCATGCGATTCTGCCCGGTGGAATCACAAATGTAGGATTCTTCGAGATGGAATCACCACGAATGCAGATGAGCGGCAGATTGCTTGCTACATTTGCTTGCAAAAGCAAGCAGGAAGAAAATATAAACTTGTGCTACTCCATTTTTTGTGTGCCTGTCCATTGTTATTCTATGCACTGCCCAAAATTTTTATGGATGGGGATTTGAACCCCTTGCCAATATTGGCAATGCCATGGCCGAACTAAATCTTGCATGGATTCTTCACATTTTTCTGTGGAAAACCGTGACGATTCGTGCTAGCTTAAATTATGTAGGAGCAATAAAAGGCTTATAGAGTTTGTTGCTCACCGGCATCAGTGGGTAGAGAAATTGGGACAACTTTAGGGCTGCTTAATATTTCAACAACCCACAGACACAGCAAACAGATTATACTTCAGATCTTCCAACAGAACCTACAAAATGAATTTCAATGTAATACAGCTAGCTTTGGCTGTTTCCAGCAAGTAAACAGGCAAACAGCTAGGATCCCCAACTCAAAAACTGTGCACAGGAACATGCAAGGAAGTTAGAAATCTACATGAATATGTACATTACATGTATCAAATATTCCTTACAGATAAGTCAAGCTGTCAAGCTTATGAAGCTCAGATGGAATGCTTCCATTCAGTTTATTACCATGTACATTCCTGCAAAGAAAAAAGCATTATTTGCTTGCATATTTGGGTGGTTTGCCAATAGATAAAAAATACAACCATGTTAAGCATGCATCAAAAAATGAGCTGAAGTTTAAACTTCTTCCCCAAACTGCAATGTGGCTTCAATGAAATGGTGTTTTCTCCAATACCAAGTAATGTAGATTACTTACACATCATCTCGTCACATGTTATGGAATTTTATACGATACTTACAGTTGGCTCCTATAATAATATGCCCTGTAGTTACAATGCTAAAATAAACTTCCAGCAATTCAAGATGGAAGTCCATTTGTCCTCCTAAAGTCAATAAACTTACTTGATGTTCATATCTATAGTTTTATGTTAAAAGAGACACGTCTAAACTTGGTTCATGTTCATACCTCTGCCCAAAAAGCATGAGAAGCAAAAGATATAGAAAGTCAACACTTGCCTTAGAATAATGGCTCAATGGTCATTCAACAACTCCAAAGACTCAAAAATGTCTTTCTCGAGACAAGTGTAACAATTATTCAACTGTTGTTCAAGGTAAAAGCAAGGATTTCAAAGATAGGGTTACCGGACTTAGAGATTTTGAAAGATGGGTTTACTAAGCTTAATCTTCAAAAGCAAAATCAAGGCACAAAAAGAATGAGTTTATTGCAATAATGAGAAAACCAACAACAAATCTCCCAAACCCTATTTACGGGGACGTAATATCACCCGTGTAGCTTTCGGAGGGTCAGTAGTGACAGGAAAGGCGCCGCGATGGCCTTAAGGGCGCCAACAGAGCGCGTTGTTCTTCTAAGACCACCATCACGCTTGACGCTGCTGCGCGGCATTCGCTTTCTCAAAGAGCTCCATAAGCTCGGCCCAGCGCCTTCCGACCTATCTATCAGGTAAACTGCGACTATCTTCCTAGTCGGGCCGAGGTCGCTTAAAACAAGGTGCCGGAGTACGAGGAAGACTCTACCATAGCCCCCGTCCTCAAAAACCCACGTACAATAAAATTTCACGCTGAAGAAACGCATCCCAAGCCGTGGTGATCCCAAGCCGAAACGACATCGGACCGATCAAACATGATCCTTTTTCTTCCCTCGCATGCAAAACCCGCGATCCAAATTGTTATGCCGAGGATCACCCCATTTGGGTCATGATTCTTGCCTCAAAACCAAGGATTCTTGTTAGTTCTTTGGATCCAAAGTACAAATCTCGCTTTCCTGAGCTGATATTGCCGGATCTGTAAAAGAAAATAAAAAGATTAGTAAGAAAAGAAGGAAGAATATAAGGTGAAGCAGCCCCGGATCCCTTACCCTTTGCCGGACGAAAACATGAAGAAGTATAATTATCGGAAGAAAACCAACAAATGCTTAGGTCTTATCGCCGCCATACCCTAAAACCCTAAAGCTTAAAAAAATGAAGCACGAAATAGCTCTTAAAAAAGAAGCACCGAATGTTTTCCACCATAGCCACCATTCCGGATCCGTAGAAAAGAAGGAAGATCGCCGGAGCAAGCCGCCATAGCCGCACCCGCAGAAGGGTCAAAAAAACTCCAAGAAGAAAAAAGCACGTAAAAATTTGAATTTTTAGTTTTATATTTCAAATGGTGATTCCGTGGCATGGAATAACAGAGCGGTGATTCCGTCCGGAAAGATTCTACCGCTGTGATTCCGCTGACAAGATTGAATTTATTGCCGCATCGCCGTATCGCAAAACGGGCCCTCCGGAACGGATCCCGTTGCGGGAGGGTTAGTGATTCCGCGGGACAGTTTCACCGCGATGGAATCAACCAAAACCAGGGTAAAGATATTTTCACCCGTTGGAGATGGTTGTCTTTCTCTTTCTGTCCTGTTCAGCATCGTGTTCCTATTTGCTGCTTGATTTGCTTCTTGTACAGAATGGAGCCTGGATTCGTGAAAAATCCGTCAATTGAATCGGAAGACGAAGATTGTGAATGCATCCAGCATGGCCATAGACCTCCCCAGATCGAGATTGTGGGTGCTCGAGGAATCAAAAGGGCAATTATAGGGCAGCTTACATCTCACCAGCTTTTCACCTCCTCTGAACCAGCGGCGACCCTCCTGAACATGGGCCTGCCTCCTTTATGCAAAAAAAAAAAATAGGGAACATGTGATCTCCGCGCTGGCTGGAGCATGGAGCTTCTTCTGATTTGGGTTTGGTTTTGTCAGTTGCATGCACTATGTAAATTTGACTTTCGAAAGACGGAGAAAATATTTTATGCCTTTTTCACATAACAGAAAGTTCTCAACTTTCAACCTCTCATATCCAGACAAAAATTCAAACTGATAGAATCCAAATTTTTAATAAAAAAGACATAGAAAATGCACATGCTATCACTCATATATAATCGACATTTTTTGTTTGATAATATTTGTTTGAAAACTATTTATTTGAGGAACCCTCTTGCTGACACGTGGTAGCCTTGCTAAAAAAAAAATGACGCAACGCAAGGCGCCCATGTTAACTTCTGATCGAAGCAGCTATTCGGCATTCCTTAACGTCCCGGGCCTCAGCATTTAGCTGTAGGGTTTAATCTTAGCCGTTGATCTCTGGATGTTATGTCCAGTAACATTATGTGGCCCAATCAGTTATGACCATAACAAAGATGTTATGGCCATAACATTTCCTCTGCTGCCACTGGTGATTTTCTTCCTTTTGGGACCTCCGCCATAGCCAAGCAAAAATGCCAGGCAACAAATCCGTCGCCATAGCCGGGCAGCAGTTCTAACAAATCCGGGCGCTTGCAGTTCTAAAAGTCGCATGCAACCATCGCCATAGCTGTGTTTTTTTGGCAACTGCAGTTCTAACAGTGGCATGCAACCATCGCCATAGCTGTGTTTTTTTGGCAAATTCGTCGCCATAGCTGTAAATCCGTCGCCATAGCTGTGTTTTTTTGGCAAAAATCACGATATCATCTGCCTCCCCCTCTGCATCGGGCCTAAGCCTCCTCCTTCTGCTTCTTCCTTTTGTATTTCTTCTCCTTTCAGTGCAGAATGACGATATTAGACTCTGATTCTGCTCCTTCTGCCAATGCAAATGAAAATGCCATTTCAAATCCGCCCTGCAGTGGCCGAATTTCGCACAGAGCCGATGGCCCTGCTACTGTTCTAGCCATTGGCACCGCTGTGCCCCTGCTGCAGCAGATGCTCTGTTTCAAAAACAGAGCTTTCCCTTTGTTTCCATTTAAAATCCGTTGATGTGAGTATCGGCCTGCTGATTCTGTGAAGCTGTGATGCCGGAATATGGTGCGGGCTCTCCAAGCTTCAACTATCGCGCCGCGGTCACTAGCTGCTAAATGCTTCACCCACAGGCGTTAATGGCCGATAAATGCCACCGGGTTATGGGCGAGGAATGGCCTATATTGGCCTGCCCGCGAGTTATGGGCCCGACGGCGTGCTCTCGGCCTCATGGCCACTTCTGGCCATTTTCCTGGCCCATAACTCCTCGGGAGAGGACGTTATCTACCCCTTCCTCATCAAGCTAAGTTCTTGGATTTCTAGGAGCGAGTAGGAGAGAGAGATGATCTCAGTATATATGGCAGAACAGATACAAAGTTTAACATTGACGCTTCTAATCGTCAAAATTAAAAACACCCTGTTTTTGTAAATTCTCCATGTGTTCGTAGAGCTTGATTACTTCCATCCTTTCCTTGTATACCCTGCTTTAGATATGCACTGAGTACTCGCGGAACAATGCATAGTAATTCTTGCAAGTTCTTACAAGAAATACCAAATTTCTGCCTAATATGGTCATAAGATGGACATTCTAAAAATGTATGAAACTCAGTTTCGACCCTCGGCTGCGCCAAGCAACAAGGGGTAGAAGTTTTTTGAAAAGCTTGAAAACTACTCCGAAACTAACAATCATCGAGAGAATTTTTTATATGTTTATGTGTTTTATTAGTATCCTATTGTTTAAATTTGGTTTTTCCGGGGTTCCGATATCTTTTTGGAATTTTCTCTTAACTTGATTTCCTAAGGTTTCGAGGGTTTTGCCTGCCGGAAAACAATTCCGATTTGCCAAAAATCGGGAAAAATTCCTTAGCCTTGATTTTGATTCGATTTTGCCCCTTTTTTATTTCGACCTTCAAATTCGGCATGCGTATGTGAACGACATGGAGGACATCGTGGACGGGATGGAGGACATCGTGGATTTGCTCTGCTACTGGGACTCTTAGCGCTAAGATGCCGCAATAGGTAAGCCCTACAGGTTGGGTTGTTCTTGACGTTTCTTGACTGCCACTTCATTGGATCGGCTCTTTGGGACTGCAACGACTTTATAGACAAATGAAGGGATGCTTATTCATGTAGCCGATGGGCATAAGCATCTTTCAGAAAAGACTGAGGTCTCCCTGAGATTATGGCAGGCATTCCTGGTACTGTGATGTTTTGCTTGGATGCCCAAAAGAGTTGGATACAAATAGATTCGGTTGAAGTAGACAACAATTGTTCTGACATGGTGCTTATATCTGGAGTGCTTCTAATCAGGTTTGATCTTGGCTTGATTTCTAATTCTTAAATATTGCTCTGGATAAGGCCGATTTACTGCTGTGTAGCATTTTGGATGGTATAATTCACTTATGCAGCATGTATGCTTGATCAATGATGATGTTGTTCGCAAGATATTATCCTTTTTAAATGGAGATTAAGTTGTGAATAAGTTCCGATAGGTGTTGTGTCCATTGGTGTCTGCTCTATTTTAGCTTGCTCGCTTCTTAGGTGGAGGCGGTAAACAACACTAGAGATGGAGAAGGTCTTTTTAAAATTGGTTCTCTATTGTTTTTGGTCTTGCATTCCATTCACAATAGCATTGGTAGATAAGTTCTTGCTTTATACTGAAGCGCAGATCTATATCAGCAAATGGGCCAACCAAAGCACATTGTTTTGAAGGTCCTTTTGGCTAAAGAATCGCATCGATCGATCGACATTCTAGAATGGGGCGAGCATGCATGTCTTGCATGCATGCATGCGGCGCATGCCCTTTCTGGTTGGGGTTTCGCTATTTTAGGCGCGGTTTTGCATCAACGTCTCATCGGCGCTTCCTCTTCTCTCAGCAGTAGCTTATTCTCTTTGATTTGTTTCCAGGCAGGGGAGGGGCTTCTTCCTGCTTGGTTTGGCCCATTTGGCGTTTCTGTCATGCTGTGGCATGTCCTTTCTCGGCCTCGGCCCTTCTTTAGCCTTCATCCTGTGACCTTCGTCCTCGATTCTAGTTTGATAAGGAAGTTCTCTGGTATTCGGGCGGTTTGTTGGTTTCATGTGAGCCCCATTCTAGAATCGCATCGATCCGAGACATCGGATCGACATTCTAGAATGGGGCGAGCATGCATGTCTTGCATGCATACATGCGGCGCATGCTCTTTCCGGGTTGGGATTTCGCTTATTTTAGGCGCGGTTCTGCATCAACGCCTCATCGGCGCTTCCTCTTCTCTCGCCAGCATCCTTATTCTCTTTGAACCCACCCTCCCCCTTCTTTGTTTATTGTATTGTTTATCATGTTTTTTCTTCCACCACCGGGTGATGCTTTTTTCCACCCCCGGGTGATGCTATCCTCCGGTATGTTGTGTTGTCTCGCTTGTTGTGTTGGTGATGTGCGTGTACGTGTTGGCGAGCGGCATCCGCTTCGACTTCTCCATGCGGGGTTTTTGGGAGCGATTTCTATGCCTTGCGTTTGTCCAAGCCCCTTGCCGAAGGCTTATCACTAGGGTTTTTCCTCGAAAACCCGAAAGGGCGGGGTTTTTTAATCCCGGTGATAAGCTTTTGGCAGGTACATCAGCCACTCATCTATTAGCATTGTATTTTTTTGGGGTCCAAATGATATAATTGGATTTTCCCTTTATTTTTCGTGGGTAGTTCGCATGTGTGCGGCTACCCACTGTCCACCATTGTAGAAAATCTGCTGAGATGAATGAGAAGCCTATGGGCGGTTTGTTGGTTTTATGCGAGCCCCATTCTAGAATTCTCTCTTACATAGACAATTAATGTTTTAGAAACAAGTTAATCTTGATGTATTTACTTCTACCCATCTGGAGAATAGAAGTGCCCAAGTCTGAGATGTGTGCTGCCATAAACAAGACTGTAATGCCAATATCAGTTGAGCTAGGAAGGCCAATTTGAATGTAATTTAAATCATCTTGACAACCTGATTATGCACAGGAAAACCACTTGGCCGAGACAGATTACCTAAGCATTAGCTTTGTACTAGAGTCTTTGCTAGAGGCAGAATGTTGAAGCAGCATTAACATGGACTGCATGCTGTAAGCATCATCTTTCATAGTATTTGTACGGTTTATGCTTAGTATGTTCAGGGATGACATGCCTGGAACCAATGATAGTTGTAAAAATGTGTTTAATAACTATTGTTTTATTAATCTACTTTACAGTTTAAAGTTGGCATAAAAAGATTTAGTGTTGGATTGAACTAGATCATATTAGCATTTGCAATATGATTCTGGTAGGAGTCTCACACAGTGCGCACGTATATTTCTCATGCATGATTTTAATAGGAGTAGCTACTACTCCTCACAGTGGCAGAGGTACATGTTCTTCTTTGTAAGTTTGTCCATGATACATTCTTCTTTGATACATTTGTGACAATTGTTCTTTGATACATTCTTTCTCATTACAAATCTTTGTTCTTCCTTTACAGGTACTAAGCTTTTGTCCAGTGCAAGACCTTTATCCGATTCTTACTGTCAGCATTTGAAACATGCACTCTTGATATATTCGTGATGATCATGCTCATTACAAACGTTTGTCCTTCTTTATAGGTACCAGGCTTTTGTCCAGTGCAAAACCTTCATCCGATTCTTACTGTCAGCATTTGAAACATGCATAGTCTGTTTTGATGTTTTGATATTGTAAAATATTATTTATTTTGCAGCCTTGGAGTGTATGTGCATGTGATATTTTGCAATTGAACTCAAGACGCCATTTGCTTTCACGTCTTTCAACTTTGCATGTTCATGGGAAACTTGAGTTATATACGTCCTGTCCAGCATAACATATCCAGGTTCTTCGCTCACTCCTATATAGATACATATTGTTGATTTTTCTCAATCAGTCTCTTATGCAAATGTCGTGATTTAAACCTAATAACTCGATATAATACATCATTGTGACCATGTTTACTACATGTGCACCCTTTTCCAAACCCTTCATTTGCCATGTTTCCTCTCTTAGATTTTGCCTCATTATTTTCTATGCTTCTATAGTTTCTTACTTGGGGATCATGTATTGGCCTTTGAGATAGGGATGCATATGGACCAAATGCTCATGGATTTATGATATTAATGCAGAAGTTATGTTTTAGTACATTCTTCCATCATTTTCTTATTTTTTTTGTGAGATTTTGAATCGGGTATCAATTATTCCCAATGTTGGAATGCATGATTTGTAAGGTAGTTCAGAGGAATTATGTTGGAACTGGATTAAAGCATGTTTAGAAAGAGCATCTGATAAGGGCACTATTCTTTACAGCCTTCCATACGTTTAACAAATGATTGAGTTACTAATTAGAATTAGTCATCTATAAGCTACAAAACTCATAGTTTTCAGAGCTTGCACAAGATGCTTTATATATGCTTAATGCTTAATGCTTAATGCTGGCATCCTAAATTATAACTGATTGCAAGAGAGAACTCCTATCTACCTTATTGATTTTATGCTGGGATCCATCTGGGCTGTCTTAGTTGCTTTGCAATTCTGAGTTGGTGCTAACCCACTTCTCATACTTTGTTGCTTGCAAAATCTATTACTTTGGCCATTAAGGCGGTTATGTGATGAGAAACATGTTCTGTGATGAGAAGCATGGGCCCATGAAAAGAAGTAATATTTTGCTTTCTTATTGTAGCTCATTTGAAAATGTTAAGATTTTGAAGCCTGAACTAAGAGAATGGATCTGCACTGTGCTGGTTGTTGCACAATGTATTTGAAAAGCCTCTTTCCCTTTTCTTTTAGTCTTGAAATTTCGTTTCTTATTTTTTATTTCATGTCATGGTTTGTAGGCACTCAAGGCTTACACATTTAAAATGGAGCACAACAGCAATGCACAATATGTAATTTGTGTCATTTTTGTTGTATCAAATCCATGGCACATGCTTCAACATATGATCTAAGTCTAGAAATTATATGCAGAAATGAGGCCGTGTAGAAAGATTTGCAGCCAAATCCACCAAAAATCTGTTTGGTAAATTCTTTCTAGCGAACTTCTAGGTTATGATGTATTTGTATATTTTCTTGAAAAGAAAAAACTATCTTATGAGCCACAAGTTACTTCCCTAAACATGCCAGACTTTTGTGCAGTTGGTTTGATTGTATAGCGTCGTATGGCCGTGAATATGGAGTTGTGTAGGTCATAATACTATCCGTTCTAGATTCAATTTTGCAAAGAAATCCTGATAGAATCAATTATCATCAACACAACCTGAAGGCCATCGCAGGTATGCAGCTTCGCTACATTTTGTGCTTTTTTGAAGACCTTATGTTATCAGAGGTTTTCATTGCATTTAACACATTTAAATTAAAATCCCCCTTAAACCCCCTTTGGTTTGGGTGCATATTCACACGGGGGGTTACTTCGGGCAACGAGAGCCTTCGGATGGGCATATTTGCCCTTTATTCCAAGATCTAGACCGTACATAGCGATCCTCGTTTGTGGGGTATGCATGTACAAGTTTTTGTATACTGTATATTAAGGTTTACAAAATACTATAAGATTTGAGTGAATGTACTTAATGGTGTTAATTTTGTACATGTATTGTAAATATATTTTTGGGGCTCTCGCTGCCCTACGTAACCCCCCGTGTGAATATGCACCCAAACCAAAGGGGGTTTAAGGGGGATTTTAATTTAAATGTGTTAAATGCAATGATTTGTGTTAATAATGTTAATGGTAGTTGTGTGTTAATTGTTTTATTAAAAAAATTTTTGGGCCCTTCGGGCCCTAATACAAGCCTTCGGGCACTAAGGATGGCATATACGCATGTAGCAATTTTAGAAACACTTATGCATGTAACAACTTTAGAAACACTTTGAGCATGTAATCCAATTTCAGAAGACAAGTCTAGAATGGCATACATACATAATTTGATTCTTCAAAACAATAAGTTAAGCACAATATAAAGAGTCAATTTTTACATGTGTGCAATTTAAGTGTTTTTTGTTCAATGCGCAACCTGTGTTTTAAATGCATGGCCATTTATGACCATTACTAATATTTGTGTTGCTGCAATATTTCAAAGAACCAGCAAAAAAAACTTCTCTAAATAATTCAAGATGCATTGATAATGCCATAAGAGCAATAATACCAGATAATCATGCATTTTTCTCCAAACAAGCAGCATAAAACGTGATGGATGAACTTCCATAATTGCATTAGAGTGTTACAAAACAGGAAATAAAGAAACAAAACTCTTACTTCAAGTAATTGGGTTATATGGTAGTCCATCTAAACCCATCTGAACCCATCCCTTTTAAGAGATCTGGCCGAGAAATAATTTAAGCTTTTTTTAGCTCTCCATGCATGCCTGGCATATGTATAAACTGTGGCATTTCAGAAAATCAAATCATGACCAAGCATTTCCTTAGAGCTCAATTGCGTTGAGGAGAAATTCATGTTGAGCATATCCTGCAAGAATCACATTCTATGATACCCAATCCTTCTCCGCCATTTTTTCAAGTACTTCTTGTGCCTCGTTAATATAACCTAGATGGGTGCAACCTTAGATTCAAGGCAGCCGATGCATGATGATGAGAGCCCCCCTTAGCATATGGCTGATACTGGTTACTGCCTTCTAATTTGCTGGTAATATAAACGGGTGAAATTATCAGCCAAGAAATCTGCCAGCGAGCCCAGCAAAAACCCATTTTATGGAAGCATTAGTAGATTCGAAAAATAATCCATAGTATGCCCATCTTTTGGAAATCCGCATGATGCCCATCTAACTCGGAAAAACTGTGATTTAGGCCAAGAAAACTCGACAGTGCCATAATATGCGAATCTTACCTGTTAAGCTTACTTTTTCACTGTCTGATCCCAACCTTCACACCTTTTGAAAGCAAAACTCCATCATTTACACTGTCTGAAAGAAGAAACAGAGGCAGGAATGATCTGACCTGACGATTTAGTGTAGACACATTTGGTGATGATGGCATCTGGGCAATAATCTCACCAAGCTTCTCCTGGCTTATTTGTAAGAAAAGAGTCTCTGCATGTTTGAAACCTGTCATAAGACATATATTAGTACTTAAACCATGTCATGCATGAATCATATGATTACCTTCCTTACTTATGGTCTCAGGGTAACCCAAACCTTGTGGGCCCTGTTTTGACTGCCATCCTGATGCCTCTGTTTATTCTCATGTACTGCGACACAATTTATATTTATAGCTTCTCCTTCGAAGAATTAGCAATGCTGCTTTTCAAGCTCTGGACACTACTTTCGTCAAGAACTATGCCAACGGGATTTGACACTGCTTTTAATCCATACTTCACATAATTTGCCTTGTAAATCTTTGCTCGGCTCTATCAATTAGAGAGTATGGAATCCCTTCTTTTAATGCAACCTCAAAAGCTAGACTTTCCCTACAAGCTCCATCTACAAGCTTCCAAGTAGGTGAACTTTTCCATTTGCATTTTTATGGCCATTGCTTTCAAAACCTAAGTGAGTAGACAAAACACCAATGCACTCAATTTCATCCAGAGCTTCAAGAACAGCTCCAACAATTGATGTACCCTTTTGCACTTCGCGTTGCCCTCGCATAGCTCATCCACCGGGACTAGGTCGTTTCTTGTAGCCTCCTGCAGAATAGTGCGTAACTCTGCCATTTCAACCTGCAAATATGCCAAACACAGCAATATATGGCATCCTGCCACAGATTTAACGAACAAGCAGACAACAATGTATGGAGCTTTCGGCTATGCAATCTGGCACCCAACAGTTCGACCTTCTCAAATCCGGCAATTGATAGGTCCACATGTGCACGAAGCACCTTTCTGCCTAAATTTCACTTCGGCCCCTTTTTAGATTGGTAAGAGCCCAAAATCGACCCATCCCCTTTCCGGCTCAGCTTTCTTGAGGGGGCACCACCGGAATAGGACCGTAGATTTGCACTTGGATCCTAGATGCTGCAAAATTTTCACCTTGTCAAAATAGGGAAATGCATTGCATACCGAACACCTGCTGTGGATGAATGAAAAAACTGCTTCGTATCCAACTCTGCACAAATCTGCCACAACCCTAGAAAAACCCTAGAAAAACATGCAAACAATAAAAGCCCCAACAACCACACGATTTTCCCTCTTCTTTAAAATCAATGGCTAACAAATGGGTGCACTCTAGAAATACTGTTTAGTACGTCCACGTGAATACGCCCGTGAAATCATATGAAAACCATGCCAAAAAGCGTATAAAATCACAAAAAAAACCCCCTGTTATAATGCTACATATTCATGCATTAGCATGCTTCCATTCGACGGGAGCTTCTATATCAATTACTGTGGGAGTATATTGAGACATGCATAAACATATTTAAGAACTTTTAGCTAATTCAATTTAGGTATATAAGTTAGTAAACATTTTGCATCCGATCTATATATTTGTCTCAGATTAAGTTACCCATTTAGCATCTAAATAACAATGGTAGCCGTCTTATCTCCATAGCTTAGAGTTCCTTATCTCTGTGTACACATTTCTTTTGTTTGTGTATTTTGTATATGTGTCCGTTGTGGCTGGACTGCACGAACGTTATTTGAGGACGCATGGCATTGGTCTGTCACATATCACAATGAGTTGTCTATTCAGATTTATTTGCAAATTATTTTATGAATTTCGAAATGCATCTTATCTGGCGAGGTTCGTAATGTTTTCTATCTATATTTGATGGCTTCATATTTAGATTTAATTATAGTGCTTCAGTTCCAGATTATTTAAAGCTCTTAAGTGTTTTTTATGGGATAGCACTTCATGTTGTCGACATTCACATTGGTTTTGGTAGTTGCATTTGCTTTTGCTTTTTTGCTCAATTTACTATATAACACTATATCTGAATATAATGCAGACATGAGTCTAATTTTTCACAAATATTTTCATGGAAACAGCAAGACTGGACAAAACAACTTTGTACTTGGTTGTTTCTAGAATGCAGATTCCAAGATGAGGTCAAAGACTCTTCAATACCTAAATTTAAATCTCGATTATTTGCTATAGAAGAGGGTTCTATGCTAATTTTCATTCATTTGCTTGACATCAGCGCAGTCACAAGGCATCAGCTTCCTTCTATATCTTTATCTTGAAGTGGTGGTTCAAGGAAGATCTCAGTTATTCCATTCACAGAATATTCAATACGAGTACTTACAATTTGCTCCTTGATATGTGGCTGCTAGGTAAAAGGAAACAAAGGAGCGTGAAGTAACAACTTCAAGATAAGTTATAACCATATCTATTTCTATGTCTATGTTATCCACTTGATTAAACTGACCCCTAAGCGGGTATGTTCTGGAGTTTATTGTTGCATTTTCAAAATTTATGCAGAGTTGGTCATCCTTCAGTTTGGTTGTTACATGTTATGCTAATTGTGCTTGCGTTTTAAGCATTTGCAGGCAACTACATCTTATGTGCTCCCTGCATATGCTAATTGTAAATCTATGCAGGAGTCTATAGCTGTAGCTTGGTACATATAGGCCATTGCCTATATGGTAGGCCTCCAAGTATTTCATGCACGAGTTTGCATTTTTTCAACTATAGAGCACATGCGCACAGCCATTGCATTCTTTTGTCTAGATTTTTCTAATATCATAATTTGACCATGACATGCTCTATAGCTCTTGAAGCAAGAGAAATGTATGGTAAAAAGCATGTGTTCTTATTTGAAGTAAAGTATGAGTATTGTTATTTGTAGTTAAGTCTCTTGGAATACAATGTCCTAAAAAATATAACGATTTGTGAAACTCCTGTTATTTGGGAATCAAGTTGTTTTGCCATTTTATTAAGCTTATACAACAAAACTAGCACTCTGCTTACCAACAAGCAATAATATTGTCCATCAAGCTTATCTATTTCCGTTCTTTCATAGTCATACAAACAGGTTCTAAAACATATATTGTAAGCAATTATTATGTTCAAACTTCAAATCCTAATTGAATTGCAAATGGCCCAAAACCACTTGATTGATTAAGCCATTTTTTATAATACACAAAATAATTATCATAAATCGACAACATCCTACACAATCTCATTTCCAAGGCATACAAATCCAATTTATCTATTTATATGAAAACTATCATGACCATATTGTTTGGGGTCTGGGTTCGGGAACTCCTGCAAGACAGCCCTGCTGTGAGGACCCGTGGATCAAACAGGAGAATCCGGTAGCTGTGTCACGCGGGATTTGCAAAAGAAACTAAGGAAGGGAAAAGAGAAAAACAAAAAGAACAATGAAGAACACAATGAAGAGGACAAAACTCTTTGATATCAATTGTGATACATGAGCTCTTGCAATCGAGAGGAAGCAGAAGTGAGATAAGACCAAAAACTCATCTAGCCCGTGAAGGCTAGCTCTACTCATATATATAGTACAATGGCCTTTGGCCCAACATAGATACTCTGTCAGATCTCGGTGCCGACTCCTAGGAGGCCTGATTTGTAGGACTGCTGGCGGTGCCTCTTGAGGTGCCTGAAGTGACGCTGACGCTGACGCTGGCCGGTGACGGCCCGTCACTTATCTGTCCTCGACCTCTTCGTGCACGTGGCCTTCGTGGTCTGCGGCTTGGCTGGCGGCTTGGGCTTCTGTGGGGCCTTTGACGACTGACCTGTGCCTGACTGTGGATCCTTGGCCTTGACCTGGTCCGTCGTGTGCATGAATAGTCATGTATTAGGACGTACAGGACTAACACTCCCCCCCACCAAACGACACTCAGGGTGAAGAAATGGGGGAAGTGTTTCTGACGGCGGAAACCCGACAGTTTGAAAGTGATCCTCACGGGAATGAGGACGGGCGCCATTATGGTATTGGCCGATGAGATCCTGGCGTGTTTGAAGAGCTTCAGGAGTGTTGAGCCCAAGTGCAGGATGAGCATCAATGAGAAATCTGGAGCGTACCATGTCTTCAAGGGCAGCATGTGCCTCAGAAGGGACGAACTGGCATTCCATGAGAAGGCAGGTCTGGAGGCCGAAGGCACTGACGCTGGCATTCGGGTTGCAATAAAAGATAGGACACTGCCAATTTAGCGAGCTTAACAGGAGGCACTTGAGAGCAGCACAGAAGCCTGCTTGACGGTGAACTGAAGGATCCGGTGAGGTGGCGACATTCTCCAAGAAGACATCAAGGCCATGGACAACATGAGCGGGCATTTGCCAACCACGCTCATTGGCAATATATATCCAATTTTTGGTGTGGTCCAAGGTGGCACCATCCTCCCAATTGAATCGTCTGACAAAACGTGGATCCCAGCGGAGGCCCGTGGAAATCTGAGGAGGAGTCCACCCAGCGTGGCCTTCCAGGACTTTGGTCCAAAAGGGAAGACGCCAGTCGAAGGTGAGAAACCTGGGGCGTGGAGGGACTCCTAGTGAAGCATATGGAGAGTGAGCCATGCCCGTGGGCGTGGGCTGCTGCGCCTGCTCCCTGAATTCACGAACAAGGTCTTGATCAAGAGCACGGCACCACTGGTCCCACTCTGAAGCAGAGAGCTGAGTATAGACAGGAGGATTAACCCAACCCGTGGGTATGGTCTTGCTTTCCAGAAGGGCACGCAGTTGATTGTAGCCTCCTAAGTGCTGCATATAAATCTGGGCAAACGGAAGATTCTCAGGATGCGCTAAATTTTTCCGCACCTGTTCCAGCGTTTCTGCTTGCCACAGAGGTAAATGATGAGCAAGCTCAGGCATGCACTCTTGTCCAAGAGTGTGAGACCGATCATGATCCTGTAAATACGGGTTGGTGTCCAACAACAACCAGTGAGCATGGGGGTTGCCGTGAAAAATTCGATGTTCCTCATCTCTGAATTTGTCTTGTGAATCAGCCAGATAAAAATCATGAAAAATATGTGCCAGGTGGCGATAGATGCGAAGAAGGCGATGGAGGGGCAAAAATTTGGCTAAGTCCCCAAGCAGTTAAGGGAGAAGCTATATATGAACGGTGGAGATGAGACGTGAAGGAACGATCGGAGGTGACAGCTGGCGAAGGTACAAACATTAATTTCCGACGGGCTTGAAAGGAAGGAATGTCATTTAATGCAGGCAACTCGAAGTGGGATATCATAAAAAGGAAGTGTCAGAAGGTACCATAGCTAGATATGCGGCGGGAGAAAAGATTCCAGATTTAGAAATGGCCTTGCATTGCAACCACGTTAGCAATTGGCTGATTGGTCCACGTCGATAGGATGCCGGTTGGTTTGGCTCTATAAGACGAGCAGTGGTCGAGGCTGAGACACCAGTTCGTGATCATGGACGACGAGTGCACTATGACAACAAGCTGCCAAGAATGGATAACCTGTAAGATGAATGCCATGGACCTCTGGAAGTGCCGCAACTGCGGCATACGAATGGACGGGTGGTGCGGCGGGATGGCGGAGCATCCCGACCCAAAGACCACTGCCATCGAAGTGGTTATGCACCTGCGTTGGGATCCTGACCAGTGCGTCTACCAGATCCTCCGCATAACCTCTGCTCCCAACCCGGAGTAGAGGGTTTTTCAACTTAGGATTTTGTAAATAGGGCACTGCCCATTTTGTAAATAGGGCTCTGCTCATAGCGGATGTATATGGGCAATGCCCACTTTTGTTTTTCGTCTCGATTATAAATATAAATATGCCGCTTTAGTCACTATCTGTGGAGTCAGAATTTTGTGGTGCATCATGTGTATGACTGTCTGTATCTTCTGTATGAAATTGTTTTAGGCGAAAGCCATTAACCAGTGTAGGTAATGGAGTGCCATCTAATTCTGCCAGCTTGAAAACGCTGGGTTGTACCACTTGAACAATTTGATAAGGACCAAGCCATCTGAACTTTAACTTCCCTGGAAAATTTTTGTAACGAGAATCATAAAGTAAAACCAAATCACCTTCTTGAAAAGTTTTGGTTCGCAGATGTTTGTCATGCAAAGATTTCCGCAACCGTTGACCATAAAGAACCTGAATATATGCACCTCGCTTGAGTTCATCCAACTGTTCAAGTTGGTAAACTCGTTCTTGAAGAGCTGCAGGTGGATTATGAGTGGTAGTAAGGTGAAATCGAAGTGTCGGAAGGACATATTCAAAAGGCATCAATGCTTCTTGCCCATAAACCAACTTAAAAGGAGTGTGACCAGTAGCAATTTTGAAACAACAGTTGTAAGCCCAAAGAACAGCAGGTAGCTTGTCTTGCTAGTCTGTGCGAGAAGCGTCACAAATTTTCTTGAGAATAGTGATGAGAGTCTTGTTTGTGCTTTCAGCCAAACCATTCCCTTGAGGATAGTAAGGTGTGCTCTTGCGATGATGTATCAGCAGATAATCCGTCAGCTCCTTGATAGTGTGATTGACAAAATGAACACCTCGATCACTGACCAATTCCGTGGGACAGCCAAAACGCGTGATGATTTGCGTATAGATGACCTTGGCTGTGCTTGCTGTCATGTTGTCTGGAAGTGCGCAAGCCTCCGCCCATTTGGTAGCATAATCAGTTGAGAACCAAAATATAGCGGGCACGGGTGTGCCACGCAGGAGGGTCGATAGGTCCGACAAAGTCCATTCCCCATTTGCTAAAGGGAAGTGGTGTGGCGACCGGCGTCAACGGGAGAGCGTCACGGGCCGTGGGCCGACCCACACGCTGACATACATCACACGTGTGGGCGTGAGCGTGAGCATCCTTGAAGAGCGTGGGCCAGAAATAACCTGCAAGAAGTATTTTGCGTGCCGTGGTGTCACCATGAAAATGACCTCCACCTAGCCCTTCATGTGCTTCTCGAACAATATCAGGCACTTCATGAGGAAGAACACAGCGTCGGAGGACTGTATCCTTGCCACGTTTGTAAAGATGGCCTGCAACCATGGTGTAGTCACGGACCTCACGGAGAAATTGACGGTGACGGGATTTAAGTTTTGCTGGAGAGAGCGTTGGGTCTTCTGATGGAAGAGCACCTGTGAGGAGATACTGCTGAAAGTGATGAAACCAGTGTGGCGTGGCCGTGACCAAAAAGAGCTGAGCGTCAGGAAAAGCATCTGAAACTCCCGTGGAGGGATCATCTGTGTGAATGCGTGAGAGGTAATCCGGGACAACATGAGATTTGCCTGCTTTATGAACAATTTCAAAAGGAGCAAATTCTTGCAGAAGAAGGACCCAACGAGCAATTCTGCCCGTGGGCGTGGATTTGTTGATCAGATAGAGAAGTGCTTGATGGTCCACAAAGAACTTGATCTTACTCCCTAAGAGATAATGACGAAAGCATTGGACACAAAAAATTAAGTCCAAGGGCTCCCTCTCAGTGGCAGAGTAGTTGCGCTCAGCAGGATTGAGTTTTCTGCTGGCATAACGGTTTGGTTTGTCTGTGTGCGCATCATATTCTTGAGAAAGAACAGCACCAATAGCAAACGCTGAAACATCCACATGTACATGAAAGGGCTTGTCCCATTGAGGAGGAACAAGCACAGGGGTTTGAGTAAGCAAAAGCTTCAAATGTTGGAAAGCAGCATCCGCCTGGGAATTCCAAGCCCAAGTGGATTCATCACCCGTGAGTTTATGAATGGGATCTACAATGGCGGCTAGTCCAGGAATGAAAGTGGAGTAATAATTTACCTTGCCCAGGAAAGAACGTGTCTCCTTGATATTGGATGGTGCTTGAGCTTTAAGCACGCAACTGATTTTAGCAGGATCCGTGGTGATACCTGCTTTACTGACCACATGGCCTAACAGAACACCAGAGGTGACGCAGAAGGTGTATTTCTCGGGATTGAGACTAATGCCAGATTCATCACATTTCTGAAAGACGAGCTCTAATTTATCCAGGTGGTCATCCATGGAACTGTAGGCGGAAAAGTCATCTTGAAAAATCTGGAGAAAGGGTTTCTCCTTCATATAATCATGAAAAACCGAGAGCATGAAACGTTGATGGAGAATTTGATAACCCAAAAGGAACCACCTTGTAGGCAAAAGTGCCCCACGGGGTAGTGAAGGTAGTCTTAAGTTGATCAGCTTCTTTGATTGAAATTTGATTGTAGCCTGAAAAACCATCCATGAAGGAGTACATTTCATGACCAGCGACCTCTTCCAGAACATCGTTTGTGAAGGGAAGTGGGAAATGATCACGCTCCGTGGCCTGATTGAGTTTTCGATAGTCCACGCAAACGCGGATCTTACCATTGTGTTTGAGAGCGATGACAATGGGGCTCACCCATTCAGAATGTTTGACCTCATAGATCAAACCAGCAGCTAGAAGTTTGTCAATTTCTGTCTTGACTCGGTCACGGTAATTGGGGTTGAGCCGGTACTGTCGTTGCTATACAGGACGTGCATCTGATTTGGTAGGAATGGTGAGTTCCCCCAAGTTTTTGTTGATACCCCGAAGATCTTTGTAGCTCCAGGCAAATATGTGTTTTGAACTTTTTGAACAGTGTGATGGCCCTTTTGCGATATGTGGTCGGGAGATTTGCAGCAAGGCGGACAGGCTGATTGTTGCCCACATCCACTATCTCCACATCAGGAGTCTGAATATGTGGGATAACTTCCGTGTCGTGAACAACATGAGCAGAAGGTTGAAACATGACAGGATGAGTTGCACTCTGCGTGGTGAAGAAGAGTGGTTGCTGAGCCTCATCAAGCAATGGTTGCTTCATGACGGCGTGTACGTCCACTGTGTCTGGAGGAAGTTCTGTATCGGAAAAATGATTGATACGTTGGATGCGATTGCAAGGAGCCAGGTAGGGGTCTAGTAAAGCAGCCACAGCCTGGTCCCGATCAAGAGTCATCTCGCCCCAGAGTAGGATGACAGAGGCTGACTCGCAGGAGGAGCCTAAACTTGATAAATGTTCTGTGCTTCGTCAGAATCGGTGTCTGAGAGAGAAGGTTCAGCATGTTCGACCGAAATGATCTTGTCAGTTTCCAAATCCATGGTGGCATTGAGGTGACCATCTGTAATGACTAGCCGTGGCCCAGTAATGGATACTTTTGGCCTGACGGATCTTCCCCGATTTCATAATCACCTGGATCTTCCCCTGCTTTCCAAACACCAAATTCCAAGGGGAATCTAAGATAGCCTATATTGATGTGTAGAAGAGGCGTGACGCCTTGAGGGCGCGTGATATGGCCATTAGCCAATTTGATGTCATATGGGGAACGATAAAGTTGTTTGATGCCCATTTGCTTGCGGAGTTTATCCGTGATGAGATTGACAGCACTACCCCCGTCAATTTGAACATGGTTGACTTGTTGATTGCCCACCGTGGCATGTACCGTGGGTGTGGAGGTAACGACTGCCCCAACCAAAACCGTGGGAAGGGGCAACTGGTCCTTGAGAGCAGGACACAGTTTCAAAATAGTTGCCAGACTTAAAGGAATTTTGATTTTTACCAGCTCCTCTTGGAGTTCCAACGGCACATGAGAAAATGGATCCGCTGTATCCAATGGAGCAGGAGTGCGTGGTAATGAAGCAGCAACTTCTTTGAGAAACTCCACCTCTGCAGCAATATTTGGATATGTCTGAGAGCGTGGAGGTTGAGATGATGGAGGTGCGTCCTGACGTTGCTGAGCTCTGGTGGTGGCATGTACATTAGCCAGTGTGCGACCTTCAGCAGCTTGCATGAGATTCAGAATACTTTGTCTGACTTTGGGCATGAGGCATGAGTTTATCCAGATCTGGGGCAAAGTGAACCTTTTTGTCCTTACATGAGGGATCGTGTCAACTGCAAAAGCAGGTTGCGTATCATGAGGAAGGATGGTCAAGGGGCGTGACACCCTGGTCTGGCGTGAAACCAACCCAACCCAATTTGACGGTTGAACTGGAGGATTGAGAACCTGATAAATCTCTTCCTGGGCTTGTTGATCCATCTGAGGAGTTGCTGCAGGAGCTGGTTGATACCTTGATTGTTGAGGCACGCGTGGTGGTTTTCGAAGAACAGGTCGAGGTCCCTGTTTGCCATTTGCGATCCAAAATTGATAGGCCGTGAGGCGGACAGACATGGTTTGATTCGTGCCTGGAAGTTGGATTTGAACTTGAGGAAGTTGAGGGCATGCCGTGGTGGTATGACCCCATTCCAAACAATGATAGCACTGAGCTTTAGCAGGATCAAAAGGAGGACGGTTGCTTTGTCCCCGTGGCTGCTGAGAATGTTGATACTGTTGAGGAGGTTGTGCTTGAAACTGTGGAGGTTGATATGACGTCTGTTGCTGAAGTGTGGTCTGGACTTGATAAACCATCTTTTGTCGGAAGGGTGTAGGATGAGTATGCAGATGTGGCACCAAATTTGACTGCGTTGAGGGTTGGAGTGTTGAGGCTGAACAGCAGTCTGAGGTACCATGACAGGAGGAATGAAGGGTAGCTCCTGGAGGGCCACATCGCGAGAGGAAACATTAACTGAATGATTGACAAGGTCGATGGCCTGCTCAAAGTCTTGGGGCGCAGGTATTCAGTCATGAGACGAATAGTCGGAGGAAGTCCCTGTAGAAACTAGACAAGGATCTAGCTTTGCGTGGGGTACTCTTGAAGTTTGCCGAGGAGAATGTGAAGACGATCCTCAAAATCCCGGACTGATTCCGTGGGCTCTTACTGAAGATCATTGAGTTGCTTGAGAAGAAGTTGATCATCATCGGTAGTGCCATAATGAGAAAGAAAAGCAGTCTTCATGTCAGTCCAGTTTTGTTTCCAATGGCTTTTGTTTGCCATGAGCCATTGATGAGGGGATCCACGCAGCGTGGTGGAAAAGATATGGAACTTCAGTTGAGGTTGAGCGTGACCATTTAGGACAGCCAGAGCCTCAAATTCTTCCATGTGGGCTTGAGCACTTTGATCCAAGGGTTTGCCTTTTGTACTGCCAAAAGTGGGATAGGTCAGTTTGAGAGTCTGAAAAGAAGATTGTGACTGGCCTTGTGTATAGAGAGGCAGTGTATAAGGAGGAACAGAATGTGGCGGAACTTCCATGGATTCTGTATGAGGTGGCAAAGGAGCAGAAAGACCCTGAAGATGTGCAAAAGGAGGTTCCTGTGGTGGAGGACCTTGGGGTCCGTGGTCATGAGGTTTGAGATCGGTAAGAGTGTAAACGGGAAGAGTCTGTTGCAAAGAAGGAGATTGAGGATATGTCTGAACCTGGGGGGGAGGGGGGGGGGGGCGAAAGAAACATGGGGATAACCCATTCCGCCAGGGGGAGATGATGGTTGTGAAGGCAGAGGAGTATGGCCAGAGGAGATATGAATGTAGGCACTCTCTGGAGTGTGGAAATAAACTGGAGGTGGCTGAACATGTGTATGATGAGGTGACTGAGGTTGGGAACATGTTTGCACGCTGGAGGAGAGCCAGGACGAGAGTGAACATGAGGAGTAGGTGGCGCCGATTGAGCTCGTGAACGAATATGGCCTCCCTCAATATCATAACCTGTGTCATACATATCTCGAGCAACTTCGCGACGTTGATGGCGCTCCAGGCGAGACGCCGTCTGGCTAAGAAGCTCCTCTGGAGTGAAAGCTCGGGCAGACATGGTGAAAAGAAGGAAGGAAAAGAAAATCAGACCCGGCAGCGGCGACAGTGTTTGGGGTCTGGGTTCGGGAACTCCTGCAAGACAGCCCTGCTGTGAGGACCCGTGGATCAAACGGGAGAATCCGGTAGCTGTGTCACGCGGGATTTGCAAAAGAAACTAAGGAAGGGAAAAGAGAAAAACAAAAAGAACAATGAAGAACACAATGAAGAGAACAAAACTCTTTGATATCAATTGTGATACATGAGCTCTTGCAATCGAGAGGAAGCAGAAGTGAGATAAGACCAAAAACTCATCTAGCCCGTGAAGGCTAGCTCTACTCATATATATAGTACAATGGCCTTTGGCTCAACATAGATACTCTGTCAGATCTCGGTGCCGACTCCTAGAAGGAGGCCTGATTTGCAGGACTGCTGGCGGTGCCTCTTGAGGTGTCTGAAGTCACGCTGACGCTGACGCTGGCGGTGACGGCCCGTCACTTGTCTGTCCTCGACCTCTTCGTGCCCGTGGCCTTCGTGGTCTGCGGCTTCGTTGGCGGCTTGGGCTTCTGTGGGGCCTTTGACGACTGACCTGTGCCTGAATGTGGATCCTTGGCCTTGACCTGGTCCGTCGTGTGCATGAATAGTCCTGTATTAGGACGTACAGGACTAACACATATTATAAGCTTTTAATCATGTCGTGACTTCCAATTTTCTTCTTTAGATAAATGGTTGTTAAAATGTTGTTGAACAAGTAGTTCAATCATTTTAGGATATCTCGAATGAGGTTTCATGTATAGAAAAGAAGTAGATCCTTGCGAGATTCGAGATTGGAATTGCATCGGCTGCCAAATCTTTGCATACCTATGTTGTAGTACACCTTAAAGTCTACAAATGCCAATTCACTCATGGCATTCTTATGACACTATTCTAAAGCCTACTAATGCAAAACCATTCTACAATCCACATTTGCTAAAGCCCGGCAACGCCGGGCACCATAACTAGTCGTTATTAACTAAAGAAATTATTGTACAGAATTCAAAATAAAAAATATGGGTTAAAGTGCTTCAATAAACCCCATCTATAAGTCTCATAAGGATAGTAAATGATGCATTCTAATTAACTCTATATAGAAAATTACTTTATCAACATAAATATAGTATAACTAGGGTATAACCATGCATTATCTAGATCTAAACAAGATTTAATATAACAGGATGAACACAAAGAATGGTTCCAAAGTGTATTGATTATACCCTTATAGGTCTAAAACTCAACAATGATGTAGGTAGTGATGGTTATTGATGAATAGAGGACAATATCACGAAGTTTAGCCACGACTATAAATAAATAGATCAAAAGACTTTCCGTACCTATTTTTCTAGTTCACTTCAAATATTAACTTATTGCACTACATTTCTTCCATAAGCCTTTTAAATGGCTCAATATATGATAATTAAAGATGTTGAGGTCCTTGGTGTGGTCTTATTAGAAAAAAAAAAAAATGAAGAAAGCTACTTACTTTGCACTATTATAAAGTTAGACAATGTGTGGCTGCTCCAGAGTGTTGTAGTCTAAGTAGGATCATAGTATATGTAGATCAACTTTTATGATAGGCTATAATTTTTGTAAATTTGAACCTTTGTTGGCAATATATATCTCAAATTTCATGTTAGAGTAATACATTATATACAAGATTTGAATATAAATAAGCATGGACTATTTATAGGTCCAGGATTAAACCAACTGGATTGAGAAAATTTCTCTATTTATTTGCGTTGGCTCTATTCATTTTGTCCCCTACAATGGTATTATAATTTCTCATCCTCTATAAGATAATCTTTGAAAGTGTAAGCAGACTTTCTCATACATTCAAAGTAGCCCTTAACTACTTAATTTTTGTGCTTTGATATCATCTTTTAGATAGACAATTCTTCCTAATCAACTAATATTATATCATATATAATGTGGTATAAACTGTATTCTAAAGAATTGATTAAGATGATGATGTTCTTGACTTTTAAATGAGAGGTCATGTGGATCAATAATTGGCATCGACATAGCAGTCTATTTTAATTTTCTTTAGTTATACTTTTTTATATTTTTCCTTGGTTCATCTTGCATTGCTATCTTAACTTTGGGAAGCTTTGAAATATGGTGTTTGAAGTTCATTTTCAAGGCACAAATCTAGAGATCAACTATGGAAAACATTTGATGATAACTTAGAACTCATACTAAAAGTTTTAGCCCAAACCTCCGAATAGATATTTTTTATTGATAGAGGATCTCATGAAATACTAATATTCCAAAATTCAGCTTGAGATCGAATAAGGTAAAGAAGTTATTGATTTAAAATGAACCTGTGGACCAGTAATGGTCTTAGGTACAGAAACCTTTCTTGATTTATTATGATCGTGCATTTTGCTCTTTTTCTTTACTTGTTTTTTCATTGGTTTCATATCCATACAAGCAGTCTTATATGATTTTTTCAATGACCTACTATTTCAAGAAATTTCCTTCAAATATAACAAAATAAACATCAATTAAAAGTCACTTAAAATTGTTACTATAAGTCAAAGCTAAAGCTTCAATTTACAGGCCAACAAATATTTTTTATGCATGAAGCAATTAGTCAACTACTTATATACCAAATTTGAAGTAAAGAATTATTTTCATGCAAAAGTTATAGAATTTTAATTGAAACAGCCTTCTGGGAACCATTATTGGTCCACAGAAGACAGAAAACTGTTTTGACCCTGTCATGTTTGACTGACTATATCTTCCTTTCTAGACTTCAGATTGGAACAAGATTTTTTGTGTATTCATCCTTACTGTTAGGGTTTTTCCTCCCAAGTGGGGGTTTTTTCATCCCGGTAGTAGGGTTCTACTGTACAGTTACATTGTTTGTTTTTGGTGTTGGGGTTTTTGGCTTTTTTGCCTGTTCTGTGCCGTCTCATAGGCCTCTGGCCTCCGTGGACGTTAAAATAAACTTCCTTCCTTCCTTCCTTATCTCGTATAGAAAAATACCATTATAATGAAAAAAATCAAAAAAATCCTTTTGTTGAGACAGTGTTACATTATGTAAACATGAAGCAAACTGGACTTGACCCCATCCATTGATTTGGCCCTCAATTATAGTTTTAATCGGCGAGGCCTTTCTCGTTCCTAAATAGAACCAAGAAGCTCAAGAATTATACCAAGGGCTAGGTTAATTTGCGCACTTCTAAACCCAATTCGGGCTGATAAGCACATGGGTTCGGCCTGAGGAAGTGGACACTTTGCTGATGAGCGAGGCATTCTGTAAATTAGACTAATATGCTATAAGTCTGAATGGCAACGCACCTGGGTGATTTATGCTGCGTTTTCGTCTCTATACTTCCTCGGCCCATGATGGCTTTCTTAGGTCTGCCGGTGTATCTGCAGAGTGAGCTCGTTGCAAGTTATGCCTTTAAGGTGGCTCAAAGGGGTGGCTATTCAAGGTATGTCTTAGCCCCTAGCCCCGGAAATCAATATCCGGTTCCAAATCTGGACATTTTGGAATTTTTTTGTTTATTTTTGGAGCCCGAGCTTCTGAAGCTTTGGGATGCTAATAGCTAGGGCATGGCTAAGACAACTCATTACAAGGAGCAAACTAATCTGACTCTATCTTGTGGGCCATAACTATATCTATTATTGACCATTGCAAGTATTCACACAAGGTCACACAAACTTGGAAATGAGACAGGTAGATGGGCTACTAAATCTAGAATTTGCAATACCCATACACTTCAAATTTGTCCTGCATTTGATGCTATTAGAGCTTACAAGTTTGAGGCTATTAGAGCTTACAAGTGCTTTTAACATACACTAACAAAGTTGCTCTTGCATCTTTCATTCTAGAGGTGCTTAAGAATATGCACGATTATGCTCGAGGACACATTGATAATTACATATTTCTTAGTAGTTATTATCAATGTATTTCCCTTGAAAACCATAAGGCAAGGTTTTTTTTTATCTTAGTGATGAGTTTATTTTCACACATACTCAATCTACAAAAATAAGGCCAGACCCAATCCTAATCATAATTTAGAAATAGGTCAGTTTAGTAGTAATTACATTTGCCAATAGCTATAGGTTTAAATCTGAGATGACCAAAGGAGTAGAGATTCATGAAACTAAAATTTGTGCTGGTTCCTCATGCTCAGTTTCCTCTACGTTGAGTTCCTATAAATAAAATAAAGTAATCAATAGAACATTTGAGCAGCAAAACATTGTTAAATTGATAATGCATTGAACTAAATTTTAATGTCCATTGACGTCATCCTACAAGTACATTGATCTATACACTAAGATGAAGCATTCTTTTCTAAGATAAAAAGCCTCGGTTTTGCTAATTTTGCTAGTTAAAAAAAATGAATGACAATTGTGTTCCTCTCTGCAGTTGACTAGAAGGCAGGAGGAGTTGTCTAAGGTCCGAGAAGCAAGAATGCAAAAGAAGTGGGCAGTGTATAGAAATGGCACAGCCATTATTCGCGACTATTGTCCTCTGCAACCCTGGTTGGGCTACCTGTAATGCAATACGTATATAGTCTTTTTGGCTCCCTGCAATTTTATCTTTTATCTTTGTTAATAGTTTTTGTTCTTCTTTCTTATGATTGGGTTTAGCCCCCGAGTTTAAGTCTGGGCTCTCGCCCTTTCCATGTACTTCGTCCCATAAGTTGTAGAGCTTCCCGTGGATGTTAAAAATCTTATCTTATCTTATCATGGCTTTCTTTTTCTCAAATAGAATAGAACTTACGTGCTTTTTGTTTTTTGAACATAAATAATGGTCTAATGCACCTTCTCCTCGGAGGACTATAGCTCCCCCTAAGCTTTCATCTTGTAAGTTTGTTGATGAATCGTCAAGCACAACCGCATGTATTTTACTAGATGCATTTGTCTTTTCAGGAATCTACACGAGCACATAACTAGTTATAGAGATAGGAACATCCATTTAGTAATTAAGGAACTACAAATACAATTGCATGTTTCATGCCAAAAGGTAGTTTTTACGTACACTTAGCTTTGGTTCCTGTTTATGCATCTCGCATATTTCCAGAGAAGCAACTATCCAAATAAAGATGATAGGAGGTCTAGGAGTACAATTTTTAAACGTGAACTTTAAAATCCTAGACGTTCTAACCATGTGATTGTCATTCACACACTAAATGCTTTGGTTAGGACATTTTGAAGGAAAAGGATTGAAATTTTAGGCATCGAAGAAGTTAAAGAAAGTGGGTAAATCAATGTAAGCGACTTTTTACATCATTGAAAAGTATAATACAAGTGAAGAATTAATCAAGATATGCGAACCTCAACATTTGATGGCATTGCATGCTATAAATGGAGCATGCCTATGAATTGCATGCACGAACGCGCACCCACACAACCATAGATTCATCATGTGGTTGGGGCCATCTGATGGACATATCAACCAACTCTTGTAAATGGAGGGAGGATGTCCCTTTTTGAGCAATAGCTGTAAGTTGGATGAATTCTTACCAGAGTCTATATGGTTTCAAGTTCAAATCTTTTTTAGAACATGTGTGCATCTTAAAAACTATATACTCGTGCATTGGCACAACTACATTCGTGGTAATGAAACTTCCTTCTACATATATTGAACTCTTAAATACTCAAGATATTTTTGGCATCCTATTTTGCAAAATGGCTTGTACTTAGCATGGTCCATGTATGGTTTGCATGCAATGATGATCATGTGTAGTCCTAAAAGGACCGTCATATGTCCTAAAGGATGATGTCAAGTGGTATACAACTAAAAACTACTAGTTAACTAACTAATTATTAGTTTCTGGGCGTGATATGGTGTTTTTAAGATGTTTCAGGTTCGTTCAAGAATGATTTACCCATTTGTCATTCTTGATTAGTATGGCGTTCTTGATTAGTATGGTCGCCACATGGCGACCTCTCATTGGACAATAAACAAAAATGAATAACTTCACTTGACGTATTATTGGTTATTTAAGCTTATTAGTTTATACCTCATACATAGCATCGATCAAAAGATGCTCCAAGATAGATCGCAACCCACGAGCTCCAGTATTCCTTTTTAGTGCGCATTTGGATATATTCTGCAATGCTTCTTTTGTTACATGGAGCTTAACCTGCCATGTCAAAACACACAAATGTTACACTCTAACCACATACGAAGTAACATATTCTTTTTTATTTCAAACACTCCTCATCATCAGATCCTACAGACAATGCACAATGAGCAAGACCAGATTATCCATTGTGTGGTCTGTTTATTTCTTCGGATGAGCGTAAAATAGATAACAGAGATGGAGAATATGGTCTCTGCAATTGTTTATAAGCATGGCTGTTATTAGCTTTAACACGTACTTAAATTAGTCACTTAGACCTCATACTTGCAATTGATTTCCGAGGTAACGACTACTTACAAATAAATAAAGTAAAACTATATCAAAGAAAGTAGAAGTATCTGCAATATTCAGCTGATGGCTTACATTATTCATGGCAAACAGCTTCTTATACTGCTTGCAAATTGCATTTTTTGGCGCTGTCAATACCTGCAATTTGAAAAAAAGGGAAGGTGGATGAGCATGCATTTCATAAAGTTAATATAAGTATTTTTCTTACCTGAACAAGTTGGTCCTCAGTTAGAGCTGCTAGGCTTACTAAGATTGGAAATCTCCCGATAAACTCAGGTATTAAACCGTAAGCCAAGAGATCATTGCTCTCCACCTTTAAAATACTCCCAGTTATGAGCAGAAACCAATATTATTAAAGAATAACTGGATCTGCAATACCATTGAAAGCAATGATGATGTCACTGTAGCATCTGTCACCCCAGCAACCTTCCTATTAGCACGTACAGTTGCCCCAAACCCGATGGAGGTGTCTTCTCGCCTGTACATTATTTGAAAAATAATTCACTCAAAAGATAATCTCACAATGGGCCATCAATTCTGTTATCGTCAATATGAGAAAAGAACGCATTAATTGAACTTGCCTCTGAGCAATGGTTTTCTCAAGATCCACAAAAGCCCCTCCACAAATAAACAAGATGTTCTTCGTGTTCACCTGTTTGACTGAGCTTAAATGTAAGAATCTAAGTGGTCACAAAAGCAAGGGCAAATACAACATTAACAGAAACATACCAGAAGAGTTATATAAAGCAATTCAGCACCTGAACATGGTCACCACGGGTATTCCTCCGACTTCCCTTCTCTGGAACGCTGGCTATCTGTAGTTGATCAGGTATTATGTTATGAAAGCTTGACATACAGCATCCTATGAAGGTTGCAGTAATAACCTTATAACAATAAAGTGGAATACAAAAAGTGCTCTTTTATTTGCTTCAACATAACCCATAAATGGGAGCAGTGTACAATCACAGATGTTGTCAATGACATCTACTAAACTAGTAATTGCGAACTGCTGACAGAGTCAAAACGCTGCAGGACTTACAGTTCCCTCCAAAAGTTTCAGCAGTGCTTGTTGTACACCTTCTCCAGAAACATCTCTACTGATGTTCAGATTCTCTGCCTGCAAATGAAGAGATGTTATCATTTCCTAAAACACATGAAGGTACTAAAGATACAACCCTCAATGTATTACAATATGTATCATGAGGCGCGTAAATTGTGAAGCTAAAGAAGAATGAACTGTATGTATACGACATGTGCATTTGCATAATATCCAGTGTAGTCCTTTAATGCATCATACTGTCTCTTCATGCACATAATTTCGTACCTAAATCCAAACTCAAAGAGCAATTTTCTACCCAATGAAGCTGAATATTGAGGAACTACCAAAGTAGCACTTGCCATAACAATGGCTAGAGCAATGCCTGCAGTCCATTGATTCAACTTGCTCAACTAATCCAACAAGTTTCGTGTCTATGGGCATTCAGTCATGCTGCACCATAATGAAAAGTGATTCTAAACTTGAATTAAGAGGAGCATCTAGCTTACGGTTTAATAGTTCACCACCTTCTTTATAATTTTATCAACTTCGTCAATATATACAATTCCCTGCTCTGCTGCAGCAACATTAAAATCTGCAGCCTGAAAGGTAACACAAAGATACAAGACATAAACAGAATTATTGTTGCAACTTCCACCTACATAGCAACAATATCCTTCTGCTGTCTAGCAACATAACTAAAGACAGCATATACCCTTATTAATTAATATAAATGCTTAACTTCATGAATTCACTTGAGCTATTAATCATTATCCATTAAAAACAGAATTCTAAGATATGTTTGAAGACAAGATTATAGTGGAGCCTACCATTAGTAGCTTATGTAAAATGGATTCTACGTCGTCCCCAACGTATCCAGCCTGGAACATGGTTAGGAGAAAAGATATATAAACAAGCAGAAGGAAATGGCATTTTATTTCAGCAAGGGTATTTACTTGAGTAAGTGATGTCGCATCAGCAATCACAAAAGGAACATCCACATAATTTGCCAAGCATTTGGCCAGCAATGTCTTTCCTATATACAATAGAAGTCATATTTTATTGCAACACTATACGGATCAATAGAAAGTCAGGAAAAAATAATTGCAATGATATATTTAGCACAGATACCAGATCCAGTTGGACCAAGAAGAAGGACATTGCTTTTTTCCAAATCTACTTCCTCATCCGCCAAGGCCAAGGTTTCTGAATTGTCTGGTAATCTATAGCAGGATATTTTCTGATCAGCATATGTGGGTGAAACAGCTTCTATGGAACTTAGATTGTCTTTAATAGCAGGATAGTCCACAAATATCTAAACCTATGATCCTGAGAACATACATGTCATCAGTTCTTGAGCTCTCTTTCACCAAAGATTCAAAATAAATACGCTTATAATGATTATGTACAGCAACAGATAGAACCTGCAGTTAGTATTACTATTTCAGACATGAAGGAAGAATATGACAATTTGGTTAGTATGGATTTTTTTCCAGGAAAAGACAAGCAAACAAGATAAGAAACAGCAATCCTGCATGAAATCTGTAAATGAAAAAAATAGGTTCAACCTTTTTAGCATGCTCCTGACCGATAACAAACTTGTCCAGCTCTTCATGGATCTCACGAGGGGAAGGTAGATCCATGCCTAGGTTGGCTCCACCCCAACCATCCTTCACAGCTACTGTAGGCTCAGGCCTATGTTGCATAGACTTTCCTTCTGATACAGGCACTAAAGGTTCTGAGGTAGTCACGATCAGGGAGTTCTTTAGGTGCTCTTCACGATTCTTCTGCCCAGACAAATTGTCATCTGAATTGTTAATGTATACTCCTCTAATTACTGTATGTGGTAGACCACTGAACCCTCCACTCCCACTATCAGATCCAAGCTCTTCGATTTTGGGCGTAAATCTAACAAGACCCACAGGATTAATGGCTTCACAATCTGGGCAAACACGCTCTAATTTAAACCGATTTCCGTTTGCTGTCGTCTTTCTATTAACGAATAGGAGGTCAGATGCGCATCCTGGAATTGGCAAGCTCGAAGGGAAAATTAAGGTCTCAATAGAATGACATGATGAACATCTGCATTTGGTTTGGAAACCATCTTCCGAGGAAGTTTTTGAAAAATCTCGTCTCCCATAAGAGAAGGCAGTATTACAAGGGATTGAAGAAACAAACTTAGACGGATGCACCGGATTCGACTTGGGCTGAGAGAATTGAACAGGGCGGTGATAAGAATGATGAACTTTTCTGTATCGGACTAAATCTGGTGCTGTAAGAAGCGCTCTTCCAAAGCGTGACATCGCTGCCATAGACAAACTCCTGAAGAGATTTATTTTGAAGAGGATTTTGGGCGCCAACTGTTTAATCACGCCACGTCATCAACCGTATGAGCCCTATTAAAATCCCACGTATGGAATTCTAACAATGTTGGACAAATTCCAATTGTTGGACAGAAACAAAAAAAGAAACCACTATATTTGGAACCCATTTGGAAGGACAGGCATATGGCCGAATGGATGAGCTCTTCGGATAGTTGGATCGCCTGAAGTATGGGTTCTTAGAAAATTCAGTCAATTCATTTTCGAGCAAAATTGACAGACAAGAGATCATGAAGAAAAGTCGGGATGATAATGTGGGTATATCGATTGAGGACGGGGAACAAAAAGTGGATGCGGAACGATTTAACCATGGTTATTTTAATTTTGAATTTAACAAAGCTAGGTGCCCATATGTTCCAGATCAGGATGTTGGGTACAACGAACCAAGTGAGGGATCAGGAATATCTTCTGAAGATGATGCAGATGTAGGTCATACCAGATGTTGGCCTTACCTGGGACCAAGAAGACGTCCTCTTCGAAAAGCAAGAACAGCACCAGCCATATCTGCTCGCTTTAAGAAAAAGGACAAGTTTGACCGTCCAGAGTTGCAAACAGCATGTTCAATTGTCTTGCAGGCAAGTGTTGGACTGTCATTATATCTTTCAATTGGGATTTTAGTATACATGTGCAAAAGAGATGAGTTTTCAGGAAAATCAACATTGCCCCTGGTGGATGCTTTGTATTTCTGCATTGTAACTCTCTGTACTATTGGCTATGGTGACATAGCTCCACTGTCTTCCGAAGCAAAGCTCTTCTCATGTGCATTTGTACTGGTTGGTTTTGGATTTATTGATATTCTGCTGAGTTGGATGGTTGCATATGTTCTGGAACAGCAAGAGATTATTTTAATAGGCTCTGTAGTAAGTGGTCACCATGAAACCACTAAACGCTATTTGGTAAACACCGAGGAGGGGCGTGTTCGTCTGCGAATGAAGGTTGCACTTGCTCTTTGGATGGTGATTGTTCACCTTGGAATTGGTACATTAGCAATGCATGAGCTGGAGGAATTAAACTGGGTGGATGCTTTTTATCTGTCTTGCATGTCCGTGACAACTGTTGGTTATGGAGATCATTCCTTCAAGACATTACATGGCCGAATTTTTGCTATAATCTGGCTTCTTATAAGCACACTTATAGTAGCAAGATCCTTCTTATTCTTAGCAGAAGCTCGGATTTATCACTGGAATCGATCTGTTGTTAGATGGGCACTACAGCGTCAAGTCACTCTGGATGACTTTGTTACAGCTGACCTCCATCATGTTGGCTATCTCAGGTATCTCTTCCCGTATCTGTTAGAAATCAGCTTTCTTTTGTTTGGAAAAGATTATAGTAAAAAAAATTGAAAGACTGAAGGAAGTAAATGGAAAGGTTTATCTGAATTCCCTTACCTGAACTATCTGCCAAATAGAGGTTATCTCTTTTTTTGCACAATTATAAATTGGAAGTTACTCACTCAGAGGGAGCCTGTACAATTCCCATTCAAAAAACGTGGATCTTTTTAGCAAACTGCATCCCTTAATGATGCTTTGCTTCTGGTTCGTGACATAATAGATTTTTTCTAAATCATCATAGTGAATATTGAACAATTTATGGCCGCAATACTGAATAGTGTATACTGAGAAAGTGCATGAAAAATTTCCCGTGAAGGACCACATTCCCTACCGTTCAATGCTTGTGATAGTATAGATCTGGCTATGTTTAATAACTTCTATCTTAATGATTTTCAGAATCCAAACCAAGGCCAAAACATCCAATTTGTTCCTAGTTCAGAAAATGCTTGTTATTTTTTGCATAATGACGTGGACACAGCACATAAATTGCCACCATCGACAAAGTTTGTGCATGCCATAGGCAAATGTAGATGCTTGCCATAGAATACATTGTGTTTTTAAATCTTCACCAATTATTTATTGTCCAATTGTTCTGCAGTAAATCAGAGTATGTCCTACACAAGTTGAAAGAAATGGACAAGATCAGAGATAAGGATTTGAAGGATATATCTAAGCAATTTGAGTTGCTTGATTCTGACAACTCTGGGAGAATAACCCTATCGTGCCTCACAAATACGGTTTGGTAGTCTCTAGGTGCAGGTTGACTACGTTTTCACATTCTCAGCCATATAGTGGATTGGGTTTTAGTAGCCCTTATGTTTAGTAGCCCTTATGTGGGCCACCTTGCTGCCATATATTTAGCAAAAAGTATAGTATCTTTTGAGTTCTGATAATGTGAGCCGCTAAATACATGTTCCTTTCTACCTTTCAATAGAAAGGAACATGTATTTATATGAGATAGTGAATATAATTTCATTTCATTTCAGTATAACATAGTTGAGAAAATTAATGTTTGAAAGCAAATATTGTGTCGCAAATCAACGTCCCCGATTATCAACGTCCCCGATTAATGAAGCCAGATTAATGAAGCCAGGGAAACAATAGATAAGAGGTTTAAGAAAACAAAAAATCCTTATTGAAGTTACTCGATGAATTTCGACTGTGCAAATGTAATAATCTCGTCTGGCAAATGTAAATAATATAAGTATAACAAAAAATCCTTATTGAAGTTACTCGATGAATTTCGTCTGTGCAAATGTAATAATCTCGTCTGGCAAATGTAAATAATATAAGTATAACAAAAAATCCTTATTGAAGTTACTCGATGAATTTCGTCTGTGCAAATGTAATAATCTCGTCTGGCAAATGTAAATCATATAAGTATTTCATTATAGCCATACAAAAAGATATGAAATTTCCCTTTTGAGGTAAGAAGAATTGCTTCAGAACTAAAAAAACACAGTAGTTAACGATTTTCCACCCCATAAGGCTCCCCCTAAGATATAAAAAGAGCTGCAATAGCCAGATTCTCCACATGTTTGTAACCAAAAGTTTTCTTTGCTCCATTGACTTGGCCTTCTTATGGCCCTTAACTCGTTCTGCCACTGCTTTAATCCTCTTTCATCAGAACAAGGGACCCAGACATCCTTATACATGTGGTACAATATCGGTGATTTTTTTTTTGGGTTCTCCATTACCAAGTATGGTATTCTCTTATATAGCATGGAAATGCAAGTTCCTCAACACATTCAGCTAATTACGCAAGTATTTAAACAAATGCGTTTCCAATCATTACCTTTCTCCCAAATGCAGATGACCAATGGTTATGCCTCCACTGCATTCCCTTAAGGAATCTTGCCATATAGGTTGCATGTTCATATGGCTCCAGCTTTGCCAGCAACATAATGGCATACATTTGAAGCATCGCTCAAAGAATGTATCCATGTCTCATCTGCTGATTTACCTTCACTATCTTCATTTCGCTGCCAGGCCCAATGTGCATGCGAGAAATTTACCAGTCTCAATTTTCCATATCCGAAACTTGCTTCCCGGAAGTGAGACCACTTCGGCTTTGGAACAATAAAACTGTTAACAACAGTATATTCAGCAAATGATATGACTGGAACACATAAGCAGTGAAAAGCCACTTACTGCTTGGCTAGACCTTCTCGGTTGCCGCCATCTCCAATTGTAATGTGCACCATTCCACAAGGATTATACCAACCCTTATACATTCGATCCTAAAATAAGAATAATTTAGGAAAAAGGGGGGAGCGAAGAGTATTATTCAAAAGGGAAGTGTCAAAATTGCATTACCCAGCGTTCATAAGCATGTACATGACCTGCCATAAGAATATCAACTTTGTGCTTATATAATAGGGTCTCCATCGATTGCATCATGCCTTCCCCATCACCCTGATGGTCATAGTTGCTGTTATACCATGGTGCATGTAGTACCACAATTAGCCAAGGAGTTCTTGTCCTATCAACTTTGGCGAGATCCTCCTGTCAAGATAGCGAAGTTATTAACATTGAAATACTACCTCTGGGAGAAACTAGAAAATCAAGTCACCTTTAACCACTTGAACTGCTCCGATCTCGTACCATAATCTACATACGACCCAAGCATAAGCACATGTGCACTTGCAACATTGAAGGAGTAATAAAGATTGGAATTGGATCCACTTTGCGCATAGGGCATTTTCCAACGGGCATTGTAGGCTCTGAAGGGTTCAGTAACCAAAGGAATCTTCTCTATTTCATGATTTCCTTCTGTCACCATCCATGGTCTTCCACTTGCTGCTGGTGCAACTAGCCTTCCAAAAGAATCCCAACGAGGTTGGTAATAGTCAGCATAAGATAGGTCACCAGCATAAAGAAGAACATCATAGCTATATTTTTGAATATGATTAAGTGTGGCTACACTCCAATGTGTCTGCCCTAAATCACCTGCATGTTCCAAAACACCACTCAGATTTAATCAGGCTTAATTTGCAGTCAAGAGAATAGAATAGTACAATGATCAAGCACCTTCATCCTTAAATTATCTATTTGAAGCTTCTATTTGAACCTTCATTATAATGCAATTTAATGAAGGGCAAAGAACCAACCAACAACTGCGAACGTGATATGCCCAGCTAGATTTGATGGAGGAGTTTTTAATTTGAATTCTTTATTAAGTTTCCCACATCTATAATAATAATGTGTATCAGGTTGCAGAGGTCCAATAATAACATCAAAAATCATTTTGGACTTGTACGAAAGGAAGATGTATTTGGTGCGCTTGCCCCATGAAATAGAACTGTAACTGCCAGAAACCGTCCCATACTCAACCAAAGGCAACATGTTAGCTGCCATATTAGCTGCCATCCAAGAGATCCTCATATAATTTGGCCCAGCTAAAGAGATATGCACCTAAAAAGTATACAAAACAAGATTAGTTATGCAATCAACAAATGAATAACTTCGACAATAGGCAATTTTCAACCGAATGCATAGTTCACTGTCTGCAGAATTTAATGCAAAGAATTATTTAGATCCTAGATTTTTTTAAGCTGCCAACTTCTCCCTGACGACAATGAATAATTTAAAAGAACATGCTTGCAACCTGCTATTAAAGAAATCATGTGTAATATGCTAATTCAGAGCTGATGTTGTATTGTACACAATTTGAAGCATTATAACATTCTTTCTACCTTTTGTTGTCCACCCCTATTAACACAGATATTAAATGCATACGGTGGCAAAAAACAACACGAAAATTTCCTCTGAGTAGCACCTGCTCAGGATACTGATCCCATTTGCTGTTCTGCTTGACGATATTAAAGTAACTAAGAGCATAGGATTGCAAGTAGGTCGCAATGGTCATTCCCAAGAGCAGATACATAAAAAGGAAAGCCCTCCGAGGCTTTACAAGCGGCATTTTTTCTGCATTTCCCGTCATTGACCTGTATTTTTTAACAGGTTTTGCAAACTCAACATCTGCTGGCTGAAAACCAATAACAATCTTTACTATTATACATATGGGTAGTTACAGAGAGACCAAAAATGGATGCAATTGGATACCTGATGGGCGACATGTTTCTTCTGAATCCCAAAATGGGGGAAATGGTGCTGCCAGAAAGCGCAATAGTATGGAGAACGTGTGCGAACTGAAGGATTCCCAGCGCTGTTGAGAACGAAAGATTGGTGGTGTGAATTTTTTAAGTGGGTTGGCGTGGGCGATGCCACCCCCATTGCCATAGCCCGCTGCTCCCCGCATGCCTTCCAACAGGTGGATCTTGAATAGATGATACTATAAGACTAGTGATCATATTCTAGTCCACGTTGTAGTGAGGTTATCATTGAACATAGGCTAGGTAAAATTCTGATCAGGCATGCTTATATATAATTCTTCAAGGAGTCTCTACACTAACAAGAGAAGCTTGCTAAGGTGAAGTTGGCTTGGGGAAATGGGTTTGTTACCCCAAGTCTATCTGCTACCTCATCTGGTATGTATCTGGTATCTATTGTTGACTTGGTACATGCATTCAAACTCAGATGCATTTGAAATAGTAGAGTTGAAAGGAATTAAGAATCCAAATCAATGTTAGGAATCTTGATATATGTGTTAGGTTGGAGTTGGAGAGTGGCCTTGCATGGGAACAAGATGGAACATAATCAAAGTTGTGGCAAGCTAACTTCTTCCACGTTGGTATATCATTAACTATGTTTTCAAGCCAAGGGATTCTAGATAGCTTCCTAGCCTCTAGTGTTGCATATGTTTTAAGGTCACCTAACTCTATAACTATGAAGTAGATGATCCACAATCGATAGAATGTATGATGCATGTTAGCACATGCTCTAACAACCCCTCCAGGAACAACATAATAATTACGTCATGGGCTGCTCCTTCTTGGCATTCATCTTTTTCTCAACTCGACTACCCATTGGAAAGAGCATTTCCACAAGGGCATAAACATGCTATAGATATCCACTTAACCTATCAAAGTACCTACACTAGGTATTTTAGGAATGCGTAATGTTTCACATCAAAACCAATTCAGAAGTCGAAAATAAAAGTCAAAAGCATAATGTTCAGGTTTAACATCAGTACAATACTATTGGAGGCCAAAATAAGTGCGTCCAATTTCACACTTATTAATTATTGAGACATTATACATGTACTTAATATCCATTGTGAGGTAGTTTTATGGTCCTTAAATAATATTTTTTGTGGTACATAGTAACATGCTTATGCCCGCAAATTTAATCGTGCGAAAGTCTTAGAATTGGACTATAAGTGAAGTAACATAGTTGTTGTTGAAGTTGGATTTACTGAGCTTTTAATGCATCTAAAATTGAAGTTAACTCATCCATGCATCATCTAACAATATCGTGGTGTGGCTCCCATCTTAATGTTTTTAGACATCCTTGCAAATCCAAACACTTGATTATTAATATGCAATTCTTGAAACATAGTCAAATGATCGTCGTGCACTAGGTGTTACCCTGAGGTTGAGAAGCAACATCAGAGTAGAAGCGACGCTTGTGTGTTGCAACTACTTCTGGATCCATTGTTATAGTGGCAATACCTTGCAAAGGGAGGGTATCTCGGGGACTATAATGCAGCCACAACAAAAGGAGAAGCAAAGGTGCCAAGGAACAACCCTGTCAGATTTCTCTACCCACTATAAAAGTATCAGACGGCCCAATCTAGTCATTCCTTGGTGTATTGATGGAATAGAGCTGCTTATTTTTCTGAGTTGTTGCTACATGATTCTCTTTTGCATATTAAAGTATCTATATGGGCGTGCCAAAGACAGAGTGCCTCTTCTCTTGTATATACAAGTTACTTCCTAACTATGAAACCTTACCTCATCTTGTAAGTGGCGTCTTCAAGTCACTTGGCCACATTGACAAAGTGTTTGGACATGGGTGTGGGATAAGTTGTTCCATCTTAAGGTGATAAGTCTGTAGTAGCAAATAATTCATAGACGTTCCAGATTCAACCAGTTGGTTCACAAGATTGATCATCGTTTCTATAACTTTGTCCTTTATGTATATAAAGGTTTGAGACTATCCAGCATTGCTTCTCCTCTATGGTCGACTTTTGGTAGCATGATCTACCTTTTTTGAAATTTCTCTAACATGCCAGCAAATTTTGTTCGCTATTTACTCTGATGTAATGCAAACTACATAAACACACCTTTTGTCTTGCATCTGGTTGGCTTTTTAGTCAATCTAAGATGGTTGTCTTAAAAGGCATTGACATTGTAGATGAGCTTGTTCTTTAGTGGACTAGGATACAAATTGTTATGGCTTATGATTGTTCTTCTCTAGATCCAGAGACAATTTCATTCATTTGGGAAGTCTATCTTCATATATACTCTTATACATAGACTAGTAGTTGAGCATACAAATGATATTCCAATAATCAGTATCAACTTAAAAGCACAGTTATCCTTGCTGTTTTCCTAGGATGAACTTGAGCAACTAGAACCTTAACTGGCTATCAACATACTTGGTCAACAATGTGTGGGAAATCTTCAACAATCTCAAATGGCTAGGTAAATACTTATAAAACAAAATCCTAAAATGACGATACTTACAGCGTTCAAGATACCTCTCGTACTCCCTTTTCCTCGTTATTTTCCTTTCTCTAGTCTTGTGTTCCATTTTTAGGGCGCCATTGACCTCCCATTAACTTTGACTTCAGCGATCGGTTTGAGTTTGTGGACATTGACTTGACGTTTCGGCCATTGATTTTGACTTTGGACTTTAACTTGTAAAAAAAGCCTACTCTACAGCCTATGGAGTTTCACTTGTCAAGAAGCCTTCTCTAGACAGAGCCTATGGACTTTGACTTGTCAAAAACCTTCTCTAGAGCGTATCCTCTACCATCCAATCCAAATTGGATGAGCGCCTCAGCAAAACTTTCCAAGCTTCATTCTCCATCCCCAAAAATTCCCCATGGCAGCAGGAATTGAACCTCCCACTCACAGGGTTAACCTTCACCCCGCCCTCTCCCCCATGCCAACCATTGAGGGCAGGCATCATTTATGCTTTGCTTTCATCCCGTACAATTGTTAGGGATCCAATAGCCATTTAGCCCCTTTCCCTTTTGCCCCCCTCAGACCCTTTCCTCCCCATCTCCTTCTAGACCCTGCTATAGTCATGGCGACTCCAGTGGCCCCTCCCCAAATCCCCCGAACTCTCCATTGGCCCCCTCCCCAAATCCCCGGATGTGCATATTGATGGTGACGCCCATCAAATTCCACAATCACAGTCTGTCACTGCCAAATGTCAACATGGCAACCAAGCTTATCTTGGGGGAATACATAAACGCCATCCCACTACGCAAAATGGATAGTATAGGAAAGATAGACAAATCTACCATGAGAAAGAGGCTCGTGCAAAGGCTTAGTCACCAAACTTGGCCTGGTAGACATAAGGCCGATACTCAAATCTAGTGGAAAGTCGCTCGCACCCACACTGATCGAGCACCTGTGGAGAGCTAGAAATATATCCAGACGATGGTGCAGGGTAATACTGCTAGGATTGCGAGCCTGGCAGGAGATACATTCCTCGACGTCCAAGTTGCTCAAAAAGCAATTGTCTACAGATAAGCAGCATTGAGACCCACATACAATAGCTTGAGGTGTGACAGTCCTATGCTCGACACTGATTAATACTTAAATACATAACACAAAATACCCCAGAATCCACGAGTACAGAACCTACATATCGATCCAAAACCCCAAAATAGCTTTATTGTATTTTTTTTCAATAATTAATGGAAAAAACCCTCATTCTCTCTAAAAAAACAAAAAAAAAAAAAAAAAAAAAAATAGCATGTTGCGGCATCTCTGAACTATTGGTCTTTAGCTCAATGAGATAACCTTCATGTAGATGCAACTTGACATGACCAATGTCAAGTCCTCACTAGCGAGCTTCATCAGTGCCCACTCGCTAGTGTTGAGTGTGGCCTTGATTTCTGCTTAGTCTCCCCAGAGAGCTATGGGCAAACCAAGGTGCAGCTAGGCTAGCAACATGATGAAGGATAAAATAATTTGGCCTTCTTGCTAAAATATTTTATGATAACTCAATGTCTACTTAATAAATAATTATGATTGCGATCAATCTTGCAAAAAAAAAATCTTATAAATTAAAACCCTAAGTCAATAACTAAGCCTCCCCCCCTCCCTGCGGGGTGCCAACTACTGAGGGCAAGCATAATTTATGTTTTGCTTTCATCGCTTACAATTGTTAAGGATCCAAGAGCCCTTTAGCCCCTTTCCCTATTGCCCCCTTCAGCCCCTTTCCTCCTTATCTCCTTCTAGACCTCTGCTATAGTCATGGCGACTCCAATGGCCCCCTCTCCAAATCCCTGGAACACACATGTTGATAGTGATGCCCATCAAATTCCACAGCCCTAGTCCAAGTCACCACCATACAACAACATAGCAACCAAGCTTATCTTGGGAAAATACGTAGGCGTCATCCCACTGCACAAAATAGAAAGTAAAAGCAAGATAGACAAACCTTGAGAAAAGAGGCCCGGGCAAAGGCTCAGTCAATAAACTTGGCCGGTAGGTGAAAGGCACAAATGCAGTGCTATAGCTTGTTCCTCTTATAGTAAAATAACTGATTGGTGAAGCTCTACACCCGTCAATATATAACTCTTATTTTCTTCGGCAAGGAAAATGACATCCTGTCACTGTGGTTTTGTTTTTGGGTAGATTGTGCTACCAATGAACTTTGGCCTCAGTGATCTGCTTGTCAACTGAAAAGACATAATCTTGTGTGAGGCAAACAATATCACAATTGTATAAACCTAGTAAAAGTTTAAATAACCCCAATATTTGGCAAAAACACATATAGAACATGCATGAATGAAACAGAAACCGAGATAACCAAGATCTTAATCTGTATCCATGAGCAGACGAGCACGACGAGCACAGAGAATAGGAAGCTGAATGGGATTATGTATATCTCATGAGCAACTTATGAAAGTTTTCTTGGCCATGGCATGTCTGATAGAACAAAGATCCAACATTTTTTTAGAAAGTTTGATGTATCAGATCCTAGATTCTGCAAGACTCCATGTAAAGCACAACACCATTTTAGCTAAATTGAGAAGCCCTTCAAAAATCTAAAATACGCAGCTAAGAACATTATTTTATTTGTGCGATTCACTAGATTCTGCTGTAGCCGATAGTTGAAATTCAGACGCCTAGTTACTGCACCTAAAAAAAGCCTAGAGCCTGGGCTAATAGCGGATCTACCATCTAAGAATATCTCATAGTAAATGGTCGGAGCCTATAGTATCACAGCATGTAGCATTGAGCATAGAAGCTCGAATATGATGTGGCTTGAATAGATCGATATTGTGTGCCTTGCCTGGGTAGAGACTGGTCATGGCACAATTTCCAAGTTCATAAGCTCCATTGCAACATAGCCACATCTGTGCTTTCTCTATTACAAAAATAGGGGAGATAATATCAATGAGTTTGTTATGGCCTCACAGTTTATGCACGTAAAGAGTCTGTATCTGTTAAAGACAAATACCTTCAACTCCATTCGTATTCCAATCGCCTTCGCTGTCAAGTCTTGAACTCCATCGCTAAGCCCCATCAAACGATGCTTCTGCACAAAAGAAGATCACTGAAATGGTATTAAAAAAAATAAAAATCTATGATTGAAGTGCGAGAGCCATACTCTATGCGGCTGGAAGTAGAAATGGGTGCAGCATCACCCAGCATTCTGAATCACTATAGCCAGAATTTGCTACCTGACTTTATAAAAGAAGCCTCGCCATGCAGAGCCAGATTGACATGCAACATGCACTCCAGAGACTTGGGAGAAGATCTACAACTCTGATCGCAATGGTTTTAGACAACGGCAAGATTAATTGATTGAAAATCCTCTGTTTCATCGCTTCCATAAGAGGTAGCCATGGCTATGGTGTTACAGTAATAGAGATAAAACAATAAACCATTGGAATCCGACAACAACCAGTTAGACCATTTTTAGAGTAGCCGCCCAGCAACAGGGGCGACCGATAGTTTACAGGCGATACAGTGTTTCGAGCAGTTTTTGACATATTCCAGGCATATATCTAGAATATGCCAAAAACCCACATGAGTTAATGTTTGCCCCCTTATGGACAACCCAAAAATATATAGCTATTGCCACCTCATCGTGGCATTTAATTATGCAATGAAAGGCTAGGATCTAAAGCCCCAATTTCAATGGTCTCGATCAAAAGCCCTAACTGTACCACTTTCCTTGCACCTTCTTACCCATAATTGACGGCTAAGATTTTGCCTCCCCTTTGATCCGATGATTTAGAGGCATGGTGCATACCCTCATGCATGCCCATGCATGACACATGCATGTACACCTTAGTTGTGGCCAAATGTCCATGCTTCATGTTTTGCGGACCGTTGGGATTAGCTGGCCCATCCCAAGGGGGATTCACACAGAAGACCCGTTTCTCGATGTTTTCGTACGTATACTAGGGGTTTAAATCCCCCTCTTACTGACATTCTAGTCTACTTTCTCCACGGAAGGGGTGTTTTTCCAACAGTTTTGCGTACGTATATAGGGGTGTTTCTTCTCACCTTAAGCATGCAGGTGGCATATACTCATGTGATAAAGGTGAATCCCCCGTGGCCCATCCATGGCCATGCATGGATGGGGGTATGTATGAAAACCCTCATCTGAAAAACCTTATCTTTTTATTAAAATGGGAGGGATTTGTGTTCCGGGCCGAGAATGCCACATGTTACGCCATATGCGGCATTCCCTCTCCCCTTGCGGGATGCTTGTTTTAAATTCTCTACAATTTTGCAGGTGAAAGGGAGTTTCGCCCATCTTTGCAGCAATCTTAGGGACTGGCGGTGCGAAATGAAAGCTCAAGATCCCTGATAAGTTCGATCTGCTTTAAGTTTTTTTTTTCTGTTATAGAGTATTACTTTCTATTATCTGCAAATACCTTGGTCTGGCTATAGGAGGACATCCCGATGCCATTCATAAAATAGAAAGCAAGTACCTATCTATCTAGATTCCTTTCCGGCAAGAGCACCTCGGCTTCCATTTCCACTCTGCCCACTAGATTATATTGATTTCTAACCTTTTGTTCTTATTTTTCGGCCATGCTTTGGGAGCCAATGTCATTCTCCGCATGTTAACTCGAATCTATTGTTTTAGCAACCACTACTAACAGGGGCTTTTTTCCATTTGTGCCTCCCAGCTTTTGAAGGGTTTATGAAGTCAAAATAGATTGAAGCAGCCCGGAACCCAAACCCTCCCATTTTAATAAAGAAGATATGGGCATGTCTCCTTATGATGAAGGTCCTCTTGGGAGAAACTACACTGAGCAATCATGGCTATTTTGGAGCAAAACATAGTCTGTTTCCATATCTAGAGTGCTAATTTGTGTTTCCTTGAATGTACGCCTTTTGTGTCATGTACATATTTTGTTTCCCCATATGGTTTAAGGCATCCCCTTTTTTGTTTCTACAAATGGTTTAAGGCATTCCAAGTTCTACTTCAGTTTTATTCTTCTTGAATCTTCATCTCCTATTCTAGATTTTGGCAGGGCATCATAAATAGAAGCATGCATTTGATGTCTAAGCTATGCAGTAGCTTGAAAATGCATTAGAAGATTGGATTCTTAGAAGTTGCCAGCTCATACCATGCATTGCACCGACTTCGTAATTCTGCCATGTAAGATTGATATTCTAATCCCATTTCTCTGATCGGCATCTCATTTACAAGGCATGAGTATTCAATAGATACTCTAAAATTTTGAATAATTCTCGTTTCTCTGAATCAGCATCTCATTTACAAGGCATGAATATTCGATGGACCATAGATGAATGGTTATATATTTGGAGATTTGTTTACCTTATATTCGACAGACAATAGATGATTAGTGTGAGTGTCAACCATCCTTCCGTTCTTTTCTCTTCTCGAACACATTTGGATGTATTTATTGTGGAGGCCAAGCCTATACTCCAATGGTTATATACTTATGGGTATCCAATTTTTGAAGTTCGAACTTTATGAACCATTACTCTTTAAAAACTAGATATTTTGAAGAGACATGCGTACAAGAATTTTTTCTGAATGTTAATGCAAGATTTATTATAAAAAAATTGCTTCCACCACAATTAAATGTGCTTGCATTTGTATAGTTATTGAATTTTCTTTCTTTTTAATTATGATCAGATATGAATTTTCGTAAGACATTCAAAATAAACACATTTATGATAGGCATAATAGGTAAGTGCATAAAGGATGTGTCCCATAGAATATGTATGTAGCTATTATAGCTTGGTTGTGATATTACAACCAGTAATGCTTGACATATTGTTTTTGGTTAGAGTTAGGGTTAGGATTAGGAATATATAGGCTTATGGTTCACGATTTAGGGTTTTTTTTTTCTTGAACCACTATGTTTCTAGGTTTAAAGGTTTATGATTTTCCTCAAAATTCAAGTTTTTATGGTTTTATAGAGTTTCGGGTTTGTGTTTGTCTTTGTTTATTTCATGAACCACTTATATTTATTTTGTTCCTTTCTGTGTTCAATACCCTTCTAGAACAAATTTGAGTAAGAAAAAAGAAACACCGATGAATTACATTATGTCTTACACGCATCCACATGAATTCTTGCTCAATGGCTATCATATGAGTGTTACTATTCTGCTAAATTTACTAGACAAGATATTACGACTTCACACACAAGAACATAGCTACATATTTCTTCCGTCTTCCTACACAAACCCAATATCCACAATTTCCATTGCACTTTGCATTTGTGTTGACTATACATTGGATCCGCAGTCTTCAACAAAATTCTAAACTACCAGATGCATCCCTTTCAAACTATGCATCCCATTATTCCTACATATTCCATGCGCTATGACTAATGCCCAACACATCCTTGAACCTTAAACCCTTCACACTTGGCTCTCCTTTATACTTACAGATACATTTACATTTACAATTTTTTATTCCACCGACAAATTTTGTTACATCTACCCATTCCACACGTTCACGATTAATGCCGACATCGCCAGACACATGTTTCTAGTATATATTATGATATCGAGGCCGCTTAATTATAACATTACCGGCTATCGCCAACTAAGATTACACATGCTACACTAATCTAAAAAGCCAACTTCACATAAAACCCTAGGCTTGATTTTATTATTCAAAATAATAATGTTCAACATTTGTTGGAGCATGACATTCATAGGCTAGAAGAGTTTTTAAGAGCTAAACACACAATCAACTCATAAGTCATGCCCAGCAACGTTGGGCACAAGTACTAGTTCTATTCTATATTATTCACCTCAGCTAAAGGGTAAGTACACACAGCTACAGATTCTTAACAAAGAATCAGCAAACTCTCGGGGGGGATCTTGTTGCATATATAGCCTTTACACATGTCATGTAGAAGCAGCATGAAGCAACAAATGGGAAACCATGCATGCGGGCATGGCATGCGGAATAGTTGCATGCGGGCATGGCAGATAGTATAAGAGGAGACTCACGGAAGCGGAAGAAGGTGGAGAGAAGCAAGGAAGCGGTGCATCCTGGGTGGAACAATCCAGTGATTGGATTGAAGGTGAAGTGGCTGAATTGCAGGTGGCTTTAGGTGGAGTCTTGTTTATGCTTGAAGGGATAGAGCTTGGGCTCTCGGCTGTACATACAGCAGAAGAGTGCGGCTGTGGCAACAAGCCAGAGTACTGCTAAGAATCGAACAGATCTTGCCTTGGAGTAAATTCCTTATTGTTACCGCCAGTTACTGCCAGGCTGCTGTGGAATATCAAAACTAAAAAACTCTGCTATTGTGGACTGCGATTCGTCCAGATAAGAACTTCCGGCTCACTGGAATTTGGGCCTCAGGGTCGGAATGGTTGTTGTGGACATGGATAACGAAGCCGAAGACATTGTACTTTCCTTCCTTGTAAACCACTCCGAGATTGAAAACTCGGGGGCGTTTGCTGCCCAGCAGGGGGTTGATCACGCTGACCTAATAAATGTTATCAAGAGTCTTCATGGCTTCGGCCTTGTGGATGCTCAGGTAATTTCTTACTGAATTATATACTGCTAATCTCAGCTGACTGGACATTGGAATTTCTATTTTGCAAAGTTCAAACAAGACATAATGTACACGTACTTAATTCAGCTCAGAAATTTGTTTGAATTGCAGGAGATCAAGAGGGAAAAATGGGAGCTTACTCAGGAGGGAAAATGTTATGCTATTAATGGATCTCCCGAGGCTCAAGTTTTTAATGCAGTCCCCCCTGAGGGGATCTCTAGAGAAGAATTAGAGGTATTGATGTGCATTCAATCTGAATAAAAGGACATATTGATTACTAGGAGCTTTGGCATGCAGAAAAAGTTCAGCTCTGCTGTCTTTAAGATTGGATTTGGAACAGCTATAAAGCACAAATGGCTGCAACCCAAACCCAAAGTGACTCGTACGGTATGTCCACTGCTTTCTGATCTAATTGGTTGGTAGGCATTTTGCAATGAGCTAGGTTGTGTTGGAATAACCATTAACTTTTAGCTGATGCCGTTTAGTACTTAGGCTGCAAATCAGCTTCAGTTGTTAAAAGAATGAAAGCCTACCATTGTTATCTCTAAGATGCCTTATTTGGTGGTTTTCATTTCTGATCGGGCACCTTGATTTAAAAGGTCAATGAAGTTGAAGATCGGGTTCAGAAACAGCTTAATGCTATAATAGATGGGCAAGTACGTATTTCTTTTTTACCTTTTGCTGTCAATTCCCCTTGTTTTTTGAAGAACAATATGTTTCATTTTAAATTACAATTATGTTACAAAGAGCTAGTGGGAGAAGGTTCTCTCTTCAAGGTCCTTTTCAAATCCAAAAACAAGTGAATTGGCCAGAATTTGAGAAGGATAAAGCAGACAATTATGTACCTCATCTCTTAGACCTTATATACCTTTTAACATGACCCAGTCCCAATCTAGTAACGTTCAAATTCCAATGTTGTTTATTTCCATCTTCTGGTTTGCAATTTAGATTGTGAATGTTAATCGGCCGCTGGTTGTCTTCCAGGAGCTAAATACGACAGATCTTGATGCTCTCAAAAAGAGAGCGCTAATAGTTCCCAAGTATGCACTTTATATGCTATTCATAATAATACATACAGGGATCATGTAGTTGTCTTCATTGATGATTCCTCTGCTGCTAGGGTATGGACAGGATATACTTTGAAAAAGGGACAAAACTATGCACCGAAACGGTCAAAGCCTGCTACAGATTTAACCCGGGATATGATACAAAAGTAACCCAGCTTTACATATCATTTGTCTAGAAATAATGTAGGCTATAGGTGGTGGTTGCTGATCTGAAATCCATCTAACACTACTATCTTCAACTGCTAGAGGGACTTGGAAAAATACACCCTTCAAGAAGTACAATTTTGATGCCCAAGGCTTGCGCCTTGATGGGGGTTGCCTCCATCCATTGCTCAAGGTAATACCGTTCTGCTGATTTTGGGGTCTTGCTTTTCTAATTATTTCCTTGTGTTCTAGGTGCGGACAAATTTTAAGAAGATTTTTCTAGAAATGGGGTAGGTGGGCATTTGTTCAGATCCATCGTGAAATTTAGAAACATCTTGCATCTGTCTTTATGTTGTAATTGCACAATGTACATGTTCACTTAATTCAGTTAATGTAGTCTTAAGTTCGTGCTGATACTTCCCTTTTGTTCTTTGTTACGTGTGTAACATAGGTTTGAAGAGATGCCTACCAATAACTTTGTAGAGAGCAGGTATGGATATTTTATCTTCACGTGCTTAGACTGACTTAATGAAGATTTTGTAAACATGAAGATTTTGTAGATCTTAATTTATGGAGATTTTGTAAACATAAAGATGTTCTATCCGTTTTATGATTTATCCATCTGGTTGTTGCACCAACTTGCATCAAAATTATATTTTTTTGCAGTTTAGTGCAAGAAATACTAGGGATTAACTTCTAGTTATATCCATTATATTTTTTAGGTTCTGCCCCTTCCATGCCATTGCAAGTATCATCTCACCTTTTTTCATGCTTTAACAGTTTCTGGAACTTCGATGCTCTTTTCCAACCCCAACAACATCCTGCTCGTGATTCGCATGACACCTTTTTTCTTCAAGGTTAGCAAGTAAGCTTTGCAGATGTTGCTTTTTGGTTTAATCCTCACATTTTAAATTATTGACCATTACAGTCCCTGCAAGAGCACATACTTTTCCCGAGGACTACCTGTCGAGGGTGAAGGATGTTCATGAATCTGGTGGATACGGCTCAATTGGGTGACCAGATTTCTACTCTCAAGTGAAGAATACCAGTGCAATGAAGGATTTCTTATGTTCTGTCTTTCAGGTATGGCTATAATTGGAAGAGGGAAGAAGCAGAAAAAAATGTCCTTCGGACACATACTACTGCAGTGTCATCACGTATGCTTTACAAGTTGGCTCAGGTATCTTTATTTATTGTTTTCTTTCCTGTACTGCTTATCTTAGCTTATGACGCACAGGAGAAGTTTGTGCCAAGAAAGTACTTTTCAATTGATCGTGTTTTTCGGAATGAAGCTGTCGATAGGACACACCTTGCAGAGTTCCATCAGATCGAAGGTCATAAACTTTTCTGAGAAACTGAGAATAATATATTAGAGCCACGTGGAATTGAGTTTTTGCCTATTTCACACATAACAAAATAACACACTTGTAGAATCTCATGTATTGAAGAGAATAAGAAAGATACAATATGTAAGCGTAAGCAATCCTAGCTCTAGAGTAAGTAATCCTAACTGCTTGACTGTGGCTTTTGCCGCGTCAGCAACAGGCGTCCATGCCACATCAGCAAATAGAAATGCTAGGCATCATGATAAACAGACGTGGAATGCCCATATTTTCTAACATCTCCCCAGATGACTAGCACTAGTTAAATCATTCAAACTTTAATTATAAGAAAAATGAAATTATGACACATAATTATGCAGAAACATGTAACAGCTGCTTCATGTGTGTAAATTGATGTCCTGAGAGTGCTTTGGTAAAGCCATCAGCTGCTTGATCTTTTGTTGAGCAATAGGAGAGGGAAAGGGAACCATCATCAAGCTGTTCTTATATAAAACATAACTTGGTGTCAAGATGCTTGATCTGTAAATGTCCTAAAAGATCACAATAGATTGCTGCTGGTATTGTCACCATACCAAGATCCTCATACAAATGAATAAGCCATAACATTTCTTGCGCAGTAAGACAACAGGCCTTAAGTTCTGCTTCAGTGGTACTAATACCAGTAGTAGACTGTTCCATAGAATTCCAAGTAACTGGATTTCCTCGAAAGCAAGATACATCTTCTATGCAACATTTTTGATGATCAAGATCAGTAGAAGCCATATCAGAGTCTGACACAAAACCAACTTGAACAAGTGCCTTGTAAAACCTTATTGGTGCTCCAATGATGTTCTTAATAGGAGGTTTTGGAAACCAACTCCCAAGTACCTTGCTTTTGGAGCATAGATAACTCGTTATTCATGTCTGGAATCCATTTAGGACCCTTACATGCCGAGTAGGATCAGTTTCTTGAAGTATCTGAGTCATGAGAACATAATTGCAAGATAATCAACAGAACACAACTGGTATTGAGATAGTGGACTCAGCTGAATTGCTCTTGAGAAAACACATCACTGGAACTTAGATTATCAGCGTGGATCAATCTAGAATGAAGGCAATGAAGTAGTGGTAATGATGGAACAGGTTCCATATAATTTGCTGTTGCAGTAGATATGAGTTCTGTCTCATTAGCAGGTTCAGGTAAAGAAGTAAGATAATGAAATGTAGCAGATTCTGGCACAATAGATATAACAGGTGGGGGTACAGTAGGTAAAGATTCTGGTATGGCGGGTCCTGATACAGTTTGCATAACAATGGAATTTGCTGGATGATTGGAGGATAACTGAGAAGCTCTCTCTATTTCAAACAAGTTTACAGATTGTCATAGTCTATAAAATTGACGTTTAAGTAGACTGCATCTTTGACAAAAGTCATACTTCTAGAGGCAAATACTAGATCATAGCACCTTCAGGCCTTCATGTTATGATACTATGATATGCTATGAAAATAACTTTGAGAGCAGGATCTGAAAGTTTACCTCTTTGTTGAAATTTTTTGCATCAACATGTAAAGAGTCACGTTCCTAATTTGTACAGCCAGGCCACACATTCTAACATGTAGAACAGTGAGCATCATTTTAAAAGTTGCCATGGTTCAGAACTATATGGTAGCATGTATTTATATAGGTTTATTCATGGCATCTTCTTTGTTTGATTTGTTGTATACCAAAACATGGTATCTTGTTCAAATTTCAGGGCTCATTTGTGATAGAGGGCTTACACTCGGGGATTTGATTGGTGTACTGAACGAGTTCTTTTCTCGGCTAGGTATGTGATTTATTATTCCTCTCCAACATTGCATGTCTAAGGTTTCTGGCAGTTTTTGACAAAACATTATTAAAATATTCAACATGATCTATGATCATAGTAAATATTATCTGCATCGAACTTGATTTCGTAACTTTCCCTTGTATGATTATTAACCAACTTCAAATGCGGTGTTCTTATAGGAATGAAAAAGATAAAATTCAAACCTGCGTATAATCCATACACAGAGCCCAGCATGGAGATCTTTAGGTAAGAGGAAATCTTTGAGACTTGTGATATTGGGGTGAATCTTGAAATATCTTGCCTCTTGCAGTTTCCATGAACAGTTGAATAAGTGGGTGGAAGTTGGAAACTCTGGCATGTTCCGGCCTGAAATGCTTTTACCCATGGGTTTACCAGAGGATGTTTCCGTGATCGCTTGGGGTTTGTCTTTGGAGAGGTTACTCGTCATTCTTATTCCCTTTTATATTTTTCAGTGATCTTCATCAGAATGTCACTTACACATTTTATCTGTTGCTTTCTTTGCAGACCGACCATGATTCTTTATGGCATAGACAATATTCGGGACCTGTTTGGTCACAAGGTATCATTCCGGTTATGTGCTCTCTGTCTTCAATTTCACAAGACTCATCATATTCTTTTTGTTTTTGGACAGGTTGATTTGGATATTATAAAAACAAACCCTCTCTGCCGTCTTGGAATGCAGTAATGCGTGGGGATCAATTTTGCCGAGTACACCATCCTTTTTGCTAACAAGGCTCTTGTAAGGTTATATTTCAATTTTTTCAAACAAAAAGCTTTTGCTGTAAAGAAAGTGATAATGAACAAGCATTTCAAGTTATTGATTAAGCAAGTTCAATGCCTATCAAATTATGTATGTTCTTTAACTCTACTCGATCATATCCTCACACTTTTGAAAGGCCGGGGTTTTTTGTTTTGGGGGCATTATCTTATCTTAAGATATATAAACCTCAAGGGCACGACGTATTTCCGGAAGGAAAAAATAGGTAAAGAAAAAAACCAGAGAAAATGAAATCGAAGAAAAAAAGGGCGGCCCTGTTCTGCCCTGTTCCAGTGGGCAGGTGGGTCTGCCGCAGATAGAATCTGATGGTCATCCATAGTAGGCTGTTTCGTCTTATATAAGGCGCCAGGTTTTGATCTTCTGGTGGAAGCTTTGCTTGGAAGCAAAGCCTGTGATTTCTATTCGATTCTTGGGCGCCTATAATCGATGGGACTGTTCTGCGCCCTGTTCTTTCCATGACAGCTCCTCCTTCGCCTCGAAGAAAGGGCTGCCTTGATCTGCTTAGTTTTTTTCAATTTGGAACATTACAGACACATCCTTGTGTGTCACATGAACAAATGACTGATGCAGCAAAGAGCACATATTCATTTCTACATCAAATCTATCACCAGAGTTTGAAAGAGGTATTACCTATTATGTCAAAGCATTTTTCTTTTGAACATTTGGGTTTCTCTCATGCATCTTTTTCCAGAGAAAATTTTATTCAATCTCAATAGTGATACTTGATCTCAAGAATAAAGCAAGATGTGATATCTCTGAAGCCGCAGCTGATGCTCAAGGCCCATTTTAAAGGTCCTTTGTTTTTGCATAAGAAGATGTGCAAATGCTGGATGAATTTCCAATAGCTTGAGCAAGTCCAGAATTCTGAATCCCATCTCTCAAAACTGATTTTTTATGTTGTTTTAATTGTCATATGTAGACTAAGTTGTGCCATAATATATGCAATGTACATTTTGATTTTGTTCAATATTAGTTTATTTACCCAGATTTCTCTTGCAGGTTGTTTGTGGTACACTGGCAGAGCTAGAATACCAATTAACTTTCTATATCCTATAGTAGAAGTTTTTTCTCTGGCAAAATCACTTGCCCTTTGATGGAAAGCTCCAATTTTCTAAGACACATCTACATATTTGTGTGGTAAATGGCACTCTAGCTAGACTATTAGTGTTTTGTTGTCTAAGTAGCACATCATATTTATTGGCGTGCTGTCTAACACAATAGAATAGTATTGAGAGAAAAAAACAAGAGCCTTGCAAAATTGAGAAGGAGATGCCATCTTAATTGATTTTAGAAAGCTAAAAACTATAATGTGCTGCTCCGCGATAAATTTCTTGTAATACAATAGTTTTTCTTGCCATACACATTTCCACATCACAAATTAATTATAAAATACAAGTGAAAGGCGTATCAGAGTAAGCTGCGGGGTGAGCATCAGGCTGAGAACGGCCCATGAAGTCTTGCCTCCAAGGGTGCAGAACATGCGTATCATCCCCAAACTAAAATAATATGTTGCAACATCCTGGAGCTGATGGTCTCTACCTCAAGAGATAACTTTCAACTAGATGCAGCTTGACAAGATCTCAACGTCAAGTCCTCACTAGTGAGCTTTATTAGCGTCCACCACTAATGTTGAGTGATAAATGATTTTTGCGTAGTCTCTTCGAAGCGCTGTGAGCAGACCAAGCTAGGCTAGCAATATGCTAAAATATTGTCAAAAGTATCTAATAACAACTCAATACATAAAGAGTCAATAAATAAGATCAAAATATAATGAGCTAAAATCCTAAGCCAATAACTATACTAGAATGACCTTATGACGTGGAAAAAGAATAATGCAAAGAGAATAGTTTAAATCCTGTCCCTAGCCAAATTTGGATCCTCAACATCAGCTTTGCAGGTAAGCATCCTACCCACTACACTATAGATTCATATATCTCTAATATATAATTGTAATATGGAGGATAAGGGGGCAGCTTAAAATTATTTGCTATTGTTATAGAAAGAGTTGCACACGTGTAACCTTCTAAAATATTACAGGGAAGATTAAACCTTTAGGAAGTCGACACCTAGACCTAATAATATTTCTAGAAGTTTCTTGAAACCAAGCTTCTTGCAGGTTCCGGAAAGTCTTAGGCCCGTTGTTCCAGAAGCTTCCGGATTGTTCCGCGTTAAATAAAAGAGGGAGGAGAGGCGAAAAATCCGAACTCGAATTGGTTGGAGAGTCGAATTGGCTTCGGCAGGAGTGGAACTGCTGCGGAAAAACAAGGCTTGCAGTGCTTTCGCCAGATTTATTGCCAGGGTTATTGCCAGATTTATATTGCAGTGCTTTCGCTTCATCTGCCTCAAAGCTTTGAAACTTTGCTGGTTCTGGTGTTTATTTTTGTTGTTGTCCACTTTCCTAAGCGCCATTTCTTTCGGATATTTTTGGGAGGCTCTGGTTGGGATGCAAGCTGCATTACCATGTCACAATACAGGTAGTCATATCAATCTGAGGCAATTAATCTGGTCTTTGAAATTTAATTATAGATGAAGTTGTGTTGAAGAAAATATGATATTCTTTGTAATCTTCTATCAAAGGGAAGAATCAAAGACAGTCTTCAAATTATCTAGCACAGAATAATATGATAGACAATAAATATATAATTACAACTGACGATGGGCTCTGTTCTGATCAATCCTATCCATTGGAAAAAGAAAGCGGATAGAGGTGTTCCCATGATCATGGAAAGATACAGTTGTAGATTTTGCAAATGGCCTTCTGCATGTGCAGTGGCAATCTCTGATCTGCAATGCTACTATGAAATACTATTAATTAAAGACATGGAAAGGGTCATCAATGAGCTTGAATGACCTGAAGGACTTCCATCCAGTGTCGAGACCTCGTGTTGGTTCTCTTTGTCAATATAAAGAGAGAGGACTGGGTGTAGAAGAATCCAAAGTGCGTGCGAAAACCTGGTCTGGCGAATACAGCAGGATCAGTTGAGGGATGCAAGAGAAATGGGGCAACGGCGGATTACGGAGCGCCTCTTATGAGGAGATAACTATAGCAGTGGATTGATTTTGTCTGGGATAAGGCAGCAGGCAGTTCTAGAAACGACTGAACCTATCGCTTCGTGGTTTTCCCATGTCAGCGCTTCAAGAATTGAGATATACTGGTTTACATGCAGTAAAGTAAAGAGTTCGGCAGTGATACAGTAATCTTTGTTTCCGGCAGTGATAAGGTAATTTTCGTGTCTGTTAGCCTATAGTGGTGATTTTCAGTATACAGATTAGCATCTACAAATTCTATTGCTACTAGGAAGATGAAAATTCATGTGTTAAAAACCTGTTATATGGCACCCAAAGAAGCATATATATTAGCAAATAGTGAAGCAGCTACATGGAGCAATGGGTGGGAGACATGAAGCATGACAAGATACGTAACACCCAAGAAACATCACTAGAGAAGATCAACGAGGGATGTGCTGACACTATAGATGGAGTTGATTCCATCGCAAGCACAGAGCTGTCAGAGGGTAGCGTGTCCACTGACCAACAAGAATACTTTGTCCCATGGCATCTGCCTTATCATCGAGCAGAAATTGGCGGTGCATCAGTGGCTGCTGTTGCTAGTGGTTATGCTAAAAAAGATGATAAGAAGATAATCGTTACTACCATGTTTTTGCAGAGGGGGAGCTTGAGAGGTGATTTTTGCCTCTTACCTGGCATATTTTGCAGGTTGGTATCCATATTAGATGGAGTCCGCTTTTATGATAAATCCAATTGGTGTGTTATACTAGGAAAGAAAAGCACTTAATTAGGCATTGGCGCAATTGGCCAGAAGAAATCACATATGACTAGACAAATGATATATGAGGCCAAGATTAAAGAAGTTGGATTCTAAGGATTTAAGAGCGAACGTGCCATCCAAATTGTTCAATTCCCTTTATTAAATTGCCAGATGATGGTTTTGGGGTTGTATCGTGGTTTCAATCTCATAATAAACAACGTTAAATTACTTATATCCACTTGCCTATGACATGTTATTTTTGACACTAAAAAATGGGCCAAGTTTTGTGTTGTATCATAATGGCTTTTAATTTCAAAATTAAATCGCCAAAGTTTTGCGTTGTATCTTTGGTGTTATATTACTTTGCTGTTGAGAACAACACATAATACGTGGATTTGTAATCATTTGTAATACACCCTTTTTACACCTTTGTAATCATTTAAAGCCATGTTTTGTTTTTTTTTTTATGTGTGTTCTACACCGTTTGCCCGCTAAAAAGAACAACTAGCAAAAGAACAACTGGCGGCGGCGATCGCCGCCGCTACAAAGTCTTGTAAAATTAAATAAGTCTGCCTATATATATTTAACAACTACTACACTATAGATTCATATATAAAATTAAATAAGTTCGCCTATATATTAATGTCGGTTCTGTTTCTAAATCCCTTATGAAAGGGTGGCGTCGCATCACTCAATTGGGCCACCAAGAGCCATACTGGTTTGAAACAGGCAGTGACCGGATGGCCTGCCATGCCCATCAAAATGATCCTTAGAGGGATCCAAAGCGTCTGGCAATGAGCCGATTGGGGATTTCAACCCTTGGGCTCTCAGGGGATTTGAAGCAGTATATAAGAATAGAAGATTTCCAAGTCAGGTTATTGCTTTTTGATGCAGGAACGTCTGAATTGGTTTTATCTTGGATTTCAAGCATCATTCTGAGTCAGGGGCTCTAAAACACCATAGAGAAATTAGGGATTCTGAGGGAAGATACCAGGGATCTGTTTGAGCCCATATGTGCTATTGGAACGCATCATTATAGCATCAGGAAATATGTTAGCAGTTGTCCATTTTTAGAAGTAGTTAAACTAGGAGTTAAGATCGGTGACATGTTAAAAGAACCGTTGTATTCTCTATAAAGGTCTGAATTGAGAGGGAAAAGATACGCTTTTGGAATTTCTTGCTTCTTTATGGTATCAGAGTCGGTTCTCTGAATCAAAGCTTAGATCAAAAAGGTTGATTCTGGAAAGAGGGATCACCATTCACCATGTCTGAGGGACGATCAATTGAAAAGCTCACGGCTGCAAATTCCTACGTATGGTTTATCAAAACCAGGGGACTTCTGGCAGAGAAGGGACTTTGGGGAGTATGCTCGGGAGAGGAGACTGCTCTAGTTCTAAAGAAAGAGGACAACAAGTCTAAGGAGGAAATGGCCAAGTGGGTGCAGCTTAACTAGAAGGCCAAGAATAGGATCATGAAGTATGTGAATGATGGACAAATTCCTTGTGTTGAAGAGGCATCCACAACCAAAGAAGCATGGGATTCTCTGGTGAATGCCTTTAGAAAGGACCAATTTTCTCAGCAAGTGATGCTTTATTCCCAAATCTTCACTGGGAAGTTGAAAGATTGTGCAGATGCATCAAGCTACATTGAGGGGATCAGGACTGCTGCAAAACAATTGCAAGGAATGGGTAAAGCATTACCTGAGGATGCAATTGTGGGAGCTTTGGTGGTGGGACTTCCACCAGCATTTGATAATGTTCGAGCAGTCATAGGAGGTGCAAAGGATGTAAGCCTAGATTGGTCTTGGACACAAATCTTGCAGGAGGCAGTACGCACTAGTAGGAAGAAGCCTGAGAGAGGAGGTGGAAGCAGAGATTCATCTGCCTTATATGCAGGAAGGGAGCATACTGAGATAAGGACCTGTTACAAATGTAACAAGGTTGGTCACATTGCAAAGAATTGTGGGGAAGGAAATGTGGCACATCCAAAAAATGATGATGCTAGAAGAAAAGAGAGAGGGAAAGCAGTGGATAAGAAGAACTATAAGGCAACAAAAGCACATGTGACTCACACAGAATCTGAGAATGAGGAGGATGATGGCACCAGCGATGGGAGCTTTATGGCCAGAGTTGTGGAAAAGAGTGAGTGGAAGGAGATGCTTTGGGGAAAACTTCAACAAGCCATAGCATGGTGCGCGTCTCTTGAAGTATCATGAGAATATGAAAGAGTTTGAGTTCTTGAATCAAATAGAGGATTTGTTTGCTGATTTAGAACGTTATTTGCAGTTGCACGTCCTTGGATGCAACAACTAAAACCATCATTGATAAAGGTATCTCGGTTATTTCTAACAGAAAAAATATAATCTGTATCAGAGATAGGGAAGGACCAAGAATTGTAGAGTTTTATGAATTTGGGGGCTTAACCTATTCTGATGTGAAAACTGGTCTGGAATGAGGATTTTATGCCTCTGAAGGATAACTCATATGATCCGGAATCTGTGGTGGCTTTGCTCGTATGATCCAAGAACTGTGGTAAGCATGCATATGCTGTAGCCTTTAATGTTTCTAGTTATTTAAGGTTTTGGGTTCTAGTTTTTCAGCTTAAATTTAAGGTTATTGATTCCCAGTGTTATGTTAAGCCACAGAAGTAAAGGATTTTGTTTGGGCTGCTTGGAAGGGAATACAGTTTTTCCAAACAACAGTTGGCTTCTCACAATTTGTTTTTATGATATGTTGTCAATTCTTTAAGCTGCAAATATGATTCAGTAAATACTTACAATGGAAAGCCAGGTCAATCCGAAATTGTTATCCCTGTGGTGTTACTTAAATCGAATCCCTTTTGCCTTTGTTTCGGGCTTCTTTGGGACCTATCTAGTCCAGCTTAGCCTACCAGCGATTATTATGAGTTCCTGTATCATTTTACCAGCGATTACCAGGAGTTCCGTTTCCTTGCCTTCCGCTTCCTTGCCTGACCCTGCCATTTTTCTTGCCGCCTTACCTTGCGTTCAGGTGCAGCCGTGGCCTTTTTTGCTTGTGACCCAAATAAAAGGCCCTCCTTGCCTTGCCTTACTTACAGTCATTAAAATATTGTTTGAGGTTGCTCCTTGAGGCTTTGTTGTTGGATAGAGCAAGGTTGGTTTTTGACGACCCTTGGTGTCTTTTGACCCTAGTCTAGCCACTATAACGAAGATATTACCTTTTCTTACAGTAGCTTAGAAATTGTTCTTTGGATTTTATGATCTTCTAGCATAAAATTTCTATCCCTTAACCCCTAGATTTTCTCAAGTTATATGAACAACTTCTGACTCTTGGCCTACTTAACAAGTTGTCGTCGTTTTTTACTCTGCCTCTTCTTCAGCATTCTTGTTCTTGGTTCCCGAAGAAGTTCTAGAAATGATGTTTACCTTCGTTTCTAGAATAGAAGGTAAACAAAGTTCTAGAACTTCAAGGGTAGTTATCGGTTAGTTAGTTCGTTTCTTTCCTCCATTTCCCTATTTATGTGTTTCCACGTTCTTTTTCTGCTCCATCAGCTCTCTTGGTACATCTCCTCTTTTATAGTGTTTGGCCCCCCCACCCACCCTTCCCTCTAGTTTGTACCTTATTTGTATAAAATAACACCTTATGAGATGCCTAGTGCATGTTGGAGGCCTTTGTGCTTGATTGAGGCCCTCGCGCCTAGTTGTTGGCCCTCGTGCCTGGTTGGAGGCCCTCGTGCCTAGTTGAAGGCCCTAGTGCCTGGTTAGCCCTTAGTGGGTTTTTGGTTGTGTTTCTTTTGTGTGTAGGAACTGTTGGTGATCATCGCATTTTCTATAGCTTGGCATTTCTGGAAAGGTTCTCAATTAGCGCACAAGACGAAGATCAACAGAGATGGCATTGCAAATATGAGTGCTCCAATTTTATGTAGTTTTTCGCCCAACAAGGCTTGTCAGCATGAGGGTATAGAGTCTATTGTATTTTGACCCTAACATAGATTAGTGATACCATTATTGTCAGGGTTTTTCCTCGAAGGTGAGGTTTTTTAATCCCGGCCATAATGGTCTCACTATCTGGGTCTAAAATGTATTTCTGTTGAGATTGGTTATGAAAGGAGATGCCCAAGTAGTAGCATTCTTGTTCTTGGTTCCCGAAGAAGTTCAAGAAAAGAGCTCTTTTGTGAATTCAAAGAAGAGGCTAGTAGGAGGACGATGCAAACTAGAAAAGGGAAGTTAAAAATGACTGGTGTAGGCACAATCAAGATCGGGCTTGGTGAAGAAGAGAAGGAAATCACGTAGGTGCTTTAGTTCTAGGTCTCCCTGTCAATTTGCTTTCTTTCTTCCTTCCTTCAACTTCACAAATGGATAATGTCAATCTCGATCTTACATTTGGGGGTGGCAAATGTTTGATTCGTGGTCCTGAAAAAGATGTCATAGCAAGTGGGCAAAGAGTGGGCAAGCTGTACTGTCTCACATGGGCAGCAGAACCACAAGCTTTTCTAGTCACTTGGTGCACCAGTAATCTACAGTTATGGCATGAGCGGATGTGGCACTCAAACTTCAGAATCTTAGGAAGATTGTCGAAGCTTGGTCTTGTTGACGATTTGCCATCTTTGAAAGAAAAATCCAAGCATGTATATGAGCGTTGTGCAAAAGGGAAAATCATCAAGACTCCATTTCCAAAAGGTGGAGCAGTACATGCATCCAAACCACTTGGGGGTCCTGCTCGAGTTCTATCACTTGGAGATAGCAAATACTTTCTAATTCTGGTTGATGACATGACCAGGAAGGCTTGGGCATTTTTTTCTCAAGAAAGAATCGCATGCATTTGATGAATTTAGCAGGTGAAAATTGGAAATTGAAAATGAGAAAGAGATGAAGATCAAGAAAATTCGCACAGACAGAGGAGGGGAATTCATGAGTGGGAGGTTTCAGAAATTTGTGGAGGGACAGGGTATTAAGCATGAGACGTCTATACCTTTTGAGCATGAACAAAATGGGGTTGTGGAGCGTAAGTACCGCACTATGATTGATCAAAATCGCCTTCCCACAAAGGCCCCTTGAAAATATGGTTCCAGAAGCAGCTTGGAGTGGAGTCAAGGCATCTATCAAGCACGTGCGCATATTTGGATGTACTGCCTATGTATATCTTAACAAAGAAGAAAGAACAGAGGGTAAGTTGGCAGAGAAAAGCATAAAATGTTTATTTTCTGTGGAAATAGTAAAGGGTACAAGTTTTGGGATCCTATTAGCAGAAGAATCATTAATAGGAGAATTGTGAAATTCGATGAACAAGACTTTAGTATTGGCAAAGCTCAGTCTAAGGATAGTGATCAGATGGCATTGGAATCTGATTATGACAGTGACAGTGATTCTGATAGTGACATTTCAGAATGTGATGTTGAAAAGGCAGGCGAATTGGAGCTTTTTTATCATCTTTCTTCACCTGTACCAGATTCTGCTCAGGCGCTTAGAAGTTAACCAGACGTTGGATACCTATTGAACATAATCTTCAGAGGTATTCCTTAATTGCTCAGCAACCATTGATGAACCAGCTACATTTCAAGAGGCTCACCGGAATGCAAATGCTCAGCTTTGGCAAAAAGCAATGGAAGAAGAATTTCAGTCTCTTCAAGACAATACACATGGGAATTGGGTTCATTACCTGTAGGGAGGCACCTTGTAGGATGTAAATGGATCTACATGATCAAATACAATGAAGACAATAAAGTTGAGAGGTATAAAGATAGGTTGGTGGCTCAGGGCTGTTCTCAAGTTCCTGGGATTGATTTTCATGAGACCTTTTCTCCTGCAGCTAGATTGTCATCAATTCGAATAGTTTTAGTTATTGCAAATTCACATGATATGGAGTTAGACCAAATGGACGTCAAAAGTTCATTTTTGCATAGTAAGTTGGAGGAAGATCTTTTTATGAGGCAACCACACAATTTTGAATGCTCTGGAAAGTCCCAGCTTGTTTGCAAACTTAAGAAATCCATATATGAATTGCGCCAGTCTCCACGAGCTTGGTATCAGACTATCAACTCTTTTTTTACAACCCATGAGTTTCATAGAAGTCACTCTGATTGGAATATCTACAGTAAAAGAACCGAGCAAGAATGGATCATTATTGTGCTTTAAGTAGATGATCTATTTATGGCCAGCACAAATCGTAGAAGCCTTGACAATTCGAAGTTACTTTTGTCCCAAAGATTCTCTTTTGACAGATTTAGGGAATTTAAGCTTCTTTTTGGATATAAAAGTGGCCAGAAATAGAGCAAAACATGTGTTCAACCTTTGCCAGACTAAAAATATCCAGGGGATCTTAAAAGAATTTGGCTTTGAGGATTCAAAGCCTTGGCCATGCCACCTACGCCATCCACACATCTCACGAAAGATATGTCTCCTTCCAGTTCCCAAGGGTGCAGCCTACGTGCAAGAGATTCCTTATCAAAGTGCAGTCGGAAGTCTTATGCAATTGATGGTCTGCACAAGGCCTGATCTTACTGCTGCTGTGACTGTTGTGAGTCAATTCCTGAGTTGCTCAAGTCCAGAGCATCAGAAGGTTGTCTTCCAAATTCTGCCATATCTGCATGCTACACAGGATTTGGAACTCCATTTCACTGGGCAACTTGGTTTGCATAGATTTGCAGATGCAGATTATGGTGGGGATCTTATGAACACTATTCTCACACAGGGTACTTCTTCATGCTCCAAGGGGGAGTTGTCAGCTGGTGTGGCAAGAATCAGAAGGCCATTGCAGTGTCAAGTTGCGAGGTAGAGTATATGGCTTTATGTGCAGCTGGAAAGGAGGCGATTTGGATTCAAAGATTAGTGAAGGAGCTTGGGGAAGATCAACAAAGGCCTATGACCATATTCTATGACAACCAGACTGTAATTTCATTGGCAAGGAATCCAACCAACTTCACCAAGGCAAAGCATATAGAGATCCAGTATCACTTTACAAGAGAAAAATTTGAGCAAGGAAAAATCAAGGTCAAGTATCTCTCTACTCAGAAGATGATAGCAGATATGTTTATAAAGCCGTTACCAAGAAAAAGGTTCTTGGAATGTGTTGAAGGCATGATGAAAGTCCGAATAGTCCATATTTCCTTCTGAGAGGGAATATTGGAACACATGATTATCCATTAGGAAATATATTAACAGTTGTCCATTTATAGAAGTAGTTAAGCTAGGAGTTAAGATCGGTGGCGTGTTAAAAGAACCGTTGTATTCACTATAAAGGTCTGAATTGAGAAGGAAAAGATACGCTTTTGGAATTTCTTGTTTCTTTATGTGCATCTGCATCAGATGAAGATTTGCCACAAAGAGAAGCATTAGAGAAAATATGGGGTCTTCAAAAGGCTCCCTAAGAAATTATATTGTTTTTATTGTAATTTTTAATCAAATATAAAATGAGGCTATGGGTCAATTTTTGGCATTAATATGGCAAATTTGTGATATCTTTTCCACCCCATTTCAAGTCTTTTATTCCTTTTTATGCTCCCCTGCTGCCACATGGATGCCAAATTTGTGTGGATTAGCTGGAGAGATCTTCCCTTCTCGTGAACTAGAGCTCCATGGCCGTCTGCATTAGTTTACGATCTACTAACCCACCCTAAACCAAAATTCGATATTTGATGGCTGACAAACTCAAATAAATTTGAGTGCCGTACCTTTTGGATCCAAAATTCGGTCGTGCATACCCACTTGATCCACCAGGTAACTCCTTCCTCCATCCGATCTGTTTTGAAGTTTTCACATTTGAAATTCAAATTCAAATTCAAAAATTCAAACTTCGCGCCCTGGTAAAAAACCAACAGGGTCATGTCCCGGGCAGTCTTCCAGACACTGTTGCTTCCGCAGCATGCTTCAACTATTATGGCTCAGATCACTATTAACCTCCCATCAGCAGAGTATGCTCAAACCACAAAAAAGCGTAGGTTAATTACAGGGCCTTGAAGATGAGAATGCATTGCGCAATTCTGGAGCAAAGTATGCAAATATTTGGGCAAGAGGAGAGATTTACCCAAAGAATCCTATGATCGGACGTCATTCAGATTTTAATTCGGTTGCCAGCTTGGTAAAGTTTGCTTGTGAAGGTAAATCAGGTTTGCTTGGATATTGCACATACATGATGCAATACAGTGGCCAATTGTTGGCTGAAATTCACAGATTACTAAGGTGCATGCATGCACGAAATGAAGAATTCTGTAATTTAGCAAGAACATGCATCTCAATGGAAAGTGCATTGAAGGAGAAAGAGAAGGCACTCACAAAATTAAGGAAAAGGCAAGTGAAGGCGCTGGCGCTACCGTTTCCGCCTTTCTAAAAAAGGAAACCTTCATGCCGGTTCTCTAGCTCCTTTGTAGCTTGTCGGATCCGAGGTTCTCGCCCATTCTGCCTTGATCCTTTCAGTTTCAGTTGCGGTCGTTCCCCCTGTAGAGGGGGGACATTCCTCTGCTATGGAAGAAAAGGGTGACTATGGCCCTTTGACCAAGACTTTTCCAATCATTTGAAGGCTAGATTCAGCAGGATTTGGAGGACGTATAGCTGTGGCACTCTTCTTGGATGGCAGACTCTCGGCTATTTAATCCTTCATCCGCTTTGCAAGGATCATATCTCCCTGCTTGCTAGTCTGCTTCACACTCTCTCAGTCTCAAGTCTGGGTCTCCCTTTTCAGTTTGTGAAACCCCCCCCGCCTTTGATCCAATGTCTAAGATCGATGGGGCTGCCACTTCCTCTTTTCATCGCTTGCTCTGCTGCATCTAGCTCCACTTCTCCATCTTCTTCTGCTGGCTCAGAATCTGAAAACTCCAGATATTTTGTCATTTTCTACAATCTCCAACAGATTTGCTGTGGCTGGCTTGAGGGAGCAACGGTTGATCTCTGGGCCTTTTTGGTTGACGAGAGTAACTTCCCAAAAATCTTCTTTGTTGGTGAACAATCAGGGCCAACCACTGACCCTGCTGCTGCTGCTATTGAACTTAAGATAGCATATTTGGGTGCAGACCGTCCCCCTCTGGCTAAGTTTATGCTATACTCTGATTTTCTGGCAGATTTCATTACCTTGGAGCTTTATAGACCTAACTAATGTGGTCTCAAGATGGAGTATCTGGTTCTTTCCACTGATTCAAGCCCTCAACTCTCAGTTGAATCATCACTCTCACCGCCTTCATCCACTCGTTCCCTGCTTACAGTGCCCTCTATATATCGTCGTGTCATTTTGATTAATACTGAGTTCATCTGGTGGGGAACTATCCAAGGTCCTATAGACCAGCTCTGGGTCTCCATTATTGACAGCAGAACTCTTTACAGCGATCAGTTCCTTTGTGTTGGCGGGTTTGCCATAACAGGGGATCCTTTTTTCGTGAGAAACTTAGTCAGACTCCTTGTTTTTGGAGATCTAGAAGCTGCGCCATCTCAATCATTACTTGTCACTTGTTCCTGGCTGCGAGAAGGGCTCTTTTGGCTGGAGATATACTAGCTACTTCCAGTCCATGGATCACACAGTAGCTGCTGTTGATGAATCGGAGGACTGCACCCTCTCTGTTCGTATTCCAGAGGTGGCGAACAGAACCCGTCACCTTAGTAATCATGGACTGATAGCCAAGATTATCAGAGGGAATCCCTCTTTAGCAGAAGTTAAGAAGGTGGTGCAGCGGGTCTGTCGAGGTCAAAGCCTTCTAAGGCTGCAGCCTCTTGGGAATCTATACTTTCTTGTCTCCTTCTCATCTGAAAGAGACGCTGATCTTCTCTTTAAGAAAGGTATCATCACTTGTCCTAACGGTCAAGTTCTGTTCCAGCGCTGGCGGCCCAGATTCGACTCTTCGCAGCCTGATGCTTTATTCTACCCCCTGTGGATCTCGCTTGCCACCCTCAGCACAGAGTTTTGGACGGAGAAAGCCCTCAAAATCATAGTCTCCCTTTTAGGAGAGCTTGTTTCGATGGGTGGCAGTAGCGAGGAAGCCCCCAAAGTTTGTGTGTCAGCCAACATATTCAAACCCATTCCACAATCTCTGGTTTTTAAAGGCTTCGACAATGAAAAAATTGTATTTAAGCTGCAGGTCTCTGGCCTCCCTCTGCCATGCCACACCTGTGATTCTCTGGTGCATCCAGGCGCCATTTGTGTCCCTGCTCCTGCTCCTACTCCTGAGACCTTCTCTGATATAAAGGGGAAATCATGGCTTTGGCGGATCACGGAAGATGGGTTTATAAGAGTCTCTAAATCCCCAGATTGAGGGGCTCCTCTTCCAATGTTGCGCTCAAGAATGCGCAGCCCGGGGTCCCGACCCACTTATTGGTGCGATCAGACCGGGCGCTAAAGCCCCGAAGAATGGCTCCCTTGAGGCCAGCGAGACAGGTCTGCACACAGATCAACCGATCTCTCCTAAGTCGATGGCCCTACAGTCCGGGGCTTCACTTGCTGATCTGCCCATGTCACTAAAAGCTGCGCACCAGATGAGGGGAGTCTTGCAATTTCGTCCAAGCAAATAGATCAAAGCATTGTTTGTAGCACGGGATCATGCCGTTATGACGCCTTTTGGTGGCCCAAATCCAAGAGCGGTGGGTCGCTGCGGAAGGTATCCAGATCCTACCAAAGATCCCCTAAAGGGAATGAGCTGAAGAAGGTGCTTTTTCTACAAGAGAGATATCAGGCTGTGGTCAAGGCAGCCATAGATTCTTGTAAGGTTGTGGGGGAAGATCCCAAGGACCCCAAGTTGGCTGAATCCAGCCCCGGTGGTACATCTGCTGCTGAGCAGCAAACAGGGTCGTTGATGGAAGCACACCATTCATGTTCCAATGGTCCGGCTGCACCATATCAGGAGGAGAACCACACCTTTGTAAGTGGCTTGGATGGCTTGCCCTCTGCTGAGGGCTTGTCTACTCAGGTTCTGGAGGACTTCGAATCATTCAATCCTCATGCCATTGACAATAAGAAGAAGAAGAAAGGTAATGGTAAGAAACTTAACAAACATGCCTTTGAATCGGCGGTGGCAAAAATTTTCCATGACCACTCTTTGGCTGAAGGCTCCACAACAGTCTGATCTGGTATTGGGCTCAAGCATAAGGCTTTGGCAGGAGCTCAGAAAGGAATTCGGTAAGGAACAGGGCGCCTGTTTTTCAGGATGGGTCTGTAAAATTGGCATTGATTTGGGATGGCAAGATAATGGCTGGGAAGGCCTGGTCCGGCCTGTCTCTTTATGTTATTGTAAGGGCTAAGTCCCTAAGCGAATTTAGTGAGTGATGGCTCTGAACCGTTTTCAAGCTGGTTGGATGCCCAAACCACAATTTTGTAATATGATATCAGTAATACAAGTTTTCGGATTTTATAGTTATTCCCTCCTCTGTGTACAATCACTTTGGGATTTTTGTCTTAAAGCTGAAGACAAGCTGAGGCGGAGGACATGGCCCTCTGCACTTGGGATAACTAATAATTATGGGCACACTTTTGGGGGAATCTATGGTGTCCTCTTCTTCTTGGTCAGAAAGGGGACAACTTACTATGAAGGGTACAACAACTTTGGGTGCCTTGTCTTACATGTGAACAATGGAGTTTGGCCTACTCTCAAATGTGGACATAATGATGACAATGATGGGTACTCTTGGAACTTTGGATGGAACAAAGGTGGTAATCTTGGGCCGGGCTATGCCATCTTGGGAGCTTTGGAGATCCTTCAATTCTCAAGGTACGTGCAAGCTCTCCAAAGTCAACACTTGGTTTTGGGATATAGAAAGGCTACTTTAATAGTCGAATATTATATGTCCCCAAAGTTAAGGGACAAAGGTGCGCGGACCAAGGTACCGTTTTCAGCTACGAAAGTGGGTCTTGCCATAGGAGACCCACACCCGTTGTCAGAACTGCTTAGCGGGGTACTCATCATAGGAGAAAGGTGTGCTTGTACAGTGTCAGTTATACACATTCTTCTATGAAAATAGTCTCTTGGAACCTTCGTGGAATAAAAGGTGCTCTAAAACGTGCAAGAGTTTTAGCAGCTATAAGGTCCTTGAAGGCTGATATTGTGCTCATTCAGGAGCATCGCCTCCCGGATTTTGAGGCGAGATCAATTGGCAGTTGGGTAGGCAACGACTACTCCTCGTTTAGCCTGGCGGCTAGGGGAACCAAAGGGGGCACCAGTATTCTTTGGAAAAGTCAAATACAACGCTCACAATATGCCGGTAGGGATGGTCGCTGGCAAGCAATCATATTTGAAAATAATGAATGTATGTGGGATTGGTTAATGTATATGCATCTAACAAGCCGGGTGAAAGAGCGATCATGTGGAAAGAAATAGAAAGCTGGATCATCCAACGGGGGATGATATTGATAATTGGATCCTGGGGGGTGACTTAAATATGACTGATGTATGGGATCAGAAGATCGGATTGCATCGAAATCTTCTAGATGCCGAAGAAACCACTTGGAATTCATTGTTAAACACGGTCGGGCTTGCTCTTGTCCCACCTTCAAACGCCACTTTTTCCTGGTCGAATAAGCAAAAGGGACATGCTCGAGTCTATTGCCTCCTGGATAGATTCTATATGGCCAACAGATCAGCGCGTTTCATGGAGAAATGTTATGTGGAAGGGGAGCTTGCTTTCTCGCACTCCGATCATGTTCCCCAAAGTCTGATCTTTGAAGACATCCCTACTGTTAGAAAGAGTGGGAATGTGCCCTTTAAATTCAACACGTCATGGCTGGGGAAGGAGGCTTTCTGGCAGCCTTTTAGGCAATATATTGCCTCTCTCAACGATGCTGAAAATAGTCCCAGTAGATGAATGCATGGGTTAAAAAGCTCAGTTTGATGAAAAATTGGGTAAAAAAGTGGGGCAGGAACCGAGCTCTAGAATTCAAAAGAGAGAAAAATGAGGTGTACAATCACCGAGGCTGATTAAGCAGAACTCCTAGTGCATCCACACGACATTGAAATGCAGTTGCTTTGGAGGAAGAATTTGAAGGGAAGGCTAAGGCAATTGAAGAAGTTGAAGCTAGAGGAGCAGCGGTTCGTTCCAAAACCAAGTGGTACGCAGAGGCGGATCATGAAAACTCAAAGTGCTTTTTCAGGATGGCCGGGGCGAGATTATCAGGTAATAGCATTTCTTCAATCAAGGATGATAATTCACATACATTAGAAGACCCCAAGAGATCTCGTCCCTATATTAGAGGAAGCTTTGAAAAACAATTTAAGGAAGACCCCTTCCTTCTTCATACCACTCGAGATTGCTTCTTGGATGACCCGGGACTTGGTTGAGTGACTTCGGTCACTAGAGAAGAAAATCAGCTTCGCCCCGCACCCACGAGGGAGATGAGATCCATAAAACCCTTTGTTCACTGGCAACTGGAAAGTCCCCTGGACCAGGAGGCTTCCCCCCAGAATTCTTTGTTGAGTTCTGGGATGTGCTTGGATATGATTTCAGTTGAGCTGTCCGAGGAGCTTGGACCTCTAGTTCTCTACACCCAACGCTGGCAGCTGGATTTATTACTCTAATCCCAAAAGTCTCCAGACCTCAGGTCCTTGGGGAGTGGAGACCTATTGCGCTCACAAACAGTTTGTACAAAGTGGTTATGAAGGTCATTGCTAACCGACTGAAGCCCATTCTCAATAGAATCATCGGGAAAGAACAGTCTGCATTCTTACCAGGCAGACACATCCTGGACAACTATCTGGCAGCCAGAGAAGGAATGCACTGGTGCCGTGCCTCTAAGCAAAACTGCGTCCTTATCAAAATGGATTTCAGGAAAGCATATGATTCATTGAGATGGGAGGGGCTGAAAGAAGTAATGAGTCACATGGGTTTTGATACACAGTTTGTGAGTTTGGCTATGGGGATGAATAATCTAGCATCTGCTTCTGTGCTAGTCAATGGTCAGCCTACAGGAATTTTTTATCTTAGGAAGGGTATCAGGCAAGGTTGCCCATTGGCACCATACTTATTTCTTATTATGGCGAATTTACTAACTAAAATGGTTCAGTTGAAGATGCTTGACGGGAACTTGGAAGGACTGGCCTTCCCTGAGGGTACAGAGAAGCTGACAATCATGCAGTATGCTGACGATACCTTTATGTTCCTCAGGTATGACGATGATAGTTTTCAGTCATTTCGTCATGTCCTACTCTCTTTTGAGGTCATCTCAGGAATAGGCCTCAATGCCAACAAATGTTCAATCCTCTGGCCATTGGATACTGATATTGATCCGAGATCTAGAGGGCTGGGGTTTCCTGTAGTGGCTTATGGAGAGTCAGTTAAACTCCTCGGACTCCCCCTTGCTATTTCTGATAGTATGAAGGGCTTATGGGCCCCTATCTTGGACAAGCTCAGGAAAAAGGTGGCAATGTGGTCCTCCAAGACCTTGGCCACATCTGGGAGAGTCACAGTAGCCAATGCGGTTCTTGCTGCCTCGCATATTTACTATTCATCTGTCATGGTGGCCCAAAAGGGTATTTATGACCAAATGCAAGTTATAATCCGGAAATTCATTTGGGGGGGTATGGCCAAGGTAGCTTGGTCTGAACTATGTCGAGACAAGAAGGATGGAGGCTTGGGTTGCAAGGATCCCTTCGCACAAGCTCAGAACTCACAGCGACTAAATTTGTTTGGAGAACCCTCCAGAATGAGTCATCTCCGGCTCTAAGGTTCGTGTCCTACTGGCTGAAGCAGGGTAAATTACTAGGTAAGCCTTCCCTCCCTAGGGACGAGCTTGGAGCCATGTACTACAGCTTCAAGATAGCTCCAGGGACATCTCCTGTCATGAGAAGGATTCTGCAAGCATGGATGGAAGTGCAGCATGCTTTCACCCCTATGATCCCTCTAAGGGAAGCAGGAGGGTTTAGTATCTTTTGGAACACGAACATCTGGGACAGAGATGGACTCCCCTTAGCTCTTTCCCATCCTCGTATCTTCATTAAATGGAAGAGATCAGGAATCACACAGTTGCAACACTTATGGGAGAGTGGTAGGTGGATTAGCTGGACCAAGTTCAAGAGTAAAGTCCCCTCCACTGGGGAAGGGGACAAGGCTGTTCTTCGAGAGATCCTCTTGAGAGTCAGGAATGTGTCAGGGGTCACTGGACCGCAAGAAAACTGGTTACTTGATGGACAAGTGGTCTACAGTGTCGCCAGGATTTACCGATCTCTTCGTATGGATATGCCTTTGAGGGCTGAGACAAGGCTTAGCTTGGGTCATATGATGACAAAGGGAATCCTAGCTAACTCTTGGAAATCTCTCTGTTCTAAGAAGATTCAGTTCTTTAGATGGCTAGCCCTGCAGGGTGGGTTGAGTACAAATGAGAACCTCTATATCAGAAGTATGAATGGTGATGATAAATGCCCACTGGGATGTCAGGTGCGGGAGTCGGTTGGACACCTTTTCTTCTGTCCATCGATTGTAGAGTTCTGGCATTGGGTAAGCCCCATCATTGGCATTTCTATGCACCAACTAGTATGGCCTGATTTGGTTATAGCACTGGATAGAAACTGTATAGACGCCTCGCTTCTTAATATTGCACTCTGGGCGATCTGGAAACACCGCTGTGATATAGCTATTGGGGGGTCTGCGATCTGCATAACAAGACTGAAAAACTATTTCAATCTGGAAGTTGCATTGATGGCTCTGTCACATCATCGACAGAAAGGTGTAAGATACAACAGAGAGTTAGACAGACTAGGGACTCTGGAAGGGTTCTATTCCTTCTTTAGATGCCATTGGCTCAACAGAAATATTGCGGATGCATCTAATGCTAGTAATGAGATGGTAAGTGTCTTAGCAATACCGAGCTAAGTGTTGTGGGGTTCCAGATGTGGAAAAGGAGTGAAATCACTCTGTAGTACCCACCATATGGGGAAGATAGGTGATCTCCCTTATAGTACCCACAAGGTGGGGAAGAAGAGGTGATATTACCTTGAGTACACAATATCTGGCTGCACTCTTTCTCCCCTTATATGGGGATATGATGTACTTTATCTTATGTCTTAATACATACATACTCTTACCCTCAAAAAAAAAAAAAAAAAAAAAAAAAAAAAAAAAAAAAAATTAAGGAATGACATATTGCAGCTTGAAGGTGACAAAATGCTTGCTAATTGTGTGCTCAAATTGACACTGCGAGAATGTGAGGCGAGAGAGTAATCGTGCAAATGATTTGAAAAGAGAACTTGTATGTGTTGAGAAGAGATTGGCCCGGATGAAGAAGACCTCTCTTGGATGGCAAGAAAGGAGGAAAAGAAAAAAAGCAATTGAGAACTTGAATGTGAGGTGTGGTGCTGCCAAGAGAAGAATTCATGCAATCAAGAATATGTTAAACACAAAGAAGCCACACAATGACCAGAAGGTTGTCAAGAAAAATGTAGGACAGATTGTTAACACTAGAGTTGTCCCGGGGACCATTCCTGCTCCATGGACCAGAATTGATCCAGTTGACCCAGTGCCACTTAAACCATTATATATGAGAATAGAAGTTTTAATTTCACAATACATCACTGCCATATCAATCTTTACTTGATTTTTAATGATCTTGGAGAATCTCACGACCAATGAACTCACCTATATGCTGTGGTGATTGTCCAAATTTTAGAGAATTTGGCAATTTCTGCAATAGTCCAGAACTGCATTCTTGAGTTTTCCTACCATAAGCAGACCTAAACCTTGTTAAAATTGGAAGTGGTTGCCTATCTATGATAGGACACATTGATTTGTATGTTTCCAGCTTTGGTTGGTATCATCTAGCATCCGTGAAAGTCGTCAAACCCCATTTTCTTAAAAAATGCTGCTTACAGTTTAGGAATTATTTCTCTCTTATTATTACAAGTTTTGGCTTAATTATTGTGGCCATGAGTTTTTAACTATATGAAGTACATTGTCATGTTTTTTTGGAGTGTTCATAAGTTATATCGATTTCTAAATTTAATAGAAATTTTCTTATACAGAATTTTGGACAAAATTATATGTTAAAATCCTCCAAAATCACCATCTATAAGTATCACGAGGGTAATGAATGATGCATTCTACTTATATCTACATAAAAAATTACTCTATCAACTTGCATATAGTGTGATTAGGGTTTAACCATGCAATTAACTAGATTTAAAGATGATGTACAGCCACAGGATTAACACATTAGAGGTTAAAAATTTGAGTTAATTCCAAAATTATAGGCTGAAGACTGAGCATTTACGCTAGTGATGTTTATTGATGAATGAAAGTGAAGATCTTGAAGTTTAACTATGAGAATCAATAATTAGACCACATGACCTTTGATGCGTCTTTCTCAGCTTTGTAGAGAATACGCTATAATTCTCTAAATAAACCTTCCAAATGGTTCAATAATATGACAAGAGACATATATATAGGTCCACTATATAGGTTGTGTGGCCTTCTTGCAAAAAAAGACGGAGAAATATAGTCATTTCTTACTAGTATTAAAGCATTGGAGTTTTAGTAGGATAATGTTACACGTAGGTCATCTTTCATGTACACTATATTTTTCATGAATGCGGGCCCTTTGCAATATAACTCTCAATTTTCATATTGAAATAATGTATTATTTGGAAGATACGAATATAATTAAGCATGGACCATTTATAGTCCATAACTAGACCAATTGTATAGAGCAATATATCTCTCTCTAGCCCTATCCATTTTGTCCCTATAATAATACCATTGTTTCTTACATTTAATAATATAATTTTTGGAAGGTGTGAGTGGAAGTCCATGTAGATTCAATTGGTGAATAAGTACACTATAAATTCACAGTTGTTTGTGCTTAAACATTGCACTCAAATTATGCAAGCTCATCTAACCAACCAATTTTATCCTATAGAGAACTGTACGTATAATCTCTATTCCAAAGTTGGGATCAAAATTGATTAAGATGTTGCCTCTATTTATTTTTAAACTTCCAGTCCTGTGGACCAATAATGGTCTATAGTGGAACTGCACATAGCAGTCTAACTTGACTTTTTATGGTCATAAACTTTCATATTTTTCTTTGAACTTTTTTATATTGATTTTATAAAATGAGAAATTTTGAGAGTGTGACTTTTCAAAGTCACATCTCGAGGCATAAATCTAGAATAAACATAGAAGACATATTTGAAGTTATAATCTTGTAAAGATAAATCCAAATCCCAAGGTTATGCTCAACAAATATTTTCAATTACTCGAGTAAATCAGAAGATATTCATATCCCAAATTCAACTTGAGATCGATTAACATAAGGAAGTTATTTATTTTCAATGGACCTATGAACCAGTAATGGGCTCAGGTGCAGAAAACTTTCTTGATTTCTTGTGACCATGTCTTTTGCGTTTTTAATGAGCTTGTTTTTGCATTGGTTTCATATCATTTTGAACTCTCATACTATGATTTTTTGGAGGACCATAATTGGTTCTGAGGAGGCGGAACGCAGTTTTGACTCTGCCATGTTTGAAAAGCCCTATCTTTCTTTACAGACTTCGGATTGACATGTGGTTTATTGTGTCTTTTTCTCTATCTCGTGCAGAAAAATATCATGGTAATAAAAAAATTTGAAAAAATCTTTTTGTCGAAACAATTTGACTTTATTTAAACATGAACCTTTTGGTACTTGACCCCCCCGAGTTTGTTAGAGCATAACTTATAAGAATGGAGGCGTATATATTTTTAGATATTTTTCTACTAGAGTATGACTACCATATATGAACCCTTAGGAAGGGTTCAAATAGATTTTGTGCCGTTGATTTTATACGAATTTTAAAGTGAACATTGCAAATGGACCATTTTTGGTCCATCATGAGACAACTCTAGTGTTAAAACAATTGCTAACAATGATGAGATAATTTCCTTGCTTGATGACCCTTCAAACATTGTCCTTAGGAAAAGAGTGCTTGAACATGTAGTTTGGTGAGATATACTCTAAAATTGATGCATCCAAAGTTCAAGAGGTTTGTGATACTGCTGGAATCAGCAGGCAGGGTTACAAGTTGCTGTTCAAGCTATTTTATGATGCTCTGAACTCATTGAGCACAAAGAAAATTGTCGTCCCTAGACCCTACAACTTAGAGCTAATCAAAAGGAGAAAAAACATCTCAGTGAGTGAAATCTTAGGAAGCATGCATTCTCTGGAATGTGATTTTCCTGTTACAGCTTCTGTTACAGTTGGGAACAGTAAGGACGCCAAAAAAACTAAAAAAGATCCCAAAAAAGGCTCAAAAAGTACTTACAGAGACATTCTTGGATTGCATGCCAGAAATAACATGTGGTTTGGATTGGATAAGATTTTAAGTTTCATGGTTGTTTATTATAACAGACAGGAAGCAGAGATGAATGGGCAACTCGAAATTCGCTTGAAGCTGGATGAGATGGAGATGTCACACAGAACAAAGTACGAGAGAGTATCCTTAACTCTGATGAACAAGGCTTTCATAAGCAATTATGATGAGGAAAGGGACCAGAAGAAGAAAATGAGGGATCCAGATTAGTTTTCTGTACAATCAGAAGACTATACTTGTTGGTTCAGCATGTTCCAGGTCTAGAAAGAGAACTACAATGTTTTGAAATGTGTTTTTGATGACAGACATTCCAAGGCTGCCCTATATGGCGATTGTGAGAAATTATATGTTGCAGGCCATGGTTTTTATTGTTAATTTCCATATGGCATGTGATTTGAAGACAGAAAAAGCCATGTATAACATAAGTTCTTCAGGTATCAAGACCACAAGGAATTGTATTTATTGCTGCTACACAGTCAAGGAGAAGAAGAAAAAAGATCCAGGAGCACCCTTGAGTGTGATCTGAACATGCCTCCTGATCGTCACTTGAAAGATGGCACCTTTGATCCAATACCCAATACCACTAGAAAGAGTGCACATTTGCACTCTTCATGCACTTATCAGGATTGTGGAAAAGATGATACATCACTCGGAGTGTTTTTTTATGGAACATTCGAGGGGAGAAGGAGAGGGAAGAAGACATTGAGGGGTTTGAAAAGTTATTGTTCGAGACAGGTTTGCATGGTGGATATGTCAAACTGGAACAAGACCATAAGAAGTCGGGTAATGGAAAAGCTGCCTCAGTCCCAGCCAAAGTATCCATTGGTGGAGCTAGAGCTAGGCATTTCCTGAACAGGCCTGAGAATGCTAAGGGTGGTGTTTATGAATTTGAGAAGAAATTAGTTGAGGCTGAAAGGGATAGGACAGATGGCGTGAATGGTACTGTGATAAAAGTGACTGCATGGAATGCACTGTCAAATTTGAATAGCCTTTTACAAAAGAAAGAGACGGAATACGTGGCGACAGGGAAATAACAGAAGTAGACTACACATTTAAAGGGGGGAGGGACACGTGGCAGCACAAGCGAAAAGCGTTAAAGGAGGCGTAAGAATGAAATAATGAGAATATAGAAGAGGACGAAACAGACGTAGGTAAGCTAAGTAGCTAGGAGCCAGGTGGCGAATCTCCACGTACGAAATTCGAAAAGACAGCGTAGGACAAGACTACGACAAGACCAGCATTTAAGGTAGACGGCCGTAAAAATTAGCGGGAATTCAGACAGATCTTCGCAACCCTAGAACTATATAACAGTAAGCAAGAACAAGAAAAACCCACTCTCAAGATCACTCACGATCTTGCGACGCCTGGAGCTCTTGAGCCCTTGAGCGGCAATTCCGGATTATCAGAAAGCGCTAGCCCAGCTCCATCTCCATCTCCATCTCCGCCTCTATTTCCGTCTCCATCTCCATCTCCATCTCCGTCTTCTCGCTAACAGGAATGGACAAAGGTAAGAGAGCAGCAGCAGACAGCGATGGTGGAATGAGAAAGGTCGTGAAGCGATCCGGATCAGGGGTTCCGGGTAACCTCACGGTGCCCTACAATCCGGACCTCGAGGATCTCAACCCCTGGTGCATCTGCGAACCGGAGTGTTTATGTTTAGGGCGAGGTCTGCCGTCGTGCATCAGCTGCGGGCGAGTGCACTGTCTATACTGCGATCGAATTCATCATGCTCAAGATATGAGGGATCACGGCTATACTCTAGGGATGCTAGAAGTGCTGGGAGTCTTAGGCGATAAAAATGATACAGTAAGACGCCAGGACCTAGACAGAACTATGAGCTGTTTTAATCGGATGCAGATTCATGCAGCGTTGCAGCGGTCTACAAGTTACCAGCACAACCTATACATCTGTGATTTCGGGAAGGTTTGTATATACTGTTGTGAAAAGAATCCTATTGATTTCATATGCCGAGCATACATAGGGAGGAACCTGGAGAAAGTTAAAAAGATAGGGGAGTCATCCGCGGAGAAAAAACCAAGGAAGTGAATATCTGTGATGGAGGCAGGCAACAATAGAGGGAAATGAGAAGGGCTGCATGTAACCCTGTGCTTTTGCTTTAGCTTTAGCTTTAGTGTTTGGTTTTGTTTTGCCTTGCCTTTTATCTGTTACTTTTCCGCTACTTTATGCTTCAATCTTATGCTTCAGTCTTTCAGTTCTGCTTACTATAAAGTGCAACAGCATAAGGTCGTAGGAAGTGTTTGAATGATGCGGGGAAACCCGGAATAGAAGAAAAATCTTGCCTGTAATGCTTGGTAATGGCTGAATAAGCCAAAAACATGTAATTGCAGATTACCTTTTTGAATATAAGATAATTTTTGCGCATAAGAGATAGCTATTTCGGTTCGGAGACTAGTATGTTCTAACTCCCAACTATTCTCAACTATTCTCAACTACTCTCAATCACTTTTAGTTGAATTCTACACAGAGATAGGGTAATATTTTCTAACCCTAACGATTGAGTTAATATATGCGAGAATAGCAAAATAGCAATGTTCTAGATTGTCCCAGTAATGTAGCTATTTCGGCTCTCCATGCACTTCTGAGGTAAGTCTGATTGAATATCGAGACACCCCAACTCGATAAATGGCAAAAATCACGGCGGGTACAGACAAAAGACAACATGGACATCCACCCAAGAGGCGGGGGATAAAATGAGACAGATAACGCGATAGCAAGAATGTATTCAGAGAGCAGGAAAAGGTGGTAGCATGCAAGATAATAGAATATTGGTCAAACAGGATACCAACTCTGTAACGCAGGAACAGGTACACATGGCGGATAACGGTAAACTCAAGTACACAGAATACAACAAAGGGAATAGCAAACAGATGATCACAGCGGCAGGAAAAAGGTAATAGACACGGGACAAACTGAAGAGCTAAAAGGTGGATGAGGTTAAAAGAAACAAGTGAGACCCGAAAACAACAAAACATAAGGAAGGCATGCAGAGGGGGGACAGAAGGAAAAGGAGAGATGAATGGACGGATAACAGGAACAATGGAACAAGCAAAGTATAAGGAGCAAGACGGACAGCACTAAGTGTGGAACAGGGAGCCCCAATCTCCGCCACACGCCAGTATAGCGAGGGCTAGACCCACCAACTGGTTAACTGAAGTACCCAAATCTACAAAAAGGTAAATGTATAAGGTCGAAAGACTGAATGAGTAAAAGGTGGACAGAATAAGATACGGACAGAGGGCCCAAATCACCCAGACACCGGATAGCGAGGGCTAGACCCACCAACCGTAAACGGACCACTATAAACTCAAACCAAGTGCAAAGTGCACGAAACCATGGATCGAAACTAAGAGTAAAAAGCGGGCGGAAAAAGATACGGGACAGAGAGGCTCAGCCTACGCCATACACCAGGATAGCGAGGGCTAGACCCACCAACTGGTAACCGCGCCACTGCAAACTCAAAAAGACACGGTATATGACACAGAGTACCTGGACAAAGTACATAAATATATAAGTATGGAAGGACGAGATCTCGAGTTGCCAACCAATCATTATAGAAGGAGGTATGGACACACCCGAGGAACGGAGTAGATATTAAATATTGGAGACCGAATAATTAACGGGAATTCCAATATTCAAAATTCAAAAAGCGGGGTTAACGGTGAAAATTTCGAAATAACAAACCGTTTGAGGCTACCATATATACTGATGAAGCGAATCTGGCGGAAACAGCCCGATACGGGTTGTGGTGAGAGCACAGGCGAGGAATACAGCGGTGTAGCGGTGTAACACGGCTCAAACCATGGCGGAAAGCGCCAATCATAGCCAGACTAAGAGAGCAGAGGCAGCACGAACACCGGCAAGCCAACAAGATCTCAAGGATTTTCTAGCTCAGATAGACAAGCAGTTGGAGACTAGGATACCCAACATGGATGCGCTCAACACACTAGCGGAATCGGTCAACCGAAACAAGGTAGCCATTGCAAGCATGGACGTGAGGATAGTAGGAGTGGAAAAGACAAGCGAAGAAATGCAGCGCAGAATGGACGAGATTGAGGAAGAGAAAACCAAGATCCTGAATAGGTTGGTTGAATTAGAAAAAGGAAATGTTCAATTGAATGCATGGGAGTCATTTGATAAAATAAAACCGCATATTGTAGAGTATGAGGAACAGACTAGAATTAAGCATGACGTTAGGCTCATAGGGATAGCAGAGAAACCTAACGAAGATACATATCAAGTGACTGCAGAGGTGATAGAGGTGGTCTTCAAAGAACACAGGAGCATCATTGTCAAGGCAGTACGATCAGGACAATGGAGGGGGAGAGCGAGGCACATAAATTTAACACTCGGGGATCGAAAGACCAAGGAGAGGGTATTGCGGATAGGATCCGGACTAAGAAACGGGATCAAAGTACGGGAAGCACTCCGCGGTAATGCAGAGGCAAGGGCTACAGAGAGCAGAGCCGCCAAGGCCGAGAACCGAATCGGCAGGGGTACAAAGCGGGGGTCAAAATGGCAAGGTATTCTTGCACAAGAGAATACGGGAAATGACAGGAGCGGGACAGGATCCAGGGCTGGGAGTTCAGGAGAAAGGGAGGTTGATGGATCGGGAGACAGAAATGGAGAAGGAGAATACCAGCCCACAGGGGGGCTCCACACAGGTACACGGGAACATAGTGGAGACAACAACAGCCCCCGACATGAGTCAACACAAAGGGGAAGAAAGAGGGGGAAAAGGGGCCGGCGAAGGCCGAGCAGCACGAGCCGGGAATATGATCCCGACTCCGACCATGAAGACAAGAGGGAGACCAAGAAGAATGGGAAACGGAGCAGAATACACACGGACACCCGTGAGGGAACAAACCGCGAGGAAAAGACGCCAAGATATGGTAATCGAACTCGCATCGGGGTATCCATGGGATGATGGGGAGAGGCTGGAAGGGGCACACGGCTCTGATATAATATGTCTGGTGGAGACATGGGAGCACAATGTAAAAAGATTGCCAGAGGAGGAAGGATACGAACTATTCACGTGTTGGAAGGACAAAAACTTCAAAATTGGAAGGGGGAGCGCAGGATTAGCCTGCTATGTTAAAGATAATGTAGTAAAAAGTGCGTGTATTTTGCAATCTGATGTCAATAAGAGATACATGGTTTTGAGTTTACAGTTAGAAAACAAGATAGAATTAATTTTGATTTTAGCCTATTACCCACCAAGCAGTGATAAGCTGGATTTGTTAGAACTAGGGGAGACCATGATGAAATGGAAAGAACAGGGGCCAATGATATTAATAGGTGACTTGAACACTAGAAACGGGGCGAGGGACGGGCACAAATCCACGAATATGGAGGACCTGTACGGACAATGGACAAGCAAGACAAGATCGAAAGAATGGGACAGAGGAGACAGAGGACAGAGCGAGGCGAGGGCCAATGCTAAGGGAGAGCTACTACTTGAGATATGCTCGACCACAGGAGTCATTATAGCCAACGGGGTACAGAAATGGGACGGGTCAGGGAAGTACACAAGCCAGAATGCACATGGGAAAAGTATAGTGGACTACGGATATCTTGAATGACCGCCAGCCAGAAATGATATCTGGGATTCACGCCCGGACCGGGGCTGGTCGGCAAAAGAGAGAGCCACAGACCCATACAGCTAACACTTATGGGGGATGAATACACCTCGAAAGGTATGCAACAAGAGACAGAGGAAATTAATGGGAAAATGAAAATACGGCCTGTGAAAAGAAAATAGATGTATTTGTACAATACATTCAGAAGAAATGGGAAAATGGAATTGGGGAGCACACAGAAAGCGTGACGAGAATGGAGACAGGCTTAATGACATAACAAAGAAAAGTAGCAAAGGGAAGTATTCGGAAAGAGAAAAAGAAAAGAGGGAAAGATGCGTTCAAAGCCTCGAAATGGTATGATGACGAATGCGAAAAAACGTAAAAGAAGGGTCGAGAGCATAAAGGGAGGGAAACATACCAAACCGAAAAAGATATACCTCAAAATGCCGAGAGCAAAGAGAAACAGAATCGATACAACACCAATGGGGGCTGGCTAAGCTCCTGAAAAAACAACCCCGGAAATTCTGGAAAGGGCTCCAAAAGAAAGGACAGGGGAATCAGAAAAATAGTAGTTCACAAGAGGAAATTGGGACAGACGGTTGGGAGAAATACTTGGAGTATCATGATGTGTACGGGCTGACCCCACCTTATATTTACGTACTTATTCTAACGATGCTTTCATATAAGGCAATCATTTAGCATATGATTCTCATCTTCCACTTCCCCTTTGTCACAGATTCTGCATATTCGATCCTCTCTCTCTATCCTTCGCCATCTGTCCTTTTCAATCCTCAGCTCGTGACTTCCCATTCTGAATCTTGCTAGAGTGTCTCTCCTGGCTTTTCCTATTATGTCATCCTGGTATATCTGTTGCCCTATCTGTTGTCCCGGGTTGAAAACTGTCATAAGCCACATTGTCTTGGGGCGTGTGGTTATGCGACCATGTGTGCGTGGCTTTGTCGGCCCACTCGTCTTTCCATTCCCCTTCAGTGATGAGATCGCTCAAGTTCATCCCCAATTTCCTCGTCCACATTGCTACATCCCTGAACCACCCGTTGCCTTCGATTATGTGGGCTTTCGCTGATTCTCTGATCGCAATGTTTGCTAGCTTGCTTGGTTTTCTGCCTGCATTGTTCCTTATAAGATATCTGATGGTCCTTTCCCATGCCCTTACTTCCATCGGTTTTTGCCCTGTCTCATATACTATAGTTGTTTGTGGTGTATTCGTTCTCAGTTTAAATTCCTGCTTATGCCATTGTCTGTAAATCCCTTCTTGTTTTTCCCACTTTTTCTCCGTCAGACCTGGCCCCCAGGCTTCTGCCCCATATAGCTGTGTAGTTGCAACTACTGCACTGAACAAGTAGCATTTAATTTCCCAGTTTATTATCCTGCTTTTGTTGCAGAAATTTTTCATATTGTAGTAGCTTCCGATGGCTGCTTGGAATCTTGTGTCTGCCCCTTTAGCCCCTTTTCCCGTGCCATGCGCGTCATATCCCAGATATCACGTGATACGTTGATTCTTCTAGTTACGTTCCCAAGTATCGAGCGGTTTATGTCTACCTTTTTGCCCGAAAAAGACTATTTTGGTTTTTCCGAGATTAACTGTCAACCCTGTCTTTTCACAGAAATTTTCTAACAGTTTAAGTAACCTGCGCATCCCTTTGTTCTTTGTAGCCATCATGCTCAAGTCATCTGCATATAGCATGATGGGTACTTTGGTGTTCCTAAGGTAGGGCGTCAGTGTCCCCTTCGCCGCTATAAAATCCTGCCAGGGGCATCTATGTATATCCCAAATAATGTGGGAGATAGTGGGCACCCTGTTTGACCCCGTGTCACAATCTATCGCTTTCCCTTCTTCTTCCATTTTCGTACACATTATAGTATAATCTAATCTGCAATTGCCCCCACCATATCCTTTGGTGCCTGCATATCTATAAGCCTCAGTATTAGCTTTTTCCTTGGGATTTGTGTCAAACGCTTTCCTAAAATCCACAAAGCGACATATTATTTTCTTCCCTTGGTTTCTATTATGTTACGTCGATGATTACGAGAGTCACTAAGTGGCTTTGTTGTTGAGTGATCCAGCTGAACCACGCTTTTGTCCTTGTGCTCTCTGATTCCCCTCCTCTGCCCAATTCTTCAGCTTGTTGTCTAAAACTTTTCCAAACCATTTTGCAAAAATGGAGCTCACCATTATAGTTACGTAATTTTCCGTTCCATGCACTCCCCCCTTTGTGTAGGGGTATCACCTGTTATCACGCCCACGGATGGTAGTCCCGTGTGTATGATACCATTAAAAACATCTGTCACTTGCTTTAAGATTATTGCATCTACACTCTTTAATAGTTCCACTGTTAACCCGTATAGGTCTGGGGCTTTGTTATTCGCCATTCTATTCAATGCCAACATCACTTCCTGTGTATTAAAACACGGTTTGTCCATCCCTTGTAGTTCTGGTATCGGTGCTGGAGATGCCCCTGTTTTATAAAGTTGACAAAGTCAGAAACAAGGAGGGACCTGGCAGACGCAATACGGGAAATGACGGCCAGGCACCGAGAAGAACACAAAGAAAAAGGGTTTCTGTTATGAACGCCAGAGAGGCGCAACATAAACACCCTGAAAAACGTTCAGCTCAAAGCTGATTGATAACGACGCGCCCGTGCACGGCCATGAAGCCGATCCAAAGCTGGGTGCTGGTATTAATAGAGAAAAGTCAAGCCTTCAGAAAAGGCTACATTGTAAATCAGCATGATGTGCTAGTAGCACCCGTAAGGGAGCTCGCCCATGCTACATAAGTCCACGGGCCTCAGGGTACAAGGGACAATAATGTATCTATCTATCTATCTATCTATCTATCTATCTATCTATTTAACTGAGGCTGAAATGGCCAGGTTTAGGGTGGTGATAAGAGAGTTTACACATGCATACATATAGGCCTGGGGTGAGATAGAGGTTACGCATTACATCCACATCATATATGCTCATGGGCCTTGGTTTGCTCAGAAGTATGGAAGCTTATCAATTTGGAACACGCAAGGCATGGAGAAGTCCCACAACAGGGAAAGGTTGCGTATAACTGGAAAACTCAGCATGGAGGGTCACATTCTTTGTCAAATCCACTCATAAAGATGGCATAATGGTTCTAAAGGAGAGTAATTTCTCGACATGAAGAGAATATGGCAAAACAGCCTGTTCCTCAGTTGCATAAGGCATTGGTTGAAGCCTCTAATAAAAGAAAAGGAGAGGCTTGGAAAAGTTCTGCTGCTAGTTCAATTTCATTGTAACTATCTTGGCATGTTCCATTGAGTGTTATCTGTTACAGAAAATCTAACTTTGAAACAGTCTAACTTTAGCCAGCAACCAATTAAAGGGGTTTGCAGTCCATATTAGCCGAATTTTTTTTGTCAGAAAAGGTTAGCCATTTTTAAAAAGAAAAATCCCTGCTTTGGTATTGATAAGTGGATGTATTATCATTGTTTTGATTTGTTTTGATCTCGAGTTAAAACACTTATTCACAATTGTTCTCATAACTGCCTCAGATTATTGGTAGGGATCAGAATTTGGTACAGATATTTGCATGAAACTATTGCAAACTTGCACTCAGATTGAACACTTATACATGGATTGAACACAGATTGAAGATTTGCACCTATAAACATAGATTTGCACATTGATTTTCATAATTGGTATCACAGAACTGATAACATGAACTGATATTAATATGAATTGATAACATAACAAATTGAACATGAATACTGATATTAGCCAGCAACCAAAAAAGAGTTTCAAGTCCATATTAGCGGAGTTTTTTTTTTTTGTGAAAAAGGGTTAGCTATTTATAAAAGCAGCTGCTCCTAACAGAACTTCCATACATATGACGGGCTGAGGACTTCATACATGCACCAGGAATTCCCATGTCTCACAAAGGTTACTTTCACATACATAATTTGGCGCAGTGGTGCTGCCTAGAATCTGGTCCTCGATTTTTATCTTCATCTCAAGATACTCCATCACGACCCTCTGGGATATAATATGGTGGTATTTCTTGATATCCAAGGGTGCTGCTGCCTCACACTCAACAGTGGCATCAGATTCCTGATTACCCATACCTCTCCCTTAGAAGCTTCGACAGAGCAAATTGTTGGTGACTTCAGGGAACTCTGTAGATCGGGCTCACTTTCATGGGTCGGAAAGATGAACCCTAAACCCTAAAACAGGTTATTTGCCTGAATATATCCCACATGTTCAAGTAAAAAAAAAAGGGCATTTATATATAAGCAATTCCACATGAATTTCAGTTGGATTGGATCTTCATGGCGAAAGAAACCCCTTCGCCATGAAGATCCATTCCTTTTGCCAAAAAATTCGTTGAATCTATATTGTCTACGTTGATTCATGTTAATTTCTTTACTGAACTATGGGCAAAGCCATTAGATGTATGATCCAAAGTATTAAGTGCAAATTCAAAGTAAGAATTCACCCATGGGATGTTAAATCAAAGCAAGTAATTCATACCATGGTATTCTAGCCATGGTTACCTTGTTTAACATTGTCTACCTTGTTTCTTGTTAATTTAATGAATTATAGGCAAAGCCATAGTTCAACCCATGGGATGTTTTATCAAAGCAACACCTAGGTGCACCTTGTACCATCCATATAGACACGTGTATTATGCCAATGCCACTTCTATTTGGTTTCTACATAGTGAATAGACTACTTCTATTTGGTATCTACATAGTGAATAGACGATGTGACTATTACATTAGAACATGCTATCTAACTATTACATTAGAACACAAATTTTATTACTATTACATTAGAACTATATTTCCAAATGCAGTTCAAAATGATCTTGATCAATAATCAGACTTGGCATCAGATACAGCAAGAGTACTTAAACTCTTTCAGGATGTCCATTGCTTGTTTAGATTCTTTATCCAACAGATTGGATAGTTTCTTCTCAAGCAGATGTCATGCAACCAAAATAGCTCAGCAACCCCAAACTTTACAAGCAATGCAACAATGAAGATGATTCCATAGTTTTTTTAAGAATTGAGCTTATCAATGGTCTTAAAATGTTATTGATCTTGAACATGAAGGAAAATGTTGAAACCCATTGGTCTTCATCTAATTGATCATCCATCCATGAGATCATAAGATCTTGAACATTGGGGAAAATATTGAGGATGAATTATAGTGGGTGGCTCAGGTCCTGAGGATAAAAATCGTATGCATGCAAACTTCCCTTTCCTTTCTTCGCCTCACTCCTAAACAGGGTATTTTTTAAGCGCCCTATATTTTTATAGGGCCAGAAACAACTGGCTACTGGCCATGTAGAATAAATAACTTGGCGTAGTTTGGCCTGGCGATATTTTGCACCTTCTTGCTAAGATGGCGTAACTGAACTGGCGCAACTATGATATTTTTATTTTGCTACATTAACAAATTAGCTACGAGCAAATTTGTGTTGGTTAAGATAGGAACACGCTTTAGTAGTGAAAACTCGATGTTGGCCACAACCACCTAGGCGTCTTCCCCAAATAATACGTTCAAATTGCTTTGGATCATAGTCCTTATCATCTGCAAATTCATAGCCTTCATCAAGACCCTCAATTTGGCCTATGAAAGTGGACATAGACGATGATATAGTGATGTGCCGCTTTGTCCTTAATGCTGCAGGTCCCAAGAACTCATTTATTCTCTTTTGTGAAGCCCCTTCCATGCTGCATAAATTTGATGATTGGCATCAACAACTACTTTTGCACATCTGAATAATTTTGCACAACTGAATAGGGTAAAAACTAACCTGAATTGATGAAGCTAAAGCTTAGATTGTAGATGGGAATGGATCTCCATCTCAACCAAATCGTGAATACAAATCGGGAGTGCTCTGCAAATGACAATAAAATCCCATCGATCCGAGCCATCGGATCGCCATTCTAGGAAAGGACGAGCGCCTATATTAGGCCATTGTCATTTTCCGCCTGGTTATCGGCGTCTTCTCACAGCAGCATTCTTCGTTCTCGTAGCTTCGATGGCTCTTCATTCGATGGATTTCTTCTCCAGCTTCTCCACCAGTCTCGTGCTCCACCTTCTTGCCGCTTGTACCTGCCTGGCGACTTTCTTCATCATTCTTTGGACGGTACGCTCCCTTCTCTCCCGTGCTTAGTTGATTCTACGGATTTGTCCTTCTTCCATACTCAGTATGCTTCTACCGATTTGTTTTGTCCTCGGTTCATTATGCATGGCTCTGTATTTCTATTGTTTTTTGGGATATTCGGATGTGATGGGTTCGTTTGGGCTCTTGGTCCGTTCTGTTGAATGGCTTGATCATGTACTGTGGATGTTTTGGGTTTGTGGGAAATGATTTTTCGGGTTGGACGAACTGGGCGTTGGGGCGCATGCTTCTATTCTTTGTTTATCTGATCTATCCCTTGATTGCCTCGAGCTTCTTCTCGGTTTGCGGGCCTGCCGTTGTTTTTTTGGTTGCGATTTGTCATCTCTTTAGTTCCCGGCTCCAGCTTATCTGTCCTCTCGGTTCATTTGTGCTCACTTCATTTTTTTATTCCGTCATTCTCCCTTCTTGTTCTGCCTTACCCTGCATGATGCTGGCTGCATGGAAGACTCGTTGCCTTAGTGTTATCTTCAGCTCTGCGCTTTTTTCTCTGTTCTTAGCCTCTCTGGCATGGCCGCAACCTGGGCTACATTTGCTCTTTCTATCCCTTTTTTGTTCTTAGCTCTATTTGTCCTCTGCGATTGGGTTTCCCGCCTCTGTTCCCTGGATCTTCTCTTTCTTTGCATGGGCGCTGTCTCCGGATTTAAGCCGTGGCTTCAAGTTTCCGGTCGGCTTTACCTCTATGTTGGCCAAATCTGTTCATTCCGACTCTTCCCTGGTATGTTTTCGCTTATTTGCCATCAACTCTTCTGTTGTATTTTGGCTGCTTCTCTTAGGCTCGCTATTTTTGCTGAAATTTGGCGGCCTCTGTTTTCTGCATGCTTTTCCAGCTGTTCTTGGCCTCCATTCACTCGGCTTGCAGATTGTCGCCATTCATTGCTCTCCCGTGGGCTTCTTGATCTTTATATTTCTGTCATGGCTCCCCTTTTTTCCCAGTGGCTTTGGGCATCTGAGTTCTTTGCCGATCTTGCTTTCGTTCTCGGGTCCGATGCGTTCCCTTGTCCTTTGTGCTCTGCCAAGATTTTCCCTCTCGGGCTTTTTCCACCTTTTCACCACCCGGAGATTCCGATGACCACGCACCATCTTTATGCCTCACATTTGGAGGCCTTGCACCCTTACGCTTTCGGAATGCTTTTTGGAACATCTGCGGACATCGATTGGCAGAAGAATTCTTAGGGCATTGCGCCTTTATCTTTGCTTTCTCTCCTGGCTGTTAGGTAGGGTGTTTAAGCTCATTATAGATTTGTGGATCCTGCTCGGGCTCGTTTCCTGGGAGACATCATTTTGCTATGGGGCTTTTCGTCTTTACGTCCCATACAGCTGCGCGAGTTTTTGCTCATTTTGACTGAGTATCCTCCTCAATTTCTCCCGACTTATCCGGCAATTTCGTTGGGCCTCCTTGCCTGATTATCCCTGATCTCTGGGAGATGTGTTTTGTGTTTGGGCGTTAATGCCATCTTTGAATAAAATGGAATAAGATAAATGTTTTTCTTTTTTATGTTAGATGTTGGATGTGGGGCTTTCACGCCCGTTATGTAGGTTTCCGGTTTCATATGTCCTTTCTTTAAGGTTCTTACTTGTTGTTTCTCGGGTATGGTGCACCTATTGGGGCTTTTTTACGAGATGTCTTATGAGATTTGATTCGGGCTTTCTCTCTCTTTGGGTAGCTTTGTTTGTTGTTGTTTACGTATTTGGGTGATTGCGGTGGTTTCTTTGTATATAAGCATCCTTCATAAACCAGAGGTTGTTAATGTTATATGTGGGCCATCATTTGTGTTGGCGCTATGTTATACTAGTTGTGGATGGGTCCTTTGTTGTCCGGTTATTTTTTCCCTTTGAATGGTTGGTTGCGTACTTTGTTGCCTTATATATATAACATTATAATAGTTTTCCTTCATTTGGTATTACGTTATTTTCTATTCTCGATAACTTGGGGGTTTTGCATAAGGGGGTTGCATATTTGGTTTTATATGCATGGACATAGTGTCACGCTATTGAGGTTGTTGTATTATTTCATCCCTACGATTCTTTTACCTCTTTGCTTGGTCTTGTTGTTTTATCATGTTGTGATTCCCACGTTTTTCATGGTTTATGGTTTATTATGATTTCTTGGCATTATATGAGGAGTTGCTTTTCGTCTTTTCGTGCCTACCTATTTTTTACACATTCGCATGGGTTCGTCTTTCTTTTATTATGCCGTTATTTGCCATATTCTTGGTTATTCATCGTTGGGATTCTTGTCTTTGGCTTGTTGCTCGTCTCTCTCTTGCTTATGTTTTATTTACGTTTTTCGCGCGTTAGGGGGGTTTCTTGCTATATTTCCCTTGATGGGTTTGTCTTATTTTTTGCTATTTTCCCATGATGGGTTTGGATTATTTTTTGCTCTGCTCTATTTTGTGGTTGTTGCGCTATTTGGGTTGCTGTGTTTTTTCATCTCTAGGATTCTTTTACCTTTTCGTTGTGGTTTATATCATGTTGTGATTTTTACGTCTATCATAGTTTAGGTTTTATTAACATTATCTCATGAGTTGCCTTTTGGCCTTTCATGTTTATCCGTTTTTTGCACGTTGTTATGGGTTCTTTTATTCGGCAAGCGGATCATGGGGTTTCTTGGTATAAAGCTCGCTTTTCTAATTATTTGCCCATGGGGGGTTTGGATTTTTAAATGGTTTTTTCGATGCTTCGCTCTATTCTATGGTCGTGGCGATATTTGGGCTACTGTGTCATGTTATGTTATGATTCTTTCACCTCTCCTCGTTTGTGTTATTCTTAATATTACGTTGTGAATTTGATATCTATTTCGGTTTGTGCGTTATCGGCCGTTTCATGCATAATTGCACTTTGTTCGTGACAACTTATGTTCACTTGCACCATTGCGCTTTGTTCTTGACAACTTATGTTTTGCTTTACGACTAGGTATTTTTACATTTCCATGGGTTGCGTCTTCTTTTTTGTCGTATTATTTCCGTACTTTCTTATGGTTTATCATGATGGTGCTTTTCACGTCTTTTGTTTTCATTACGTTGTCGGTGATTTTTCGTTGACCTGCTGGGGCGCCCACTTCGTTTCCTCTTTGGGGCGGCATAGCGTGTTTTTCTTTAAAGTTGTGCTTGTGTTCTCATGATTTCTTTTTTCAGGTCATTGAGCTGATACCGTCTATGGCAAGTACTTCTGGCTCCTCTTCTGCGTCGCTTTCTCCCCCACGGCTCGCTCGTGTTGCTGGTACTCGACGTCAACGTGAAGCTTCCCTTTCACCTGAGCCTAAGCTTTCGGCCCCTGGTTCCTTTTCCTCCCCTGCTTCGCCGACATCTGTCTCATCTATTTTTTCCTTTCCGTCCCCCTCAGCCTTTGCTACTCCTTTTTCTTCTCCTGCTGGTTTTGCCTTCCCTGCTGCTTCTACTCAGATGGCTCCTCTTTTTTCTTCCCTTCCGCACGCATTTTCTGCTTCTGCCCCTCCCTGTCTCATCGTGCTATTTTTCTCGGTTTTCTCCTTGATGCCTCTGCCATGGTTATTTGCCTGTCTTCCAAGAAATTGGCCAAGTTTTTTCGCCTCTCTTCTTCGCTTATTTCTGCTTCCCATCTTACCTCACGGCACCTTGCCAAATTCCTGGGCTTTCTCCAGTCTCTTCGCATTGTTTTCGGCTCCCTTGTCTCTGTTTTAACTTTTTGTTCCTATCGCCTTATTCAACCTTGGCACTGGGATGCCCCTATTTCTTTGTCTTCTTTAGCTCGCATGGAAATTGTTTTATGGGAATCCATCGCCTCATCTTTGAGTTTTCGCCCTATTTCTTCCTCCCGTCGTCCTTCTGCCGTCCTTGTTTTTGATGCCAGTTCATTTGGTTGGGGGGGGTGGCTCTTGCTACCAGGGCAGCCCCGCATGGATTTTGTTGGCCTTTTTTTCGAGTCGGAGCTATCTCGTTCTTCCACTTGGCGTGAACTCTTTGCTTTCTATCAGGTTTTATGCTCTGCCTTGCCTTCTCTCGGGCTCGCTTTGATCCAGCGTCCGGGGGATAACTTGAACGTTGCTACCATTCTGCAAAAAGGGGGTTCTTCTTCGCCAGATATTCATTTTCTTACCTTAGAAATATTCCTAATTTGTTTTCATTTTTCTATCTCTTTGGAGCCGCTGTGGATTCCACGTTCCCAAAACGAGTGGGCTGATTATCTTTCCCGTCTTCCTCAATCTGCTGAGTTTGCCCTTGCCCCGTGGTGTTTTCACTATATTGATTCTTTATGGGGCCCGCATCATGTTGATCGTTTTGCCTCTCCCCTTAATCACAAGCTTCCTGTTTATAATACTCGCTTCCCATATCCGCATCGTATTCCACCTGATGCTTTTACATATGATTGGCGCCTCTTTAATAATTTTTGTTTTCCTCCGCCCTCTTTAGTTCCTCGCGTTTTACACCATGCAGCCGCATGTCAGGCTCGTATCACACTGGTGGTTCTTCATTGGCCGTCCGCACCCTGGTGGCCTTTACTTTGGACGGGATCGTCATGGGCATCCTTTATTAAAGAATTTCTGTTTTTTGATGCATTTTCATTAGCTTTATTGCCCCATCTATCACGCAACTTTTGCTTGGGATGTCGGCGTCATGTAGCTCTTTATGTTTTTCGTTGTCAATTTGAATAAAGTTAACATGGTTTTATGTTGTTGTGGCAGCTGCCTCTCGCTTGCTCACCCCCCAGGAGGTTCCCTTGTTTTTTTCAACTTTACCTTTAGTTTTTTCCTCCCGTGCCCCGTCTACTCTTTCGACTTACTTCGCGATGTTCCGCCGTTTTGTTATTTGGTGCCGTTCCTATGCTGTTCCTTTTCTCCCACTTAAGCCTTTTTGTCGTTCGCGGCCTTTTTAAACCGGCTTTATCATCCTCATATGTCTCCTTCCTCCATTTCTTCGGCCTCGGCGGCCATATCCTTTTTTCATCAAGTCTTCAACCTTCCCTCTCCCGCCACTTTACCTTTACCCTCTTTGGCGCGTCAGTCTACTTTTCGTCGAGCTCGCCCCCCTCGTAACTTTCTTCCTCTTTTGCCTCAGCATGTTCGCTCAATTGTTCTTCACTTCGCACATCCCGCCGCTTCTTTTCCCTCTCGGCTCGTGCTGCTCGTAGATCCTATCTTTTCGCGGCTTTTTGCGCATCTCGAGGCCCTTGCTCTCAATTGGCGTGATCTTTCTTTTTCCTTATCACATGTTGATGTTCTTATTACGTCACTCAAAAGCGCGACCAACTTGCTTTCGTGGTCATACCATTTCTTTAGCTTCGCTTGCCTTCGTTTGCACGCCGTCACTATCGCCGGTACTGATTTACGCGGTTCTTATCCTCTCCTCGATCCTCCCTCCGTGACCCTCTTTTTAGTTCCTCGCCTTCTTCTTTTTCGTCCTTTATCTTATCCATTTGCTTTCGGGGGGTGGTGGCGGGAGTGTCTTCTGGCTATAGGCTTGAATCCATCCCAATGTGGTACTCATTCGGCTCGTCGAGGCGGAGCTTCAGCAGCGGCAGCTCGGGGAGTTCCACATGAGGCTGCGCGTGCTCACGGTCGTTGGCGCTCTTCTTCTTCTCACTCTCGTTATGTGCTTCGCGATCCGACTCAACACTTGGAGGTGTCGCGGCGGCTGGGCTTATAGTGAAGGAAGTCCTTTGGTAGTCGGCCGGTTTTGTGTCTCTCGCGAGTCCTTTCCTAGAATCCCATCGATCCGAGCCATCGAATCGCCATCCTGGGAAAGGACGAGCGCCTATATTAGGCCATTGTCATTTTCCGCCTGGTTATCGGCGTCTTCTCACAGCAGCATTCTTCGTTCTCGTAGCTTCCCCCCCTTCCCCCCCTGCTCCGTAGGCGTATACCTCTTTTTCATTTATATATTTTTATTTGTTCATACATTTTTGTGTTCTTCACTTGTGGGGGTGGCTTTTCCATGTTGTTGTTTCCTTCGCATTCTACTATGTTATTCTCTACTTGTTGTCCACCTTGAGGGTAAGGCATATTTTGATATAGCGATTTTCCACCCGCTGGGTGCTGCTTTTTCCACCCTAGGGGTGATGCTATCTTTTCCGTTATGTTCTTTTTCTACCTATTTTTATTTCTCGTCTCTTCGGTCCTTTGTTGATCCAGTTTTTGATGACTATGCTTGTTTTGTGGTTCTAACCGTTACGGGTGTTTTTTGGGAGTTCTCTGGTTTTGCAGGTTTATTCCACCCGTTCCTGGGGACCTGTCGTGTTTCTGTTCATCCTCCTCTTCGTTACCTTCGGGTTTTCACCATTATGCGGGGTGGGTGCTCTATGTTAAGCTTCCGGCTCTCGTCCGTTTTTCTCTCTGTTCTCCAGGCAACACATTCCAGGTTGGTGGCGACCATTTCTCATTAGTGTTTTCCTCGAAAACTCGAAAGGGCGGGGTTTTTTATCCCGATGAGAAGTTGTCGCCATTGCCCTTCTATATTGCCTTGGCATATTTTCTTATGGGGTAGTCCGATATTGTGCCTATGGTCGGCTACCCCTCTCTCTTCCAAACATTGTATACTACTGCTGTGATGAATGACAAGCCTATCTAATCACTTAGACTTGCTTATCTCAGCAGATTTCTACAATGGTGGATAGTGGATAGCCGCACACATGCGAACTACCCACAAAAATAAAGGGAATATCCAATTATATGATTTGGACCCCAACAAAATACAATGCTAATAGAGATTGGGCTAGTGTACCTGCCGAAAGCTTATCACCGGGATTAAAAAACCCCGCCCTTTCGGGTTTTCGAGGAAAAACCCTAGTGATAAGCCTTGACAAGGGGCTTGGACAAGCATAAGGCATAAAAATGGCTCCCAAAACCCACGAATGGAAAAGTCGAAAAGCGGATCTTGGCTTCGCTAACTTTTGTACCGGCACATCACCAACAAAATAACAAGACAAAACAAACCTCCCAGTGGAGGGGCTGATTCTGTAGCGTGCCACTTGCGATAAAAATACAAAAACAAAGAAGGGGAGGGTGGGTTCAAAGAGAAAAAGGTGCTGGCGAGAGAGAAGAGGAAGCGCCGATGAGATGTTGATCTGAGAATCGGCGCCTAAAATAGCGAACTCCCAACCAGAATGGGCATGCGCCGCCCGCATGCATGCAAAACATGCATGCTCGTCCCATTCTAGAATGGCGATCCGATGTCTCGGATCGATGGGATTCTAGAATGGGACTCACATGAAACCAACAAACCGCCCGAGTACCAAAGGACTTCCTTACAAACTAGGATCGAGGACGAAGGTCACAGGACGAAGGCTAAAGGCCGGAAAAGGACAGCAAGAAAGAAACGCCAAATTGGCCAAACCAAGCAGAGAGAAGCCCCTCCCCTGCCTGGGAAACAATTCAAAGAGAAAAAGGTACTGCTGAGAGAGAAGAGGAAGCGCCTCGGCCTTGGTCTTCTTGAGCCGTCTTTGTTGTCTTGCAATACGTGTTGTATTTTCCTTTTGATCATTAATAAAACATCTTGTTTTCTAACGAGTCATTTTTTTTGCAGATTGCCAACTTTTTACCTCTGCTTTGCCCCATCTTCCATTTGATCCCGTGGCTCTTGACTCTTACTATGCGACTTTGCCTGTGTGTGGGCGTCTCTTTGCTTCTTTACCTTTTTGGCATTCTATTTCTGCTCACCCTCTTGTGTTATCTTGGATCCGATTTGGTTATGCTCTTTCTTGGGCCCAGGGACCCCCTTCTCAACCATATTTTTGCCCAAATCTTTCTTCCTTGTCTTCTTATATTCCTTTCGCCCGTTCTGCTATTCAAGATCTTTTACGTTCGGGCGCTATTATGCAAGTCCCCTCTTGTCCCTTTTTCTGCTCACCCTTGGGCGTTGTACCCAAGGGTGACCATAAGTTTCGCCTGATTCTCGACTTGCGCTATCTCAATTCCTTTTTATCTGTTCCTTCTTTTCGTTACGAGTCGCTTTCCGATGCTTTGGCTGTTCTTCAACCCCAGGATTTTCTTTTTACTTTGGACCTGAAATCTGGTTACCACCATGTTCCCATCTGGCCTCCTCATCATACCTTTTTGGGATTTCAGTTTGATTCCCACTTTTTTGTTTTCACTATGCTTCCTTTTGGCCTGGCCTCTGCCCCCTTTGTCTTTACCAAATTGATGCGCCCTTTAGTCCGCCACTGGAGAGCGGCTGGTATTCGTTGCACTCCTTACATGGATGATTTTCTTTTTTGTACTCAGCAGGATCCTATTTTTCTTCAACATCGCATCATTTCCGATTTGCAATCTGCTGGTTTTCTCATCGCCTGGCCAAAGTGTCGCTTGCGTTTGTCTCATCGTGCTATTTTTCTCGGTTTTCTCCTTGATGCCTCTGCCATGGTTATTTGCCTGTCTTCCAAGAAATTGGCCAAGTTTTTTCGCCTATCTTCTTACGGCACCTTGCCAAATTCCTGGGCTTTCTCCAGTCTCTTCGCATTGTTTTCGGCTCCCTTGTCTCTGTTTTAACTTTTTGTTCTTATCGCCTTATTCAACCTTGGCACTGGGATGCCCCTATTTCTTTGTCTTCTTTAGCTCGCATGGAAATTGTTTTATGGGAATCCATCGCCTCATCTTTGAGTTTTAAGCCCTATTTCTTCCTCCGTCGTCCCTTACGCGTCCTTGTTTTTGATGCCAGTTCATTTGGTTGGGGGGGGGTGGCTCTTGCTACCAGGGCAGCCCCGCATGGATTTTGTTGGCCTTTTTTCCGAGTCGGAGCTATCTCGTTCTTCCACTTGGCGTGAACTCTTTGCTTTCTATCAGGTTTTACGCTCTGCCTTGCCTTCTCTCGGGCTTCGCTGAGTCCTTTGATGGGGGGGATAGCTTGAGCGTTGCTACCGATGCAAAAAAGGGGTTCTTCTTCGCCAGATATTCATTTTCTTACCTTAGAAATATTCCTAATTTGTTTTCATTTTTCTATCTCTTTGGAGCCGCTGTGGATTCCACGTTCCCAAAACGAGTGGGCTGATTATCTTTCCCGTCTTCCTCAATCTGCTGAGTTTGCCCTTGCCCCGTGGTGTTTTCACTATATTGATTCTTTATGGGGCCCGCATCATGTTGATCGTTTTGCCTCTCCCCTTAATCACAAGCTTCCTGTTTATAATACTCGCTTCCCATATCCGCATCGTATTCCACCTGATGCTTTTACATATGATTGGCGCCTCTTTAATAATTTTTGTTTTCCTCCGCCCTCTTTAGTTCCTCGCGTTTTTACACCATGCGCGCGCATGTTGGGGCTCGTATCCTGCTTGGTGGTTCTTCATTGGCCGTCCGCACCCTGGTGGCCTTTACTTTGGACGGGATCGTCATGGGCATCCTTTATTAAAGAATTTCTGTTTTTTGATGCATTTTCATTAGCTTCATTGCCCCATCTATCTGCAACTTTTGCCGGATGTCGGCGTCATGTAGCTCTTTATGTTTTTCGTTGTCAATTTGAATAAAGTTAACATGGTTTTATGTTGTTGTGGCGGTTGCCTCTCTAAACTTGCTCACCCCGGGAGGTTCCCTTGTTTTTTCAACTTTACCTTTAGTTTTTTCCTCCGGTGCCCGTCTACTCTTTTCGACTTACTTCGCGATGTTCCGCCGTTTTGTTATTTGGTGCCGTTCCTATGCTGTTCCTTTTCTCCCAGCTTCGCCTTTTGTCGTTGCGGCCTTTTTCGCTTCGCTTTATCATCCTCATATGTCTCCTTCCTCCATTTCTTCGGCCTCGGCGGCCATATCCTTTTTTCATCAAGTCTTCAACCTTCCCTCTCCGCCACTTTACCTTTACCCTCTTTGGTAGCGTCGATCTACTTTTAAATCGAGCTTCGCCCCCTCGTAACTTTCTTCCTCTTTTGCCTCAGCATGTTCGCTCAATTGTTCTTCGCCCAGCACATCCGCGCTTCTTTTCCCTCTCGGCTCGTGGCTGCTCGTTAGATCCTATCTTTTGCCGCTTTTTTGCGCATCTCGGAGGCCCTTGCTCTCAATTGGCGTGATCTTTCTTTTTCCTTATCACATGTTGATGTTCTTATTCGTCACTCCAAGCGCGACCAACTTGCTCGTGGTCATACCATTTCTTTAGCTTCAACGCTTGCCTTTTTACTGCCGTCACTATCCTTGGTACTGATTTCTGCCGGTTCTTATCCTCTCCTCGATCCTCCCTCCGTGACCCTTTTTTAGTTCATCGCCTTCTTCTTTCGTCCTTTATCTTATCCATTTTGCTTTCGGGGTGGTGGCGGGAGTGTCTTCTGGCTATAGGCTTGAATCCATCCCAATATGGTACTCATTCGGCTCGTCGAGGTGGAGCTTCAGCAGCGGCGGCTCGGGGAGTTCCACATGAGGCTGCGCGTGCTCACGGTCGTTGGCGCTCTTCTTCTTCTCACTCTCGTTATGTGCTTCGCGATCCGACTCAACACTTGGAGGTGTCGCGGCGGCTGGGCTTATAGTGAAGGAAGTCCTTTGGTAGTCGGCCGGTTTTGTGTCTCTCGCGAGTCCTTTCCCAGAATCCCATCGATCCGAGCCATCGGATCGCCATTGAGGAAAGGGCGGCGGCTATCAGGCCATTGTCATTTTCCGCTGGTTATCGGCGTCTTCTCCAGCAGGCATTCTTAGTTCTCGTAGCTTCCCCCCCTTCCCCCACTCCTCGTGGCGTATACCTCTTTTTCATTTATATATTTTTATTTGTTCATACATTTTTGTGTTCTTCACTTGTGGGGGTGGCTTTTCCATGTTGTTGTTTCCTTCGCATTCTACTATGTTATTCTCTACTTGTTGTCCACCTTGAGGGTAAGGCATATTTTGATATAGCGATTTTCCACCCGCTGGGTGCTGCTTTTTCCACCCTAGGGGTGATGCTATCTTTTCCGTTATGTTCTTTTTCTACCTATTTTTATTTCTCGTCTCTTCGGTCCTTTGTTGATCCAGTTTTTGATGACTATGCTTGTTTTGTGGTTCTAACCGTTACGGGTGTTTTTTGGGAGTTCTCTGGTTTTGCAGGTTTATTCCACCCGTTCCTGGGGACCTGTCGCGTTTCTGTTCATCCTCCTCTTCGTTACCTTCGGGTTTTTCACCATTATGCGGGGTGCGTGCTCTATGTTAAGCCTTCTCTCGTCCGTTTTCTCTCTCGTTCTCCGGCAACACATTCCGGGTTGGTGGCGACCATTTCTCATTAGGGTTTTCCTCGAAAACCCGAAAGGGCGGGGTTTTTTATCCCGATGAGAAGTTGTCGCCATTGCCCTTCTATATTGCCTTGGCATATTTTCTTATGGGGTAGTCCGATATTGTGCCTATGGTCGGCTACCCCTCTCTCTTCCAAACATTGTATACTGCTGGGCCGGTTTTGTGTCTCTCGCGAGTCCTTTCCCAGAATATAATATTAAAATTATCATCCCATTCATATTCAGAGACTAACATCCCATTTATATTTATATTCACATGAATAACGAAACAAATGCATACGAGAAGAATAGGAAAAATACAGGCTCGACATGGTAGAATAAACTAAACCTGTATGATGGACATGTGGTCGAGATGTAATATGGCCACCCCCTTACCCATTAAAATTTACCTTAGGTTCTAATTGGCTACCCCGATAAGTTTTTTCCCACATACAAAAAATCGAATTGGCCACACCCTGCGCCTAGCCGAATTTAGTAAATATCGAATTGGCTACTAAACGAGTAAAATGTACAAATTCGTGTTTTGAACTGGCCACTACCCTTCGGTCAGGACATGAACGTATCCTACTCTGGCGTAGCCAACGATTTCTGAAAAAATAGGAATGTGTGGCCAACTGGCCCGCCGGGGCCACTAAAAAATACCCTGCTCCTAAACCTTTGCCTTCTAGCGTCAATCCGTTCGTTTGCCTGCCTCGGTTTCGAGCTCCATGGCAAGAACGAAACTAACTGCATCAGCACCGACTCCATCTCTTGTTCCTTCAGCAACGGTTCCATCTTGGTCAGAGTCAGTGGAATCAAGTGTAGACCATCCGGTTATAGTGGTGGCAGGTTCACTCCTTTGGCTATTGAATAACTTATTGATGCTGGAGCTGTATGTTCTACCAGGGTGCTTGAGTGGGTTGATCGAGCTTACATTGATCAAGAGCGTCTCCTGGAAATGAAGATGTATGCCAGTGAAGATGACCTACATATCGAGCTGAGGATGCCCCCTGCCTAAAGATCACTTGTACTTAGATGTAGTAGATTAGTTTATAAATTTGTGTTTTTTTAAATCCCGGGCTCATGTTTCCTTGGAATATTTTACATATTTGACAGAAGATGCATGCTGGCTAAACACTTTTTGTAAAGTGTCCTTGTGACAGTTATCTTATGAATATATTTGTACAAACCCTTTTTCAGTAATTGCTCTACTTGTTATACTGTCACTGTTCTTTTTGTACATCTTAACTATTCTTAAACTATGCCTACTTATTCTACTGTCACTGTTCTTTTTGTACTTCATTAACTATTCTTAAACTGCGCCTACTTGTTCTACTGTCACTGTTCTTTTTGTACTTCTTAACCTACTACAGGAAAACCAATTTCCGTTTTGTGCAACTTGAAAGCAACAGTTATGCAACTTGAATTGCACACAAAGTATTTGAAAGTAGAGACTAGAATCATGTAAAACCTATTTAGTATTTAACTTGCAACTTGAATAAAGCTAAAGCTACTGGTATAACATACATGCAACTTGAATTACACATAAGTATTTGCAATAATAGACTGGAATCATGTAAAACTTGTTTAGTATTTAACTTGTTTAGTACTTATTATTCAGAATCAATATCAGGTTTAGTACTCACCTAGACTTGTAGCATGTTTTGGAATCATAAACTTAGAACATATAAAACTTAGAACTTATTCTTATCTTGTTTATCTAGATACAAACAAGCAAGTGAAACATAGAACAAGCAATCAGAAACCAAACAGACTTAAAACAAGGACACTTTCTCGGATTGAAATCCGATTTGGACAAAGCAAGTTCGTCAAAAGCCTTGAACTTTTAAAGATGAGAACTTCTGAAATGCCTTGAACTTCTGAACCTTTAAACTTCAAAAAGCTTAGTGTAAAATTCATAGACAAAACTTGCTGACTAAATTTATAAACAAAACTTGCTGACTAAATTCATAAACAAAACTTGCTGACTAAATTTAGAGTCCAAGATCATAACTTTAACAAAACTTGTTGATATGCATTTCAGAGTATTAGGATTTGAACCTGATTTGAACTAGTATTCTCAAGATTTTTTGTGTTGCACGTTAGTGACAGAAATTACATGACATTGATCATGAAAAGCCACCTACTCTATCATTTTTCAAGATTATAAGGCGTAGAGTGCTCGAGGCTTGCAGATCTTGCATTATATGGTAGATTCACAACGGAAGCCAAACTTTTTAACATCCAAATAAAATTGAAAATCGCCATAACAGCAAAATGATTCTACTAATTTCGTGCACTCGAATAATGTCCATTCTTCCTCCACATTAAAAATTCTGTCATCCATACCCATAGAAGCTATTGAAAGCTAGATTGAATTTGAAGTGGCCGAATGATCTTCTACTGCCTTCCATTCTCAATGATCTCGTTCCCAAATGCATCGTCTTCTCTCCATCATACAATATCTACTTGGTGAGTCTATACCTGCAGAAGCATATGTGCCAAGCATTTCAGACTTAATCAGAGACAAATGTGAATCAAGCAACATACCTGAAGACGAGTGTGTCGCATGCAACTGAGGTTTCGGTCAGTTGCCCTTCATTTTCATGTTGCCTACTTTTCCTGTTACTTGGGAGCATGAAGTCTAATGCTTCAGGTGAGACTTTGCTGACCGTGTATGTTACTGGTGCCACACTAATCTTCTCATGCTTGAAAAAGAAAGCAAACACAGCAATTAGTACAAATACTTTGAATGTACATCTCACCCACCTCTTTATGTCAGTGTTCTAAAGAATTCAGCTCCAATACATTCTCGATATGCTGTTACAAGACTCCTGTCACAAAAATTAGCACCAATTTGCTTCAAATCTGGCTCTCCAATCTCGGCCAGCTTACCAATGCCTGCACGAGAGACCATGTAATGATACTTGTGAAAGAAAATACCTCGAGCTCTCAAAGTAGATGCGGAATCTTGAAAAATCAATTGACCAAGCTTATGATGATACACTTCAAGCACACTAGTAATGCTGCAAGCAGAAACTTTGTCAGTGTAATCCGAAGAACAAATGGTATTGGCTTCAAGATCCGAGCTTCCAGAAACTTTCTTGTTCGCCAAATCAGAGCTAGTGTAGCCATGCTCCACAATGACCTCCTTCACCTTAGTGCCTCCCGAACCAAATACAATTCCTTTTACACGGGCCTTCCAGTGGGCATTCACATCCTTTACTCTGGCTCTTTCACTACATGAGTACCTATGGATATAGGACGGAGGGTAACCCAGCAGCCAATAGAAACAACAAAGTCAAGCTATTTACCATTGGCATCCTTGACATTGTGAAGGACTACTGTTCTTACTTCAGATCTTCCTTCAGATCGATTGCCCATACTGCATGAATGCCAAGAACAAAAAGTTAGTTTTAGGGAAAACTTCAGCAGCCAGATCCATCAAAACCTTACCCTGTGACCTTATCACTGATCTGTGTTCTTTCAAAAATAATTTGGCAGATCAGATCCGTACCCTATTTCAAGTATATCTGTTGTTGAAATCTGATTTGGAGCAGCTTCTCTGCTTCACAATAGGGTTTCCCATACAATTTTGAAACCCTGTGGTTTCCCATACTAGCTCGATCCAGCCAAAATAGAATTCAAGAGCAGCAACTAAAATTAACTGCACGTGAGTAAATGACTTCAAATCTCCATTGGGAAATGCTCTCTATGAGAAAATGTGGCAGATTTCGGAGTCAGGGATCCAATCTAGATCCGACACGTGGCTACCAAAGCTAACATGGCAGGGATATATGGATTAAGAACAAAGGCACTCATTTCTGATTGGCTAGAGCAAAAAGCTAATGTGGATTTTCTCTATTTTCACAAAGGGCCTTTTGAGACCGCATATTTTATGTAATGGAAGCTTGATTTGCTGGAGATATTTTGCATAAATCTGACATGATTGGAATGATGGGTATGCTATGGTGGAAACCCTGCTAAGAATTAACGGACATTTCTTCTGTTTATAACATGCTGAAGCGAAAAAAGTAGACGATAGTAGAGAACAAAATTACTCTTACAAAATTCTTCATCCATTTTTTAAAAGCAATTCAAACGAAATCTCCCTCCCTCCTTCCCTCCCACCCCCCTCCCCCCCCCTCCCTCCCTCCCTCCCCACGGTGCACAATCTCTCACAATCTCTCTGTGATGCACAAGAGTAGGTCTAAAAAAAGTGATGGCAATCTGGATGGCGCTGGGTCCTCTCTATAACTGCTGTAACAACGACCAAACTGGCCCACCATGCTAAAAGAGGAGTAAAAAAACCTAAATTTGTGTTTGAAAAAGGAAGTGGTCGGATTCTGAGTCTGCAAGTTCCGAATCTGGAGGCATGGAGAACGCTCTCAAACTTCCCTCTTCGCAAAAAGTGACTAAAGCAAAAAATGAAGAAATCGAATCAAGTGGGGATCCTGTATCAGAAAAGGCTGCTAAGGCAACGACCAAATCAACACCAATGACATCAACAAATTTGGAATGTGATGCAGAATCAGAAGAGGAAGACCTTCAAATGAAACAGAGGAAAGCAAAGGCGACATCATCATCAAGGGAACATGGAAAATCTGGATTTGAGGGATTACTTGCACCTGGGGGATCCCCAAACCATTTGTTTCAGCAATACAATGCAAGTCATTGGTATCCTCTTTCAAATGATGAATGAGATGGCAGCATCCCGCAATTTGGTGATGAGAATGCTTGATATGATGGAGCAGACTCAAAAGGAAGCTGCAGCAAGAGAGGAAAAGATCCTGGAACTTCTACAAGCTATGACAAGTTCATTTCATATTCTTCGAGAAGAAACTAATTCCATTAAGCAAGAATTGACAAAGCTGAAAGAAAGTCCAACCTCTGGATATTCTGGAGTAGATGAAAATGGTCAAGAAAGTTTTGTGGCAGTAATTAATAAGCTTAATGACAGGGTAAATGAGCTGGTTGAAAAGCAGGAAGCACAGAAAAGAGCGTTAAATATTCGTATCACAGGATTACCAGAGAAAGAGGCTGAAAGCTAAATGTTTCAGCTAGTGGAATTCTGGACAGAGTAGGAAAAAAGAATCGAAGAGATCGCAACATTGTGGTCTGGTTCATAAACGAGGAAGCCAAGATGAGAATCATGCAAAAAAGGTTACTTTGAAGCCGCAGCGCATTTGGTTAAATGAGGATTTGATATAAGCACAGTTTTTACAGCAAAAGCAAGAGCTAGAAAAAATGAAAGATGCATGGCAACTTGTCAAAAAAGCTTTCTGGAAAAATGGAAAGGCATTCATTGAAGAATAGGGACTCTTGACCATCAGGTTTTGCATTTGGAACATTAATGGGAGGGTTAACGAATTCGCCGCTCTCAATGATGTTCTCAAATTATGGGATATAGTCTCTTTGGTAGAAACACATGAACACAAAGAAAATGGACTCCCGGACATACAAGGATTTACATGAATGCACTGAATGTGGAATGTAAAAGGATGGAGAAGAAAAGGTATTGGCAGAGTTGCTTATTATATGTTCGCACACAGATCATGCATCTGGTTAAGCTTGTAAAAAAGGATAGTTCAAAATAGTAATTATGGTTTGAACTCTTGGGGAAGAACAAGAAATTATATGTTGCAGGTTGTTATTTCCCACCAAGAGAGTCTCCTGCATATGCATCAGCTAATATGGATAAGGATGATCCATTCCATCACTTAGAACATGATGCCTTAGATTTAGCAACGTTTGGAAATATTGTTTTGATGAGAGATTTCAATAGCAGAATAGCAAATAGGTAAGCATATGTGTCTAGTAACTATGAGGATCCTATATGGATGGAGCAGATAAGCAAAGAGGAACTAGATGCACCTGGATGGGCCAGAGAGACAGATGATGCATATGTAGATGTGCAGCCACAAGGCAGTGACTTGCTGAGTGGTTTGGAAAGCGTACATCCATTGGAGCAAAGGGAGATGGGACTAGTGTTGTAGATTTAGCATTGGCTGAAATACAAATTGTAGATTATATATCTACTCTCGTTGTTGATGATTCATTCCATACATCTGATCGCAATTGTGATGCACCTACAGGTAGTAAATAAGGCAAAGCAGCACTGAATAAATTTGAAAGCAATGCTAAGCTACATATGCATGCAAGAAAGAAAGATGCATACATGTTATTATGTGAGAAGAAGGTTGCTAAAGAGCAATGGCCAGATGATGTATTTGATATAGATACCAAGCTTACATCTCTGCTAACCGATGCTGCTATCTCTTGCTTCATATCACAAAGGAAGGTTAAAGGTTTGTCGTGCAATGGCTGGTATGATCAAGAGTGCAGGATGAAAAGGCTAGAATTCAAAAGGACAGATAAAGAACACAAATACGAGAAAAAGACAGAGTATCGTAAGCTAGTAAGGAGAAAGAAAAGGGCATACATGCAAACTAAACAGGAAGAACTAGTGAATGAGTTATTGGTTCGTCCTAGAATGTTTTGGGCCCGCTTGAAACTTAAAAAAGTGCAAACTGAGGCATTAACAGCAGAGGACCTCTTAAATCATGTATGCAACCTATATCATATTGAAGGATTGCATGACTGTATGATAAAACAGGGAGAGGCACACTTGTACTTACTGAGAATGATGTGGAACAATGGATAAGAAAGCTCTCATGTGGAAAAGCAGTTGAAGCTCACGGACTAGTAGCAGATATGGCCAAATGGACAGGTCCATCTATAGTGCCTGTGATAACTAATATGATGAACAAAGTGCTATTTCATGGCTTTCCCCCTTCGTCGCAATTGAATAGAGTGGTTTCGGTGCATAAGACAGGAGACATACATGATGTTAATAATTACAGAATGATTATGGTGAGTAGTTCGTTCTCCAAATTATTTGCTACAATACTAGAACAAAAGATAAGTGCATGGGCAAGGAAACAATTGCAGGGCAGTTGGGAAAGCGAGTTTTAGACCCAAGAAAAGCATATTAGATCATCTGCTCACAATTAGAGCAATTATAGATGCAGTTAAGAAGATAAAAAAATCCCTCTTCGCTCTTTTTGTAGACCTTACAAAAGCATTTGATATGCTTAGACGCAGGAGTATATGGGAGTATATGGAGGTTGCTGGAGTTCCACAGAAACTAAGAAATGCAATAGCCACTTTCTATGACAAAGTAATAATACAACTCTCTTTCCACAGCTTCTAGGAATATCCAAAAGATACAATACAATTCACATCATAGGATCAAGTTGACATATCGTGCTTGGATAACTACAAATGCCAGGCAAATAAAACATGTGTGGCATGCATGTTCAATGGCTCCCATTTGGCAACAATGACACATCCCATTTTCATGCTCCTCAGGGTCCATTTGCATGTTTCAATCCTGAGACAGGTGCATCAGTGCGAATCGAAGCAATTGTTTTACATCTCTTCATGGGCAAGTATGACAACATGTACTTCTGTGAACCAAGGGCCAGTATGGAATTCATCTAGCTTTTGTAGTGTATAACTGCCTTGACCATTTACAAAGCACTAAAATCCCAAAACTTACCAAGAAAACATATCTCGAGATACTGCCTCAATGGAGTGTGATCTTCATTATTCTGCAAAAGTATATATCCTTATTCTTGCATGTTCCATCTAGAGAGTCAATATGTTCATTTCTCCTTCCAACAGGCTTTAAGAAGCTGCAAATTCATGGCTATTGTGTAGGCAACATTTGGACTATGTTTACCACCTTCTGGTAGAGTATAATGACATTCTACACCAGCATGTTGTGGAGGCAAGAATCATGCCTCTTGTTGAAAAATTGGATATGAAACCATGGACTTGACTCCAAGAGCCTGAGTCTGAAAGGCTTTTTGAGCACGTTCCAAATCTTTCCATGTGGTAAGTGATATCACTGCCCCCATGCTTCCACTCCATATAAAAGAACCGGGCCTACCAAAACCCTGAACAACTGTGTCTAATTGGACCAGTCATAAAGCTTTGCTTTGTGGCAATTATTCTACATGGCATAGAGAGCATTCCAACCTGCGGTCAGTAATTGTGAGATACAGGTGTCCTACGATGTGGTGATAGTGACAAGTATTTGTATATTTGTATCACTTCTACACATTTTGACCCTACTAAGTGAAGTAAAGTTGTCTATATTGTTTAGAAGATGATACTAGAAGTATCTTGGTCTTGGCCAAGTTAACTCGCTTTCCAGTGGGCTGACATAAAGTAATCAGTGCCTCTAGATGCTGTTGCATATTTGTTGGGGTGTGAATTAACGGATCTACATCATCTGCATATATCAGCTGCCTAATGATGTGACAAGAAAGCTGGACCATTCCTCCTTTATATTAAGTAAGCTTGTCCTCGAGCTAATCAATGTATAGACTAAATAGCATGGGAGAGATTGGACAGCCTTCGCACACTCCCATATTACTATTGATATCGTGACATGATGGAGGTATTTAAGGTGGAACTGTTTCATACAACCTGTATGCTACATTTTGCATTTCTTGAGGGACTCCTAAGTGTGATAATCTTTTCCATATCTTTTATATAAAAACAGTGTCAAAAGCCTTTGCAAAGTCTATGGAGTAGCAGTGTCAGATTTTGTTGTTTATTTTTTATGTCCTTTAGCAGGGTTTAAATGTGAAAATGTATTCAATCGTAGAATGCTTAGTTCCGAAATCTGATTATCCAAGTACATACAGCCTTGGTTCCTCTATCGATGTAACTATTGTTCAAGAATTTCGACGAGTAATGTTGCTAACAAAGGACTGGCTATGATTGTGCTGCAATTGGCAAGACAATCTCGATCTCCTGCTTTATATATTGGAACCACCTTGCTGACAGTCCATAGATCGGGAACCTTCCTGGAGGTCCTACTGAACAAACTAGTCAGGACTGGGATGATGTGAGGTCTAGCCCACTTCAACAGTTCTGAATGTATGCCATCTACATCTGTTGTCTTGGCATTTGAGAGGCGTTGCAATTCCTGGTGACAACTGCCTTTGTTATAGTCAATGCGGGACTAGTTTGTCTCGGCACAGTATTCCGGACCATGCTAGGATCATAGAGTTCCATCAAGTGTTGCATTCACTGCTTTAGTAAGAAAAAGTATTGATATTCATTATAAAGAGTGGGATGGAACAATGACCCAACTATTTATTTAGGAAAAGTTGTAAAGCGGTGAATGTTATGGTAGAACATTTAGCTTTGCGAATAACAAGTAGTCACGAGCTCAATTCTCACTGTTCACATTATAATTCTGTGCGGACCTCAACCTATCTAATCGTCAAAGAAGGAATAAAAGCACAATATTGTTCTAAATTATTGGGAATATCCACTAAATAGTCGTCTCAACCTCGAAGGTTTGATGATATTTGTTAATTGTGATTTCTTGGCATACACCCTGCCGCAGCAGTCTATGACTGCCGGATGCTACAAAGCTGCCATGCTCATGATCACAAAACAAGAACAAGAAAAACAAAATATGTACAAAAAGTGAAGGGAGCGTGGCCAAGTGAGGCTCTCCAAATTTGAGATAAAACATGAGTACATCTAAAGAGGCTCTGGTCTAATATAGTGTAGACCGCAAATCTGAGCCCTACATCTAGCTAAATCTAAACCCTACACTTACGCTGACCTAAACATGCCAAGTGTAGTCTCCCACCACTGACACCTAGCATGTGCACAATGTTAAGCACTAGGTGGTTAACAATATTTTCCATTATTATTATTATTATAAGTATTTATCGCGGCGGCCTTCGTCGTCGCTGCTTGGTGCTCATTAGTGAGTGGTTATGTACACAGGGGATTAAACTAATTGTATTGTAGTATAATATTTAACAAGAAAGCAGTGGATATGAATTGCTTTATAAGGAAAGAGGACGAGATAACATAGGTTATATGTTCGTTGTTGCCGCAATGGACCAATTAAAGATGCACCGACTAAATTTTGAAGTGCCAAAAGCACATATTTAAAGCACATATAATCTTGAATCTTGGCATTCGTAGAACAAATCCAAATCAAGGATTCAACTCCCAATAGAAAAGGATGCTTGAGAAATCAAGGATTCAATCCCGGGACAAGACTTTGTGACCAATGCTTTCGCAATCCAAAATGTTCCTGCAATGCAAAATCTGCCACCTAAAAGTAGTAATGTATTTTCCTGCAAAATCTGAAGCATATGTTTGGAAAAGAATCTGAGTGAGTTGCTTTAATTTTTCTAGTAACGTCTGAACCATCTGCCCACACAATTGTAAGTAATTGCTATGCATTGCATGGGAATTCTATTTCCTGTGAATTGCACCATTGCACCAGCCACATACAAATTTGAAATCACAATAACGACAACATTGCATGAACCTACATGTCTGAATTCAACTAGATATCATCTTGCTAAATGGCTTCACGAGTTTTCTATCTTCATTAGGCATTGCACATCACTAAGCAATGACACCTTGGACGGTTTTTTTGTGGTGCAAGTTTAGGGCTTCAAAACTTTCCTTCTAGCTATACATATGCCATCTTTCTCTAACTATAGAACAAAACTGCAGTGTACACATTGTTGTCCCTACAACAAATAGTGCATAATCATGTCACTAGAATGATTAGCATCAGAGCAATGTGCAAGATGACATAAAGATATGTCTTCCAGTTCATATGAAGAAAGAAGGCCCATAAAGATTACTGTTGTAAACCCCTGCATAAACGAGAAGGAAGACATTGTTTCCAAATATGCATTCGAAGTGGTTCCATACCAAGGAGCAGTGAAGTTGTACAATGCAGGATTCTGGGATCTATAACGCCACTGTTGGGAAAATTGTTTCACGATGTCTTTTTCATAACAGATAGATCCAATGTAAATAAATACCAATTGAAGAATCGTTCCCAATAATTTCTTGATAGAAAACAAAAGAGGCAACCACAAGATGACAAAAACCACAGTCCCAATTTCTATCCTTAAAAAAGAATCGACTGCCCTTTGTTTGTTAAGGAGCATCAAAGCTCTTCGTGGTTTCCTACTGGCACTGGAACCTCATCGAAATTGAAGATCCGGCCAGAACTTCAAAACTCCTCTTAGTTTTTTTGTACCTTTGTGCCCTACAAATCTAACACGAATACCTTTGACCCTCCTTCGGCCTCAGACGCCTATGAATGCAATTTGATCTGAGCAGCTGACCTTTGCCCTTTGTATATGGGGCCGAAGAATAGGCTGGAAACTTCCGGAGGGTGGGCGAAAGCTTTTTGAACACCCCTACGGCATTCTAGAATATCCTACGGCACATGGTCGAAACTTCCAGAAAAAAACTACCTCTTTCCAAACTTTTTGTGTGCTCACACGTGTCCAATTTAAATCATAATTTTCCATAAGAAATACAGTCACCCAAGCTGCCCCCTTACCTTCCTTATTGCAATTATATGTTAGAGATATGTGAACAGTGTGCTTGAGAAAAGACGGTGCGACAAAGAAGAAAATATTTTTGTAAATCCTTTAATTAGATCTTTATTTTCCATGCAAGGACGTATTTTGTTAACCACGCAATATCAAGTACATTGGCCAATCTCGAAACCATGACCTTGAGTGCCAAGACCTCGAGTGTGGCGAGTTTAATGTCCTACACTTGAAATCTGCACCGAAGTGCATAGAGTTAATGTATACACGCTTTTGTCCTTTTAGTTATACAAGTAAATATTGTACAATCAGGACTCATATGTTGAATTAAATATCAAGGCGTTTATATTGAGATCTACATAGAGGACATGCTAGTTCACTGTCTATATAATGTCCCATCTTCTCAAATTTCAGAATACAATTGATATGAAATAGATGACTACAACTTAGCAAAGTAATTCCAGAGCCGCCGCATTTTTGTAATGGCATTATACATATAGAACAATCTAGGTCGCCACGAACAATAGCCTGTGAATTATAGACAACGTTGTAATTAGAAGAAAAGATAATGCAAAATTATATTCAATTGTGGGGGTGGGTTAGAGTAGATATCTAGAGGAGAGAGCATTACAACATGAGCCCCATAAACATGTCGTGCCCACACATAGTGGTGGGAGGGGGAGATAAAATTAACCTGTCTGTCTGTCTGTGACATTGTTTATTGGGCCCACCTCCAATCACCTTACATTGCATAGCATTCTAAGTTGGACTAGTAAATCAAATGCTAGCTAAAAATTTTGACTTTTATGAGGAAACACTGTTGCTCCTTTTACAATTAGTACTATCATTGAATTTTCACTTGATACTGTAATGGGAGAAAAGAGAAAGAAATAAGGTGGGGAGGAGAGAGACCTTCTCCATTAATTGATGCCACTCAATGTTCACATCTTCATAGCCAACTTCACTTTCATCCATTGCTATGCGCAATTTCTTAACAATGACATTGTCCATTCCAATTACAGCATCATATATCGCTCTTGTAGATGCTAGAGCATTATCGATCTCAAAAAAGAGTGCATCAATTTCAGTGTGATCAGCCTCCAACTGATTTAAGAAATGATTTGTGGTTGTCTGAAGCTGTGAAAGCATCCAATGAGACTAATTAAAAGTATGATAAACCCATGATGACTAACAGGAAACAATTATCATGAATTACCAAGGGGCGTATGGAAGACTAAAATTGTCTTTGCCATAAGGGGCTCCGACATCATGCAAAGAGGAAGCATTTCAATATTCTTGGAATGCATCATAATTAGCATGCAATAATCATTTTTATTGAACGTCAATCCTAACCTTTTTTGCAAACCAATGCCTTCGTCGCCCTGGATCACTTGGTAAATGCTTACATTTAAATTCCACATACTTTTTCCTAGCTATATAAGCTCTAAATGTTGCTTGAATCCTAAATGAGATGTCAGTAGGTTAGAATGGAAAACATGAAGTTCATTATTTTAACGTGTTAGCCAGTATATGCAATCAGGCTTAGTTAGTAAATCTCACTTGATAGCACTGAAATCCTTATATACTGACGATGATGCCTTGATGACCTTCTTTTGAAAATATTCTACTCGACAAATAGGGCAACTCCGAAATTGGGAATAATTTTCAAACTTCCGCAAGCAATGCTGGAATATATTACTTTCTATGATTGTCAAAAAGATTGCATTCCAAAGTATGCTAACGTTGCATATGGTACAGAGACAAAAGTACAAAGAACACACCTTGTGAAAAATATGTGAACAACCAAGTAGAACCTAAAAGATAAAAATGAACTAGAATTTAGATAACCTTGGTCTGCAAACTTTGAAGATTACCAGACAGGAGTACCTACATGATCTTGAATGCCAAATCTTTCACGGCAAATTGCACAAGGATTTAAGACATCTTTCCGTTGCAATGACAATTTATGTCTTTTCTCCCATTCAGAAGAATTCAAGTGTGGTGCGGGCCCACTCACTAGTCCATACTGCTGAGCTGCATTGGACAGAATCTTAAGGAAATTTCCCATGTTAAATAACCCTTTGCTTATTTATTCGAAAAACTATTTGTATGGCCTTTCAAGATAAATCAAGACCTAGGGAAGTTGTTGTCCGATAAGTGGAGATTTTTTGGTGATATCCCACCTGCAATCCACAGGGTTTCAATATCATTATGAACATTGGAAAAAGAGATGATGTAGACAAATGCCAATTCTCACCAGCTCATCTTTGAGAAACAAAGATCGAGAAAAATGATCTTGAAGTGCCATTGAGTGTAGCAAAGCTTGCTGCAAAATTAATCCAGAAGCATTCATGTCATGTTCGCGCGATATTTGTACCACATTTAGCCTAAAGACCATGCACCTACACTTGAAAACTGATCCTTGATGACGTTTTTCTTCACATGAGCCGCCATGACATTAGTATAGCCTGATTACATCATCACTTACACATAGTGAACAGACACTTGGAGCTTGCCAGGTAAGACAGTGCAAATTGTTGCAACTTTGTTGTATTTACAATACAACATGCTGACTTGAGTCAATGACCTTCCTCTCTCCCCTGTATATGTATGGGAGTCATAACTGATTTAAACATGACGACCTAAACATCTGTGCTTTAAACAAACAAGCTAGTGCCCAAAAAAGGAAAAATCAAAACAGAAGCTTAGCTTTGACATATGCGCTTACTCAAATATAGTATAATTACCTTTTATCCCACCCTTCTCGCATTCTAAATCTTTAAAATTAACCTTTTTAGTAAGACTAGCATTGCGAACAAAACTTCCAAACATGTTGTATGGTTGTATGATCATGGGGCAGGTATTACAACCTTTAATAAATAGAAGATTTCTGAATCTAGTTTGAATAGAAAATAAACTCGGATTTTACAGATCTATGTGGGAACGAATGGGACAATGTGGAACATTTTATATTTCATAAACACATATCCTCGAACAGTACAAAAACAAAATATCATATAGGGCCTGGCCCTAGCTCTGATGCAGTTTAAAAACTTTAAACAAGACTCAGTATACTCAAATGACTTGAAAAACAAATAGAGCGTTTTGGTTCTGTTCGTGCAGACATTTGCTTTGTTTAATATAATCTTCAAGGTACAAAATAATAGATAGGATCCAATAAGGAGGATTCAGATATAGAGAATCATAAAGAAGAAATGTATTAGTCCAAGCTAAACCTAGCGCATTGCAAATCAAGCTCAAAAACTTCTAAGGCAAATCAATAGCTAGTGAGAAACAATGCTTTGACTTTGCTTGTGCAAATAGCTGCTTTGTTGTCCTAGATTTCAAAATATAGGGAATTTGGTGAAAGGACTCTGGATTTAATAGCATCATTTTCTGACAAGCACAATAGATGATGCTTTGGTTATGCTATCGCAAATATGTGCTTTGGTTAGGATTCAGAATATTGAGGATCACGCCAAAACGTGCAAGAGAGCTAGACATAAAGCCAACCAAGTGTAGGATATTTAATGCAGATGATAAACTAGCATTAGAGTTATTACAGGAAATCAAATGGAAGATCTTTTGGTTTTCAAGAAGCAAATCAGAAATGCTCTTCAATGAGCATCAAGAGATGGGTTTTGGACCATCTTTCTCTTCTTGACAACAAAGGGCAACGCATGCACCCCTTGGTAGAAATTCACAGATAATAATATCATACCTTTTATGGCATTACACATTTTGTTCTGCGGCTAATGCCTCCCTTGGTAGAGATCAACAGGATTGAAAAGCACATCAAAAGACAATACGAAGAAAGTAGAAGTATGAAAACATAACCTGCAGAGGAATTACCTTCAACAGGTTTGAAGTTCGGAGCCGCGCCGTTGGCGGAGGATGATCGATAAAGGTCCTCCGACAATGAATGGGGACGTTTGGGAACGTCCCGAATAACATTTTCCAACGCTGGGTTATGAAGGGAATCAAACAGTTCGCCACTTTTTTTGGGTTGCCCTAAGGTCAAACCCTGTGGATGTGGGATATATCCCGAATATTTCAATGCTACGGTGGAGGGTGAAAATAGCTTTACCCTGGTTTTGGTGATTCCGTCGCGGTGACTACTCCTGGTTATTCGTATCTGACATCGTCAGGTGTACCTTCTGATGGATCCTTGCCGTCCGTCAGGATCCATCTTGACCATCCGTTTTATACCTTCCGGCGGAATCACATCCGCAAAATACCACCGGACAGAATCACTGCTCTGTTATTCCACGCGATGGAATCACACGGAATTGATACCCCCAGATGGAATCACCTATTGTAATATTCACCCCCGTGGAATCACCTGTGACAGATTCCACTAGATGGAATCACCATTCGAAATTGATCCCGCCTGGTGGAATCACCCATGACAGATTCCACCAGATAGAATCACTGTTCAGAATTGATCCCGCCCGGTGGAATCACATACCATAATATTCTCTCCCCTTGGAATATTCGGGGCATATTCTATCTGGATGGAATCACCAATACTTGCAGAAGCCCAATGTTTGCCATTTTTAATTTCAATTTCTGCAAAGATTCTTAAGGTATAGCTTACATTTGCTTGCAAAAGCAAGCAGGGTGGATTGAATTGGAAGAAAATATAAACATGGGCTACTCCATTTTTTCCGTGCTTGTCCATTATTTTTCTCTTCACTGCCCACAATTTTTATGGATGGGGATTTGAACCCCTTGCCAATATCGGCAATGCCATGGCTCTGTAAATCTAAAAAGCAAGAACAAGAAACAAGGAACAAGGTGCCGACCCTGTTCTAGTTCATCACCCTTTGTTTGTAAGCCTTTGTCTGTTTCGCTGCTTCTTTCTTACCAGACTTCCAGCGCGCTTAGACAGGTTAGATTGGTCTGCCACCGACAGCGACACCTAGGCTCTGTAAATCGGGCCTCTAATAGCTGAAGTTTCTGGGGGAAGGTTACTGCAAGAGGAGTCGTAACCTAGAACTAAGAAGGAGAAGAAGAAGAAATTTTAACCGCAGCTTCATGCATAAAACAAGAAAAAGAGAAATGGATAAGGATTCGTGAATGGGCTTGTTGTCTTGCAGTGTAAATCTTCGGCTAAATCCACTGGAACAGGACGACCTCGTGACCTTCATTTTCTCCAACTGCCAGATAAATGCCCAGGCTCTGATTTTCTCCAATTGCCGCCCCAATAGCTCTGATTTTTGTTGGGTTTGTTGGAATCCATGCACAAGGGGGCAGATTTCTGCCCCTGGTCGCCATTAAAAAATGCTCCTGGTCGACACTACTAAACTGAGGGTCTGCAGCGATGGCCTCTGAAACAGAAGAGAAGGAAGAACGTCACTTGTTTTCTGCCATATCCATGCTTCCGGATCCACGAAGAAAATAAAACGAGAACAAGAAAAGAAAAGAAGGAAGATCTACGTGCCTCAGCCTGTTCAATCGCCATCTATTGCCCAGAACAAGCCGCCATAGCTGGCAAAAACCTCCTAGAAGAACAAACAGGATGTCTTTGAATTTTTACTGGGATATTACGGATGGTGATTCGGTCGCATGGAATAAAAGGGTCGAATCCATCAAAAGGTACACCTGACGCTGTCAGGTGCGGATAACGGGGTCTCCAAAACGGATCCCGTTCCCGGAGGGTTAGTGATTCCGCGAGACAGTAGTCACCGCGACGGAATCATCAAAACTAGGGTAAAGCTATTTTCACCCCTATGGTGGAGATGTCGGGAGAGTTATGGTTTGGAGGCCGAGAATTGCAATGCTCCCAATTTTGTTTCTCATTAGAGTGTCAGTGGAGTAGAGCTATTGCCTCTCAAGAATAGAGTGATGGTATTGGAGTTTTGTTCCGAACCGTGGAATCGAACTTGGTTCCAGTTGTGGTGTGGCAGATGGCTCTTGCCCTTTTCCTTCCTATTATAAAGCAATTTGCTATTTTCTTCTTGACTAATTCAATATGACCTTCATGTGGTGCAATAGCATTTGGCCTGGTCGTGACGGTTTGGGCAGTAGTAAAACTTGGGCATGATATGCTACGACCGCCTCCGCTGAAGTCACATCATACAGTAGGGTCAAGGCGCCAAAGTAGGTGAACTCTGATGGGGGCTGATGTTTCTTTAGGAGATACGAATAATTCACGCAGGTAAGACTACTTTGAGTTATTCTGTCATTTTAAATTTCATTTGCTGCTCGGTTGAATGGGCCATAGAGATCTGGATGGGTTTTGAGCCACATATGTAGACTCTTCAATAAGAAATATGAGGCAGTGAAAATTCCTCATGTTTAAATTGTATGAGGATGTGCAAATGTAATGTTAATAAGATTGCTTATTATACAGATAGACAGATGGATGCTTTTTAGCATTAGCAGGAAGGCATCAGAGACTTGAGGTAGAAGTTTTGAATGGTTAAAGGTCCAATCATATTGGTTGATAGTTTCATAGAAAATAAAAAACTAGTGCATTTGCAACTTGCCAGAAAGAAAAATAATAATTTAGCTAGTCTTGAGATTGACCAGCTTCTTACCAGTGGATTTTAAACAGACAGAAAACACTATTAGTCCCATGAATAATGCACTTTTGATTGCTCTGAAAGTCTATAACACATCTGATTTGTCCTCACGTACACTGCCCTCTTTAAGGGAAGCCTAAATTACAAAGGATGACAAGAGTAGAAAAAAAGTTCCAATTTTTGCTTCTAATGGGGCTTGCTTTTTGGGAAGACCCAACTTATAGAGTCCAATGAGGAAGAGCCAACTCATAGTCTAATGAGGAAGAGCAGCATGTAAGAATAGGAATGCATATTGCCAGTATAATACCCCTTGATCATAGATGGCAAGGAAGTTGTGGCGCTCCCCGAATCCTTACGATGCTCCCATCGTATAAATATGGGAAACTCCCCTCCCATGGCGACTCCATCACCATAGAAAGGCCCTCCGTCTGACTCGGACCACTTGTGATGGGCAAGTGTCTGGGTGAAGGACACGGAGGTGTCATTTGTCCCACGCCTTCTATGGGAATCCTATATAGCGGAAGCGTATATACATGTTAGCACCTGGCAACAATACAAATAAATAATATACCACCACAAAGGGTGGCCCATCATCATCAACACGAATACAACAGAATACCAATGTAACAAAGGAAATGCACCATAAATAAGAGCTCTACCCCAGGCTCAGACTCATGGGGGTCGACTGACAGTCAAGGCGGTCTCTACCCCCCCTTAATTCAATACAGCACTGGAGGAACAGAAAGAGAAAACAGCAATCAGATACGAACATCCATCATCATCATTAATAGATCATAGAATAGAATCTAATCATCCATCTACTCAAACAAGGGTCAAAAGAATAGAATTGGTATGATAAATATCTCTCTGGTTCTCCATCTGGCTGGAACCAAGGTGAGTAGCAGCTCCTCCTCCACCAATTTCCTCCAAAATCGATTTGGGGCAAATTGGGGTGGAAGCCCATTATTAACTAATTTAATAATTTAACCCCTATACATGTCAATTGTAACGTTCCTAACCGACATGCCCTTAACCAACTGGGCAAAACCGTCTAGACGTTTATGAGTAGTCGCTTCTACCCATTTATGCCGGTGTCTCGAGAACGCCCCACAGGCACGTTCAAGGTTCGAATACTCGAGCGGTCTACCATGGGCCCGTTACAGTCTCTCCCACTAGAACTATGCTCGTCCTCGAGCATCCAAAGCTATACCATGTCACAATGATTACCAAGTCTGTGCAAATTACCCATGCATATAGGCACCCATGAAGACTCGAACTCGAGATCTGCTCTAATACCAACTGTGACGGGCCTAACCGACATGCCCTTAACCAACTGGGCAAAACCGTCTAGACGTTTATGAGTAGTCGCTTCTACCCATTTATGCGGTGTCTTCGAACGCCCCGTGGCATGTTCAAGGTTCGAATACTCGAGCGGTCTACCATGAGATTTGGCAGTACTGTAACGTTCCTAACCGACATGCCCTTAACCAACTGGGCAAAACCGTCTAGACGTTTATGAGTAGTCGCTTCTACCCATTTATGCCGGTGTCTCGGGAACGCCCCACAGGCACATTCAAGGTTCGAATACTCGAGCGGTCTACCATGGGTCCGTTACAGTCTCTCCCACTAGAACCATGCTCGTCCTCGAGCATTCAAGGCTATACTATGTCTATGTCATACCATGTCACAATGATTACCAAGTCTTTGCAAATTACCCATGCATATAGGCACCCATAGAGACTCGAACTCGAGACCTGCTCTGATACCAACTGTAACGTTCCTAACCGACATGCCCTTAACCAACTGGGCAAAACCGTCTAGACGTTTATGAGTAGTCGCTTCTACCCATTTATGCCGGTGTCTCGGGAACGCCCCACAGGCACATTCAAGGTTCGAATACTCGAGCGGTCTACCATGGGTCCGTTACATCAATCTAGATTTTGAATGACATGTTTGCTAATCAACAAGGTCATAACATGTTACTATAAAGGCAGGAACTATTCACTTGGACTGGAACTTAGATTTCAGAATGTTGCACATGTGCAAAAAGTTTGCTTGCAAGAGAAAACTAGCTGCTTGAATCTACTTTGGACTATAATCTCCACCATGATTGCATGTATTAGATGGACATATAATTTAGTTCGAAATAACATATTTTCTACAGATTCTATTAGCAGTGTACATTCTAAGAATACCCAGTCTAGATCAAAATTTTTTAAGGTATGTTATATTTGTTCAAAATCTGAAGTCCATTGAGTTTGACTGCATTATTTATGCTTAATTTTATTGGGATGGTTTATCGAGGGGTTTGGTCGCTCAGAGACCAATCATAGAAGATTGAAACAACATTTTTATTAATGTATAAGGGTGGACGAGAGTTCAAGAAACCAAAAGATTCTGAAGATTTAACAGAAGCAAAGGGGTGAAGTTAAAGAATAAGATGAATCGTTTTAGACAACCAAGAGATCTGAAAGATTCAACAGAAGTTTAGATCCACCCTCATACTTTGTGCACAGACTCCAGATTGCGTTGAATATTTTTCACATGAGCTTAATTTGATACTGCACTATCATGGAGTAATTTTAACACCTGTTACAGTTCTGTCCATGGGTGTCTTATGTATCTTATTTTGATATGTTTGAATCTGTCCTGGAATGCATCAGCAAGAAATGCAGTTGCAATATCTATTGACAAAATAGTACATTTGCACGTGCTTATTTTGATGTGATTGCATGAATGACATGGTGTTCTAGATGTGAAGTTGACTCTACTATTTTAATCTGCAGATAGTGGATGCTGCTTTTCTGATTCTTCGTTTCATATCCATCCTTTTGGTAGAAACCAAAGTGGTTCTTAATGAACTATCAGGAAGAGAGCGATTATAAATTTGGGCTCTTGCTTGCTCGTGTTCCATTACAAAAGTTTAGTTTTGAGGTAAATACTTCATTTATTTTGTTGCTATGTCTTATCATGTTTTCTTTTCAAATCTTCTGCAGTCTATGGAAGAGACGTTCTATTTTCATAGTCTTCTTGACCAAGATTCATCTGGAATGGTAACTTGCTTGTCAGTTTATTGTTTTATGGGTGCATGAGGTATTCTTTGAAGGCTTAATTATTGTTCTTTGAGGTCCCTGCTTCTACTGTTGGATATACTCAAGAATTTTCTATTATTGATCATATCCACTATGATGAAAATGGACTACTTCTATTATTTTTGTAATGAAGTTTTCTAGAGTCTATAGATGATGTGCATCCAGAACACACTCTTGCCTTTCGGGCTGATATGCAGGTCACTTTAATTGTACCTAATAGCCTATAGGGCTTTCCAGTGGAATTTTTTGTTGCGTGCCTTCTATTAATTGTGCTCCATGGATAGCGTGTTCAACTACATGGTACTAGCGCATAAGGGAGTGACTGGAGAAGATTAAATGCAGTAAGAATTTGTAATTCCATCTCCATATTTCATAGGGCATGCACCTCAACGACGATTATTTAGACAAACATAATATCGTAGAAAGCTGTCATTGTCATTATATTGAGAAATCTGTCAGTGTCATTATACCAAAATGTATGGCTTCTTACTTGAATTTTAATTAGGAAAAGCAAAATATTTGGAAATGATGGCCTGGCTTGAGTGCAGCATTTGGTCGTCAAGCATGTCTAAAGCTATAAACCCAAAATCCTGGCTGGCATCAATGTGGCATGCAATTCTTGCAAGTTGTCAACAAGAAATGATGTCATTAAGCACCAAATGATATGCATTTCTTAGAAGTTGGCAATAGTTAAGCAACTACAGGCTATGGTGCCTATAGTTATGGTGCCCAAATCTATGCTCATTGTAGCTATTCTCTAATAAATAAAATGAAGTATACCACAACTCCAACTATTGTTTGAACAATTTGTTATATGGATCTCATTGATCTCCCAAAGCAAACAAACAAACTCATGAACGTAGTCACACAAATGCATTACATATTCTGATCATTTCACCTCAATTGAATTCATGATTTTTGTTATTCGACATCTTCCACAACATTTTTTAAACTATGGTCACATTGCAGAATTTTAATCCCATTGTGTATATCGGGATTTCTTTAGTTTTTCAAGTCATTGTCCCCCATAACCCCAAAAAAAATAGATAGTTTAGAACAGACAATATATTGCAACAATATGTTAATTGCAGGTGATGTGGTTTCACACCCAACCATCCCCCATATTCACATATATGAATAGACATACAAAACATACGAATCGTACCAGTTAAATTGTCCACTCCCCATTTTACACACATATACTATAGTTTACACGTGTCCAACATCCATTTTATCCCATCCCATCCCAATCCCACTCTATTTCCATGGAAAACCATTCTATTAATTATTGCACCTATCTAATCCGCATCTACGGCTGATGCCTAATCCGCATCTACGGCTAATGCCCGGCATCGTCCGATGGTTTTTTCTACGCCCGATTTGGGTTGGAGTTCAATGGAAACCTCCCCAATTTTCCATGGAAACCTCCCCCACTTTCCGTGGAAACCTCCCCCACTTTCCGTGGAAACCTCCCCACCTTTCCCTGGAAACCTCCCCAACTTTCCAGGCAAACCTGGGGAGGTTTCCCATTTTTGGAAAATAGGGGAGGTTTCCATGGAAACCTCCCCACTTTCACGAAACCTCCCCAACTTTCCATATCACGGAAAAAGCGGGGAGGTTTCCATGGAAAAATTGGGGAGGTTTCCATAAAATTAGTAAAAAAAAATGTGCGTGATGTGCCTTGATTCACGTCGCCCACCTCGGTGGTCGTGGTAAACATGCCCTTATTAATTACACCCGCCTTTATTAATTACGGCCTTTTATTTTTTTTTTAATATTTTATGGAAACCTCCCCAACTTTCCAGGCAAACCTGGGGAGGTTTCCATTTTGGAAAATAGGGGAGGTTTCCATAGAATGTTTATGATAACCTTGGTTTTTTCATGTGGTGCTATTTATCTTTTACCTAAGTGGCACCTTATGTGCGATGAAGAGTATTAATGTGATGGTATACCTTCTTTTGTCAACAATGTGGTGTCATTTATCTTTTACCTAAGTGGCACCCTATGTGCGATGACACCCTATATGCGATGACAAGTATTAATGTGATGGTATACCTTCTTTTGTCAACAAAATGTATTTATAACAACAAACGTACATCAAATTCCAATCCAATTCAAACCACTATCAAAAATTTTGGAAATTTTGTATAAATTTATTATTGAAAAAGAGTAGTACAAAGAGCTCTTTTGCCAAGAAGAGCTTGTGAGAATACAATATCCATGTTTGGAATAAATAGTACTGAGCCAGCTTCGTGATATCAAAGTTGAAAATCTCCTTGTGTGGGCTTACCTGACATCACGCTATTTGTGGCAAGTATATAAGTCTTCGATTCTTCTTTGCCAATTATCCTTTGCCAATTATCCTGGTGATCATAAAATCTTTGGAGTGAAAACCTGCCAAAATTTGCAAAATTTAGATAGATGCAAATTTGAAAACTCTATCTAGTATCAAATTTCAAATGCTTAGAAATCTTGATTTATACTACTAAACTTGTAAGCTGCAAATATAAGAAACTCAAATGTAGTATGGTCGGTGAAAGGAACTGTCTCTGCTCTTGAATTGACTGAATCTGGCAATTTATTGGTCTATAATTCAAGCAAAAGCGGTTCTATGGCGAGTTTTGATCACCCAACTAATACCCTATTACCCGGCAGAGGTTAAAACAGGGGAGGAAGATGACAACATCAAATTCAAGCACTTTAGCTCCTTATTCTCGGTTGTGGAGCCTTCAGGAGTGGTGCTTTATTCAACTGATGTGAATCCTCCTCTCACTTGTTTATTGGGTTTTCACCATTCAAGGGACTTCAGATTATAGTCAAATTGTTTGGATCTATCCCCAAGGTCAGATTGCTCAGGCTAAATTCAGATGGAAACCTGAGGCATTATCTTTGGAATGGCAAAGCTTTGAACAAAGATTATGAAATTTTTTCACGTAATCGACGCTTACGGTTTGCCTAACTTTTGTGGATCGTATGGAGTATGCTCCAAAGCGAGCCAATCTGTTGCCTAGTGCGATCTTCTCCGATCCTTCTATTGCAAATCGAGGAGGATATTTCTAGGATTTCTATTGCAAATCGAGGAGGATCCTTCTATGCACCGCCAAAGGCAATGCCTTTGAATCGAGGAAAAGAAGGTCGATGAGATCTTGAAAAGCATATAAAAAGTAAAGCCCGGCCAGATCTCGGAGATTCAGATTAGAGTGTGCACTTTTACATGGATTTTAAGATGCATTGCTATTTCTTGCTATCTCAGAAGGAAGTTTGACGTGATCGACACTGGATCGGAAGCTCGATTTTTTGGATCAATCCCGAGGTTTTCGCATCAAGGGCTCTATTTGGAGCAGAGCTAGAAATAGCACTTGGAGCAACCGAAGCTTATTTCATAGTTTGATCGACCTGAGAGTTTTCTGCCATCACAGCCTTCAATCCGCTTGCAACCGCTTCAGAGCCTATGCATGGGACCAAATCTCAGAATAAGAATATGAAATAGCGAAAGCATAATCAAAGAAGTTCCGGGCAAAGATGGAGCAGCAGAAATAAGCATCGATACCCTACCTTTTCATCTCTCTCAGCAATTCCGACCTTTTCTTGCAATTCCTTTCTTCTAGTTGCGAATCCAGTCCGGCAAAGGCAGGGCCTCACTTGAATCACTTGAGTTTTTCGCGCTTCTGTTGTGCCACAGAAAAGGAGCTCCAGAAGATCGAAAATGCATCTACGAAATCAGGAAAGGGCTCAATCTCGCCGTTCATATTAAATTCTGGCATTTATGATCTCCTTGATCAAAAAATTTTAATCTCATTGGAAACCTCCCCAATTTTCCAATATGGAAACCTCCCCAAGCTTCCGCGGAAAGCTGGGGAGGTTTCCATAATGGAAAATTGGGGAGGTTTCCAGTCTTGGGAGTCTAACCAGATTCGGGCGTATATAATTTGAGCGGGCATCGTCGGGCACAGGGTTCTAGTATAAAATTATGTAGGTTGTTTTTTTTTTTGTGAGTTGGCACTAAAAATATGACGTGTATAGGGGAAAAAAAATTCCAGTGTGATGGCTTCTGAGAGAGGTACGATGGGAAAGAGAAGTGAGGGGATTGAAAGAGGGGGGTCATTGCGGATAGATTTGTGCTTTAGCATTGATACGCCCAGCAAATTTAGCCTTTCTCAGACTTGAAAGGATTCTATTGGTAGAGCAAAACATATATTTCATTGCTAGAGCTTTGAATAGGATGTATTCGGAAGATGGGTTATGATTTTTATGCCCAACCCGAAAAACCCAGCAGTGATTTGCCTTGCTATTGTCTTAGATTTCGGGTGCAGAGTTTGAGCTATAAAGAAATGGCTATGGCAGACAAGAATACCTAGTTTTATTCTATGCAAGATGAAATCGATTCTACAGAGTTGAGCCTAACGTGCCGACAAGTTTAGCTCTCCTGCTTTCCTTGCTCGAGCAAAAAGAAAAAAACCCAGATCCCTGTTGCGGCCAAAAACCCTTTTATTGGGCTGCGATTGAGAAAAACCATCAAATAGAACAGAGATTGAATCAAATACTGGGAAAAGAGATACAGCAAGGGCAAAAAAGGGATTGATTCACAAAGCCAGAAAAGGGAAACCAAAAAGCGGATGCAATTTTTTTTCTCTTGCCATCTGAAGAGAGAGTTTTGCAAATTACCATTGCAAATCTGTGGATTGAGAGGCTAATTTGCACCAGAACTTAAAATCTGAGAATTAAATCTGACGTGCTATCTGAAGCCTTTTGTTCGAAGATGTGGTCTTTGCTGTGTTCTGTGCTGCCCTTATACGCCTCTATCCTATTGAACAAAATTAGTTTGTTTATGCCCTCAACCCTCTTCACGATTCCTAAAATCTTCTTAAAAAATTAAAGACTTTGCAAATAAGTTCTTACCGGGAATTGCCAGGGGCTTCCGAATGCGTTTTCCAGGAATGAACCGACGAGTTCCTTAACACAAATAAGCTTTTCAGAGGCGGGTTAAGCAGAATAATTTTTAGCTCAAAATACATGAAATTCAGTTAAAGCAAGCCCCAAACTGGAATCAAGCGTAGCAAAATTCTAGAGTTAAAGGGGCCAGATATTAGAAGAAAATATCTGCTGGGTTTGACGAAGGAATTCCGTTAATTGTGAAGAGTCGACAGTCGGACTTAAACTAGCAGGCGTTAAAAATGCAAAAAATGAGAGCAGGAAGCCAAAATCTCAAATTTGCCACAAGTTATGCGCTCGTTTCTTCCTTCCCTGGCTAGATTTCGAGTTTTCCATTGTGATTGCGGCCAAATTTGTCAGAGACATGACCTTATGGATGGGAGTTTAAAGCCTCAGAATTTTCTATTGACCAACAGTAAAGAAAAGCCTGTACTTTTTTAGCCTAATAACGGCACCAACATGTATTTTCTGAACACAAACAATTCGATTCTTGGAGCCGCATGATGTGCTTCTAGTTTGATCTTCTCCCATCGGTATAAATTTATCCCCCATTTCCAGCTCTCTGCCAGCAATGCTTTGAAATATCTGAATTTCTCCAACAATTTGCTCTCTGGTTTAGCACCCACCACATGATCGTTTGCATTGTTTCACCAGGAGCGTTAAACAAGGAAAAGCTGCAGCTAACATTTTGTGCCATGGCTTAGATGCTATTGATTGTTTTTTGTCCCATGGCTTAGATGCTTAGCTCTCTATCCTTGCTTATGCAAGGTTATTTGGTTTCTTTTTATTTGATAGGTCATAAAAATTGGTTATTTGTTTTGTCTTGGGGTCCATCCAATGTGTTCCTGACCTTAACTTCTACATAAGGTGACATTTCAATAGCACACCTTCGTATCATTTCCATCTCACCCACACTCCTACTTCAAAAAAACCCTTCGAACTATAGCGGCGGCAACGCCGCCGCGAAACCGTCTTGTATGATAATAACCATAACCAAATGGTTATGTAGATTTTGCTAAACACATGGTTATGTAGATTTTACTATTGCTACATGGTTATGTAGTATAATGTCCCTGGAAAGAAACTCTTAATTTCAATGATAGAAGCACATAAAAAGGAGAAAATTCTCATTTTAAGAATGTATACCCTTTCAGGAAATGAGACAAATTGTTCATATCGATCAGAAAATTTTGCTGCATCCTTGTGCGAGCAAAGCACATAAGAAAGGTATATTTATGCACAATATCATGGCACATTTAGATAACAGCATGACAATTGAGAAAGGGCATTCAGTCATTCTGAAGCTTCAAGTAATAGAACCTGGTCATTGATTTCTAAGGAAACTCTAGCAGTTACACAGGAATACTACTAATTCCAGAGGCAATCTCGTATGTTACCTTGTAGATTGTTCAGATACTTCTTCATTCTGCATCAAACACAAAAAGGACACTTCTTTCGGTGCAGTCATTAAGCGCCCTACAAGAAAGTGTATCAAGCACAAAGTATCAGCAACTAACATGATAAAAACAAAGAGGCAGAGAATTGAATTGAAAAGACCTAATATTCTTATATGAGAAAAGAACAAGAGAGCATAATAAAAAACCTAAGCAGCCACCATAGAGTTAAATATATTGTAGGAGTAGAATAACACCCCTCTGTATTGCAATATGAAGCTCCCTTAGCACCATAAGTGGTGAAGGAAGAAGCAAAGGCTTGCATTTGTTTATAATATCCTTCACCTGGCTCATTGCCACTTAGGGGCAACTGAAGAACCAGTATATTACTGGAATCAATCATACAGACGCACAATTGGAATAATCCAAAACTTAAACGCGGATCAAATCCAGCAAGAGCAGACCTGATTGTATAACAAGAAAATATGAGAGTGTGTAGATGAGAGTGAAATGAAGACCAGATCAACATATAAAACAAGGCTATCCGCTTAGAATCAAATGTCAGTCTATTGAGGAATGCAAAATTGAGCGGAGGTAATTTACCAGAAGAATTCTCAAGCAAAGAAAGCAATGAAAACAAGGAATCGATCCCAGGAATGCAAAATAGGTATTTCGTTGCTTCCGATGCAGAGGCAACATCCGTGAAGCTTTGAGGTGACGCCATCACAAGGTGCCGCCCTGTAACTAAAGAGAGAAGTCTGGAAAGCCCCCTTTTGAAAAATACGATCACAAAGACTAGCACAGATCTAGAGAAAAAGTACCTTCAAAATTTGAGAGATGGGTTGAGGTCTAAACTTAATATAAAGCGCATGACACCAACATACAAGAATTGAATATCTAGAAACCAGGTTTATATAGCTCGCCACAGTCGTTCAGCTGATCACCACACATCCAGCACGCCCAAAAATGCTTTCCTCCTTGACTACTTCTAGCTACGAGGCTGCCTAGGCGCGTAACTGCACTTCACATACAGTTCAAAATTCCCTGGAGTCATGGACATCTCCATGCATGTAACGGGCCCATGGTAGACCGCTCGAGTATTCGAACCTTGAATGTGCCTGTGGGGCGTTCCCGAGACACCGGCATAAATGGGTAGAAGCGACTACTCATAAACGTCTAGATGGTTTTGCCCAGTTGGCTAAGGGCATGTCGGTTAGGAATGTTACAGTTGGTATCAGAGCAGGTCTCGAGTTCGAGTCTCCATGGGTACCTATATGCATGGGTAATTTGCAAAGACTTGGTAATCATTGTGACATGGTATGACATAGACATGGTATAGCCTTGGATGCTCGAGGACGAGCATAGTTCTAGTGGGAGAGACTGTAACGGGCCCATGGTAGACCGCTCGAGTATTCGAACCTTGAATGTGCCTGTGGGGCGTTCCCGAGACACCGGCATAAATGGGTAGAAGCGACTACTCATAAACGTCTAGACGGTTTTGCCCAGTTGGTTAAGGGCATGTCGGTTAGGAACGTTACAATGCACAGCATCTCGTGGATATCCCTGCTGGAGGCCGCCGCGCTCTATTTTTTCCTCTTATACCCTTCCATTTAGGGATTTACTTTTGACCCTTAGATCCATCCCCAAGGCTTAATCTTAGCCCTTGGCTACTTTTTACATGAATAGGGCTTTTTCCTTGCTTAAGAAAAATGTTTGGCCATAATTCCTTTGCACCCATTGCATGTTCATGCATGTTGCTCCACTTCAATGGAATCACTCAAGACACCCCTATGTGCTACAATTCTACTTGTCACATATACTATCAATCAAAATCATGCATAAATAAAATTTTAACTTTTGCTCCAAAATTTGCATTTTAATAGTTGACTTCTCGCTCAATTCCTATATAAACGTTAAATGTAAGTTATAAGAAGAAACAAGATACTTGTGCACTGTGAATTCCCCCATGAGGCAGTTTGAACGATGGGATCTTTTATAGATAAACAAATTATAGTTTTACTTATTGATTTTTTTGCTTTAATGCTTTGAGGTTTGGAACAAAGGATTCACATCTATTACAAATGAAACACAACAAACATGGACTTCATAATATTGCAAACCTTGAGACATGTTCTTGTTATATTTTCTCCCGCAGCAGCGTCCCTCACTGCGCTGCAACTGCTCATCTTTTAAATCTTCATAAACTGCAGTTCAAGTCACAGATGTGTGTCAAGTTTGTTAATATAGCTAGAAAAGTGTGATGCTAAGAAAACACTAACATTTAGAATACAATGCCATTCAGTATCCTCAATGGCTCTCATTTAGGAGCAGCACGATACAACCCAAAAGGATACATAAAGGTGCAACATTTTTCTCGTCTCAAGACTTATCCTTCTTCAGGTAGCTCTTAGAGCAGTTATATATACTGACAAGTTGCAAATCCATGGGGCTGCCTCAACCACACAATTTGCTTAGAAGTTGTTGCACATCATTCCTACTCTGTGGTGGTGCTTAAAATCAGCATTCTTTATATGTGTGTGCTTATGAGTAGTAGCTGGGTAGTCCCATGTATCCCGACCTTAGCAGAATGGTATGGTAGTTATCCGCAGCCTTTTAGGATTATTATGCAATTGAAAACAATTGAGTAATGATAATTTCAGCTAGAAGGATAAGTTTAACAGTATCTTACCCTAGAGGCTTCCAGGGAAGATATCAACAGATCAACTGCAAAGCTGGCCCACATTCCCGATTGAAAGTGTTGGCTACAATTTAGAAACACAAATATGCAATTAACCGACCGACCTAGCCTATTGTTTTTTAAGTGCTAATAAGAAGGAAATAGACCAGAATGAGGATTGATGGCAGTGGAGCAGCTGGTGCAAAGAGAAAACATTCCATTATGGCTTGCGAAGGGTTTTGATAGGCAGAGGACAACTACGACAAATTATCTTGATAGCAAGTTTAGGCCAGTCAGAGGGAATACTTGTGTATACCGCCATATAACCCGAATATTCCACATACCTACATGAACGGGGGTTTTCCTCTTAGGGACAACCTAAAATGAGATGAACTGAACTAAAAAAGGAAGCATAAAGGTCAATAGGTAAGTTAAATTGTAAAGATATAGTTAAAATGTTGGAAATGAAAATCAATTATCTTGAGGACTAAGGCCCTTTTTCCACGGTAGTCTTATCTCTAAAAGTCTCATATTTTATCCAATGATGTTTGGCCACCCATTGTCTTAAAAATAAATCGCTTTTCCACTATAAAAATAAGACATGTCTTATTTAGGTTCGGAATAGGTTTGGATACCAAATGGAGTCTTATTTTATTCCGGGGGATTTCCCCCGCCGTAAAATAAGACACCTGTCTTATTTGAATATATAACTAAAAATAAGACGTGTCTTATTTTTTCTTGCTTTTCCACTAGTATTTTAGTGGTGTCATATTTTATGACTACCCTGTAGTGGAAAAGAAAGTTTAAATTTGTGTGTCTCATTTTAGCCCTGGAGTCACAAATGGTGTCATATATTGGATATGACATCCATATTTTGCGACTAGTGTGGAAAAAGGGTCTAACATTTCGAATTATTCATTTCCCCAATACCATACAATAAAAAGATTAATTTAATAAATCATTATGCTAGCCAAAGTATGTGTCACTGATTAATTTTGAGCATAATTAAACTACTATCTCCAAACCATATCCCAACTCACACAGTGGTTTTGACTAGTTTCGATGAACTATTATACAGACATGAAACCATGACATAAACCACTACTAGTTTTAACAAACCACTATTTTGTTGATAACCAACATGGAAACCTATATCAAAAACCACTCTCAATTTAACAAACCACCATGGCATGTGGTTTTCTTCTGCCAAATATATTCATGCATAAAAAACCACATATATCATGGTTTTTAGACGATCTATTATTGGTTAAATGTAGTAGTTCATTTTTGGTGGCCTTGTGATGTATTAAACATAAGTATGAGCACCGCTATGTGGCAATGTGAAAGAATGACATGTGAGTCTAGACTTAAGATTGGTTCACACATGTTATTATATCACATAATAACAAGGTAGCAGTCATGAACGTTGGAAAATGGTATCAAATACTGCATTAATAATTATATTAAGGATGTCGACTGTGACATCCAGATTTATGTCATATAAGAAAATAGTAGGATATTCGTGCAAGACGAAGGAAATGTTACAGGATAAAGTTAGAAATAAGCTTGATGAAGTATGAAGTACCAGAGATAAACATTCAAGTTATCTCAATTGTTTGGTGTTGACTGACATCGGCAAGTACAACGTACTAAGGGGCATGCAGGGTGTTCAAGTAAGGGAAATAGCCAGAGTAAGTCTAGCATATATGGTGATGTTACATTCCAAAACATCCCGAGGATGGTTGGAACAGTATTGGAATAACAAGAGGAGTTAAGTACTCAAAGGTTGTAGAGAACAAGGAACTAATTCAGCGTTATAAGCTGAGAGTATCAAGTGGGTGAAATTATATAGACCAATGGTTCTTATATCCTAACAGTTACCCTACTCACGGAGAATAATGCTAGACCCCGAAGGAGAGGCTCAAGGATCGCTTGCTTTGAGGTAAACACCCTTAAGACGATAAAGAGTTGGATAGCCCTATGGCGGTTGTTAACGAAGGTTCAAACATAGGGGTTTTGTATTATGAAATCGAGAGGGTTTAATGCCTTCGTGTCAATATGAGGGATCCAAAGACGACAACATTTGAAACCGATCAAAAGTTGAAGTTGACATGATAATTTAAGAGAATAGGTTGATTATGACAAAGCATGGTTGATATTGGGGACACAAAGGATATTTAGCTGAAGGAGCCTTTAGAAAAGCTCCTCATCTGGGGTAGTAACCTTCGGAATTACGGCATAATCCCGTGGGGGGATCATAGTTTATGTACATGACTGAGGTACCATAAGGCACTAAAGGAATGGTTGAAGTAACTGGGGACCCTATCAAAATGTAGGCAACATATAGAATTCCAACATAGAGTTGGCCACTGTCCAGTTGGAAAGTCGGTGGCTCAGCCACATCATAAAGGTACATAGGTAATAGGTTTTGTTTCAAGGAACTACTAAGCTTACACATCGGACCTCCTCACTCATTAGATTTTGTGTCGTGGTAAGTTTAAGAGCTATTGACACTTACCATCGTGCTCAAGTTGGGTCTTCAAGGTGGATCCAAAAATTCGTGAACCCTAGAGCAGGAATATGGGCTCTTCTATAAGTATCATGGTCTCCAAGCCCAGGGTCCCTTCTCTTGAGTTATGTATTGGATCCTCTCCTCAAAGGGCTCGGGAGATTGAGGGCTTGGGAATGGGATAGATGGAAGTGGAACTTTAGCCTATTTGCATCTAACTGGCTAGCCTTGTCCCTAAAACTCGTTTCTTCAAAAAGGCTCTGAGCTTCAATATATCAACCCTCTAGTAGTTAGGAATTTCCCTAATACATATATGTCTTTGTTGTATCATGACTCAGGCGCCCCTATCTCTCCATGAAGGTGAATATCGTTTATGCTATTTATCTACTTATAACATGGCTTGGGTGTGTGCTGGAGGTCCCAATACATGTAAGTCTTCCATACATCAACATTGTTTATCAAACAACTAAAAATGCAACTCAAATAAATTATCAAACAAAAGTTGAAAAGTAGTTCAAACCACAATCATCTAGTACTACTACAATTTGAGATTAGCCCATCCAGTTCTCCCCCTTGTCAACAATGGCCATACAGAGCATCCAACCAATAGTTCTATGTTTTCCTATATCTTGAAGGCTCAAAAAATACTTTATACATTTGTTTTATAAAAATGAATTTTTGCTTCTTCATGTCTGTCACAACATCCCAGATAAGGGATAGGTCCATCTTGCTACCTTAAGCTTTATTCAAGGAGGTTCATGATATCTTCCTATTCTATCGCCTTTCCCAGCTTCTAGCATCTATTGTTGCAAAATATACTACAATGTTTCTTGGTTTATAGGCCTTCTGTGTACAACTCATAGTCCGTGCATGTATACATATTTTAGCTATAACTTATTTCTAACACCATCTAAAAATTAGAGATGCAACTAGAAGCAACTATTTGTACCCATGGCTTCTATACATCTCAAGCTACCAAAATCTTGTTTATATATACAATTTTATATCCATGGTATTGTCAAAATATATTCATGGATGCACTTTTCGAGACTGAGAAATAGCAAAGAAAATCAAAGTGTGATGTAATAAATTAGTTTCAAATTTGCAAGCATTTATCGCTTCAAATCTCCAAATCTATCTATGTATTTGTCCCCGGATTAGTTTTTCCATGCGAACCTAAAAAGCACCATATAATTAAAGTGAGACTTATTCTGACGGTTGGAACTCATTCAGTAAAGTGGGACTCATGCAGAAAAAAACTAAGTTTTGCTTTGAATCTCTATTAGATTTTCGCATCACTCAACAAGAACTGGCTCAGGATATTTCCTCATAAAATTTACAAACAGCTAGTTGAAAAAGTTGAGAATGACTCCATTATCCTTCTTGAACGAACATGGAGGGGGGCGGGGGTTTTTGTTTTTTTTTTTTGGGGAACAATGGTGGATGGATCCCCTCCCCCATGCCCCCGGTTCTCCACAAAAAAAAAGAGAGTATAAATCAATTCATTACACCTCTTTTTTCCCTAGCTTCTCGCTTGATGAGGCGAGAATGGGTAGGATACAAAGCTACTACTGTTGCCTTCATATCAGGTGGAAAATATACTTATTCAACTTTTTCGAGAATGTTGGAACTCTCCGAGAAGCGGCCACCAGCCAAGAGAACTCTTCTGGAAAGTTGAGCCTTGCCCTGATACCTTTCAAATTCACAGCAGCTTTGTCGTAAGTTTGAGCGGCTGATTTATCATAAATGTCAAGTCAAATTCTTTGCCTACCCATTTCCCCCACAGCCTCTACCTAATGCCTTTGCGTGGCTTACCACGCTTTGCTTCTGTAAAAGCAAACCGATGCAAACACTCAAATACTCTTCAAAATGCTCATAAAACACTGCAAAAACACTTGAGACATTCCTACTTTTCTTATCTCAAGAGATGTGATCTGTGGAGTTGTCTTCGGAGCTGTCACTGTATGCCAGGTCTCGCTGGCATCTTTACTAATGGCAGATGAGTTTATCAAGCTCCATATCATATGTAGAATTAACCCTTCCATGCTTAGCTTGACTTCCTTTACCATTTTGTTTTCTTGCCTGTTTTAATCACATTCTAACGGTTTCTTCAGGCCAATCAGTCTTTTCAGGCCATGTTGTGCTTGTAGCTCATCTCTCAATTGTCGTTGTTTTGCAGGTCGCCACATTTTATTCGAGGCAAGCATTGGCTCAAGAATGGAAACCTCATAATATGCAATTTAGATCGGGATCACCTGCAAGAAAATCAGAACCCCACAATCGTTACTCACAGTCAGCTCTCCATATTTTATTCAAGGCTCCAAGAATCAGAACCTTCAAGAAGTGCCTGCGTGGATTCAAGAACCTCCAAGCTATGGGGCTTGACAGGATTCTGAACACTAATACTGTGTGGCATAACAAAGCTGTCTAAGGCTAAAGCTTCGAAGGTAAGAGAATGCTCGCCTTCCCTTTGTGCTTAAAACTCCCTTTCTGGCATCGGTGCATAATCTTTGGCAATAAGGGAGGATTGCGTCGATGGATATGGAGAATGCGGCTTCGACATGTAAGCAGTTGTCCAACAAAAACTCCTAGATGCCTTCGCATTTATGGGTTTCAAAATAACAACGCCTTAAAAAGATAAAGTTAAACCAAAAAAGTTCTTAAAAAGTTTGTTAGGTTTAAAAATAAGAAGCCCTTAAAAAGATAAAACAATAAAATAATTTAAGCTTCTTTATTTCCCTTTTTTATTTTTAGCTATATCTTTTCCTCTATATTTACATGGACTCTCAATGGTTCAACATGCAAAAAAAAACTCCTATTTTTGAATAAACCTTTTTTTCCCAATAAAAAAGTTGTAAAAACCATTTGCCAACGTAGTGGACTCTAGCATTGGGAAGCCTTGTAATATCAAGCATGTTAAAAGTAACCCAACATGTCTTTGTAGATAATGCTCTCTACCCTTATGCGATTTAATGTGAGAACCCTTTAATAACTGCTAGATAATGAAATGACAACTATGCAACTAGTTATACAATAATCTCCACCAAATGCAATTAACAGAAATGCGCCGTTAGCAAGCTCTAGACGATTAATTGTAAAAGTGGTTATCTAAGACAAATTTGTGATGGTATAATTCTGCAAATACTTGGAAATCAAAAGGGTCTGATATGCTTGAAATGCTATCAAATAACATCAAATCAGGGCACAAATTTATAATTCTTCAAAGTTTCATATGCAAACAAAAGCAAGCTTGCTAAATAGAGCAGACTTGAAAGCTCCAACACAAATACTTTTAACATTTACAATTTGAATTGCTAGATTTCAAGCTCTTATAGCGCCCAATGCTTGTAACATGTTACAATTTGAATATCCAGATTTCAAGCTCCTATAGCGCCCAATGCTTGTAGCATGTTACAATTTCCAGATTTCAAGCTCTTATAGCCCCCAATGCTTATAACATGTCACTAGGTGTTGCTAACTCTATATCTTTCACGGGCATGTCCTTTAAATGTGTCCCTTGTGCTATAAGTGGTTTTTTTGTGCATTTGTCCTTAAGATGTGTCCCCTTTTAGAATATAAATAATTTTTTAGAGTTATACCTTAATTATGTTGCTGCATTATACCTGAATTGTATTGTTGCTCGTTTTAAAAATCTATGATTTTTCTTTTTTTGTGTTTTGGGTTGTTGTCCTTAATTGCAAGGAATGACCTATTCAATCATGCAGTATACCTCTAACAACATCCTTCAAAGTAGTTTGCGATGTATAAAAATGTATGGTACTATTGACTTTTGTGTACTACCAATAAAGGAGGCTCTTACATTATTAACAATGACCTTAGGGTCAAATCATGTTGAAGTGGATCAAAATCGTGCATTTTTTTGCTACATTTTTACGCTACATTTGTAGTGCATGGGCGTGGTTTAGTATGGGGCAAAAGTTACGGAAGAGGTAGTTATAATGATGGCAGGTTCAGGTTGATTAAGCAAATTCAAATTATCATGCCACGTGTCCAAGTACTTCAATCTTTCCCTCCCCCCGAAACTCTCCCTCCTCTTGCGACCGGATTCAGGAGAAACCATAACAGAATTCTGTGCAAATGGATTTGAAACCAGAGCGCTAGCTCAACGCCGTCGGACATACTTACAGACAACTTTACAAACACGTTGAACAATATACTTCACCAGATGAGTTGAGGTCTGTTTGGGGTGAAAGAGTACCAAAAAAAACATGCTACAGGTATTGTAGTTTAATCTTAATGTCATTGTTTCAATGTCCTTGAATAATTTCCTTCCAGATTAAAGAACCTCAACCTGGATCAATACTGAGAGGTAGTCATGTTGAACAATACTAGGAAGCCACATGCTTGGGGAGGCATAGTATCTCTAACTTTTGCGACAACATACTATTTACATAAGAAAGAGGCAATTTAATTGGTTGAGCTTTTGGGAGCAGCATGAGATGGACAAGCACCAAAAAGCCTTGCAGCAAACAGGAGCAAGAAACAAAGCTAATTGTTCAAAGAAACGTAAACAGCCAGGGTCATCACCACCTATTGGAGATGAAGTGAAAATGAAAGTGAGGAGGACAAGAATTGTAGAGCTACCCCAACATCTACAAAAAATCTTCAAAGCAATTGTTCCAGGGTCCATGTATCGAACGTGACAAACAGAATAGAAAATCAGAGTGATGTGAAGCCGATGTATATAAAGAAAGCAAAGAATTTTACTGAATCAGGTATTTCAAAACAAGTAGAAGAAAGTGAAATTGCTTCTGAATCAGGTTACTAGGTTGATTGAATAGAGTAAGCATGTTCTGTATTTATTGTCATGTGCTATGTTAATGCATGGTGTGTCATGTGGTATGGTGATAAAATGGGAGTTAGCATCTTATGCAATAGCCAATACTATAGTTTTAAAGGTGGTTTGTGGTTGGTAGGATGTGATGTTGCATAGTGTAAATATTGTGAGATGATTCTTCTTATCATAGTGTTGAGAGATGCAGCAATGAGAACGCATGGTTATGAAGATGCAACATAATCTGTGTGTTGGTCTAATGTGGTTGGAATATAATACAAACTAATGTGATGGATTGACACGTTTGCATTATGTGAAGGCGAATATGATGTAATATAGCATCACAAGTATGGTGGCAATTTATGATGTCAAATATGATTTGTTTTACGAAGCAGATAGGATGGCAAGTATGATGTCAAATATGGTGTGTTGTAGCAAGGTTGGTATGATGAAAAACATGATGGCAAATAGGATGTGTGGTGTTGTGTTGTGTTGTGTTGTGTTGTGTTGTGTTGTGTTGTGTTGTGTTGTGTTGTGTTGTGTTGTGTTGTGTTGTGTTGTGTTGTGTTGTGTTGTGTGCTAATATGTGGTGTTGTTGTATGATGACAAATGTGATGTATATCAAGTTGTATTATGATACAACTTACTAACACATGTCTCCCTGATTGCAGACTTTTGCAACGTATTAAATACATAGCATCAGTCTACAGAGCGGGCTTTAACGGGTGCTAAATCCAAATTATGGAGAAGAGAATCAGCAAAAACTCAAAAGGAAAATTGAACTTCTTAAACTTGAAAAGGGAAGGGTCAAGCTTGAAATCAAGGAAAATGAAAATGTCATGAAGAAGTAACCTGGAACTATAGCAGGTATCATGTACATTAACAGGTTGAGGGAGAAGGAACTTAATGAAAGAATCTTACCTGGCATTAGATCTTTGAAGAAGATAAAGATAAAGATAAAGATAAGTTTTTATCGTCCACGAGAACCCTATCGGGTTATGGGACCCAAACAAAGAAAAGAGGGCGTGAGCCCCCTACAGAACAAAAAGGCATAAGCCTAAACAAAGCACAACATGGAGACAGAGCCCCATAACAAAACATTAAAGAAATAACAAAAAGAACTAACTAATAACGCACTACACGTATCCCAGCCACGGGTTCTCAGGCCAATGGTCGCGAATGATAGCCATGCCCCCTCTATACACTGCCCATTTGCTCTGCATCCGAGCCTCTCGAACTTTGCACGCCCCCCCCGCCTAGTTAATCAGACAGGGAGAGATCCTCCCAATGTAGAATCTTGTACTCTTCAAATGACTCGCCTTTTGGAGCACATATAATGGCCCCGAGAGGTGCCAAGTGTACGACTATATGACGAGGTCTGCTCGTCTCGGGCCCCAACTCGCCGGGCCGTGGGTAATACTAGGCTGCTGAATATGCATGATATCGCTGAAAAACTTTGCGCCCCGCTTTCGGCACCGAAAGCAAGAATTGCTTCGTAGCCCCGCCATCGCGCAAATTGAGGCCTTTATCTTGTTCTCGATCATCTATCGATGATGGGACCTCGCCCCCATGCTTGTGAGAAGTCGCCGCCTGGTTCGAACCTCGAGTTACCTCGTACATCGGGCCATTATAGTATCCCCGCATGAGGCCGGACCTCGCTCTCCGCTTTTGGCATCTGTGCTCATGTTCGCCCTAGATCGCCCTCGCGGCACTCCGGGCCCGCCTAGCCGTAAATCACCAGATCATCGCTATCCTCGCACCGCGGCCCGGGAAAGGGTGGGGGCTCTATAGGGCTATTCGGCAGGGTCTTGGAAGAAAGCGTAATCAATATCCGAAAGGAAATGCTTAGCTTCTATCATAACAAAGGGGGCAAACATTGTCCGCTCTAGGGCAGAGATAGCATGTCATGTTCTCAACCGAAAGACATGGGCAAAGTTTATCTCTAATTTCAAGGAACCGCTGAGAAGATCCCCACCAGTGTGTGCTAGCATTTTTAGACCGAGCCCGTCCCGTCATGGCGTGAAACCTTTGCGGTGGCGAAGCTGCCTTTTGCTAAGATAGATTAAGCTCGCGTAACTTCATGGGCATAAAGGAAGCTTGGTTCCAATCTAATGCAATATGGCAGGCTGTTTGTTGCCGTGGACAAGGGGCTGAAGGAGATGGATGATGTGGACTTTGAAACAAAGCTAGCCATTGAGGACATATCTGAGTTAGAGCCCAAATTTTAGAGATTTCAGCTGTGCATGGAGGGGGATGAAAGTCCTTTTTCTTTTGATCCAGCATTACCACTTCTACCACTAGCAACAAAAGTAGAAGAAGACACAGGTTGTCCCTATTGTGGACGGTCCTTTCAGTGGCAGGGGGCGACCTTTGCCTATTGTGTTGGCTGAATGCAGTCAGCAGTATCATATCCCATGTCTGAACTATCATTTGAGGTAATCATTAGGCTGTTGTAGTTCAAGATCTCCTTTCAATTTCGGAATTACATAGTTATTCATGTGTTGTTGCAGGCATACAAGGAAGTGTTGTTACTGTGGATGTCAATACATGATGTCCTCCCCATGGTTGCGTGCTTTTGGTGGCAATGAGTTTGCACAAGAAAATGAAAAAAACTATGAAGAAGTATCCAAGTATGTGACAGCAGCAGAAAAGGAAGAACAACCCAGAGGTAAAACAGTCAAGTTACAACTTTGTTATTTTGCTTATATACTAGCTTGATGACTTGAATTTGCAGTTGACTCAGAAGCAACAGAAGCAGATGTGAAGGAGAAAACACCAACTTATGACCATGTATCTAAAGGTGGTACTGTTTTGATCCATGATTAATGTTGTCTGGCAATGATGTCTATTATGTATATGTTTCATATAGTTGTACCAATAGAATGCTGCAATATGAAAGAGAGTAATACAGCGGTTGCAGAATCTGAAGATCATGTAGTGAGTGAAAAGGTGGGAGAAGATAGGAAGGAAAAGAACAAAGCTGATGAAATCAGAGAGCAAAAAGCATCAGGTTGGTGTTTGTGAGGGCAGGCAATTAATTCCTTGAAACTGTTTCAATATTTAAAAGTTTTCAACTATTATATTTATGCAGGAAAGTCTTTCTCTGTAACCACTCCTTCAAAAGTGCAAGTTCCTGAAGCAGAAGTGTCATCAAGCCTCGTGCCTCTAACTTTTGTTAGGAGGAGTACAAGGTCAAAATAATTTCTCATTATTTTTTACTTCAACAGTGTTATTGGTAGGTACCCCCGTCATTGACGACAGTAGGTACAAGTCGTACTACAATGAGAAAAATATAATCATTTGTCCAAGCACCTTCGATCCAAGTACAGTTGATGGTCAAATGTTGAATACTACATTAAAGGATTGGCTGACAGGACTACTTAAGGGAAACAGTGTTCTTAGCTATGTTGAGAGTAACTCGATGTATAATGTGTATGACATAGAAATGTCTCAGAAAGCTTTAAAGCTGTTGGATAGATACAGGAAAAAAAAAGTGATCAAAACATGATTATGTGACATTGATTGCAATGAATAAATTTTTGATACTGTTGTCTTCAAGTTCTTGTGCTATAGATGTTGTTTGTGAATACATGTTTGCTTTTGGCCTACAGATCCAAGAAGATGGCATCGAGCGGGTTGTCATCACTGGTAAAGCTTCCTTTGGATGTATTTGATAGTAGCAGAAAACATGTTACCATTGGAACATCAGAAGCAAGCATTCTAGACAAAGCTGGTTCTTGGTACAACGACCAGCTGATCGATCTTTAAATAGAATAGGTCTTCAAGTGCTAATTGCTCTTCATTTAAGTCCATTGACTTGCATATAATTGCAGGTGCATGAATCAATTTATGGAGGCACATGAGGTGTCCACTTGCTGTTACTTCTTTGATCCACTCTTTTAATCGGTTTTGAACGGAAGAAGTAATAAAATAGAAGGATTCATACCGGATATAGATTTTGAAGTCTGTGAATACCTGTTCATTCCTGCATGTCATGGTCACCACTGGACTACGTATCTCATTGCTGGTGTTGGGGCAAGATCTGAAATATGTGAGCCGGGCATATACTGTTTTGATAGCATGGGCCTCTTTCAAGGATAGAGCTGGTGCAAAGGGTTGTAGTTGTGTCTTAATATTTGCCGAACAGATTTTTGCATATTGGTTTGTCTCTGCAGTTTTGTGAAGAATTGCATCGATCCGAGACATCGGATCGCCATTCTAGAATGGGACGAGCATGCATGTCATGCATGCATGCGGGCGGCGCATGCCCGTTTTGGTTGGGAGTTCGCTATTTCAGGCGCGTTTCTGCATCCACGTCTCATCGGCGCTTCCTCTTCTCTCAGCAGTACCTTATTCTCTTTGAATTATTTCCAGGCAGGGGAGGGGCTTCTTCCTGCCTGGTTTAACCAATTTGGCGTCTCTTTCATGCTATCCTTTACCGGCCTTTGGCCTCGTCCTATGACCTTCGTCCTCGATCCTAGTTTGTAAGAAAGTTCTCTGGTAGTCGGGCGGTTTGTTGGTTTCTTGCGAGTCCCATTCTAGAATCGCATCGATCCGAGACATCGGATCGCCATTCTAGAATGGGACGAGCATGCATGTCATGCATGCATGCATGGCGGCGCATGCCCGCTTTGGTTGGGAGTTCGCTATTTCAGCGCTGCGTTTACGATCCACGCCTCATCGGGCGCTTCCTCTTCTCTCCAGCACCTTTATTCTCTTTGAACCCACCCTCCCCCTTCTTTGTTTATTATATTTTGTACAAGTTCTGTTTATCATGTTTTTCCACCCGCCGGTGATGCTTTTTTCAACTACCGGTGATGCTATTCTCCGTATGTTTTCTCGCTTGTTGTGTTGGTGATGTGCAGTGCTGGCGAGCGGCATCTGCTTCGACTTCTCCATGCGGGGGTTTTGGGAGCGATTCTATGCCTTACGCTTGTCTAAGCCCCCCCCCCGTCAAGGCTTATCACTAGGGTTTTTCCTCGAAAACCCGAAAGGGCGGGGTTTTTTAATCCCGGTGATAAGCTTTCGGTAAGTACATCAGCCACTCATCTATTAGCATTGTATTTTTTTGGGGTCCAAATGATATAATTGGATTTTCCCTTTATTTTTTGTGGGTAGTTCGCATGTGTGCGGCTACCCACTGTCCACCATTGTAGAAAATCTGCTGAGATGAATGAGAAGCCTATTTGTTGGTTTCTTGCGAGTCCCATTCTAGAATCTACAAAAACATCTAAAGGTTGACAACCAACTGGAAGTAAAGAAAATCTGTAGAAGGCCAATACATGTGGATGGATACTTGTGCGAGCCAGCGATCTGTTGTTTTATAGGCAAGTTTTTGGGAGGACTACACAATGGAATAGACATTATGGCAGAACAAGTAAGTTATATCAGTTTTATTGCACTCAAACTTTAACAAAACATGCTGATCCTTCCATTTGTGATACATGCAGTTGATATTTATTATTCTGAGTAGTCCATGATTACTGAATTCTTGACTAAAGTTTTGACATTGACTGGCAGTAGCAATAAGGATGGCAGGATGAGCCTTATAATACACCATGTACTACAGGACTGGAGTCCTGATTATGAAAGCATACATGATTGTAATGCATTGTCCAAATTTGTATTTTGAACAAGTTTATTTAATGAAACTACAACACATTCACTACCTGATGACCAGATATGTATGACTCTGGTGGAGTTCAAATCTCCTATTTGAAATCATTTGAATTGCAACATTAAAGTGTTAAAGGAAACCAATGTGCTTTGGATCCTTTGAGAGATTATCTATGGGAACCAGATCATAAGAAAGATCTGGTTGAGAAAGGGAAAGAAGGACAAAACAGAGGGTAATTAACTCAAGATAGAGATCAAGAAAGTTCTGGACTTCTTAAAATCAGCAAGGAGGGAAATACACTTAAAACTGACTGTTTGCATCGTGTTGCCATCACATGTATTATATTGGCATCATATGCACCATGTTGGCACCACATGCGATACAGAAGACAACATAGTTTACAGCACAAGATACACCATGTTGCTATCACATCCACCATGTTGAAACCACACTTAGAATGAAGTTAGAGAAATATACTTAGAAAAGTTGGTATACTTAGAAAGAACAAAATTACAAAACATCAGATAAGACATCTGGTAAGTTATCAAGTATTTTCGCCTCATCAGCAGAATCTCATCTGAAGGTGGTTCCCTTGCCCTTAGCACGTTTTCTTTGCTCTAATGGAACTCGGATGGCACAGTGTGTGGAGAACACTAAACCCTTTGGATCATTTCTACACAACTCATATTCTATAGTTGATTTTGGGCCCTTCTGATAGTAGATACCTTCCATAACCACTTTATTCAGCACCCTCTTTATTACCTTTAGGTGCAACCACTGCAAAATTGTCTCCAACTCTGACTGCTTCAGCTAAGACATTGGCATTGGTAGAATAAAGAGGTCAATCAGACTTGCATACTTCTGCATTGACTGCTTCATAAATTAAAGCCTTGAATTTTATTCCGGCCATTCAATTACTGCCTGAATCTTTGGGGGGTCTGGGAAGATCCTGTTGTCATGCATTACAACATTAAAGAATTAGAAAATTGAGGAAAAATAGTATGTGCATGATGATGGATGAAATATCAATCACATTGAAAATTTTGCTTACCTCCACTAACCATAGCTGTGTTTGACAATGCGTAAAATATTAGAATTTTAATTTATTTTGTCTTAAGTGTGCGGAAGTAAAGAATTGCTCAAATTCTTTGCCTAGTATCCTAGACAGAATTTAGAAAATGCATTGCAGATCAACCTGTTCGGGTCCATGCTGAGATAACTCTAATGTTAAATAGAAAGACTTATAGAAAGCCAAATACCAGTCCTTTAGGCCTAAACTCACCATCCAGTCGGCCTCGCAGAAGCATGACCAAGCATAACTTATAAAAACTTACGGAAACATATTAACGGAAGTATTTAGAAATAACAACCCTTAGATAGTTCCTCTAAGTCCCAGTTCTGGAAATCACAGAGGCAGACGTGGCTTACAGCGTCTTGCCAATAGAAAAGCGCCGGACCTAGATGGTATGCAGGCAGAGTTGCTCAAGTGGGCACCAGTACTCCTCCATAGTATCAGTGCTAATCGCCTTGTTCAATAGGGCATTACAGAAGCCCCCCAAGTGGACCATTAGCAGAGTTGTTTCCATCTACAAGCCAGGTGACCCACACTGCCCAGCCAATTACCAAACAATCATGATCAGTTTGGTGTTTGCAAAACTGCTAGTCGGGATTCTCGAGTAGCAGTTGACGGGCTGGGCAGAGGCAGCAGAGGTGCGGGCCCTCATCCAGACAGGATTTAGACTCCGGCACTCAACCATTGATCGCATCTTCACGCTGCAGCCTCTGGTTGAAGACAGGAGAAACAACCGGGAGGACCTGTATTGTTGCTTCGTGAACTTTGCCAAGTTTTCCTTCTTTTATAGGCCTTTTTGAAAGGTTTATGGCTATTCTAGGTACATAACATTTCTCAAGGTACCATAGTTACTATTATCCCTTGCATCTTTCTCTGCTTCTGGAACCACTCCCCCAAGCAGCACCATATCAAATGGCCAGTGGTTTAGAATGATTTTTGTACCTCCCCGATATTCTCTTCCTCTACTTCTGGAACCACTCTCCTGAGTAGCACTGTATCAAATGGCTAGTGGTTTAAAATAGCTATTGGTTTAAAATAATTATTGTACCTCTCCGATAAACTACCCACTTTCTTTGGATTCTCGCTTCCCAATTTAGAAATGCTTCTCCGTAAATAATGTGTGCCAATTCTAAATAAATGGATATTCTTGAGTGATCTTTATATTTATCATGTGCATTTGTTGAAGTGAATATTTCTTCCAAACCTATTTTCTATGACTTCTATTTGAGTTCAAGTATCTAAACCATCCAAATTGGGTGGCAGTCGGACTCTCTGGAGCTTTGCGCTTTAAATATATCACCACATAGACGCCCCTTCATATGCAACTTGGATTACTATATTTTCAAACGAGGACCAAGTTGAATAATATACAAGCTTGTGGCCATTAGAAATAATAAGAATTTGAAGATTCAAAAGCTGCCCTCAAGGCAACTACTGTCCACATCTTAAATATGTACAAATGGAAGATGGCAGATACATGTTATGTATACTTACTGACTTGCAATCTGCTAGAAAGTAGAAGAAGCCACACATGAACGCGGCCACAAATCCCTACAGAACTGAAAATTCTATTCTCTCGTTTCTTCTCCTTTGCAACAATGCTTCAGTACAGCATCTAAGTACCCAAGGTAGTTGAAAGGCCCGTATGAAAGCAAACACCAGATTGAAGACAAATTTCCATGTCAGGTTAATCACAACCCTGGCTGTGAATTTCGTCATGCTACCAAAGCCCATTACCTAAAATACAACATTTATAAAAATTTGTCAACTTTTCAGCTGCGTAAATAGTACATTTAGAAGTATTATATGGACATTACAGTGAATTCATCAATTTATTTCGTTTCAAATACAGGAATAAGCCTCCATTGCGAGAATTCTCGCCTATAAAAAAATTGGAAACACCAAGAACAACACAGTTTCCCGAGCAGGTTTCCTTGTCTTGTACAGAGGAGAGCAAGAGCCAAACTGTCATTCCTCCAGTCTAAGGGTTACAAATCGACTCCAGAAATTCATCGCAAATGACACCCTCACACTCTATAAAACTGACTGGAGGTTCGTCATTTCTAAGAAAAGGAATAAACCGACCCGAATTGTGCAATTGTCACCTACATTCATGAACATCTTTCCTTCTGTCGGTCAAAAAACCAAATAGACTGAAAATCATACTCTCCATATCATCTTAAATTTCAAACCTGTTTACTCACATTATCATTTGGAACTGGCTGTGCCAATTTAGCTTCAGAACTACTGGTTCTCGATGCAGCAACTGCTTCTAACCGTTTCCAAGTGGCATCACGCTTCTCATCAAATCCCCTTGTCTTTGCTTCATTCTCTTTATATGCCTGCTCACACTTCTTAAAAAGTTCTAAATCCATTTCAAGAAACATCTTCCTCACGTTAAGAGTCGACGTGTGTACAGTTTGGTTCCAGTGGCTTCTATTTCTTTCTAGAGCACCAAAAATGAGAGGAAAAATGACTTCCCGATTTTCAGCTACCAGCCTCAGAATGTGGTCATTGTTCAAGAGTAGAAAAGCCCGTTCTGCCACCTGGCAAAATATTGCAACATTCAGAAACAAATCAACAGCCATCAACAACAAATGCAATAGAAGACCTGTTTTAATTTTATTTTTATTTTTATTTTTTACTTTTATTTTAAACACCCTATAAAAACCTTCTAGAGAGAGGTCCATAATTTCAACACTAGGATAAAATACTAATAAACAATGAAGCGACCTGCAGGCTACCAGGGGTTGTACAACCCCATACATTTCATCCTTTTACATTTCACTATGTTACCCCTTGAAGCACTAAATAAGACAAATCCTTTTTCCAGCTGGTAACATGCATAAGATTCTTTAAAACTAATCATTTGAACATAAACACACGAGAAGATTACAAAGAAACAAGCATTCGTTCCATAGCCAGAGATACAGAATTTAATCATTTCTGAACAGGGATACCTGAAAATGAAAGCTATTGAGACAACGACCGATTTGACGGAATAATGGAACCATGCAACGTTGAAACTCTTCTGATTGAGTCCCTTCAAGCACTTCTTCTATCTCCCCAAGAAAAAGGATTTCTTTTTGGCTGTTTGTAATGGGCCAATACTTGAGAAGACCTTGAATCACATTGTCTGCAAGTGTCTGGTCTTTTTCAATGAACTGAGTAACGCAATAAGTGAGCTGTTGTTGATAAGCTGCTGAGTTCTTTGACTTGTGAAGTGGAATGAGAGCACGAACAAGGAAACTTTTATATTCATCTTTCAATGGTAACGCAAAGCCACTGATAATGCTTCCAAGAATTTCAAGCAACTCTGCAATTCCATTATGCTTCTCAGTTTCAAATATAAAACGGTAGAAGATATTATTGATGGCTTTACGAATAAAAGGTCGATGCACCATAAACCTTCCATAAATCCGATGCAAAATTGTTTTTAAATATTCCCTCTCCCTAGAGTCTTCAGAATCAAACAAGTCAAGCAACCTCAGTAGAAAGAAGTGGTCTATATATTTCTTAGCAATCTTTGGATCTGTCTCTGGGGACACCACATACTTCAAAAGTATTTCATAAACATACTGAAGGTGAGGCCAGGATGGATCTAATGCTGGTTCTTCTTCCTCTGGTTCAAGACCTTCTGGCATAATATTCCGATGTCGATGTGGTGGAACAAGTGGGCGAAAAATGTTAAGTGAAACCATATGGACAATATCCTCATCAAGCCCAAAAAAGCCATTGCTTATAAACTCTCCCAATTCAGCCAAAGTTTGCAGCTTGACCTCTCTACTTTTTGCACTCTTCATGTCAGAGAAATCAAACATACAGCCGCAAAGTTTCAACTTCTTGAGAAATAAAGCACGTATCTCAGAACTTCCAGCATTCTTTAATAGTGGGATGTATTCAAAACTCGTTGAGGTCTCACCATTAACTGCTATAATTTGGACAGAATTGTCCAATCCTGTGTAAACCCCAACAGAACTTACCCCTGATCTTTGCTGTCTAGAAAGAGTTGATGTAAGAGCACTTTCAGAAGCATGCCCATTTGCTGATGGCATGATATTATTGTTACCGTTTTGTTGTGAAGTCTTCGAATCATTTTCCGCCTTAGAAGATGCAAGCTTCAAAAGGAATAAATTCTTCCATTTCTTTTTCATTCCGTTGGTACTTGTAGTAGAATCACATTTCTTGTGTTTTTTTACACCAGATATCTGCTTGATGTAAAAGTTCTTTGCAATGCGGGTTCGACTGTGGATTTCATGTAGATCTTATAATTTTACAAAAGGCGAAAAGCTGCGCCCTAAATAAAAGACATTCTGCTGGACGGCATAATCAGGACCCTTACGCAGAAACAACCGATTTAACAGATTCAATGGCAGGTTTAGACTGCCCACCTCCGAAATGCGCAGAATTTGACGCTCGCTCCACCTCTGAAGGAAGAGCGGCCCAATCGCGACCCTAAATTGCATCCACACTCTTAAATAAAACGCAGAAAAAAGAATCAAACCTCAAGCGAAGCTTCAAAGTGGGAAAATTTTCTTGAATCTCGGATCCAGATCAGCTACAAGATCTGAAGCGAAATCGCTAAGCTTTGAGGGTTCGGTCCACAGATCCTTAAGCTAGAAAAACAAATATTTTGGGACCAATAAAGCCCAAGCCCCTTAGATATGGCGGAGCTCCGAAGAAAATGCTGGACTGATCGAGCTCAGCTCTTCTCCGTTAAGGAAAGTTGCGTGTACCAAATGTTTGGTACACCTAGGTAGTGGTCCAAACTTCTGGGCCAAAGTTTTGCACGTTATTAATGCAGGTTTAATATCATTAGGCCTACCAAGGTTTTGGATTTGTCAATGGTCCATTTTGGTGAGAATTTCCCATAAAAAAAAGTCCACTAGAAGACTCAAAAAGATGCATTTATAATGCGAGATTTCAAAAAGTAAAACTTTAACTGGCCCTTTGCCTCAAGGCCATTTTGTGTTATTGACTCTCTTTCCGTCCAGAAATGCATGATGAGACAAATTCACCAACTTTTCCTAGGCAAATGTTATCATAGGCTTATGGTAGACTTCGCACCTCACCAAACAATCGTGGTATTTATCAACCACCGTCATGTTTGAACCAGCATGAACTGGAAAAAACTCCGTGCATTTTTTCTCTCAATGTGGTTTTAACATGACACTCACTAAAAAATTGGTTAAGTCCACAAAAACCTCGTGTATTTTTTTTGGTTCAAACATGACGGTGGTTGATAAATACCACGCCCGCTCACCAAAGCATTGAGTTCTAACTTCTACCTAGCATCTCTAAAAATAGCTGCCAAGTAACTATGGTTTACAATTGTAAAATAAAGGGAAAATTTTAAATATACTCCTGTATTTCTTGGTATTTGCAAAAAAGCCCTTGTATTTTCACAAAGTGCCCCTAATTTGGGGCAACAATCGATGAATACGGAGCAAACGCGATGGGTTGAGAATTGTGAAATACGATCCAATTGACTTTGCTACAACAGAAGACCATATAGCTTACTCCATATTGACACTTCCATATAGATAGGAAGAGATGTTTTGATTCAAACGTCCCTTCAAAATTCCTCCACTTGACATTCGATCTATCAAATATTGGCTTCATTAGACACTTCAAAAAACCCTAAAGCTAAAATATCTTTATGCTAATAAGAAATTAGACCCGAAGCCCATTCGCATAAATCAATTGTTGAATCATTTATTTCCTGAAGGCACATAATGTTAATTTGTTATGATCTTAGAAGTGCGTAATCATTAAAGTTATGCAGAATCAGAAAGAAGGTATGCAAGGTCAGCGTTGCTTACTCATCCGCCTCAAATTAGGGACAATTCAGCAATCTTTGCAAACAGAGAGGTATTTTGGCAAATACCAAGGAATGTAGAGGTATTTTTTTTATAATATAACAACCAATAAATAACTACCATTGACATTAATTAACATCCAACAATTTTAAATTAAAACCCCCCTGGTATCCCCTTTGGTTTGGGTGCATATTCACACAGGGTTTTACTTCGGGCACCGAGAGCTGTCAGATGGCATACTTGCCCTTTATTCCTCGATCTGGACCGTACGTAGCGATCCTCGTTTGTGGGATATGTTTGTACAAGTTTTTGTATGTTGTATATTGAGGTTTGCAAAATACTATAAGGTTTGAGGGAATGTACTTTATAGTGTTAATTTTATACTAAGTTTTTAGGGGCTCTTGCTGCCCTACATAACCCCCCGTGTGAATATGCACTCATGTAGACCGGATTTGAGGTTGGCAGGCAGATTTGGTAGCCCATTTGCTCATACACATGGGCTTCGATAATTTTGGGAGCACACAACCAGAGCAACAAAAGGATTTCCCGATAAGCTGTCGGATACTGCACATGAAATAAAAAGATAGCGATCAAGGAAGGGCGGGCTAATCTTGCACAAAACCCTGCAGTCTGCACAAAATTCTAGATCCCTGGTTTCAGCCTTTTCCATGTCGGGATCAGAAAAATTGTCTGAATCCATACCAACATCATCCCTTTCTTCTATTATTTTAGCGGTCTTTATTTGGCCTGGACTCCTTGGATACTTCTGCCATGCATGACCCTGTTGCTTTGAATCCCGCCAGACCTGTGGCCTTATTCTTTGCTCTAGTCTTCTGCAATAGCTCGTCGACCCATTTCCCTCTGCCGGAATTTTGCTTTTCATGGGGCTCTTGGGACCATCTACAACCCCTTCTATTGTTATAGAAATTGAATCAAATATGGTGTTCAGCCTCAAAGAATCATAACACCCAGGTTGTGCAACAAAAAGGAAATAGGCTTAGCTGAAGGAAAAAGGATTACAGAACAAACCTTGAAGCTGTGGGATCCTGCTTTTGTGGTCGCTCCAAGCCCTTGCCTCACCCCTCCCTCACCATCAAAAGCACGGTTATGCCCGTCAAGCCCTAATACAATAAACTCATTTTGTGTCCGACAAGCCCTAATAAAAAGAAAACTCTGATGTGTGTGGATCGTCTGATTGCTTTTCTTATTCAAAATAGCGGCTCGGAAAGAGTGCACTCTAGAAATACTGATTAGTACACCTGCACGAATACAGCAACGAAATCATAGAAAAACCATGTAAAAAAAAGTGTAAAAATGTAAAAGTAACCCCCTATTATTGTGCTATATATTAGGGGCTTTTAAAAAATTTTGAGCTGCCAACCTTGATAGGGGAGCATTTGAAGTGGATTGTATTTATGATTTTGAATTGAATTTTATCGTCCACGGAGACCATGTCTATGTGACACGATACAAGAAAGAGAGCATGACAAGTCCATTACTGCCTAGGATTACCTCCCGTGAAGGGTTTTCCAGGGAAAAACCTTTAACAGTAATGGATTCGATGAGAAACTGTACATTTAACATATCAATGTGATGGTGCATGACTTATTCCATTTTGTTTGTCGATAACTTCGGCATAAAGGATGATAATGCCATTACTACAGATGCCTGCAAGAACAAATGTAGTGGCTGATTAGGCATAATTAGGTCAACATGCCGTGCTCGAATAGTCGCAAAACCCTGGGCAAATCTGAAAAGAGTGGCTTTAATCTTCTGGTTCCCATTTGAAAACATATACATATCACGTTTTTACGCTGCTCACGTCCCTATTTGCATGTTTCAATTCTGAAGCAATGTACATTTGTATGAATAGGCACAATTGTTCTACGTCTCTTTATGAAAAAATGTGATAATTGGCACTGTTGTGGGCCATAAGGAAGTGTGGGATTAATATGGCTTCTGTAGTGTGATGCTTTGGGCTTTTCAAAGCATTGGCAACCCAAAGCTTACCAATGAAGCATGTCTCAATGTATGGTTTTAAGTGGTGATCTTCATTATTCTGGATCTATACACATCACAGTTCCTGGGCACTCCAGCTGATGAACCAACCTGCATGTTTTCCTTCCAACAAGCTTTAAGACATTGTGGATCCATTGCCAGTGTATAGGCCAGATTCAAAGGAAGGGTATCTCCCATTTTCACCACCTATTGGAAATAAAGTATGTGCCCCTCCAAAGCAATATGCTGTAGAGGCAAGGATCCAGTTTCTTTGAAGACAATTGGGTATGGAACTGTGGATTTGACTCCAAGAGCTCGAGTAAGAAAGACTTCTTGGATCCGCTTCAAATCTTTCTACATAGTAAGGGATACCACCAGCCCTCGTACTTCCATTCTATATAGAAGAATTGGTTCCACCAAAAGACCCTGAATAAGTGTGTCCAATGGAACCAATCACAGAGCTCCCCTTCGTGGCAATTGTTCTGCCTGGTATAAAGTGTCTTCCAACCTACCATTACTCGTTGTTGGATACAAATGACATAGTATGTGGTGTTAGTGAACTCTACTCCAAGGTATTTGTATGTTTGTACCACCTCTGTGTTTTGACTCGGATACGTGAAGTGATGATGTTTATGTTGCCTAGAAGATAATATGAGTACCTTGGCCTTTGCCAAGTTGACCCGCATTCTAGTTTTCTGACAAAAAGTGTAATATTCCTAACTAACATGCCCTTAACCAATTGGGCAAAACTATTTAGACGTTTATGAGTAGTCATGTCTCAGAAATCCCCCTCAAGCACATTAGTATCTCTCGAGCGGTCTCTCATGGACCCATCACAATCTCTCTCGCTAGACCTATGCTCGTCCTCGAGCATCATAATACCATCAAGAACCTTTACAATACTCCAGTACCAGTACCTTTACAGGATGGGCGTCAGACATATAGGCATACATGGAGACTCGAACTCGAGATTTGCCCTGATACTGAATATAACGTTCCTAATCGACATGCCCTTAACCAACTGGGCAAAATCGTCTAGATGTTTATGAGTAGTCGCTTCTATCCATTTATATCAGTGTCCCAAGAATGCCCCACAAGCACATTACTAAGATCCCTCGAGCGATTTCTCATGGGTCCATCACAGAAAGTGCTCAATGCATCCAAATATTGCTGCATAATTGTTGGAGTGTGAGCTAGAAAGTCCACATCATCTGTATATAGTGCCTAGTGATGTAATCAACAGGCCTGGGGGACAATGGACATATCTGGAACACTTCCATACTACTATTGATAGGGTAGCATGATGGAGGCATTCATGTGGTAACCATTTCATACAACCCATATATTGCATTTTGCATTTTGTGGGACTGCGATAATGCCCCACTCTCTAATGCCCCTTCTCTCTAATGCCATTCTAGAGAAAGGGACGTCTGATTTTGTGACGCGCCATTTTGGATGACAATCCTTCTATAGTCTAAGCCTTCTATGGCGCTGGCTTTCGCTGGCTCTGTCTGCTATATACCCCTGTTGCTTGCTAACATTCCTCATCGGCATTTTCTCTGAGCTGAATTCTGTTTGTTCCAGAGTTTCCCTCCTGCTTATTCTCTCATTCAGGTACTTTTTTCTCTAGTTTTTTAAGATGGATTGGGCTCATGGATACCACTCCTTATGGATCGTGGTGCTCTTGAAGACCCGATCACAAAACCAAGTGGAGCTTGCTTTTTTGTCCTCTGCTCATGTTCTTTGTAGTATCGTGCTTGTTGATTGTTCTGTCCTTCATGCCAAGCCGCCTTCTCTGCTCTGGTTTTTTCTGCTCTTTTCTCTTGATGTTGGTATATTGTTCTCAGGCTGTTGTTGCCACTGTTGCCGCCTTGGAAAACCCATCGGCTATAGATTGCGTCCTTGATCTGCTTCCTCTCCTTGGCATCACCCAGCAACCAGATTCGGTGCAGAATCGGCCGATTGGGCCGGTCTGATCTCAGGTCGACCGCTGGAATTTGTCGCAGGCTCGACCTGCATTCAGTTGCACCCCTGGGGGTTACCAGGCGAAGGTTTCCCTGACGAGTGTGACGTTCCAGGTATTTATACGGTATACGTATGTATACCATGACACGTGACTAGTATTTGATTAAACCATTAAGGGTCAGTAGGGGATAACTTATATTCACTTAAAATGGATTTTATTAGCTATGCTAATAAAATTAAGGAGTAATTAACCTAACCTAATTATGCTAATTAGGGTATAATTAGTTAATGGGGCTGGTGCTATCACCAGATTCTCTTGCAGGTGAGATGGTTGGAGTGGAGAGGATCTCGACAGCTCCAGGGCCACATGGCCGGCCGGCTGGGCTGGGGTTTGTGTTGCCCACAGATCCGGTTGCCCTAGTGCCGGACTTGGTCAGTTCTTCACTTGATGCAGTAGCGGAGGGTGGTAGCGGGCCACTTCAAGCTGGTGCCCATCGGACTGAGTTGTGCAGGGTTTTGGGGAGAGAAGAGGTAGGGGCATGACCTTAAGCTCCCCTCGATTGTTTGCTTGGCCAGCCGTGGTCACAGGCAAGGGCCTGTGGAGGTCGGAGACAAGAAGGGAGCGGGCTGCCCTCTTCTGGATTTTGTGCGGCCCGGCCGGGGTGCAGGCGGGGAGGTCCGTGGAGATGGAGGGAGGACACATGTCCCCTCAAGTCGCAGCACCCTTTCTGTACTTAGCCGAGGCGGCGTTGGCGCAGGTGTCCCGTTGGGGATGTATAAGTTCTTGGGCAAGCGAGAATTTGAAGTCCCGGCAGCATGCCGCCACTTGAGACAAGAACTCAAAACTTTTGCCAGTCAAACTCGCCGCCTCTACGCTGCTTAGGGATCCCTTTGCAAAGGGCGTGAGCGGTGTGTAGTTTGCCTCCGGGCATGGGGTGTGGTGGTATGCCACAAAGATCTACATAAGCCGCCGACGGGGGACAGCCAAAATTGGGAGGCGTCTTGGTGAGGGGCATGGAGTCGGGCTTGGCCGGGACCTCGTATGGCCGACGAAACGATACAAAGGAGTCGGCTCTCACGTCCGCGGTTCTCAGAATGGATCTGGCACACCGTCGCGTCGGCCGACACTTACCGGATGGAGGAGGCTTTGGCCTTCTTGAATCAGCACAACAGGAAGGAGTTGCAGGTGGACCCCATCGGCCCTCCGGCTGCCATAGTGGAGCTTAGATCATCGCCAGCACCTCAAGTCTATTTCCAATCTAGTCTCGTCTTGCTTGCTTTGGTGTACTATAATCGAGGCCGGACACCGGAGAGTTGGCGTGGCCGCAGCTCATTTCAAGCGGCTTGGGGATCTCGGCCAAGTTTCAGTCCTTGAAGTTCCTGGGGAACAATTTCTTCCTCCTCATGTTCGATGCGCCCCCGGTAGTGGAGAGGATAGTAGCGAGAGGGGTCGACCTCATATGGGGGAATTACCTGATTTACCATCATTACACTCCTGGGATGAGTGCTCGGTCCTTGTCGGCCCTGAAGATCCCGTGTTGGTTTCAGGTAATGGATCTTCCCACGGATATGTTATTGCCAGAGTTCATGATTGCGATTGCCAATGGGATCGGTGGCCATATTGCTCACTCCATAGTTCAGGAGCCTAAGATTTGTGTGGCTTTACCTGCAGATAGTCCATTGCCTCCCTCAGTGACTATTAGGGCGAGGACCGGGTACTTTCGCCCTCGGATGTTGAATGGGGCGTAGATTCGAGAATGTTTCCCGCCCTCCGTGTCTTCAGCGGGCTCGCTTCCAGAGTGCAGCCCGCCGCAAGATCGGGGCTCCACCGGAAGCAAGGAGGGGGTTCCGGGATTCGGACCCCTGTGTTCCGGCCCCAAACTTCGGCGGGGAGGAGGCCCTTCCCAAAGAAACCCACCGGCCCGGTCTCTGGATAGACCGGGCCAAGGGTCTATCACGAACAAATGGGCGGCGCCGCGCCGAGTGGATCTGGATCGGTATCTCCAGACGGGTGGCCCGTGTTGCTTCACATCCAAATGCTTCCGTGAACGGGCAGAAGCGGCGGCAATCCCCCTGATGGGCTCTGGATCGGTTGAGGAAGCGGCCGGTGCAGCCGCCGACTGGATCGCGTATCCACCCAAGCCTCCTGAGGGGATGGAACCGATAAGGTGGCTCTGCACGCCGTGGGCGATGAGGTGGATTTGGATACCGAGGTTGCACTCACAGATAAACCGCCGCCCTTGTTCCATATGACTCGATCGGGGGCCTGGTTTACCCAAGAAGACGGGCGGAAAAAAGAAGCATCGTAAAAATCCTTCTTCTCAGTAGTAGTTATGGACAAGAAGATCGTGAGCTGGAATGTTCGTGGGGTGCGCTCCTCACCCGCGAAAAGAACGAGAGTGACGTTGGTCGTTCGTAAGTTGGATCTAGATATCTTGTGCCTTCAGGAACATAAGTGTCCGCTGGGGGACACTTTCGCACCTGGATATGTTTGGGCGCAATACATTTCGGGCCGCGTTGCCACCTCTGGGGCCTCTAAGGGTGGGACTGCCATTGCGTGGAAGATGCATGTGCAGGTGACTTTCACCATGGCTGACCGTTGGGGCAGGTGGGTCATCATCAAGTGGCGTGAGGGTCCGCACGAGTGGGGGATTGTGAATGTCTACGCTCACAACAGCGCGCGGCAGAGAGGGGCATTGTGGGCGTCGTTAAGGCATAAGGTCGCATCCTTGGGGGGCGGATGTGGCTTGGCTGCTGTTGGGCGACTTCAACATGGTCGAGTCCATTGATGATAGGTGTGGCAGAGGAGCAGAAGTCGTGCAGGGTTTTGAGCGGTAGCAGTGGGTGATGTTGCTGGATTCCTTGCATCTGGCAGAGGCGGCAGGCGACTCTTCATTCACGTGGTGTAATCAGTGGGCGGGGGCCGGCCGGGCGTACGCTCAACACGACAGATGCTATGCTAATACCCTAGCAGTGGACCAGGCGCCTCAGCTCAGGCGGACGAACATTTTGTCTACCGCGGTCTCTGACCATTTTCCTCGATTAATCTTCCAGGAAGCGATTGCAGCCAGGCCGGGCCGCACTATGTTTAAGTTAAACACCGCCTACCTGAAGGATGCTGATTTCTCTTGGGGATGCCAGCAGATCTGGTTTCGTACCTTTCGGGATAATTTCGGGATGGCGGGAATGGTGCAGGCCCTAGCTGAGGTCAAGGCATTCGCCAAGTCATGGGGAAGTCAGAGAGCACGGCAAGAGAGGGAGGTGTTAGAGGCGATGTATCGCGAATTGGAAGCCCTTAGGTCTCAGCCGTCTGATGGGGTGCGGGAGAATGAGATTTTGCGCCACATTGCAGCAGATGAATCCAGGAGGGCTGCTCCGGCAAGGGTCAAAGCAGGGATCACCTGGCTGCGGGAAGGGGACACTAATTCTCGAATGTTCTTCAGGGCTGCGCGACAGAAGAAGTATGCGGCCTCAATGTCGTCACTGGCATTGGCGGATGGTCATATTCTGAATTCGCCGGTGGACATCAAACAGTCTACTTTTCAACACTTCTCTCGATTTTTTCAGGAAAAGAGATATCCTTACACAGACGTGATGGAGGAGATTGTGCTCAGTAAAGTGTCATGCAAGGTGTCGGCAGATAGGAGGCAGGTGTTGCAGCGCCCGCTCACAAAGCAGGAGCTTGAGGAGGCTTGCCATGCCTTGGCCCCCCATAAGTGCCCTGGTCTGGACGGCATTCCGGTCGAGTTCTTTCAAGAATATTGGGATTGAGTGGGGGACTCGGTATTGCAGACCTATCAAGATCTGCTTCAGGCAGAAGCGTTGGACTATAGGCTCAACACGGGCTGCATCTCGTTGATACCGAAGGTGAAGGAGCTAGCTGTCATTTCTGATTGGCGCCCCATTACGCTTCTGTCGGCAGTATACAAAATTATCGCGAAGGCACTTTCGCTTAGACTGCAGGTGGTCTTGAAAGAGACTATTAGTTCCACGCAGTCTGGCTTCATTCCAGGCAGGCAGATCCTTAGCAATGTAGCAGCCGCATTCGAGGGCATTCACTGGGCGCGCAGAACAGGTCAGCAGATTGTGTACTTGAAGTTGGACTTCGCAAAGGCCTATGATAGTGTTCGGTGGACGTTCTTGAAAAGGATGATGTTAGCCTTTGGATGTGGGGAGAGCTTTACGACAGTGGCTATGAAGCTGTTAACGTCCGCCAGAGCCACCCTCCTGTGTCACGGCGAGTCATCTCCGATCTTTAGTGTGGGGCGTGGAGTTCGCCAGGGATGCCCTTTGGCGCCCTTCCTCTTTACCATTGTTGCAGAGGCCCTCTCGCAGTTGTTGACTTCCGCAGTAGAGGCGGGTGTGGTGGAGGGGCTGAGGATGGCAGATGGGTCGCAGCAGATTGGGAGTCAGTACGCTGATGATTCGTTCTTCTTCCTGCAGGCTGATGAGAGGAACCTGCTAAACAGGAAGGAGCTGCTGGATACATTCTCCCTTGCCCTTGGCTGCCTCATGAATTGGACGAAGTGCTCGACATTGTGGCCGGTAGCTGACCCCATGCCTGTGGTCGTGTCCCAATTCCCTTGGCGAACGCAGCCGCAGGGCACATGCTCTAGGCTTTGGGTATCCCGTTCGGCATCGACATCTCAGCGGACATTCTGGTGGGACTGCGTCGGCACTTTAATTGGTGGAAGAAGGGGGAAGATGTCCATGGCTGGCAGGGTCACAGTGGCGAAGTCCGTTCTATGTTCGACTCATATTTATATGGCCTCTATCATCCTGGCGCCAGAAAGCAAGGTGCGGGAAATCTCCTCGATAGTGCGTAACTTTGTATGGGGAGGCAATGAGGAAGGGGCGGTCGTTAAGGTGGCCTGGTGGAAGTGCATGCGCCCCAAGGCTGGGGGCGGACTCGGCTTCTTCGACCTCTCGCTGCTGGCAAGGTCCTCTTGTCTAAGTTTGTCTGTGACGCTCCTTGCGCTATATACGGCAGTCCGAGCAACGAGAGCTGTTGGATAGGCATATTCACCCCTTATTCCTTAATCTACACCGTACGTAAAGTTCCTCGTTTGTGGGGTATGCAAGTACAAAATTTGCTATACTGTATAACAAGATTCGCAAAATACTATAAGATTTCAAGCGAAATACTATATGGTGTTGATGGCATACGTGCAAAATACAATTATGAGGGCTCTCGTTGCCCTACGTCACCCCCCGTGTGAATATGCACCCAAACCAAAGGGGGTTTAAGGGGGATTTTAATTTAAATGTGTTGGACCCAATGGTTGTATTAATTAATGTCAATGGTAGTTATGTGTTGGTTGTTAATGTCAATGGTTGTTATGTGTTGGTTGTTATGTGTTGGGGGATTTAATTTTTATATGTTGGATGTTAATGGTTTGTGTTGCAAAAAAATTTTTTTGGCCCCGAAAGGGACGTCCCCCCCTTGGTGTGACAAAAATTTTAGAATTCAAACCAGAAAAAAACTAGAATTCATTTGACGCTTTCATCACTTGTAGCTTTTGAATTTCATCACAATAAAACAAATAGAACATAAGTAAAAGTTACCATAAAGATAGAGCAGATTGATCCCATTATTCTGAAAGTCATAAAGTTTGCAACACCCATACACAAACATTTTTCAACTGGAATTTAACAGCAGCCTTTGGCCTCCATGGATTCTTGTGGTGAGAAACCAAAGTGGGAAACTTTTCTGCTTGTTAGCACAAGGATCTAGAAGCCTTAGAATTTGCTTAATAACTGCCTCAAAATCTAAAAATGCATGGTAATTTTTTGCAAGCTTCATTCGGAATGAGCCATAAAACAATATCCAATAGCGCAATCCTGTATTAATCAACTAGTAGGATGTGAAAGCCTACCAAACCCGGCCGAAAAATTGCTGTTTTAGCATAGATAACTTAACCAAACATATCCATATCATACACTATCAAAAAGATCTCGGAGAGAGCTTTCCAACGCAATAAAAATCATCTGAAACAGAGCTCTGGATCAAAAGTTATAATAAGAAATGTGTTGCCGGTGGGGAAACTGCACTACATGCGCCCTTCAAGCCCTTCATGTGCCCATTATGCACCACACACACAAAAAGAGGACTTTTGTTGTGAGCCATTGGTTATTGACCATTATGCACCACATGCACAAAAAAAGGGCTTTTGTTGTGAGCCATTGGTTGTTGACCATTATGCACCACACGCACAAAAAAAAGGGCTTTTGTTATGAGCCATTGGTTGTTGACCATTGAAAAAAAAAGGCTAAAATCAATGGCTCAGAAATGGTGCACTCTAGATGTACGCATTAGTACATCCATTTGAATACATCACGAAATCATAGGAAAACCTTAGTGAAAAGCGTACAAAAACACAAAGAAAACCCCCTGTTATTATGCTACATATTCCAACGGCACCCGTCGTATGGGCCCTCTGTCTAACTCACGTCTGGGATCCAGACTATCGAGTAGAGGACACAGAGGTGTCATTCCGTCCCGTCCTCTAGGGCTCCCTATGTCAGCGGAAGCAACATATAAACATAAGCACTAGCAATAACATAGCAACAATAGACTACCTCGAAGGGTAGTGATAATCCATCTAACCATATCATCAAATACAACAATACAATGAATGCATCAAATAGAGGCTCCTACCCAGGGCTCAGACTCAAGGGGAGTCGACTGACGGCCGGGGCCTCCGTGATAGAACAGACGAGTTATGGCAATGACTTGGGGGCGGCAATAGACAATGGCTAGGGTTGACCACTCCATCCGCCCCTCCCGTGCATACTTTGCGGATAGGCTAAATCGGGCTCGACATGATCAGAACCCGCACGGAGACGTAATCCCATGGTATCACCTAACGAGACTACTCCGGTTGCATCTCCCTCGTCCGATGAGGTAGGAAGGGTTGCATCTCCCCCCCCAGTGCAAAGGGCTCCATGGGCGGCTAGAGGATCGTGGCGACACACGCCCATACCCGACCGCAACTCCCCAAAACAAGAGCCAAGCCGACACTTGCAACTCTTGAGAGTCGTGGCTTACACCATTGACCCAGAAGTGTTCGGACCCATACCCGCCCCCCGCGGAGTGACCGACTATGAGTCTAGCCCGCTATGGGACCCCAAAGAGCCAGCTCGGCCAGGTCCTCCCCTCCACTTTGCCACCGACCCCTTGTGTGGTGCTCGCCACTCCACGACCTCCGTGAGCTGTGGGGCTCTATGCACGTGCCGCATATTAATGGGAACTAATGGGTCTAAACTAGGAGTATCATCTAAATAATGGCTACTACGTCTCTACCCCCTTCTCAATACACAAGAGGTGCAAACATAAGATCAACCAGCATCATATCAACATAATCTTGATAATAAAAGAGAATAACAACTAATCCTAATCACATACATCTAACTTATAGTTAGGGTTCATTGATTAGGGTTCATGTTCGTAACAATAGGTTCTAAAATGGCTCTACTACAATACTCGAATCTATCCAAATACTTGCCTCCCCGACGCTATCACTAACTCCCCTGGTTCTCCATCTCGCAACCTAGCAACCCAGTCAGTCAAGACGGTTTTCGAGCCTGAGCTCGATCGCTGGCCCGGTGGGTCTGAGGTGGTGGAGCCAAAAGTGGCTAGGGTTTAGGGTTTAGCCTTTTTATATGTTAGGGTTCACATGAGGGCCACTTGGCTCCAATAGGGCGCGTCCATTCGTGGGTCACCTATAGAGTGAAGCCACGTGGAAATGGGTCACCTTCTAAGGTTGGCCAAGTTATGTAAATAACTTGGCCATGCCCCCACACTTGGTGCATACAAGTCTACTAATGTAGATTTGTATAGTGACGTGGGCCTAGGATATACGTATTTATATCGTATATTCTAGGGGAACGTCACATTCTCCCCCCCTTAGGATAATGCTGTCCTCAGCATTACATAAGGTGAAACGAACCTCCACAATATAAAAGAAGAATATGCATATTAACACTTAGAATTTTATCACAACCATAACTTCCGGTGTTAATTACCTGAATATGAGTGTGAAGCTATATTCATATTCTTATACAATTTATATAGTTTCAGTAATTTTTACATTATGATAACTTGAAACATCCTGAGGAGTTTTATAACTAAGACAAAATGTTATAAGCTCATATTCTTGGTTTGATGTACTCCCTCCTTACGGTCTCTTTCCTCTATTGGCCAACAGGAGCATATCACGTTAGTTTAATTAGTAATTTGTGGTTTTAAGGGTCCACCCCTTATTTAATTTACATTACATTATACTATATGCATGTGACATGCCTATTATGCCTACATGTCTAATGCCTACACCTTTTGTCAGCTCTGGCATAGGAGGTGGCTTATCCTCCATAACAGCCATAGACTCTAGGTGGTTCCCTATCATGCACCTATCCATGATCCCTATTCTAGGACTCATGCATGCACACTTAAACTATAGGCATGATATCATTGCATAGGGAACATTAAGGATGATCCCATCATCGCCCATGCTCTCATGCGTCATAACCTATATACATCTTGGCTCCTAAAAGTGTGCATGCACTCTTTGATTCGTCTCGGCCAAATCTCTATTGAGTGAATGCGCTCACCTTCCCGAATCATTGTCGACGATGTCGCTGACGAGCTGGCCTTTGCATTGCTCCATAAACTGTGGGTACTGTTTTTCGATATCAGATTTAAGTACCCATGTCGCGTCTTCCACTTGACTAGATATTAGAGGACTGAGATCTTCTTGTTTTTTTATATGTTTTATTGAGAAGAGCTTTTGAAACAATCTCAAGTTGTTCTTCGGTCATTTTCAACAAAGTTGGTATCTCCAATATCTCCTTGGGGGTATGCTTTTTCAGCAAGCTTATGTGGAAGACTTTATGAATTTTCAAGTGTGCGGGGAGACCTAACTTATAGGATTGGTTACCTATTCTTTGAATGATTTTGAATGGTCCCGCCCACCTTGAAGAAAGTTTCTTAAATTGTCGATGCAGAGCTTAGCATGTTTGACTTTATTGAGTCAAATATTATCCCCTATTTGAAATTCTCTTTTGGTTCTGTGTTTATCGGCTATGCTCTTTTGTCGACTTCTTGCTGCCATGAGATGGCCTTGAACTTCTTCCACTAATTGTTGCATATCAGTCAACATTTATTGAGAAACTTCTAGCTTGGACACTCGGTTATGCCAAGTGTCTGGTGTTAGGCATAGATAACCATAATTTATCATGGATAACTCTACCAAGTAAATATAGTCTTCCCACTTTGACTTATTCCACACATAATTCTCAATATGTCTTATGTTATTCGGCTTGTACGTTCAGTCTGCCCATCTGTTTGGGGGTGATATGTTGTGCTCATGGATAACTTTGTTTGAATCGTGTTGAAGAAATCCTTTCAAAAGGCACTTATAAACTCAGGGTCTCTATTGTAGATGATTTTCCTTCCCATCCCATGCAATCTGAATATTTCCTTTACGAAAAGCAAGGCAGTGTCTAAAGCCATATGTGGTTCGACATGGCAAAGAGTGCGCCATCTTTGATAGTTTGTCGATCACTACCATTAAGGCGTCATGGCCCCTTGCTGTTTTTTGGGAGCCTAATTATAAAGTCCATGCTTACAACCTCCCATTTGGCATTTGGAACCTCCAAAGATTCTAGGGTTCCTGGGATTCGGAGTTGCTCTACTTTTGCTTGCTGAAATACTGACATTGCCAAGTGTAGTTGGTGTCGTCTTTCTTCATGCCAGGCCAAAAGTAATTTCTACTTAGCTTGAAGTAAATTTTCATGAATCCCCATAGCCGGGCTATTGGGCTATTACAAGTATCATGGAGAATCAATTTCATTACTCCTGATTACTCTGGAATGCAAAGCTTGTCTTTATGATATAAAAGTTTGCCTTCCTTTTTATATCTTTTATAGGTTCTCTTTCTTTATCTATCTTTGCTTTCATGCAAGGTCCTTGAATTCTTTGTTTGAGGGTAAAACCTCTTCAATCTTTTTGCCGAATTCACTGGCCAAGGTAGAGATGGCATTTTCAATCCACTCGAGTCTCCAATGGTCGTTGAGAGAGTGTATCAACAGCCACATTTAATTTACCTGGCTTATAGACTATCTTGAAGTCATATTCTTCGAGGAATTCCATCCCGTGTCTTTGCCTCAAATTGCGGAATGGTTGCGTGAAAATGAATTGGAGGCTTTGGTGATCAGTATCTAACTGAAATTTCCTACCAAGCAAATAGTGCCTCCAAATACGAAGAGCTTTTACAACAACTAGAAGTTCTTGATCATGCATGTTGGATACGTTATTCGGTGCCATTCATCTTCTAAGAGTTGTACGCCATTACTCTTCCTTCTTGCATAAGGACTCCACCCGTTGCTAGTATACTTGCATCAGTTGCTACTAGCTTATCCTTATTTGGATCTGGTAGGATGAGCACTGGTGCTGTTGTCAAGGCTTCTTTGAGCTTTTTGAATGAGGCTTGAACACTCTCTAGCCAATGTGCTACCAAATCCTTTAGTTTCTTATTTTGAGTCAGATCCGACAAAGGGAATGCCCACTTAACAAAATCTTTTACAAATTTTCGGTAGCAGCCTGCTAATCCAAGAAAACTTCTCACCTCGGAGACATTTTTCTTTGCTGGCCAATCTACTATTGCTTCAATTTGTATTGGATCAGTGGAGATTTCCTCCCGTGTGACCACATGCCCCAAGTATTCCACTCTACTTGCTGCAAAGTGACACTTTGAGAGTTTAGCGTGTAAGCGATGATGCCTTAGCTTTTCTAAAACTCTCCTTAGATGTCCCACATGTTCTTCCATGGACTTGCTATAGATTAGAATGTCATCGAAAAAATATAATGACAAACTCGTCCAAAAGTCTCTAAACATCCCATTCATTAAGCGCATAAATCTTACTGGGGCATTTGATAGACCAAAGGGCATGACTGTGAACTTATAGTGCCCATACCACATTCTAAAAGTTGACTTATGAATATCCTCCTTCTTGATTCTTATTTGATGGTAGCCAGACCTTAGATCATTATTGGAAAAGAATTTTGCTCCTTGGAGCTAGTCCATTAAATCATAGGCTCTTGGCAATACGTATTTATTCTTTATCATTTGCTTGTCAAGCAGACGAAAATGAATGCACATTCTTAGACTTCTGTCTTTCTTCTTCACAAAGAGGATGGCTGCCCGAAGCATGATACACTCGACCTACTGAACCCAAGCTCTAATAATTCTTGCAGTTGCTTCTTGAGCTCGACTAGCTCTAGGGTGTTCATCCTATAGTGAGCCTTGCTAGTTGGTTTTGCATCTGGCGTAAGAGTAATTTCACACTCAATGCCTCTATAGGACGTTAGCTCTCAAATTTCATCTCGTAACAGGTCATGAACTCTTTAATTAACTTGGCAATTGCCGTAGGTAATTACTTTGTACTTGCATCCTCCTTTTTATTCTTTTGATCTGGGTTGACGACTGCAAGCTTAGGGATATATTCAATCCCATCCTTAATGATGCATTTATGATATGCACTGCATTCTTGAGGCAATTTTCTTACCTTGACTACCCGGGTTCTGCGAGAGTATCGTAAAGTTTCTAGCTGCAAACATTGATCACGAATACACGTTATGCAATGTGGCTACTATGGTGTTGTTGTCGTAGAAGAATTTTAGCAAAAACACTTATACTCATGATACATATGTGATCTCAAAGTTTTAATTCAAGAACATAATTTAAGTTGTATCTACTTTGTAGATCCATTGCGGATCTAATGTGGACGTCGACGTTTAAATTTTAAATGCTCCTTAATGTCTTTTGAGTTTGAGGTCGTGGCAGACGTTTCGTAGCATGTTCCATGTCGAGCATCTTTCCAGTGCTGGACCTACCTTTTCCCATGGCAAGTCCCGTGTCCGTGCAGCCAATAATGCTAAGGGTGCATCTCTAAGGTATCCTCGAGCTAAATGAAGGTAATGCAAGGCCATAGATCTCCTAATTAGGATTATATGGTCGATGTTCTCGCAAAGTTTATAATGACTCCCAAAGCCGAAAAGTGATGATAGCAAGTAAATTGCCCCTGCTCCCTTATGGCTAAATTGTTTGTGGAAAACTACTATTTGATCTTGAGTGAGCAAAGAAAGATAGTAGCGTGAAGCTTTTCCCATGTTGACTGGGAATTCTGACCCTTTTCCTATGGCTGCTTGACTGTATATTTCTATCACCATTAGGTCGTCATGATCCCTCGTCATCGAGATGATGCTATCAAGGTTAATATGACTGCCCCTTAGAGTTTGGCCCCATGATGAGGTGGCTTGCTTGGGTTTGGCTGTGCTCCCACTCTTAAACAATCTTGCTTGAATTTCCTGACTCATCCTCATCTGGAAGACCTTGGTGCTGCATTCGATGCTTGATAAAGTCATATGCTTGTACGTTGATGATGTTCTGTGTAGTATAGGTCTCCTTTTAAGCTATCTCTCTTGGAAGCTTCTGCTCTGAATAATCGATGAAGTCATCGTTATAAGCATCAATGATGATAGCCAAGAGTTCATCCAAGAGGAGACCTTGATCAATGCAGTACGGTAGGTGTAAGATATGATCTGCAAAAAGGTATTCTTCCCCTTCAATAATAATTGGTGTACAAGATGTGATTTCAGCTGGATTGTTGTTGCCTTTCTTGGGAGGTCCTCTATGTCTCGATGTACTTCTCTATTTTTCTGGCTAATTTGGGTTCATTCTCAAATTCATGGACTTCATCCTCATAGTCATGTTCCCCTTCTTGATACTTGGCTGATGGGCCTTCTAGAAGGTTGGACTTGGTGTCGAGTTCCTCTAAATGTGGTCTAGCTGCCCTCATATTCAATGGTGCTAGATCAAGAGGTCGGGCTGATGGTTCTCCTGTCTTATTTATTGCCGGATAATGGGAGAAGGTTTCAAAGGTTGCTTGTGCTGATAAATATTTGTGCCTGTGGACCGTACATGTCATGTATCGTGGCATTCTTTCAGCCCTTTTTCCAGATTGTCTTCTTCGGTGTCTGACTCAGTGCTGTGTGATAGCTTTAAGAAAGATCCATGCTCTGGTTTGCCCTTGGAGTCTCACATCCTTGCCTTGGAGCTGTTGATTGTATTGACCAAGGATATCTTGGTAATACGGTGTCCTTGATGTTGTTTCATAAAGATTAAAGGTATGTTGAAAGACTTAAAATACCCTGTCGATTGGTGCCTCTTTGATGTGCTCTGAGTTGCGATACTATTCAACAAACTTTGTAGGCACCAAGGAACTAGGTGAGGTGCAGGAAACGGCTATGTAAAATAGTAAGAGGAGTGGAAAATGGCTTGAGTAAACTCCTTGTGTCTTTTAGTAGAAGCAAGACGATAGACGTACCCTAAAAGGCTCTTAGGGTTCCATGTCGAAACCCTAATTTTTCAAAGTTTATGTATTGTTCTAGTACATGAGTACTTGAGGCTTGGAATCCAATTAACCCAATCATGTCCCCCCCTTTTTTTTTCTATGTTATGTACATATACATATGTTAACAAGTTTTTTTTTTAATTAAAAACTTGTACCTTGTGTTTGTGCTTGTGCCTACATAAGGAGGCATTTGCCTTGAATAACTTGCATGAAGCAAACCCAACCTATTGGGAAAGATCTTTGAGTCGATTTAGTAGGGCCGACCTGAGTTGAGAAATGTAAAACATGCATCTGCCCTCAACAAACGACATGTAGCAGACCCAACTTATTTGAAAAACACGTAGCTAACTTAGTTGGGCATGATATCCAATGTTGAATACCACTTAAGGGTAATAATCTATGGAGCAGAATAATATTTTAGCATGCTCTTTATTTAATGCATCAAGTAGTATATTGACATGGAAAAGTACACAATTAGTTGTAAGCTTGCTAAATGGTCTAGGCACTAAAAAATTAAAATAATAATAAAAAAATCATGGCAAGTTTGTCTAGACATAAGGTATTATTGAATAAGGGCTAAGCACAAGTGTATTTGGACAAGGTTAGAAACTATCATATTGGCACTAAATATTTCAAGGAGATATTTCAAGGAGGATATCGACATATTCTACACATTTCAAAGAGGATATATCACATATTCTTTGAAATATTTCTTCACATTTCAAGGAGGATCTAGCACAATTGGACTTGGCAAACAAGAATTGCTTAGAAGCAAAGCAAAGAAGGAAATGTGGGCAAAATATCCGTAAGAACTTTGTGGTTCTTACGATAGGTCGAAACAAATGAAAACCAAGAGGGTTCATGTAAGAATTTCCGGGATCTAGGGTATGTGTAGGAACAGAAAAATGAGAAATAAATGAAGAAAAAGAAAAAAGCTTATGTTTATGTCTACGGGCAGGGAGGTTTGGATCGATTTAGGGCAAGAATTTCCAGAGGCACAGAGGAGGCGACGGATCCCGCGCTAGGATGTCCAAATTCGCATGGCCCGTGGCGCATGCGCCGCCTTTGGGCCTTTGTTCAGTGGCTCCGGGCTGCCTTGGAGGTTTTCTTCAAGTGTTGCGGTGATTTCTTCGAGCTGCAAGTACCGATTGAGTTTTGGCAAAAGGAGGCGGGGAAGAATCATGTTTTGCATGCAGTGCGACTCACCCCGCGCTGGGGCGTCTTCAAGGAATTTGGTTGAGGCCGTGCGCGGCATGGGTCGCCTGCGCCATGTTGCTGCTTATTCCGTCTGCCTATACATGTTTGATGCTAGTCTACTTCGCTACTAATATAGTTCCGATATGTCTTTTTCGGGCCATAGATCACGATAATGTGCCTTCCTCAATAATCTATTGCTACTTCTTAATGCGTTGATCGCGAATGAGTTCGCATAATGCATTCTTTACAAACCGATCTACTTCAAGGGAAGCTATAGTAGTATTGATACCGACCGATATGGCGAATATAGCTGCATTGCTACCAAGTCGACATAATCTCCCGAGATCTTTCTATTGATGTCCATGTAGGATCCGTTTTAGCTTTGTTTGGAAGTGTTTGTGACGTTGTGGAGCTTGAGCGCTGTTCTCAACCTTTGAAAACAAGATTCATAGAAGTTCCCTTCCCATGGAGCTCGTTATGTTGCTTCATTATAACGTCGCACCATTAGCAAGCCCGCCTAGGGGCGTCAATGTTTCAAGTTTAATCAATGGCCAATGGCCATTCTAAGCTTGAGGTTAAGCTTGGAATGGAGGCTATGCATTTTATTTGCATTCTTAGGCAGTGATGTTCGCAAGTGATGTTCGCAGGCATCCTCTCCCTCTCTGATGAGTATCCTTTGCTTTAACATTGATAGGTACACCAAGCATCCTGACAAGTACTTCCACAAACAAAGTGGATATGTTGATTGTGTTTGTAAATATGATGCAATTCTCGGCAAATATGATGCAAATATTTGCAAATATGATGCAAATCTATGATAGGTGTAATCTGTTAACACAGATTGAACACAGATCTCAGAGTATATTTCGTTTTGACATATTTTTGCTTCTTATAGTAGATCAATGCCGCCACACTAAGGGCAAGATTCGTGTCCTTGTCATGTAGATCCCATCAGTATTTGTAGAAATATGAGAAGCTACAAATATGAGAACTGTCACAAAGCTGTTGTGGATATTCTGTGTGCAATTGGCAGCCAGTTACATAGACTAGAATCTACTGATGTCTTTTGCAACATTAAAGCAGCATGGCAGCTCAGCTTACAAGCTCATTATCAGCTGCCCAAATCCACCTAGCTAATCAACTAAGGTGTTCATTACTTATAAGTATATTACTAAGTATATTACTGAACATCTTAAAACACTGCAGGAACTGGTAGATATTATAATAGTAGTAAATCAATCCACGCTACCACCATATATACCTATCTATACACATCGGCATTAAATCTATAATTAAAATTTTATAAGACTTGCACATTATCAATGACAACATCTCACGCTCCACTTAGAATACTCCATACTATTTTACGATTCATATTCCTTACACATAATATACTCACAAATATATTAGCATGTCTCCCAACAATTAAACATAGTTTTATGAGTCTCTATCTAGTCAAAATTACTAGATATCCTTTCTCTTTGTATTCAACTTCATTTCCTTGGGCATAACGATGACTCGTTTTGTGGGCTAAATTAGGGTATTTGCGGTGATGTTTGTGGACATTTACGATAACTACCTTTATTTATAATGACTCTAAAAGTATTAAAATAGTAAAATGTTCAATGGTTCTTGGGTTATTTATTGTGGATTTGCGCCGTATTCCATGGGAAGTCTGTTTTGGTCCATTCTTCGACCTGTTCCTAGTGGAATGTTGGGTTCATGCAGAATTTTTCACCCAAATTTACTAGAATTCCTGGACTCTATTATTCCTATTTGCTAATTTAATTTAATTAAATGACGACTCTACTCGTGGAAAAAGTTTTCCCACTTTTCGAGGTTCACTATTGGGATTTGCATCCCAACTTTCTACTAGGCCAGTTAGTTTTCTATCATAAGGTTATGGCCAGTGCTTGATCTTGGTCAACCAAGATCATTGCTCTGATACCATTGTGACGCTCCTTGCGCTATATACGGCAGTCCGCCGTATACATCGAAGGACCTTCCCCATCCAACGGCACCCGTCGTATGGGCCCTCTGTCTAACTCACGTCTGGGATCCAGACTATCGAGTAGAGGACACAGAGGTGTCATTCCGTCCCGTCCTCTAGGGGTCCCTATGTCAGCGGAAGCAACATATAAACATAAGCACTAGCAATAACATAGCAACAATAGACTACCTCGAAGGGTAGTGATAATCCATCTAACCATATCATCAAATACAACAATACAATGAATGCATCAAATAGAGGCTCCTACCCAGGGCTCAGACTCAAGGGGAGTCGACTGACGGCTGGGGGCCTCCAGATAGAACAGACGAGTTATGGCAATGACTTGGGCTGGCAATAGACAATGGCTAGGGTTGACCACTCCATCCGCCCCTCCTGTGCATACTTTGCAGATAGGCTAAATCAGGCTCTGACGTGACTGTAACCTGCCGGAGACGTAATCCCATGGTATCACCCAACGAGACTACTCCGGGTTGCATCTCCCCGGTCCGATGAGGTAGGAAGGGTTGCATCTCCCCCTCCCAGAGTGCAGTGGCTCCATGGGCGGCTAGAGGATCGTGGCGACACACGTCCATACCCGACTGCAACTCCCCAAAACAAGAGCCAAGCCGACACTTGCAACTCTTGAGAGTCAGGGCGACACCATTGACCCAGGAAGTGTCGGACCCATACCCGGCCCCCGCGAAGTGACCGACTATGAGTCTAGCCCGCTATGGGACCCCAGTAGCCGCGCTCAGCAGGGTCCTCCCTCCACTTTGCCACTGACCCCGTTGTGTGGTGCTCAGTCACTCCATAGCCTCCGTAGCCAGGTGGGCTCTATGCACAGGCCGCATATTAATGGGAACTAATGGGTCTAAACTAGGAGTATCATCTAAATAATGGCTACTAGGTCTCTACCCCCCTTCTCAATACACAAGAGGTGCAAACATAAGATCAACCAGCATCATATCAACATAATCTTGATAATAAAAGAGAATAACAACTAATCCTAATCACATACATCTAACTTATAGTTAGGGTTCATTGATTAGGGTTCATGTTCAGAACAATAGGTTCTAAAATGGCTCTACTACAATACTCGAATCTATCCGAAATACTTGCCTCTGACGCGCTATCACTAACTCCCTGGTTCTCCATCTCTGGCAACTGCTGCTGCAACCCAGGCTGTCGAAGACGGTTTTCGAGTCGGAGCTCTGATCGCGAACTGGTGGGTCTGAGGTGGTGGAGCCAAAAGTGGCTAGGGTTTAGGGTTTAGCCTTTTTATATGTTAGGGTTCACATGAGGGCCACTTGGCTCCAATAGGGCGCGTCCATTCGTGGGTCACCTATAGAGTGAAGCCACGTGGAAATGGGTCACCTTCTAAGGTTGGCCAAGTTATGTAAATAACTTGGCCATGCCCCCACACTTGGTGCATACAAGTCTACTAATGTAGATTTGTATAGTGACGTGGGCCTAGGATATACGTATTTATATCGTATATTCTAGGGGAACGTCACGTTGTCCTTGCCATTCTTGAGAATGCGCTCGACTCCCCGGGCTTGGTCTTGCTTCATCAGTCGCTGTCTCACTCGATAGTTTTCCACAAGCCATCCGTGCCTGCGCGGCTTCCTTGGGCGTTGTTCGTGGATATCAGGCCGTACGCTCATGCCTCTCCATTTCTGAAGGGGCTCCTGTGAGCCTGGGAGCAGGTCCATCCGCTATTTGCAATTGACGCCAGCAGGTGCATTCAGTTGGAGGCATCGCCTTGGTGGACCCCCCTCGGACCACGCACACCTTTGGTTCTGGCAGCCTCCGTCGATCCCCGTGTTCAGCGCATATGGGCGCAGTGTGGGGTGTTGACGGTGGCGGAGTGGTATATTGATGGGCAGCTGGCACCCTGGCAGCTTTTTCGCCACAGATTTCGGCTTCAAGAACGGGATTGTGCTATTTGGGCGCGGGTGGCTAATGCTCTGCCGCTGAAGCCTCCGCAGGCATCAAGGCGTGTGTGGAAGTGTCACCCGAAAGTAGACCCCTCAAATTTCGTGAGATCCTGTTATGGGCTTTTGGCAATTCAGGATGAGCTACCTCCTTTGGATGGTTGGAGTCTTCAGGTGCCGGGAGATGATTGGGCCTACATCTGGAGATGGGTGTGGAACCCAATCTCACCCCCCAAGATTCGGGTATTGCTGTGGCAGATTGTGCACCGCTCCCTGAGGGTGAACGCGTGGGTTCACAGGATCAACCCGCGGATCAGCGACCTGTGTCCTATGTGTGGTACCTGTGTGGAGACCCTGGAACACTGCATGTACCAACAGGGGAGTGCCACCTGGCCTAACTCGATTGGACAAATGGGACTTGCTAATTTGGGTGGAGAAATAGGGGCCCTGCCTCCATTCTTGCCCCAAATTCGAATTGGGAAGAGGAGAGGAGGAGCAGCTACCAGTTTTTGCCAGTTCTTGCCAACAGACCCAAAGTATGGAGACCTTCCATGATAATAGCTCCAGCCAAGAGACTAGTTAGTCCCTAGATAGCTTCTATCTCTGCTAACACTTCTTTGACTAGATGGAATGGCTAAATTCTCTTTCGTATGTTGTTTTGGATGATGATGGATACTTAGATGGTGTTTATATTCTTTCTTTCTGCTCCCTCCGTGTATGGGGATTAAGGGAAGGGTAGAGACCTGAAAGCCTCTTAGAACTAGAGATGCTTCATAGCTAGGCCCCTTAATACCCAATATATGCGGCCTGTGCACAAGAGCCAACCTGGCTGAGGATGTTATGATGTGGTTCAGCACCAAACAACAGACACAACTGGGGAATCGGGTGTGGAGCCTTGCTGAGCGTGGCTACTGGGGCTCCTACAGTGTGCTCGGCCTACAGTTAATCACTGTGTGTGGGCCGGGTATGGGTCTGACACCTCCTGGATCGTTGGATATGGCCATTATGGACGTCCTCGACTTTGTGTAGATTTAGGGGAATAAGTCGAGTACGGATACGGGTGTTGCAGGTGTGGCAGTATCCTCTAGCACACCCAAAGAACCGTTGTGATCTGGGAGGAGAAGCTTCTCTGACCTGCCTCATCGGACGGGGGAGATGTAACCCGGAGTAGTCTCATAGGGTGATTCCTTGGGATTGCGTCTCCGGAGGGCTACAAGCACGTCATAACATGATTCAGCCTATCTGCAAAGTGTGCACGGGAGGGACGGATCTAGTGGACTACCCTAGCCATTGTCTTATGCCAGCCAACGCGAAGTTATACCTCTGTCTGTTGTTATCTTGAGGTCGGGCTGTCAGTTGACCCCTTGGAGTCTGAGCCTTGGGTAGCGCCTTGTTATGATATATTGCTCATGAAATTGATGGATGTACTTTCCTTTCGTTGATGATGATGGATGGGCCACCCTTCGTGGTGGTACTTCTATATAAGAAGAGAACCATAGCATTAATTAAGGAAGGTTAGGTGGCAAAGAGGTAAGTTGGCATGTTATAAGGAAGAGTAGGTGGCAAGAGATGAGATGTCATATTAATTAAGGAAGGCTAGGTGGCAAGAGATAAGATATCATATTAATTAAGGAAGATTAGTGGCAAAAGGACGAGTAATTAGGGGGGTTGTTCTCATAATAAGACATAATGAACGTAATAGGTATCAAGAGTAAATGAGATGGCAATTTTAATTGAATTGATTTTAGCGTCAACAAAGACCAATCAGCTTATTGGACCCAAGAAAAGAGCGTAATAGACTTATTACTATCCGGATTAAAAAACCCCAACATCGAAGAGTTTTTGAGGGAAAAACCGTGGCAGTAATAAGGATGTTGGCAAATTGTACAAATATACATCATGAGACATATGTACATGTCAAGTGAATGTTCGAGGATCGCTGAGCCCGCATACCTATGACCTCCTGAAGGTATGATCCCAACATCCGTATCGAAGCCGTGTTCAATAGTGCATGCAACGGCTGGTCGGGCCTGATTAACTCAACATAATGCCGTTGCAGAGTGTGGCACTAATCTTCAACGGCTTTCCCTTGGCAGCACTAACAAATCCTGTCCTGGCGTGACTCCCCAATCCATCTGCCTATCTCGATTCAGAGATAGTGTGCACCTGTGCAAATTGAGGCAATGAGTATGCCTTTCTTTATAGGCAGATGGGTATGCAGGTAGCGTTGCAGACCCTATTCCAATGTGGGATTTATGTGGTGCTTACAAGGTGATGTCTTGACCTGTTCAAGGGTGCTGGCATCCCAAAGCTTGCCAAGGAAGCAAGCATCAAGGTACTACCTCAAGCTATGGCTATCTGCTTCTATTTCCATCTATATACACTTGTCCTCTTGCACATTCCACATGACCAACCACTAATCTTTTCTTTCCCTCCAGCACACCTTGAGGCACTGTATCCTCTATGGTATAGTATAAGCCAAGTTGGGGAGATGAGCATTGCCCATATTGATCGCCTTCTAAAAGTAGACGATGTGATGATTAAGGGCTGCCCTCTGAAGAGGCAAGAAATCTGTCTTTTGCAATAGAACTTGATATGGGACCGTGGGCTTCACTCCCAGTGCCCATGTCAAGAAGGCTTTCTGCACGTGCTCCAAGTCATTCTGGACGGGAAGGGATACTACCGGGCCCTAGACTTCGATCCCATATAGAAGGATGGGCTCCAATCATAGAGCTCTATGCTGTGGCTGTTGTTTTGCATTGCCTACAGTGCCTTCCAGCCCGTGTTGCTCTTAACCAGATAGAAGTAGGTGGGTGTCACTTCCATACTCTGCCCTTGGTAATTGGTGGAGAGAGGCCTTGGCTGATGTGAGGATGACATGAGGACACCTTAGTCTTGGCCAGATTGACGCTCATGTCAGTGGCTTGGCAAAATATGTCCAAGGCATCGAGATGGCACTGCATGTCCTCCTGGGTGTAGGTTAGGAGGTCCACATTGTCAGCATATATTAGCTGCCTGGTGGTCTGGTGCAAAAGTTGAGCTCCATTGCCCCTATTGTCAGCTATCTAACTGATCAATGTAGAGTTCAAACAGTGTTGGAGAGAAAGGATATTCCTGGTGGATTTTGATACTACTGTCGAATGGTTGGTCTGCCAGCTGCAATTGGCCTGAGCATGTTTAAGGTGTCAAAAAAATAAAAAACAATGGCAAGACCTTAATTAATGAAAGAATCTAAGAGTTTCTATGTAAAGGATGAGGAGAGAGAATGAAATAGAATTGAATTGAAGCAAGAAGGAAGAATCAAGGCACGATTATAGGGAGAGCACTAGAAATTAGAAGAAGCAGTTCTAGGTGGGTTTGCTTGCCTTGACAAGTTGTGGAATTTCTTACTTGCCTTGGTATCTGATAATTTTTGGAATGTGGGTTTTGTTCTTCAATTCGATTGATTTCTACTAGGAGAAATAAGTGCCCTTGATTGATTGTTGGATGCTTCATGCTTCCTTGATTTCATATTGCTTGTGTGCTAATACTTTGAGGTTGAAACATGTCAAGCCTAGCGCAGAGGATAGATAGTCGACGTGATTGAATATACTAGAGGGGTTGTGCAAATCAAAGGATGGATCTTAGCTCAATTGGCCCGTATCGTTCCCTCCTGGTAGAATTTAGAGATATCCAATTCTCACATTCCTGTCCCATTTACCATAACCATTGCCACTTTAGCCATTGTCATTCTGGATTATGCATTATTATATTGATGATTTTTTCTATACCAGGTCCATGTTCCAGTCCTTGTTTAGATTAAATCCATCTAGTATTGTTGCTTTCCTCTTGACTTATAAGTTGTTTCTCTATTCGTCTCATTCCTCATCTTGACTTATAAGTTGCTTTCCTAGTCGTGTAATTTCTTCTATATAGCACATGACAATATTGGGTCCATAATAATCCTCCTTCTATTTCCAATTATTAGATAATTCTATGCAACCTAGTTGTCAAGGGCCCTAATGACCTCGCTTAATCCTTTAAGCTTGAGTCAATATAGTCCTTGGCCTAAGTTTGTTCTCTAAATATACCATGCTGAGTATTGGATTTAGTAATTTAGAGAGGGTGGATATTCAGAATGATAGTACTATTGCTTGATGGATTACATGATACTTCTTGTTGGATGTGATATGGAATTGCATGATGCTAGGATGTTATGTGGTTTTAATTGCACTAGCATTCTTGCATTGAATGGCCCATTTTCAGAGGGGTGGGGATGGCCATGAGACTCCATGCTTGCTGAGGAGTTGACTGGTGGGTAAGGACTAGGGATGGGCCCCGTGGATATTGCATGTACGTATAGAGGAACTTGAGGTTGACCTCCTTGGGGTTGCATCCCAAGGAGTAGGGCTGGCCCCTTGGTCAACAACAACAACAGCAGCTGCAGCAGCAGCAGCAGCCGCAGCAGCAACAACAACAACAACAACAACAACAACAACAACAACAACTAGTAGTAGAAGAGCCAGCATGGGGCAAAGCTAGGGTGTGAAGAGACGAGGAGGTTGGAAGCGGTTGTTAGTTTGTGTACGTGTTAGAGTAATGAGCAAGTCCCTAAGCTTGTCGATGGGAAAAATACACTATTGACACTCACAAATAGAGGAATCTAATAGAATTAGTTTGAAGGGCATAAAGTTACCATGTGATTTTTTGGACCATATATGGAAGCAACCTCTTTTCTTTCTGCAATCTAAATCTGATTCGTTTCTGGACCTTGAGGAACAAAGTTTTTCCATTTTGAATTTGGTGATCTTTATTGAAGGATTTTTGCAGGTCTAGCAAATTTGCATTCAATGTTCCAATTCAATGACTAAGTGATTAGCAATTAACATGTCTAGCAACCCTTGAAATATGAAGACATTGCCTCTGTCGGAGGAAGGAAGATCTGCAGGTTTGAAGAAGCTTTTTTGGGGAGATTGAAGTAGGTCAAAATTGAAGTAGGGCATAGAGCACTTCAAGCAGCTGCAAATTTGAAGTAGGTTGAATTTGAATTGCTAACTTGAAGCAGTTGCAAATTTCTTAGATCATTACTTAGCTGTGAATTTCTCAGATGTGAATTTGAATCAGCTACGAATTTGAAGCAAGTCAGATTTGAATTGCTAATCACTTAGTTTGCATTTTATAACTTTCATTTCGGAGTGTCGACATTTTACCTAGTGGAAAACTGTGAATATAAGACACATCTTATGTTGATATTACATATATGTTAAAGTAATGGAAAACTGATTTTTTTAAGAAACGTCCTACGTATGATATGAAACCCAAAAGGATGTCTTATAAAGACATGTCCATCATAAAATTAGATTGTTGTGAGAAAATGGCTTAATACCCTGATGTAGCATTCATCGAAATATTTAATGTTGTTCTTATGCATTGAAGTTGTCATACCGCTTAAAGTGTTTGTCCGTGTTTAACACTTGTCCAAGACGTGAGGGTCATTCCCATTATCTCCTTTTTTGAGGTGGGGAGAAGGGGGGGTATTCACCTAGATAGACAAATACCTGCCCTATTGTTCTAAACATCTACTCAATTTTTAAGAGTCAAATACCCCTACGCTGAAGTATTTTGACTAGAGACGATGACGATAAGATAAACAACACATTCGGCTAGAACATCCTACAATGGCATGCCTAACTGACACCTTATCTCTAATTCCACCAAGGGATGTTGGCAGTAAGGAAAACACTCGCTTCATAACATAGAACATTGTTCAATGCTCTTGAAGAACTGCCAAACTCTGCATACATCCCCTTCCCCCTCCCTCCCCTCCCCTCCCTCCCCCCCCTTCCCACCCCTCGCCTTTTTGGAAGTGGCAATTGGCGAATTTATATCACACGATATACCTTGTGGTATTATGAAAACAAGATGTTATGGAGGCTTAATTATTTGGCACAAGCAGTCTCGGACCATAATCCTCAAATTCTTGAAAATCGTGAACTTACTCATAGTCGACAAAAGAGAAAAACGGTATTTAAATTGAATACTAGATGGTTGCCTAATGAGGAGTTTGAAGCAGGATGTCGAGGCTTGGCAAAAGGCTTCATCTCAACAACATGGTATCTTAAGAATTGTTGAGGCTTTGGCAAATGTCAAGATTTTTGCGAAAAGGTGGGGAGCGCAACGAGTTCGTGAAGAAAAAGAGACATTAAGTAAGTTATATGCTGAATTAGAGGAGCTTAAGAAAGTGGGTACGGACTCTTTTAGATTGCAACATGTTATTGATGCTATTCGTGGTCTTGAAGTGGCCCAAATTCAATCAAAGACGAAGTTAAATCTGGATTAACCCGGCCGAAAAGATGGAGATCGTTGTAATAAGTCGTTTTTTAGAGCTTCAAAGCGAAAAAGGTATGCCGCTACTATGCACTCTTTATCTCCGCGGATGGGAGGGTAATGACAGAGCCAAATGAGATTAAGCAGTCCCTTACTCAATATTTTGAAACTTTTTTTAAGGTCAAACACTTGCCTCATGAAGATGTAATGCAGGATATTGTGCTTTCTAAGGTTCATGCAATTCTTTCACAAGAGGAATCTCAATTGATAGAGGCCCCACTGTCCATGTCTGAATTGCGAGCAGCAACATTTGAGTTGGCTTCAGATAAATGTCCAGGTATGGATGGTATCCCTGTAGAATTTTTTAAAAGGTATTGGGAATGGACGTCAGTGAGCATTATGGAGGCATACAAAGATTTGTGTACTTCACATCAATTTGATAGGATTTTGAATACGGGTTTGATTTCTCTTATTCCTAAAGTGAAAGACCCTGTGAGCATTCATGATTGGCGCCCAATAACTCTTCTATCTACTATCTATAAAATTATTGCAAAAGCCTATGCAGAAAGACTCAAACAGGTTTTGGGATTGAGAATAGATGCGACTCAGTTAGGCTTTCTTCCAGGTCGGCAAATTTTTCATAATATAGTGGCAGCATATGAAGGAGTTCACTGGGCCCAAATGTTCAGGTCAAAATCTTCTATATTTAAAATTGGATTTTGCTAAAGCTTATGATAGTGTGAAGTGGACTTTCTTGGATGCTATGCTTTTGAAATTGGGATTTGGGTTTGGTTTCCGATCTATGATGCATAAAATGTTGATTTCTACTAAGGGGGTAGTACTGTATCATGGAGAACCATTGGTGCTTTTTCCAATTGAACGTGGAATAAGGCAAGGTTGCCCTTTAGCTCCTTTTTTGTTTACTATAGTGGCAGAAGGACTTTCGCAACTATTGCATGAGGCTGAAAAGGATGGTTTGGTAAAGGGATTATTATTGGTGGAAGGTGAACAGGTTTTGGTTAATCAGTTTGCAGACGATACCTTCTTGCTAGTGGATGGTGAAGAGAATAATGTGCAGATAATCAAAAAGATTTTGGATATATTTTCAATTGTATCTGGTTGTCTCTTTAATTGGGCTAAGTGTAGTGCCTTATGGGTGGGAAAGGAAGCAGTTCCGAATTTTTTATATGAGTATGCCTGGAAGGTTGTTTTACCATCTGCAAAGACAAAGCTTCTAGGAGTCCCCTTTCGTCTAGATATTGACATGAATGAAGCATGGGATGAAATTATCTTAAATTTACAAAGGCAACTGATTTGGTGGAGAGGTTCAAAGTTATCCTTGGCAGGTAGAATTCAAGTAGCTAAGTCAGTATTGAACAATACGCATATTTATTTGGTTTCGGTTCTATTGGCTCAAGCTTCTAAGTTTGCAGAGATAAAAAAGATTGTAAGAGATTTTGTATGGTGTACCGATCAATGAGGCACTGTGAAGGTGGCGTGGAAGAAATGTATGTTGTTTAAACAACAAGGAGGACTTGGTATATTGGATCTTTCTTTACATGGTAAGGTCTTAGCTTCTAAGCTATTGTTCAGTTTGTTGAAAGATGATTGTGCATCACCAGGTATGAAGTTACTTAAACAATCAGTAAAGAAGTGTATGGTTTTTCATAAGCGAGGTGTGAGAATTGAGATCCCTTGGGCATTGTTATATCCATTGAAAGCTTATTCACATGCCTCTCCAGTACTGAAAGGCTTGCTTCGGGCCTGGAAGGTAGTCCAGCAGGTGATTACATTTGATTGGGAAGCTTGTCTCCAGGCATCTTCCCCCTTTCTGTGGTTGCCTTTGTATACTCATGGACAACTACACCCAGTTGTAGAATTTATGCATGTGCATTCCCAAGCGAGGTGGAGGAGAGCAGGTATTATTTCTATTGAACAGTGGTATTTTGGTATTGACATTCTTCCTTGGCAATGGTTTCAGGAGACATATGGGTTGTTGGATAAAGATATCAATATATGGGCTTATGTAGCAAGTGCTCTTCCTCTAATTAAGAAGGTGGGTAACAAGAGATGCTGGAACTTTGTTCAAGGTATTAAAGAAGGCAAGAAGCTAGTAAGTTCATGCTACAGATTGCTTCTAAATATAATCCTCCAAAGGTAAATGTTCTACTTTGGCAGGTGATTCATCGCTCTTTGAGAGTTAATCAGATGGTTCATCGCTTTAAGCCGGGAGTAAGCCCACTGTGCCCAATGTATGAGCGGAGCATTGAAACATTGGAGCACTATTTATATTTGTGTGCAGAGCTGAGTAGTCTTAGATCCTGGCTGCATTCTCTTTTTGGAGTATCTTTGGATAGTCAACACTTACTTTTGGGTATTTATCCAAATCAATGGACTGCTTCTAAAAGGATTGCATTTCACATGGCAAAGTCTTGGTTAATATGGAGTGTATGGAATCGAAGGCGAAGAAAGGTCTTTTATGATAAGCGTATTTCTTCTCAGGTGGTGCTTCAAGAAATTCGTAAGAAGTTGTATAATTGCTTTCAGATCTCCAATTGGCCTGATCGTATTAAAATTCCAATATGGAGTGATCATCTAAAAGTGATTGATGCTTCAGGGACATTTCTTACTTCTGGAAGTACTTTGTAATATTTTGAGTGTATAATATGAAGTAAAACACGTTCTTCAAAAAAAAAAAAAAAAAAAAAAGATGTTGCGCATGAGGGGTTGCTCTTTGGTGGCGCAAAAGTGCATTTTCATGGTTTCAGTTTCATCATTTCGTGTCAGATCCTTTTTGTGTGAACACAGGGTGTCATTTTCTTAGGCCAAGAGTCTTGTTTACAAAGCTATGCAGATCAATTTATAGAATTGAGGGAGAAAAGAATAATACTTCAAACTGATTTACATAAATGATACTGTGCAATGAATAACTCTATGAGTTATCGGTACTTGAGATATAGAACATGCACAGTGAACAAAGTGTTGCATTATGATTTAAGATACGTAAAGGCAGGTTAAGACAAATTAAGGCGCTGATGTTTTATCAGTTTTTATGCAACATTCTTAAATTTCACCTCACATTCTTGAATTTTACATCACAATGACAACCCTATTGGCTATTTGGTTGGTATTGTTAGCATATGTCGGATTATCTTCCCTAAATTTATCAAACAAACATGGCACAAAGTGAATAAGCAAAATTGTGAGACACACATGAAAAGCACTAAATTTCTTTAGCCCCACAAGGACTCGGAAGGGGGGCGGAAGAGCTTCTGGCAAGGGCGGAAGAAGAGGAACAGAAGAGCTATGGAGTGCCGCATACCTAGCTCGACCAGTTAGACGGTTTCAGAACGACCGCCCATGAACAGGGACTACCGATAGTTTACAGCCTACAGCCAGTTTGGAGCAATTTTTGACATATTCTGGGCATATACTAGCATATACCAAGAATATGCAAAAAACCCACAAAAGCAAGGAATTAACCCTCTAGGGGCAACCCAAAATTTGTGAAAAATTTAAGGGAAAATTGCCAAAATACCATTAAAGTTTGCCAAAATTACGAAAATGCCACTAAACCCAGTGGTATTTTGGGAAAAGTGGCAATGACGTTTTTTTAATGATCTGAATGCAAATATGCCCTTCAGATGAATTGTAGATTAAGCTGAGATCTTTCCAAGAAGGATAAGATCGTCTTGATTGGATATGAAAATTTCAAGTTATAAGCTTTTGAGTTCTTCAGGATTTGAGAAATGAAAAATCTCATAGAGATTGTGGTCTTAAAATTGAATGATCTTATGCTTGTTAAAAAGATCTCAACTTAATCTACAATTCATCTGAAGGGCACATTTGCATTCAGATCATTGGAAAAATGTTATTGCCAATTTTCCCAAAATACCACTGGGTTTAGTGGCATTTTGGTAATTTTGGCACTTTAATGGTATTTTGGTAATTTTCCCAAAATTTAAATACTATCTAGGTATCTTTGACGTGCAATTTGTTAAGATACACCACGGCGAGAAAATCCCAAATCCGAAATGCGACATCAGCGTTTGAACACCGTCGAATCCTGATGTGTGCTGCTTCGAGGACATATTTGAAATTACGTAAAACCTAGAAAGCTCGCAACAGTTTGAGACTATGGAGCTGTCGTTTCTATGCAAAGCCGATGAGCATGGTAAGCAGTGTCCATGTGGTTGCTTGATTCCTGTATAATTAGTTTGATGCACCGTTAACTTGTTTCGTTGGACAGTCGTTGAAGATTTTGCGAAGGTAGCAGGCAGGGTTATATCTAAAGGTGAAAGACCTCTTAGAGGTTATGTTAATGCCGCAAAACAGCTCAAACTGTCTACTGAAGAAGTAGAACATGCTGTTCTTCTGTTGTCTAGCATTTTCATTAGAGCAGCTCGTTCCAATATGTCAGCTACCCAGATGCTTGATTACTTGACTGAATTGGGTTACCAAGATCCTGCAAGGAATTCGTTGTCTATGTATTTCAATAAAAAGTCCAAGGAGATTAGAGATGTTGTTGCACTCAGAAACTTAAGCCTGCCTCGATTTGTCTCACTTCACTGGCGGCTCGATCTACAGGTTTTCTTCTTCTATTATGTGATTTATTCTAGCTGGGTTTTGGCCATTCCAACGACTTACATTTTTTTTTACTTGCAGGTTGCAAGCAGGAGCTTAAGAAATCAAGCTCATCCTTCATTTGTCATAAAATTATCTACAAGATTTGATGAAGTAATGGATGCCAAAGGCCACAAAACAGAGGCTGATAGTCATTATTTTGAAGTAGATTATGCAACCTTAAAAGCAATATGTGATCAGTTAGACCATGCTCTTGCAGAAAGCAGGAGTGCTCATGCAAGGCGGTTAGTTCTATCCAAATAGTCATGTATAATGTCCAAGGCTATCCCATATGCTTATTGCTTCAAAGGATGAAGTTCCAACTAGATCCTGGGAATAGGAGGTTATTGCCGAATCAATTTGAGTTTTTGTTTATAAGAACTGACAGGCTGGTCCGTCTTTCTTATTAGTATTCAAAACCTTCTATTGCACATTGACATGAGTTTGTTTCAGCCTTCTACAGTTCACCTGATGTAGTACGTGTAGTAGGGTGTTAAACTAAGTTTTTTTGATTTGTCAATCCATGACAAACCTGATGGTCCATCTTTCTTACAGTGAGACATCTAGTATTCAAAACCTTCTATTGCACATTGACATGAGTTTGTCTCAGCCTTCTACAGTTCACCTGATGTAGTACGTGTAGTAGGGTGTCAAACTAAGTTTTTTTGATTTGTCAATTCATGACAAACCTACTTTGTATTAAATGAGGGTGCCTAAAAGTGGTTTATCAAAATCTGCATTATGATATGGATACCAGTTTGATCAGCATTTTGATATATGCTTCAAAACTTGTAAAGTATATGCTATCTGATCCCGTGATAAGAAAGTGAAGATGTTCTAAAAAGCTGACAGGACCAAGATCAATGAAATTTTATCCAGGAAGAGACTATATGTTTGGTAAGAATTATCAGAAATGGTTTATGGGTGGAGCAAATATGCCAGGTTATATTTGTATAACCATGACGTTTCATTCAGTCAAAACACGTTGATTGATTATCTTATGGTTTGAAAGTAGTACAGTTGATACGGAGTTATGGCTTTCACATCATAATGATTGAATTGAAAGGTGTTTTATAACATCAAATGCTGGTTGCTCTGTTAAGGACACATAAAAAGCATTAAATGACTGGAAACAGCTAAGGTAGGGTCTTCTGTTGTGAAATAACTATGGCACTTTAAAGAGGTTGAAGCACTGCAGTATGCACGATGATTAAACAGGTTGCACACTGCGGTACTTATGGACACATAGGAGTTTTGAAAAATTGTTCCTCAGTTGTAATGTATAGTCGTCTACTTGGCAGGTAGAAAGAAAGTTCAGAACGTACAATTCTGTGATTTACCATCATCTTCATAACTGTGATTGTATATTCGAGATCTTAACTTTCTATACGAAATTGTGATGTCTTCTTGCTGTTTATAGAAGCTTGATAGCATCTTTGCGAGGAGGACCTTGGAGGGGTAATCATTGAGAGGGCAGATATCCCTTTCATCTTCTCTCTAAGCAGTCTTATTAGTTTGGATCTGAACAGTATCAAACCTTGCTATGGTCTGGCTTTAATCCAATCAATTGTGTGGAAATGTTCCTGCATCAATCACTGGTCTGCAAAATTTCACGACTCTGCATTTGTGAAAAAAAATGTCTTCTGCCAACCGGTACTTTTTGCAAGACATGAAATCTTTGCAGCACATCTATCTCTTCAGAAACAACTTCAGTGGAGCCCTTTCAAAATCAATTTTACAAGATTGTTCAGGTTTATCTTGGGTTCACTAACTTGTCTGGGACAATTTCTGATGGCTATGGCAAAAGTGACTGCTTGAAGGGGCTTCTTTTAGCCATAACAGGCTAAGTGGCATACTGCCATCTTGACGATTCTTCAATCTTCCAATAAGGAGATAAGACAGTCATTGCCTTTAACGCAGGGAGTGGCACAGAATTCAGTTATTCCATGGGATACCATGGCACTGAATTGAAACCAGGTTCCTACATTATTACTCTGTATTTTATGGAGACATTATTTCTCAAGGGAAGGAGGCTTTTTGATATTTATGTGCAATGGGTTGTCATCAAAGAAAGCTTTGATGTTTTTTCTGAAGCTGGAGGTATGTGTAGGCCTTACTCGTTCTCGACAAAGGCAGCAGTGAAGTCCGGAACAATTGTGTAGGATGTAGAGATGATTCAACTGAGGTCAATTGAATTTGCTATGAAGCAGGACCAATGATTTCAGGCATTTCTGTAGTCCTCATAGAAAATAAGTAGATTATTGATATAACAATAGGAGGTGTAGCTGTTGTATTGGTAATAAGTTTAGGAGGGTTTTGCTTGTGCAGACATTTTTGTAAGGACCAAACATCTCATACCTTTCCTGTACCACCACAAGACTATGGATTTCCTACCACCACAAGACTATGGATTTCCTACTTCAGGGGCAGGTTATGACTATCGAGAGCTTTACCATAAATATGTCAACGTCCCATTACCATGTAATCGCATATAATGGCATGCCATTATTTGCTCATTTTTAATGTTCATTGAATTGAATTATTTGCTCATTTTTAATGTTCATTGAATTGAATTAAATTAAGTTTTATCATCCACAGTGACCAAGGGACTTATGGGACTCAAAACAAAAAAAGATTAAGAACAGAGTCTGTATTATTTGTACATGTTGGTGTAGTGAGAGAGACAATTGAGCTCACATGTCTAGCACCTCATAGATATATGATGTTAGTGCCATTACTGAAGGCGTACACAATATCACATGTAGTGGATGATTAAGTGTAACCAACCTGGTATATCTGCTCGAATATGTGCAAATGTTGGGCAATTCTGAAGGGTGTGACACTCATCTTCAATAACTCTTATTTGGTAATATTGGCAAATCCTATTTTCTCGCTGTTGTCAGGCTCATCTGCCATTTTAATGTTGCCATGAGCAATGTGCCTCATGTTTTAACCTTGCTCAATGTTGACACACTTAGCCATTTTAATAATTGACAATATGAGGCCCTGGGTGTTTCATTTCTTATCTCTTGCTTATCTTGTTCCTTCTTCCTCCTCCACGCCTTGCAGCTCCAACGACGACCCCAATCCTGCTCCAATGGTACTAAGACGGAGAGCATTGGGACTCTCAAGTCCCCTTTGACCTCCTACAACCCTTTCTCCTCATCGCCAACATGCAGAGCCATCCTGACTATGCGGGCTTCCTTGAGTTTTATACTCAAGTGATGCTTCCTCTTTGCATTCCTTTGGGGGATCCGCCCCAGCTCTACCTAGAGAGAGCTATAGCGAGGGAGATGTTGGGAGGGGACACTCATGCATATGATGTTCTTAAGGGCAAGCTTAGATGGGGCCGCAATCCACCAGTGGTGACACATGAAGGCCAGCAGTACCTTGAAGTGGCCTTCGCACTGGCCATTCTTATGGACCAGTATGTGGAGGATGACACTCTGCCGGCAGAGAAGGGCAAGGTACCTGAGTCCTCGGATGAGGAAGACCATGAGTACATCCGCGAGGATGACTTTGTCCGGTGGAAGCAATTGACAGAACAGATGCCGCCACACCGAGATCAGGGAGCACGGCTGACTAGGTTGGACGCCCTCCCAGTCATTTATCACCAGGGGTAGGAATACCTCCTATTGGAGGATATCATGTGGACGTACCATGTAGTGGCTGGCTTGAAGGGCCGAACTAAAGCACAAGTGCGTTATGAGCTCGCTGAGTATTGCATGGATGACTTTATTGACTTTACGCCAGTTGAGATCCCTACAGAGGTACAACAGCTGCTCCAATTTCACCAAGAAACCATCGAACCGGCTGACACGCTCCTCCGGCTCAGGGATCTTATGCTTCAAGATCCCCCATCTCAGCCTCCTCAGGAAACTTTTATGGCCATGGGACCTCACGTCCCAAATATCAATATGGTCGATGTTCCTTCCGAGTCGGATGAAGAAGGGAAAGATCATTCTCTACCATAATCCCAGTCATCTGAAGGAGGAAAAGCAAGAGCTTGAGGAAGAAGAGGTCACCATGGACCTCGACAAGGAAGCCGCTACCTCGGTCACACCAGAGGTCAAAGCGTTGGGGAACCACCTCACACGGTTTTTCCTATCAGCCTTCTGGCAGGAATAGGTCCTTTTTGTGCCACGAGACCTGGCCCCAGAGGCCGAAGCAACGTGGTGGAACCTCCGTGCCTTGTCCACCCTGGCCGGCTATAAGAAGCTTCCTTATCGCACTTTCACTTATGTGCTTGTGCGCCGGGACTTCGCTCTTACGGCCTTGGGACAGGACATAGCACCGTGGATGAGCATGAAGCTCCTAGTGGCGGCCCCTTTGGCCACTGCTTATCCACCAGAGGTTGCTTCTCTTGCAGCCACCACAGTTGATCCAGGGGTTACATTACCGCGCCATCGGCAGCCGCCACCACCTCCTACACCAATGGATCAAGCTGCAGGGCCTAGCTCCTAAATATATGTGGAATTACTAAGTATGGCCTTTGGCCACTACGATATATGTATTATTGCATCAAAAATTTTGATGCCCTTTTTAATACAAGAATTTGTTTTTTCTATATTCCTTGTCTCTCTTTCTTAAGGACTTTGAAGTATAAGGGATGACTTATGAATTGTATATCTATTATCGGGTTGTTGCAGGATTGGAAGTGCCATATGATGCATAAAAAGGATGGGAAATTGTCACGATTCTTCGCGACAACGCTTTCCAAAACCTGCAACTCAAGCTCCGTCGAAGTTGGTCATACTGGGACTGCACCAAAGAGGAAGCGTTCATGGATGCCGATGAAACTGTTCCCATGTTGAAGAGTTCCTATGACTCCAGGGGTGTTGTAATGTTCTTTTCCATTTCACTTATGTTTTTATAGATGTTTTCAATTTATTTCTCTAATTTTTACTAGGTAGTCAATTACATACTTAAGTTTTGTGGGAGAGGGGAACAAGTGACTGTTCTTAATTGTTGATATGGAGGTCATTTAGTCAATCATATTAATCTACATTAGTGTCTCTCCCTTGATGTGGTTAATATGCTCATCCTGGTATAAGTCCTTATCTCTCTGCGGTTGAGGACATTTGAAAGACTTTCCACATCATTATCGCAAAGCCAAACCATGTTACTAGGGTGTCTCTTCTATGATTGCTTCAAAACAGTGAGGCAGTAGGAAGATGCCTCTCAAACAGTGTTTTTGCAAATTATTATTTCCTCTTGTTTCGTTAGAGTATATGCGATCTTCTATTCCTTCTACATTTGCATGGTGATGTGCTGTCTAGCATCTTTTCATTAATTGGTATGTAGAATTGGAAAGGGGCAAAATACTAATAGACAAAGCAATACTTAAGCATTAAAAATCCAACATCCATGTGAAATGACTCTTGGACATTCTTAATGTGTTCTCTAACCAGTCCAGCCTATATCTATATTTTACCCTCATGATTTCACCTCTTTGGTTCTTTTGTATATCAGGGAGACTCAATCATGTTGCTAATAGGACCTAAAGAAATAAAAGCTGTCATGTTATTGGCTGCAATTCCTAATGTTTTGCCCTATACATTGCCACCTCTGCTCAATGCCATTGAAATTTATTTAGTTGGATATCATACAACGTTGTCATCATCATCACCCTCGGTGTCTCCCTCACCATCTCCAATCCCATCATTATCTTCATCAGCATTAGTCTCCTCCCCATCCATATCCCTACCCCCATCTCCATCCTCATCTTCACTTTTATCCCCAACATTGCCAGCCTCACCTATCAAGTCTGCATCTACACACCACTCACCAAGGATAAGAAGATCTGGTGGCACACTAGATAAGGAAGGAAAAAAGGGGAAGCGCAACTTGTGGACATCAACGATAGTAGCAAGAGTGATGCACAAAATTGAGAGAAGATCATCAATCAGGAGGAACCTTAGTGATATATGAACCCCAACAGCAACAGGAAGAAGAAGTTCCTGAGGAAAAATATGATGCCGCACCACCATTTCCAGTATGCCCCAAGACCAAGAAGTCTGATAAAAAGTATAAGATTGGTGAAAGACCTTCCAAGCTCAAGCATGATATTGATTTTGAGAGAAAAAGGAAAGTATGCAAGGAGTACATGCGCTGGAGGAAGAGGCACAATCATTGGTATCTAACTTAGACAAGGACAAAGTTTGTTCAGGGACCAAGGTAGAATGTTAAACCTTCACATCCTAAACCGGAATCACTAAAAAGTGTGCGCCACTCCAAGCATGCCAGAGTCTTCCGGGAGATCAGACACTTTCAACAGTATACAAATTTATTGATAAGGCAGGCCCCTTTTGAAGGATTGGTTCGGGAGATAGTACAAGATTTTAAAACTAAACTTAGGGTTATTCTAACCATGCTACGATGTTGCCAAGAAGCTGTGGAAGCCGAATTAATACAACAAGAAACTTATCGCGGCGGCCAAGGCCGCCGCGAACGTTTCGCTTCCCCAACACGTCTATACATGCTAGAACATGCAGAATTTGAACCTGCATTTTTTTGTCTTGTGTTCAGTGCCCGCACGATAGAAGAATATTGACCATAACGACTCGTTACGAAATATGTCTTGTATTAAATCAAAAGAATCTAAGTTCAGAACAAAAAATTAATACCAACTTCATTATTACTGATAGTCACAATTCTATAAGGGCCTAAAACGAACTCTTTTCATCTGTTTGGCCTGTCATCTGCAGGTGTCTATGCAAAAGATGAAGATGACTTAATCCATATGCCAGGCTCCAAGATGAAGATGACTTAATCCATATGCCAGGCTCCAAGATTTGGGGTTGCCTGGATGATAATCCTAAGAACAAAAGAAGCGCTTAAAAAAGAATCTCCCAGCATACGTGCCAATAAATCCAACGGCTGTTTCATGTACACGTCATGTAGAATGCTTTGTTATAATACCATACGTACAAACTAATTTCCAACCATTAAGATATTGTCGCCACGGTTCAGATGCTACAGCCGTAAACCAGCTCATATTATACGTTCCGTATAGGCATCAAATACATCATTTAAATACAAAGTGTATTAATCCAACGGCCGAGATTAAACCCAAGGAAATAGGAGAGAGAATTTGGACCCTTGTCGAAATGGAAGGCAACAATAATTAGGGCTTATAAAAAAATTGTTGTATGCCATGCATGCCATTGTTTGCTGATTTACTTTCAAAGTTGTTCTAACATGAAACTTAATGGGGAAACCATGGACAATAGTTAGCCATTTATGCCCTTTGACCTTGTAATAAACACACTCATCAGAAATGACAACTCAACTAGTCCCATCAATCGGACTAACTGAGGGAAACCGGCAAAGCAGGTCACAATAAACACAACACAAATCTAGGCAACCGGACGACGCAGTAAATAAAGGACCCGAGCCAGGGGCATACAGGCCGAGCCTAAAACGCGAAGCTTTTCCTAGAGACGAAGAATCTTCCGAGCCAGTGCCGAACTTGCTGGTTTGGGCCGGAGCTGGCGGCTTGGTTCCGGACCGGATCGGCTTTGCGCGCACGGCATTGAAGGGCGTAGCTCTCCTTTGATCTTCATCGCCGTTTTTCACTGTTGGGTTCTGTTTTTTTCTTCTTTGGCATCAGAGCTTGCCCTCTTCTGCAATGAGGTTTGATTTGGCCTCTCTGTCTTGCTTTTTCCTTCGTATTTTGGCCCATCTGCTTGTATCTGTTCAATGAGATCATTTCCTCCCTTTTTCTTGTAGTCTGTACCCCTCTATTTGAAGATTCCAAGCTTCTCATAGTCTAAAATGGGTTTGTTAAGCTCCGTCATGAATGCTTTCGTTACTTAGATTATGTTTGGAATGATTTGGGTTTTTGAGGGAATGGCTAGTTCTTAAGGCTTCGAAAGGTTAATGTTCCACGTGATAAGTTTGAATGTAACATGACATTTGATTGGTTTGCGGCCTGTGCTTGTAGTATTGAGGAATTATACGAAGATGTACTAACATTAATATGGTCCTGACAGAACGGATAAGGCGACCATCTGTTCCTTGCTTATTGCCGCCCAGCTCCCGAACGAAATATACAACACAGACCCTGCTTCCTGCCTATCCAGCCATTCTTCGCACATTTTTTCCACATCATTCTGCATTCCGATTCCGTTTTCATGAGATTTGCCACCAAAATACTCTGTGCTTAAAAGCGGCCCTATGGGGAAGATCTTGTCTGATAAACATTTTGTAGCAGGGATTTTGTACTTAATAGCATCCAACACTCTGCCTTCCAGCACAGAAAATGTATTCAAGAGGATCCCGTCTGCGTGTATGAGCTCCTGATCCCAGGAACGCTTCACAGGGTAAAAGGGGTGGGATGGATTGGTGAGAAAAGAAGGCAACTCATCCCAGGGAATATGAGGCAGGCCTTCTACGGCAGGCAAACACTGCAGTGCTGCCGAATCTGGATCTCGGAGCTGAAAAGAAATGGCTAAATAAACAACCCCACAAGTATATAGCACATAGGAAGGCAAGCCACATGCCCGAACTGTCTGGCTAGCCCAATCCATGAGCATATCCATGACGACGCAGGCCGGAGCCTGGCCATTTTGGATCAGATTGTTGAACCTCTTTTCAAGAGCTGCTCTCAGACCCACTGGAGTGGACGGAGGCGTAAATCTCTGATTCCTCCCAAATGAATGTATCCTAACTCCATTCATTACCTGCCGTTTCAGAAAAGCTGGATCTTCATTCTCGTTTTCTACTTCCAGGAGCTCAATTGAGACGTCGGAATCCACATTTTTAAGTGCAGGGCTTCCACAAATCCGTCTAAAAACTTTGCCGGCGGTTGTACCCAGGAAAAAGACTGGGTACGTGTCACTAAAATATTAAAGGCATAAAAGAATCGAATCTAAGGAAACAGAATTATATATGTGTAATACAATTATTCGGGGAAGCAAATGTCTGCGCAATACATGCAAAGAGACTTATGGTTATGCCGAAGGATATGGGATAAGACCTTAGGACATAACTAAAGCTTAAGTAATGTTATTAAAAATAGTATGTATTTGATTTCCACAGCTAATAAAATATGTTTTTCTTTGTTTTTGGAATTACACTATGTATTCACGGAGTAGAAGTGATCAAGTCACTTACTCCGCGCGAAAGGCCTCCCCAAAACTTTCGCACAGCCGTTGGTGCGGAGTGAGTGATTTCCATAAGTGCAACAAACAAATTTTATTTCAAGATGGGGTAACTTCGTAAACCAATTTCCTCCTATCATTCTATGCTATGTGGCATATTTCATCTCGAAAAATCAGCAAGCCCCCGGCTCAGAAGTGATAAGATCACTTACTCCGTGCGAAATGTCTCTTTGAAATCGTCGAATAACCATTTGGCGCTGATGAGTGATTTTCAGCTAGTAGGACCTAGGGTTGTCAAAATTTCATGAATTAAACCTTTTTGAATTTGTTCTAGTCAAAATTCTATCTTGAAGTACTTGATTACGCACCATGGATCATCAAAAACTCCTCTGCTCCAAATTTTAGGGTTTCAGGTACAAAATTTGAGGAGTCCTTCTAAAGTAAAAAGAACCTGCTATTTAGACGTTAAAAAACATGTGGCATCAAAGCATAAACTTAGATTGCGCCCAAAAAAAATTGGATGGGCGAATAGAAATAAAAAATTGCACTCTCCATTATATATTTTTTGATGAATGCTTATTTTGAGTATTCCTTTGTCTAGTACATGCTTCTTTAGGCCTAATAGAAACTGAATTCAAGCCTAATACTGCCCAAAAACCTCCGGTTGCGCTTTTTGCCAGGTTTTTGGGTTGTTTTTATTTTATCTCAGTAGTGAGTTGCCCTTGATATCGCCATCGCGGTAAATGTTGGACATGGGCATGTTATAGCCAGCCTTAAATGGCAAAAAATCTGCTAAGTTCACAAAAACGCCGTGTAATTCTTTTTGGGCGTGGCTATAACATGTCAAAGACATGGATATACCACGGATATGCCTATTGTTATAACATGACGGCCTCCGATATATATACGTATCGCCCGGGTATCCTCGGTATTCAGTTGCGAGTGGGGCACCAGCATGGACGGCTGGGATGCCCCGGCCTTGCAGACGGCACAGATTGACTGCCGCACCTGAAAACTATCGAGTCCATACTGTGGGCTGGGCACCCAGGCTTTATGATGTGACAGTGACAAATTATTTATGGAGCTCATTGCGTGCGCAACAGAACACGCAACATGATGTCCAATTATTCCTGAAAAGCGCGAAACGGAAGATTTGGATGTCATGAATCCTTCCGATTGCGAATATATATAAATTTGTTTTCATTGATGCTGCCCTCTATCTGTAAGTTCATTTCCGCTCTGCAGATGGCTTTGAATGGACCCTTTTTATTACTCATATTTCTGTTAATCTTTGCATATGTTTGGGGCACAGAGGCCCGAATCCAGCCTGGAATCAGAAGATGGTCTGAGCAAAGCAGCAATGCCGAGAAACAGAATACAAGGCCTCTCATTGGGATTCTTTCACAGCCAGGAGACGGAGATGGGCATAGATTCATCAATAAGTTGCCCTTTGACGATCCCCGCCGGACCAACATGTCATATATTGCTGCATCCTATGTCAAATTTGTAGAAGCTGGTGGTGCAAGAGCTGTTCCCCTTTTGTACAATGAGCCCGAGGAATCCTTACTATCGGTATGTATCCTCCCCAATCTTTCATTTCTGCTGATCACATTCAACCAGCAGTTAAAAGGGTTTATTTTCCCCCCCTTTTTTTTCTTGTGTCGGCATGCGCAGAAATTTGCAGCCATAAATGGGATTCTGTTTCCTGGAGGTGGTTCTTCTTTGAATGATGGCCCTTTCTACCACACTGCAGAAAAGCTTTTTAAGGTAAACCACTTCTTGGCCTAAGTCCTTTGTAATTACAGCATGTTGAGGGGGCACTTTCCAATTTCTGCAGATGACTCTAGAGGCAAATGATAAAGGAGATTATTTCCCTTTATGGGGGACTTGTCTGGGGTTTGAGCTACTTAGCATCATTGTGAGCCAGGTTGGTGTACTGGCCTGTTAAGTTTTAGGTTGAATCCCCTCATGCTCAGTGTTTTATTCATGTATAATAACCACATAAATCATCTTATTCCAGAACCACTCTATATTGGAGCATTTTTCTGCAGAACAACAACCAGGTCCTTTGACATTTGTTGGTGATTGGGCAAAAGACAGGAACATGTTCTCATGGTATTGATCTGATAGTCTTTACTAGCTGGCCCTGGAGAGTGTCTGCTGATGCTTTTTGGTTTGGGATATTAAAAAACTCCCTCTGATGGTTTTGCTTCTGGACTGCTTGCATTTTAAGGGCCATACAAATGCATTGTAAGTTTTGTGCAGGTTTCCAAAGGACGTTCTTGCGCAAATCAGTAACAAGAGTCTGGCAATGGAAAATCATGTGGTGAGGTTTTACAAACTTCACAATATACCCAGAAAATGATTTTGTCGTACTTGTACAGCATGGACTTTCACCAGTAACTTGGGAAACAAATGGACCTTTGTCAGACTTCTTTCAAGTTTTAACTGTAACCAAAGATAAGGAGGGCAAGGTGAGGCCAGATTTTATTCATGTGCGCATGTAAAATGGATGTCAGAAATGAATAGCCGGAAGTTTAAATGCAGGAATATGTTTCAACTGTGGAGGGACGTAAGTATCCAGTAACGGGTGTCCAATGGCATCCTGAGGTAACCAGCCTTCCAAGATTGAAGTTTAGATGAAGAAAATGAAGAGTAGTACTTTAAAATCAAAGTAAGATTTGATGCAGAAAAATGCATTTGAATGGAGTATCAACACTATTCCTCATAGCTCTGAAGCAATTCAGGTCACTCAAAGTGCAGCAAACTTCTTTATAAGGTGCCAAGAGAAATTTAGTATAGTATCTATACACAAGTACACTAACTTTGTTGTCTTTTACAGTGAGGCACGTAAATCATCTCACATGCCATCTTCAATTGAAGAAGAGGAAAATTTGCTTATGTACAATTATGATCCAATCTTTTCTGGGAAAGACGGGTAATGAGAAAATTTTTAGTTGATTTACACTTTATTTTTTATGGCATGGTGTAATCAAAACATCTCACATCCTGTGTTGGCAGGGATGATTTTGATCAGTCTTATGTGCTTTGGTAAGATTATGATTTGAAGAAGAAGAAAGGCCTGGCATATTCCAAGAGGAACTGGCTGGCATATGCCATTCTCCTTGAGTTTAATTTTGGACTTATAAACATTTTATCCTGAATTACTTTTAGCGTGTGGGGTCTTGGGAATATTTGAAGTTCCAATGGTTATAATTTGAGTTTAATTCAGCTGAGAGACTATGGCTTGAGGCCATGTAATATTACCAGATCATTCCTAGCTTTCGAAATTCCAAATTTCATAATAATAAATATCTAAACACCAAGTTCATCGTATTCTGTACAGAAGAACAAGTGGGTATGAAGTATTTTCTGTTAGAAGTTCTTTGCCTCCACAAGCTGCCGCGAAGTAACTAGTATCTGTGAAATACGCTATTATAAATGCAGCAGGCATGCAAGTTACAAAGCAAACAAAAATATCTCTGCAAGGCTACTCGTATATCAATTTCCTGTTATTTTATGCAAGGGACTGTAAAAGAAGGAAATAAATATGGACATCAAAACCGTAGTAGTATGTTGGTCAGCATTGTTGCATTCTTTACAAAAAACAGACATTGGAAGTTTTACTTGAGCCTATAAAACCATGAGCATAATAGCTCAGCCATATAATATAAAACAATCTTAACAACAGGAGGCAGCCAAAATTTGCTTGGTTCCTAATTGGAGGGTTGAATACAAAAGGAAAATTCGTTAATGTCCTGACTGAACGATTTAGAAGCTTGTCTTTAAAACTTGAGAAACTGTAACTTCATAGAAAAGAATGGGACAAGAATATGGTGAAAGCATTGGTCAATTGCTTATAGTTTTCTCCCATGAGGTCGACGCAGAGAAGGGGAAATGAGTTTATGAACGAAGTGCATTAAATAAAACCCTAAGCTTTGCAAGTCCGCACTTGGCATTGAAATGCAACCCCATAGAAAAACCACTGAGGTTTGGAGCTGAGACTATATGGCATCAAAATGGAATGTAAAAGCTCATAAGCTGCTTGCCCAATGACCAGACACAATATTTAAGAACCATAGAAGCTCTGATGCTTTGGTCGAAATAGGACCTCAGAATAAAGCTCCCGGCTAAAGAAAAAACTATTCATTCACAGAAGAATCATTAGAAGTACCAGAAGAGATTTCAGAGGATTAGCTAATTTTCAAGGCCGTAGATGCAAAAAATAATGGATTTGATGGTTAGGGTTAATTTTAGCGAACGTGTTAAACGACTTGGATAGGCTAGAAATCCAAGAAATGTTGTATGGGGGGTTAGGCGAGTCTGCTAAACACTTATAAAGTATGTTGTAACTAAGTCAACACGGAGTCAACTATGCAAGATCCATCTTGCGCATGCATTGAAGACAAAATTTTGGCGAAATTCCTCCGCCAGAATGATAAGCCTTACATCAAAGAAGTCGTACACCAAAGGACCAGCTAAACATGAATGCCTACTTATGCATGCCAACGTCGGGCATACGTTTACTAGTCTTTTATTATATCACATGTAAAACATCTATGAATTATTTGCTACTACAGAGTTGCCACCTTAGGATGGAGCGACTTATCCCAACCCATATCCAAACACTTTCCAATGTGGTCAAGTGACTTGAAGGTCCCACTTACTGGATGAGGTAAGGTTTCATGGTCAAGAAGTAACTTGTATATAGAAGAGAAGAGGCACTCTGCCTTTGGCACACCCATATAGATACTTTAATATGCAGAAGAGAATCATGTAGAAACAACTCAGAAAAACGAGTGGCAAAGTGATGTAACCAGACAACCTCATTACTGGCATTGGCAAGGGCAATATGTTCAGCCTCAGTGGTTGATTGTGCAATACATTCTCCAGCTAATGGGGCCACCAGCAAGAAGAAACTAATATCTAGGTATGGAGGTCCAGTCATGCTGATTACCAGCTCAATCAGAGTCTGAGTAACTAGAAAGAGTGGAGGATTGTTCAAGGGAATATGAGATGCCATGAGATAAAGTTCCAGCAAGGTAATGTAGACAACGTTTTAGAGCAATGCAGTGGGTATGTTTGGGATCGAGCCTAAATTGACTGAGTTTGCAAATAACAAAGGAGAGGTCAGGCCTTGTGGAGGTGGCTGCAAAATTAAGAGTTCCAAGAGTTCCAACAATGTACAGTAGTGATCACAAAAGACATCCATAGAAGAGGAGTAAGGGTGGTCAGTAGGCAAAAAGGCAGAGCAAATTTCATAGGTGTGTGCACAGGATTACAAGGAAGGAGGCCGAAACGAGAGAGTAGATCAGAAAGATATTTGGTATGAGAAAGATGCATATAGCTAGCAGATTGATCATGCCAGATTTCAATTCCAAAGGTCTGGAAACTAGGGTCTACATGTTGGCATCGATGGACTAATACTCATGTTGCATGGCTAAAAGCCAATGAGAATGCTCTGGACTGAAATTATTATAATAATATTCAGTATATTTCACTTGCGTTCATTTTCAGAATAATATAAGGAATGCATGGGTAAAGATAGTTGTTGCACGATCGGATTGGTCTGTTTTCTCCATCAACATGCTTTTCATAGCCATTGCTGATACAAATGACTTGTTTTTCCTACAAGTTAACCAAACTTAGCAGTTATATACGAAGAAAATTTCATAGATTCGTGTTTTTTGGCACAAGTTTACCACCCAATCGGGTCCAAGCTTGAGGCACAAGTAGGCAAGCATCTCTGGTTCTTACCCAATATGAAGAATCTGACCGAACAACTCTAGATTGGTTTAGCTTTGCCGTTCTGACAGAATTGGAGAAGGATAGAAATCTGTGATCAAGCTAGCTTTGGTACGTCTCGAATCATTGAGCATGGATAGCCTTTAAAAGAGCCATTGCCCCCCTCCAACTAAGAGATCCCCAACTTTATAAACGCCCACACTCTTTTTCTTAACAATTTCCTTTTGTTCTTTATTGTACATGACCTTTTTGTGACCTTTGTATAGATGATGCTTCCCCCAACCCTCACATAAAAGGTCAACAATAATAATGGAATAATAGTTCAATGCTAATAATTGAATGAAGGTTGTGATTGATAACTTATGCCAGGATTAAGATTTTGCACTAACCTATTTTTCTAACGCTCTGTCGTAGCCAAAACTTGAATACCATAGTTTTGCCATGTTGCTCTCCGGCGTGGTAGACCATTCGTCATGGCCTGAGGAAAAAAAAAAGGGTACGGAAAGACATGCTAGAAGTGGCTGCCAAAATGATTCTAATCGCTTTCCTTATTCATGCCCTTAAAAGATTTCGATGCCTTTTAGAAAAAAAGAGAAGAAATGAGTTTTTTTCCTTTTTTCCCTTAAAATATTGAACGTCAAGCTGGTATGCCCTAGTTAAACCTAGAATTTCAACCAAGGTTCTAGGTTGCTTAAATCATATTCGATACTTTTATAGTTCGTTGAGTTTTACTGGGCTTGAAATAACTGGTCAACTAAAAACTTATCTAAGGATCAACTAATCATCGAACAAAGTGTTGTGCTTTGTTTGAGGGTTGAGTCATTCTTTCTAAGCTATTGAATTTTATTTAAAGTTATGATAGAATCTTTTATTGAACTAAAGTCGCATCTTAACAACCCTTTTTAGGTTCTTTGCATGCTGGCATCAAGCAGCTATAATTTAGAATTGAACCTTTGCAGACCACAAGTCTAGGACCACAAGATCAGAACTTGCATGGATGAAAAGCTTAAGCAGAATCAAGTCATCTTGGATTTTGGATCTCCGGCTCATCCAAAAGATACGTTCTTGGATTGCAACAGTCTCACACTCAAAATCTTATCAGATGCTCTTTCTTTTCTGCAATTTGTGGCTACAAATCTTAGTTCTGAATTGATTGTGTCTTTTTATGTGCTTGAACTTGATTTTAAGCCGTGAGTTCGTTCGTTCCAGAAGACGATTTTTTCGTTACTTGATTGCATTAGACCTAGATTCTGCTTCATGGCTCTAGCAATTTACAAATATCTGGCTAGAGTTTTGTCAGTAACTAACCCAAGAAGGCCTCATTCTAGAAGCTTGGCCCCTGCTTCCCATGCACAAATGCCTTGTGCACTTGCTTCAAGACATTTTTTTGAAGTACACAAACTAGCGAGCTTTTTTGGCCCCTCTTGCCTGCCTTAAGCCTTGATTTCTTTGCCCTTATCCAAGTTTTGGCTATGGTTTTAACACACATTCCTCAGTTATCATTCTTTTTATCCTGTATATCTGCATTCTTGGATTGCAACATTTTTTGCTTCACTTATGATATAAGAGCAAGCTTTGGCCTGCCTTCTTTGAATAAAAAGCTTTGCTTTGGACTTGGCATATATAGGCTTGCATCTAATGTCCTTACAGGTTTGCAAATAGAGTTCTTGAACACCAGTTGAAACATATTTCATTTGTTTGGATGGATTTCAAAAAGAGACAAACCTTCCCTGTTATTATGCTAGATATTCATAAAGACATTGTAGATTGAAACTGATTTACTAGCAGAAATGCTTTCTTTTTGTGTAGATTATGATATGCAATCATTTTAATCACTGTTACAAGTTTAGATTCGAAATGCTTTATGAGAAAGCTTTGAAATGGCTTTATGATTCCCACATTGCACTTCATACACAATTTAAGCATTACATTGCATTCGCATATATACGACATCGTGGATCTGAACTAGTTACAAGGATGTAATGGGTCCAAGGATCAATTAAGATCTACTCTTGTTATACATACAAAGATATAATGGCTTCAAGCCCCATTTAAGATCTATTCATGTTATAGATAGAGCTATCCTCCTAAATATAAAAGAATTATGAGCGTATGCTGTACTTCTTAAATTGTTGTATATGCATTACTCTACAATTAACTTATGTTTGCTTCTTTCATCATCAATTCATGTTTATTATTCCATGCAATCACTTAGATTATCTATACAATCTTGAGGCTAGTTATTTTTAGATAGGTTTCTCTTCTATGAATGTATCATCATTCATCCTCTACAATGCCCTATATTGCATTCACATTTTAATAAGCATTGGAGACAATGCATCGATTTCTTCTTTTAAATGCTTCAACAACAAACATTATGACCTTAATTTTTTTGAGTTAATGTAAACCAGTAAATTCAACACTTTAAAATTAAATCCCCCCTGAAGTCCCCTTTAATTTGGGTGTATATTCACACGGGGGTGATGTGGGGCAATGAGAGCCCCTTTTGTACTCCCTAAAACCGTATAATACATATACAAAATTAACACCATTTAGTACATTTCTCAAACCTTATAGTATTTTGCAAGCCTCCTTATACAATATACCCAAACTTGTACGAGCATACTCCACAAACGAGGATCGCTATCTATGGTCTGGATCGAGTTATAACTTGATCCCATCGAACAGCTCTCGATGCCTGGAGTCATCTCCCGTGTGAATATGCACCCAAATCAAAGGGAGTTTCAGGGGGAATTTGATTTTAAAGTGTTTAACTAAAAACCTTGACCTTTAAAGAAACGATATTTGATGTTTCTCTACATCCAATGTAGAGAGCCTGCATCCAATGTAGAGAGTATTCATCTAGCTACATTTCTTGATCAGCTAATAACATGGGCAATTCAATTATTGGCTTTTCGTTTATATTAAGTGTTGAGCATACATGGAATTGTGTCTGATATGAGATTGGAACCATATAAGGTATGGAAATGATCTTTTTACGAGATCCAAGGTCCAACGTCTGTTTTTCCAAGGCTCATTTTCAGTTTTTTCAAGGTCTGTTTTTTGCATGCGCATGCGGCATGGATTTTACATGCGCTTGTTGAATACGCATACGACATGTTTTGGCATCTTTATAATATTGGATTTTCAGTGTGCTTGGGCCTTTGGTCTAATGGTAATACACTAGTGCTAAAACAATTATGTCTCGAGCTCGGGACTGCCCAGACTTGCACTATGTATAGTTTCATGTTGAAATATGACTTATATGTCACTAACCAACAACCACAAATTATTGGCTTTCTAGATGTTTTTACAAAATTCAAAATTTCCATTCTCCTATAAACAACCATTATTTTTTTGTTGAAGGACGTCAGACTTTATTCAATCAAAGAGTCAAATACAAGTATAAATGCAGAGACAGGAATAAAATCTCAGCGGATAAGCGGAGACCCACCGAGTGAAGCAACCTGCCTAAGCATAAGAGTGCACATCCAAAAACTCCTCAAAAATCCACATCATAAAAACTCATGAATGCGCATCCACATCTTTAAGACCATATATAGGATTGATATGTCTGAAAGCCCACAATACACGAGACCCGTGAGGCATATGCATAGGATGTGAGAGGGATTTGAACCATAGGAAGTCATGAAATATGCATTCGTGTCTTTAGAACTATAGAATTGACACATATTAAGGCCCACATTGCCGAGGCATGGAAAGGACAATTTCATTGTAATTAATACATGTGAAAAAATATCTCGATCATGTCTTTTCTGTAATGGCTACACTTCTACCATTGAACTAGTGTTGCACTATCTGTATGGATAATGAGATAAGTTCTAGATAGATCTTGTCGAGTTGATTGTAGAGTCTTTTTCCAAATTACAAGGATCCTATATTATTGCTATTGCCCTCAAGCCTACACATGGGAGCATCACATGATCTCCAAAGTTTAAATTAGATCTTTAATCATATTTGACACAGTCTTATCATCTTCTTGTTAATGGAGGCAAGAAAATTCGAAATCATGAGAGAGGGACTCATTTGACAGCCACATCAAGCACCAACACTTGCATTCATATGTTTCTTGTGGATGTGGATTTCGACTGGGCGATTGTGTAAAAGTAGACCTCGCAGCTAATGGCATGATAGTTTCAGATTCCAGGTCAGTGTTTCTTAGATAGTTTTTGGTTTTTGCAATGGCTGATAGTGTTCGTTCCTCTTCTTTTGTATCCGATGCCATATGCTCTGAGGTTCCATGTTCTGTTGGATTCGATGGTTCATGTTCTTCTAATGTGGCGCCTTCTGTTCCATGTAATTCTCCATGTTCCTTCTAATGTGCCCTCTTCTGTTCCATGTGATTCTCCATGTTCTGATGTTTCTTCTTCTTCTGTTCCATGTTCATTTTCCCGTAGTAGAGAGTCTGGGATTGTTCCTATTCATAGTTTAAGTCCTTACCTCTTTAATTAGAAGATTAAACGTAGAGTGACAGCGAGAGTATCTCTGAAGAAGTTTGCTTTGTCCAAGGTTACTGGAACTCTATTCCATTTTGACGTGATTGATTTTGAATTATCTGAGATTAGAGTGGTATGTTTTAGTGCCCTAATAAGACCTTTAATCAGTTGAGTCATGCATGGGAATTATATTTTCAAGGTGCTTCGATAGTTGAAGAATGTGATGACGATAAGAATATTCTCCATCATTTGTATAAATTTGTATCCATTACGGACTTAGAATTCAAAGAAAAGGATTCTATAGTGGATGTGATTAGTGTTATCAGTGCAGTAGAGGAGGCATCACGTGTGCATCGAAAGAACGAAAGCCCCACTGATCATAGAATTATCCATATGAAAGATGTATCTGGCAAGCAAATTGAAATTACTATGTGGGGTCAGGTGTCATTGCGAGAGGGAACAGAAATTAAAGAGGCTATGCATGCGAATAGGGATCCAATTGTTGCGATAAGAGGGGCGAGGGTGAGCGATTATGCAACTAGATCTTTAGTTACTCTTCAATCAAGCCAGGTGCAAATAAACCCTTTTATTCCAGAGGCTAGGGCGCTGAGGGCATGGTTTGTCAAAGAAGGCAAAAAGAGTGTTCTTGTTTCTCTGACGATGTCTTCGCAACCTTTAACTATAGGTGATTCTCTGAAATTTGTATCTGAGCTATCCGAAGCAGCGCGCTTAGAGATGTGGAGAAGCCGATGTTAGTTGAGCTAAAGGGAACCATAATCAATATGAAGCATGATGTATTGTACTATGCGGCATGCCCATTGAAATGTGGGAACCGCCAATGTTTCAAGAAGATGAGAGCTACGGAAGATGGGTTGTGGCATTGCAGTAGTTGTAATGTCCATGTGAAAGAGTGCTCTTACATGTATGTAATTTCATTGCAGCTATCAGACCACACAGGAAACTTATGGGTGAGCTTTTCAAGATATAGGTGAGCAGCTATTTGGTTGTACAGCAAAGCAAATGGATGTTTGGAAGCTTACAGACATTAAAAAGTTCAATGAGATTGTGCAGGGATCCTTCTTTAAAAGCTTGCTATTCAGGATGAAAATAAAGGAAGAAACATATAATGATGTGGACAGAAACAGGTACATTGTTGAAAAAATGGATGAGGTGAATTATTCAATTGGGATCTGTGCAGTTGAGGGAGGCAATACAGAAGTTGTCCTAGGCCTCATTGTAATTATTAGCTAATTGTGAATATGTATTGTCATGGTCTGGATTAGTGAGTGTTGTACATAGTAGCAACATTGTAAATAAGTTTCTTCATCAAAGATAATTCAACGTGTTAGTATTTTTATTATCCTTTTAATCTTGAGAATTGAAGCCAAAACTGATGAATGAAACATGAATAGCACTGTTGCAGCATTATGCATCTTTTTTTGGCATTGTCTGTTATATGTTCTTGAACATTCTTAAACGTGAAAGCTTTGCATGTGCATGGCGAGTTTGATAAGTCTCTTCTTTTCTTGCAGCAACAACAACATTCAGTTAGCAAAAGCACTTGGTTTCCATTTAAGTTTTGGATTTCTTGCATTTCAGAGGTATGCTTCACTTTTAAGGCAAATATTAATTTCTATCTTATGTTTCTATTAGATTCACTGTAAACATTTTCTCTAGATAAAGACCCTTACTCTGATTAGCATACTTATCACTACTGATGAATAGGTGTAGATGAATCAGGCGAAGAATAACTGCTAAAAGTAATTAAAGTACCTCTGTTTTTGCGGGATTAGCAGACAGCTTAAGTTGATTGAATTCTTCACTTTTAGACCATTTCCAATCTAAGCAAACTATAATCCAATTTCACTACTCCCAGTCTATTAGCAGACCATTTTTAGTTCCCTGAATTTTAATGGCGATAACAGCCAAGGCCAAAATGCATTAGCCCCCATTTGGTTTTAAGGCTGCCACGTCATGTATGACTTATGTTCTTCTTTCACTCGGGCAAGGCATGTTCTATCGTCTCACCAAAAATGAAGGGGCCAAACCCACTCTGCTTCAGATGCTTCTCCACCTGCCACCGTGGTTGTGCGCACGTTGATTTAAATCATTATCTATTAGAATTGTTATGCTAGCAGAAGAGCATGCCGTTGCCAGCGTTAAAGTGGATGTTATCTGCAGAAGTCTCAGAAGGATCAAGAAATTATAATTACCCAGTCACTGACAACGAACAAACTCACAAGAAGTTAGTTATGCAGATTTCTCCTTAAAAACAAAGCATAAGAGTATAACTTCAGAGAACCAAAGACTTTGTAATGCCATTACAGCTACCAAATAACTGCAAATCAGACATGATATGTCCTAAATCAATTTCATACTTACTTAGCCAATGGCCAAAATTACATGGAAAAAAGGTCCAATTTTTTATCCCATTTAAGCAATCAAGATTCTATTAGAAACCCTAAGAGAGTTTACTCATTAGATCACTTGCATGTTTGGCTGTTATGTTGGTTTTTGTAAATTATGGTTGACAATAGTACTATTCAAATGACAGCTATCAAAGCAGAATTTGCAGAAAGTATTGATTTCCATGGACCTACAATGACCTACAATGAATTACTAATGCATCAACAAAAAAGTAAATAAAAAGAAAAGCCAGTGCTTGCAAAACAATCTGTAGAAATACAGCTTGAAAAAAGACGCAAGAATTGCATGAAGTTATGTACTGTAGGCTGGATGATTATGAGTATTCTAATGCTATTTCTTGAGTCAATGTTAACCCATCTTTTATGTCTTATTGCAGCTCAATCAATAGCTAAATTTGAGATTTCTTCTATTCCAATACTGCCTTTTCAAGTCTGTTATATGTTCTTGAACATTCTTAAACGTGAAAGCTTTGCATATGCATGGCAAGTTTGATAAGTCTCTTCTTTTCTTGCAGCAACAACAACATTCAGTTAGCAGAAGCACTTGGTTTCCATTCAACTTTTGGATTTCTTGCATTTCAGAGGTATGGTTCACTTCTAAGGCAATATTAATTTCTATTTATGCTTCTATTAGATTCACTGTAAACTTCTTCTCTAGATACAGACCCTTACTCTGATTAGCATACTTACATTTCGTAACTACGAAACATATAGAATAAATGCGAGGCCAAACAATATTGTGCTGCTCCATAGGGGCCCGGGAGTCGTGGATCCTTCACATTCTGGATGCCTCTGCTTATGGAGCAGTTGAGCTCGACTATCTGCTGTTCAAGTATACTGTTCATGCTTCTGCAGTCATAACTTTGGGTGGAGTCACAGAAGAATGAGGTTTCATTAAACTGGCAGCAGTTATCAGAACAATAAAAACTTAATGGTTTACTCATATCTATTATAATTTTGGTTCTGTTATTGCTAAACTCTTAATCAGTGTTTGAACTTAGAGAAATTATCCTCCTTGGGAGAGTCAAGGCCAATTTTTCAATTTGGCCTCTATAACAGGGTTTCCCCCTGTCCTTTTGTATTACTATGTATCACTGCCGTTCCTACAAAAAAAAAAATAAAAAAAAAAATAACAAGATTGATTTTGCAAGCCTCCCTATACAATATACCCAAACTTGTACGAGCATACTCCACAAACGAGGATTGCTATCTATGGTCTGGATCGAGTTATAACTTGATCCCATCGAACAGCTCTCGATGCCTGGAGTCACCTTCCGTGTGAATATGCACCCAAACCAAAGAGGGTTTCAGGGGGAATTTAATTTTACAGTGCTTAACTAAAAACCTTGTCCTTTAATTGCAGAGCGCCAAACATTAACCTCAATAGATCCACCCTCGCAAAGAAATGATATTTGATGTTTCTCTACATCCAATGTAGAGAGTATTCATCTAGCTACATTTCTTGATCAGCTAATAATATGGGCATTCTTTTTTTTTTTTTTTATTGAAGGCTTTCTATATGTTATATTAATATAAGTTTGGAAAATTTTACAAAAAACACTTTTTTCAAGGGAAGTATAACCCTATAAATAAAGTATTTCTCAAAGGTCGTCAACAGACTTAAAAGGAATTATGGATCAGCATAACTTCAAAGTTTTATCCACATCCTCTTTTCCAGAAAAAAAAGGCCAAATGGGTGTAAATTCTATACTGGTGGTCAAAAAAACGCGACAGCACCCAGCACCTAAAGCACTTGGATCCCGTCAGCCTTGTGTCCGCGCCAATTAATCTTTGGCGGTTCAGCGCCATAACCGTATGCCATAGCCATAAGCCATAGCTTTTAGTCGAACTTTCTCGCGCCATAGCCATAGCTTTTAGTCCGAATTTCTCGGCGCCATAGCCATACCGAAGCCAAATGGAAAGCATCGGAAATGGGCGATGTGATAGAAGATTTTGTGGAAATGCATGGATTGTCCGGATGATGTACTAATTCCGGCTCTAAAAATGAAATATTTGGAGAAAAAAAATCACCAGCGAGATTGGCTATCGGTTTGGAGAGGGAGATAAATTCGGAACCACGATATAAAAATCTACCGGAATACGACCACATCGAAAAGAACAATTACAAACATTGATAAAAAGCTTTATCGGAATATTTGTTGCAATGATAAATTTCTTTTTGGTAGCGACCTACTGGCGCCTCGGGGGAGGTGTGCACTACCGATACGATGGATGAGGCTTTACTTTCGAAAATTTGTTCTCCGAGGGGGGTTTTATCATCCACCCAAGGTCATGAGGATACTCTTCAAGCCATTGAGGATTTAATCGAACTAGCTAGCTCTAATCAATCTAGAATAGGTTTTACGTAGGGGCGATTTTGAATTTTTGATAAGTTTTCCTCTGCATCCTTTGTTTTGTCAGAATTGGCTCCCTCGAGTGTCAGCCCACAATTCTCACCTTACATTGCTTTGGGTAACAGATTTGAAAGAAACCTCTTCCTTCTAGAGGTCCCCATCGAATTGACACCGAACCCACTGCCTGCATGGGCGATTTCTTCGATCTTCACCCGGCCGAATTTTTGGAGATCTTGGTATTGTGGTGCGGAGGTTTGGGGTGGCTAACTAACCACAATGACTCTTGGTTCCCCTTCTTATTTTCTTTTCTTTTCTATGATTTTTTACGGGTTTTACGGTTTTTTTATTGGCGCCTTCGACGTGATGGGACCCCTCACCCCGATTAGATCTGGCGGGGGGACTTCGAGGTTCGAGCTGCCTCTCTTCATTGTCTCGGCTGACTTTCCGTTCCTTTCAATCATTCTTTCTTTCCTTTATTCCCTTTTTTTGGATCTTTTAAGCTCCCCTCCATCTTTCTTCCCCCTCAAAATCCTTTTCCCCTTCCTTTTCCTTCTTTTTAGTACGTTCTTGTCTCTCTGCTCCATTCCTCGACCGCTTCTCTTCTCCCTGTTTAGGCTATGAGGACCAAGGGTTGACAAACAAATCGACCCGCGGGTGGTTCTTCATCCTCTGCCAAGAATACCCTATGAGTATAAGGACCTGAGATCCCATTCGATCATTTAAAATTTGGGACCAAATCTTTGTTACGGATGACAAGAAGGATCAAGCTTGGATTAAGATGAAAGAACTTAAGGCTGCCTTTGACATCATCGAGAAACAACAAGAAGCGACATCAAATTGCATGGGAATACAAAAAGAAGGGCAGATTATGGTGTGCAAACTTCGAAATGCAAAGGCTGGAAAATCGGTTACAAAGAAGGCAAAAGCCAATGGCCAGGGTTGGCTTGGCGGATGCTTCAAAAATCCGGGGAAATGGACATACTACGTACCCGGTGATAAGGGTGAAAACATGGCACTCGAAAGAAGATTGTTGCAGCCTAAAAAATCAGATATTCAGAAGATCGATGACGGAAATGCTACAGGCAGCAAAGAATCTAGTAGAAGAACTTGAGGACCTCGGATGGAAATCAAAGGCCTCTTTTCGTTTAGTGAAAGTCTGGGAGGAGGTTGATGATCATGTTATAGAGAGCTTCTGAAAAGGCTTCAAGAGAAGATTCCCTTCCTTTGCCGCCGAAACTTTGAAAGAGGTGGAGATGGACTAGAAAACCTACCAACTCCCGCTTCACACTCCTACCAAGTGCAAAATTGCTGACAGTAATGGATACTTTCACCCGACGGACTGTGCCAATTGCGACTGCCATAACTGTACCAGCATCAAGGAGCAAAATCTGGACAAAAATAAAACGAAAGTCTCCAAGCAATCTCTGAAGTCTTCGGTTCCAATCATGGGGAAGTATGACAAAATCAACGGTAACTCCTACAAGAGCGCTTTACTCAATTCTTTGAATTCTGTGAATGTTGCTACTGATCCAGGGAATTTAGAAACTGTAACCAACAAAGATGAGGGCATTCTTGACCTATGTGATATCGGTGATAACTCGGCCAAGGTCAGATATACCAATCATGGGATTCTGGCCCATTTCCCCCAAAATTGCCCTTCCTTAAGCACTGTGAAATACTGGATTACCAAAACTCTTCTAGTTCCTATTCTTTCTATCCTCAAATTGGATAATAAGACTTTTCAAATTATTTGTAAAGAAGAGAAGAGTGTCCCTCAAATTCTCATCAGAAAGATCTCTATTATCTCAGGATATCCAGTCTACATCATGAAATGGGATCCTTTCTATATTCCAGGGGATTTCTCTACAATTGCCACTACCACTTGGATCTCCTGCACAAATTTGCCTATGGGTTGCTGGATTGTCTCCCATCTTAGAACCATTGCTAGTAGCTTGGGGGAGATCATTCAAATCTCAATCCCCCAGACCAGTTTCCCCTCTGTTTGTATCCAGAAAAAGATCTATTCTAACTGGGAGGACTGCATTCCATGCAAAATCCCTAACAGAGGCATTTTTAATCTTAACATTTCCTACTCTAAGATGCCTCTGGCTAAGTTCTCTCCTCCTAAAGAAAATAAGGAGACAAAGATGCAAAAAGAGGTGGAAACAAATCAAGGCAGACAGGTCTGGAGACCAAAATCCAAGACCATGGAGAATAATCACATCAACAAGGCCGATTGTATCATCAGCAAAGAGGTTACTCGAGAAGAAGCCCACCAAACCAAGGTGGAATATAATGTTTGTAAAGATCACCATGGTATGTTTTTTCCTGTTAGAGGCATTATATTTCAATTTCCATCCAAGGTGGTAATCAGAGTTGACCCTATTAATATGAGCATCTCGACTTTGGATCTTGGTGTTTTAAATAACAACTTTGGTTCTTGTGAGGAAATCAGGAAGGAAGACTCAGAGGACGACTTTGATCTACAGGTCATTAATAAGACTTCACTTGGTCAACAGTCAACAGCAGAAGAAAAAGAGGGAAGAAAAGCCCTAAGGATTTTACCATGGGACCTCTAAGAAGATCCCCAAGAAAGACCCTCTCTAATGGATTTAAGTTTAAAGGCATCACTTGGAATATCCACAATTCGAATATCAAGAGAGGTAGATTAAAGGTTTGCCTAAGCTCTATGAATTTAGATTTTATTTTTTTCCAAGAGCATAAAATTCATGAGGATAATATTAACTATGTAATCAGAGATGTTCTGCCTGTTAACTTTCAGCATTGGTCTCTCAAAGCTAACAACACTTCTGCAGGCATAACCATAGCTTGGAATAACAGACTCAACATGGATGATATTCAGATGGTTAATGACAATAGTAGAAGATGGCAGATTATCCATGGAAAAATTGGAGAGAGAAGAATTGCCTTTATTAATGTTTATGCCTACCACCAGCCCCCTGAAAGAATTGGCCTTTGGGATGTCATTAATAGAAGTCTAGAGAGAATGCCACGGTTCTATTGCTTTAGCAATAGAACCGACATTCCTTGGATGGGGACGCCTCACCTCGCATCTCCTATTTATTCTGCCTCTTCTTCCATGTTCATTCATCGGCGTTCTCTTGAGCTAGTATTCTCCTCCTTCTTTGTCCTACCAGTTTCCTCACCATTCTGCTAATTTGTTCTATCGGATCTTACCCTACTTCTTCATTCCTTATCCTTCTTCTAGCTTCTTCGGGTGATGCCCGACTAAATCTTAACCTTGTTCTTCATCCCTTACCCTTTGGGGTTTTGTCTCTGGGTGTTTCCTTCCGGCTCCTTGTAGCGCCGTCAGAACTCTGGCCAGACCGATTGAGTCGAATCACTGAAAAGGAAAATTTTGGGATGTCTTCTAGTTTGAGCGTGAACGTTCCTGGGGCTGCTGATGATGCTCGCCCAGTTACCCGAGGCTTGTTTGCAAGAGTGTCGGCATGGCTTTCACAACTGGAGCGATTTTGCCAGATAAGTACTATGAACTGAGTTTTTCTTCTGTATTTTTTCTTTCCTTGCCTTTCTTCATGTTTGGGGCCTGAGTTTTATGTGAAACAGAATGCCTTAACCCTGATTGTCTTTAACTGTGCCTTTTTTCCATGATTTCGGTTCTGGGTTATATGCTCACGAGGCCAAAACCCTGATTGCTTGGTTGTTTTTGCAGTAAATGCATTCTTGGCGATTTTAGGTAGCTCAGATAGCTGGATCGGTGCCGGGTTGAGTTCTTATTTGGTCGGATTGCAGTTAGATTGTCCACAATCTTCCTCCTCGGGTCTGCCTTCTATCGTTGCTGTATTTCAATTCCAGACCTCTTCTTCATTAGATCCAATCTGCTCTAGATGGAAGGTTTTGTTGGATTGGATTTGTCCTATTTCGGCAAGTCTGCTCACATTTTTCTAAAGCGGTGCCGTTAGGACGAGTCTGCCTGCATTTTTCAGGGATAAGATACAACTTCAAGGACAGCTGGGCCTTTTTTGATTCGGATCTTTGCACCATTCGAGTGACATTCGATCGATCCACCATGATTTGGTTCTGCATCGGTCGACTTGCGATGCTTCTAGATCGGTGCCGGAATAAGGAAGCGGTGCTTTCTGGTTCCAGCAAATCCCTGTTTGGAGGCAAGTTGACCGCCACATGTATGCAATCGGCAGAGTTTCAACTGATTGCCTGTCACGACCTGTAAGTTCTTTTTCTTGATTGAGTACGGGATACCAGGTTGTGGTATTCCTTCCCTTGTTTGCGACCTGGTTCTTGGTATTTTTAATCTTTGCAGTAGCCTCGTACCCACCACTTTTTCCTTATAAACTTCATGTTCGTGTCCAGTCATGTGCAGATCAATTGTTTTGGGCTAGGTAGTTTGATCCAGTTCTTTTTTCTTTGTTTGCTTGCATTCTCGGTGCAACGGTTTCAATTGCTCCAGTCATAGTCGGGACATCTATGCAATGGGTCCTTTTTTCTAAAGTCTTGCAGGGTGTTGTTTGGTCCAGTACACAGAGATTCCGCCGAGCTTGCACATCCATTAAAGCAAGTGGTCGCATCGTCATGTTCCCTAAAACAAGTATCTTTCTCTTATGGTTATTGGCGTTTTTTGTATATGTCTTAATTAATTATGCTTGTTCTACTTGTGGTCTTGAGGTCAATTCTCCCCCTTGTCGCCCTTTACTCCATGGTTTGTTTCCATCTAGTGCATTTATCCCTGTTGAGTCATTTTTTCCTCTCCGTCATTTTCGTTCTTGTGCATTGTATTTTCATGGGCCGAGCCCAGTTCTTACTGCTTATAGACTGAGCTTTTAATTTTCACCATTATTAACATTCATCCTTGGTGATGGTTACATGGGTTCCTCTTAGATTGTTTTGGTCATCTGTAAATATAGTCATTCCATATTTTGAGCTCATATTGCCATCGTGTGAAACGTTAAAGGTGGCGCATTTTTTGTTCTCTTGGCAGTGAGTATGCCTTTAACTACACGCTTTGTCATCTCCTAGCAGTAGGGTTGAATCTATATAGGCTTTATATTCCTACGGGTCGTCGTGATGATTTTATAATCCTTGTACCTTGATTGTACTATGTTGCTTTCGTCTCGCTCAATTTTTCAAGGTTTTTTGTCGTGCTCGTCAGATGCCATCAATTTTTTCTGATTGTCGCACATGTTTAGGTGCTACGAAGTCTTTGCAATATTTTTAGAGCTGTATCTTTGCTTTTTTCACCTTCACAGATGATGTTTCTTTGCATCCTTGCATTGTCTGCCTCTGATTATGATATTTTTGCGTTTTTTGTCTCGCTCGATTAAAATGAAGTTTTTTATCTTGCTCATCCAATTTGCCATGAATTTCCTTGATCATAGTGGTTTGGTCTCGCCTGTCCATGTGCCACGTTATCCTTGATATACTTGAGGAATTGTGTTTTTATAATTTCTGCCTTTGTAAGGATGTTTTTATATCCGCACATTTTTTGGACGACAAAATTTCCGGATTCAGGCATGGATTGTGGGGGTCGTATTCCTACTTGGCTCATTCTCAAATTTTTCTTATTCATTAGTTTTACTTGGTTCTGTGTGAGTTTTTGTGAGCCTTTTGCAGGCAACATATATGGGCAGCATAAGGGTGTTTTTTATGTTACTGATCTAGCCACTATGAACACGACCTGGTTTTTTCCAACATTCGTCCTTTAGCTGGACGACTATCAAGTCTACGCCTTTAGATGCGAAGTTACCTCCTTCGTTTTCACTCCATCTAATTTTTTCAGGTGAAATTGCAGAGTTTGATGAGTGCCTTATGGCGAAATGTTTTTACGCATTTGGAGGCAATGATACATACGATCGCCTGTAGAGTTTTGTCTACTGAGCACAAGTTGCATGTACTAGACCGCAAGTTCTCAATGGCATTGGAGGTATTACCGCAATTATTTTTTCGACATTTCATTGTTCATCTTGTTAGGCATAGGGGATACCTCTTCCTACTTAGCTTGGTAATTTCTTCATAGGATGTGAACTTCACTTCTTTAAAGTGATTCGTCTAGCAATAGTGCATCTTCCATCTCTTGCTTTTTCACAAAATTGGTCCTTACATTCCCTCTTTTTGCATATGTACCATAAATCTCAATCTTGTGGATATGGGCTTTGACCATTTTACATTTGCAGTCTTTGCACCATAGAAACTATTGTCGGGACCTCATTTTGTGGCCAAAAGCGCTCATTTGTAGTTGAAAAACGCTTTCTAAATTTTCGTTGTTGTCGCCTTTGGCATGTTCAAACACTCTGCTTCGTATCTTTCTGATATGTGAACCTTTATGTTCCACACTCTTTTATTTTTCTATCGCATGACTTGATGCATTTATGAGTTTAATCTCTTATGATATTTCCTAACGAGCTTTAATTTCATTTGTCATTTCCTGTCGGGCACCATGTTTCAAGATTTAAGGGTGCACATGGTTTGGTTCACTTTCCTTTACATGGCTTCATGCCATTTGGTTCATGGCTTCAACTGTATGTGCTTGTGATATAGTTGGATCCCATTTATCCCATGAAATTCGTTTATTTCATTGTCTCATTTGGTCCACTTGCTTCATTTTTCTATTAATTTTTTCTTGTAGTTCCATTTGCTCTATTGCTCCATATGTTCTACTTTCCATGATTTTGCACGTGATTCACCGTTACGTTAGATTACTTTTGGTCACCTCAGTCGTATCCTTGCTCTATCAAGCTTGCGTTGCTCCATTCAGATATCTATTGCATTTGTACCTGCATTCTTTATTTGAAAAGGACCCACAATTTGGAAAAGAATTTCATGGCTTACAGGTACCATAGCCTATCTTTTGCTGGTTTCAAATTCTGTTACTACTATTTAATCACGAGCCGCCACTTATTAATTTTTGTAGGTGGAGCTTTATGCAGAGTATGAACCTAGGCTTTTGTTACGCTTTTTAAGAAGCAGTAATTACTACTCTTTAGATAAGGTGTTAACTAGCTCCCATAAATTGTTGCCATCGTTGTTGGCCCTTGGAACTGACACATGTTAAGCATTCTATAGGCATATGAATTATGCACCAGAAGAGCGTTGACAAAAGAGCAAGTGTTCGTCTTTGGTCGCATGGGTAACTCTCGAGAGGCATTGGCCCTTATTGTTAAAAAAAAATTACGGGATATGCAAGAGGTGAGGTCAGGGCAGGTGTTTCCAGGTTGGAGGTATATTATTAGATAATCACCAACACCATATGCAATGTTTGCAGGCTATAGACTTTGTTAGACCCACTTGATTTACAGGATGTTGGGGTGGTGACATTTTTCTGCACACATGTTTATCACTCTACTTGTTTAAATGATACTTCTCATCCAAAACCCGAGAAAATTCAAAATGTTGCAGATAATAAGAGAAAATTCAACATGTTCCTTACAAGCAAGCTGTATAATAATGAGGGCCAGTTTTCCTCCATCAGAAATTGTATATATCCTCGTGACCAAGCACTGGAAAGGATGGTATGCACGGTTTGATAGGTAAATGGACCTCATCTCTGTTCCATGCGTGGCATTTCTTCAGTGTGGATAGAATCTTTGAATAAAGGCAGTACGATGATGCTCATAAGATGCGGATAATTCATGCTCTTGAAAGCACCTTTGTTCGACGATTTTGTATGTAAACGTATTCTATATAGTATACATAAAACCAATTCAATTATTTTTATTCTAAAAAAAATAAAAACTCATATGTTACGCTTTGATGACATACCTTGTATACCTATAAGTGTTTTGCCTTATGTTGCTATTGTTACCAATTAGAAGTTCTAGATTAAATGCTGAAGATCCACATTCAATTGGGGTGTTTTTCAATCTCCAGATTGATTTCTAAAATTTTTGCTCCGTAGCCATGCATTTGCATCTAAAGCATTCGAGCATAATCAGTTGCTTTGCTTTAAAGCCCTTTTTTTATGTGAATTCGAGCTAAATCAAATTTCCCTTGTCGAATAGCTCTAACTTTCAGATTGGGCTATCTGCTGCAGATAAGAATTGGAGTTTGTGTTTAAAACGGTGCAAGATTGGCTTAAAACGATTATTATCTCATGCTTTTGCATTCTTTATGTTATGGAATTATATGCCTTTTGCATATAGAAGGTTGTGAAAATAGATGTGCTTTGCATTTTCTATCAACCTAAATACACTTAAATCTTTGGAATTTTTCTGATGTGGCCATACTCAAAACCGTCCGATCTATAATTTTATGAATCTATGGTCATGATAGAAATAACCATGTTACAAAATAATGGAAATGACAATTTATATGAATTGGCATGCCTTAAATTATAAATCATCTTCTTATTAACTATTGAATTTAATCTCGATGAAAGCCCAGCAACGCTGGGCACTTTTTCTAGTAATTATTATAAAATACAGGTCTAAGTGCTTCAAGTGCTACAAGTACAGTACTTACCTGTGTATATCGGAATCAGATGAGCTGTTGGTAAACAATTCATTTAAAAATCGAACGACATCTGCAGCACACTGGAGTTTTCTCCCATTATACTTCAGTTGTTCCTTTGTGAGAAATCTTTTTACCACTGCTCCTTGGCCATCATGCTCACCTTTTCCATGCGAGCTGGCAAAGAAATTCCAAATAATCTCCTTCCCAAGAACTCTGTACCATCTACCCAAGAAATAGAATGGTCCTGTAGACTTAAATTGAGATGAACAACCATCTGACCATACGTAATGCTTGGAATATTGAATACCATTTAACTCCAACCAAGTGGCATGTTTTAAGAGGCAATGCTGTACAAATTCAGTGTCATGAGACTTCTCATCTGAAATATAGAAGTGACACTCTTTTATAATTTCTCTGTTATCATCTTTTTGCTTCATATCTTTTCTTTTCTTCTTGATGTCATTGCCATCCACCTCTTGTTTCTTTCCAAACCTGTAAGTGATATGAACTAAAATGGATACCTGGTCAGTGTGCCAATGACATGATTGCGCTTCCTTCTGAACCTTGAAACCATAGTTTTTACGCAAAGTCAATTCTGAAAACTATTGTGTCTTCTCCAAAACTTGCCAAACATTGTCTGAATTGTTTTGCTTGCCAATGAGCCTTGTAGTTGTGTGGCACAAATGCTGCCATTGTTTTTCTTGCATGTTCCTGAAATTCAAAAGGGGTCTTGTAGGCCAATCTTGTAACTTTAGTTGGTTTCTTCTTAGGGTTTCTCTTAGAAACAGCTTCTTGCTGCAAGTAGTAGAATCAACAAATTAGTATAAATGACGTGATCCTTCTAACACAAACTCAACACTAACTTTTTCAAAAACTTTCCAATCCACCAGGTGTTCTAATGATTTACTTGTTTCCCTTGGACACTTTGGAATCCTGTATAAAGTGGATTAGAGAAAGTACTGTAAGAGAATATTGAAGCTAGTCATAGAAATGAAAAGTTAAACAATATATATGACATATGTTATCTAGATATCATAGAAATGAAAAGTTAAACAATATATATGAGCTATGTTAATAACTTACCTCTTGAGACCACATTTCTTGCAGGTCTGCATCAAACATGCATGTTTGTGCCATTCATCTGCTTCTATTTTGGGGCATACCACATTTCTCCAATACTCACTTGTAGATTTGAAAATATTGTCCTTAGCATTGCATGTTGGTCCTGGACCACATAGCCTGCATGTGCATTTGCAATCTTTGTGCACACCATAAGGATCAGACCTCATGTTATTAATTGCCTGCATGACAAAATCAAGGTGCATGTGGTACTGGCAGCAGCAAGTCTCTCTTTCTTGCAATCTCCTAATATAGCTTGGTTTAAGCTTCTCAAAAGTTTGCTGGCATATATTGATCTCAGGATACTCTTTCCTGAATTGAAGATAAAACTGCAACTGATCATAACACAGATTCAGCAACAATATCATGCAAAATACAGAAAAAAAAAGAGGCAGAATGTGCTTACTTGTGTCACCTCCAGCAAATGAATAGGATGGTCAATCTTTTCACATGTTTCTTTTTTTAATTGAAGGCCTAGTGTTTGTATTAATATAGATATAGGTGTACATATTGACATATGTATAAACATATGTTTACAAAAAAGTAACCAATTTGGGTAGGGTTGGTTACATAGACCCTTCAACATAATAGCTAGAGTGATTTTAAGGCCTATAATAGGCCTGAAACATAGAAAAAGGAGAAGGAGTTAAGTTATGAAAATCAGAGTTTTTGTGACCAAAGCGTAAGAGCTTAATAAATCATTCCCGAAATTTTCTTTTCTTGGGCTCGCCCTCAGTATGATCTTTTCTCCCCATTCCTTTGGTAGCTAATATGAAAAGACAGAATTGGCACTTACACAGATGAGCTTTCCCCGGATTGAATCTTCCTTTCTTATCCTTAGCTCCGCATAAGATATCCCTTTTTGCATCATAAGCTGTGTTATAGGCACAGTCACAATGGCATCCATCTTCATGTATTATTGGGATCTCGACCCCGAACTGAGTAAGCCAAAGCGCATTAGAGTGAAGGTCGATCCTTCTCCATTTCAGCTTCTTTACCAGTATCAGAATGTTACCTGAAAAATTCAAAGTAAAGTTAGAAAAGGATAGATAGAGCTCAATTATGAATGTCAAAAATCTCCTCAATCCAGTTAATATCATATTTGGTTTGCTCGATAATAGCCTGAGGCCATATAATTTCCTCTTTGAAGATTAGGGAATTCCTCCCCTTCCAGATTCTCCAAAGGAGAAGGTAGATGCGCCAATTCGATGGGTTCTCGGGAAGAAAGAAGTCCGTGGAGCTCATGGTACTTAGATTAGGCATATCAAGCTCAATCTCAGCTAATTCCAGAGTCCATTCGGCCCATAAACAATTCCTGAAGAGGTGATTCTCATCTTCCTGATCCTGCGTACATCTAACACAGATATTAGAGTCCGCCATGTTCATCCTCCACCTCTTCATATTTGTTGCAAGAGCCTTGTGCCAAAGCTGCCAAATAAAGGCTTTTGACTTTTGGATGGATCGGGCTCTTCCATAAAAAGATGAGGTTCCTTTTGATCCTTAAAGGATCGGTGTTCCATTTGGTATGGATTGTTATGGCCTGATCTCTATTTAGGAATTTATAGGCCCTATTAACTTTGTATCCTTTGAACCCGTTTATGTGCCACAAATCTTCTGAATGGTGCCACTGTCCACTGGCAAGTCTCTGGGTAATACTATTAAACAGGGTCTCAGACTCCTCTCCTAGATCACTTAAGACCGATCTGTGATAGTCGAAAGCGTTGATAATGTCCCTGATAAACACAATTCCCCCGTTAGTCCATTGCTTAGTAAGGGCAGGAAATGAGAGGCCAAGCATGTATTGGGATCATCAAGAATAAGAGATGGACTCCAGAAGATAGGTTGATCTTGAGAAAGGCCTTCCTTCCAAGTATACATGCTTTTAACCTTGAACCACGCCCTGATCCACTTCTTTATAGTCAGGGGGATGGAGCTCGGGATGGTGAAAGGGAAGAAAATACTGAAAGGGAGATGCATCTTAAGCCCTCTCCATCCGAAGGATGGCATCTCCCAATATAATGCTTGATCAGAGCTTTGACCGGATGGTTAATCTGATCTGTACAAGCCCTGTAAAAGTATTTTGCTGCTAAAGCAGTTGCTTGCTTCTCGATATTAATAACTCCCAATCCTTCCATGCTTTTGCTTTTACAACACTCATTCATGGAGACTGGGATCCAGCATCTTCTGTTAGTTCCTCCTGCAATGAATCTACCAATAATACTTTGCATTTTAGAGTAGACCTTTTTAGGGGCCATGATAATGGATGATTGATAAACCTGAGAAGAGGAAATGACAGAATTTGCAAGAATAGCCCTACCATTCTTAGAAAGAAATTTAGAGTTGAGAGAATCAACCTTCCTGTAGAATTTATCCAAGAGGTCTCCCCACAGATCACTCGCATTCACATGTTTTTTATATGGTGAGATCCTAGTATTCTCATCCTAAAAATTCTTTATCTTACCTATTGCTTCATCTGAAAGTGCATCAGACCTTTTTCTCCTCTGAAACATTGACCAGGGACCTGCTTCAAATTCTGCATACACACGTCTCTGAAATGCTCTTGCCACAGTTCTTCTTGGAATAGATAGAAGCCTTGCTATTGCTGATTGATTCACTCCCTTTGTTGAAGATGCAGCCATTTGCAGTGTACTCCTTTTTGCTTGAAGAACATCAGTATTTCTATCATATTTTTGAGCTTGAAAAGTCTCTTTCACATTCAAAATTAAATCCCTCATAAGGGCATTTTCTTTTGGATCTGCTACATCAACATCGAGTGGAAGATGTTTAATCTTCTTGAAGAATCTCGATGCTAACTTCCCTTTGTCCACATTCGAGGCAAAAGTATTTGTAATTTCATTGAAATAATCTTCCAAATTCTTCGACAATTCCTGTAATCTTCTTTCACTCAAAACACCACAATCTTTGGTATTAGAAGGAGGATTGTTTTCCTTCTCTCTCTGTCTCTTCCTTTCTCGGGATTTTCTTCTATTTTCAGCTTGAATTTGCAAGAAAATCCTTCTTCTAGTTGAACCAATGCTTTTAGGGGAGCTTTCCATTGAAATTCCCGAGACAGATTTCACAACTCGAATTACAATTCCAAATTGAAAATTCAATTGAAACAATGCAAAATTTGTTCGAATTGTATGAATTGGTATCGCAATTCTCTAATTGCAATTCCGAATTCTGATTTCTCCCGCCAACCACTAAAGGAAACTCCAACCATCCTCCCCGCCAACGGAGTTCCCGCGTCTTTGGAGATCCTAGTCACTGATCCCTGCCATTCCGGAATTGCATATACTATTCTTGGTGCATGCCAATTCTGTTTTAATTCGGTTGGACGTCACACGACTAAGGAGGTACTAAGCGCTTTCAGCACATAAAGCACATGTCCGGACAATGCTTTTTGTACACCACTATAGAATTTACACCCAAATGATCTAATGATAAGACTTGAAATTAAAATTCTTGCATTTCCTTGCTTTTCCTCTGACCACCAAATGGAAAGTGCAATAAATGCACATACAGAACTTCGCCTTTGCCCACAGCTCCAGCAACAGGCCATTAGGGACTATAAGACATTCTTGAAATCCAAAAAGCATCGCTATATTGCAGAAAATCAGTCTGCTGATGACTGAGCCAAAAGCCTCTTGGCGTACAGTGCTGTATAAGAGGCATCAATCACCCAGCAATGTTACCTCAGACCAGTGGAGACAACGGTTGGAGGAGTTGTATGACCCCCCAGGAGCGATCACTGAGGTACCAGATCAGCTAGGAGAAATGCTACAGCTTTCAGAGGAGGACATCCACCAGGGTCTTCAGGTAAAGCAAAGGACTTGCTAATGGTAAAGCAAAGGACTTGCAGGGACTTCAGGCTGAGCTGTTGAAATGGGGTGGGCCAGCTTTGCTAGGGCCTTTGACAGTGATAATCAATCAGGCCATCAGAGAGGGCCTCCCACAGGAATGGATGGTTAGCAAGGTCATCCCTATTCATAAGAAGGGAAGTAGGGATGACTCCACCAACTACCATATGATTATGGTGAGCCCGTTACTCGCAAAACTTCTACAGGTGTGCTAGAGAAGAAGTTAACGCAATGGGCTGAGGAAGCTGGAGTACGTGCAGTTGGTCAGGCAGGTTTTTGCCCTGCCCACTCCACGAGTGATCATATTTTTACTCTCAGAATTCTTATGGAAGCTAGTCGCAATGCACGACGTGACTTGTATTGCTGTTTCGTGGATTTTAAGACGACATATGATACGGTCCCTTGGGACCTGTTGTGGCAATGCTTGCATGAGCTACATGTCCCACAGGATTTGCAGAATGCCATCTACTGGCTCTATGAGGAATATATGCCACTTTGCCTGCGTCAGGTCACCGGGTGAATAGCACCATAGGTGTTAAACAGGGATGTCCGTTATTTTAACGCTTTTCGGACTCTATATTGACAAGTTGGAGACCTGGATGCAAGAACATGGAGGTGGTGGCCCGCAGTTGCCAGAGGCATATACAATAAAACAGTTGCTCTATGCAGACGATCTGGGCTTATTGTCCCATACAACTAGGAGTATGCAGGAACATTTGGATGCTCTCAGTCGATTCTGTGACATAGCAAGAATGACCGTCAACCAGCAGAAAACCAAGCTGTTGCCAATCCTGTCTGTGCAACATGATATCCCAGACTTCTATTACAGAGGACAAAGGATGGAAGTTGTAAGGACCTTTAAGTATCTGGGAATCGATTTTTCTGCTAACATGCTATAGGATGACTGTGTAGAAAGAAGGGTCGGGCCAGGGGATGGAAAGCCCTCAGATGCAATGCGTAATAGCTGTTACTGGATAGATCTCTGATTGGCACGCAGCACACCTGCCTCGAGCACTCGTTGAACCGGTATTGTCCGTATGGGGTAGAGGTCCGGGGCGGCCGACAGCCAGCAAGAGCACTTGGGATAAGCTAGAGAGGGTACAGAAGGCCTTCCTGACATAAAGCCTAGGCGTCAAGGACACGGTGCCTGATCCGATTTTGTTGTATGAGACTGGCTTTTGGCCCCTGCAGCGATTCGCTTCGCCACGCCGCAGCACCTTGCGTATTTCCATAAGGTTGATGTAATGGATGCACAACGCCTCTCCTCCCGGCCTCGCTTATTGGCACAAGGGCCGCAACGACCGAAGAGAGTGTGGCAGGAGCATTGTAAGGGGTGGTTCGCAAGATGGTCCATAGACTATCAACAGATTATGGATATGCCGGATATCGTGGAACAGGAGCTGCATTTGAATGAGCGCTTTGTTGCCTCTCTGTGGGATGTGCCCACTCTTGCAAAGCCCAAAACAGAGCACTACCACACCCAAGTTAATCCGTCACTTGAACATGGCCCCCACCAGTATTTGAAGGCACACATCTCTACCAAGAAACGGAGAGCCATAGCTGCAATGAGAACAGGGTCCCACCATCTCAGAATTGAGACAGGCCGCTGGGGTACGGATGGAGGGCAGGGAATCCCCCGGCATGAGAGATTATGCCAGTGCTGTCATATGCGGATAGTAGAAGATGAACACGATGTTCTACAGGAGTGTCCGACATATGCACACATCCGAGCCGCTCATGCCTATCTCAGATGCTCTGAGATAGCAATTCATCAACTGCTGGCTTCGCCAATGGTTGCATGTCTCGCCTCCTACATTCTGCAAGTCTCCACCGTCAGAGAGTCCCTTACAGCAGAGGGAATTTGAGCGCCCAGATAGGGAATTTGAACGCCTACTACAAGGGTTTTTCCTCCCACATGGGGGGTTTTTTCGTCCCAGTGGTAGAGACACATTGTATAGGGCTTTTGTGGTTTTCTTTTGTGTTTGGATACTATCCGATATATTGTATGTCTATAACCGTCTCATAGGCCAGTTGGCCTCCGTGGACGTTAAAATATACTTCCTTCCTTCCTTCCTTCCTTCCTTCCTTCCATATTAAATCTGCCCTTGGAGTCTTTGACCTTGCAAAGTAATTCGCTATATTTATCGCATGAACCTCAAATTGCACAAATGTAATGGACCTCAACAACATTTTATTATCATATATTCAAGTTTCCAAGTTGTAAGTTGGGCCAAGTACAATAAATAGTAGTAGTGAGTTAATAAATATGTCAATTGCAATAGTGCAAGCATTAATATCACCCATTAGCATGACACATGTCTATGTTTGAGTTTCTGAATATCACCATGTAGATCTATACATAGATCTAATATATCTACATTTGAGTGCTTGTGATAAAGGTTTGAATCATGTATAGAAAAGAACAAGCATAAGCAATGAAGTTTCCTTATAGATCTTGCAATAATGCTTTTATATACGTCAAAATTTTTTTTTTCTTTTTTTGGTGGTGGTCATGGTATATTGATATGACTTTATATAAAGATTGGATATGATTTGGAATGTATAATTTGTGATTGCGTATTAATCGGTGTTTCTAGACTGCACATGTACTTTGAATGTTTTCTTTTTCCCCTGGACCATTGTTTTCTGCATATTTTTAGAATTGAATTGTTGAATTGAATTGAATTTAATTGATTTTTATCGTTCAGGGAGATCAAATGGCCTATGGGACCAATACACAAGCAAAACGTATGACATCAATGTGTTGGAGATGGGCATAAATGGGCTCGTTGGTCATTGCGGTCCTTCATTTTGCTAAATCATCTCCTTCAGATCCCTTTCGCTTTCCTGTTCATGACAGTGGCATCTTGGGTGAATCATTGTGTTTAATGCATCCTTGTGGATTCTAAAGATTGACCTAAATTCAACCCCTTGAAATAGCATCTCCCTGCATTATGTTTCTTCTAGAATAACATTGGCTAGTGTACAATCATAGCTCGATTGCTTAACATTGAGCTCCCTTATAGTTTTTGGTTGATTCCACTATGAGCCGAAATATCTATTCCATCAACTTACACAAAAGTTTGATAAAAGAATTTTCTTTTGAAGGGAAAATTCCAAATATACCCCTCAAGTCTGCAAACATTCCAAGAATACCCTCCAAATGAAGAGCATTTTTTGGAAAAATGGTAATATAGATTGTGTTGCTCCTTAAACTCAAACGTTGTCTTCACGAATATTATAGAAGAGAATAAGATCTTCCTAACAAGATCAAATTCATCTAAATCGGAGTTGAAATTTACAAGTTATGCTCATTCACGTTGTAACACTTACTTAAAACACTATATCTCAAGATTTCAACTTCGTTTTAGACAATTCTACTACTACTGGATAGCCATACTCTCAGCTATAAGTTTCACGACGGGCACTTTTTTAATTGGTTGATCACAAGAAAGTTATGGCCATTTCAACCAGATAGCCTATTTCTAGAGATTTTTTTGAATATTTAGAAACTTAAGGGGTATATTTGGAATTTTCCCTTGAATTAATCACTTTCCAGTCTTTCCCTTGTTTTTTGTCTAACATTTGTTGTTTTTGTAATTAAGTAGCCATTCTATTAACCATTGGCTCCTCAAATATTTTAAGAAAGTCTATCACACATACTAGATGTCAAGTTTGTCATTGCTGATCTTCATATATATTATGAATCCTAGATAATATATACATCTCCCACATGTGTGTTGCAACTAACATGTGTCTCCTTGCACATAGGATGCCATATCAAGATTAAAATAAAGGAATAGAATAGAATAGAATAGAATAGAATAGTTTTTTAACGTCCACGGAGACCAATAGGTCATGGGACCCATACAATGACTAGGATTAAAAAACCCCTGCCTCGAAAGGTTTTCAAGGGAATGAAGCCAACATGCATACGTGCTTGACATCGAAACACTTATTTCTTTCTGACCAAGCATTCCTCCACGGAGAAAAACTAAGGGTAGAAAGCCATCAATGCGTAGAAACCACCTGAGTGTAGACATTTCGAATTTTTGTTTGTTTGAAGGATGTCAACCTATCAGAAATCAAGTACAAGAAAAGATGCAAAGACAGGAATAAAATCTCAGAGAACAAGCAAGGATCCATAGAGTAAAACAACATGTCTATGCATAAGAGTGCACATCCAAATACTCCTCAAAGATCAAGCACCTCTTACGAGGGGCAAATGAAGAACAATAATAAGACTTAGCAATGCTACCTTTGAACATATTGGAGAATACGGTCATTCTGCCTAAGGTTTTGGACTCCTCTCTATGCGGGCTCCCGGGGGGTGCACCTCTATATATGGACAGATGGCATCTGCGTTCGAGGGGTCATAGAAAAACCCATGTATACGGCTTTTTGGAGTAGAAAAACCCATACCATACGGTTTTTCGAACTAACATACAATATAGACCCTATCCGTAGATTTACGATTGATTGTGCCAAATTATATAATCCCTTTCCGACTTTGTACCTTTTGTGAAGACCCTTTGTGCCAAATTATATAATCTTTTTGTACCTTTTGTGTACCTTTTGTGCCAAATTATATAATCCCTTTCCGACTTTGTACCTTTTTCCGTCAAATGGATCAGCTCCCCAAATCGATCATCTACCAATCTCTCCTTCCCGCCCGTATGAGCTCCCGACCGTATACCTACGACCAAGGCAATAAAAAAACCCTAAAAGTTCACTCAGTTGGTACGTACGTGACCATTGAGTGAACCCCCCTTGTGCGGGCTTGCCTAAGGTTTTAGATTTTGAGATACGGAGACTCAAACCTCTACCAAAATAATTCAATATTTTAATAAGAATGCTTTAACCAATACAATCAGCAAACTAATGTGTTTATTTTTTCTATTGAATCTATGTTTTTTTCTTCTCCCCCTTTTTTCTTTAATAATAATCTATTTAATTGCTTTAGAGATATGGTTTATGGTCTTAGAGATAGTGATTTATGCATCCATATCAAATCCCTCTGGAATCCCCTGTTATTGTGCTACATATTATTATTGGCGTTGAAAAAGGCCATGGGATGTCACCAAACCTGCTGGTACTTTCACACAAATCCTTGGGATATGCTCGGGTGCATTGCTCTGTATTGCGCAAAGGAACATGGAAGTCCGCATTTTTCATTGTGCATGCATAACATCACTCCTGAGTAAACAAGAAAGGGACTGAGTTTTATGCCACAATATGGTTTGAAGCTAATGCACTGACGTCTATTTGTCAGCAATTTGAGGGCTTGCTGGCCTTCAAATGAATCATGTAAGAGGAGGATCGCAATTATTTGTTGTTTGTTATTCTTTAGTACATTTGCAGCATTCATACTCCATATCTGAGGATACGTGACGTTTGAGGCTTTCATACTCCATATCCATATTATCAAGTCCCTATATTTCAAAACTATAAACACCTCCTTATATCGTATTCAAATCATAGGTGCTCCAATCACAAATGAGTATATTCACATGAGAAGCATCCACATATGCTCTGGGATGTAGGATTGAATAGGTCCAACGACCCTAGATGGTCCAATGTGCATCTCATGTTTGTTAATAAAAAGAGGCTCACGTCCTTCAAAAAAAAAAAGTGCATCTCATGTGATTATGGAGCAAAATAGAGGGAATTCTTTTATGGGTGAATGGGAGGGATAATATTAAACATTTGGACTCCTCGTTTTTTTATGATTTTGTTGTTAATCAATCAATCAATCAAATTGAACTCCATATATTTTGACGGTGGTTTCTCAAGCAGATTAACTTGTAGGGGACCCATCTTTGTATGTAACATTCTAAGCAGTTCAATTGGATTGACAATGGACAAAGATGAATCCTGTTAAATGAGTATGTACTTACATCGGACCCATTAAGACGTCAAATGGACTGTTGTAAATGTATAAGACAACTTCTAGCTCCATTTCTTGCCATTTGTGGACATTTAGAGTACACAAGTTTTTAGTTCATGCATCAAACATGTGGTACCTTTGCAATCTCGGAATTGTTAATAGTTCAACTAATAAATCAGTGATTATGGAGAACCATGTCATCACATCTTTGTCTAACCTTTGTTGTTGTCGTACATGAGTATTGATGCCATTAACCATTGGCTCCTCAAATGTGATGTTATGTTTATCATTGTTGATCTTCCTATGTATTATGAATCCTAGGTACTGTATACATCTCCTACATGTGTGTTGCAATTAATCCATGCAGACATGATGCCTTATCAAGATTCGAATGAAGGGAACGAAGCTAACAGGCATATGTGTTTGACACCGAACACTTTTCTCCATGGAGAAAAGCTAAGGTCAAAAAGCCATTTGGTTAGCATGAGGATGGTTCTTGTGGCTGGAAGCAAAGAAGATTGTGTGTTTTAAGGGCTTGGATATTCCTGTTGCTGCTGTCCTCTAGGAATCTCGAGATAGGATTGCTAAGGCCTACCATTGTTCTTCGCTTGCTCCTGCCAGGCGACATTTGATCTTTGAGATTTATTTGGGAGTGTTGTCTTATGCACAGGCTGGTAGTCCTACTCAGTGGATCATGATTATCCTCTGAGATTTTAATTTCGCCTGTGCAGTTGTATCTGTCTTTTGTCATGGATTTTTAATAAAATTTGATGTCCTTCTCAAAAAAAAAACAAAAAACAAAAAAAACCTTGGTTGCGTTAGAGTGACAATCCTATTGAACAATGCATTAGGATGTCACCAAATCTATAGGTGCTAGAATTCTACATAAATCTTTGGGGTATGCTTGGGAACATTACTCTGAAGGATTAATTGAATATTGCATAAAGGAACATGGAAATTCACTATTTTCATTGCGCATGCATAATATCACTCCTGAGTTAAGAAGAAGGGAACAGAGATTTATACTAGATGTGGTTCGAGGCTAACGCAACAACATCTATTTATAAGCAATTTAAGCGAATGAATCATGTGAAACAAGGGTCATGATTATCTTTTTTTTTTTTTTTTTTTTTTTTTTGTTTACTGTTAAATAGAAAATATAAGCTACCTATTGGTCCAAGCTAATCCAAATGTTGTACTATGCGAACATGGTCCAAAATAGATATCATAATTTTTTAATGACCTCATTCTTAACTTTGTCACTCTTCCTTAGAAAAAATATTACCAAAAATTCCCTTTCCATCGTGCAACCCTAGTTTTTTAGGGTAACTAACAGACTGGTATGGCCGCTAAATGTCTTCGTGGATGCTTGGACATGCATGTGCTGGCAACACCACCGCTTTCAATCGGATGAACAGATCGTCACCTGCAAAGGTAAGATAAAGACCAAAAGTTCTTATTTGAAGACCAAAAGTTCTTATTTAAAGCAGGTTTACATCTCTGATATAGTCGCTCTAAGGGTAGATTGCACTGGTCTGCCGCCAACTGTATGCTTGGAAAGATATATGGGAAGGAAGAAAGGTGGATTAAATAAATCCACCATTCACAAATTGAAAGAAGAGAAGAAGATGGCTGAGAAGAGGAAAAATCTATTTGATTTTCACAAACCGGCTAAGGCCCAAAACATACATAGGCTTGATGGTGATGACAGTTCAGTTTTAGGAACGAATTCCTCTATCCCCACCTCTGTAGATCCTGCTGGTGTTGCTCAGTTGGTGGTTATTCCTGATAGCCAAGAAAATCCTGATCCCATGCCTAAGATTTCTACTACTGCTCATCCTGGAACGAGTGGCCAGGCAACCGATCCCATTCAGGTTTTATAATGAATTGAATTGTCTTTCCATACAATGTGATATCTTGTTTTTGCTTATGAATTCTATTTCCTTTAACTACTTTCTATGTTGTTGATTTGCATTATTATGCATATGTAAAGCTTTATTTACCAATGAAAATTATAACAACATAAAATGAAAAAACACGATTATAACCCCAACAGACAAACTGATCCAACTGAGCACAACCACCTGTCTATGCATGAGAATAAATCTGAAGGTAAGTATGCCAAATCAGTACTTTCTTCTCTTGATCAAGAGACGAACAATTATGAGCCATATAATTTTATTATGTCTTTCGAAGAAGAATCTTATTTGCAGTATCCATGCCCTTAAAGATAAATAGTCTCTTTCTCTTCCAAATCGACTATAAAAACCAGCCACACACAAGATGAAAGGTTCATTTTTGCCATTTCAGAATGAGGCTCGCATGAAAATGACAAAAACCTCATAGATAGGCTTCTCATTCATCACAACAGATTTTCTACAATGGTGGATAATGGGTAGCCGCACACATGCGAACTAACCATGTATTAATAAATAATACCATGTACTGGTTAATATACCTTAATAGAATTGTTGTCATAAACTGAACAAGGGAGAAAATCATTACCATAATGTCATTACACCTTTCCCATAAAAGTTTGAATAAATACCTTATCATCAGATGATTTTCAACATAAAATTCAACCAAAGGACTAGTTAACCCGTCCAAAATGCACTATAGAGCTCACCAAACAATCTTCAATGATTGTCTAAGTCCAATTTACAAGAATAAGTCCTTGATCTTAGACGCACTTCCTTCTCTTGAAAAAAGACATAGCAGGGAGTATAAGATCCGATTACCTGCACCCAAAAAACAAATACAAGCATTAGTGTAGCACTGCTTAGGGTAGCAGGTGTCATAAGATCTTATAGGTTTATATCCCTTCGCCCTGTTTGTCTAATACAAATATTACATTGGGTAAGGTCAGTTTTAGAAGGAGACATCAGAAACTTTTAAACAATAGCATTCCTGCAGTCCTTCATGAATAAGAAGACATTTAAGAAGCGGACTAGGCTTGTAGTCATACTGTTATATCAACATGGTTCTCTATCAGCAAAAACTATCATTCAACCGTTTATCCCTGAAGAACTTGAGGCTCGAAAATAAAGTCAGCCCTTAAACCATGCAGTATGTCTCGTATATTACTAAGCTGGAACCACTCGTATATTATTAAGCTGGAACAACCCATAAACGTCCCAGTTTTTGCCATGCATTAGTGCAAACTGAAATCCTCCTTTGTACATAAGACAATCCTTCATAATGCCTATGTACTCATTACGTAACCCCAAACATTTTTAAGGCAGAATTCCTATATGCAAATTCAATAATATTTCTGTCTAGATCTCTTACTATGCAAATCTTTAAACCATAATGCAAAGAGCATTGCATGTAACTGATATGCTTGCCAAAATTCTAAAGTCAAATGCAAAGAATGCCAATATAATTTATAGCTCAATCTGCAACCCTTTTACACAGTTGCAAAATAATGAATGCATGAAGATGATCCAGCTTCACCAGCTAGGCCAGACTTATTACTTATTGGAACGGCACATGTATTGAAGAAAACCATATGCATGTACTTTAAACTATACTGAACCACTTAAATGCAAGATCTAAGACGAATTTTGCAGATCTCAAACTATGGTATAAACCATCAGTTATTGCAAGCAATAGTATACAATAAATAACCTCAAACCTGAGTATGCTGGGCAGGTTTTATGACTTCTTGATTTGCATCCATATTGGCTTTTCCATTAGCACAGGAGCTAGTTGGTTGCACCATTTGCCAAATTGCACCATTGGTACTTCCAACTTCATCCTTGTTTGCTTGAATTCGACCCTGCTCCATCTGTTTTTCTTTCTGCTGCTTGCTATCGGCATTATTGTCTACAACATTTTTTATATCCTTGCCACTAATTCCTTCAGCCTGTAGAGCAAGCCTATGAAATTGAAAGACATTCTTCCTTTTCTTCTGCCCTGATAGCTTTTTTTGGACGTAAAAATTCTCATCTTATCTTATCTTATCTTATCTTATCTTATCTTATCTATCCATGCTAAAGGCGACAGAAGCATAAACCCTAAGGCACACCTCGGCTAACCCTAATCATTCCTTATATGAATCATGATTAGGGCAAAGAGATAAGTCTAGTACTTACAGAAATGTCTTTCCACTTGGTAGTGCTCTCAGTACATCCAATAGCTTGCCAATTTGTTGCGCATGAGCAGATGCCTTGGTGGACCGTATGTGTATATCATGCTCATGGATTTTTTTTGAATTTCCCTTAGAGCCATGGCCAAATCTGTAAAAGATGTAGAGCATCTAGCCAGCCAAAGTATTCGCGATAAAAAACTAAACCTTAAGTTAATCCAAGGTTTAAACCACCGTATTTGTCCTAAGATAAATTATATCAAAAAGCTTTACACTTGGACAAATTTAGTTAAAAAGGCACATGCATTGAAGAAAAGCATATGCATATACTTTACAATCATTACTTTTATACTTTTTCTATGTTTACAGTGTACCATACTAGACATGTTTCGAAACTAAGCATTTACGTGACCTTTTCATACGAAAGGAATATATTGGATGTTTATTTACTATCCCCATACAATATCTCTCCTAATGCCTTTTCCCCTCTGCCGTAGCAAGCATATGAGCACATTTTTACTTCTTCGGGATATCCTTTATTCATAGCGCAACAAAAACCATGTATCAATAATAATAATAATAATAATAAAAAAAACCCGAAAACCTTGGTTGCGTTAGAGGAGTGGCAATCCTATTGAACAATGCATTAGGATGTCACCAAATCTACAGGTGCTAGAATTCTACATAAATCTTTGGGGTATGCTTGGGAACATTACTCTGAAGGATTAATTGAATATTGCATAAAGGAACATGGAAATCCACTACAACATCTATTTATAAGCAATTTGAGCGAATGAAACAGGTGAAACAAGAGTCATGATTATCTGTTTTTTTTTTTTTTTTTTTTTTTTTTTTTTAATAAGTAATGATGGACTTGTTATACAAGACTTGTTATACTTGTTAAACACTTTTTGATGGAGCTGTTGCTTACCAAGTTGAACAGGAAAATACGGTCAGTTGAATACATGAAAATGGTTACCCTTATTCCTTGTTAAGAAGGTGAAAAATAACATTACTATGGGGTTATCTTGGAGATGTGATCAGTATACTTCTTCTTTCTATAATATGGTAAGCCCATAAGCTATAGTACGGTTTTTGATAATTAGAATTGATCTGGACATTTGGTCTTGGGGTGATCAGACCCTCTAGATGGTATATGGAATAGATGGATATAAGGACTGTATATAAGAGTTTAAACACTGTGGAAAAATACTGAAGACTTAACACCTTACTAAGACCGATGGAATTTTCGAAGTGGTCCTTATGTTCTGGGCTTATAATATGGCTATTACTTCAAATAAAGGTTGAATACAAGAGTTATAGGTGCATGAAGACCCTATGACCATTGAATATATCTTAAAGGGCTGTTTTTATAAAACTAAAATTAATGTCTTGAAAAATATTAAGGTAATGGTCGTTTATGTGAACCATGAATTTTAGGTCTGAATGTTAGGGCTGCGGATTTGCGGCAGAGGAGAAATTCATTGAAGAAATCACAAATAATACAGTGGCATGATGTAATGTCCTACATCAAAGCTGGATTCCAGGTGTGCTATCGTGCTTCTGGAGTTTAGGACTGACGGTATCTAGGTCTTGTGCAATATGGCCGGTAATTTTTCCTCTTATAGAAGAAGGCTTGTTGATTTCGATGCCCTGCATGAGCTGCTAGTAGGCTTGTATGTCAAATCTATGCTAACACTGGACATGGCCCGTATGAAAGGAGATGGTGGCAGTAGCTAACAATGAACCCATTGATCTGGTAGTACTTCTATGGAAAAGCCTACTGATAATTTGATGCAAGGCAGTGAGGATAACTCAGATCTAGGAGAAGGCTCTGGCAAATCAATTCCCTCAGGCATTGGCATCCCAGCAACAGCTCAAACTATGAACAATACTGCATCTACAAATCAGGTTGGAAGCATTGACAATTTTTTCGTTTAGAAATTATAGATGACATGTGTTAAATCATATATGAATGCTAATATATATAATATAACATTCTATTTAGGGCATGGATCAGCATTTGTTTACTTTATCTAAGAGTGATCTAAGCTGTATATGTTATTCTGTGATTTGGGCCTTCATTGCTGACAGATCTACTTAACATAAGATTTAAATCTGTTGGATCTACTCATCTCTTGATGCTATCCTGGTTAGGCAACAGAAAGTTCTATTTCATAATTAGCTCTCAATACATGTTAGATGCATAGTCAATTCTATGTTACAACCTTTTTTGGTTGAAAATGATAGCATATTATGGGTTAGATTATATGTGATTACTCTTATATAGGATATAGTTAGATTCTGGACGAGGGATTTGCATTTGCTTAAGATGATCTAAGATTGCAGTATGATATCTTTGATTTATGAGGAAGATGGTTCTAGTGAGTCTGAAGTATATGCTGACCTTCATTTCGTTTTGCATTAGTCCATATGAAATTGTATCTCAAAAATTGCTGTGTATATGATCTGACCAGCTTAACAGCATTAAGCTATGATTTGAGAGCTTAGAGTGATCTGATACGATCTAAGGATGTATAATCTAAGGGAACACTATGCCAAGTATGATATTCTGTATTATTTGCTATCTTATCTGGCTGAACTATTTAACATTTGATAAGATCTAGTGAATCTTTTTATCACTTGTTGCTATCATAGCATAGGCAGCAGAAAACTTTATCTGATAATTAGCTCTCATAGTATTCTCTAGGATGTTAAATTTGATCCTGACATAACTTCTTTAATTGCTTATTTTTGGGTCGGCTAGATGATTTCATGTTTACTGGTTATGGCTACAAGGGGCCTTACCTTAAGATTATAATGGACCTAAGAGTATTAGGCATGCTAAAAGTTATATTCCTGCAGGCTTTTAATTATTGCAGAGACCATACGTTAATCTGAAATAAAACCCATTTGGCTACTTTGTTTAAAGTGAAACATTCAAGGTGAAGGGCGATAAGCCCAAGAAATCCGTAGCTTACCTGCTAGTGACTTAGGCTCTTACCCTTCTTAGGCTAACTGTCCTCTGGTTTCACTGCAGGTAACGGGATTTCTTGCTCCTGTTTATGTTTTTCAAATTTGTTCAAGTTTGGATAAGCGTACAAGACTTGGAAATGGAAGAACAATGCTGAAGTATCTCTGGACCATTTCATTTGGAATTTTGCTTGTGGTCTAGTTGTTTTTAATATTTGATAAAGATCATTGTATTGCTGACTTTTGCAGAAATCATATTTAATATTATTACTCTGATTTTGTAGATTAGTTATCTTATCTTATATCTATGTCCTTTTTGGAAAAAAGTTTTTATGGTATTCTTTCCACTTATTGTCTTACTTTATTAAGAAATGTAACCATGTTATGGCCTAAGTTGAAATACACCTGGTTTTCAACTTAGGGCTGCAAATTGTACCTTGACAAGGTCTTTGCAAAAGGTCTTGAAAAGGTAGAAGGTTTGTTTGTACAGGTCTAAAGGGTTTTTTTTTTTTTTTAAAGGACGACAAGCTTTATTTACCAATAAACATAAAATGCAAAAACATGATTATAACCCCAACAGACAAACTGATCCAACTGAGCACAACCACCTGTCTATGCATAAGAATAAATCTGAAGGTAAGTATGCCAAATCAGTACTTTCTTCTCTTGATCAAGAGACGAACAATTATGAGCCATATAATTTTATTCTGTGTCTTTCGAAGAAGAATCTTATTTGCAGTATCCATGCCCTTAAAGATAAATAGTCTCTTTCTCTTCCAAATCGACCATAAAAACCAGCCACACACAAGATGAAAGGTTCTATCATTCTAGAATGAGGCTCGCATGAAAATGACAAAAACCTCATAGATAGGCTTCTCATTCATCGCAACAGATTTTCTACAATGGTGGATAATGGGTAGCCGCACACATGCGAACTAACCACAAAGAAAAATAAAGGGAATGTCCAATTATAGAACTTGGACCCCAGAAAATACAATGCTAATAGATGTTTGGTTTGTGTACCTGCCGAAAGCTTATCAGCGAGATTAAAAAACCCCGCCCTTTCGAGTTTTCGAGAAATCATTCCCAGAAAACCCACGAATGGAGAAGTCGAAGGTGCTGCTGGCTTGCCAACCTGTACTTGCGCATCACCAATACTAGAACAAATGTGAAAAAACAAACCTCTCAAGGTGGAGGGGCTGATTATGCGTGCCATGCGACAAAAGAATGCCAAGTGACAAAAGAAAAAACATCTTCAAATAGAGGGGCTGGTCATGCGTGCTAGGCGACAAATGTATTAAACAATTTGAGGGAAGGAGGGTAGGTTCCAAAGAATAGAAAATAAGGTACTAATGAGAGAGACGAGGAAGCGCCGATGAGACGTTGATAAAGAACCTCGCCTAAAATAGCAATTTTTTCAACCAGAGAAATCATGCAATGCATGGATGCGAGACATGCATGCTCGCCCCCTTTAGAATCTTCATTTGATGGCTCGGGTCGATGGGATTCTAGAATGGGGTTCGCATGAAAATAACAAGAACCTCCCGAATAGAAGAGAACTTCCTTATCAAAATGGGATTGAGGGCGAAGATCAAAGGATTGTGGTAAAAAAAGAGGCAAGGCCGGGGAAGAACATGTCGCAGCATAGAAAGAAATGCCACATTAGTCAATCCAAGCAGGGAGAAGCCCCTCCCCTGCATAGTTTCAAAGAATAGAGAATAAGGTACTGCTGAGAGAAGAGGAAGCGCCCCATGAGATGTTGATGAAGAACCTCACCTAAAATAGCAATTTTCTAACCAGAGAAAGCATGCAATACATGCATGCGAGACATGCATGCTCGGCCCCTCTAGAATCTCGATCCGATGGCTCGGATCAATGGGATTTATGCCATGCATCAGGATGGATAGCGGGCAAAAACTTACTGGCTATATCGAAACGTGCTAAATAGGGTTAACAACCAAGACCCTGCCTGCCGAAGCCGCTCACACAAGAAAAAAACAATGCTTAATACTCTCAACTCTTTGCTCACATAAAGAACAGAGCTCTGAAATTCGAATATCAATTTTATGGACCAGCCTGTTGACTCTGAGGCATCTATGGATCACTTGATGATTATTTGATTGTTTGTTATTCTTTAATTCATTTGAGGCATTCATACTCCATACCTGAGGATATTTGGTATTTCAGGCATTCATACTCCATATCACGTATTATCAAGTCCCTATTTCAAAGCCATAAGCACCTCCATATATCATATTCAAACCTAGGGTGCCACAATCATAATACATCATATTCACACGAGAAGCATCCACACATTCTCTGGAATGTAGGATTAACAAATCCAATGACACGAGGTGGTCCAATGTGCATCTCAAAAGAATATGTAGCACAACAATAGAGGTTTCAAGAGGATTTAATATGGACATATAAATGACCATGCTTGAAACCATAGGTCATACCCCTAAAACAACTGAATGGGTTGTTTAAAAAAAAAAAAAAAAAAAAAAAAAAAATAGATTTAATAGAAAAAATAATTACGTTAGCTCTCTGGTTGTGTTGGTGAAAGTATTCTTATTATGACATTGTATTATTTTGGTAGAGGTCCGAGTCCCATATTTCATATTCTAAAACTCTAGGAAAATTTGTGCAGAAGTTCGAGTCCCGTATTTCATATTCCAAAACTTAAGGGAACCCATATTTCATATTTTGACCTAATCATAAATGAGCATAATCGAAACGAGAGGCATCTGGAGGCCCCAAGATACAATCCAGGTCGTAGGATCGATGGATTCAACAGCTGAGGTAGTCCAGGGTGCACCTCATTTGGAATATGTAGCACAACAGAGGGGGATTTTCTATGAGTGGGTGGGAGGATAAATTTTTTGGAGTCCTTGTTTTTATATGATTATGCTGTTTAAACATGTTATTTTATCAAACGCATCAAACAGAAAATCATAAATATAAATATCCAACAGTAGAAAGAAAGAGATGCACAATAATCACATCTTTATTGTCTTATCTATTCAAGTTTTGAACTTAAAAGAAAATCCTTAACCTTTGTGGAAAATATCTTTCAAAGTGGCATGTTGAACCTTGTTCGCCATCCATGCCAACATCCATATAGTACCAATTGAATACCATAGCCAAAAATCAAAACCTGCATAAAAATTTCGTCTTCGATTAAAAGAAACTAGATACAGAATCATCTTCAAGGGACCTTCAATCTAAAATTGGAGAAGGCTGCCACACCCCTCCTTGAGCACTGCCACCATGCTCCAATGAAAACTGTGAAGGAAAGAGCATGAGAATAAATTTCCTTACAACAAAATTTAAACTGTCCAATTTCACCCCTTGATCTAGGCCATTAAGATCACCTCTTAATCTTGTCTCTTCAATTCTTCACCTCTTCATCTCCACCATACAATACCAATTATAATATTTTAACCATTGCCTCAAGTTACATTTTAACACCATTGCCCCAATATATATTTTAACACTATTCCCCAAATTGTATCTCAATGGTTTACAAAACATGTTGAACGACTTGTGGTCAACATGGCAGAAACATTGGAGCATAGAAATTGATTACGAACAGAGCCTTCAAAGAGGACCAATTAGAATGAATTGAAGGTCAACATGGCAGAAACATTGGAGCATAGAAATTGATTACGAACAGAGCCTTCAAAGAGGACCAATTAGAATGAATTGAACTCTATATACCTTGACTGTCGTTTCTCAAGCAGATGAACTTGTAGGGGACCCATCTTTATATGTAATATCCTAAGCAGGACAAAGGTGAATCTGGTTGATGAGTATGTACTTACACTATAGGGATGGACCCATTGAGACATCAAGTGGTTTGTTGTGAATGATAAGACAACTTCCAGCCCCATTTCTTGCCATCTGTGGACATCTACAAGTACACAAGTCTTTAGTTCATGCATCAAACATGTGGTACCTTTGCAATCTTAGGATTCTTGATAGTTCATTCAATAAGTCAGTGGTTATGGACTACCATGTGTAATCACATCTCTATGAATTGTACCAATTCTTAACCTTTTTAAAGAATAGAATAGAATAGACCAACACCAGATAAAGAGGAGGGTAGCCTGCTACTTGTGGAGTCTAATTACTGTTGAGATCTAGAATCCTATAGAGCCATGATGTCACTAGTTGGCGGAGAAGAATAGTGCCATTCTGACCTTCTATTCGCCACTTATTTAGTTGGCAAGCTAAAATTAATTCCTCAACTAATCCAAGTGTAAGCATCTTAAAACAAGCATGTGAGCTAAGACGTAATCTTTAATTGAAACTTTGAGCCTATGTTGGTGGAATAGAGAGTTGGATCGTGAAGACTATATTGCTTGAAAAGACGATTGGATTCTCGAGAATTGAGTACCCAGAGCAAAGTTTTTAAGTTGCCTCACTTCGTGTAAGAGATCTTGTGGTCATATCCATAGTTGTTGATGGTTTTCAAGATCAAAAGATGAATCCAAACTCATAAACTTCCATTCTCTTCTTTTGTGCTTAGATATGCTATATAAAGTAAGCGTACAATTTTTCATACATGTTTTCTATTGCTTGATTTCGTAAGTTCTATAATAAAATGCATATTGTTTTGAGCTGGATATTTAAAGTTTTGATTTTTCACATGTGCCTTTGCGTTGATCTGACATCGCTTTGATATGTTTATGCCTCCGTCCATCTTACTCAGGCTTACAACATGCACAATACACACATTACTCATCATTATAATTGAATTGGCTTTTGTTGCTTGCAATCACATGCACAATATGCAGGGCGGCAATATAAGTCACCATTTTTATATCAAAAGCCCTTGGTCTCTTTTTTTTTTTTTTTTTTTTGCCATTTCATAGGTTTTATGCATCAGACTTTAAACGCAGTAAGAAAGCAGAACATGTTTAAAATCTCACTGTTCTAAAATATCAGAGGAGGGAGTTGGGAGCACAAGTTTGACCGATTGGAGTTGATAGGAAAGCCAGAACGGCCATTTTTGGAGAGATTAACTTACAGGGGACCCATATGTTTGGTATGTTACGCTGTAAGCAGTTCAACTTGCAATTTGGATTGACGGTGGATAAAGGTGGATCCCGTTGCAGTTTATGCATTTACATAGTAAGTTAGGGAGGGACCCATAAGGTTTAAGGCTTAAATGGGCGGTGATGTATAAGACAGCTCCTAGCTCCATATTGCGCCATCTGTGGAGTTTTTATTTTTTTTATCAAATCACCTACTGAGATGTGGCACCTTTGCAGTCTCAGGATTCTTCCTTTCTTGATAATTTACCCCATAAATCAGTGGCTATTAGCAAAATTCCACTTGGTCTTCACTGCAATCAAAACGAGGGGCAAAGTTCTTTTTAAAAACTATAAATTCATAGAAGTCCATGTAATTCATAAAATCAATCTAGTGATGGCCCTGTTAATGCTCGAAATAGCGATTGTTTTGCTGTTCAATTTTGTTGTCCTCACGAGATTGTTATGGAAGTATTGGTGGAGACCTAAGATGATGAGGCAGTTGCTTGTAGAGCAGGGCATAAAGGGTCCTCCTCCAAGTTTTTTGAGTGGCAACATGCTGCAGATGACTGCCCTCAGAAATTCAACATGGGAACAGGATATGGAGATTGGAGACCACAACATTGTTCCAAGAATTTACCCTCATTATTCTATGTGGCAAAGATTCTACGGTGAGGACATTAACATTACCATGTATAATTTTCTATGCATGAAAATAGCATTTTCTAATATTTGTGGCATGCAGGAAAGAGGTTTGTGTTTTGGTGTGGAGTTGAGCCAAGGATTACACTTTCAGAACCAGAGCTAATAAAGGAAGTCCTCTGCACTCAAGCTAGCAGTTTTGGGAAATCTCAGCTGCAAAGAAGGGGCGGTTTTCTTCTACTTGGAAATGGATTAGTCCTGGCCAATGGACAAAATTGGGCTCGAAGAAGGCGCATAGTAGGACCAGCCTTTCATCTGGACAGGCTCAAGGTGAATATACATTTGGAATAGAATAGAAGTACATCTTTGCACTTGTGTCATAGCCAATTTAGTTGCTCTGCTTTCTTCAATCTTGTGAATTGAACATTGTTGAATGCAGGGCATGATCTCAGTGATGGCGGACTGCGCAACCAGGATGTTGGACCAGTGGGATTCTATATTACTAGACAATTCAGAGACAACAGTGGCTGAGATAGATTGCAATTATCACCTCAGCTTGGTTACTGCTGATATTATTTCGCGAACCGTCTTCGGAGGTGATGGAGAGAAGGGAAGGATAGTACTTCAACACCTCCATGCCTTGCAGAAGATATTTGCTCAATCCAACCGTTATAACTGGCTCCCATTCAGCAGGTTGTCATCATAAAGAAAAGATTATAATGTTTTTTAAAAAGTTAACTTAGCACTAATATGATTAGGATAATCAGGTTCATCCCAACATATGCAAACAGAGAAGCATTCAGACTAAGGAAAAACATAGAAGGCCTGCTGTGGAAGGTTATAGAAGACAGAAGAGAGTCACCTCAATCTCATGGCAATGACTTGTTAGGAATGATGTTGGCACAATGTGGTGAAGCCAAACAAGCAGAATTTGGCACTAAGGAACTGATAGAAGAGTGCAAGACCTTCTTCTTCACTGGACAAGAAACAACATCTGTGTTATTATCCTGGACTCTCATGCTTCTCTCTCTCAATGAGGAATGGCAGCACCGCGGCCGCGAAGAAGCATGCCAATTGCTAAACAAAAGCCCTCCAGATGCTGGAGTTCTCAACAAAATGAAAACTGTAAGTAGTTTACAACAAAGTGGTTCCATTTGATGAATCTTTGTATTAATATAATGAATATTTGGAATGTCTTTGTGTGATTTTGCAGCTAGGGATGATCCTGAATGAGGCATTAAGACTCTACCCGCCAGCTCCAGCATTAGAAAGGGAAGCTCTTGAGGATGTGAAACTAGGATGCATGAAAGTTGCCAAGGGGACCACATTTTGGATACCTGTATTAGCCATTCATCACAATGAAGAAATCTGGGGAAAAGATGCAAATGAATTCAAACCAGAAAGGTTTATGGAGGGAAGTGGCAAGAACCCACTTAATTTAATGCCATTTTCAATGGGAGCAAGGGCATGTGTAGGCCAAAATTTCGCCATGATGGAGGCAAAGCTCATCTTAGCAATGCTGCTTCAAAGGTTCAAGTTTAATCTCTCTCCAAATTACAGGCATGCTCCTGTTACTGCTATCACCCTCAAGCCTAGACATGGGATGCATCTCATCATCTCCAGAGTGTGAGTTATGATCTGAAAGCCTCTTTTCTTACTCTTGGTGATAAGCTACATTCATGAACCAAACAAAACAAAACAGGTATTCACATGTTCCCATCACCGCCCATGCCAACTTGGATGGCATTTATCACAAAACAAAACCCAAAAGAATGTTTCCCACAAACATGAATGTTTAGCCTTGGGACCCATCCCCTCCCCTTGCAGCCTTGCATTTTTCTTCCATTTCCTTTCCCCAATCTTCACTTCAATTTTGACATTGACATTAGAAGTGGACAAATCAATGAATTATACCTTGAGACATGAATACCAAGTTCCATCATTATTCTTGCCCCACTCACTACAACCAATAGGCCAAACCTCATTTACAGCTCCTCACATTATCCTCACAATGCAGGGCCACTCCGTGCTTGCGGGCGTTATCCATATAATTAATTGTTGGGACCAGATTTTGAAGGGATGTAGCAATCCTATAGCTCCCTACAACATTTGTAGCTATGGAATGTGTTTCTCTTAATTGTCTTGACTTGATGAAGTCCAAGACTTTACATGGCATAGTTACCTGCTCAAATTTATTCTCCCTTCTAGGAAGGGTGTCTTTGTGTGAGAAAAGAACTCAAGTACAACGAGGAAGGTGGTGTAATGCAATCTATCTCTTTCATATTATATATATATGGAAAGGAGTCCAAGTACAAGAGGTGGTGAGAGCTACCACCATAATGTGTCTATGTTCTCTTACAATGACATGTTACCATCATGCATGACTTTAGTGGTGGCAAGGTATAGACCATTGAATGCATTTGTCATATTTATAATGCTCTCATTTTTTTTTTTCCTATCATGATGTAAAGAAAAGTTTCAATGTTTGTTCACTTATTTATATGAAATCAACTATTGCATGTATGAGGTGGTTGAATTAGCATCTTATATTCTAGAGGTCCTTGTATATTCTGCACAACTATATCAAAGGTTAAATAATATGCTCACATAAATCTAATAACTCAAGTTATAATTTGATAGGCAGATTCTTTTGCCATCATTATCATTTATGTTACTAGGCTCTGATAAAAATCGGATACGACAAAGTTGTTATTCTCTATGGCAGGTCCTATGCTAAAAATAGCCATTTTGTTGGCTAATATCCTTCATCTATGGAACTCAGATGGTCAATATATTAGCATGTTTCAAATTACAAAATAGTGAATTGGCCATTCCAATCCTTTATTTGCAATTTACTGCTACGAAATGGCGAATCTGCACCTACTACATAGCTAACTCATCCTACTCGGGCCGGCTAGGGGATTTTGCCAGGATAAGTGATTCGAAGCCAAATGGCTCGGGACCACTAAAATTTTTGCTGAAATCAATGCAATATGAATGTAAGACGATTAGTATATAAATCAAGGAGCATATATCCAAAACTAAAAATGGACTACAGATCTACACACTTTGGACTTCACTAGTAACTTCACTTTGGAGAGAGAATCTATACCTGTTGAATTAATTTAATTGAATGGATTTTTTACGTTTACGGAGACCGAAGGACCCAATACAATAGATGCAATAAGCACATTAACAGTTAGGTTTAAAATACCTGCCTCGAAGGGTTATCAAGGTCAAAACCTTGATACTAATGAGCCTACTGCAAAATGTACTCATCAAACTGCCCGCCTTGTTCAAGCAACCATGCATGTTGTGGGCCATAGATATTGGTCACAAGTAGAATAGAGTAGAAGAACGGAAAAGCAAAGATGCATGGTAGAACATGTAACGGGCCTACCAGGTTAACCCTCCAAGTAACCCGAGATCCCATTAAGACTTGCATGAACATTGCCAAGTTGATATGGATGAATTGAGTAATGCAATGCAAAAGCACTCTTAAGTTGAAACTCAAGGTAAAGAATTGAATCTTTAATACCATGTATGAGCATTACTCTCAAAGAATATAATATCATACCATATATAAATGAAAGTGTTTCACACTCAAATAATCCACAATATCAAGTTTATCAAGCAATCCCAAGGCCTTGCTAAGGGCTCACAAAGGTCTTAGTCCTTTAACTCCATTTGGCTCTCAATTGCATAATGATCCTTCAAGCCTCATGTCTATCTGCTTACACCATGAACATGTGGGGTTAGTCATAAAGACTAAGTGGGGGTTTGAGACATCTAGAAAATACTGGCATAATCAACAAGAACTATAATTATGAGGTAAGATACTATAACTTTGCAATAACCATAAGATACTCGCAAGACCATGAGAAACCATGAAAAAACCATTAGATATTCATAGATATGCAGTTATAATTTGATAGACCTAAATGAGCAGATTCTCTTGCCATCAGAGTTCAAAAATACTTGTTTATAAAAAATAATTATCATTTATGTTACTAGTACTAATACATTTTGTAAGTACGTGCAGCCTCTGATACAAATCCTCACGGATTAGGCAAACTCATTATTCTCTATGGAAGGTCCTATGCTAAAAATAGCCATTTTGTTGGCTAATATCCTTCATCCATGGAACTCAAATGGTCAATATATTAGTATGTTTCAAATTACAAAATAGTGAATTGGCCTTTCCAATCCTTTATCTGCAATTTACTGCTACGAAATGGCGAATCTGCACCTACTACATAGCTAACTCATCCTACTCAGGCTGGCTAGGGGATTTTGCCAGGATAAGTGATTCGGGGCCAAATGGCTCGGGATTACTGGAATTTTTGAGGAAATCAATGCAATATGAATGCAAGACGATCAACATATAAATCAAAGAGCATACATCTAAAACTAAAAATGGACTACAGGTCCACACATTATACAAGACATACGCTAGTAACTTCACTTTGGAGAGAGAATCCATACCCGTTGAATTAATCTAATTGAATGGATTTTTTACGTTCACGGAGACCAAAGATATAGCTAGCAGTCATTCCTCATTCTAGGACCCAATACAATAGATGTAATAAGCGCATTATTAGTTAGGTTTAAAATACCATGCCTCGAAGGGTTATCAAGGTAAAAACCTTGATACTAGTGAGCCTACTGCAAAATGTACTCATGAAACTGCCTGCCTTGTTCAAGCAACCATGCATGTTGTGGGCTATAGATATTGGTCACAAGTAGAATAGAGTAGAAGAACGGAAAAGCAAAGATGCATGGTAGAACATGTAATGGGCCTGCTGGGTTAATCCTCCAGGTAACCCGAGATCCCATTAAGACTTGCATGAACATTGTCAACTTGGTATGGATGAATTGAGTAATGCATTCTTGAGCTGAAATTCAAGGTAAAGAATTGAATCTTTAATAACACTAGTAACGGGTGCCCGGCGTTGCCGGGCATAAATACGGTTCTATTTTATGAATTGAGCTTATAGTTATTTTCTTCTTGTAAGTGTCCTATATGGATTTCTATTACGTTTACTTTGAGTTGCGTAAATGTAGCGATACAAAATAGAATGATATTGTCTAAACTTAAAAATGAGAAGAGGTGCATTAAGTTTGGAATAGTGTCATTGTTTTGTGTTGCCCAATTTTGGCATTGGATATTGAACATGATACTAACAACGGGGCATTAATGTATGTTTTGTGTTGACTTGCTTTGAATTGGACATATGCAATATGAAAATTGTACGTTTTTATAACTTAGCTAATCTAGTCAAATGAAAGCCAAAACCAAAGTCCAAGGAAGTTGCAAAGGAAAGCAGAGCTATAGGTTAATATCTCTCAGTTATTGGATGAATATACAGAGAGAATATAGTACACGATTACTACTGGTCGTCGAGCCCCACCCTCTGTTGGGTCCCCTCCCTCCATTGAAGAATGGTGTCTCAATTACCTTACACCCATACATAATGAGCATAGTAATAATTTTACACTCCCATTCGGTTGCACGCCTTCACATCCAAAATAAAAACAAATGTAAATAAGAACTTATGTTGCTATCAATAGACTAAAACCTTTGATAAAGAGGGAGATGTTAGCGGATTCCATTACTAGGTCAATGCCCTTTGGCCTATAGTCTCTCCTCATTAGGGGCTTCCTTAGGTAGTTATTCTAATGCTTCTTTAATTAGGTATTTTGATGATTCGTTACAAAGAATATATAAGTCCTGCATGGAGGGGTCTAACTTGTTCAATTGTGAAGAATGAAAGTTTGTGATTCATTAGCATTTGAAGATTTTTTGTTGAATTCTTTCTACAATTTAAATTCTTCGTATTAGTGGCATTGAGAAACTGAAAGCTATATTGTGGGTTCATTCCTCTCTTTAGGTCGAATAGAAGTCTGAAATCAATGTTTTGAGGAAGAGAAATAGTGTATGCTGATAAGGATTGTTATAGAAAAATTTGCAATCGTGGAATTTTTGAGGAAGCCATGTAAAGGTATATCATCTCCAGCCACCTCACTTCGTGTCTCAGAGGCCATTGCCACCATGGTGGACAATAATAAGAAAGAAGTTGCATCTTATCTTCAGCAGTTGCAGCCAAGCAGGACTCCATAGATATTTTGTTATTACCAGCTGAAATTTTTTATGAGGTTCAGGAGTGCAGGTCAACCTTTGAGCGATTTGGGGCCCCTGTGGTGCAGATCAGTCATGAAACTTACCGTCGTCATATGGAGCAATTAGTTGCATGCTCTGTTGTATGTTACTTCACTGGCCCCTTCTTGGATCTGAAGCATGTGGGATCTTGGTTATCTGGGCATCTACACAAATTAGGGCTTCCTGCGTATCAATCTATCAAGCTTGTGGCCAACGATCAACGTTGTTTTCTCCTGATGTTTGAGTCTCCTAAGCCGGTGGCTCAACTCATAGAACGAGGTGTTGATCCTCTATGGAAACATTTCTTATTGTATCAACAGTATGTTCCTGGCTCTTTTCCAAGTAAGCCAGATGCCTTACGTGCCCCATTCTGGATTGCTATTGAAGATTTTCCTCCATAGTTTCAGGATTCTGAGTTCATTTCTGCTATTGCTAGTGAGATTGGACTTCACTTGCAACATGTTATAACCAATGGCATTACTAAGATTTGTGACGCACGCTCCATTCATCGTGATCTGCCTCAGACAATTGTTGTTCAAAGTGGGCCCATGTTCTTTCCGTTCAAGCTACGATTGTTAAATGGCCCAGATCTGGCTCTCATGTTTCCTGAGGCCCCTCTCTTTGCTCAATACCGTAAGTCTTACCTGCAGGCTCCTTCAATTGCCTCTGCTACCAATCCTACTCCTAGCTCTGCTCCTTCTTCAATGGATATCTCTCATCCCCCTGTGACTTCCTCTACATCTACTCCAGCCGCTGGTCCCACGCCTCTGCTACTGGATCAACAGAGGCAAAGGTTGGAAGAGATTCAGAGGTCGCAAGAGCAAGTTGAAGCGGCTTGTGGGCAGTACATGGACATTGATTGTCGTGGTGCCCACCCTCCACCTAAACATCCACCTGCTCTTCATCAACCCCGAAAGTCAGCTAAGGGTTCTAATACCTCTGCATCTCAGCTCTCCTCAGCACTTGCTATACGTGATTCTGCTCCTTCTGTTGCATGTGGTCGCTTCGCTCCACTTCAATGGGCTGATTTATCTAAAGATAATACTGTCTTGTCGAAGGCCCAAATCTTGAGATTCAAGTAGTCACATCGGATTTGATGACGTTACAGGTTCAATGTGGTTAGACTCTTAAGAGAGCCTTATCTCCTTTTACTTATCTAGTATGGAGTAAGCACACGGTGTCGCAGGCTCGTGTTCCAACAACACCCTCTTGTGCTTACACAACTAGATGAGAGATATTCATTTTGTACTTATTCTTGCTGATTAATAAACTTTTTGTTCAAAAAAAAAAATGAAATTTCTACACTCAGGTGGTTTCTATGCGTTGATGGCTTTCTACCCTTAGTTTTTCTTCGTGGAGGAATGCTTGGCCAGAAAGAAATAACTATTTGGATGTTAAGCACGTATGCATGGTGGCTTCATTCCCTTTATTTTAATCTTGATAAGGCATCGTATGTATAGGGAGACACGTGTTGGTTGCAACGCACATGTGGGAGATGTATATATTATCTAGGATTCATAATATATATGAAGACCAACAACAACAAATTTGACATCTAATATATGTGATAGACTTTTCTTAAAATATTTGAGGAGCGAATGGTTAATGGCATGGCTACTTAATTACAAAAAAAAAAAACAAGTGTTAGACAAAAAACAAGGGAAAGAGTGGAAAGTGATTAATTCAAGGGAAAATTCCAGATATACCCCTTAGGGTGAAAGCATGCTAGGGTGTACCATATAAATTACCTTTTAGGGAGTGCAAAACTACCCAAAAAAGTACCCAGTACTGGGTACTGGGAACTCGCATAAATGTCTTAATAAATAATAGATTTGAGAGTTAGTCCATTCATTTTAGTCTCTAATAGTATTGCTATCCTTTGATACTATAGATTGACATGTTATTGACCTTTAATTCAAAAAATTTCAATTGATTTCAATGGAAAGAAAACTATGAAAGTACCAGATTTAAAGTACCCAGTGTAGGTACTTTTGAGGGTTCCAAAAGTGGTACACCGTAGCATGCTTTCACCCCTTAAGTTTCTAAATGTTCTAAAAATACCCCTAGAAATATGCTATCTAGTTGAAATGGCCATAACTTTCTTGTGATCAACCAACTAAAAAGGTGTCGTCGTGAAACTTATAGCTGAGAGTGTGTCTATCCAATATGTAGCAAAATAACACGAGGTTCCAGGGGGATTTGACATGGTTGTAAAAATAACAATTCCTGAAATCATAGACCATATATCCCTAAAATAATTGAATGGGTTGTTATAAAAAAAAAAAAAAAAAGATTCAAGATAAAAAATAATTACATTAGCTCACTGGGTACATTGGTTAAAGTAGTCTTATTAGAACATTGAGTTAATTTTGGTAGAGGTTCGAGCCCCCGTATTTTATATTCAAAAATTTTAGGCAAAGCCGTATAGAGATTCGATATTCCCTCAAAACCTTAGGCGAAATCGTATTTCATATTTCAAAATCATAGGCGCCTCCAATCATAAATGACTATAAGCGAAATGAGAGATGCCCAGAGGCCCCAACATACGATCTGGGTCGTAGGATCGACGAATCGGACGACTGTGTGGTAGTCCAAAGTGCACCTCGTTTAGAATATGTAGCATAATAACATGGGGTTCCAGAGAGATTTGACATGGATGTAAAAATAACAATTCTTGAAATCATAGACCATATATCCCTAAAATAATTGAATGGGTTGTGATAAAAAAAAAAAAACATAAATTCAAGATAAAAAATAATTACATTAGCTCACTGGGTACATTGGTTAAAGTAGTCTTATTAGAACATTGAATTAATTTTGGTAGAGCTTCGATCCCCTGTATTTCATATTCTAAAATCTTAGACAAATTCGTATAGAGATTCGATATTCCCTCAAAACCGTAGGCGAAATCGTATTTCATATTTCAAAATCATAGGCGCCTCCAATCATAAATGACTATAAGCGAAATGAGAGGTGCCCAGAGGCCCCAACATACGATCTGGGTCGTAGGATCGACGAATCCGACGACTGTGTGGTAGTCCAGAGTGCACCTCGTTTAGAATATATAGCAGTATAATTGTTTAAAACGAAATTGAAATCTTGAAGTATAGTGTTGTAAGTGCTATAAAAAAAACAACGTGAATGAGCATAACTTGTGAATTTCAACTCCAATTATGATGAATTTGATCTTCTTGGGAAGATCTTATTCTCATCTATAATGTTCGTGAAGATTACTTTTGAGTTTGCGGAGCAACAAAATCTATATTACCATTTTTCCAAAAAATGCTCTTCATTTGGAGGGTATTCTTGGAACGATTGCAAACTTGAGGGGTATATTTGGAATTTTCCCTTCAAGGGAAAATTCTTTTATCAAACTTTGGTGTAAGTTGATGGGATAGATATTTCGGCTCATAGTGGAATCAACCAAAAACTATAAGGATGCTCTACGATATGCAGTCGAGCTATGGTTGTACACTAGCCAATGCTATTCTAGAAGCAACATAATGCAAGGAGATGCTATTTCAAGGGGTTGAATTTAGGTCTTACATCTTTAGAAGCACAAGGATGCATTAAACACAATGATTCACCCAAGGGGCCACTGTCAATAGGAAAGTGAAAGGGATCTGAAGGAGATGATATAACAAATGAAGGATCGCAATGACCAACAAGCCCATTTATGCCTACCTCCAACACATTGATGTCATACTTTTTGCTTGTGTATTGGTCCCATAGGCATTTGGTCTCCCTAAACGATAAAAATCAATTCAATTCAACAATTCAATCCAATTCAAGCATTGTAGTTCTGATCACAGCAACATTCGCATCCGCAGGTGTCCTCATGCTCCATGATATTAGCCGCTTCAAAAATCTTCATCCATTCATTATTTTCCCTGAGGTTGATTCTGCTCCAATTTAAGTTTTCTTGTCAGCATGAACAGAACCTCTGAAAATGCAACAAAATTAGCTGTTAATCTCATGAATCCAATTAATATCATATTGAACCTGCTGCTTAATTATCCCTTCAAGGGGGATGATCTCACACTTAAAAATAAAGGCATTTCTTCCTTTCCAGATTCTCCATAGGAGAACGTAGATCCTCCAGTCACATGGGCATTCAATTATTGGCTTTTAACTCTCGTTTATATTAAATGTTGAGCATACATGGATTTGCTGTCAGATATCATGACATCACTACCTCGGGACTCCATGACTGCAACCTCTCCATGGCTGCAACCTCTCGGAGTTTGATTGTGAAGGTGCCTTTACTTGGTGCAATGGTCAAGTTGGTGGGGGTCGTGCAAGCTCTCGGTTGGATAGAGCTTACTAAAATGCAGATGTAGTTGTGGCACTTCCAGGTCTGTTTCGGTTTTGTCTCAGAGACAACTCAGTTTCAGACCACTCTCCGCAATTCATTTCAAACGAGCCCCTGTAGCAGTAATGGCCTGGAAGGACGTGTTTTCGCTTGAATATAAAGTTCTTAAAGGATGCTGATTTTCAAGAAGGCTGCAAGAACACTTGGACAACTGCATTCAGCCGATGTCGAGGCATGACTGGCATAGTGGATGCAATTGCGGCAGTCAAAGGTTTTGCCAAACAGTGGGGCCGAGAGTCTATAGTAGCAAATCATGCTTTATTGGACACCTTGTATCAGGACCTGCTCCATTCTCGACAGGGACGTCTTCCAGGTGTTCAAGATCGTGACATTTTGGCACAGATCCAAGCATTGGAGGAGGAGCAAATTCAGCAGGCAAAGACGAAGGCAGGTCTGTAGTGGTTTCGTGATGGAGACCGTTGTACAGGCTTCTTTTTCCGTGCGGCTAAGAGACGTCGCATGATGTCAACCATGTCCTCATTGCTTTTATCGGATGGTTCGGTGCTAACAGAGCCAACTGAACTCAAGCAATATCTGTATAATCACTTCCAGACTTTTTTTGCTGAGAAACATCTTCCCTTTCAATCAGAAATGCGAGATGCTATTTTGTCTAGGATTTTCCCATCATCTCTGATGAGCAGCGCGAGTCAGTAGAGGTAGCTATCACAGTTGATGATCTAGGTTTGGTAGTCTTTGAACTGAAAAGAGGCAAATGCCCAGGTTTGGATGGTTTTCCAATTGAGTTCTTCCAGGAGTATTGGGAATGGCTAGAGCCAGATGTCTATGATGTTCTCTGTGACTTTTGGTGCTCCACTACTTTGGATAGAATTCTAAACATAGGTGCCATCTCACTCATCCCGAAGGTCAAGGATCCTCAGAATATTTTAGACTGGCGGCCCATCACCTTATTGTCATCCGTATATAAGATCTTTGCCAAAGCTTTTGCAGAGCGGGTAAAAGACATCTTGGCAGAGTCCATCTCAACAACCCAGTCAGGTTTTCTTTCAAAATGATGTGTTCTAAACAATGTTGTTGTTGCTTACGAGGGAATTTATTGGGCACATAAGCAAAACCTTCCAGTTGTATACCTTAAGCTTGATTTTGCAAAGGCTTATGACAGTGTCAGCTGGGAATTCATGCGTCGATGTATGCTAAGACTGGGATTTGGGGAACAATTCACACATCGGATATTATGAAGCTGCATGTCTTTGCTCGAGCGACTGTTATGTTCTATGGTGAGCCATCAGATACCTTCTCACTCGGTCGTGGTATTTGCCAGGGATGCCCTTTAGCACCATTGCTTTTCACAATTGTTGCAGAGGCTTTGTCGCAATTATTCACCGTTACAACCACATAGGGACTTCTCCGTGGCCTTGCAAAGGAGGATGGCACACAAGAGGATTGCAATCAATATGTAGACGACACGTTCCTCTTCCTAGTCGTTAATCTTGAGAATCTTATAGCTGCCAAAATGCTCTTAGACACTTCTTCACTAGCTTCCAGTGTCCTTGTGGGGTGGCAGAAGTGTATAGCTTTATGGACATTGGATACTCTGGTCTGGCATGTGTTCATGATTATCCATGGAAATTACTTGTGCATGGACATTCCATCAAGTTTTTGGGGATTCCAAACGGCATCCATGTTACTATGGGAGCTGCATGGGAGGAGATCATTAAGGGTTTGGAGAAGCACTTGTTCTGGTGGTCCACCGCAAAGTTATATCTTGCAGGTCGTATTACAGTAGCCAAGTCAGTCCTTAGTAGTACCCATGTTTAACAGTACACTAGACTGCCAATGCATCCCCTTGGCGTCCTACTCCAACGCATGGCCTCCAGCTAAACGAAGGGCATTCCATCTTGGTTCCGGTTGGTTTCTATGGTCGATATGGGAGTGTCGCAGACACCACATCTTTCAGAGCATTAATTCATCTGCACGCGGTGTTATTACGGTAGCCCAAAAAAAGATGTTGACAACTTACGAGTGTTCCTCCCTTGAATCGGAAATGATGGAATGCATCTGGATTCAATATCTCCGAATTGATTCTTATCGTTAGTCTCCTATTCTGGAGTAAATACATTGTGTTCCAGGCCCGTGCTTCTATGGCATCTTTTTGCGCTTAACAGTTAGATGAGACATGTAAATTTTATACCTTTTATCTGATTAATAAACTTTTTGGCTTTCATCCTTCCAAAAAAAAAAAAAAAATCACTACCTCGAGATAATTTTTAGTTTGCCTGATCAAGCACATATTTTTGTTTCAGGTTAGGGATTGGGTTAGGGCTCTGTTTCAGGTGAGATTGACTAGCCGCCATTCTTGTCGCCTCATGTGTAGCCTAGTGCTTGGTCAGCTTGCGAAACAAGCCTTGCATCCGTCGCGCGGGTTTGGTTGTTGTGGCTGATTTGGAAGCGGCGGTTGTGGATCTTCGGGGGATTGACTGACTGCGGCCTCTCTGATTCCTCGACTCAGGTACAAGCTATTTCAAAGCTTTCTAGTGTTCCCGGGATTAGTAGAGCGGAAGTTTGTCATTTGGCGGGACTTCTTGGGTGTTGTAGATGGTGATGGTCGGTTTGTACAGCAGTAGAGTTGCAGTTTTTCTGTGCGTTTCTTGTGGAGTGTCGAGGTATCGCTGTCTCTTTGGGGCAGTTCTCCTTCCTCCTCACTTGCTTTGTAACATTACCATTCTTTTAATATATTGATGCCACAGTTCTTCAAAAAAAAAAAAAACATATGTTTTTCCAAGGCTCATTTTCAGACTTTTCAAGGTCCGTTTTTTGCATGCTGATGCGGCATGGATTTTACCTGCACTTGCTGAATACGCATAAGACATGTTTCAGCATCTTTATAATATTGGATTTTTAGTGTGCTTGGGCCTTTGGTCTAATGGTAACACACTAGTGCTAAAACAATTATGGCTTGAGCTCGAGACTACCTAGACTTGCACTATGTATAGTTTCATGTTGAAATATGACTTATATGTCATTAACCAACAACCATAAATTATTGGCTTTCTAGATGTTTTTCCAAACCCCAATGTTTTTCCAAACCCCAAAATCTCCAGGTCTCTCATAAACAACCACTATGTGTATCCACATCATAAAAACTCATGAATGCACATCTTTAAGACCATATATATGATTGACATGTCTGAAGGCCCACAATACACGAGGCCCATGAGGCATATGCGTAGGATGTGAGAGGGATTTGAACCATAGGAAATCATGAAATATGAATTCATGTCTTTAGAACTGTAGAATTGACACATCTGAAGGCCCACATTGCCGAGACATGGAAAGAACAATTTCAATGTAATTAATACATGTGAAAAAATACCTCGATCATGTTTTTATGTAATGGCTACACTCCTACCATTGAATTGGTGTTGCACTACCTATATGGATAATGCGATAAGTTCTAGATAGACCTTGTCGAATTGGTTGTAGAGTCTTTTTCCAAATTACAAGGATGCATCACATGATCTCCAAAGTTTAAATTAAATCTTTAATCATATTTGACACAGTCTTATCATCTTCTTGTTAATGGAGGCAAGAAAATTCGAAATCATGAGAGAGGGACTCATTTGACAGCCACATCAAGCACCGACACTTGCATTCATATGTTTCTATCACTAGCCATGCAAGCTGGATGACATGATATTTATTCTCGCAACCAAAAATATCTTGCAGAAGCATAAGCATCTACTCTTATTGGACGTGTTAAATTTGGGCCCATGAAGTGATCTCATGTCTTGTCCTTCATTGTTTGCATTTGGGTCCTTTATTCTATATTCATCACATGAACCTCAAATTGCACAAATATAATGGACCTCAACAACATTTTATTATCATATATTCAAGTTTCCAAGTTGTAAGTTGGGCCAACAAGTACAATAAATAGTAGTGAGTTAATAAATATGTCAATTGCAATAGTGCAAGCATTAATATCACCCATTAGCATGACACATGTCTATGTTTGAGTTTCTGAATCGAGACATGGATCTAATATATCCACATTTGAGTGCTTGTGATAAAGGTTTGAGTCATGTATAGAAAAGAACAAGCATAAGCAATAGAAGCTTCCTTATAGATCTTGCAATACTGCTATTATATATGTCATTTTTTTTTTGTTGTGTGGTGGTGGTCATGGTATATTGATATGACTTTATATAAAGGTTGGATATGATTTGGAACGTAGTGGTCACATATTAATTGGTGTTTCTAGACTGCACATGTATTTTGAATATTTTCTTTTTTCCCTGGACCATTGTTTTCTGCATATTTTTAGTTGCAAGATATTTTTGGTTGCGAGAATAAATATCATGTCATCCAGCTTGCATGGCTAGTGATAGAAACATATGAATGCAAGTGTGGTGCTTGATGTGGCTGTCAAATGAGTCCCTCTCTCATGATTTCGAATTTTCTTGCCTCCATTAACAAGAAGATGATAAGATTGTGTCAAATATGATTAAAGATTTAATTTAAACTTTGGAGATCATGTGATGCTCCCATGTGTATGCTTGAGGGCAATAGCAATAATATAGCATCCTTGTAATTTGGAAAAAGACTGTACAATCAATTCGACAAGATCTATCTAGAACTTATCTCATTATCCATACAGATAGTGCAACACTAATTCAATGGTAGAAGTGTAGCCATTACAGAAAAGACATGATCGAGATATTTTTTCACATGTATCAATTACAATGAAATTATTCTTTCCGTGCCTCGGCAATGTGGGCCTTAAGATGTGTCAATTCTACAGTTCTAAAGACACAAATGCATATTTCATGACTTCCTATGGTTCAAATCCCTCTCACATCCTACGCATATACCCCACGGGTCTCGTGTATTGTGGGCTTTCAGACAATATATGGTCTTAAAGATGTGGATGCACATTCATGAGTTTTTATGATGTGGATATATATAGTGTTGTTTATAGGAGACTGGAAATTTTGAATTTTGGAAAAATATCTAGAAAGCCAATAATTTGTGGTTGTTGGTTAATGACATATAAGTCATATTTCATACGGCATAGGCATATTCACCCCTTATTCCTTAATCTACACCGTACGTAAAGTTCCTCGTTTGTGGGGTATGCAAGTACAAAATTTGCTATACTGTATAACAAGATTCACAAAATACTATAAGATTTCAAGCGGAATACTATATGGTGTTGATTTTGTGCGTGCAAAATACAATTATGAGGGCTCTCGTTGCCCTACGTCACCCCCCCTGTGAATATGCACCCAAACCAAAGGGGGTTTAAGGGGGATTTTAATTTAAATGTGTTGGACCCAATGGTTATGTTAATTAATGTCAATGGTAGTTATATATTGTTTGTTAATGTCAATGGTTGTTATGTGTTGGTTGTTGGAGGGGACACGAAGGTGTCTTGCGCGCCCTTCCCCTATGGGCTCCTATCACAGCGGAAGCATAAACATCGTCAGAACTAGCAGTAACAATACATCATACTACCACGAAGGGTAGCTCATCCACATATCCATAGCTGCAAGGAACATAATCATATGCCATAAAACATGAGAGCTCCTACCCGTGGCTCTGACTCATAAGGAAGTCGACTGACTGGATAGGCCTCAAGATAGAGCAGACCGAGTCATAGCAATGGCGGGGCTGGCTATAGACAATGGCTAAGGTTGACCACTCCATCCGCCCCTCCTGTGCATACTTTGCAGATGGGCTAGATCAGGCTCTGACGCGACTCTAGCCTTCCGGATACGCAATCCTATGGCATCACCCATCAGGACTACTCCAGGTTGCATCTCCCTGGTCCGTCGAGGCAGGAAGGGTTGCATCTCCCCTTCCCGGGGTCTAGAGGCTCCTCGGGCGACTAGAGAATCGTGGCGACACGCGATTCATACCCGACTAAACCCCCCAAAACAAGAGCCAAGCTGACACTTGCAATTCTTGAGAGGCAGGGCAACACCATTTCCCCAGGAGGTGTCGGACCCTGCTCAGCCGTAGCCCCCACTCGGCAGGGATCCTCCCTCCGCCTTGCCTCTAGCCCTGTTGTGTAGTGCTGAGTAACATCATAGCCTCAATAGTCCGGTGGGTTCCTATGCACAGGCCGCAATATAATAGGAACTAAAGGGTCTAACTAGGAGCATTACTAAGTAAGGCTACTAGGTCTCTACCCCCCTTCCCCATACAAGAGGAGCAAACATGATCAACCATCGTCACATCTCATCATATCATGGTAACATCATAAGAACATCTTAACCTAATCATACATGTCTAACTTACAGTAGGGTTCCTTGATTAGGGTTCAAGATGTTCAACAAAGGTTCTAGGATGGCTCTACTCTAGATACAACATACAGACCCATCTGGAGTACTAACTTCCAGACGAACCACTATGAACTCTACTCCACCTACCTGCTCCAGAAGCACTTCCTCCCATCCCTGGTGTCTCCATTGCTCCTTGATGTGGTCGAAGTCGTGCTCCCTCTACAATCATGCGCACACTTCAGGGGCTGCTGCACCAGGCTATGCTACGACGAACGATGCTCGAAACGGGGTTTCAAGTGCGTAGAGGAGTGTTCAGGTGCTAGAGTCAGGGAAAGAGGTCTAGGGTTAGGGTTAGTGCTAATATAAGATAGGGTCCACATGGGATGCCACGTGGCACCACTAGGATGGGGCCGTGTGGCGGTTGCCCAATAGGATAAGGCCATGTGGAAATGGGCCTTATATTAAGGTTATCTAAGTTAAGCAATTAACTTAGATATGTGCCCCTTGCCACTTCTAAGGTATACAAGGCTACAAGTGTAGACTTGTATAGTGACGGGTCCAGGAATATACGTATTTATGGCATATATTCCCCTAGAACGTCACATTCTCCCCCCCTTAGGACAATGTTGTCCTCAGCATTGCGTTAAGGTGGCGAACCTACCCTATCCCTGCAAAAACAACATAAGTATACAATTTTACTTTAATTTCAAACGATCAACTTCCTATTAAGGGTTAATTGTCAAAATTTTAGGCTATATTGTATCTATACAAAATTATATAGCCTTAACAAGGTTACTCCTTATAATAATTCAAAACATTACTATAAGAGTTATTAGGGTTCATAATTTAAATCTAATTCATGGTTCCCCCATCTTCTCGTAATGCGCCCCTCCTCGATGCTCGCTTCTCACTTGCCTGCACGAGTAGCACATTACGTTAGTTTAGTTAATAAATTTGTGGTTTTAGGGGACCACCCCCCTTACCTAATACCTTGCACTCGATCATGGCCCTTTCGGATTTGAGCTTAAGGACCATTTAAGATGATCCCAGCCCACGATCAAGTGCTACCTTGTACTCGGTTACCCGGTGCCGAGTACCCCTAGTGCATCATGCCCCAAGGGTTTTAAACTAGGGAACGTCTCACGATCCCATCATCGCGCATGATCACTTTGACCTTCACCATGACCCCCCTATGGCCAGGTGTGCGAGCCCCGCATCGTGGCATAGAGAGCATCCGACCGATGTCCCATCATCGCGCACCATGCCTCACTTACTCTCTCACATGACCCTATTGGTCATGCGCACCTCTTGGTGCATGTTGGCCTAGATAATGCCTTAAAGGCTTATCTCATCATCGCCTACATGTTTCAAGATTCTGGCATATGTATTCCACTAGCTAGAATACATCTGCCAGAGCTAAGGGTAACTAAGAACCATACTAAGCTAACCTCCTGGCGAGTCGGGGTTGACCAAGTCGGAGACGACTCGCCCATCAAACTCCTTCATAAAATCCGGTTATTGCTTCTTCAAATCCTGCTTCAATACCCATGTCGCGTCTTCCACGGGCAAGTTCAGGCACAATTTCAACTTGCTCTTCTGTCATTTCCAACAAAGTTGGAGTATCCAAGACCTCATCAGGGTTAGGATTGTGCCTTTTTAACAAACTTACGTGGAAGACTTTGTGAACTTTGAGATGGGACGGAAGATCCAACTTGTAGGCTTGAGAGCCCACTCTCTCCAAAATCTTAAACGGACCAGCCCACCTAGGGGCAAGCTTCTTGCAACTGCCAATCCAAAGCTTAGCTTGCTTTACCTTGATCTTCAACCACACGCTATCGCCTACCTTGAACTCCCTTACGGTCCTGTGCCTGTCGGCTACAGTCTTCTGCCGACTTCTTGCTGCTAATAAGTACCCCCTTACTTCTTCCACCAGCTGCTGCATATCTCCTAGCATCTGCTGGGATACTTCAACCTTTGACACAGGATTGTGCCAAGTATCCGGGGTTAGGCACTGGTACCCGTAATTGATCATAAAGGGAGACATCTGGGATGACTCCTGCTTCGTACTATTGTAGGCGAATTCTACCAAGTGGATGTACTCATCCCACTTGGATTGCTTATTCCACACATAACTTCTGAGCATAACTTCGATGATGCGATCATTAGGGCGGATTTGGGGTCTCAAAATGGCCTCCTATCAGCCATTCCACGTCATATTTCCGCTCCTTTTTTCCCATGCCACCTAGGATACCAAAATCTCATCATTACAGATTTACTTGGAATATTCTCCCGGAATAAAGAGGATCGCGCATTCATGGTGCCATATGTATTTAATTCTGTTGGTTGTCAGACAGACTGATGCAACACGTGGCGCTTCTAAAAAGAACATTGCATTATAGCATACCGGCAACTCATGACGGCATCTCTTGGTTTGTCAGATACCAAGCATGCGCGTCACCGATTCTTGCGCTATTTCCATTTAGAGGCCATGGCCATACAAGCTTCTCGCCTTCCACATTTCAAAATTTGAATGTGTAGGTTGAAGCTTTGTATCAGACTTTCATTTTGAGGCGCTGCGGCTGCGCCTTATGGGTGGTTCACATGGAGAAGTTTAGGCCCTCCGCCGAAGTTTTGGCGAGTCGGCCTTCGATTAAAAAATTCAGCGCGATCAGCTACGCGCAAGTTGGATCTTCGCGGGGCTGATTTTCCAAAATGGGGCTGAATTTTTTTGCCTCACCCAAGTTCGGCCAGGTTTTAAGCCGGTAGCCGTGAAGTTCGGGTCCATGAACCCGGCGATTAATCGGGATCTTTACTTCATCCCAATACAGGCTTCCCGCCCCCTATAATTCGAAATTTGAATTTGCTTAATGTATAAAAGCATGTATTGTAGGAGAATGGGCTTTTCGATTTCCATCAAATTTCAAAAACGAGGTTAGTACGGACGTTCAGCTCACACGAAGCGAATTGTGCTGGGACATACAAATTGTACATCTTCATTTCGCGCCGTGCGATCCACGCAGTATGGAAGCTCCAAATGATGTGTGGATAAGGATCCAACTGACTCACGAATATGCTCCAGTCTTCAATCGCAAAAAAGGAGGTCTAAAAAATAAGAACTTAGATCTCGACATGTTGCGTCTTGCAAGCTCAAAAAGTGTCGACATCTGGGCTGATGGCAGTTTATATCCATTGGATCCGTTGAGTGGCAAGAAACCGTCATTTCGGGACGTTTCAAGTTTAGTCCGATTTTGTGGTGACGGTAAATCTGGCCTCCTAGGATATTGTGAGAGATTGCGAGAGGATGAAGGCATTCGGAATCGAATACAGTTCCTTGAGATGAGCTGCTTCCGATAAGGAAGGGGAAATGTCCGTGAAGATGCTAATAAATGACATTATACTTTGCAATGCGAAGGGTTTATACATTCTTGAAGTACAAAGGTTATGGTGTTTGTGTTTAGATACCTCTAATACAAGAAGTCTTTGACTACTTTTCACAATAGATTCCTTTAAAAATCTATTGCTATTTAAATTATAGCAAAAATGAGTCTTGAAACTCTTTAAGTGTAGAAGAACTCTTTGACTAGTTATCTATTTGATGACCATTTTTTAAGAAAATATGATATGTGTAAATTATAGCAAAAATGAGTCTTGAAACTCTTTAAGTGTAGAAGAACTCTTTGACTAGTTATCTATTTGATGACCATTTTTTAAGAAAATATGATATGTGATATTCTTATATGCAAACATTCATAAAATTTATGAACATTGAAGGTCAAAGCCATCCTTGTTTAAAGAGGATCATATGATCTTAAATCTTCATGCTTGTAAGTAATTGCATATAAGAAATTCGCCTTGTGTGATCCTTGCGTAAAAAAGTAAAAGAAACACAAATATTGAACTTACAACTTAGCGTAAACAAATAGTATTTTAATAAACCAACACTTTACATACTAACACTTTACACTTTAAATAAGATATTTCTTTCTTTCCTTTTACTTGAAAGCTATTTTTTTTTTCAAGATGGATCACACCAAGCGAATAATACATATGCAAAAAAAAAGGGGCACACTAAATTCGCATGGTGTGATCCACTTTCTTATTTGTTGTCAAATTAAAATTAAACACAAGTACTCATTCCTATTTGTATCTAAAATGCTTTACCACTCTTAAGTACATACGTCATTATCGTTTTTCAAAGAGCATATTCTTTTTCAAGAAGGATCACACCAAGCGAATAGTACATATGCAACAAAAATGGAATACACTAAATTCGCATCGTGTGATCCACTTTCTTATTTGTTATCAAATTAAAATTAAACACAAGTACCCCTTCTCATTTAATGCTTTACCACCCCAAGTGCATAAAGTTATTAGTCCTTTTCAAAGAGCATATCTTTTTTTAAGAAGGATCACATCAAGCAAATAATACATATGCAAAAAAAAATAGAACACAATCATTTCGCATGGTGTGATACGCTTTCTTGCTTGTTGTCAAATTAAACTTAAACACAAGTACCCCTTCCTATTTGCATCTAACATACTTTACCAACTCGAGTAGTACATAAAGTTATTAGCCCTTTTCAAAAAGCAAACACTTTATCAATAAATGAGCATGTCACATATCCACACTTAACTTCAAATAAGACACGTCATCTTTTTCCAAAAAGATCACACCAAGCGAATTTTGTATAAGCTAAAAGGTTGGAATATACTAAATTCGCATGGTGTGATCCACTTTCTTGTTTGTTGTCAATAGATAATAACACCAAGTCCCTCATCAATAGTCTCCCATTTGCATATAAAATATGTATCATTCCAAGTTATATTATGTTTTATGAACTAAACTTTTTCAAAGAGGGTCCCAAAGCAATTACTTTGATTATCTTTTATTAAAAGATAATCAAAGTAATTTTACTATAGGAAGTCATCTTTTTCCAAAAAGATCACACCAAGCGAATTTTGTATAAGCTAAAAGGTTCGAATATACTAAATTCGCATGGTGTGATCCACTTTCTTGTTTGTTGTCAATAGATAATAACACCAAGTCCCTCATCAATAGTCTCCCATTTGCATATAAAATATGTATCATTCCAAGTTATATTATGTTTTATGAACTAAACTTTTTCAAAGAGGGTCCCAAAGCAATTACTTTGATTATCTTTTATTAAAAGATAATCAAAGTAATTTTACTATAGGAAGTCATCTTTTTCCAAAAAGATCGAATTTTGTATAAGCTAAAAGGTTGGAATATACTAAATTCGCATGGTGTGATCCACTTTCTTGTTTGTTGTCAATAGATAATAACACCAAGTCCCTCATCAATAGTCTCCCATTTGCATATAAAATATGTATCATTCCAAGTTATATTATATTTTATGAACTAAACTTTTTCAAAGAGGGTCCCAAAGCAAAATACAAACACTTAATCAATAAGCCAACACTTTACCAACAACCAAAGCTTCATTAAATAAGATTTTTATGTTATTTTATCAAACCTAACAATGTTTCCATATGTGACACTTTGTGTTAACTGATCCAAAGGCTCACGAAAGCGACATTTTATGGCATTAGTAAACACCTCTAATGGAGCAAATATTTTGTAACTCATTTTTTCAACAACCCTGGATGCACGTCTTATCAAACATTTCTTCATTGCAAGGACACCATTCTCATAACTTTGAGGCTTGCACAATTCGCTTAAAAGAGGTCATGGGACGACTTTCAAGCTCGGCTCCCACAACTTTACAACGTAAAACTAGATGCCCATTGCCCTGAATGTATATCTTGGAAAAGCATGTCTCTTATGTCCATATGTTAGACAACAACGATGCTAGTAATGCTTTTCCCTAGTCTCAAATCCCCGACATCTGATAAATATAGCCCAAAAAAAAATATGTGATTCAGTGGGTGAATATAAATCAAGAAGAGGGAAGAAAAAAGAAGCAAGGATCACATGACGCGAAATCTCACTACACATTTACAAAGTGCATATGCATTTTCGCATGGTGTGATCCATGTATTATTGAGGGTGCAAATTTGCAAATATCCTCCTCTTCAAGTCCCTTTCCCCCTTTCTTTCCTTTTTTTTTTTGCAATATACTATCCATAGCATTTATTTTGAACCCTATAGTTCTACCTATTCATTGCGTATGAATGTCGCTCCGGCGATGTAACTCCATAGTCACCCTTCGTTAAGGATAGCATTCTCACCCACGAGCCTATGGATAGATATCCTTCCACCGTCATGCCTTTATTGTTTTGTAAGTGATGAACTTATAGCCTGCCTTGCTAAAAAAGGATGCAAATTTCTGAAAACAGTAATTGATGAAGATGCATGGAATCAACCCGTTGGGATTGAAGCAACAAGATTGGTTGCTGAGACTGCTAATGGTGCATGGTTTCTAGATTCAGGGGCATGTGATCACATGACCCCAAAGAAGGAGTTGTTTGACCAAACCACTGAGGTGGCAGGGAATTACAAAGTGAAAATAGGCAAAGGCATTTTAAATGTAAAAGGGATGGAAACTGCTACTCTTGATCTACCCACAGGGAAAGTGGTGCTCAAAAACACTTTGTATGTCCCAGATTTGGAAGCAAATTTGATATCCATATCAAAGATGGATGATGCTAACTTATTTGCTACGTTTAACGGAGGCAAATGTGTGATCAGAGATAGGAATAACCTTGTGATAGCACAAGGAGAAAAGACTGGAAGCCTGTATAAGATAAGTTGGTGGTGCTAAAAGTCATCTACTGCCTTGAGTGCCACAGCCCTTGATAAGAACCAGATATGGCATGAGCGTCTTGGGCATGCAAATTTCCAATTCCTGGAAAGGATGAAGGAACATAACTTTGTCTTAGGGTTGCCAAAAATTAAAGTGCCCCTGGGATATGTGAAGGATGTGCACTGGCTAAACTAAGCAGAAATCCTATCTCAAACAAAAAGGGACTAGAGCAAAGCAACCTTTGGAACTAGTACATATGGATGTATGGGGGCCAGCACGCCCTCGATCGCTCGGGGGTTCCAAGTATTTCCTTCTGATTATAGATGATTTCAGCAGGAAAAATTGGGTTTTCTATCTTGCGCATAAGTCTGATTGAAAAGTTCAAGGAATGGAAGGTCATGGTAGAAAACTTCAAAGATAAGAAGGTGAAAACTGTTAAGTCCGACCAGGGAGGTGAATTTAATAGCAAGGAGTTTGAAACTTTTCTAAAAGGAGTACGGATCATCCATGAGACATCAGTGGCCCATGAGTATCAGCAAAACGACATTGTGGAACGGAAAAACCGCACGGTCTTGGAATGTGCCAGATCCATAATGTTGTCTAAGGATATACAACTCTAGTTCTGGGCAGAAGCTGTTCATACCGCAGTATATATATAATTAATAGGGTTCCAACTAAAGCAGTTCCTAATTGTGTGCCTGAGGAAGCTTGGTCAGGGAAAAAACCTAACGTGGAAGATTTCAAAATATTTGGGTGCACTGCCTATGCATACCTGTCAAAGGCTGAAAGGAAAACAGGGAAATTAGGCAAGAGAGCCATTCCATGCATGATGGTTAGATATGATGACACAAAAGGGTATAGGTTGTATGTCCCCGCTTCCAAGAAGATCATAATAAGGAGTGTCACTTTTAACGAACATGATTATAACATTGGCAGAAATCAGAAACCTCTTGAATTTGATTCTTTTGCAACCTCATATGAGAATGAAAGTGATGAATCCAGCGAGTCTGAGTCTGATATAGATGATGCAAAAGAAGATATACATGTGGAAGAGGCAGATCTACCATCTGAACCGAAGTCTGAAGATGAAGGAAATGAAATTGAGTGTGTGCAGCCAGCACCTTTAAGGAGATCAGCAAGAACATCTAAGCCTATAGAAAGAATGCAAGAATATTTGAATAGTAAGCAAGCACACAAATCAGTTTACATTGCTTTGCATTGCAATGCATCCATAGATGAGCCTACTACATACTGTCACATATCTGGAAGCAAGCCATGGACGAAGAATTTGCCTCTCTCATTGAGAACGAAACTTGGAAACTCACCATACTCCCTCCTAGAAGAAAGGCCATCACAAGTAAGTGGATTTACAAAGTTAATTATGATGGACATAATGTCATAAGCAGGTACGAAGCACGGCTAGTAGCTAGAGGCTGTTCTCAAAAGGTCAGATTCGATTTTCATGAAGCATTTGCACCTGTAGCAAGATTGACTTCTGTCAGGACAGTTTCCCTTAGCACTAGCTGCAGCATTTAATCTAGATCTGCAGCAGATGGATGTCAAGGCAACGTTTCTTCATGGGAAACTTGATGAGGAGGTGTATCTCAGACAACCGCCAAGTTATGCTCCTCTTAAGGAAGAACAGAAGGTCTGCAAGCTCAAGAAAGCCGTATATGGGCTGAGGCACTCTCCATGGCTTTGGTATAAGACCATACACACATTTTTCACAAGTCAAGGGTTTACTCGCAGCGAGGCAGATTGGAATGTTTATTTCCAGCAAGATGGGGATACATATATCATTGTGGTGCTTTATGTGGATGACTTGATTCTCGCCTCCAATTCTCCAGCATTAATGAGGCAAGCCAAAACATCGGTAAAGCACAAATTTCACATGACTGATCTTGGTGCACAAGTACTTTCTTGGCATGCAAGTGGCCCGAGACCGAGCTAACAGAACCATTGCTGTCCATCAAACAAAAGCGGTACAGTCTCTTCTTCAAAGGTGTAACATGCTCCACACTAAATCAGTAGGCACTCCTTCAGTTCATTCTAATCTCACTTTTAGTTCAAGTTCAAATAGTGCAGAGGCGTATGATGCTACGATTCCACTCTCCTATCGTAGTGTTGTAGGCTCATTGATGCATTTTATGGTATGCACCCGACCAGATATAGATAAAAGTGTCATTACAGCCGGTCAATTCATGGAAAATCCTGGAGCAAACCACTGGCAAACAGTGAAACGAATCCCAAGGTACTTAAAAGGGACATCTACCTTAGGCCTCAGCTTCCAGGGATCAGGACTAAATGATGGAATCAATCCTATGTCCCCAGTTCTTGTTAATTTTGCTGATGCCCCAGTCCTTGTTAATTTTGCTGATGCAGCAGTGGACATTAGTCAGAGAAGATATCGAATAGGTTTTTGCTTTATGCTGCAAGGGGGAGTTGCTAGCTGGTCCAACAAAAAGCAAAAAGCCATAGCAGTCAGTACATATGAATCTGTACTGAATCAGAGTATATGGCGATATATGCGGCTGCCAACGAGGCAATATGGCTAAGGACAAAAACTTGGCTTTGAATAAGGAAAGCCCACTACAATTATGAATGATAATAATGTTGTTGTGAGCTTGGTGAATCCCAGCAATTTCACAAAGGCAAAACACATTGAGGTGCAGTTTCACGTTACTCGAGAGAAGGTGGAGGAAGGAAAGATCTGTGTTAAGCATCTTAAGACTCAATTTATGACTGCAGATATGCTAACCAAACCTCAAAAGATTCAACGAATGCGTTGGGGAATTGGGCGTGATAAATGTTTTGAGCAGTTGGTTTTGTTTTCATGGTAAATTAGAAACTTTCATTTTGACTGTTGTATGTGAGTTTCCAATTGCAAATCTGAAACAATGTTCCTCAATCAGAAGTTCTACTTCAGGGGGAGTCTTGTGCTTCAGAAAGTGATTTCAGTTTGAAGTTTGCAGGTCTGAGACAACGTAGTTCTTGAGGGGGAGCGTTGAAAACAATGTTCTTTTACAAGGACTAACAGTTATCTTCTGTAGTTGTCTTTGTAGTCCAGTTGAACAAAGTGACGTGGTTACTTTGTTCCTTTGTTGTTGGCAACATAACTAGGGCTCCTTATGTCATGGAGACGGTTACGGGAGATAGCATGTTGGTGAACAATTTCTATTGTGAGCACTGTTGTGCTACATATTTTTTGAAGCATGATCATTCAATAGTAATCGATTCCTTTTATGTCCTTGTTTTTTCAAAACACATTAGTAGAGTCAAACAAGAGATACAACAAGAGCAGTACAGCATATAGGGGTACAGAGAGGACTCACACAAAATAGGTTGGAGGAGTTGGAGGCACCTTTGAAGGAGCATGAGAGGTCATTATCCGACCTCTCGCTGGCTAGCATGGAAACAAGGAAAGATTTCAGCAGCTCTGGGAGAAGCTGCACACAGAGCAGGATGAAATGGCATTTAAACGTAAGCATCCGCAGCGGTGAGAGGATGACTTTAAGGAGAAATGTTGGTACGCATCCGCAGTGGTGAGAGGATGACTTTAAGGAAAAATGTGTTTCGGCATAGTGTAGAATTGTTGGAAGCTATGACAGTACATGAAGCATTGACAGGTTCTAACTCAGAGGCATAGACGCAAGCAATGGAAGAAGAAATTGGAGTCATGCATATGACAAATGCATGGGATCTGGTCGAGCCGCCGAAAGGATTAAAAGTGATTGACTGCAGATGGCTTTTTAAAATCAAACAAACAAAGATGGGGTAGTTGAAAGGTATCGAGCTAGGTTAGTGGTTCATGATTTTTCTCAACAAGCCCATGGCCAAGATGACCTCAATTCACACAGTTTTAGCATTAACAGATCAGGAAGATCTTGACATCAAGTTTTTATGAGACAACCAGAGGGCTTTGATCAAGAAAAAGGAAAGGTTTGCAAGCTCAAACCAGCACTTTATAGTTTAAAACGAAGTCCTAGAGAAAAAGGCAGGTAAGCGCAAAGAAGAATGCTATAAATTGGGGTCATGCATGCCACCAAAAATATTACCTGTATAGTATATGAATCTATGTAATATAAATCTAAGTGACGATCTAAGTGACGATCAATTGATGATCAAGTGATGATCTAAGTGAGTCACGTATGTTTAAATATGTTTTTGCAACGTTGTTACAAGTGCCCATTGAATGTGGGTACCTCAATTTCGCACCGTGACCACGGTGCAAAAATACCTTATCCATTACTTTTAGACCATATGTTTTTGCACTGTGTATACATTTGTAGCTTCTAAGGCACTATTAAGACGATCATCGAATTACTGGCACTCATGGCTAAGAGAAGGCCTGATAACGCCTGGAAATTGTTCATGTCATGGTACGATACAATCATTATAAAAGAGAGAATATTTTGAAAGTCACATCCGGAGGAGTTTGAGGAGGTTCCGAATGAACCAGTGGATGCTATGTTGTGTACAAGAACTTCTGCCTCACAGTGAAAATTCGCACAGATGTGCATCACCACTGAATTGAGACTGGCAGAAGATGGGTTCAGGAGGTGCACGAGGACAAACTTTGTCAGTGCTGCCAACGAGGAGTCATTGAGGACAAATGTGAAAAAACATGGTTTCCAAATGTACTGGTTGCACTCCAACCCGATCTATAAATGGTGTAGAAGACTTAGACTATGGGAAACTCAGATTCATCCAGTTATAGCCAAGATTCCTCATAGTTCTATGACCAACTTTCATGTTCAGATATGTACTCTCATCCTCAATGGCGAATAGAGTCATAGCATATATTTCTTATTTCCAATGGACATCGTCTGCATGGGCCCACATATATCAGAATGAATCAATTCCAGCACATGCTCCGCTCGTGTGCCTCCTCCTACTAGAAAAGATTGTCTTCGTTGTTTGCTTATAACACAAGCCTCACAAAACTCCAAATTAATATCATCCAAATAAGGGAGATCAGCAACCATATGTTCTCGTACTAGAGTATGTAAGGCTTGGGGATGTGGATGTCCAAACTGCTCATGCCAAAGTCTCAAGGTGGATGCCTCCTGATTAACAATCAAGGCTCTAGGGGGCTGTTGTGTGCAAGCATCCAGTTGATATAAACCATCCATACGAATGCCATTTGCTAGAACTTCACCTAACTCATCATAAATCATGTATTTGTTATGTGTAAACAAGACTTGCATGCCCGCATCTGCAATCTTGCCGACGGATAGTAATATGGGTCAACCCAGGGACATAGTGCACATTATGAATAGGACGGACATATCCTCCCAACTGTACCATTATAGTCCCTTTCCCTTCAATTCTATGGGCAGAGTTATCCCCAACATATACTTGAGTATCAACAGACGGCTCTAGGGTGTCAAAAAGTTTCCAAAAGAAGGTCATATGGATAGAGGCATCTGAATCCAACCAAATATATTTATTTGAATATTGAGTAGAATTCAAATTGGTGGATGTACTAACCATAAACAGTTTTGCTCCATGTTGACTATCTTGATTGGGGCCTGTCTGGCTCGAACTTCCATTATCTCGAAATCTTGAAAATTGAGCACAGCGAAAATTTCTGGAAGGAGGACTTCGAATATCGCTGGATGGTCGCATTCTACACTCTTGCGCATGATGTCCAGGCTTGCCACAGTTAAAACAGGACCCCCTTCTTCCCCTAGGTGAGCTTGAAGTGGCTCTTCTATTCATGAATGGAGGGCTGCTAGAAAATTGAGGGCGTCGATAATTGGGACCAAAGCTTCTACTGGTTCCTCTCCCCCGTCCTTGGGCAACAAAGGCGGAATTCTTCACACTGCCTTCACCCTTAAGCTTCCTTTCTTCTTCTAAGAGGGCTGCCACCAAAGTCTCCATAGATTGATTAAAGTGGTGACTACTGCCTTAAAGTCTGATGCTAACCCCTTCAAGAGAACGACCATTTGGTCTTCAGTAGAGACGACTGCCTTCACTCTAGCCAATTGCAGCACCAAACTTCGAATCTTGCTTAGGTACTCTGCTATGGACTTACTAGAATTTATTTTTAAGTCAAAGAATTGTTGTTTTAATGAGAGTTCACAAGTTTTCCCAGAACCGCCAAATGCTTTGACTAAGGCCTCCCAATTCTCCTTTGTTGTAACTGATAAATTAATTAAATGATCATATTCTTCCCCAAGAGTCAACCCAATGGTGCTTACAACTTTGAGATCCTTCCGAGTCCATTCTATCAATTTTTATGGGTCATTGGGCTTTGCTTCTGTGCCGTCTACTACCGGCCAGGTTGCTTCGCGCATGAGTATTAATTGTAATTTCAAAGCCCACGTATGGTAATTCCCCCCCACATGATATGTTTTTTACCCCACATGATATGTGGCCATGTTTAAGTTGCAAATTGGGCAAATGCTTCTCTTTGCCCTGATATTTGTCAGGAATTTATAAGGCAATTGCTCCTATCTGCCTTTATATCTTTTTTAAGGAATATTTGGGGATATAAAAAAATTGTTATTAAAGGAAATTGAACAAAGAAGGCAAGTGTCGACAAAAAAAAAGGGGGGATGAAACAATGTGAAAAGGGCGAAACAGAAGGATCGAAACAGAAGGGCGGATATGGTGCAGAGGATTGGCAAAGAAGCAAATACGGCGGATATGGCGCAGATCAAAGAATTTGGCGACGAAAATGAGGATGGTGCAGAATGGAGGATTATATAGAAGAGTTTTTGGATCAGGATTTTGCGGACTGCGACGAATTTTGGCTTTGGGGGCAACGAAATTTGTATTGGATTTTTGTGGGCAGCATGATTATTACAGCGACAAATTTTAGTTTTGTGAAAAAATTAATCTTTGAAACACATTAACCCTCTGTTTGCTACTCCGAAATTTTCTGATTTGCTTGCTACTTCTGGATATAGAGGATGAAGGAGCGCTCTCCAATCTACGCTGAAAGATGCGTTAATTCACTCTCCTCAAGGCAAGTTTTGCCTTGATTTTGGTCCTCCAAATCTGCTTCTTTGCTTCCTTACTTGCCATTAGAACGAGGCTCTGATACCATCTTAAATAAACAGATTACGGAGAATAGGTAGGTGATTTGATATTGATCAAAATGGATATATATATGCATCATAGGGATGCGACTCTTCCTACTTATGACATGTGGACTATTGACAACCAGACTGACACATCAGGATATCGTATCACCCCCCCATCAGGCTGGTTTCTTCCACTTTTGCTCCCATATCAGAATGTTAATCTTCTCTTGATCAAGCTGAAATTTGTCTCGCCAAGTGACTTCATTAACATGTCAGCTAGCATATCTTCATTAGAACAGTGTAGCAGCTCCATAAGACCTTGTTGAATTTGATCGCGAATGAAATGATATCGTGTCTCAATGTGTCTTGTTCGTTCATGATATTTTGTTGAATAGGCTAATACAACTGCACTTCGATTCTCACATAAAATAATAGTTGGTTGTGTTTGTTCTTGTAACATTCCATTCAACAATGTACGCAACCATATAAGTTCTTGAGTAGCCATATTAGCTGCAACATACTCAAATTCTATACTTGATAAGGCTACTATGGGATGTCTCTTGTTTTGCCATGGTATTATAATATTACTTCTCATCATAAATAGAAATTCTGAAGTTGCGTCTTGTATCCAGGTCCCCAACCCAATCCGCATCAGTAAATCCAACCAACTTGAAGTGTTGTATATCATGTTTCTTATAAACGAAGGCATATTCTTTAGTTTCTTTTATATACCTCATGATACGCTTTACGGCTGTCCAATATTGATGTCCAGGATTTTCCATGAATTGACTAACCACGCTAACTGCATAATATATATCAGGTCTTGTAGACACTGCCAAATATGTCAAACTTCCCACTGCATGGCGATGTACATTCTTCATATATTCTTGTTCTTCTTCAGTCTTAGGTGCCATATCTAAAGTGAGTCTTGCATTTTGCTCCATAGAAGTTGTTGATGAATTACTATCTTGCATTTCAAACCTTTAAATAACTTCTTCAATATATAGATAATCTCATAAGTCCTTGTCTTCTCTCTCTTGAAATATGAAGTATGATATCTTCTTCATGTCCTTCATATTGAACTCAGAGGATAATTGCGCCTTAACTTGATTCACAGGGCTCATAGCATTGGAAATTAAGATACAAACATCCACATAGAGAGTGAAATAAACAAAGGAATTATCAAGAGCGAGGTGACACACATTAGAATCAGCTTAATTTCATTCGTGATCAAATTCAACAAGGTCTTATGGAGCTGCTGCACTGTTCTAATGAAGATATGCTAGCTGACATGTTAACGAATTCACTTGGATGAGGAAAATTTCAGCTCGATCGAGAGAAGATTTAACATTTTGATATGGAAGCAAAAGTGGAAGAAACTAGCCTGTTAGGGAAGTGTTATAATATGTTGACGTGTCAGTCTAATTCTCAATAGCCCATGTGTCATAACTGTAGGAAGAGTCGCAATAAGGCAACAATCACCAGTCTAGAAGTCACTTGGAGTCGCAATACGGCAATGATCGTCGGGCTAGAAGTCATCGGGCTAGAGTCGCAATAAGGCAATGATCACCATGTTAACGAAGTCACTTAGACGAGACAAATTTCAACTTGATCAAGAGAAGATTAATATTCTGATATGGGAGCAAAAGTGGAAGAAACCAGCCTGATAGGGGAGTGTTATAATATGCTAATATGTCAGTCTGGTTGTCAATAGTCCACATGTCATAACTGTAGGAAGAGTCGCATCCCTATGATGCATATATGTATCCATTTTGATCAATACAAAATCACCTACCTATTCTCTATAATCTGTTTACTTAAAATGGTATCAAAGCCTCGTTCTAATGGCAAGTAAGGAAGCAAAAAAAATAGATTTGGAGGACCAAAATCAAGGCAAAATTTGCCTTAAAAAGAGTGAATCAACGTCTCTTTCAGCGCAGATTGGAGAGCGCTCCTTCATCCTCTACATCCAGAAGTGCCAAGCAAATCAGAAAATTTTGGAGTAGCAAACAAAGGGTTAGTGTGTTTCAAAGATTAATCTTTTTACAAAACTAAAATTGGTCGCTGTAATAATCCTGCTGCCCACAAAAATCTGATTGCAAATTTCGATGTCCCTCAAACGCCAAATCCGTCGCAGCCCGCAAAACCCTGATCCAAAAACTCGTATGTATAATCGTCTGTTCTGCACCATCCTCGTTTTCGTCGCCAAATCCTTTGTTTTGTGCCATATCCGCCATATCTGCTTCTTTGCCAAATCCTTTGCACCATATCCACCCTTTTGTTTGAAAAGATATAAAGGCAGATAGGAGCAATTACCTTATAAACTCCTGACAAATATCAGGGCAGAGAGACGCATTTGCCCAATCTACAACTTAAACATGGCCACAAATCATCCCGGGGTAGAAAAATTTCTCGAGAAATTCCTAGAAAATTTTAGATGGGGAAATTACCATATATGGGCTTTGAAATTACAATTAATTTTCATGCGAAAAGCAACCTAGCCGGTATTAGACGGCATAGAAGCAAAGCCCAATGACCCACAAAATTGATAGAATGGACCCAAAAGAATCACAAAGCTGTAACCACCATTGGGTTGGCTCTTGGGGAAGAATATGTTCATTTAATTGATTTATCAGTTATAGCAAAGAAGAATTGGGAGGCCCTAGTCAAAGCATTAAAATATTCCCAGGCCCTCTTAGAAGAAGTAAGGAAGCTTAAGGGGGAAGGCATTGCAAAGAATTCCACGATCCCAATTATCGACGCCCTCAATTCTCCAGCAGCCCTCCATTCATGAACAAAAAAGCCACTTCAAGCTCACTTAGGGGAAGAAGGGGGTCATGTTTTAACTGTGGCAAACCCGGACATCATGCACAAGAGTGTAGAATGCGACCATCCAACAATATTCTAGATCCTCCTTCCAGAAATTTTTGCGGTGCTCAATCTTCAAGATTTCGAGATGATGGAAATTTGTACCGCTCAGGCCCCAATCGAGATAGTCAACATGGAGCGAAATTGTTTAGTCAACATGGAGCGAAATTGTTTATGGTTAGGTACATCCACCAATTTGAATTCTACTCAACATTCAAATAAATATATTTGGTTGGATTCAGATGCCTCTCTCCATATGACCCCCTTCCGGGAACTCTTTGACACCCTAGAGCCGTATGTTGATACTAAGTATATGTTGGGGATAACTCTACCCATAGAGTTGAGGGAAAAGGGACTATAATGGTACAGTTGGGAGGATATGTCTGTGTTATTCATAATGTGCACTATTGCCCTGGGTTGACCCATACCCTACTATCCGTCGACACGATTGCAGATGCGGGCATGCAAGCCTTGTTTACACATAACAAATGCATGATTTATGATGAGTTAAGTGAGATTCTGGCAAATGGCACTCGTATGGATAGTTTATATCAGCTGGATGCTTGCACACAACAACCCCCTAGAGCCTAGGAGGCATCCACCTTGAGACTTTGGCATGAGCGGTTTGGACATCCCCATCCTCAAGCCTTACATACTCTAGTACGAGAACATATGGTTGATGATCTCCCTTATTTGGATGATACTAATTTGGAGTTTTGTGAGGCTTGTGTTATGGGCAAATAGCAAAGACAACCTATTCCAGTAGGAGGAGGCACAAGAGCGGAGCATGTGCTGGAATTGATTCATTCTGATGTATGCGGGCCCATGTAAATGATGTCCACTGGAAATAAGAAATATATGCCGACCGTCATTGACGATTTTTTCAGATTTATCACTGTTAGATTATCGCAGTCTTTGATACATTCCGGGAATTTCAGGCTCAAGGGGAACGAAAACTGGCCGCCATATCCGGATGCTGCGCAGTGATAATGGTGGAGAATATGTTTCTAATGAGTTTAAGACTTATTGTAGGGACTTGTGTATTCATCATCAATTGATCGTCTCTTATACCCCTCAGCAGAATGGAGTCCCTGAGAGAATGAATCGGATCTTATTAGAAACTGCTAGAACCATGCTCAACCTCAACCATGTTGGTCTACCAACCTAAATTTTGGGGCGAAGCTATAATGACTGTTGCCTATTTGCCTATTTGCGCAATCGACTTCCCACAAGTCCCTTGCGTGGTCAAACCCCTTATTAAGGTTGGACTGGCTGGCAACCTTCTATGAGTCATTTGCGCATATCTAGTTGCATTGCCTATGCACAAATCCTAGATGCTAAGAGAAAGAAGCTCGACATGAAAAGTGAGAAGTTCGTTCATGTGGGATATTCTAGCGAATCCAAGGCTTATTGGTTGTTTTCTCTCGCAACCAATACTTTGATCATTAGCCGTGATGTTGCCTTTAATGAGCATTTATTTTATGAGGGAGCAAGTACAACAATCATGGGAAAACAATTTCTTGATATTGATTTATTGGATGACTGGTGTTCTGACTTTCAAAATGAAGATCTGATAGTTGCCCCAACAGCCTCAACCTCATCTTCCACTCTATCGAGTGATGAGACAGCCATCTCTTCTCTTGATATTACTGATATTGAAGATCTTGGACAGGTCATCCAACATCCAAGTACTTGTGCAAGTATTAGAAGACCTTCCAGAACAATCACAATCACGCCTACTTCGAATGGAAGTGTGAAGCCTCGTCGTGGAGTAACTCGATCTGGACGTGTGAGCTATCTTAGTCAAAAAGCTATTGAAGCCCAACCTTCTAGTTTCCGATCCCATAAGCATGCTAGAGGACTCTCGGTTGCTGCCCCCACTCATGTTCAAGAATCCCTCAATGTTCAAGAAGCCTTGACTAGTCCTTATGCACAAGAATGGAATCAAGCTATGGACGAAGAATATAAGTCTCTTATGAAGAACCAAACTTGGGAGCTTGTTCCATTACCTCAGGCGCGTAGTGGTAAGCACAAAGTGGCTTTGGCATTCATATTTTAAGAGAGAGAAGACAAGGACTTATGAGATTATCTCAATCCATATATATTGAAGTTGTTCTTCAAAAGTTTGAAATAAAAGATAGTAATCCATCAACTCCTCCTATGGATCAAAATGCAAGACTCACTTTGGATATGGCACCTAAGACTGAAGAAGAACAAGAATATATGAAGAATGTACCTTATTGCAGGGAAGTTTGACATATTTGGCAGTGTCTACAAGACCTGATATATATTATGCAGTTAGCGTGGTTAGTCAATTCATGGAAAATCCTGGACATCAACATTGGACAGCCGTAAAGCGTATCATGAGGTATATAAAAGAAACTAAAGAATATGCCTTAGTTTATAAGAAACATGATATACAACACTTCAAGTTGATTGGATTTACTGATGAGGACTGGGTTGGGACCTGGATACAAGACGATCAACTTTAAAATTTCTATTTATGATGGGAAGTAATATAATATCATGGCAAAGCAAGCGACAGCCCATAGTAGCCTTATCAAGTACAGAATTTGAGTATGTTGCAGCTAGTATGGCTACTCAAGAACTTATATGGTTGCGTAAATTGTTGAATGGAATGTACAAAAACAAACACAACCAACTATTATTTTCTGTGAGAATCGAAGTGCAGTTGCATAAGCCTATTCAATAAAATATCATGGACGAATAAGACACATTGAGACACGATATCATTTCATTCGTGATCAAATTCAACAAGGTCTTATAGAGCTGCTACACTGTTCTAATGAAGACATGCTAGCTGACATGTTAATGAAGTCACAAGGACGAGACAAATTTTAGCTTGATCGAGAGAAGATTAACATTTTGATATGGGAGCAAAAGTGGAAGAAACCAGCCTGATGGGGGAGTGTTACAATATACTGACGTGTCAGTCTGGTTGTAGTCCAGGTGTCATAAGTGTAGGAAGAGTCGCAACCCTGTGATGCATATATGTATCCATTTTGATCAATACAAAATCATCTACCTATTCTCCGTAATCTGTTTACTTAAGAAGGGATTCAAATAATTGCGAAGTTTGGGGTTCTCTCGGTGTAACACAGAATGGAATGTCTCCTGGAAATGGGCAGATCAGAAATTGGCAATAGATAGTCTATGTGGATGATTTAATCATTGTGAGCATAGGAATACAAGGTATTCATGACATTAAGCAAGCCTTACATGCAGAGTTCAGAATGACTGATTTAGGCGAGATTCGGAAATGCTGGGGATTAAAAATTACAAGGGACAAACAAAAATGCACATTGCTCATAAATCAAGAACAAGCCATCTCCGAAGTTTCTAAGAGGTTTGGCATGAGTTCCAGTCTGCCAAAGGATACTCAAGCCGCTGTGAACTGCAAACTTAGTTCTGACATGGAGCCAAAAACACTAGAGCGGCTTGAAATGGCCCAGGTTCCTTGTAGAAATGTTGTAGGCTGTCTCATGCATATCATGGTCAGTACCTGACCTGATATTGCTCAAGTTGTTGGAATGGTAAGTTGGAATGGTAAGTTGCTTCATGTATAACCCAGGCATGGAGCATTGGAAGGCAGTAAAAAGAATTGTGAGGTACTTGATAGGAATATTGTTACGATTCTGAGTTAGAATCTGGTTAAGTAACAGACCAAGAGACCAAGATCTGTGTAGACATATTAGAGCATGAAGCTCAGCCTTGGGAGGAGCCTAGGGCCCCAAGAGGTATTAGCCTTGGGAGGAGCCTAGGGCCCCAAGAGGTATTAGTCAGGCTAATACTAAGCAGTGTGCACTGTGCTTTGGATAGGCAGATCGTATGCATTGGGAGTCATGACCCCAATCATACGCTAGTTCTTATAAGTTGCCTTTGACCAAAAGGCAGCCAATTAAGGCCAGAGGGAAAAGGTCTAAAGGGAGAGTGCAACATATAAATATGAAAGAAGGCATTCAATGGAGACATGCTGGGTCTCGTTATCTTCTTACTCGCTCTCTCTGCTCGAGGGTGAATTCAAGGATTCTACGGTTGGGTGGAGAGTTCTGCCTTTTCCCTGCTGCATGCTAAGTTATAAGAACTTGGCAGATTTCGGAGTCGAATTCATGGGCATCAGATATGGGCCAAATTCAAATGCTCCCGCTATCAAATTGGTCACATTTGTAGATGCAAACTGGACGAGAGATCAGGACTCTAGAATGTCTACTACAAGTTTCTGCATCATGCTACATGGGGGAGCTATAACCTGGACAAGTACCAAGCAACCCTCTGTGGCTTTGTCCTCGTGTGAGGCAGAATACATGGCTACATCTGCTTCACTGCATACAAAGAGATCCCACCGTCGTATTCTTCTGTGACAGCGGGAGCAGCATAGCTTTGACTGAAAATCTAGTGCATCATTGAAGATCAAATCTCCATTCATCATCATTTCACACGGGAGAAAGTAGTGAACTAAACTTCTAATCAAGGAGAAGTTTATTGTACATAGAAGTACTTTAGGAGTAGATTTCAAATTATAACAGAAAAGGCGGCACGTTGAACTAACAACTTTAATTCTGCTTATAATGGAAGATAGCTGTTAGTAGCAGAAGTTAGTTAGGCATTAATGATGCATCTACGTGAAGATTGTATGATCAATATAAGGGGATGCACCCATATACGTGGTATCTGGTTCTTGCTTCTTCCTTGCGTTTGCATCTGTGTGTCTGGTATCTAGATTGTTTCAGCTTTTATTGCCTTTTAACGATGGATAGAGGAGCGTATGCAGAGACCATATATTAACAATAGACCCTTGATCAAGGTTATCACATCACCAGTCATCAAGACTGGCATGATGAGCAAGCACCAAAATAAATTGGTTATTTCTCAACCTTGTCAGAACATATTTTTGCATCACACTAAACCTGGGCGGACCCAATGATGTGAGGAGATAACAAAGAAACTCCTTCAACGTTGACTTCAAGAACATCAAGATCTAAAAATCCAGCATTGTTTATATATGTCAAAGTATCTCGTGTCAAATGGCACCCGTCGGAAACAAGTTGTTGGACAGGGTCTAGTAAATCTTGCCAGAATCTCAATGCAGATCCTTCTACATTTAAAGCCCCAGGGATCAACGTTAGGCATAACTTATAGAGGTATAGAGGCAAAAAGAAAAGAGCAGTGTAAAACCTTTTGCAGCGACATGTTCAATGAAGAAGAAGGTCCCTTTGGGCTTCAAGACTCTTTGTATTTCTGCAATAGAAATCTCTATATCTCAGCATTTCGTTTCATATGCAAAATTCAGCATCTACAGGAAGATTAGAAAATTGCCATCCTGTGAACGAAGTAGGAGCCAATCCAGACGAAAATGGCAATCCCAGCCTTGCCCATCTTCGATGAAAGATTATGGTGGTGCTAATGACCAAGCCCAGGAGAGGGAAGGAGTCTGGAAATTTAGTTGCAAGAGAGGTCGCTAGATCAGGGAATGCTAAAGGAGGATCCTTTCTGTTAGGCAAGAATACTCAATACTAATATTCAGTTGCCTTTGAAATTGACATTTCTAGTTTCTGGCATAGAGCCCTCTGTTAGTTATGGGGATAGAGCACGCAGTGCATGAAAGATCTCACGCTATAGAAAGAGTGCGCAATAATGTACACATAAATTGTCTAGATAGTTGTTAATCATGTTGATCCAAATGAGCTTTGCCCTGATCAATTTGATCAGTAACGAAATGCATATCAAAAGCATAAAGAAAATGGCCAATTAGCTTAGGTTTCAGTAGCAACAAACGGTTGATGTCTGCTTTTTGTGGTCGAAGACAAAATTTGCTGTTTCCTAACATTTATTGATGATATGAGATCTAGAAATAGGGAAGTGTCTCAAAATTCTTCACTCTAAAAATGGAAGGTATTTGAATATACATGCATCTCTCTGACCACCCTCTGCTCTCTATTTTTGACACTTAGTCTATGTTACATGGACCTTCTCTGTTTGGACACATGGCATCATTCACATCACTTTATGTCGAGGGAGCTTGAAATTCTAAGAGCCCTCCTCACATTATTTGAACTCTTATAAAGAATGGAGGAACCTAAGTGTCAAAAATTCAAGAAGCATCAGCAGATTGGTATATCTTCAGAATCATAAGAACATGGCTTGCATGCCATGTTGTTAGGGACACTGCTGTTAGCCCATTTAGCACTAGCAGCAGAAGTTACACTACTTAGTATAGTGCTTGCAAGAATAGTAAGATGTCAAATGAATTTAGTGACCTCTTTAGTTAGGAAGGGGTTCACTTTGTATGGGCATACCATGTAATGTAGTCCCGATATCTTTCACTGAACACATAACCAGTGTCCCAACTACAGCATCCACACTTGAACTAGCTACTGGTAAGCTCTCACCCACCTGCATGGTGAAGACAAGAAAAAATTAGCTGCCAACTAAGACACCTACTAATTAATTTCTTACCGCATGGACAAATTTGAAGTTTGCCTCAGGGATGCCAGATGCAGCTGCTGCTGCTCTACAGTATTTTTCCATATGGGTGTTAGGGTCAACTCCAATTATCTTGATCCCAGGTCTGCTATTATAGTAGTATTTGAGGTTTGCCCCAGTACCAATACCTAGCTCTAAAATTGTTTGAGCATCATGATCTAGCTGATTAAAGAGTCGAATCTTATACTCTGCCATCTTTTTTAAACAATGAGGTTGTCAGCCTGTGCGACTGCAACAAAAATATGAGCATTTTAAAATTCATTATCTGAAAAGAATGGATTAGACACATCTTTACTACAAAAAAATGCTTTAAACCATTCTTAGCTTATGTGTGTCATCCCTTCATGGTTGCCAATGCTATTACTGTTCTAAGAGCAGCTAGGCATGCCACTCCTCTTAATCTACTCCTCTTTCTGTTTTCTACTATTTCAGAGGAGATAATATCACTAGCAAGGTACACGTTATCAAAGTAGTCAAATATAAGCAAACATGCATGTTAGATTAACAGTGTGCAACGCTTGATCTCATTTTGTCCTTTTCTTGATTCTCCTAAGCAATTTCTGATATCATAATAGAAATTGATTGATCCCGAGGGCAACGCTTGATCTCGTTTTGTCCTTTCCTTGATTCTCCTAAGCAATTTCTGATATCATAATAGAAAATTGATTGATCCCGAGGAAAATGCTGCTATTGTCAAAGAAGGAAGGAAAGAAGGAAAGAAGGAAAAAGGAATTATTAACGTCTACGTAAGACCCGAAGGGTCTATGAGACCATAACACATACAGAATTCAAGACCCCCAAGAGGAAAACCCTCCTGTTATTTAAAATATACAAACAAAATATTAAGTTAACATGAAAATCTAAGAATCTGCTCAGGTAGGGTTTGATGCTGATAGCCCATTCGTTCCTGTGTGCTGCAAAGTAATTCATAATACCCTCTCTTGGTTTGCTTTGATGCTTGATGCTCGGCCTCTTCTGGAAAGACCTTTTATGGTTCATGACTGCTGATCGTTTTATCTTCTTAAACAGTGCCAAAGTCACTTTAGGGTCAGGATACTTCCTCTTCTGTGATACGTCCAATATCATCTTATCATCGTTTAACTCAGATGAAAAGATATTAGTTATTTCTGTTTGCTTCAGACCCGTTGGATTCCTTTGTTTCAGAATATTTCTTCTTTCTAGGGATAGTTCATATACAAAGTGAGATACACATTTCTGATCGTAATATTCTACCAGCTGTCGTAGAGATGTGGGGTCTCTAAAAAGACAATGATATCTGCCTCTAATGATGTAGTAGGTTGGGCAGGTAAAAATAAAATGTTGTTCTGACTCAACCATGTTTAGATCGCATATTGGGCATTTCCGATCTTCACGACAAATTTTTCCGCCCTCCCAACCTTAGTGGTGAGATGACACTCTAAACTGCCCCATAGAGTATCTCACTTTATTCGGCAGATCAATATCCAAATATCCAGGCCTTACGATGAAACCATCTGCTGATATATTTAGGAAGTTACCCTTATAGAATTTCTTTTTAGCAGGTAGATCTTTGACAGGATTTACCCATGTATTTGAAACATAAGGACACTCCAAGTCATGGCGTATAAGCTGATTAACTTCCTGCTGAGTAAAATTCAGATTATCATCCGTTATACTAACGAATATTCTGCACTGCTAATCTACTTGCAATATGACTCCAGTTCACCATCACTTTACCCCTCTAAGAAATTAGTTGGTTTGACATGACCTAGGGAGCTTTTATCTATCCCGCAATGTATGGCAAGAGAGGCCGAGCAATTACATCACGAATCCCATCTGTAGGTGTGAGCAAATGCAATTTAGCAGAGATGATTACAAGTTTTACGTGTACAACGTTCCCATAAACTTCCAGAATACCATATCCCTACTTCAAAAACTCAGTCTCAGGATAAGACATGCATGCCACTAGTAACGAAGAAAATTCTTTCAGGGTTTATATACACTCAAGAAAAGACTTAAACCTGGTCCACATATACCAGAAATTAACTATACCTACAGTTATTGAAGCGGCATAACTCCATTGCCAGACTAGTTAGAAGGTTTTTTATCATGTGATCTTCGATGTATATCAGAAGTATGAGCAGAACTGAGTAGGTTTTAACTACAGAAAGACATGCAACGAGGAAAAAATATATAAACAGGATTTCAGTAATGAGAGAGATCACCTGGTTTATACACTCAAGAAAAGACTTAAACCTGGCCCAATTAGTTAAAAGGTTCCATATCATGTGATCTTCGATGTATATCAGAAGTATTAGCATAACTGAGTAGGTTTTAACTACAGAAAGACGTGCAACGAGGAAAAAATATATACACAGGATTTCAACAATGAGAGAGATCACCTGGTTCTCGTAAGAACGCATTCCTTGAACCAGGGCTTGTGCATATAGCTCCTCGTACCAACCAGGTCTTGATGGATGCACAGCATTCAAAACATCCTATGTAAAAACCATCCTATGTAAAAGTTAATATTCCCAAGCAAAAATGCAAGAGCACTTGAAATTTAATCATTTTGGCGTGCAGAAAGTCTAAACATGAAACTGGACTTCTCCACTAACTTGAAATCAACCAAAGATGTTCATTTGATCGAAATGGAGAACAGAACGAGGCAAATAAACTAGGAAGTTTTCAAGTAATTGAGGATGCATTCCTAGTTCACCACAGTTGCTTTCAAATCCATATTACTTGCTGGTGAGAATAATTTACACAAATATCTGGTAACTTGTGTTTAAGTTGTCTTAATGCTCAGGAAAAAAGTGCCGTATGGGATGATCAAAAGGTCTTCCTAGTTCAACATCAGCAAACTGAATTTGGGCATGCTTGAAAGATATTCTGAACAATTCTTGTCCTTCGAGAGCATGGAAATGTTATAGCTTACCAAGTACTCCGGCTTCTTCAGAGGAACTGCTTGGCCGGATACACCCCCAAAGCCACCAGCAAAGGTAGATCCAATGAGCCCAATTAGCTTCCTTCTGCCACAATTGCAGCAGCAACTGGGCTTGAGGCGCGCATAATTTTGGGTTCGATGTCTCGCCAAGTTTGATGGTATTGGAGAAGGCGCGAAAGATAGCAGTGCCATTCAGCTCCAGTGTTCGAATTTAGAACCCGCCGTAAGGGTCCAGTCACATGTAGCCGGCAACAAGGGATTCTTCCCTAATTATTAACACGAACGTTTTCCTTTTTTTAGAGGTCACATGTGGCTCAGGATAGTCTTACCCTGGTTTCGGGGATCCGGAGGTAAAAAAAACCGTCTCCGGTATCACCGCCAGGGCTCGACGGAATCCGTTTCAGGACCCCGTTTCACCGTACTGACACACGTGAGGGGTCCTGCATAAATCTGGGCCGTCCGCCCACGCGGCACATCCGGGCCATCCGTGGTGTTCCCCGCCTCCGGTATCACTAACACCTGATCCCGCCCTCCGGAATCACCAACGCGTGAACCCGCCCTCCGGGATCCCCATGCCCTGGCCGATAACCGCGCCCCGATATCAGCCGTGGGTGTGATCCCCTCCTCCGGGATCGCCATCGCGTGGCCGATATCGGCTACCCGAGATATCGCCACGATCCGGCCTCGGGATCACCACCATGGCCCGACATCGGCCGGACATCGGGGACGGGAAATCCCGGCCTCGGGATCCGCCGACTGCCGCCCGGTCGTGATTCCTTCCTCCGGGATCACCCACCGAAGGCCGACATCGGCGGACCGATATCGGCCGCGTTATCCCGGCCTCCGGGATCACCACCGTGGGGCCGATATCGGCGATCCGATATCCGCCTCGTTATCCCCGCCTCCGGGATCAGCACCTCCGGTCGTGATTCCTTCCTCCGGGATCCCCACGTGCGATTTGCATGAAAATCGGCGGTGGCAATGGCGTGGAATGATCGTCGCGGCGGTTTTGAACATGTCAGCCCATGCACGGACCAACCATCCCGATCTGGACACCTGGGACGTCAGAAACCACCCTCCGGGATCCCACATTTGTCTTCCAGAATTTCTCTGCGCTGCTGCATATGCACAGACGGATGTTCGAAGCGGCCCCTTGCAGCTATGGATGTTTGGGGGTCGGAGGAGAAGATAGCCGCAGTATTTATCCGCTTAAGATTATTTTTAGGAGGTAAGAAACGATATCCGAGCTCCCTTTCTCGCCATTCCCAACGTCTTTGAAATACATGTGGAGTCACCCCTAATGGCATTTTTCGACCCAAACAACCTACACCGGGTTTCGGAAAGAGCACCATGTGCGTGGGAGGTGGAGAAATGCTTGTGTGGACCTGCTACCTCCCAACAAACCGGGTTGAAGACTTCATTCTTGGAGAGCAAAGAAATTGTGTGGCACCGTGCAGCTTCTACTTAAGGAGTTCCAATCCCGAGAGGGTGCTAAAGAGGCCAACCAGGGATTCTTATTTGACTATGAAAAGGTATGTATTTAAAAAACCCTATCCTCTAGTTTACTGTTGTTGTTGTTGTTTCTGTAGTAGAAAACATTGTAGCAGAAGTATATTTAATTCTTAGATGTACATGCACTAGGTACTGGTGCACATATGGTCCCCAGGACAAGACTTTGAACACTCACGTGGTTGCTGATGGACCACGTCAACCTGGCACACGCAGGAAAAGAGTTGAGAGGGGTGAGAGTGTGCGTAGGGGCTGCCAATGCCATTTTACCATTAGGCAACTCTACCTTCTCCCAGAATGCTCTCAAGTTACTTATTATGGGTTTGAGCATAGAAATCTCCAAGGTGAGCCTTGCCATGGTAAATTTGTTGGCGTAGAAAAGTATCGATTCAAGCTAGCACCGTGGATCTCACAGGAATTGAGGGAATGGGTTAGAGAAAAGCTCGTGCATTGGCACACCCCACGAAGTGTTATGAACATGCACGAGGAGAGGTGGAGATTTAAAGTAGATGTGCATGGCAAGGATAGTTTGTGTAGGGATGACATGCTGAAGATCCGGGATGTTTACAACATTGAGAAGAGTGTTGTTAGAAACACTTGGAAGCTACATGAAGACCTTCCCACTAGACATCTAGAGTCAGTGTTCTTGTATGAACATGGTGACACGTTCCAATTGGGAGTGATGACTCCAATCCAAAGAGAGGCAATGCTGAAGTTTGGAAAGAATAGGGCCATTTGCATGGATGCAACCTTCAAAACTAATGACAAGAGATACACTCTAAGAGTTCATTTCCATTCTAGATCTTTTCCATAGTCCATTTAAAATGGCTATAGCAACTGGTTTCAATCATGCAATGACATCTATTGGTTTAAAATTCAAGATGCAATGACAGCTATTGGTTTCAATTATGCAGGTACTATCTTTTTACACTCATTGCCTTCGATGACCATTGCAATGGCATGCCATTGGCATATGTCATAACCAATTCTCAAAAAAGTAGGGCTATAACTAAGTGGTTGAAAGCACTAAAGGATTCATTATGTCATGATGATCCGGACTGGCACCTTCTTGCATCATAACTGACGATGCTGATGCTGAAATCAAGGCGGTAAAAAATGTAAGTGATGCCTGGCAATTTTTCCCCAAGTTATACTTTGTTGCATACTTTCTAACACTAACACTTGTAGGTTTTCCCAAACGTGCCTGTGCAAATATGCATTTGGCATGTGAGAAGAGCCTGGATTAAGTGGCTAAGCAAAAATGTAAGGAGTAAGGTGCATAGAAATGAAATGTTCAAGGAGCTAGGGAATATAATGTACAAGACAGAGGGTCCTGTAGGGGACAATGAGTATGGTCATGAGTACAGGAAAGCTGTTAGGAAAGAGGCTATCAAGAGATTGGAAGAGTTGGTGAGGAAGTATCCTCAATACCCTAAATTGTCGGCCTACATGAGTAAGGAGTGGACTAAGAACATTTGTGAATGGGTATTGGCTACAAGAATGTACATGCACTCCAATCAAGAGACCAATGCTGCCATAGAGGCATGGCATGCTGCCCTTAAGTTGCGCCTAGGCATATGTAAACGTGCACTTCGAGGCAGGAGAATTGACTGGTTGCTCTGTGGAGACACACATGGCTTATATGAGGTAACATTTACATATCACTATTTACCTTGCAAATTTACCTTGCAAATGATTGATATATAGCTATGTTCTAGGTCTATGAAGGAACATGGATTTGTAGTGAACACCTCACGAGGGAACAAATAGTAGAGTCTTAATTAGAGGCGCCGAGAATTGCCGACGAACAAGTCACAATTACCAACTTCGAGGAGGGCGAGGCTGAAGTGCAAACCCGAGCGCACTCTTGGACAGGGCCCGTACTTTGTTGCTGGAGCACACAAGAAGATTGCCCTTGGGGAGCCAAGGGTAATCTATGTAAGCATCAGGTGAAAGTTATGCAAATGCTTGGCAATTACAGGGATCAAGATCTCTTACAGGTGTTGGGTTCCCAATATGGGACAATAGGTGGGGCATGGACCACACAAGCAATCTGGCCGTGAAAGAGAGTTGTGGAGACCAGGGATCGGAGGTGCTTGAGGTAGTACGCCTAGGGGAAGAGTCTCCCTTGCAAACAAGCAGTCAAGTGGACTTGAACAAGACTCAGGCCTCCTTGGAGGCGGTAATTGCTAGAGTGATGTCTAGGGCTCAAAAAGATCCCAACATTTTAGTTGCAACTGATTCTCTCATGAGGCAGCTTGACTTTAGACTTGAGAAGATGGATGACATAGTTGGCACGAGCACTAATATATCAAGTCTACCTGAACTTACCTTGGAGGTGAATTGTGGTACTAGCTTGTCACGGCTGAAGCCTGTTATAGAACTTGGAAAACATAAGGTGAAGAAAGCAAGGAAGAGTTGGAAGGAACTTCAGATGGAGGCTTCATGCAAGGCACCATGATTCCCAAATTTCGGGACCTGAAACATGACTCTTAGAATTAGGACATGACTTTTATTTCTCAATCTTTCAATGCATATCACTAAATGTAATGTTTAAATGTTCTAAGGTAATGGTAAATGGTAAATGTTATGTAATGGTAAATGTTTTCCCCAAGGTACAATGGTTCCAAGGTTATCATTTTAATCCCGTCCGCCTGCTGGTGATCCCGGAGGATGGGATCACGTGTTGTGATCCCCACCTCCGGGATCACCAAACAACGACGGATTATTTTTAATTTTTTTTTTCCCCAAGGTACAATGGTTCTAGGGTTATCAATTTAATCCCGCTCCTTTCTGGGCGATCCGGAGGATGGGATCACGTGTGGTGATCCCCACCTCCTGGATCACCAAGCAGCGAACGGATTATTTTTAATTTTTTTTTCCCCAAGGTACAATGGTTCTAGGGTTATCAATTTAATCCGTCCGCTGCTTTAGCGATCCCGGAGGATGGGATCACGTGTGGTGATCCCCACCTCCGGGATCACCAGCAGGCGGACGGGATTATTTTTTAATTTTTTTTCCCCAAAGGTACAATGGTTCTAGGGTTATCAATTTAATCCCGTCCGCTGCTGGTGATCCCGGACGATGGTTATCACGTTTGGTGATCCCCACCTCCGGGATCACCAGCAGGCGGACGGGATTATTTTTTTTGTACAATGTACAAGGTAATTTTTAATGGTCCATTTATCTCCTTTGCTTCAATGGTTTAATTCAATTCATTTGCATGTTTCAAATGGATCATAAGTTACAATGGGGCCTTACAATGGCCTAAAAATGACATTCTAATTCGGAACCATTCTGAATCAACATCAAGCACTGTTGCCATGCCTTCTGCCCGGACGTCCTCAGCAGTTACCTCTGGCACACCACAGGGTAGTGTCCACATGATGTGATCAAAGATGTCGCATAGGGATGGATCAGACCCCTCTAGGAAAGGGTGTAGATTATGTAAAAACATTCTCTCCAATTGTGAAATTAACTAGTTTACAAATTCTTCTTGCATTTGCAAATGCGTTTGACCTTGAAATTCATCATATGGATGTTAACACTACCTTCATGAATGCTAATCTAGATGAAGAGATTTATATGTAGCAGGCTCAATGTGACGTTCCAGGAAAATATACGCTATAAATACATATATTTCCCTGTCCGTCTCTATACAAGTCTACTTTAAGTTAAGTATATAACTTAGATAACCTTAGGATAAGGCCCATTGTCCACATGGCTTTATTCTATTGGGCAACCGCCACATGGCCATGTTCCATTGGAGCCACGTGGAGCCACGTATCATCCCATCTGGACCCTAACCTATATTAACCTAAACCCTAACCCTAGACCTCTTTTTCCTGGCCCAAACACCTTGGGAACCTTCTTCGCACTCGAAACTCCGTTTCGAGCGTCGTTTGCTGTGGCATAGCCTAGTGCAACAACCCCCAGAGTGCGTGCACGATCTTGGAGTGAGCGCTACTTCGACCACTTCGAGGATCATGGAGACGCCAGGAATAGGAGGGAGCGCTTCGAGAGCAGGTATTTGGAGTGGTGCTCTTAGCAGTTCATCTGGAAGTTAGCACTCCAGATGAGTTAGTATTTAGTATCTAGAGTAGAGCCATCCTAGAACCCTTATTCAACATATTGAACCCTAATCAAGGAACCCTAACTGTAAGTTAGATATGTATGATTAGGTTAGATGTTATTATGATGATTATCATGATTATGCAGTTATGTGATGATGGTTGATCATGTTTACTTCTCTTGTATTGGGAAGGGGGGTAGAGACCTAGTAGCCTTACTTAGTGATGCTCCTAGTTAGACCCTTTAGTTCCTATTATATTGTGGCATGTGCATAGGAACCCACCGGGCTTCGGGGGCTATGATGTGACTCAGCACTACACAACGGGGCTAGAGGAGATGCGGAGGGAGGGTCCCTGCTGAGCGTGGCTACTGAGAGTGGACTAGGCTTATGGCCGGTCACTTCGTGTGGGTCGGGCATGGGTCCGACACCTCCTGGGGCAATGGTGTTGCCCTGCCCCTCAAGAGCTGCAGGTGACGGCCTGGCTCTTATTTTGGGGGGTTAAGTCGGGGAAGAATCGTGTGTCGCCACGATTCTCTAGCCGCCCGTAGAACCTCTAGACCCCGGGAAGGGGAGATGCAACCCTTCCTGCCTCGACGGACCGGGGAGATGTAACCTGGAGTAGTCTCGATGGGTGATACCATGAGATTGCATATCTGGAAGGCTAGAGTCATGCCAGAGCCTGATCTAGCCCATCTGCAAAGTATGCACAGGAGGGGCGGATGGAGTGGTCAACCCTAGCCATTGTCTCAAGCCAGCCCCGCCATTATTATGACTCGGTCTGCTCTATCGTGAAGCCTAGCTGTCAGTCCACTTCCCCATGAGTCCAAGCCTTGGGTAGGAGCTCCCATATTTTACGACATGTGTATATCTCTATTGTATCTATGGATGTATGGATGTGCTACCCTTCGAGGTAGTTCGATGTATTGTTACTGCTAGTTCTGACGTTGTTTATGCTTCCGTTATGATAGGAGCCCATAGGGGAAGGGCGCGCAAGACACCTTCGTGTCCCCTTCCCGCACTAGGGGTACCCTGGAGTGCGGGATAGATGGAGGCCCTGTGCAGTCGGAAGACCGAATGGGGGATTTCCTGCGAAGTGTACGGCCGGGCGCCGTATATTTTGTAGGGAGCGTCACAATGGTATCAGAGCGATGTTCTTGGTTGACCAAGAACTAGCACTGATCATATCCCTAGTAAGTAGTCTAACAGGCCTAATAGGGTGTGGAATGAAAATTTCCACTATGGAACCTCGAAAATAGGGGGAAAATTTTCTTCTAGGTAGTGGGTCCATAAAAATAGGCTAAGTGTTAGATGGGGGAAAAAGAATGCGTCAAATTAATATTCTAGTAAAATTGAAGTGAAAATTATGTATCAGATTTCACCCAAAATGGGTCGAAGAATCATCCCGATCCGAGACCCGGGTGAGAAATGGCGCAAATTCATAATTAGGACTTCAAGCCATTATTCATAGTATAATACAACATTAACCATATACGAATAAATATGTATACTGGGATAATTAATAAGGGGGACTAATTAATAGGGCTATTAATGTGAGAGAATATTCCCTAGAGCATCTTTCCTTTTCAAATATTTTCTTGCCACCCATTTCTCCCTAACATTGCCTAAACCTCTCTTCCTTGATACCCAGCTTAACTTAATCAGTTTTCCTGACCGTAAGATATGGCGCGCACCAAATGCATAGCTAGGAAGTTTAGCCCCAGGCGCACACCCTCCATAGCAGCAGCAGCAGCAGGTCCTGGCAAGAAGATCCCGGAGCACCTCAAGCCCGGGAGGGAGGAGGAGTCGTCGAGTTCCACCGACACCTACCACGAGAGGAGGGCCAGAGCAGCTCCTCGGTGGAGACACAGTGGACGGACGAGACCGTCCACTTCGGCCAGTCGTCCGATCAGGAGGAGCAGGAGCACCAGGAGGAGTAGGAGCAGCAGGAAGAGCAGCAGCAGCAGCAGCAGGAGCAGGAGGCTGGCCTTTCCAAGAAGAGGAAGAGCAAGGAGAAGGTTGCGGAATGGCCTGAGGAGAGGGCCCAGAGGAAGAAGAGGGAGAGGGAGAAGGAGGCGAGATGGAGGGAGAAGCGGTCCAAGAGGGACCAGGACCACCCAAGGGGGACGGTCCATATTGAGGAACCTCGTCGGGATCCTACCGACAAGGAGGCAGAGGAAGAGGAAGAGGAAGAGGAGAGCGAGGAATCGGGGGACGAGCAGGAGGAGCCCGAGCAAGACACAGGGGAACCATCAGACCCCAACGCCCGCCCACCATACCCCAAGTGGCCCAAGCCACCCAAGGTTGTGAAGAAGCAGAAGGCGGGCGAGCGGGAATTCACGCTCAAACAGGACCGTGAATTCCAGCGACAAAAGAAGGTGTACCAAGAGTACCTTCGCCGATGGAAGAGGTACAATGATTGGTACTGCAAGCAAAATGTACAGAAGTACGTTAAAGGCGGGTGGCCAAAGAACCAGCCCAAGCCACCGCCAACATGGCCGGAGCCACCGAAGAAGGTCCATCATGGACCTAATTCCAAGGCACGTCCGTGTCTTTAGGGAGATTAGGCACTTCCAATGCACTAATCTCCTTATCAGGAAGGCGCTGTTCGAGCGGCTCCTCTGGGAGATCATGCAGGACTTTCGGACCAACTATAGGGTGACACCCTTGATGGTCCGAGCCCTGCAGGAGGTAGCAGAGGCGGAGCTCATCCAACTTTTTGAAGAAGGCAACCTCTGCGCAATCCACGCCAAGTGGGTGACAGTCATGCCCAAAGACCTCCACTTGGCGAGGAGGATTTGCAAAGAGAAGCCGTGAAGAGCTCCAAATTTGTAAAATTATATAAATATGAGTTTTCTCTGTACATTTTAATCCATAGCTATAGAAGAAAATTTCTCTGTAAATTAATCTCTTCCTTGCTATAAAAGTATTCTTGTATAAATTAAATGATAGTAGAATCTTTTGTATCATAATTAGAATGCTCATAATTGTTTAATTAGCATAAAATTTTGGCATAGAAATAAAAAATTGGCTCAAAATCGGCCCACCTGAGTCACTCCGCGCCAAACGCCTATGCGTTCGCGACATAGACCCCTTTCGCGCGAAGTGACCCGAGTCACTCGATTTGGGGAAAAATTTGATCTGATTTTCGTGCAAACAGATGTTAGAATGCTTAGAATTTGTCTAGAAACCTAGTTTAGCACTTAATTTTTGCCCAAAATATCCAAAAATAGCTAAAATCGGCCCATTCGGGTCACTCCGCGCCAAACGCCCTTGCGTTCGTGACGCAGGCCCCTTCCGCGCGAAGTGACCCGAGTCACTTGAAATTGCACTTTTAGATGTCCAATCAGCATGAGATAAGTTTCTAGTTAGTTTAGAATTGATCCAATTAGGCAAATTAGCATCTTACAACCCTTAGAGAAGTTTAGTTTTCTTAGAAATCGACCGACCTGGGTCACTCCGCGTCAAACGCCTCTGCGTTCACGACGCAGTCCCCTTTCGCATGAAGTGACTCGAGTCGACGAAGTTTGACCAGGATTGCCGAAATTTGACCCAACAAACTGCCATGTAGTATTTCTTGACTTGTTTTGCTTAGATTTGCACTTCATGGTACCTCATTTGGAGATCCATAGCCTTAGAACAAAGGTCTGTTCTTCCAAGAACCCTTGTGCACGGAAGCCGAGGCAATCTTAGTCTATAAAAAGGGGACATCATTTGCCATTTTCCCTTTACCAAAAATTGCTCTCACCATCTTAGGCGATTTTCCAGGCTCTTATCAGTTCTTCCAAGCCATCTTCTACATCCATCTCTGCTCAATGGCGCCCACCAACTTTGTTCAATGGTACGACAGTGCCAACCATATTCGTGATTTCCCTGCTGAAGAGGCCTTCCATGTGTTTGATCATCTCTTCGACCTTCATGCAACCCTGACTAGGACCCCTTACTACATTGATATAGTTTGCCAGTATGACCAACAGATCTTACCCTGAGAAGTTAGCCTTCCACCTCCATGTCTCTCGGTGCCTGCATATCTATCAGTCTTTGTAGAAGCTTTTCCCTCGGGACTGTGTCAAATGCCTTTCTAAAGTCCACAAAGCAGCATACTATTTTCTTCCCCTGAGCTCTGTTCTGCTCTATTAGCACCCGAAGTGTTACCAGATGATCCGTGGTTGAGTGTTCAGGCTTGAAGCCTGCCTGTCCTTGTGCCCTCAAGTTTCCTGTTTCTGCCCACCTTTTCAATCTGCTGTCCAGCACTTTCCCAAACCACTTCGCGAAGATAGAGCTCACCATTCCATGGAAGATAAAAATTGTTCATTCTGCCTAGCATCACATGTTCAATCCAAACAAATGCTTCACATTAACGTACACAACGAAAAATGTGCTCCAGAAAATACCCACCAAAAATACCTATAAAATCCCCATTTTTTGTAGAACAACGGGGGATAAACTGAGTTTTCAGAATGGGGGTATTTGGCCATAATCCCCCACTTCCTCATTTACAAGATAATACCCTGTTATGATTTGGCCATAATCCCTCTTTCCCTTGTTTAAGATAATACCTTGTTATAATTTAGCCATAGTCACCCTGTCCCTCGTTAATAAATAATACCTTGTTATATTTGGCTATAATCCCCCCTTTAATACTTTGTTATATTTGGCCATAATCCCCCCTTTCCTCGTTTTTAATTTGCTGGTTATTCTTGTGCAAACATTCTAATCTTAGCATTAATCTTGCTAATAATAATTTGCTTGTGCAAACATTCTAATCTTAGCATTAATCTTGCTGATAATAATTTGCTTGTGCAAACATTCTAAACAGCACCACCAGAGCCCTGATAATCAAGAAACTAATAACTTACAGTTACTGAAAAGTTACATTGAAACAATTCTTTCATTGCCATAAAGAAAAGTTACATTGAGTGCTAAAGCACGTCCATCAGAACTAGCAAAACAGAATTTTTGCAAACACACGCATTCAAGTGCTAAAGCACTTCCATCAGATCTAACAAAAAACAATGCAAATATAGAAGAACAGGGCTTCAAAAGAATTTGTGCGAACAGAGCAGAACAGGAATTTCAGAGCCGAGATTTCTGGCTATGGCATTGATAGCTTGATTAAACATTGGCCCTAGAGAGTTCTTGGTGGACTGGGAACCTAGCATAAAAGCAAATTTTGAGATTGATCTTCAGCGGAGGAAGGCACGATGCTGCACTCCATACCAGATCGATCATCTCCAGATGGTTCAATTCATGCTGGAGTTTCTTGCAGGGGATTTAAAACAGGTCAAAAGCAAGTGTAGTCGTGGCGAACTATCATTTCCTTTCTCATTGCCGATTCTTGCATGAGTTACACTTGTGAAACACAAGTTTATCACGAAAAAAAGCTCAAATGATGCCATAAGCTTCTTCTTGCCCAGACGTGGGCTTACCTGCTTGGCCATAGCAGGATCAAAAGAAAAACAAAAGATAAAAAAAATACGAGATCAGAAACAGAACAAAAGAACAAGGAACATACAAAATACCGTCGATCTTTACCTTCTGTGACTAACAAATTCGACGGAAGTGGTCTTACCTGTCCGCTGTGCTGCAGCAATATTAGCCTCAGCTTTTCAAAGGTTTTTAGAGAATGAATAACAAAATAATGGAGGTCTTGAGAAATAACAATGTTGAAGCTTATCACTAAATTTTGCAAAAACAACAATACAATGGCAGAATGGGAATCAATCTCTGTGTGTTGAATGCATCAACAAGCATTTACCGAGCTGTTATGTATACAATAGTTAAGAATAGTGATTTGCCTTGAAAAACTTCACAAAAATTGGAGATCTAGGCCCTGCAACACTGCAAAAATATTAAAAAAAAGGATGCGAGTAAGAACTTCCACAGATAAAACAGATCTACCAAATTTATCAATATTTAACGAGCTAATGGCTGAAACCTGACATGAAAACCAAAGATCATAAGGAATCATGAAGAACAACAGAGAAACGTAAACAAAAAACTGCAAGAAGCATCAACGGCTTCATTGCAAACCTAAAAGACAAGAAGAAAGCTCGAGCACTACAACAAAACTCGAAATTGCCATCGCCATGTTGCCGGTGTTTCGCCATCGCCGCATAACAGAAAAGAAGGGGGGAAATAACGTGGACGGAATTTTCCCTTTTATACTAACTACTAATAGTTCTCCCTATTTCATTTGCAAATTCGAATACCCCCTCCTTTTTACTTCACTTCCCGATGGAAATGCACCAGTTCATTTGTAAATTCCCTTTTGACCCAATCCTTTTTTTTAAAAAATACCCCATTGCATTTCTAATCTCCTATTTTTACTGATTTTCCCAGTTAGGATTAGACCTTTTTTTTTTTCAAGAATCCCCAGTTTTTACTAATTTTTCCCCATGGCTACTAATTCCCCTCATTAAGATATATCCTTTCTGTTCACAAATCCCTTGTTTTTACTAATATTCCCCTGTAAGATATACTCTTTTGTTCAAAAATTTCCCATTGCAAAGAAAATAATCCATTGCTCATGAGTCCTCGGGTTCCTCAATGGGGGATTTGCCAGGGGATTTGAGCACTCTTTTCGTTATGGTATGTTTGTACTTACTCCTGACAACGTCGGGCACACGTTACTGATCTGTATTAATACAAAATAACATAAGATATTTTGCACCATTGATTCAAGCAAGTGTTTCTAATTTAAAAAATCTGTTGGCCCTTGATGAAGAATAATAGTAGGACATGCTGTCCTACAAAAACGAATTGGGCTTTGTCCTACTAATTTTTGAAGAGTAGGATTTTGTCTTACTCCTTTCAAGGGGAGAAGGATTTTTTTAGTATGCATATTTTATTTAATATAATTTATCTTAAATATAAATATAGATATTCACCTTCCAAATATTAATCATAAAAGTTAGATTACCTTTTCTTTTTAAATATACAATGCTATGAAGGATCATCTTGCATGAAATGTTTGTGAAAGTTTCTATTTAATAAAAAACATTGCGTTTTTATGTATAAGATCTCATTATCTTTGTGGAATTTCTTTTAAGGCAATTGGACTTTGTCCTACTATTTTTGTCTTGGATTGGACACGTCTTGCTGAAATTTGAGATGTCTTGTTTATCTCAAACCTAAACAGATTTTGGTTTACCTAAATTTTCATAAAATTTCGAACCTTGCTGCAAAACAATCTTAAAATATGAGCCATAAATAGTAGATAAAGAAAAGGAGGACTAATCATGCTTCAAAGAGAATAAGATGATGCCACATATGGATCTGTGTGAAGACGAGATAGAAGGATTCTGCTCTCAAAACATCAAACGCTATCAACACACGAGAAAATCCACTAGGCAACTTGGATGAAATGTGTGCCACATGGTACCATATCATTGATTGAAATAGAATCTCTTCAACCTCATCTTTACGTATACAACATTGTTTTTTCACCCTAAAATTTTGGTGTGGAAACGCTGACACACCAGAATTTCTAGTGAAAAAACATTCTTGAAATCTGAGTGGTTAGATAACTAAAATTCTTGGAGGGTAAAATTGCTCAGATTCGGGTGGAGAGAAATGCAGGGACTCTAGATAAAACACCAGAAATATCGCGTGAAAAGGAAACAGCGAATCATGTTCGAAATTTTTTTTGTGGTGAATATTCAGGGAAAAAAATCTGCCACCCGGCAGGGCTGGATTGGCCTAATGACTAGAACTTTTAATTACCTGGCATTTAGGTGAAAGATTGAAAAATACAGGAAAAGGTCAAAAGGTAAAATACAAGGGTATGATTGATGCTAGTTGTAACGTGGCGTATATAGAACGGGATTAGATTCTTAGAACCTAGAATAATTGCGGGAAAACGATGCACAGTGTTATCCCCTGTATACTTGGTTGTTGTTCCTCCTCGGCTTGAGTCGATCCCTGCGGGAATCGGCTCTGCCTCACCTCATTATTTCGCCGGATTTCATCTTTTCCTTACCCACCCAACTGTACATATTCAAAATCGTGGGCTTTCTGGTAAGAAACCTATCTTCTTTTCTACATTTTAGCTTCAAACTCACTACATGTTCTTCGCCCCAATTCCGTCTTTTCTTGTTTTCTAAGGTTTGTTATATAAGGGAAAGCCCCCTGCCCAGGCACCAGAATTTCATTTGTACAGAAAAACATAGCATTATGGCGGTGGCTTACAGACCAATTGTAAATATAGCCACATCATCTGCAATATATATGAACCACCAAGAACTTACACTGTCACTGGCTATGTTCCCATTGGGGGGCGCCAACGGTTCCATGAGGAACAAAGCGCTGGCTTCTCGGCTTTATAAGGGATTTATCAGAAACCCATCTTCTACCCATGTTCCTTTGCTAAATACAGATGTCAGGTCTGTAAGATGCAATATCTTTTCTGGTGGTGATGGCAATGTAACCGATGATTTCAGTGAAAATGATGAAGATTACATAGATTCGACAGTCCTGGAAGCAGGTACGTTGTCAACATAGTTACATACTCATTCCTCTTGGGTAGATTGTGGGTCCTTCCTTTACATTGTAGTCTGGACTGTAAGTTGCAGCCTTAATTATCTAGTTACAACATCCCCTTCACTAGTTAGGTATAAATTGCAGCTTTAGTCATCTTCCAGTTAGATCTTGAGCTCTAATCTGGAATTTGCTTTGCAGTTGAAGTTAAAAGCGGGCTAGAAGGGTTTTTGATCAAGATGAGAGATGGGCGCTATATTAAATGTGTACATAACAATGCAGCGACGACTCATCTTCCAGAGTATTCTCCACAGCCTGCTATTGTATTGAAGATGCAGGATGATAGCAATCTCTTATTACCAATAATTGTCTGTAAGTATGATTCTCATTGTTAAAGCTTTGATCTCTTTAAAAATGCTAAATTATGTTGCGTGAGCAGTAGAATTACCACGCACAATGCTCATGGAAGCGCTGCGCAATGTTCAAGTTGTGAGTACAAAACAGTTTCATTTTTTGCTTATCAGTATTTCAGTTTTGTCCTCCATATATTAGATTGTACAGTTTATAAATTAGGTAATTTTTATTATTGCAATATGGGTCCCAGGCAGGAAGCATCTTGAACTTAATAATATTTATGAGATTATGCTTTTCTGCTCGTGTTAATTCAGCTGATGGTATGTCTTCTGTACAATATGCAGTCTAGGCCTACTGTATATCATATTATGAAGGACATGATTGAATTGATGGGTTACAAGGTACCGTATTGTGGGCCTTCTTATGTAACGTTTAGTTAAATAATTATTGGATTGGATTCTGACGAACCTAACTTTTGATGTTTTAAGGCAACAATGGTGCGTGTTACAAAGAGAGTTCATGAAGCCTATTTTGCACGTTTATATTTGTCGAAGGTTACACTCGTTCACTATTTAGATTAATTATATCTTTCTGTTAAAGACATTTAGTATCAATCATCTATGATTGGCAGACCTCTGGCGAGGATCGAGAAATCCGCAGCATAGATCTCCGGCCATCGGATGGCATTAACTTGGCAGTTAGATGCAAGGTGATAATTATTAAGATTATCTCTTTCGTCTGCTAAACAGTTTTCACAGGTTATGAAGATGTCTTAACCATGGCTTTTGTCTTTAGGTTCCGATCCAAGTCCATAAAGAACTTGCTCTCGGGGATGGAGTTAAAATTGTCAGTGATCCCGCAAAGTTATCAGCTCTCATGTTAAGATCACCAAATGTAGAGATGGACAGGTTTGCCACTGCCGTCTTCTCTTGTGCATGGAAAGTTTGGGAACTAACTTAAGGTTTTCAAAGACTTATTTAATATGAATTGCCTATGGTTTGCAGGCCGGCTTCAGACTTCGATCCTGCAGCCGAGGAGTTTGTTCTGGTTCGGAGTATGATAGTGGCAGCTGTTGAAGAGCGTTATAATGATGCAGGTAAAAGTTTAAAAATGTTTGGGCATTAGAACTAGAAGCAACATGATATATTCAGCAGTCAAGCTAGACTTGTAAGTGAATGACATGATAATGCGTAACATCTTCTGCATTCCTTTGGGGACTTTGTTATTGAATAGTCATTCTGTGCCAAATGCCAAGTAATTATTTTTTACAATTTTTTAGCACGCATTCGTGACCAGCTAAGTAGATTACGTTCCAAGAAAGCACGTGGGCAGCAGGTAATAACTGTATTAGTTTATTTCATGGTGATTTGACTTGCTAATATCTGCATTTTCTTCAGGCATAAACTTCAGCTTGCGACCAACCAACATGTATAGTTTTCTCTCATGTATATAGCTGTACTTTTACTTTGTATATTTTCTGTACAGGGATGTTATTATTGTACAAAGTGTATTTAAACTTCTGTGAAAACAATTAAAGCCAGGTTGCTGGCAGCTAACAATTCAGGCAAGTGATCTGTCTTAGATTCTCGCATTCAACAGTTTGGAATGGGATTGATAGTCAGCATTCGAAACATTTGACCTATAAGCCAATAATTGCGCTTTTACAAACACTAAACAGGAATCTAATTCAACGAAAACCTCAGAAAAATAATCAAGGAAGTTAGATATACTTGACGCTGGCTGACTGTTAAGCTTATAGTTGTAGTCTTTGTGTTTGAATAAGGAGTTTTCATGTTATCTTTAGACCAAGTTCTTTTGAAGGCAAAAATATTCTCACGTTGATCAAAGGTGAATCTTCCAATAGAATATGTCTTGATATATATATACAAGAATTTGGCGCCGGCGGAGCCAGCACTGTGTATGTTTCTGGGAATTGAACCCAGAGATATCCTTTAACATGCGGTGCAGAAGGAATATCGAGCCCGTGGGATCGGTATTCCGTCTGCATCGCCGGCATGGCGATGTTTATTGTAGTGCTTTCTTGGTTGGCGTCGTCAAGTAGAATCAATACGTCGTCTCTTGTTCGGACTCGTGTGAGTGTTGTATATAGTTGGCCATGTGCGAAAACTTTGATTCATAAGTCGAGGACTATTTTGTCAAGAGTTAGTCCTAAACAACTATTGAATGTTGTTATAGGCAAGGCGTAGTAGAAGTTGGCGTTTGTAAATTGTCCAAAGCCATTTGTCAAGTAGGTAGAAGAAATCGACTCGAGAGATGGGTGGATGTTTCCTTTATGTTGTGGTTCTCTGGTAAGAAGTTTGACGGTGACAAATCTATTGTGTGTTGAACATACCATTACTTTGGCATTTTTTACGAGCCCTCTGTCTTTATCAAGTGTCTTTGTGAAATGGCATATTGTGTTGGGTTTAAGGTGAAGGATGTGTTGTGGGAGTGATGGGTGTTTATAACCGTTAAGAAAGTTGGTTGTAGCCATTGGGTGATCTTCTATGGTTTGATCGTTTTCCGTAAATCTATCAATGCTAAAATATAGTTTGGCTATTCCTAAAAGCATTTCTAAAATTATGTTGTTGAACGCATCAACCATGGTGTTTTTGGGGGATAGGAATGCTCTCTTTTCACACTTTTCGGGTGCTGCAAGAATATATTTGCCGTATAATAAGCTGATAGCATCTTCGAGCTTAGTAGTTGTCTTGAATAACGTTAATGGAATGTTAGTGGGCAGGTCTCCCTGTCCTATGGGATCAACAAAGTGTATGAGGTTAGTATCTTCGGCGTACGAAACCAGAACTTATATTCCCGTTAGAAGAATTTGTTGAAGTCATCAACACTTGCATTATGTACTACGTAATCTACGGGAGGGGGGGCATTCCGCCCTCGCAGGGCCTCTCAGCGGCCCGCACTACCGCCTCACCGGTGGCGCCGCTGAGAGGCCTCCGCGAGGGCGGAATGCCCCCCCCCCCCCAGTAGATTACTGGACGTAAACAACACTAGGTTTAAATTTCCGTCCGTTTGCTCTGCTTCTTGGGTTTATGATGGATTCAATGATGAATCGGCTCGCTTTCGTGGATTCATTGGTTTTTATACAAGATTTGAAGATTCAAGGTTCTTATACAAGCAAAAGCAAGAAAACTTTACAAGCAAGGAAGAAAACTCTGCACAAATTTGTTCCTTAATCAAGAACCATTTTTCTTCTGTTTAGAAGTCGTAGCTTATTTCTTCCATCACAACCATAGCTAGATCCGGCAGTTGAAGCAAATCGGAAGAGAGTCGCATGAAGATCCCTACCACCATAACTGTGCACCACTCTAAGCCGGGTGCATAGAAAAAAAGAGGGCGTGAAGCCGATCGAAGCCCATCGCCGCCGCATAGAAAAAACAGAGGGAAGGGGAGCGGCACCTGCATAGAAAAAACAGAGGGAAGGGGAGCCCATCGCTGCCTGCTTTGAGAAAACAGAGAGGAAAGGGGGGCGGCGCCGCTCCGCCAAACCGGCCATGTTTGATGTAATTTAGGCAGTGTTGATTACGTAGAAATAGAAACAAACATTTGTTGTTGCCCAAAGGTGACACTTGTTCAAAGTCCCCAGTGCCCACACGCTATAAAACATTTTCCTCCAAACGGATACTTATTATTGCAGATCTGATCATCACTTTGTTGTTTTTAGGATATTCATCCCAAATGATAGCTTGTGAGTTTCTGAGGAGCATAGCTTCATTTGGGTTTACATCCATTGCTGACTGTACAGGAGTATTGTCATCGGTTGTAGGAATTTGAAACGATGACTCTGCATATCTTTCAACAGGTTATAATGCTGTTAATGATGCTTTGGTTGCACAAGGCAATATAATTTGGCGCCAGCCCTTAATAAGAAGATATATGGCATTCAAAAGAAATGCCTTTCCTGTTCCAGCTTTTCCATGAATGAAAATTGGATTTTTAGGCCCTGGTTCTTGCGCACTCATTCTCACGTAGTCATATATCTTAAATGTCCACAATTCATTGCACTTCACATGCCATTAGCATGCTCTACATGTGATCGGTAATCTGGAAACCTCGCTAATTCCTCCACAATCAGCTTCGACTGGGTCTCCATCTTCGAATGCTGGTTGCTTTTGAAATTAGAGGTTTAATCAGAGGTGTGATGCAGCTAATTTTATCCCCAGTTGTTGCTTTTGAGATCGAAGCTCTGGGTCGGGCTGTTTTGCCCAACTTTTATCTCGATGATATGCACCATGGTGTATGGAGAAGTTTCTCTGCATTTGGAAACAAGATTATGGTTTTTTAAAGCCGCGAATCATGGTGGTGGAAATCGGCACAAGGGCAGGGCCAGACCGACTTTGTATTCAATCTAGGGATATTGGTGAGCAAACAATTCAGGAGTCTATGCATGGCAGCAATTCAAATATGCAAACAAAATGAATGTTTGCAGAGGAAGCTTGGCAGAGATCCATCACTCATGATTCATTGATGAATTTACTGCAACTAATCCACCACATCATGCAAATCGGACAAATCTAGAACAATCAAACAAATTTGAATTTATAGACAAAATGGGCGAGTCGGTTTGCACTGCAAAAAGAAATGAATTCAGGGCATGAATTCGTGCCAGAATTGGCGCTATTCTAAACAATTAAGAACTTCAAATGGAAAGAGCATTTTGCCAGATTAAACAGAAGAGGAGCGGATTTGAAGGATAGCTTGGAGCTAAGGTCCTAAAGCCTTGGTATGCACCTACCCATAATTAGGCCGCTTAGCTTGTGCAGGATAGACCAAATTAGGTTCTTCAAGTCGAGCCACAGGGTGCTTGGTCCGCCCAGTTGGAAGGATTTAAATGCAGTAATGGGCTTGCCTTTCTCAGATGTGAGCTTGAGCTAACATGGCATCCTCAGATATTAACAAAGTTTCCAGTTCCAAATGTTATATTTGGAATTTTTCTTGCCTGAAATATTTATTTTTGGATTTTTTGGCCGGAAAAATTCCTTTTTTTTCCCTACTAATCATATATATAGAAAAGAAAATAAGGCAAGATGTTTGTCTTGGAATATGTTATAACATTTATCAAAAAATCTACAATTGCCTTCATCTAGTGGGTTGCAGTGTTAGGTTTATGAAGATTCAGTTTACAAAACAGCATTGGTTGTCTTGTCATTGCTGCATGTTTCTCTCTCCTAACCCATCTAAACATATGTAATCATTGTTTTCTTTTCAGTCCCTCAAAGAAAAAATGACTTGAAGCAAAAAATATTTGTAGGAAAAAACAGTTGGATCTAAGGTTTGCATGGCCATTGCAGTGCCAGAAGAAGCATCCTGATCGTAACATATTAAAAAAAAATCACATCATGCCCTTTGAAGTTCGTTAATAAAAGCTCTAATCTACAAGATCTCCTCATGTAGTAGATGTTGTGGTAAGCCAAGACGGAGGAGCAAAATTATGGTTGATGGCCTTAGCATACAACACTACTCATGGCCACAGACATGGGGTGCAATTAACATAGTATTCCAATCATTGACTAAACTAGCAGAAGGGCAGGCTTAGGACAAAAGGCTAGGTGGTTGAAGGTTAATGGGTAAATGAAGATAGAAGAAGAGAATCCAATGTAATAGAGTAGTGAAGCAAGGAAGACAATGAATGAGATATAAAAAAGAGGAAGAATGAATCAGTTTAGCTAACATTGAGGCAAAATCAATCTTGTTAATTTGGGATTTTCCGGTTTGGCAGAAAATGTTTTTGGATTTTTTTTTAAGCTAATTTTTCTAAGGTTTGTGGGGTTTTGGTAGCCGATAAAAGTTTCCGGAATTCCAAAAATCGGGATTTTTTTTCAGACAAAGAATTTTTCTAGGTTTCAATTTTTGCATCTGCGGGCATGCATGCCACGAATCTTTCCAGCAGATGCAGATGGCTGTGGGTATGCAAACGAATGTGCATATTATATTAGCATTCGGAAACCAATGGATCCGCCTTCGTTTGCATATCCCAGATATCTTCCGAGAGATTTACAACCCACAAAACCTTGGAGAAGCTTTAAGATGGAGCACGCCGATAATAACAGGGTATCGACAATCGTGAGTTGAAAGCGTTGATTGTCAAGTTTCGTTTTGATTTGCTTATTGTTTCTAGGTTAAGACAAAACCAAACTGTCAAGAAGGAGTAAGCCAATCGATTGCTCCAGATATGCACGTTTGTGTTTGGGTTATTTGTTCTGATACAAAGGCATTGCTATTTACCTATGATTCTTAGTTCCGGTTTTCGCTTTCTTTCCTTTAAATTTTGTTCACAGAAACACGAGACGTGGCTCCAGAAATACTAATCCTACTAAGATATGAAGAAGTTTCTATAGATGAAGAAACAACATGGATCGGGTACTCAAAAGGTGTAGTTTCTTGCAATTTCTTGCTCCACTTAGTTCACAAGGCAGTTTATTTTCCCATTCGTATTTCCCATTCGTATTTCAGTTGGGCAACATGCAGATTCCTAAGATCCTATTTGATGATTAGATAAGGTTAGAATCAGATTCTTTACACACGTCTTTCCTCCGTAATCTGAAAACAAAGCTATAAATTTGATCTGCATGCATAAATAGAGGAAAAGGGATACATGGCAAGGCATCGAATATGTGCTAATTTTGCTATGCTGCATTATAAATCTGCATGAGGCAGGATTTTACTAGGAAAATTGGGTTATATTTAAGGTTCTAACTAGGTTGCAAAGAGTTCTACAAGGGAAATTGCGTTCCAGTGTGATTGGTAAGGCTGAACTGAGTATTAGGTTCTCTATAAGTTTACTTCAGAGTTTGAATCCTTAGATGGGGAATGTTTATGAGCTCCTTTGGCTCATTGTAGGGGTTTGATTGATTAGAAATATGTTGCGTGATTTGAAATACGGAAAAGGGCTTTATGCAAAGGCCTTAGTTTGCCATCAAATTTGGTTGCATGTGGGTTTATTCTCTATTACTAGACATAAACTTGAACATCACTATTATAATGAGCCACATTTGATTTCCAGAATCCATAGATTCGGTTCTAGCAAATCAATTTCGGTTCACTGCCTCGCTTACAGAGCTGATGTTTGCATGACTGGAATTCTGGAATTCTGCCCCATGATTAACATCAGGCACAACCTAGCAGCCCTTAGCTTCAATATCTTATCTTGATTTTTAAGTTGCAAAGTTCCAGAGAGCTTTTGTGCATTATCTGCACATTTATATTCAGAATTTTAGCAGAAATTTAGGTTGGAACTTTGGGAGCTAGGAAGCTCTGTTCTGAACTTTGCAGTTTAGATTCTTAGTTTTGAGTTAAATCAGCAGCTCTTATCTTCTGTTGTATTATCATCTTCTTTCAAAGAGATTCTTACCATCTGCAATGATTTGCAGTGCAAAGGATTGGGACTTCAATGTCATCCATGTGAGTTTGAGCAAATCATTCATTGGGCACTGAGGAGCAGGGTGATACTTGAATAACAAACATGAAAAGCTGCCAATTTGAGAGAGGTTCTGCATCTTTTTATCAACTCCTTTACTTCATCTGTTGGCCTTGCATCTTAGATTTGATTGTTGCATTATGTGAAACTTTCACAGGGCACTAATTGCAGTCACAATTTTCTTTTGGTGCTGCATCTTAGATTTGGTTGTTGCATAATGTGAAACATGCACAGGGCACTCATTACAATTCTGGGTTACTATAACTTATTGCCAATTATCAAGGCAACTTAAATTGTTTCCTCATTTGCATCGAGCAAATCATTCATTGGATACCGAGGAAAAGGTGATACTTCAAATAAGAAACATGAGAAGCTGCCAATTTTAGAGAGGTTCTGCATCTTTTTATCAGCTCCTTTTACGTGATCATTTGGTTGCATCTGAGATTTGGTTGTTGCATTATGTGAAACTTCCACATGGCACTAATTGCAGCCACAAGGTCCTTTTGGTTCTGCATCTTAGATTTGGTTATCGCATAATGTGAAGCATGCACATGGCACTAACTACAATTGCAGGTTACTCTAGCTTATTGTCAATTATCGAATTGTCTGTCATCTTAAATTGTTTCCCTGTTTGCACCTATTTGATATGCTTTCTATAATCATTTAGTAGATTCTGCCATTTCTGTATCTTATTGAAATTGGTAGCAGGCATTAGACGTCGTTCTGTTACTTTTAGGAGTTGCTAGACCTTAATGCGATGCATGTACATTAGATTATTTGCTTGCCAACTTCCTTTATGTTTATCAGATTATTGCTACCTTGGATTTTTCGTAACGATTATGCCTGTTATTCTAAATTCATGTATTGTCTTGAGACAGTTGGTCTCTAGAATTATCAAGCTGCAATCTGCAATGAGTGTTGGATGATGGAGTTCACATACAATAGATGGTGAGTCTACTAAAAGGAAAATGTAGCTTTACCTTTGAGCAGCTGGCCTATTATATGGCTATCTACTTTGAGCGTGATTCCTTTTGAAGCAAATATGATAAGGAAATACCCATGGCATGTTTTAAGATGCAAGAAGCTATAGAACATGTGTTAAACAGACCATAAAAATGATGTGAGTGCTTTTTTGAGCAGAAAGTTCTTCACATTTATTTCTAAGGCTCATTCACCCTATGATTTTATTCTACTAAAGGCTGAAAAGATCGACCCAGAATTGAACATACATAGGGAGAGGATTGTGGAGACCGATGCCACATCTCTGGTATCAATTGGCACAGATCAAAGTTGGGAGATCCTTCTAAATAAGGATAGTCTTACCTAATCTAAGCATGCCACTTTCTTATGTAAACGTAAACAAGAAAAAAATGTGCAAGTTTTCTCCATGTATCCATACAAGTTATCTAAGTAAGCTTTTATCTGATTCAGAGCTTTTGAAATGCTATTTTGTAAGCATTGAATCCAGATTGTAGGGACAAGAAGAGCCACACGAAGCTTGCATGGAACTGGATTCATAATGCTCATTGTTATTTGCGAAGCTGTTCTTTTTGTTGATCAAGTTTTAACAGGGCTCTAAAACGAGATATATGGTCCTCTTTCTACATGGATGACTGATCCCTAGCAATTTTGAATATAGTTTACCATAATGACAAGGATGCACAAAGTTGGTTGTTTCAAGAGTGTGGAGCGACCATCTGCTGCAAGATTTTAGTTTCCAATTTAAGGTGTCAAAAGGTATGCTGCAGGTTCGAATTTATAAATTAGTAGCATATGCTTCTATAGATAATATTCTCAAAGGATTCACATTCAACATTGTATCCTATGGAAATTTGTCCTTAGCTTTTGGTTCTTGGTTCAAATATAATTTCTTCTTTATGCTGCAGTCAGTTCATAATATTGTTGTCGTACAGTATTGTTTCCATGCCACATTCATTGAACAATATCGAGAAAACACGAACTGGATGTAAGCATAGTGGACTATAGTTCAGTGTTACAAAATGACGTGAAATATCAAACTTGGTGCAACAGGATCGTTTCCGCAAAAGACATATGCATACTCATTAATTTTGATGATATTTCTAGAAAAGATGGTGGGCATGTTGCAGCAGCACATAGATGATGATGACGTTCTGTAAGTTGCCTCTTCCTTGATTTTCTCATATTTGATAGTTGAATATCAGATATATGAATTTAAGATCGATTGCTAAGAGATGCGTCAAGTAAGAATGATCCCAATCTCAAGTTCCATTTTGTTCATGCGAATACTTTTGTAAGTTGAGGTATAATTTGTCGATACTTTGTAGGCCTCACTAACAAGAAATAAGACATGGTTTAGCCTAAAAATGATAGTTTGTGTTCATCGTTCCAAATATTGTATTCAACATTTCTTAATCTGAAGCATTGAGCCCATGGTTTTAGTTGAAGTTCTGAAAAATGTTGAGCATTTCTTATTCTGAAGTGAAACCACTGATTTATGTTCAGCATTCCTTATTCTAAAGCATTAAGCTCATAGTTCAAGTTGAAATTTCCTCAATTTAAGTTTCCTTACCTTCCATGTGTAAGTGTATTAGGTTCTATGGTTATTGACAGTCGGACATCGTTCGCTGCAGTTGAAGCATGCATGCAGAAACCATGGTCTGTATATTGTCCTACCTTCATTCTATTTAATCCATTAGAACTGAGGATGCCAAAATGGGTTGGTGGACATCTATCTATCCCACAGCAATTTGGATATTGTCCACAGGTTTGTGGTGTGGTAACTCCTTTGTCATCGTCTAAGATCTTTTCTCAATTTCCACGTAGGCGGCAGTTTTTAAGCCAAATGGGTAGATTAGAAAAGAATAAGTTCTAAATTATCTGTCATCTCCGAAAGGTGTTTAAATTTGATAATAAAAAAAAAAAAAATACAAAAAGTTAGGGTCCACTATTACATTCAATCTTTACAAAATGGAATTATTAAAAATCAATAACATTCCGAAAAAATTCCTACATATCCATATAATTCCACTTTTCCAAATTTATGAACATAGGACGTGTTTCACAATTGTATTTTAGCCTTTGAAATTTTGAATTATGTGATGACCTTTATTTTCCCTTTTCTACAAGACATTCCATATTTCCTAACAAATAGTTGCTAAGCCCGCACCATTACTATTTGTATTAAAGTTTCATTATTAGCATTGTCTAATTTAATAATCCAATAAGTTCAATACTTATGCGTCATTGTACGGCATGCACAATAGTCTCCCATATTCCAACAGAATGAATTGGTAAGCCATGCACAGTCATCCATATTCCCATGAAATAAAGCTAAGTATCTTTTCCCATTACATTCCATGACATTACGTAGTTCAAACATTAGAGACTCAATTTATTCACAACCATCAAGACTTCATCAAAATAAAATAATGAGTAATGCTAAGATCACTACCTCCCTCCGAACCAAAAAGGGACATACACTTCTTCAACTATAACATTGTTGCTTTCATATTGCAACAAAACTTTCTATAGGTTCCTAAAGCCTACCAATGCGTCATCATAAAATCAATTTATTAGGAGTATCACATATACAAAGATGACACACTATAAATTTCTATAGGTCAACATTTAAGATCAAATCCATAACTTCATATGCAAATAATTTCTTATCTTCATCAATGAATCTCAAAGGCTTGCTCTATATACCCTTGCCCCCTCCAAGCCACTTTTTTTTTTTTTTTTTTTTTTTTTTTTTTTTTGAAATAGGAATATATTAAACCACTAGAATGCGATCAAGTACAATGATAAGTGTGGTGGCTAAGAAATGAAGTGCCATCATGATTCACAATCTGTAGGAATGTCGACCAAATTTCCCGCTTAACTGTGCCAGACAAGCTTGAGACTTGGTAAGCATGCCACAACTTATGCCTCAAGATCGAAACTAACCGAAAAGGACTAAGCACTGCATTCTGAAAGATCTTCGCTCTCCGTCTTTTCCAAATCAACCACAGAAGCCACATTGTTTCTTATGAAACAAACATCTCTTCAAATTGCGACTAAAGCCCGGCAACGCCGGGCACCATAACTAGTTTTTATTAAGTTGAAACATTGAGGCAAAAAAGAATTGTATGCAATGATGCAAAATTTGTTTGAGACAGCAAGCCTAAGTATAATGCGAGAATATAGTTTCCACAGTTGTTATCTTTTTTGTGCTTCCTTCGGCTATGGCAGGACCGCTTTTGTGCTTTAAGGACGTAGACAATGTGGTGGTTTTGATATAATTGTTTTGGGCATTTATGAGTTTATGCTATCGATCGTGGATTATCACATTTTTCAAGATATAGAATAAAATGCCATAGTTCACTTTGAACTATGGAGTTTCATCTGGAACTCCATAAAACTCCTTAATTAGCTTAGAAACTGCCCTAAGCTTACCTCCTCCCATTTATGCTTACGGTCTGGCTCAACGCCCTCTTGCCTAACGATGTACTCAACTTCATCGTTTGAGATGCATCTATACGACTTCCTTAAAGACATGCACTGCATTATAGAGGGGATTCCCTTACCTTTGACCACAAAACAATTGTTGTTGGGTGCCATGATCAAGATCTCATGCTTATCGCAGTCTATCATTGCCTTTGCTGGCTTCAAGAACTCCACGCCAACTATAAGGTCATTCATAACCTTTACACCCATGCTTAGGCCATGTTGATATTGACTCTTCCTCCTTTAGTATGGTGAATTGCCCCACTTGCCATACTAATCGGCCTTATCTTTGACTTAAGAGTCTTATACTTCAATAATGCTACCAACATGGGCGAAGCGAAGTTGTGGGAGCTGCCTGTGTCTATAAGGACTACATACGGCTTGTTATCTATGATTCCCTCTGCTGCTATGACCGTTGTGTGACTTCCCACACTATTCATTTCAAATGCAACACAAATTTTATACTCACCTTCAATGAAGTCCCTGGCCTCCTCTTCCTCCTCGTCATTGTCTAGCTCCATGGATGATTTCCATCCTTCGAGTTCTGCCAAAGCTGCTTGCATGACGAATGGGCCGTCGTGAATGTGGTGTCCCAGCTGGAAGCATGTGAAGCATAACTTCTTTTTGATACATTCTTCTCTCTTTTCCTTATGGATACTGTCCGAGAAATGCTTTACTGATCTTCCTGCTGAGGACCCTAGTATTTGTTGTTTTCTGAATAAGGCTTTCTTGTCTTCTTTATCCTATGACTGCTGGCCTGCTGGTGCGGTAGCTATCTGATTTGGGGTGTAGGAACCCGTTGCTTTTCCCTTATTGTAAAAAGACTGTTTTTTCGCTGTGTTTTGCCTCCACTAAACTCAATGCTTTGTCCTCTGCGTCCCCTACTATCCTCGGATTAATGGCTCGGATAAGCCTTTTGATATGGTTGTTCAACAGGGATAGGTTCTGTACGTACGAAATCTAAATTCTTGACGTATAAAGTTAAAAAATACATCTTTTTTGAAAGAAACGTATTTTACGTATTTTTTAGTCGCCGGCCGGAAAAAATTTTTTTTGCGTACGCGAAACCTTCTGTTAAGGTTTCGCGTACGCGAAACAGTAAAAACCGCGTGCGCGAAAAAAAAAGGGCTACCCGCTTTTACTGTCTCGCGTATGCGAAAAAAGTTTCGCGCGTACGCGGTTTATAGGATTTCGCGTACGCGAAATTCAAATTTCAAATTCGTACGCGAAAAAAAAAAATTTCGTGTACGCGAATTTCATTGTTTCGCGTACGCGAAAAAACTTTTGCGTATGCGAAACAGTGAAAACAACGTACGCGAAATTGTTTTTTCCCGCGTATGCGAAAAAACTTTCGCGTACGCGAATTAGATGTTTTCGCGTACGCGAAAAATCTTCCGACGCCGGAATTTTTTTTGTCATATTTTTTACGTTTTATACGGCAAATATGTGCCGTATCATACAATTCATACGTATTCCATATAAAACATACAGCGTATTGAACCTATCCCTAGTTGTTCAAGCCTTCAATGTACCCATCTACTGCTTGCCTTTCCATTATCCGTGGCATATTCAGTCTAGCCTCAAATTTTTCCGTGTACTTAGCTAGTGACAAGTTCCCTTGTTCAAGGTGGTAGAATTGTTATATTTACCTGCTTGTATGGGATCGTAGAACTAGTGCTTGCGAAAAGCTTTACTGAAGTTCTTAAACCTGCAATTGTTTCTCTTGACTTTGCGTAACCCTTCCACCATATATGTGCTTCATCCCATATGAATTCCCAAATTCGTCCATCTAATCATGCTTCGGCCTCCATGCCTGGCATGCCCTTCCCTAAAAACTGTCCCAGCTTACGAGTTTTTCAGACATTGGCACTATTTATCTTCTTCTGATAGACCTCTGCTTTGCGGTCCTTGTGCCTGCCACAAGAGATATCCGATTCACTCTCTAGATTGCTGTCTGATCCTCTGTCTGGGGCACTACTTGGACTGAAGCTCAAAGGACTAGGGCTCCTCCTGTTTCTTTTCTTCCTTTTTCAGTCCCTACGTGCCACTAATGCTGCCTCCTGTTCCGGTTGGTCCCCATGTTCTGCCTCCTAGAGAGGTTGTGGTGGAGGGGCATTGGCCCACACTCCTAAGCTCTTATGAGTGGGGTGGCCCATTGCACAAGCTGCAACATCTGGTTACGCATTTGTACCAGCTGCCTGTTGATAGCTTCCACAGACATATCTTCTTCTTCACCAAGTTCCATGTCAAACAATCTTGGTTATCACTTACATTGTCGGCCTTGGCTCTGATGGACCTATGAGGCCAAACCAAAGTTTCTAGCTGCAAGTATTAATCACACATGCTTATCAATCAAAGTTATATGTTAGTGTGTTACCTCTATGTTGATTTATTTCAAATATAAAAGAAATCAAGATAAAACAGAATGATAAGGTTACACTATTATTTCTATTGATTATATCATAGTTATACAATTTTGAACTCGTATAACAATACATTGGTAATTCAAACCATTTAAGTTATTACAACTTGGTTACAAGTTGGTGGTGTTGTATCATTCGATGAAGTTGGTAGGGGCCATTAGAGCAGACTAGATTAGAAAATGGTTCTGAAAGATGATAAGAAGGTTGAATAAATCACCTGAGCAGGGAAAGCACAAGTTTTGGTGAGGAAAAATGTCAAATGGGGTTCCTTTATATAGACTAGGGCTGCTTAGGTTGCCAGATCTACCTGTTAGAGAATCTAGGTCCTGAAAGATATAATGGACCATTCTGACTAATTTGAATGGCTAGTCTAGCTAAAACAAGGTAAGAAATATATTGGGATGGCTTATTGGGCAATTTTTGGACAATTTTGGGTAAAATTAGGGCGAACCAGATTATTTGGCGGAGAGGGGCTCTCCGAGAATGCAGAAAGGCCTTCAGGCACCGAGTGACCTAGGTGAATTGATTTTAGTCGAATTTTGACTATTTGGTTGATATAAGATACTAACATATAGTTCTAGGTGATCTACTAACTTAATCTCGTTGATCTAACACATTTAAGCAAGATTTTGGGCTAATCGGATTATTTGCGTGGAGAGAGTCTCCCAGACTGGAGTCACTAAAACTTGACCAATTCACTCCCAATTTCAACAAAATTTGACATAGTTTCTATTAGTTCAGGAGATTTAACTGTAATAACTGCTTCGACTAAGCCCGATGCACTGAGCCATCGGATAAGAAAAAAAATGCCACCATGATTTAATATAATCAAAATATTCCATGGAAAGAGGGTAATCTATGCTTATATACTCGGTAAGAACAGAGTATCTTTCAGTGTTGGCGTAGGCATCTTCCATAGTTCCGCTTGCTGAAGCTGGTGTTTCAAATCCTGGATTTGATCGGACTTCTCATCCACCATGCGCTTGAGTTCTTTAAGCTTTCGATGAGTGTGAGTGCTATGAGAGGGAGAGGCACCCATGGAAGATAGTTGAAGTTGGAGACTGGCAAGTTTTGTATCGTCTATGATAATCTGCTTGATAGAATTTTGCAATTGGGTTTCCAAGGATTTGATCTGAATTTGGGCAGTCGTGACTAAGCTTTCCAACTCCGTAATATGTAGCTATTGTTGCGCGATGACACTTTTTTGAGTTTTGAATTCTTTTTGAAGGCTATGATAAAGTGCCAAAATATCTTGAAGGAGATGAGCTGGTCTTGGAGGGTGTGTACCCGAATCTATAATGGGGCATGGATTGCCTCCAATTGAGTTATGGCCTCCTGAGCCCTCTTTTAATTCTTCATGGGTGGCCAGAAGGTTGCTGTATTTCTCTTGAAGCTGCTCCTCAAGATGCCTTTTTTGAGTGATGAGATCTTGGACTTCCTTTTGGAGAACATCCGAAGAATCCAGATGGTCTTTGATACCATTCATTAGTTTATCTTGGGATTCCTGTAACTGCAGAATACAGTCATTGACTTGCTGCTCATACTCATAGAGATCTTGCCAAGAAGGTTGTGGAGGCTGATAATGGACTTCTTGCGGGATGAAAACCCGTGACTGCTGATGAGGATCGGAGGGAGTAGACTTGGCAGAATGGTGTGAGGAGGAGATGGTGATGGGAAATTTCCTTCGTGAAGAAGGACTGCGAGCTTCTTCTTGAAGGTTGATGTTCTGCTGCTGACTCGAATGGTTGTTATCTTGGAGGGAACCTTAGTGGATGCCCGTGACATGGATGTGTTTCTGTAAGTGGATACAGTGCTGGGAACTGGGGGACTTTGGCTGAAATTGTGCACCCATTGCAGAGTCAGGGCTAGAGCCCGGAGCTTTCCACAAACGATCTAATTCTTCAAACATGCGCTGCATCAAGAGTTGGGGCCAATCAATCGACTTATCAGGATGAATATTAGCTACAGTAGTGTTGAAAAAATATTTGTTGATGTGGGTATTTTTGATAGAATGGCCAAAGAACTTTCTCTACAAAAACTTGACAAAAGACTCACGGTTCTTTGCAAAGGTCGTGGGCTTTGTTGAAATAGCAGAGTACGAGAAATCCACATAGAGGGAGACATCAAAGCCTTGCAAATCCAATCATCCCAAGGAATTTGGTGTGCTGACAAGGAAGGAAGGAAGGAAGAAATTTTTAAAGTCCGCGGAACCCAATCGGGAGAAAGACCTTGATGATCAGTGCCAAAGTGAGAAAAATTGGAGTTCTATCCACTAAGGTTTGAGAACCCGCAGGAGTACTGACTAGATTGGCAACAAATTGTCGGAGTTCCCGTGATTGGGACCGGAAGTTCCCGGGACAAAAAAAATAATCCAAGTTCCGCCTCTAAACCGCAAATAACGCGATTTTTTTTTTTTAGGTGGGTTTTATATTCATAATTAGAAAAGATACATAGAAATATAATAGGACTCCAGGGGAGGCCTATTAATAACAAAAAGTAGCTCACCCATGAAAGGGGATGTACAACATGACCTTAATATATCCCAAAAATAGTCATGTGGAAAATGCCGACTTCTGAGTACATGAGTCAGCATGAGGAATGTTCAAAATCAGCCAATTTAGTGTAATCCAAGAGGCCTAGCTATTTGCTTCAATGAGGTCTTGCAAAGATAAGTTAGATACACTCGAATTACCCAGTATGTTGAGCATATCATCCAACTCATAGACACTGAAGGAAGTGAAGTCCATCATCATGAGAACTGAGCTTCCCTTCTTTGCTGCCAGTGGTGGAATAATGCTTGGAACAGTGGTTTAAGGTCATTGTGTCTCCAAACAGCATGTTTATCCAAAAGTTTCTTAATTGCCCTGGCATGAATAACTTCCTGTTTGAGCAGGATGCAGTTTTCAGCAACCGTAGCCTTAGTCATCTCCTCCACTACCACCAAGTGTTCTGAGCCTCTAGGTGGGGCTCCTACTTTCTGCATCCTCCTCTGATGATCTGTATACTACACCATTAACATCAGTTAGAATCAGAACAAAAAAGTGATATAGGCCCTGAAATCTCCCTATTCGATTCCAGGCTTTATCATACTTAGCCCTTTTAAGAGTTTTATGGGCAGTTGCCGTGTATTGTATGAGAGTTAGAAGTTTAGCTTTGATCCAGTGCAAGTTTAAAGTTTTCATTTCAATGGCAACCAAATTCCTATGTTTCCAGATAATCCAGCAAGTTGAGTTGTGAGGTCTAGGTCCAGATTTCTGCAATTCTTGGACATAGAAAAACATGATTCGAAACTTCTGTCATTCCACATCCAAGGGAACAGAGGCTGGAACCGGAAGAGAGGCAGTAAAACTTATCGAGGCCTCCATTGGTGTGGTGGTGTGCAGAGTGCTGAATTGTGAAGAGACAGCTATAGTCGTCGATGAAAAGGGTGAGGCGCTAAAGGAGATGAGGAAGTCGGAGAACTTACAAAGAATAGAGTTATGGAGGTTCATGGTGCTATTTATATGAAGTTGTTGCTTAGGAATCAGAGCCGTTGAAGGAGATAGGTGGCAACATCGTGGGAACATGAATTGGAGCAAAAATTTGGTTGTGTCTCCAAGAAGGCACAAGAGAAGAAATAGGTATGATGGGACATCATCGTGAGGGACAGTTGCATAATTAAGAACGGCAAATCGATAATGGTAGAGTGTAATGTTATACATCCCATTAGTGCAATAATGGAAGGGGATAATATTTACGGCATGGTACGGTAAATTCTGAGAGGATTTTTTTTATGAAAAATCTGTGATGGGTAAGGATGGGATATGTGGAATGCCAGCTAGGATGCCATCTTGGCAGAGCGGCAAGCCGGTGGCCTATATAAGAATGGGTGGAGGCGAAAGAATTGAATATAATAGAATAGAGTCTTTATTGTCCACGAAGACCAATTGACAAAGATCAGCAGGAGAGCGCCATGGACTTCGTGAGCACTATGCCCAACAATTGCCTCAATGGATGCTGCATGAATCATCTGGATATATAGAAGCTGAAAAAACATGGGATTCCCATGGATGGCTGGCTGACGGGCTTGGCAGAAATGCCCAACCCTGATTTTGACTATATGGATGTGGTGATCCATCTACATTGGCATCACAGACTGGGGTATCAAATCCTAAGGGTCTGCACTGTGGCCAATCCTGAATATAGATGGTCCAGATAGTAGGTAGTGCAATAATATAGAGGAAAAATCCTCAATTTTGTATGCAATCTACTACTTTTCAATATAATTATGTTGGCTCCAATTCTATGTTTGTGTTTGTGGATAAATTAGGATTCCTAGGATTGGTTCCCCGTCCTAGGGGTAGAAGTTTTTGAGAAGCTTGAAAAAAGCTACGACACTAGACAATCATTGAGAGCACGACGACAAAAAAATAGTACAAGACAAATAAATCATCCGCTGCATAGGCTAAGCAAAGGTGAGAAGACTGGCGACAACTCCTCATCGGGAAGAAAAAACCCGCCCTTCCGGGTTTTCGAGGAAAACCCTAATGAGAAATGATCGCCATTGCTCTCTAAAAATGCGTCAGCCAAGAATTTTTTGATAAGTGGATGGTGATGCTCACCAAGGATAAAATGCGACCCCTCGCATTATGACACCCAAGTTACTCCCAAAAGTAACCTGCAAAGTCAAGGCTGAAAAAAGAAAAAAGACCCGTCAGAGAGTTAGACGCCCTGCGCATCAATACAATATAGTATCAAAAGAATAATAAGGCTCAGAGGCTCCAGGGCCATGCAGAAAGAAGAACAATAGCTGACCAATCGGAAACCATCCACGGAATGACCATCGTGGGGAAAACATCCGATTTGTGCTACCTCGGAGGCTACATTGCCACGCCGAGAGAAAATGAAAAATAAACGTCTCGGAGGCTACAGTGTCACACCAAGAAAGAATGAAATGATAAAATAAGCCTCGGAGACTACAGTCTACGCCGAGAAAAATGAGAAATAATCATATGTGCACTTTCCAAAAAGATAGAAAGAAACCATGGAGGACATCGGGTGCTGGAGGGCGACCTGAGAAGTATAGGAAAATAGACAGCATAGAAATGGCCAACTGGCCAATAGGAAATGGGGCAGCTTCAACAATGAGAAACTAGAAAATCGGACATAAATATGACCTAACAAGCTTAGACATGATAGAGGGAAAGGGGGGCGGGAAACTTGTGGAGCCAGAAATGAGTAGAATGGAAAGGAGCTCAAGAGAACGCCGATGACTGAAAATGGGGAAGAAGGCGGAATAAATAGGACATGCACGATAGAGCGTCCCCATCCAAGGAATGTCAGTTCTATTGTTGTCGCAATAGAACCGTGGCATTATCTGTCTCGTAGAAGGGTTTGAGATGAAACCCATTAACTAAGGATAGAAGAGAAGTGCCATCCAACTCCGCCAGTTGAAATACTCCCAGATCAACTACTTGTGTAATTTCATAAGGTTCTAACCAATGAAATTTGAGTTTTTTTATACGTGGAATCATAAAGTAGGACCAAATCACCTTCGTTGAACTCTTTTGTTTTGATTTTCTGGTCATACCATGATTTCTTTAGTTGATGTCCGGCCAGCACGCGGAGATAAGCATTTCAGCGAACTTCATCCAGCTATTGAGGTTGATAAATGCGCTCTTTAAGAGAAGCTGGAGGATTATGTGCAGTAGCCAACTAGAATTTGAGTGTTGGGAGGATATATTCGAAAGACATCAAAGCTTCTTGACCATAGACAAGTTTGAAAGGAGTTTGCCTCGTAGCAAAATTGTATGTAGTGTTGTATGCCCATAAGACTGTCGGTAGTCTTTCGTGCCAATCTTTTTTGGAAGCATCACAGGTTTTTTTCAGGATAGCGATGAGAGTTTTGTTGGTACTTTCCGCAAGACCATTTCCTTTTGGATAGTACAGTGTACTTTTCCGGTGATGGATATGAAGATAATTGGTGCACAAAATGAACACCACGATCACTGACAATTTCTATAGGACATCCAAAGCGAGTGATGATGTGCGGTAGAGAATCTTGGACGTGTTGGTGCCCACTTAGTAGCATAATCCGTGAAGACGAGAATGTAGCTTGCTCGTTGTATATAGCTAGAGGATTCACGGGACCGATAAAATCCATTCCCCCTTTACTGAAGGGAAGTGGCGTGGCAACTGGAGTAAGTGGTAAGGCATCACGAGTCGTGGGTCTCCCCAGGCATTGACAGACATCACAATTGCGTGTATGAGCATGAGCATCCTTGAAGTGCGTGGGCCAAAAATAGCCTGCCATGAGGATTTTTCATTCCGTGTTATCACCACTGAAATGTCCACTCCTCAGGCCCTCATGAGCTTGTTGGACGATGCATGAAATTTCGTGGGGAAGAACACATCGTCGAAGAATCATATCTTTACCTTGTTTGTACAAGTGATGTAAAACCATAGTATAATCACGAGCATCACGAAGGAACTGTTGGTGTTGAAGACGTTGGCGTTTTGGAAAAAGCGTGGGGTCCATGGGGGAAGCGCTCCTGTTAATAGATACTGCTGGTAATCATGGAACCAGTGAGGCGTGGCGGTAACCAAAAAAAGTTGGGCATCTAGGAAGGTATCAGCAATACATGAGGATGGGTCCTCTGTATGAATGCGAGAGAGGTAGTCTGGAACAGTGTGAGACTTTCCTTGCTTATATATGGTCTCAAAAGGAGCAAATTCTTGGAGGATGAGAACCCAACGTACAATATAGCTTGTGGGCGTGGTTTTGTTGATGAAGTAAAGAAGAGCCTGATGATCAACAAAGAACGTACCCCAGAGATAGCGGTGGAAACATTGAACATAAAAGATAAGACCAAGAGCTTCACGCTATGTGGCAGAATAATTCCTTTCTGCAGGGTTGAGCTTCCGACTAGCAAAACAAATGGGCTTATCCATATGAGGTCCATATTCCTGAGAGAGAATAGCACCAATCACAAAGGCGGAAATGTCCACATGAACATGGAAAGGTTTGTCCCACTGAGGAGGTACCAAAACCAGAGCCCGAGTGAGTAAAACTTTTAATTATTGAAAAGCCATGTTCGCACGGGGTTTCCATACCCATTTTGCCTCATCCCTAGTAAGTCGCATTTAATTAAAGTGGGACAAATCTCGAAATTTGGGACTCAGACTGAAAATGGGACTCATGCAAAAAAAAAGTAAGTTGCCATTGAATCATTATTAGATTTTTCCTTGATAACATAAGAATAATATTTACACACGACAATCCGAGAAAATGAAGGGGGGTGGTGGAGAAAGAAGAGTAGGAAGGAAGGGGAGACAGGGAGGGAGGGAGGGAAAGGCAAAGGAGCAAAGGGGAAAGGCAAAGGGCAAAGGGGAGGGCCGAGCAAATGGGGAGGGGAGGGGAAGGGAGGAGGGGGAAGGGCAAAGGGGAGGGGGAGGAGCAGGGTCTCTTGGGAAAGGGGAGGAGGGGGAAGGGCAAAGGGGAGGGGCAGGCATGGAGAAGAGGAGGAGGGGCAAACAACTATTCGAAAAACTAAAAAGATTAAGTAGATAACTTAAATAATATAATTAATTAATTAATTAAACAATAAATAATTAATTAGTTAAATAATTAATTAAATAGGTGAGTTTTTTCTCGCCTCACGAGGCGAGAATGGGCAGGATTGAGGATTCCTCCCTTCTGTGCTCCCAAAATCTTCATTATCCCATGGCATAGAATAAACCTTTGACCCGTTTGGGTGTATTTATATCAGAAGCCATGGTCGAAGTTTCCAAACTCCCTCGACCTCTGCTTTTACTCCCATCGGTCGATTTCAACACTAGCGTGGTGAAGAATATCACGCAGTTTCCATACACGATAAGCTATTTGGAGGTTGATCATGTGCTCATTCCGGAGGGTCTCAACACCCCGCAAGGCGCAGCGGCGAGCATGGAAAACGTAACGGCATCGCTACAGAAGGCTGGTAATTTCAACACTCTGTTATCTTTGCTGCAATCAACCGGAGTAGACAAGGCACTAAAGACGCTGGATGCAATAACCATTTTTGCACCATCGGATGCGGCCTTCCCGCCTTCACGGGCGCGATGAAGGCTCTAACTCCGTCGCAGAAGATTGCTCTCGCTGGCGATTACCACCGCGTGCCAACGTACTACACCATTGGAGCTCTCAAGGATCCGGGCGTTCCGGTTTCGGCCGGTGGCATCGCAGAGGCCGGAAGCCCGGACAAATACGTGCTCAATGTTTCGAGCGGCCAGGGGGTTGAGTCAAAAACAGGGGTGAACAAAGCCGTGGTGAAATCGACTACGCCGATCAACCCCCTTGCGGTTTATGCAAAGGGATGATGTTCTTCACGCTCCGCGAATCTGAAAGGCTCCAAGAATCGTGAAAGGCTCCAAGAATCGAGTGCTCAAAGGCATCTTTTGCCCGATTTTTAGAGGTCTTTGCGGGGGAATCTCCATCGAACTCTATATCCTTGTCTGAGAAGTCGCAAAAACCGGAGATGCTCAAATGTATCTTTAGCTTAAATTTTTACAGACCTCTTTGCAAGGGGAAGCTCCATCGAACCCCAAAAGCTCGGCGATTCGCTCCGGCCGCCTCCCTTATCTCCTATCTGCCGCCATGGTCCAAAATAACGGGATGCCAAGAAAAGGAGGTATTGCAAGAAAAGGAGGTTTTGCAAGAAAACGAGAGCAGACACAAGCTTGCCTTTGGGAAATGCGTGGCCATAGTCATGGTGAGTTGCTTTAGCGGCAAGGGTGCTTATATAGCCATATCCGCTCATTCCCGACACTTCTTGTTACAAAATTCGATGTCAGAACGACTCGCTCGGCCAGTATTTTTCGTCTTAGTGTTATTACTCAAATAATCAAAAAGGGCTCCTGTGTTTGCGCATTGCCACATGCTAACTCACGTAAATCATTTTACAGAGTCCCCTGCTTTTCAACCGGATCCTTCATTCTTCTTGAATATTTTATGCCCCGTGGCTTCTATCCGAAATCGGTGAGATATTGACGAAATCCTTACCAAAGATTGTTGAGAAAAATCGGTGAGATATTGAAGAAATCCTTACACGCTCTCTCGTTCTCCTTCCGATGGATTCTCGACGAATTCTTGGTTGCATCTGCCGGTGGTACAAAAAGCATCCAAGCGGCACAAAGGTGTGTACCAAATTTCAAAATTCAAATATTGGGGGAAAAAAAGGGGTATAAGAGTCTTGAAAATAAGTCCCTGTAGAGTAGAGTAAAGTGAGTCTTGAAAATAAGTCACGTGGGCATAATATTTATATGGTGCATTATTATTAGTTATAAGGGTAAGTATATTTATATGGTGCATTATTATTAGTTATAAGGGTAAATTATTTTTAAGTTATAATGTGTATTATAGGTGCATGCATATGTTGCTATTTACATGTGCATTAGGCATTACTGGAAAATACATAGGAAATTTATGGGGAGGGTATTTTTTCATAGAAAATACATAGGATATTGTGTTTATTGAAAAATACATAGTATAGGATATTGTCTTATTAGAAAATACATAGTATATACTGTTTCATTTTAGAAAGCTATCTTTGAATAAAGCTATAGATAAACATTGACATATTAAAAAAGGGAGACAAGTAGGCAAGTAGGTTCGCCACATTTGTTGTATGTTTGATCACATGTGAACAAAGGTATAGTAATATGATATGATGTTTGAAGGTTATTCATTTTCGACCTTCTCGGACTTGTTGTGTTTTTCACTCCAAATGGCCTTAGACTTGTGTTTTTCATCTTGAAGGGCCTTAGACCTGCGTTTTTTTATTTTGAAGGGCCTTAGAACTATGTTTTCCACCCAGACCTATATTTTTTACTTTGAAGGGCCTTAGAACTGCCTTTCTCGACTCGCGAGTTGAGAAAGACCCTCAAACCTGTGTTTTTTTGCTTTGAGCTGCCTTTCTCGACTCGCGAGTCGAGAAAGGTCTTTTGACCCCTAAAACCTGCGTTTTTCGCTTTGAGCTGCCTTTCTCGACTCGCGAGTCGAGAAAGGCCTTCTAACCCCTAAAACCTGCGTTTTTCGTTTTGAGCTGCCTTTCTCGACTCGCGAGTCGAGAAAGGCCTTCTAACCCCTAAAACCTGCGTTTTTCGCTTTGAGCTGCCCTTTCGACTTCATGCGAGTCGAGAAAGGTCCTCAGGACTGCGTTTCTCGACCTCAGAACTCTGTTTTTCACTTTGAGCTTCCTTTCTCAACCCCCCAAAACTGCGTTTTTTTACTCTCAGATGCTTTTCTCGACCCACGAGTCGAGAAAGGCCCTTAAAAAAAATTTTCTTGAAAAAAAAACTTTTTTTTTCCTAGTTAAAAAAGAAAAAAAAAAAATTTTTTGCTCTGAGCTACGTTTCTCGACTCGCGAGTCGAGAAAGGCCATTAGTGGGGCCTTGAGGGTCTTTCTCGACTCGCGAGTCGAGAAAGGCCCTCAAAAAATTTTTTTTTTTTTGCCTACTTAAAAAAAGAAGGAATTTTTTTTTCCTTGTTTTTTTGTTTTTTTGGGCTCTAAGCTACATCAGAGGGGCCTTTCTCGACTCGCGAGTCGAGAAAGGCCTCATACCTACATTCTTCAGAAATGGCCCTTAGAACTGGTTGTTTTCTTATTTGTATTGTCTGTAGCATCACTTGCACTAACTTGATTTTGCCTTTCCCAGTACAAATCGCGAACAGAAAGGACATGATCGGGAGCCATGTCAGGCTAGCGTGTTCAGATTTCTATTCTCTTCAAGTTGCTCTTGTGGCTTGGAACGCCTCGCACCTTTGCTCGTATGTTGTTCCCGATGGGTGGTCCGTGGTGCGAAGATGATGTAATATTTGTGTCACCACCATCATGGTATCTTCAACCATTGTAAACTTTGGTTTCAATCTAGAACTTTGATTTCAATCTTTAATGAATTTCCTTTGTTTCAGTTGCATTGTTCTTGTTCTCGACTCGCTAATCAGGGAAAACTGGAGGAAAGCTTCGATGCAGAGTTCTAGACAAAAAATCGAATTAAGGATAGTTTTCGGGTCGGGGTGCTCTTTTTCATGTAAATTAACAGGGTTCCGAAAAAAAATGGGAATGGAATGAGTCCCACTTTAATTAAATACGACTTTAGTGAGTTTATTGATGGGGTCCACTCTTTCTGCTAGGTCAGTAATAAAGATAACATAATAATTTATCTTACCTAGGAAAGACCGAGTCTCCTTGATGTTGGCTGGAGGTTTTGTCTGCAAAACACAACTGAACTTTGCAGGACCAGTGATGATGCCTTGCTTGCTCATCACATGATCGGGAAGGACACCTGAAGTGACATAGAAAGTGCATTTTTTAGGATTGAGGCTGATGCCAGATTCATCACATTCGTGAAAGACAAGCTCCAATTTGAAAAGGTGATCAACTTCCATACTGTAAGCAGAGAAGTCATCTTGAAAGACTTGAAGAAAGGCATTTTTCTTCATGAAATCTTGGAAAACTGGAAAGCATGATGCGTTGAAAGAGTGGAGGGCGAATTGGAAAGACCAAAGGGGATGACTTTGTAAGCAAAAATGGCCCACGGTATGGTGAACATGGTTTTGAGTTGATCTTCAGAGCCAATAGATATCTGATTATACTATGAGAAGTCATCCATACTAGCCACTTCTTCCAGAACACGATTCGTGAAAGATAATAGAAAATGATCCCGATCCGTAGCCTGATTTAATTTTCTGTAGTCCATGCAAACGTAGACTTGATTATAAGGCGCTAAGTATGGATCGAGCAGAGTGGAAATCGCTTAATCTTGATCCAGAGTCATGTCGCTCCATGGCATATTCAGAATATGCAGAGAGGGGAAGTTCAGGTGCAGGAGTTTGAACGTGATATGTGTTTTGAATATCCTCTGAATCACTATCGGAGAGTGAAGATTTTGTCTATTCAACAACAATAAGTTGACCAGTTTCAAGATCTATGGTGGCAGTGAGACTACCATCTGTGATGACCAGTTGATCAGTTTGAACAGCAATAAGTTGACCAGTTTCAAGATCTATGGTAGCAATGAGACTACCATCTGTGATGACCAGTTGATCAGTAACCCAGTAATGGATGCTCTTAACTTGGCGCAGAAAGGGGTGACCAACGAGTAATGACCAGGGTCTTTCGCCTGCTCACCAGACACCGAATTCAAGAAAAAAACTTATTGATAGTAAGCTGAGGCGTGATGTCTTGTGGGCATGTAGTATGGCCATTAGCAAGCTTGATATCATAGGGCATAGGGCGCACGATGAAGTTGTTTAATACCCAATTGATGTCTTAGTTTATCTTGAGGTTTACCGCACTGCCTCCATCAATTTGTACATGATTGACTTGTTGAGCACCTACTGTGGCATGGACCGTAGGTGTCGAAGTCTCCACAGCTCCAACAAGAACTGTAGGCAATGGCAATTGTTCACTGAGGGCAAGACAAAGTTTGAGAATGGTGGACAAACTGCGGGAAATTTTGATTTTTGCCAGTTCCTCTTGTAGTTCTAAAGGGATACTGGTGGATGCATTGGGGTGTCCACGGAGGGCCGTCCTTGCAGTAAGGAGGCAGCTATCTCTTTCAAGTGTTCAACTTCTGCAGCTATATTGGGATCTGTATGCTTGCATGGTGGGGGCATGGACATAGAAGGCTCAACTCCCTTTGCTTGAGAACAAGTAGTTGCATGGACATTGGCTGAGATTCGACCTTCTGCTACTTGCATAAGGTGAAGAATACTTTGCCGGAGTTTAGGCATAACCTTCGGCATCAGGTGATCAAGATCGGGCGCGAAATGGACAGATTTAGAAGCAGCATCGGCAGGATTGGTATCCATCGCATACGCAGACCTGATGTCCTAAGGTGTAAGGAGGTAAGGGCAAGTACCTTGAGTTTGACGGGAAACCAATCCAACCCAGTTGGAATGTTGAACCGCAGGATTCAAGGCCTGATAAATTTCCCCTTGAGCTTGTTGATCCAAAGTGGCTTGAGAAGGGGTAGGGGCTCGTTGTTGTTGTGGCTGAGGTGCTCATGGAGGTTTCTTCGGTGTGTGTCGGGGACCTTGTTTACCCTGAGGGCATATGGTAGTGGTGTGGCCCCATTCATGACAATGATAGCATTGAGCTTTAGCGGGGTCAAATGGTTGGCGTGAAGACTGTCCACGTTGCGGCTGTTGTTGTGGTGTAGTAGTTTGTACTTGAAAGACCATTTTCTGTTGGAAGGGCATAGGGTTAGCACGTGTATATTCCCCCGTAGTATGATTGTACATATTGTATCTTTTGCAATGAGGAGGTCCATTTGTGGAATTACATTCGTTCCCTAGGTGGCCCTGACATTTACAGAGATGATACCAGATTTGACTGCACTATTGAGGCTGAGGAGTTACCGAATTGTGAGGAACAACCATGGAGGGCATGAAGGAAAGATCCCCAAGGGGAACTTCTCGGAAAGAGACATTGATAGAATGATTTACTAATTCAATGGCTTAGGGTCAAGGATTTAGGACACAAGTATTCAGTCATGAGGCGAATTGCTAGAGGTGTTAGAATTTGAAAATAATGTATTCAATAAACTGATACTCAATACACTGACAACAAGATCAATCAGGCGCTTAAACAATCTCCTGCTTCATATTTCGACCTGCAAGACCCCTTGTCTATGCCTTACTCCAGTATTTATCTCCATATTTACCTTCTAATCCGGGTGCATCCACTTGTCAAATTGTTCATCCCCTTCATATAGAAAGTTCTTCAACTTGCCTAAAAATCAGGAGTAGATAGACTTGCCTTCCTTAAAATTCGGCCCTAGTTGACTTTGACTTTGACTGGTCAACGCAAACCCTAAGTGGCGGGCAGGGGGTGTCTGTGTGTTTCTAGCGAGCCCAGCAACACCCGGGTAGGGGGTGCCCGCCACTTTGACTTTGACTTTGACTTTGACTTTGACTTTGACCTACTGCCACTGCTTCTCATAGGTCTCCCAAATAACATGACATCATTTAACACTTTCCCTTCATGTTATTTTTCCTTGCAACTGATCATATGTCTCAGTCTACTAAATTTTAACTCTGTCAAAGCCTTTGTCAAAATATCTGCCAACTGCATTTCAGTTTGAACATATTGCAGTTCAATGATTCTTTTCTTCACTAAATCCCTTATGAAATGCATCTCCAGCTCGATATGCTTGGTCCTTTCATGTTGTATTGGATTTTTCGTCATTCCTATGCAACTGAGACTGTCAGAAAGCAATTTCAAAGGTTTTCTTTGCTCTATACCTATTTCTTGTAGCAACCTTTCACTCCATACTATTTCCTTAGCGCAAAGGGTTGCAAAATGATATATTCTCGGATATGACAAATCTTATTGCCTTTTGTTTCCTGCATTTCCATGAGATGGGCCCTCCTCCTAGCATGCAAATAATTCACAAGTTGATTTTCTTTCATCGTGGTCTCCACCCCAATCAATCACAAGATGATAGCAACTCCATGTTATCGTAATTAAATTGTATCCTATAATCTACAGTTCCTTTCAAATATCTTAGAACCCTCTTAGTCTGCTGCCAAAGGTGCTCCTTTCCAAAGTTATGACAAGATCTACTTAGAATATTGATTTGAAAATGAAATATCGGGTCTTGTGCGACTAGATAAATATAGTAAGCGACCAACTAACTCTTGATATGGAATGTTTTCCATTTCTGACCTGTCATCATTCAAATTCAAGGTTAGTTTGTTACCTGGAACCATGGGAGTTTTTACCACCTTACAATCTTCCATATTGAATCTTTTGAGCATGCCTGCAATATTCTCACCTTGTGTCAAAGTAAGAACCTGTTTGTCTCTATCTCTCTCAAGACTTCAATTCCTAAAAACTTTTTAAGTTCGCCCAAGTCCGTCATTTTTAAATCGATTCTTGAGAATGTCTTTTGCATTTTTGTAGCACATCAAGATTGCTACTAACCATCACATTGTCATCCACATATAATGCAATATAGCATACTTCATTCCCATCCTTAAATAAATAAATATTTCCATCATCCTTTAGTTTTATAAAACCTTGTTCCCTTAAATATGAGTCCATGCAAATATACCATTGTCTTGGTGACTGTCTCAGCCCATATACAGCCTTTTTAAGTTTCCACACTTTATCTTTCCCTTGCTCAAAGCCAGGAGGTTGCATCATAAAGATATCCTCCTCCAAGTCAGCATTCAAGAAAGCAGTAGAGATATCCATATGATGTACCTCAAAATTCTTTGCATTTGCTACTGCTAACAACATCCTGATACTTGTCATTTTTACTATAGGGGAAAAAGTTTCCTCATAGTCAATTCCCTTCTTCTGTGTATATCCCTGTGCTACTAATCGAGCTTTATACTTAATTGAGTGAGGTTGTACTCCTCGCTTGATTTTAAATATCCATTTACACCCCACTGCATGTCTACCTTCAGGTAAGTTTACAAGCTCATACGTCCCCTCGTTCTCTTAAATGCATCCAAATTCATCATTCATGGCAATTTTTCCATTTTTTTGCATCAACTACACTTATAGCTTCTCTATAAGATTTTGGTACTTCAAAGATCCAAAGAAGGCAAGGATTTCAATAAGGTTTACACCTGCTGCTTCACTTTGTATTCTCCTACTTCTACCTGTGTTATCTCTTCCAAATCTTTCATGATCAACATTAGCCTCTTGTTGCAAGATCTGAGCTGCAGTTCTTCTACCGACCTTTTGGTTTGTGTTACCTCCTTTTTCTATAGTATCCGCCACACTATCTCAAGCGTCTTCGGCACCAACTTGTTGAGAGGAGAGTTTGTTGGCATCCCGCTTATCATCATCATCAATAAAGTTAAGTATTCAATTTCTCGAACTTCCTTTTCTTTAGGATTAACAGAAAAAACTTTATGTTTTATAAGATTGAGATTCGTCAAACGTCACATCTCTAATTGATCAAAATCTTTTTTCCTTTGTGGATCAAATAATCGGTATGCCTTGGATTCTTGATCATATCCTACAAGAAAGGCTATTCTTGCTCGATCATCTAACTTTAACCTTTGTTGCTTTGGTACATGAACAAAGCTTAGACAACCAAAAACTCTCAGTGTCTCATAGTTTGGTTTAACTCCCCGACCATAGCTCATCCGGGATCATTCCACCGACAGCTCTATTTGGTAACATATTCTGAACTTTCATCGCTGTTAAGACGACTTCCTCCCACAAATAATTGGGTAGCCCCTGTGTGTTTTATCATAGCTCGACAAAGATTTAAAATTGTCCTATTTTTCCTTTCAAAGAATGCCATTAGTTTGTGGAGAAAAACTACATGTAAACTGTCTCTTTATTCCCCTTACCTTGCAAAACTTGATAAACTCAGATGACATGAACTCTCCACCACGGTCAGATCGAATACATTTCACCTTTTTTCCTGTTTCTAATTCCACTTCGCAAGAAACATTTTATAAGCCTCAAAGGCTTGATCTTTAGTTCTAAGACACATGCATGTTGTCTTTCTACTAAAGTCATCAATAAAGGTAATGAAATACCTTTTCCCCCGATATTCCTCTAACATTAAGAGGGCCACGCAGATCTGTATGCACTAGCTCCAACACCCCTTTGGTTTTCTCTTTGCCCTTTTAAAAGGCAATCTTGCATGTTTTCCTAGCATGCAACCTAGGCAATTCTTGGCTCATCAACTTCATTTTTGCTTTGATTATTTTTGTTTAATCATAGTATCTATGGTGCTATGATTAACATGACATAACCCCGATGCCAAGTGTCCATATCCGAATCATAACAGAATTAACACTGGGCAAACAACCACTATCCAATGCAAACAAATTACCAAATCTTCTTCCAAGAAATTTGATCTCATTATTCAAAAGCACTTTACATTGATACTTGTCAAAAAACAAAGGTGTAATCCATGTCTACTAAGCGTACAAATGTAAATTAAATTTCGACTAGTGAAGGTACACACAAAACATCCTTCAAGTTTATCGCTTTCCCTTGAAGGTCAAACAATTCTAACATTCCCGCATTGAACATCTTGCAACTTCCCATTTCCTAACTTGATATGCTTAATCCTTCCTTCTTTTTCCTCCTTGAATAATTTGGCTTTTTGGCCGGTCACAGTTTTTCGCTCCACTATCTAATATTAACATTTCATCATCATTATTAGATTTTTCTTTTGAAACAACCAAAATGTCATAATTACTTACCTCAAAGATCTTCATCCTCTTCACTTGATTCTTCTTCAATATCTTGCACCAAATTTACTGCACCTTTGTGTATCGGGATTTCTTCCTCGACCTCTAGAATAATTTCTTCCTCTACTTGGTCTGCCTCTATTCATTTTGTTTGCTTGAGCACTTGTTTTGCGGTGACCTCTGCCTCCACAGTTAAAGCACTCAACCTCTTTCAATTTAGGACAACTTATCTTTAAATGCCCTTTTGCTTTGCAATGAAAACAAGGACCTATTTCACTCTTATCTTTAGCACTTTTTCCTGAAAACTTTGCTTTGCCCTTACCTGCATACAACACTTCAACATTATCTTCAATGTCATCATCATACAATACCTTATTTTGTTCAAACTCGTTCAATCATTTCTTCTATAGCTTCTCTCTGGTTTTGGCCACATTCCTAATAAGAGTTGACAACTGCTTGTTCCCCTCAACTGCTCTTGCCACATGCGCATAATTTTTTGCGTTCACCAAGAATACCCCAAAGACCTTCTAAGTCTGCCACGATGTTATCAAACTTAGAGAAAAACTTTGGTAAGTCATCACCTTCTTTTACCCTTAGCATCCTAAGTGCTTTATCAAGAACATCAATCTGAGATGACGTTTTTTCCTCATAGTTTTTGAGCAGGAACTTCCAAATATCACTAGGGGACTTTCCCCTTATCTTCAGCAAAATTGAAGCCCCAACTTTGCTGGTCAAAATACCATATGCTTCACGAAGTTTAACACCTTCATCCTTACCACTTTTACTTGAGTCTACTTCACCAGACTCTTCAGAAGTTTCACCAGACTTTCCAGAGGTAGAACTTCTTCTTGCAGCCACAGAGACTGCATCCCCACTTGAACTAGTTCCTTGAACTAATTCCCAGAGCCCTTCATTTTCAAGAACATTTTTGATTTGTTCCTTCCAAATCTGAAAGCCTGGTCCCCCTTCATACACTGCAATAGAGTTCAACAACCCTGCTCCAAACCTGCTTGACATGGCTCTGATACCACTGTTAGAATTTGAAAATAATGTATTCAATAAACTGATACTCAATACACTGACAACAAGATCAATCAGGCGCTTAAACAATCTCCTGCTTCATATTTCGACCTGCAAGGCCCCTTGTCTATGCCTTACTCCAGTATTTATCTCCATATTTACCTTCTAATCCGGGTGCATCCACTTGTCAAATTGTTCATCCCCTTCATATAGAAAGTTCTTCAACTTGCCTAAAAATCAGGAGTAGATAGACTTGCCTTCCTTAAAATTCGGCCCTAGTTGACTTTGACTTTGACTGGTCAACGCAAACCCTAAGTGGCGGGCAGGGGGTGTCTGTGTGTTTCTAGCGAGCCCAGCAACACCCGGGTAGGGGGTGCCCGCCACTTTGACTTTGACTTTGACTTTGACTTTGACTTTGACCTACTGCCACTGCTTCTCATAGGTCTCCCAAATAACATGACATCATTTAACAAGAGGAAGACCTTGAAGAAACCAGACTAAGATTTGACTTTGCGTGGGGTATTCTTTGAGTTTACCCACAAGAATTAGCAGACGGTCTGCAAAATCCTGGGCAGATTCCGTAGCCTATTGTTGAAGTTTGTTGAAGTTCATTCAACTGTTTTAGCAGTTGTTGATCATCATCTAGAGATCCATAGTGAGCAAGAAAAGTAGTTTTCATGTCTTCCCAATTTTGCTTCCGATGGCTTTTGTTAGCCATGAGCCATTGGTGTGGAGAGCCACGCAGCGTGGTAGAAAAAATGTGAAACTTGATCTGCGGTTGAGAATGACCATTAAGGACCATAAGGGCCTCAAACTCCCTTGAGCACTTTGATCTACGATGGCTGTGCCTTTAGTGTTGCCAAAGATCAGATACTGGTCCAGGAGCATTAAATTTAAGCCTGAAGAAAAAACGAAAGGTACCGCAGGTGGAGAAACATACACTGGAGGTGGTATGGAGACCTGAGATTGCCATAGAGCATGAGAGTTGGAAGGCCTCCCTATGACAGCAGTAGGGGGCATCATTGAAAACCCAGGAGGGGCCACCGTCGTGGCTGTCTTACTGACAGAGATGGGATTTACAGGGCATCCGTCTTGATCAAGCGTAAGATCCCAAATGTTGCAAACATTGACCGGAAGCTGAAGAGTTGGTGATGATTCGAATTCATTGACATTAGTGGGACTAAAAGAGACTTCAGAATATGCCATCCCATGTTGTGGTAAAGTTGGTTGAGAAGGTGCAGAAGTTGACATGGGAGGAATATGGACATAAGTGCTTTCAGGGGTCTAAAAATATGGTGGAGTGTGATGAACAGGGGTTGGACGAGGCGAATGGGGTTGAGAGCAATTGTGACAATGGTTGGGTGACCCTGGACATGAAGAGGTCTACGAGAATTGGTTGAGAAGGTGCAGGAGTTGACATGGGAAGAATGTGGAGATAAGTGCTTTCAGGGGTCTAAAAATATGGTGTGAGTGTGATGAACAGGGGTTGGACGAGGCGAATGGAGTTGAGAGCAATTGTGACAATGGTTGGGTGACCCTGGACGTGAAGAGGTCCACGGGATGGGTGGGGCTGAATGAGCACGAGACCGTGGACGACCACCTTCAATATCATAATCACCATGGTAGGAGTCACAGACAGCGTTGCGCCGTTACTGACGGGTGAGTCGGGCGGCAGTTTGGCTAAGTAGCTCTTCCTGAGTGAAAGTCTGAAAAGACATTGGAGAAAAAGGACTAGGACCCAGCAATCAGCGACAATGTTTAGGGTCCGAATTCCGGAGAGTTTGGGGATGGGCATATGCATGCTACACCCTGCCATTTTTGGAACCTGCCAAAGTACCTGCACTAGGTACTTTTGGATTGGGTACTATTTTCTTGTTCTTTTGGTCAAAACTAATTCAAAAGTTCAATATAAAATGTCAAAAGCATATCAATGTTCAAGGTTAAGATAGAGATAATACTATTGGAGGCCAAAATGAATGCATCCAATTTAACATTTGTAGTTATTGAGATATTATAAAAGTACCCAGTACCCAGTGTTGGGTACTTTTTTAGGTAGTTTTATGGTTCCTAAATGGTACTTTTTTTGATAGGGTGTAGCATGCTTATGCCCGGATAGTCCTCTGTGAGAACCCTTGTGTCCTACAAACAACTCCTCAACAAAAAAGAAATGTCACGCGGATTTTGCAATGTCGGACAAGAGTGAGAGAGAGAGAGAAAGAAAACAATGCAACACAGATATGAAAATAAGGATCTTGAAAGATCAATAAGAATATATGAAGAGATTCGAAAGGAGTTGAGGCAACAAAAATGCTTGAACTTGTCTAAAGATCTAAGTCTAATCTTCTGGTATATATAGTACAATGGCCACTGCCCAAAATAGCAAAGTCTGCCATTTCTGAATTTTTTGTTACCAAATCCCATGATCTCTACCATGACTCGTGGAATCATTATTGCCATAATGAGTGGCACTGAAAACTGGCGGGCTGTGGATTCCCTCTGTCGTGGACTCTCGTGGTCTCTTCTTCTTGGTTGACGTGGCTTTAGCTGCTGACATGGATGCTTGACCTTTGCCCTTTGGCTCTTTTCTGTACCTTAGAAATAGTCCTGTGTTTTGGGGCACGAGACTAACAGAAATGAATCCGAAGCTTTCAGACGATTTACTATGTGGCTTTTGTATAAATGATCCACACAACTCAGATACTCGGGTCACCGTGCGCTTTTTATTTGGACATGATACCAATGTGCCTCAACTTAGATACTTGGGTCATAATGTACTTTTTATTAGCACAAGATTCTAATGTGGATCACATGTGCAATTTGACCCGAGTTGATCAAAACCCTAGAGAGCTGAAATCAATCACAAGAGAAGCAAGTATGGAGTGGATCTATTATATGAGCAGGTTTAAGTGGTATACATCTAGAAGGAATGAAATGGATATAGAAAAACCTATGTTCATATTCTTGATAGCCTATATCATTTAACAAAAACTTAAACAACATCAATTTAATTGCATCCAACTATATAGTAGAGCTCATCCTAACAACGGGGTTAATATGCCATGGGTAGAAAGGATAAATAATAAAGTGTATTAACCATGGAGTCAAATCCATAATAAAACTAGACTTTAGATGATTTGTAATAAAAAGGAATAAAATAAATATATCTACAATGGTCCCACATCTCTATATATTCAACTTCTCAAAGATGCCCTATAGTCCATCAAATGTATAGAACATAACAAACATTCAACCCCTATCTTATTGGCCGCTCTGATCAGCATGGTACTTTGTTTAGTATGCTGCAAGTAGCGTGTCCGATCATGCACTATGATGTTGTTGTCTCAATCAACCAACAACAAAAAAAATTGAAGCTTTGATCAACATGGCACTTTGTTTAATATGCTGCAACTAGCGTGTTCAACTATTCACTGTGATATTGTTGCTGTCTCAGTTGGATTACCAAGTGAAGCTTGTGTAAGATATGTTTGAGGGCATGATTTTTTAATGAATCATTGCAGCAATGAGAGAAATCCCGCTTTTTCCAACATGCACATATCCAATGAAATGAATAATGGAATTGTTTTTTATTTTATTTTTTTAATTTTTAACAATAATGAAGAGAAACAACGTGAACGGTCCCTACTGTAATAGCAATTTGAGGCATTGATCTTCGGGTTGAATTGGCAGAGGTGGCAGAGATTGAGAAGGATCTCCTCTAGAAAGATACTTAAAAGGAGCTCTCGGCAGTTTCAGCAGATTTAGGAGTTCAAAAGGCCCGAGCTTTAGCTTTCGCAGATTGAGTAAAATTCATATAACGAGGTCTGCTTGCTAAACTAGAAACAGAGCTTGAATCATTGGCTATAGAGTTGGATCTGGGCCAAAAAACATTGGAATGCAAGCTCTTCATGCTCCTTTCATTAGAAATCATGTTTTTGATAATAGAAACATCACTTTCGGCAGTCCAAATTTCGCTCTTACTTGATATAACGCTTTCTAGTTCATCTTTCATCATGTTTCTGAGTATAGAATTTGAAATGGGTGTTCCATTTTCTTCAAATCTAAGGCTGACTTTATTTTTAAAATTAGATTGGATCTTCAAACCCTCTGCCACTTTTATACCTTCTTTTGAATCCCAAGGTCTGGAAGTAATCCAAGGGTCCAACCATCTCCAGGCCCGACTTGGATTAGTTGGGTCACAATTTGTGAAGGTACACTCATTCGGCGAGCATCGATATAGCTGCAAGGTAAAGATTATTTAAGATTAAACAAAGAATCGACCCAATTTCGGCATTGTTTTGAACTAGGTTTCTCAATTTTTACCTGGCGAGAGGATACATAAGCAAGAGCCCTTTCTCTTTTATCGGCAGCTGCTTTCTTTTCTTGCATTTTGGCTTGGATTTCTTCAAATGTAAGAAGGCTGTCATTCCAATCTTCTAAATCTTTTTCATCTGACTATTTAAACCAAATACAAAAGGAGGCAAAATACAGATTAGGAAAAAAAAGTGAAGCAAAATGATGTAAAAGATCTCAAGGACAAAAGCAGACATCAATTTCAGTGGCAAATCTATATGGTTTATACGTGCTCGGAGCTTAAAGCATGATAATCTATAAGGAAAAGCAGGCAAAGTCAAAATAAAATCTCGCATGCAAATAAAAAATAGGAAGATTACCGTAAATTTATGATGCTCGGATGAATATTTTTTTGTAAAAATTTGTCCCTAGATTGCTGGCCAATCCTGAAGAATTTGCAATCTTCTAGATCTAATTCTAGCTTGAACTCGAACCAAAGTTTGCATAAATTTTAACGCCACAACACATTGCCTCTTCACTGAATTATCCCTCATCAGCGCTCTCAATCTAACCATAGCCTTCTGAATTTCTTGCCTAACAGTTTAGCATAGATTGATTTGATTTGAGCGTGAAGATATATAATTTATACAAAGATACTATCTATATATATTGAACACATGATTAAAATTCTAATCTTAATTATAATCTAAAGTTACAATTTAGATAGATTATAGATAATTTTAGATTATCTAAATATAATGGAAGATCTAATCTTAAATTATAACCTTGAAATAATCTTAATTTATAGATTAATCTAATCTAATAGTCTAATCTAATCTAATCTAATCTAATCTAATCAAATCTAATAATCTAATCTTATATAATTTTTCAGTTTAATGATCTCTCATATATATAATATAAAATTATCATCGAACATTATCAGCGCATATCTATATTTTCATTACCTGCCTAAACCATATGTATAAGTAGATTTTTGGGTGTTGGCTATGCAGATAGGATTGGGTTTCATTAAGAAACCAAGTTTTAGGCGGATCAGAGCTAAAGCAAATAATAAGTAAAGCTCCTATCATGGTCTAATGGTGCCTACGGGCATCGAGAAGTTGGATGGGCATATTCATGAGTTATGCCTCATTTTAAACCGTAGATAACAATCCTCTTTTGTGAGGTATGCCTCCACAAGTTGAGGTACCTTGTATAGTAAGCTTTGAAAATATTATAAAGTTTGAACTATATGTATTTAGTGATATTGATTTTATACACGCATTGTACACTGAAAAGGAAAAATAAGAGCTCTCGTTGCTCTATGCCACTTGTCATGTGATATATGCACCTAAATAAAAGGGATTTTAGGGGAAAATTAATTAGTGTAAAGGATAATAAATTTATATTGGTGGAAATGTTTTTGGGCACCTTTGGGGCCGAGAAAAAAGAATTGGAGAAGTTGAAGAAAAAAAGATGATGAATAGGAATAACGTAGACAAAAGTGAAACAACATATAGCATTAGACATTTGAAACAATATAAAGCATGCTTTATTATGAAATGTAATGTGCATGCATTATTTTTGGAGAAAGAAATGAATATTATGTCCACACCAAGTGGCGAGTAGATTTAGTCTCATTTGTTTTGGAACATGTTCGTCGTGTCTGTCCACATTCAAATAATAATGGAAAAATTTCAATTATACCCCTCAAGTTTGCGAAAATTCCAAAAATACTCTCCAAATGAAGAGCATTTTTGAGGAAAAAAAAAAAAAAAACGTCAAATTCCTCAAAATTGGAGTTGAAATTTCACAAGTTATGCTCATTTACGCCGTTTTTTATAGCACCTACTTAAAACATTATAATTTGAAAATTCCAACTCCAACTCCATTTTAGATGTTTCTCGTGCTATTAGATAGCTCTTACTTATATCTACAAGTTCCATTTTAGATGTTTCTCGTGCTATTAGACAGCCCTTACTTATATCTACAAGTTTCATGGACACTTTTTTAGTTGATTGATCACAAAAAAGTTATTGCTTTGAGCTAAATAGCCGATTTCTAGGAGTATTTTTTTCTAGGAGTATTTTTGGAATATTTGTAAGCTTGAGGGGTATATTTGAAATTTTCCCAATAATAATTTTGGCATATTTAATTTTGGCATATGTAACCTCCTCCTCCTTGAGGGCGTTATGCAAAATAACACTCGAAGGAGCCGGAGGAAGTTTTACTAAGAGAGAAATAGAAGGGAGGAAGTTTTACTAAGGGTACCTTCGCACCCGCCGTTAACTTAGGATTGCGTTAGGTTTTTAAGGGTTTTAAGATTCACACCACAAGTTAAGTTAGTATTCCATTAAACTAAATAAATTTTTTTAACCTAAAGTCCCTAATCCAAGCAGTCTTCACACCAGTTTATGTTACGTTAACAGATTTAACAGAATGCTAACCCAAAAATAAAAATGAACTAGAAATTAAAGTGACCTCCCGAGGTCACTTTAATGTTGGTTGTTCTGGCGGAGCTCGAGCTCGACGGCGATGGCAATGGCGATGGTTTAAGCACAAGCAGAAGTAGCTACGAAACCCGAACATGCCTTTTCCTGGAGACCAACCATGGAAACCGCTCTAGGTTTGGAGCAGAGCATCTTGCCTGATTATTTGAAGTTTGCTAGAACCGAGCTGGAAGATGCTCAGTTAGAACCGAACCGCTATAATTTCGTTCATGGGCCTCTGCAAAAATAAAGCAGAGAATTTATTTTGGGTTAGGGCAACCGAATCCTCTTATTTAGCAAAGAGACTTAGGTGTGCTCTTGCTCTGGCAAGAAGTCAAAAATGACAAGAGTAGAAGGCAGCCACAACAAGAATCAGACTAGAGCCCAGCTCAGCCAACACAACATGCAAAGAATCATTTGTTTCTCATGTCATTGTTGGCTATGTGTCCAAAAAATACAAATAATTATCCTGACAATTTTGAAGGTGGCGTTGGTCTCTCTCCACAAGGGGTGGTATGGACTGGCAAGACCATTGCACACTTATTACCTAACTGTGGTTTCCATGATATTTTGCTAGAAAAGACATCCTTGTTACATTGTTAAGTTTACTTGGAAAGAGACATCTTGTACATGTGCAATTATGGGAAGGCAGTAATGGAGGGAGCGGTGGCCTGCAGGAGCTTGTACACTGTATCATTGAAATTCTAGATTTTCCATTCTCATTCTCATCTACAACATTAGGATCTTCTGCTAATGATGGAGATTTATCAAAGGCTGTCAATGCAGTTATACCACAATACGGGCAACTCCTTCAAGAGGTTTGAAAACGTGGATCTGTGCTTTTCAATCTCATGTGATCTACTACCCGAGCATATGTGTTACTTGGGTTATTCACAAGTAGTTCAAGCAGTCTAAGATTGTTGTATGGATAAATCAAACTATGCATTAGTAACATGCATTATGAATTCCCTAAGTGAACAAGCACATCGCCAGAAAGAGCTATAATTTTTGAAGTCGCCCGTAATTCAAGGCCTTCTTTATGATATGAGTATATTAGAATTGTTTCAATATGGGGCACTGTTAGTTACCAATAGTTGATCTCATTCATGACTGCTAATTATGATTGTTGTTAAAATATATCATGTTTGGGTTGTTCCAGCCATCTGCTGCCCCCAAACTTGTACGGTGCTTGGAGTTGCTTGATTCAAATGATGTTAGCAAGCCTGTTGCTCTTGTGTCAAGGATGGTACAGAACTCCAGAGCCTTGGCGATTGAGATAGTAAAAAGAAGGTTTTCTGTCTCCAGTTCTTATGGCTAAGTTGGTGGACCGATCAAGCCCTGTGAATGTGGTATCTGATGTTCTTATGATAATATCTAACCTTGCTCGAATGTCAAAGGTAAATTCAACCTTGTTCATTCTCATGCAGTTTGATATCATTGTTCCTAATGCGACATGTGAACTTAGGAATTTTATGAGTCCATAGGAGATGCAAATCTGTGGGAAGCAATAAGGCATTTCTTAACACACAGTGATTAATGTGCGGGCAAAGGTGTATAAAGCTTTAGGCAACATGTGCCGCCATACCCCATACTTTTATGATTCCCTGGTAAGCTATTATTTTGGCCTGACTGTTTTCACGATTATTCGCATTTTGGCAATAAACATTTGCTCATCGTTTTTCTCTGCAGGTCAAATATAATATCATAACTTTGCTTATTGATAGATGTGCAGATCCTGATCGCAATACCAGGAAGTTCGCATGTTTTGCGGTAGCTTTACTATATTTGCCATTAATGTAGAATTACAGTTAAAAACCTTGCTAATACACACAGTTATGTAGGTTGGTAATGCTGCATATCACAATGAACAACTTTATGATCATCTTCGGCAGTCAATTCCACACTTAGGAGAGAGCCCAAAAGTACAAGGGGGATGGAGGAGGTAAGGCATTTAGAAGAGATTGTGGTAGAAGGATGCAAGGAAGGAAGAGTGAGAGAGAACAGAACAGAACAGAATAGAATAGAATAGAATAGAATAGAATAGAATAGAATAGAATAGAATAGAATAGAATAGAATAGAATAGAATAGAATAGAATAGAATAGAATAGAATAGAATAGAATAAGATTGGCTTTTATCGTCCATGGAGTGAGAGAATAGAATAGAATAGAATAGAATAGAATAGTTTTTTTAACGTCCACGGAGACCAATAGGTCATGGGACCCATACAATGGGCTAGTACAATCATTACTACTAGGATTAAAAAACCCCTGCCTCGAGAGGTTTTCAAGGGAAAAACCTTTGCAGTAATGATGATACTAGACAAGCGGAGATAATGACTACTGAGGGCTTAGTAATTGCAGACGTTTATAGAGAGAAAGGTGCAAGGAAGCTAGAATGTGACATAATTCTAGAGAGAGATGGAGGAGAGAGATTGCGAGAGGTGGAGAGGCGATTTGGCAAGGCTAGCAAATGAATTTATTTTGTCGGCCTTGCTTATTATTGGGGCAATTATCTTTGTGCGGTCGTCTATCTCCTCATGCTAGATCTTATGCATACTTTCACTTTTGGTAGTGCTGCAATTTTCATTCATAAACAATGGCCTCCTCCTATATGAAGAAACCATTGTTGTCTTTTACTTTATAGCCAAGAGCAGGGTGAAAAGAAAATCGCGAATATAGTAGGTGCATCTGACTTTTCCAAGATGTTCGACAGCATCCGCATCTTTATAGAACTTAAAATCCCCTTTTCACTCTATTGGTGCGTCATGGCAAGTTGTCTTCTAAAGTCTGACCATATTGAAGTTATATTTCAACCTTCAACTGCATTCATGTTTTGAAAAATCATGTTGGCCTTTATCTTTAGTTCATTCATGATTGCTCTGAAGAGTGCATTTTTCAAACTACAATAATCCTTAGATGAATGCCCATTTTTAATCTCCATGAGGGAGGTAAGAAGAAGGTCAATGTGTTGTACTTTATCAAGATTAAGCACGAAACTCTCGTCATTAGATTTACCCAAATAATAGTATGTCTCAGTCTTTTCATGTTGCTGAAATGCTTCAAAGACAACCTCATCTTTCATTAGATCCATGCAAATTGGCGAGGCTTTCTGTGGATTTTAAGAAGGTTGAATATTTCATCCAAATCCTTAAAATCTGTCCAAACTGGATTCTTTCCTTCTTCCAATTCAAGAGTAAGAAATATCATCCCTCACCATCTTTGTCGTTGTATTTTTCATCCTCGACGGGCCTGTTGCTACCAATTTGAGCCCAGCTGTGAAGGAGTTTGGATTCTAGTGTTGTCATTGTTATTATAATGGCCAAGTAGGGGTTTGGGAAGTGAGTGCCTCGAGAGCAATCTTAAAAAGGTAGACATCCTTAGAAAAAGAACAAATTGGGGGAAAAGAAGAAAGTTGTGGAAACAAAAGAGCCCAATTTAAGTTCTGATATTATTGCCTACTGTAGTTGACAAGGGACCTAGAATCTTACTAAAACACTGGCCTTCTAAGGAAATTAAAACTTCTTTTTTCCCCTCTTATCTTTGAAAAAAAAACTTGTTGCACAGACTGCAAGAAACCCAAAAAGGATCAAGATGTCCCTAGCCTCTAAATAGTTGTTGATAAACTGTAACAGAGATACTTCTAAAGTCCAAAATTTGGGACTTGACCAGGCTGATTACTTCTTTGAAGAGGGCACAATCTCATAAAATCTTTGAGACCCAGTTGAAAGAAGAGGACTATCAAGAAAGTGTTGCTGGCACTTTCTCTTAAGAAACTTATTCTCTTATTAAAGGAATAGAACACTAGATCTTCATGAAAGGGAATAGATTGAATTCCTAAACCTCGGAGAATAACATCACTGTGGATATTGCCCCATCCATTAGTCTTGAGAGGGTCCATTCTGTAGATGGAGATTTTGTGTTCAGTTGGGCTCTCACGGCGCTAACACCAACGTCTCACCCGATGTAGTTTATTCTATGTTGAAACAATTAGAATTACCTAATTTTGTGGCGAAGAAGTCGTGTGGGAGTAAGGTGGACATGATGGCACTTAGAAACCTGATTTAGAATCTTTGACAATAGAAGAGGAGAAGAGGAAGAAAGAATGGAGATGGTGAATTTGATATTGATATTGATGATGATGATGATGATGAGGAGGAGGATAGCAAGACTATTGGAGTCAAGCATCAAGATAGCTTAATTCCTGTATTATTGACACATACAAGATGTAGGAATTATTGTACTACCCAGGTTAAAAAGACATTTGTACCAATATACATTATAGTTTTGGAATATTTTGAACATTCCTATTAACTGTATGACTGAGAGAGCTTAACTACTTGTAGCGTGTAAGATCTCGTAGGACTTTTAGCATGTAAGATCCCATAGGCATGTGGGTGAGAGAGACAATTCTATTTAATTCTATTCACGTAAGTGAGAATGATGATGATACATTCCCTTTTGCTCTACAAAATTCACAATTGGCAAACTTATTTTGGTATTGCGTATGCGAATTGACAACGTCCTTGGATAAGGTATATAGCTTCCATCATTTTCTATGGGCCATCTTACTCGCTATCCAATTTGTAAGTAGCTACTTAGTGTGAACGGATTTATATTTAACTACCATAAGATATGCATATCCAGACAGGCCAATCCTTCCAAAGAAGCATTTTATGGGAGAAAAGGCCAACCTCATAGGAGAAAAGGCCCACATTGAAAAGTCCGAATGGAAAAAATGTCCAAAAAGTGCAGGTTCCCTGCAAGAGCAGGGCCTTCCACCAAACGCAACAACAGTCAATAATAAACAGCCACCGAAGACAAGTGGGAAGCATACTTCAAAGCACACTAAACTCTCTAAAATTCTTATCTCGGCATATCACTGCTTAATTCTTAATCACATAATGATGCTCAATTTTGAAATTTGAATTTCCTTCTTTTGATCATATATACTATACATGCATGTTATGATCAGAGAACCTTGCAAAGAACCCATCTTGTATCCTTTTATCTGTATAACAATTCTCTTGAAGCAGCATCTGGATTCCTCGCAATGGCGCGAATGCCAGCATATTATTCCTGTGATGTGCATCTAAATGCACGAAGAATCCTCTCTAGAAGCTTCAGTGATAAATACAGATGATGATGAAGGTTTAGACATTTTTAACTTTTGGAACATGTGATCCCCCAAGAACTGAGGTTAGACTCCTGCAAAACCTTGGCCAAGATTGAAGCTTTGCGCTTGGCCCTTTCAGTACCAGATTCCTTCAAAGATTGGACATGTTCAAGCACTCCAGCATTATAAGCCAAGAGAGCATTTTTTCTACTATCAACACAAATAGCACATAATATTGCAGCAGCACTTTCCTTGCTCCTTATTGAACCAAATCTGATAAACTTAACCAAAGTTGTAACAGATGCCTGCTTAGCAATTGCAACCCTAGCATCAGAATCTGTAATTAGAAGATCTAACAAGGCCAAGGCAGGCTCTGCAGTTTCAGAAGAACCTTCATCACACAATTTTGACAAAAGCAAAGGAACAATTCCAGCAGAGACAGCTTTGGATCTGTTCTGAGGATATGAAGACAAACTATATAGTGCAAGGATGGAAGCTTTCTGACCTCTAGTGGTGCCATCTTTTATGAGCTTGACAAGTGCAGGTATGGCATCTCGTCTGCTACCAATTGTGGCCTTGTTCACATCTACCATGGCAAGACTAAGCAAAGTTAGGGCAGCATTTGCCCTGCTTTCTGTAGAGCCTCTTTTCAAAGCACAGACTATGGCATCTAAAGCACCTTCTGCAACCAGACCAACTTTGTTCTCATCATCCACACTTAGATTAAACAAAAGCATCACTGCATTTTCTTCATTCTGAGGATCCCCACATGTTACCAAAGGTAAAACACGAGCAATAGCACCAGCTTCTGCAATACAAGCCCTTATTTCCTTGCTTTCCTTTGCCAAAACCCTTATTTCCTTAATGGCATCTCTTCTTGCATCATCTGCTACAGAAAGTTTCCTCACCAGACCGTCTACCAGGTTTTTCAGCTGCGCCTGAGCTTCTTTACTATTTTCAGAAGAACTGCTCCTAGAGATACAGAAATCTAAAGGGCGTTTTTTAATCTCAACCCCATGTGCTTCTGCCCACTGACTTATCAGACTTCTCAATGCATAGTTTGGGATAAGCCTCGTGTCCTGCAGCTCCTGATATGTTTTCGGACAAGTCCTATGCCCTGCATCAAGCCATCTCTGTATAGAAGGACGATCATACGTCTGACCTGTAGCTAAAATAACAGGGTCCGCCATAAGTTCCAGAGAGATTGGACATCGGAAATCTTCAGGAATCGAGCTCATTTTTCAAAATCTGCTCAATTTTTGTTTCCCAAAAGCTTCGATCCGGAAAGCCGTGCTCAAAAAATGTGCTTGGCAAGGATCAAAAGCGCTGATGACGCTGTAATTGGGACAAATGTATGACGTTCTAATTGGACCAAAAGCGGCCTGCCAAGATGCTTCGATTTGGGTATTTCGACCCAGAGGAGCCCCTTCGTCGCATTCTCCCCCTCCCCCTGTTCCTCCATAGCCAAAGCTTCGTAGACCAAAGACTACTACACGTATTCGGACGGCCCAGATGGGGGGAGAGACGAAAATCTCTGCCGTTGGATGGGACCAGAGTATATGCGCGGAATATGCATTAAACTTTTTACCGGATCCGCCAGTAAGGTAGCCGGTTGTTGGATGACCGTTTATTGGGATAAGGTAGCATTTAACACAAGGGTAAAAGTGAAGAATACGCAACATAGAACATGTGGCTTATCGCTGGGGCCAAACATTTTAGGTCTATTATTTTGGCCAGTAGGATATCTTGTTTTTAGAGCGAGAACTTTTTATTGTAGGCTTATTGTCTTCTTCGATATAGCTAATGTGCCAGGGCAGGCAATTTCGCCTGGCTTGGACCTTGCCAGGGCAGGCAATTTCGCCTGGTAAGGGCCTGGCGAGCCCGTTAGGGCGAGCCAAGGTCCAAGCCAGGCGAAATTGCCTGCCCTGGCACATTCTCTAACGTAATGCTTTGGGGCAGAGGCTATTTAGCTTACTCGAGCGGAAGCAAGCAACGATTTCTTCAGAATCATTGCAATTTTATAGAGACCAAGAGAGGAAGCCATTATCAGAGATAATCTGGGTCTGTAATTAGGCGAAATAGCCTCTGCCCGAACATTACGACGTTTAAAACCCATTCAATCAATTCAATTCAATTCTTACTAGAAGATCTTAAAAAAGTTTGCCGTAAGATTTCTTACTATACCCCAACTTAACAGGTAATTCTTCAATGTCAGCCGGTTGGTTTTTAGTGTTCTGCGGACTTTCCTCAACAATGGTGGCTATGGCTTTTTTTGTGGGCCAAAAGCATTCAACTTATTAACCACTGACCTCCCTGCCATCCATCGCTAAACTTTGTCTTGACATTCTAGCCAACCTCATTAGTAAATTTGTCACCTTCATTGTGGCCCCTCCCAACAATAACAAGCAATAATGTAAGTGCTAAATGTTCCTCTTGTCCTATATCACATCATTCAAACTGGCATTCCCACTACTTCCTCTGTTTTCTATAATTTTCATCATTGCTTAGATGCTCTGTCTTGAAAATGTATATTGTCACGGGTGGATTGCTTAAGCTTGAATACTCTAATATGTGTGGAACATGTTTTAGAGACTATTATTCATAATGTCACGAGTTGAATTGGCCCTTAAGTAAAATACATCTACGGAACATGTTTTTAGAGACCATGATCTTGCCTCATAAAGTCTCTACACACTTTATAATACAAGATAAAGATGATTGAAATGTTTGTTAATTATGTCTACGAGCTCTATTTTCAAATAAACTGACGAGGAAACTACATGGCAGCTAGGGGTATTGTTAAAAAGCTTCAAAAACTATAAAGAAGTTCCTAGTCAATTAAAATACATTATCTAAACTATATAATTGCTATAGGCAAGATTCTTTGAGAATCTACCTTTTATTCTCTTCCTATTTTGCCGCCACGTCCTCGGGTTTGTCCGGGGGAAAAAATCAAGAAAAAAAAAAATCCTATAATTTTAATAGTGTTGACTTGGGGCAATCTTCGGCAGCGTCCTCCTGAGTCCCCATCCGACAATTTCTGGGGAGTCCTTCCGCCCTTCCTCCTTCCAACTGATCCATTTTTCTTCAGGCAGACTTCAGGCTAATCCGCTGGATCACAGAGGTCCGTTGTAGGGTTTCAAATCCTTTTTAGGTTTCGGATGCATATGTTGCTTCCGGAGCAACCATTTCCCTGCGTTTAATCCTTTCTTCTTGACCATTCCGGGCCGTATGGTCCTTCCATGTTCACCTACTTCCAGATCAAAAAATGGCAAAAACCCATGATCTGTTTCGTCAGATCCGTCCCCATTTATTCAGGAAATTCTTTACCATATGACACATGATAAATGATATTTGCACTTACCTTTAGTAAGGTTTGAATATAGCGCTTCAAGGAAGAAGACAGATTCTGGCTCCATTCTCAAATCCACACCTGCATCCCAATAAAAACGTTCTGCATATTAAGGTCTGGCACCAGGTAGGATCTAAGAATATTTTGATATGCTTGAAATTTGTAAATTAAAACTGAAAAGTTAGCTGGTTTACCATTTCTTCTGTACTGAAAAAAATGCAGGAAACTATCATTGAGTATCCTTTGTTTTCAGAATTCATGCATCTAAAGCATTTATGCATTTATTAACATTTGCAACAGGCTACTCCCTATATCAAGCTTATGCCAACGTGGCAACCATCGTGCAGGCAGGTGATTTTGCCAGAATCGTTTCCGATAGCCTGCTGGCCTCAAATCATCAGCCTCCACTGCCTCAGAACCATGGTTCCGCCATGTCTAGGCGGCGTGAGATAGTTTTACCCTGGATTCCGGAGGACGGGATCCCGGAGGGCGTGTTAACTGCGTAGTTAAAAGGTGACTGCGCAGTTTAGGGCCATTTTTTGGCCAGATTTTTGCTTGCTGATAGCAGCGGCGCTGCCCTCTCTTCCTCCTTGGCATCAAACTGCAGCTCTTCTCAAGCCCATTCCGACCAACCTCGCACAAACCCCAGCTGATTCCGTGGAAGATCGGCCAAGAAAAAAGCATAAGAAAACTCGGCTGATTTTCGCTATAAGGGGCCTTTTTTTTGCGCAGTTACTGCGCAGTAAGGGGATCCCGCCCTCCGGGATCACACGCCCTCTGGGGATCCCGTCCTCCGGGATCACACCTCCGGGATCCCCCAATCCAGGGTAAGATTATCCTACGCCTACCGTTTAGGCGACCCCCTTCATTAAGAGGTGCTCACCTTTTTCATACCATTGTTCCATATAAGACATGTATAATTATTGGAAAGAAAATGCAATTCTTAGATTCACAACAAACTTCTTTCATTATGTATGTGATATTGCCCTTAACGTGGACGACCCGTATAAAAATGAAGGGCCAAAGCCAATGCAATAGTGCTTCCATTCTCAACAATCAAAGAACCGGCCTCTTTCTTTCAAGTTCCCAACCATGCAATCGACTAGTGCATACTTAAGTTCAATAATACTCTAGTTTTAATCTGACATCAAGACAAACACCATAAAACAATTATTGTAATGTAAATGTATAAATAGTCTTTTCCTTTAGAATGTTTGCATAGGTCTGTTGAATTGATGCTTGTTGTTATGCATTGAGATCACTTATAACATCCATCTACCTTAAAAGCACAAGAACTCAAGGCAATGACACCAGTTCGTACCCTCTACATTCAATCCGTTTAAAATTGACATTCGTACAACTCGAACTCTTACACATTTCTTACTAAACAAGGCCCAAAACTTATGCTAAGTCCAACTTCACAGGGTTAGAACTAAAGAAATGTTCGCGGCGGCCTTGGCCGCCGCGATAAATTTCTTGTTATATTAACTCTTGCCGCATTGTTTGAGATGAGAGTAATAAAGTTGCATAGTGTAGTCTTATTTTTCTAGCATCAGCCAGGCTAATACGTAGCACATTGGCCATCATGTGGGTTCAAGACGAAAGTCGTATGCTTTACGTTCAATCCAGATGAAGTTTAAGTTTTATTGACTGAATGCTAGGACAATTTTTGCTCCAAATGGCATCAAGACTTTGAGCCACACATCTGGGTAATCTTTTGGGGAGAGTTGCTTTTCTTGTGATCTCATTGCATAAATCATATTCCATTTTCCCTAGGACAAAGCAAGAAGCAAAGTGCCCTTGCCTTTGAGAAATAGTAGGTATTGTATTACAAATGCAAGGGGGTGGCATGATGGTGCTATTAAAGCAAATAGTTTAGAGCAAATAGATGAGGTACATAAATTGTTTGGTTTTTTTGCCAAGTTAGCCCGTCCAAAAGGGTCCATTACGACAAGACACATGTGCTTTGAGCAAGTTAACCAATAAATCTAGATAAAATTCTTATGCTTTTAGCATGGCATGGCGTAAGTGTGGGATATAAGCCTATGAGATTGGATGTTAATGTTGGGTCTAAAAACCCACAGGTATGGAACTAAAGAAATGTTCGCGGCGGCCTTGGCAAAAGTATCGCAGCCTAAGCCACAAGCCACAAGCCCTGCAAATGGATGATCCAATTTAGCCAATCATTTTGGCACGATAATCTAGCCCTTCCCTGTCTTCTTTTGAATTTGAATATAAAGATGTTCTTTAATTTGATTTACTTTGGCCCCATGGGTCCTATTAGCCTAGCTTTGGAGGTTTCAAGGGAACACATGTTCAAAGAATTCACTTTTTATCATTTCCATGAATTATGAATTATTCTCATTTATCATATTTTTTCTTCATCAACCTAATAAACTTACGATGAGTTGGATAAATACCAAGATTGTTGAGTAGTGCTTGCTTGACTTAAACTACTTTGGTTTCTACTGATGCCAATATGAGCATCATGCAAAATCCATCCCTATAAGCAAGTTATGACACATAAATTTATCGTGGTAGCCTTGACACAATTCCACCCTTTAAGTAAGTTAGAAAAAGAGAAATGTTCGCGGCGGCCTTGGCCGCCGCGATAAATTTCTTGTACTACTTAAAAGTTATGTCCCAAATGTTTATGAGGAGTTGACTTATGTGTGAAATTCCCCTACAACATGATTTAAGAAGTTGCCACCTCGAACGAGCATGTAATTGAGCATGGTTAAGATGAGCGTGCAATTTCCTTATATGCACCAGGCTTATATGAATGATATCTTTAAAAATATAAAATCTTGTAATTAATTATAATTGGAAACTTATTGGTCGTAATATCAGGAATTGTATTTGGGGTGCATTGAAGAGGGAGCTGATGTTAAAATTAGTTGGATGAATTGATGAATTGCATTTTGCCTAAATTTTTGGAGGGCTAGGGATGATTCACTTTCTTCTCCATAGCAAGGTGCTAAAAGCGAATCTCTCTTAGCACGAAAATTTGCAAATAGAGCAAGCTAAGGAAACAAGTCAGCAAGCTGAGGACCATTGAGCAATTGTAGGGCATACTTTAAAAAGATAGGGCCATTTTCACAACCACACAATTAGGAAGACCACGACCAAAAGGAAGAGAGACACAAATTTTAGCTCCATCAACAATAGAATGGGCTAGATGAGTACCCAGACCATTAGCAATACTGATAAGAAACTCTGGCACCAAGAGATCAGGAGGAAGATTAGAAATAACAAACCAACATAGCATTTTAAGAGCATGAGCCATACCAGGAGTAAATCCAGGCGAGTAGGGCTGATACAAAATACAATCACTCCACATTGGGTCCACTACATGCCACCAGTTGCTCAACAACAGCAGCATCATCAATAACAATCAAGAAGAACTTTATATTCAACATCTTTAAAGTTCAATAAGGTGGTATCCCTATTCTCCGAAGTTGGCCAGTCAACCAATAACCAAGCTTCCTAGTATCAAGAAATGCTCTAGTATGTTGACCAATCACACTAAACGACATCAGATTACCAATACATTTCTTGTGCAAATCACGATCAATCTCAACCACATCGTATCCAGATGCTTAAAGAGTATTCTTACACATTTTAGGGTGATAAAAGACTTCAACAGGAGGTAACTGAAGTCAACAGAGTCTCCTGCCTTTAACTCACCCCGGGGGGAGGGTTCACCTCTATGTTAGGGGCACATGGCATACATGTGCGTGCTTCAGATTGGAAGAAACCCCTATGTATACAGCTCGCCCTCCATAGAAACTCCTATGTATACAGTCTTGCCCGATTCCATACTTTACACCGAGTCTAAGCATAATTTACCCTACCCTTAATCTTATTTTTACGTCGAGTATTTATTCATGTAGCCTACCCTCTACCTTACATTTACATCTAAGCTACAAATGTTGCAAGCTTCACAAGTTTTGTCGATTATGCTAAAGTCGTATTAGTTGAACTTGATTTTGCCCAAATTGCACATTTGAGATTTCATTTGTGACCGTGGAGCGGCTGAATGTAGTATTATGTGAATAGGGATTCTCAAAATGTCTACAACAATCAAGACAATGTAAATCACGCATGCTAAGTTACAAACGCTTCATTATGGTAGAGAAATTTCAAGATGCAAAAAATGCTACGAATCTGCAATTTCTGTTAGATAAATCAAGACAATGATTTCTCATTAGGTCAAACATATTATAGTAATTCAGTGCAAGATAAATATTAACATGTCTACAAATATCGCAATACATTGGCATAAAGCACACCTGCTTTAATCCATCATAGAGATGATTGACATCTGAAGAGATGTGACATTTTAACGTATACACGGTTTCTACCTCACTGGTCTCTTCTTCAGTTTCTGAACATTTCAATCCGTCATAACCCAAGAAGTAAATGAGTGGCCACAGATATGTTAAAAGCAAGGGGGGTTCACACATGTATTCCGTAGAATACATGTGCGTGGACGAAGAAGGGGTTTTTTTGAAAAACAAAATATACGTATACATGCGGTGTCTCTTACGTTTTCGCGACCAGGGTGTATGCATTTTCAGGGTTCCGGGAGGGTTTTCTTCGATCAGCTAAGGGATTAGAATATGTTTTGAGGGCTGGGAATCTGAAGCTTGTTGTACGTTTAAGGGATTTGGTGTTTCAGAGGTAATCTTTTGAGGTTTTTTTTTTTTTGTCCTGTTTTGAGGTATTTTCGTATATGCCTTTTGTCGAATTCAGTGGATAAACGCCTCATGAGTTTGATTGACAGACAAATGCCCGGAAAGCTAGCTTCACAATCTGGATCTAGCAAGAAAATGGAAGCCATACATTATGTTTTAAGGTGGAAATTGCCGACATGCTCTAAGGCCGATTTGGTTATCCCTTTAGATGCATGCCAAAGTCGACTTCTGTACATAGAAGGCCAGACTCGGCAGACAGTATTTAACAAGAGCTAGGAGCCATTTTGCCATGCTGGCTCCTAACAGAATAGCAAAATTCATTGTTGCAGAGGTCTGTTTTTGTGTGCACCACCATAATGTTTAGCTAAAAGCATGCTAGCAATTAGTATTATTGTCTAGCATTTATTACAAGTTGACACAGTTACCGACTATGATGAATATTGCCATTATGTGGTGTGGCTTATTAGTTGTGGCTTGTCTTGACTTTTTGCTGAGTCAGGATTTGAGGATCTAGCATCTTATTCGCTCTCAAATTCGATGGGCCTTTTTTTGCAGGTTGCTTTGATTTCATTTGTTAATCAAGTGGTTTTTTCCTAGCATTAGAGGCCAATTGAGATCTCATTTTGTCCTCCTAAGGGAAATGCCACATCAGCTTACATACTCTTCCATGTCATCATTTTTTATGTACTTATTTTAAAATACAACCCAACAACCCATACTCAACAACCTTAACAACCCACGAAATAAATGCACCTAACATGGTCACGAAATTTGAATTACAACATTGTGACGTTCCAGCATAATATACGATCCGAATACGTATATTATACTACCACGTCACACGTACATGTCACGAATAACATGTACTTGAGAGCCGTAAAGGGTTGCACCTAGGGGGCAAGTGTTGCACCTGGGGGGGCAACCTCGAATGTTGTGCATGTTAAATAAACATTAACAATTATAAACCCCATGGACCCCATTGCCAAATGGCTAAACCCCATTTGGCCAATGTCTAACCTAACCCTAAGGGTTTCTATATAAGGGCTTTCCCTTAAACCCTAAACCTTTTTCTTCTCTTTGCATTTAGGGTTTTCCTTGAGCTCCCTTCCTCCTCTCGCATTTAGGGTTCTCTTGAGCCATTCCGGCCAAGCAAATTCGCATTGCCAGGCTCTGTAAAGCCGCCTTTGCACAACAGATCGTCGAGTAGCAGCAGTCTTCAGCAGGATCAGAGGCATGGATGCATTCCGAGGATCTGGAGCAGGTCGAGTACCAGGTAATCAGTCATTCTGGTGTGCAAAGCCGCCTTTTGGCTAGGCAATAAGCAGGTTTAGCATGTTAATTCAGCCGTAGAGGCCTTATAGATCCTGAGATCATAAGCCCTAACAAAGGAAACTAACTCTGGATGTTTAGATAGATAGATTAGATGTTATTCCTCATTTCAGTTCTGTGATGATGTTGGTATTTCACTCTGTGACCTCCATGTATTGGGAAGGGGGGTAGAGGCCCAAAGTCTGTATAGCAGATGACTCTAGACAGCCTACTAGTTCCCAAATACATGCGGCCTGTGCACAAGAGCCCGCCTGGTTGTGGGTGGAGGGGCTAGGCCGATGAACAAGGGGGACTTGTCCCATCACTGAATGGTTCCTCTGGTGTGTAAAGCCTACCAGGAACCTTAGTGAGCTAGGCTTAATGGCTTGCCACTGTGTGTGGGCAAGGCATGAGCTCGACACCTTTGGGGCGATGCGTCGCCTTCCATGAGGTTAAGTCGAATAAGGGCAGTGGCCCTCTAGCAACCTGTGATGGGCATGCATGCCTCTGGAGGAGAGGTCACTCTCCTCCTGCCTCATCGGGGCTGGGGAGATGTAACCCAGTAGTAGCCCTCTTGGCTACGCACCCGGCAGGCTATGGCCCGGTCCCAATACTTTTCAACACTCTGCAAAGTGTGCACAGGAGGGGCGGATGGTGTGGACTACCCTCAGCTATGTTCTTATGCCAGCCAAATCCATTTGCCATGAATTCTATCTACAACGACTTCTAGAGGCTCAAGCCGCCAGTCGAATCCCCTTGAGTCTGAGCCCTGGGTAGGATTTCCCTTGTTGTTATTGCTCATGTTGATGTTGTTGAATAGGTGATGTTTATGATGTGTTCACCCTTCGAGGTGATTGTATTGATGTATTGTTATTATGTGCTCATGTTTATTCACGCTTCCGCAGCTAGGTCGACCCGAAGGAGACGGGTGAATGATATATCCACTCTTCCCTTGCTGGCTCATTCCACTGGGAGTGGTGTCGGGTGGATGGCCCCTGCCAGTTTGGCTGTCAGGGGGAATGCTCCGTCTTCTGATACGATGTGTGCATCGTATAAGAAGTAGGGAAAGTCACAGTGGTATCAGAGCATGATCTTGGAAGACCAAGATCGAGCACTGATCATTTTCTTGTTAGAACTAACAGTAGACTTCAAGTCTTGGGAATAGCCACCCAAGCATGAACCTCGAAAATTGGAATTTTTTTTTCCAATTTCTAGTGTAGTAAGTAGGTTAATGCTAAGTTAATAGTAAGTTTTAGCAAAAACTGAACCAAATTTGGCCAAAAAGAGGTGACCCCTCACAGAGTGCGCCCAGACCAAATCCGCCATGCTCGGATTTGCTCCTCGCGCACTGTGTGAGTGGTGGACCCATGTTGACCTAGTTAGATGCATAATTTAGCTAATCTGATAGTGCAATTCAGCTTATCCCTTAGATTTTAGCTAGTTTTGCATGTTAGATCACTAAGAAACTCCTTATAAATTGAAAATTAGACCCAAAAAGAGGTGACCCCTCACAGAGTGCGCCTAGACCAAATTTGCCATTTTCGGATTTGCTCCTCGCGCACTGTGTGAGTGGTGGATGCTTTTTGGCTAAATAAACCTAATGTACTCATCATATCTACACTAATGCCTCCTAGAATGGCATAATATGGAATTGCAGGTCCAAACCCTAAAATCCCCCTACCTATAAGTAGACAATTAGGGTTCCTCATTTACACTTACCTTCTCCAACAAATAGTTCCTCATCCCAGAAGATGATTTTTAAGCGCCAGGAGCCGATTGCCTTGATTTCAAACATGGCCTGAACCAAACAGACAACCCGTATCGTAGTGCCTGAGGGCCATGTCAGGGCCTAGGAGCTAGCCGCCCAACAGAAGGCCAGACAGGCTCAGGAGCGAGCCAGGCAGAGATAGGGTGCGGAGGACAACCAGACGCCCAAGAGGAGGCCCAAGAGCGCCAGGAGGAGGAGCGCCCCCAAGACATTGAGGAGGAGAAGCCCAAGCATCAGGAGGGCCTGGACATCCAGACCGACCCAGGACATGAGGAAGAAGGAGCTGCAGAAGAATTAAAGAGGGAGCTGGAGAGGGAGCTAAAGAGGCTGAAGAAGAAGGAGCGGAAGAGGAAAAGGGAGGACGACGAATCACAGGTCAAGAAGACCAAGGAGGAGCGCAGGAGAGAGAAAGAAGAGCGCAGGAGACAGGAGGAGAGAAGAAAGAAGACGGAAGAGCGCAGGAAGCACAAGGAGGCGCTACCAAGAAGAAGGCGTATAAGGGAAGAACTCTGAGCTACCGGCTGGAGACCCAGCTGTAAGCTGACGCCCGCAAAAGCGCCGCCATTTCGGGGAGCAGGAGCCCGATAAGCCGCCCTCCTCCTCCGACACTGAGTCAGATGAGGAGATAAGGCGTCCCATCCTAGCCGAAGGCTCGGGGCCCTCGAATGTTGGGAATGAAGAGGAGGAGCCGGTAGCAGAGGTACCCCCGTACCCAAGGTGGCCATCCCCAAAGCACCCGGCAGCAGACAAGAAGAAGCCGAGGCCTGCGGGGGAGTCATATGTACTCAAGCACGAGCTTGAGTACAGGAAGAGTACAATCAGTACATGAAAATGTACGAGGAGTACTCAACTATGAGGAGCACAGGGTCACCTACGTGGAAGGAGGCAGGCCTACCAAGGAGAACACCTTGAAGCCGCCCCCAGAGAGACCAACACCTCCGAGGAAGCCCATTAGGAGAAAGGCCGACTCATATTTTGCCAGAGCTGCTCGAGAGATCAGGCACTTCCAGAGGAGCTATGGATTACTGATACCAAGAGCCCCATTCGCGAGAATCAGTCGCGAGATTTTGTAGGAGTTCGACAAAACCAAGCGAGTAACAGATGACATGTTACTCGCGCTACAAGAGGCGGCCGAGCAGAAGATTGTCCAGCACTTTGAAGATTCGGTAGCATGTGCACTCCACGCGAAAAGGGTAACATGCATGCCTAAGGACATGAGGCTGGCCAAGTATATTAAGAAAGAAGACTGTTAAGTCTATTGTAAATAATTTTTGTAAATACAAATTTATGCTTTTGCCATGTTAATATGTGAAATCATAGTTATCTAGGTTATATTAATAACTTCTGCATTTGGAATCAACAAAGTTGGAGCTAAACTCAGTGTTTTTGACCCCACCCCTCACAGAGTGCGCCCAGACCAAATCCGCCATTCTCGGATTTGCTCCTCGCGCACTGTGTGAGTGGTCGAGCACTGATCTTTGCCAAAACTTGTCCAAATGTAGAAAGTAAGGGCACCATCCAACTCAACTCATTGTGTTTAGTAGGATTGACCCTTAGATTGTAGAAATTGGCCAACCTAGACCCAAATAGAGCCCCATCCCTCACAGAGTGCACCCAGACCAAATCCGCCATTCTCGGATTTGCTCCTCACGCACTGTGTGAGTGGTCGACCCCTAATCTAAGCCAAAACTTTTCCAAATGAAGAAAGTAAGGGCACAATCCGACCTATCTCGACGAGATGAGCAGGATTCCACCCTTAGTTTGCATGTTTGGCATCATCCTCGACCCAAACAAGGTCCCACCCCTCACAGAGTGCGCCCAGACCAAATCCGCCATTCTCGGATTTGCTCCTTGCGCACTGTGAGTGGTCACACCATATTTGTCCTAACTTTCTCCAAATTAGATGAAATTTGTTGCAATAGGATCCTTAGAATGAATTCTTTAACATAATTAGCCTGTGAATTGCATAGCAATACCTTAGAATCATAGGGATTCCCCAACTTTGAAATTTCCCAAAATTAGAGTTTTGCCTATAAATAGACCACAACCCTCATTTGCATCCTACACCTTTGCTCCTCACTCCAAGCCAATTTCCTAGCTCCCAAAGGTGCTTCCTTTCCTCATCTGTTTGACATCCCCAGCTGCTCAAACATTATGGCAACCACTGTATTTAGGTGATGGTACAACGCCATAGCTCATGTGGCCGAGGCCGACATCAACTCCGTCTTTGCTGTCTTCCAGAAAGAGGTTGATGTGGAGGCTGCCATCAATGCCACCCCTTTCTACCAAGACATCATGTCTGAGTTCCATGCCAAGATAGGACCGTCTCTAGTAGAGCTCCCACCTTGCATAGGATACTTCGCTCCAAGCATGGCCCTCAAGACAGCCCTGCAAGACATCCCCAATATAGACAAGTACCTGGAAAACAAGGCTAACCGCTTGCCTAACTACATGTCCATAGCTGTCAATAGAAGGAGATATTTCTCTTACACCGCAGCCTTAGCAAACCCAGATAAGAGAACCATCAGTGCAACCCTTAGACGTCGAGCCAATGGCCATGGCAATAGGTGAAGAAGAACAGATGCGCCTTGCATATGAGGAGGCAGAGGAAGAAGAGGAAGGACGCGAGTCGGACACAGAAGATATCGCCGACGTCGACCTAGTACAAGAAAGGCAGCAAGTAGAGCAGCATCTCCAGAGCTTCGAAGAAGGGCTGAGAGCCACAAGAGTAGCCCCACCACTTGGGCAAGGCATCACTAGCTTGACCCCGGTGATCATCCAAGGGGAGGCATACTTAAGCATCCATGACATCAAGGACCTCCCAGAGTGCAGAGTACAGAATAGACGAACTTCTGCACCTCCTGCGACAACAACCAGATCTCGACGACTTCATCGACCGGGAAACACAGGACTTCCCCATTAGTATAAGGAAAGCCCGGACATACACCGGTCAAACATCAACGGATATTGAAGCCTACACCGGCATCAGACAGATGATGGCTGAACTCGGAAGAGGAGTTCTTAGCAATTCAGGAGCGCATGGGAATCATAGGAAAATCAATGTCCGCGCTCCTACCTAGCACATCAGCATCGGCACCAGCACTAGTTGAAGGCAACATCAACCTGACAGCTTCCATGTACTGCGATTACAAAGAGATGGTGGAAGTACCGGTTGATGAGTACTCCGGAAGACACAGAGCAGCATTCAGATCTGGCGAAGAGGCAGGGCATGACAAAGCCCTCAGGTTCTACCTGCCCTTACTCATTGATGGAAGGATAGCGGTTATACACCGCCGGTGAAGAAGGAGTCTTTATGCTCATTGCTCTCTCAGAATTTGGAAGTCATGCTCGTATGACCCCAAACATCGATCATGTCATCCTCGTCAAGAGAACAATAGCATTGAGCATCTTTGACTTCGCGGTCCCCTATAGACGACAAGGCAGATTAGCAGTTACTGCAGCCTATACATCAGAGAGGAGGATCGAAGACTTGGTGACCGCACTTCAAGGAGGCATGGCCACAAATATCCTCAGGAAGCTAGGACGAACAATCAGCACGACCGAAGTGAAGAAATTTTTAGAGGACAACCCGGATTACTTGAAGAAATTTCAAGAATAGACTTAGAAATGTTTTTAATTTCCATCATTAATATCTTGAATGTATAAATAGTATTATATCCATGAATATAAACAAGTGATCTTAATTATGTTTTCTTGACATATAAATTGCCCCCACAATTGCATCATCAAATAAACCAGTGCAACAACCCAAATAAGGAACTAATCATCAGAGTTCAATCTAATGTGGATGCAGCTAGAGCACCTAGGAACATTGAGGAACAAGGACCACGTAAGCAAGAGCACACTCCACCAAGGCAATTCCGACCAAGAAATCTGTACCAAGAGTTTGATGCACAAACACCAGAAGAGGAGCTATCCCAGACATTCATGAGATAAGAGCATTACTGGCAGGAGCAGCAGCAGGAGGACAGGACCAGAATGTGCAACTGCCAGAAACCCCAGCCGGCCAAACAGTTCAGCCAAGGAAGAGAAACCGGAGAAGGAGATCACCTAGTACGGGGTCCTCCAACTCTAGTTCAGACTCTGATTCCGGATCAGAAGAGCAGGAGGAAGAGAGCTCGAGGCAGGACCGCCGAGAGGGTCCAAACCGCGATAGGGACATGACACAATCTGACTATCAGAAGAAGGTTGGCTCAGCGCTCAGTAACGTATGGAAAGCAAGGAAGTTGGAACAATTCTCGGGAGATAACAGGTCCGGGATGGAGGCAGAGGCATGGCTAGACGAAATGAGAGAGTATGGCAATGCCTACAGCATGAAAGACAAGGACAAAGGCAGAGTAGCTACAGCCAACCTGAAGGGAGCAGCCATGATTTGGTGGAAAGGCTACGCCAAAGCACATGGACTAAGTAGGGACAGTTGCAGGTTCAAGAAGTTTGCTAAGGCATTCAAGCGTCATTATGTGCCAAGAGAACACAAGTGTCACATGATGCAGCAGTTTTACAGGTTGCAGCAGGGCAATAAATCAGTTCAGAAGTACACGGAAGAATTCATGAGACTAAGGATTTATGCGCCGAAGTTGAGTGAAAGGCATGCAGTAGAGGGTTACATCGAAGGATTGAACGAGGAGATCCGGAAGCTAGTAAGAGCAATAAACCCTAGGAGGGTGTCAGAAGCAAAGTCCAAAGCAGTCAGCTTGCAAGGTACCGGACCCCAAGAACATGCACCAAGGCAGTAGTATTACCAGGATAAGGGAAAGGGCACAGGAAGTTATAGCCCAAGAGCAGCAAGCCCAGCAGCTAGCAGGCCTCAATACAACGCTAATTATGGGAAGCAGGGCAATGCAAACTTTGGCAAGCAGGATAAGAAGCAGGTAACCTTCAAAGAGCAAGGAGGGGGTTCCAACTATTCAAAGGCAGTGAAACAGTTTTTGCAATCCATTCCCAAAGAGAAGAAGCAGGAGTGTATAGAAAAGCAGCTGTGCATTAGGTGTTTCCAGCCAGGGCATAGGACAAACAACTGCCCCTTGGTGATGAACACGGCATTAGCGGAGATGGGATGGGAGACACCCACGGACGCTAACGACGACGATGCACCAGACTATATCCAGGGTGAGTGCCATATTTTTGCCGCCATTGACACTGAGGACACTGAGAGTCAGTATCAAGTTATTTCAACAACCGGGAAGGCCAAGTCCAAGTCTTTCATAGTGTTGATAGATACGGGGAGCACCCATAATTTTGCTTCTCCAAGGATGGTACAGATGTTGAAGCTAAAGCCTTTGAAGTCCAAGCCTAGACCAGTTGTCTTGGCTAGTGGAGCAGTCGGACACACAGCAGGGAAAAGGATCAACTTCAACGTAGACTTGCCAGGTATCAATGTTGCATTGGGAGCCAAAGTGATGAACATCGGCAAGTAGGACTTGACCATAGGCATGGAATACCTTGGACCAGCGGGAGCCGTGATTGATTGTGGGAAGCATAAAGTAACCTTAACAATGCCAGAGGGCAAGGTCATTGAGATAACAGGTAAAGAAGTCACCCCAATCATGCAATGCATGTCTAGTGAGAAGTTACTTAAATGCATAAGGAAGGAGCAAGTGGCCTATCTCCTTAAACTTGAGGTTGACGACCAAGAGACAAAAGAAGAGAAAGAGGCCAAAACATTGAGCAAGCTCCCAAAGCCTATAGCAAAGTTGGTGAAGGAATTCCATGACTTGTTTCCTGATAAGATTAAGCAGCTTCCACCCTACAGAGGAGTCGAGTGTGAAATAGCACTTGAGCCAGGGACTAAGCCAACAAGCAAGGCGCCCTACAGAATGTCGACCGATGAGTTGACGGAGTTGAAGAAGCAACTGCAAGAATTGCTAGACCTAGGGTTTATAAGACCTAGTGTCTCTCCTTTTGGAGCGCCTATACTTTTTGTGAAGAAGAAGGATGGAAGCCTTAGGATGTGCATTGACTATCGTCAATTAAATAAGCACACCATTAAGAACAAGTATGCTTTGCCTAGATCAGATGATCTAATGGACCAATTGCAAGGAGCGAAGATCTTTTCCAAGATAGACTTGAGATCAGGTTATCACCAGATCAGAATCAAAGAAGAGGACATCCACAAGACAGCATTCAGAACAAGATATGGACATTACGAGTTCACAGTGATGCCGTTTGGATTGTCTAATGCTCCAGCAACCTTCATGAGGCTCATGAACGATGTGTTCTGTGAATTCCTAGACTCTTTCATCATAGTTTTCTTTGATGATATTCTAGTTTATAGCAAGTCCCTAGAGGAGCATGTCCAGCACTTAAGAAAGGTGCTTGAAAAGCTAAGAAGGCATCAACTCTTTGCGAAGCTATCCAAGTGCCACTTCGCAACGGAAAGGGTGGAGTACTTAGGGCCTGTGATCACAGCAGAAGGCATCTCCATGGACCCTGCAAAGATCGAAGCAGTGATTGATTGGCCGGCACCGAAGAACACCCATGAAGTGAGAAGCTTCCTCGGCCTAGCAGGGTACTATAGGAAGTTCGTCAAGAACTTTGCCAAAAGATAAAGGATTGGTGGCAAAAGAAGGCCCATACAGCGTTTGAGACCTTGAAAGAAGCTTTGACAACAACGCCAGTCCTGGTGTTGCCAGATCCAGCCAAAGATAAGCTTGTGGCGACAGACGCTAACAGGATAGCAACAGGTGCAGTCCTCATGCAGGAGGAAAGGATAGTGGCCTATGACACGAAGAAGGTGAATGAGGCAGAGCAGCGCTACCCAACGCATGATTAGGAGCTTCTGGCTATAGTAAGAGCTTTAAGAATTTGGAGGCACTATCTGTTGGGAAGAAAGTTCCAGCTAGATACAGATCATCAAAGCCTCCAATACATCTTTACACAACCACTCCTCAATTTGAGGCAAAGGAGGTGGATGGAATTCCTCGAAGAATATGACTTCGAGATAATTTATAAGCCAGGCAAGCTCAACGTAGTTGCAGATGCACTTTCTAGGAAGCCATTGAAGACGAGGACGCACTGTAATGCCATATCAATACTCACAAGTGAGTATGGCAAGAAGATCGAAGAAATCTTGCCAACAGATCCCGACTTTAAAGAAGTTTGAGCGAGTCTTTATAAGGAGGCCAGAACTGATAAAGAAAGAGAGATGTTCAGACACTATAGGAAAGAGGGTAACTTGCTATACCATAAAAACAATTGTGTGTACCAGAATCTTCAGGAGCAAGAAACCTAATCCTCCATGATACACACAATAGTCCCATAGCAGGGCATGCAGGGTTTATGAAGACATACTTCAAGATTAGAAGCAGCTACTTCTGGCCCGGCATGAAGAAGCAGATAGCAAGATACATTCGTGAGTGCCAGATATGCCAGCAAACAAAGGCGGAGCAACTCCGAATCCCAGGAGCCTTGGAGCCGTTGCCAATACCAAATGCTAAGTGGGAAGTCATTAGCATGGACTTCATTACAGGGCTTCCAAGAACAACAAGAGGCAAGGATGCCCTGATGGTGGTGATCGATAAGTTGTCAAAGATGGCACACTTTGTGCCGTGCAGGACAACTGACACAGCATTGGATACTGCCGTCCTATTTACTAAGGAGATTTTTAGACTCCACGGCATGCCGAGGGAGATAACTCGGATAGGGATTTTAAATTCATGAGTGCTTTTTGGCAGGACCTATTTACCACCATCCAGACGAAGCTCTCCATGAGCACGGCATATTATCCGCAAACAGATGGTCAGACGGAGCGAACCAATAGGATCATCGAAGATATGTTAAGAAACTATGTATGGAACAAGCAATCTAAGTGGGATGATTTCATCCACTTAGTAGAGTTCGCCTACAACAGTATCAAGCAGGAGTCATCGCAGATGTCTCCTTTTATGATCAATTATGGGTACCAGTGTCTTACCCCGGACACTTGGCACAATCCAGTGTCAAAAGTGGAAGTCTCCCAGCAGATGCTTTCGGAGATGCAAGAGTTGGTGGAGGAGGTAAGAGGATACCTCCTAGCAGCAAGAAGCAGGCAGAAAAACATCGCCGACAAGCACAGGACAGTAAGGGAATTTCAAGTGGGAGACAAAGTATGGTTGAAGATCAAGGTGAAGCAAGCCAAGCTCCGCATCGGAAATTGCAAGAAGCTTGCTCCAAGATGGGCTGGACCTTTTAGGATAAACAAAAGAGTAGGTACCCAATCCTACAAGCTGGGCCTGCCAGCACATCTAAAAATCCATAGGGTCTTCCATGTAAGTCTCCTAAATAAGTACACTCCTAATCCAGAGGAAGTATTGGAGACAACTGAGTTACTGGAAATGACGGACGACCATCTTGAAATCGTCCCTGAGGTTCTTCTTGATAGGGCTTATAAGAAGACAAGAAGATCCAAATTTCTCCAATACCTTGTGAAATGGACACACTTACCTGTGGAAGACGCTACGTTGGTACTACAATCAGATTGAAGGTACATTAAAAAGTCTACTTCCGTCCCACGGAAGTAGACGACCTTGAGAGATAAGAGGTCATTCAGGTATGCATTGATAGGAAAGCACCTCTAGTCAATGCCTACTACGTGGAGGACTCTATCCTTCACGCCCTAATACGCGAAGGACACTATCCTCCACGCCAAAGGCAACTAAAGGTGTAGGCATGAGTGAGCATCCTAGGCATGATAGGGCGCCTACACGGGGAGATATGCCTTGCATTCATATAATTGTATTTAATGGGTGGTTTCCTAACAACCAACTTTATATTAATTAAATGTGTACTAACGTAGTGTTGGACCTGCAGGCCAATAGGAGAGTCTAGCGGCAGGAAGGTCACACTGCGAAGACTTGCAACACATAATTTTGTCATGATGTGTTGTAAGGGAACGATGTGGAACCTTAAGTAGGAAATTTTGGAACTATGTTATAATAATGGTTTAAGCCATTAAATTTTTGTGAATAATAGATGATGAAGTAGAGGACGAAAGAGCCTCTCACCATAGTATGATATTATACAAGGACATATTATGATAAATTAAAATATTACCTTGGGGTAATCATATTGTAAATTCTATGTGCATTAAATGTGATTGCAGGATATGCAGGTTTCCAAGGTGGGGAGACGCGTGATGCTGAGGACAACATCAAGTCAAGGTGGGGAGAATGTGACGTTCTAGCATAATATACGATCCGAATACGTATATTATACTGCCACGTCACACGTACATGTCACGAATGACATATACTTGAGAGCCATAAAGGGTTGCACCTAGGGGGCAAGTGTTGCACCTAGGGGGGCAACCTTGAATGTTGTGCATTTTAAATAAACATACACAATTATAAACCCCATGGACCCCATTGCCAAATGGCTAAACCCCATTTGGCCAATGTCTTAAGGGTTTCTATATAGGGGCTTTCCCTTAAACCCTAAACCTTTTTCTTCTCTTTGCATTTAGGGTTTTCCTTGAGCTCCCTTCCTCCTCTCGCACTTAGGGTTCTCTTGAGCCATTCCGGCCAAGCTAAGACCCAAATTCGCATTGCCAGGCTCTGTAAAGCTGCCTTTGCACAACAAATCGTCGAGTAGCAGCAGTCTTCAGCAGGATCAGAGGCATGGATGCATTCCGAGGATCTGGAGCAGGTCGAGTACCAGGTAATCAGTCATTCTGGTGTGCAAAGCCGCCTTTTGGCTAGGCAATAAGCAGGTTTAGCATGTTAGTTCAGCCGTAGAGGCCTTATAGATCCCGAGATCATAAGCCCTAACAAAGGAAAGTAACTCTGGATGTTTAGATAGATAGATTAGATGTTATTCTTCATTTCAGTTCTGTGATGATGTTGGTATTTCACTCTGTGACCTCCATGTATTGGGAAGGGGGTAGAGGCCCAAAGCCTGTATAGCAGATGACTCTAGACAACCTACTAGTTCCCAAATACATGTGGCCTGTGCACAAGAGCCCGCCTGGTTGTGGGTGGAGGGGCTAGGCGGATGAACAAGGGGGACTTGTCCCATCACTGAATGGTTCCTCTGGTGTGTAAAGCCTACCAGCAACCTTAGTGAGCTAGGCTTAATGGCTTGCCACTGCGTGTGGGCAAGGCATGAGCTCGACACCTTTGGGGCGATGCGTCGCCTTCCATGAGGTTAAGTCGAATAAGGGCAGTGGCCCTCTAACCACCTGTGATGGGCATGCATGCCTCTAGAGGAGAGGTGACTCTTCTCCTGCTTCATCGGGGCTGGGGAGATGCAACCCAGTAGTAGCCCTCTTGGCTACGTACCCGGCAGGCTACGGCCCGGTCCCAATACTTTTCAACCTACTCTGCAAAGTGTGCACAGGAGAGGCGGATGGTGTGGACTACCCTCAGGCTATGTTCTTATGCCAGCCAAATCCATTTGCCATGAATCCTGTCTGCAACGACTTCTGGAGGCCCAAGCCGTCAGTCGAATCCCCTTGAGTCTGAGCCCTGGGTAGGATTTCCCTTGTTGTTATTGCTCATGTTGATGTTGTTGATTAGGTGATGTTTATGATGTGTTCACCCTTCGAGGTGATTGTATTGATGTATTGTTATTATGTGCTCATGTTTATTCACGCTTCTGCAGCTAGATCGACCCGAAGAGAGACGGGTGAAAGACACATCCACTCTTCCTTGCTGGCTCATTCCACTGGGAGTGGTGTCAGGTGGATGGCCCCTGCCAGTTTGGCTGTCAGGGGGAATGCTCCGTCTTCTAATACGATGTGTGCATCGTATAAGAAGTAGGGGACGTCACAAACATGGTCATGAAATTTGAATTTAAACATGGTCACGAAATAGATGCACCTAATGGTCACGAAAAGACATGGTTATGAAAGTCGAATTTTGTTCTTCACGTTTATTTGTAGAGACATGAAAACATAATCATAATGAAAACATAATGTGTATTTACATTATTTGCTGGGGACATGATCTCGGTGCAAAAGGCAGAGATCTGTGGACCCTCCCTGAAATCCGTTGTTTTGGCTGGAAACCGTTACAAGAATTAGAAATTCATTTCAAAGAATGGCGCTACCTCATTCCCTCCACGGCAAATTCAAGGTTCAATTCCTTGAGAGGGGATTTTCGTGGAGCTCTTCTAAAGCAAATATTCAATGGTAGATATTCGGGTGTCTTTGCCATCTAAAGAATATGGCCCAAGCTGGTCTAGAAGACAAGGTGATTTGAAGCCAAAATTAGATGAGAACCTTTTGAGAATTATGGGTGGAAAGCATTCAGATATATGGGCAAGGGGACATATATATCCACGAGATCTGATAACAGGTCAGTTTCCTGATTTTTAACTCTGTATCAGGTCTTGTAAAATTTATGTGTGAAGGAAAAGCAGGCTTGCTAGGATATTGTGAGAAGATGGCGAATTACATACAACAATTGTGTTATAGATTGCAAGATATGCACAAAATTATTAAGGAAAGTGAGCAGAAAATGATCATAGTGGCAGAAGAGAAAAAACAATTGGAAGCTAAGATAAAAAGTCTAGAGAAGGAAATCCTACATATGCAGCAAGATGGATTATTGAAGAATTTTGTTATGGGACAAACTAACAAAGAACTAAGAACCTTATCAAGCAAGTGCAACATAGCTCAGTCCAGAGTAAAGATCCTGGAGAAAAGGCTACAAAGATTGAAGAAAACACCTTTAGGTCCAAGCGAGAGGAACAAGAAAATAAAACCACTTGAGTCATTGAAACCAGGTTGTGGCGCAGCAAGAAGAAGAATTTATGCCATGAAAACAATGCTTAACACCAAAAAAGTAAAGAAGGGAGTGAGAAGCAATATATGACAGCTTGTGAAAACTATTGCAACAAGGGAGGAAGTTCTCTCTGTATTGAATGATCCAACAAATATTTTGTTACGCAGAAGTGTTATAGAAATGGTTTTAAAGGAAGTTTCTGCTAAGATTGATGCAGACGAAGTCCAAGCTAACTGCGATACATCGAGTATTAGTAGAGCTGGGTATAGAGCTTTGTTTAGGACGTTTCAAGGTGCACTAAAATGTATGGGAACAAAAAAGGTGGTTGTGCCTCGTCCTTACACTGTTGAGGATATCAGAAGGCGAAGAAATGTGATAGTTAATAACATACTAGGTGGATTGCATTCAATTGAATCGGGTACTCCAATAATCCAGAAAAAAAAGTAAAGGGCAACGAATGTGATATCATTGGCTTAAACCAAAACAACAATGTGTGGTTTGACCTGGACGCTTTGCTGAAATTCATGGTAGTTTTTTATTAGGTATGAAACACACCAATATCTTTGGAGCTTTTTTACTTCTTCAAATCTAGACTAAATTCTATGTTAGATCTTAGATTGATTGCTACGCGAGTTTTATGGTTGGGTTAAGTTATGGTAGCTTCTTGAAGTTTGCATACTAAATTCTAGATTATGCAAGTGCTGGGGCTGCATGACGGAGATTTAAGCATTGATTCTTGCAAATTTTAAGATCTCTTGCTTATGATGCTTAGATAATTCTGCAGTGCATGGTGGCAGGCTATATGTATTAAGATAGAGATGCTAGGTCACATTTTAATGTTGTAAGTCTAGGATGCAACATAATCTAGATTCCTTAAGGGCAGAGTAATCTAGTTATGCTTGTGGGCTTAACTGTGAGGTCATGCTCTAGCCTGCTTAATAGGGCCTTGGTTTTGTATCGCAGCAGCTAGGTGGTGGGCTGGATTGTGGCTAGTGCTAATAATTTATCTAGAAGTGCTTTGTAATCGCTGCATTATGTGGTTTGAGATCATGTGAGGTCACAGATTTATGAGGTCATGTTTTAGCCTGCTTAATAGGGCCTTAGTTTTGTATCACAACAGCTAGGTGGTGGGCTGGATTGTGGCTAGTGCTAATAGTTTAGCTAGAAGTGCTTTGTAATCGCTGCATTATGTGGTTTAAGGCTGCCGAGGTTATGCACAGGGTGTTGGTGTTGTTCAGGTAGGAATAGCTGGTGACGGTTGTCTTTGTGCCTAGGATAGGTATCTTTAGTGTAAATCTCTAGCCTACAAGCTTAGTTAGCTTCAGAAGTGTGCTTTCCCTTTGTTTTGATAGTTGTAAGGTGCTGATTCTGTACTTTACATCGTTGGTTTAGTGCCATACAGGTTAGACGCTTTCGCGGAGGCAGATATAGATATTTAGTCAAAAACATTTATCCTTTATTGATTATATTATATTCATACTTGTTTTATGGTCATGGATATTATATTCATACTTGTTTTATGGTCATAAATGGTCTACCAAGCTCGAAACATGTATCTGCACTGTTCTTGCATTCGTTGGCTAATTTATATTAGAAATTTCATTCTATTGGTCTTGTTTATTCTATTGGAATAATTGCATTAAATATTGACATGGCTGTACTAAATGCTGAATCAGGTTTATGAGGCAGATGTGCAAGGCAAATTGGAAGTATGTCTCAAACTTGACGAGATGGAGTTGACAAGTAAACATAAGTTTGAGAGAGTGTCATTGGTTTTAATGAACTATGCACTTCGTTCGGATTATTTTGAGAAAGGGCAAGTTAAAAAATCAAAGAGAGATCCTCGTTGGTTTTCTGTGCGGTCAGAAGAGCATACATGGTGGCATGGGATGTTTCAAGTGAAAAAAGAGAACTACACGGTATTAAAATGGGTGTTTGACCAAACGGAGTTGCCTAGACTTATTGGATTATACGAATCAGGAGAGTTATTCAAGGTAGATGGCCATGGTTCTTTTAGAGTTAGTTTTTACTTGGCATCGGATCTCAAAAGTGAGAAGGCAATGTATAATGTAAAGTCAACAGGGGCACAAACTTCAAAAAATTGCATTTACTGCATGTACACTTTGAAGGAAAAGAAAAAAAGCAAGAGCACCTTGTCATGTAATCAGGACGCGCCACCAAATAGAGATAAAAAGGATAAAACATTTGACGCAATTTTGCCAATTCCTCTTAGTAGACTGCATTTCTGCACACTTCATGCAATGGTTAGGATAGTGGAAAAAACGATTCAGCATAGTTGTTGCTTTGTTTGGAACATAAAAGATGAAGGGATATTAAATTCTAATGACTCGTGCAGGCATTAAAAGGAGAATTAATCATGGAGCTTGTAGAACAATGCTGTTCTACACAACAACGTGTCACAAATTTTGTTAGTAGCACGTCGTAAGATCTTCTGACATTTTTATGTGTTGCCTTGTCCAATGTAGGATTGTAAATTTATAAAGATAAATTAAGATGAGACGAGAGGAAACTGTTTCTCCCTTTATGTGGCTGCAGAGGTGAAAGCTTTGCTATTACATCAAAAGATCAATTAAGGCTATTTGCCCATTCTATCATCAATATAAGTTCGTTTTACAATATGAAGTGCCTTATATTGCCTAAGCATTTTGTTGAAGAACAAAATATATGGTGTCACATTCATGGGCTATGCATATGCTCTACATTCTCAAGAGATAGGAGGTTTATGTTTTTACCACCAAGTAAACAAAAACTGGCAGTCTATCAAAAAACAATGTGTGATTTGGTTCTTATTCTTTTGTTTGGATTTCGTTTGCAGTAATGAAGGACTGTTATGCCAAGCTTTACCTTTAAATGATGATCTGCAAATTGTTTTAGCAAAGCATGCATCATTGCTTTCTGGGGCGCCCATGAAGAAGACACAACTCAGTCAGACTGGCAAAACACACAGGTATTTAAGTTCCCAATGCTTGTTATGCATGTTTTGGTTGTATCTCTTTTATTTTGGAGCATTGTTGCTTCTTCCTGAGAGCATTATTGGTTCTTTGGATACTTCAGTTTCATAACACTCCATGTAAGTTCTCTGTCATTCTAGCTACATTTCTGACACATACTCTCAGTCGACAGCCCCCTGTCAAACCACTTGGTTTGTCATCTTCATCAGCTCTTTTACCCATTCCTATTTCTTCAATTTATCAACATCTCATTTCTCTTGCATGCTTTGAAAGCATGTCTTTGCGTGTGCGTATTGGATTCCTGGAAAAATATTGCTGCAGGATATCACATTCTCACTTGCTATGTGTTATATGGACTATTTGCACTTGCTTGCTATTGTAATTTCCTTGATATGGCTGCTTGTTATTGTTATTCCTGCTTGCTATTTTTTGTATGGAAACTGTAGACCTACTTTGACATAGCACTTGCAGCTCTAAAGGATAGACCCTTCTTTTAGTTATTTGTTGCCCTTTGCAAAGCATAAACGTACCATTTGAAGACACATTATACAGTACGTTACCTATGCCTTGTTTGGTGTACAGGTCCTACAGTTACATGCTTTACCATTGTGTGTATACCAGACACAATCATATTTTTCTGATCCATTTATTTTTCTGATGCAGGAGATGGCAAAGTTATAAATGGCTGCTAAGTTTACCTCTGTGCCCTTGGAATCATCAGCTGACACATATTACAAAGTCCCAAGCTTGGGAAGAAGGATGGGGATTTCTATATAAACAGAGTGTATTATGTTCACTCTACACCAAGAGTAGTAGAATCACCCCTGGAATTTCGTGATGCCACCATGTTGTTGTTAGCCAAGACAACTAGCTGTTAAAGGTTGCAGAAAATGGAGATCTTGTTATAAAGTATTGATGATACTAGTATCCAAATATTTGAAGCCACTTCAAATGTGACTCCGGAAATGTTACTTAAGAATGTTTTGCTTGTTTTGCAAGCAGAATTTACCTCTACTGTTTAATTTCTGGACTGTAAAACTCTTTGGGTCAGGCAGATATAGACTTTGGGACTTTGCCAATCTGAGTTAACTAGGGCATATTGTTATTTAATTTCTGGACTGTAAAACTCTTTGGGTCAGAGCATATTAATATTAATTCCACTTAAGTTAACTTCAAATGTTGCAAACCAAAGGGCACATCACCCATTGCCCCCAGCTGCATGTGCTATTTAAACATCTTTGGCTGACTGCTCACTTCAATCATCATGCCGAAACTGATGTGATTGCTTCTAATCAACCATAAAATTAGCCTGCAGTATTATAAAGAAGAAGCCGGACAATGAGATGCCCAAGTAAAATAAATTGTTCTCTTAGGCTGTATATAAAGAAGTGTTTACAGTGCCATTTCCTATATGCATCTTGCAATCTCAAAAGAAAACCAAAAGCATTAATAAAGAAATCTTCATAATGTGATTTGTAACTGGGTGAAACTTACAACCAATGACATCACTTCTCAGTTGTTCTCGTGTCAGAGAGGAAGTGCTACAATGTCAGTACAATGGGACCTCCTGCCCCCAATATTTAAAAGAATATATCTAAAGCTTACATGGATTCATGCTACTAAAGTAAAAGGTTTGATACCACTGAAATAATGTCCTCCGTTATTTCCAGTTCCCAGTCCCAGTAGATAATACAATGTGCAAAGCGAGAGGATTAGTAACTACCCTGTGGCTGACAAAAAAAGAAAAGAAAACTTCACAGGTAATAAACCAAAAAGAGTAACAATTTCTCTTCATACAGTTTAAGATGCTAGCATCACCTATCTGAAACATAAATGGAGCTGAGACTTTCCGTCATCTTACGCGGGAAGATGGGGCAATCCTTTAGGATGGTTTATTGACTACATTCTACAGCCTAATGTATTTTCATTTCACCCCACCAAAAGCTTACCACTTGCTTGCAGTTTCACGGGAATTTACAATACATGGTTGCTGCAAATATCCATAAATAAAGAATCGTGTTTAATAGAAGTTTTAGAAATTTGTGCCAGTAAAACAAAACTGAATGCAAGCACGCTGCACTCTCTACTGATAAGGTGATCATCAATAGTTGATACACATCTTATTTCTCAGCCACCAACTGTCCTTCTGGAAGATTCACTATTGTTTATGGAAATAAGATGTTTCACCATAGATCAGTAGGATTACTAGATCCATGCTAATATAATCCCTCCCAAATTATAAGGGTTGATGGATTATTTATACACAATGACGTATAGTTATTGACAGCAGCATCTACAAAATATGCATAGATGCACTACTCAGATCTTTGAAATCTCTCGTCTGGATCTGTTTAAAGCAAGTGCAGTCTTGGAGCCTGTTTCGCGCCCCAGGTATTCAGATATGAAAATTTCAGCAGCAAGAAGCTCACCAAGGTCAACATTTGTTTGCACACCAAGGCCATTGAGAAGGTATACAACATCTTCAGTTGCAACATTTCCAGATGCGCCCTTTGCATATGGGCATCCTCCAAGACCAGAGACTGAAGCATCAACCACGCTTATTCCCATCTGTAAAAGACTGGCATATTTAGTATCTACCACTTTATTGATAAAATAACCAAGCACATGCAGATACTGGTTTTGTTCAGTAACAACATCCAAATTTCATGAAAACCTTCCCAATGAATTTCATAAGCTTGAACTACAGTTAAAATATTTTGCACTTTATAACCAATCATACTCGTATTATATAGTCATTATGAGCAACATATGAGTGTTCACGTGTGGTCCTGATAATGGGCAACTAAAGAGCAGGATACTTATAGATGCTTTGAAATTTTCCAAAACACGAACGCCTCCCTAAAGTTGAAAAGGTAAAACTACACAAATAACATTACATGTTTTAGCAGACATATACTCATGTCCTCTTCATCCAGACATGGGCATAAGCACACCATGGTTTAACCATATTGCCTATGCTCCTTAGTCCTATCACAGTGCCAACAAGAAATGGCCAGTTCAACAAGAAATGCAATGAGTTACTTTTACAAGGAGTTCAGTCACTAGGGAAGTCCAATGTTTGCCCATTACAAATTGATTTAGCAAACACTACTACAGAATAGGCAGTTTGCGACGTCATTTGCGACGTCTTTGCGACGTAACGAGAACATCAAACGTCGCATGCACACGCTTTAATAACGTTTCCCGCTCGTCGCAAATGACGTCGCCGTGGATTCGTCGCAGCGCGACGTCACGTCGCATGTGCGACATCACGTCGCATGTGCAACGTATTAGCGACGTCGTGGACGTCCCAAATACGTACAAAATATGTCCTTATGACGTTTTACAGACGTCGCTCATATGTTGCTAAGACGTACATATATGTGCGTCCAAAATGTTTTTTCGTGGACTTGAACCCCTAACCTTTAGCTAACAAACCTGAAGCCTTACCAACACCTCAATAACTTATATTTGTATTTATTTTGTGTTTATTCTTAAAGTCGTAATGAGACGTTGTAATGACGTTGCACTTGCGACGCGTCACGTCGCAAATGCGACGTGGCACGTACAATATGCAACGTAACACGTTTCACATGTGACGTCACACGTTGCACCTGCGACGTGACACGTCGCTTAACTTTTAACGGCCGCATTGCCATGTCAGCTGCCACATAGGATACCTTTGCGACGTCTGACCAAACGTTTCAATAGCGACGTGGGACGTTGCATATGCGACGTCGTTTGAATTTTGCGCGACGTCCTTAGAACGCGCGCGAATTTTGCGACGTGGACGTTTCAAATACGTCGCAAATCGACGTCGCAAACAGCCCATTCTCTAGTAGTGAAAAACACCAACTCCTTGGCAAAATCAAAGATCATCCATGTTCTTAAAGACGAGGGATCAATGGTGGAAAGGTCTTCAGTAGTTGAGTGGTATCTTCAATTAGGTTCTCTAATCTACATTGTCTACAACATTCCTGCTATTGGAACCGCCCAATATAGTGTTTCTCTGTATTACTGCAAAGCTGATAGAAATCAAAACCAATGAAAACCAATTTGGGAATCGAACCCAACAATGTGCCACATTGGTCTTTCCTATTCTATTTTCTTTTCACTTTACTACAGATTGAACAACCCTCAGAATATGAGGAGGGACACATTCTTTACATTTAATTGAAATTTCTCTCCTAAAACCAACCTTCTTGTTATCCTTGAAGAATTGAAACTCAGAAAGCCCATGTAGAGACTCTAACAATTTTCTGCATTCCATGAGCGTCCATTCCTCTTCAACATCTAGAGTATGTGAATGACTCTCTGTAATGTTTATATCCAATTGGATTGTGGGCGTCCTCAAACAATGTTCCTCCACTGGTCCAGGAGCAAATTCCACTGTCACGAACATGTTTCTTCCTCTGTACAAAAAAATTTCAGTATAAAGTCTGCTTTGGTATCCTGTACCTTCAACACGATAAAAGAAAATCAGCGCAAGCTTCTAAATGCCATTGTGAGAATGCGTAAGTGTACCTAAATACAAGACTGCTTATATCGATGGAGCATTCTGTAAGCTGTCCACGTGTTTCATGTAGCTTTGTTTTCCAGTCACCGAGAAAAACATTGTCAAGCAATTGATCGCTAAGGTCACGAAAAATATATGTTTGAGGATCAGTTCTCAATGTTTGTAAGTCTCTAAAAAGAAAAGCAAATGCATTTATTGGCAGAAAGACCTTTACTCCACATCTAACTCCACCTCTCTCTGTCAGCATTCTTTCAATTTCCTTTGCTAAGCAATAACGATACGCCGTCAGGGTTTGCATGTCATCAAAAGTTCTTGAAAGAACAGTGAGATTTGGAGCGCCCAATAATGTGAGTTTGCCTTTCCTGTCTCCTACCTTAGTGTAATGATATTTATGAAACCAAATACCGTTACTCCTAAGAATTGGAACAGACAAAGGAAATAATAATTGATCAATACTATAATGATGAACCTCCAACACACTGCTTATGCGTTGGGCTGCAACCTTGTCTTTAAAATCAGAGGAGCAAATACAATTGGCATCTAACTTAGGGAATCCTGGAGTTTTAGCTATTTCTTCCTTCAGCATGTCAACTGGAGTATACGCATGTGCAACTAAAATTTCATCCACAACTTTACCTCCTTGGCCAATCACAAAGCCGAGCACATTTTCTTTCCAATGTGAAGATAAATCATTTACCCGTTTTCGCTTGACAGAATGGTGGCCAGATTGACGGGGTTTCATGGTCACCCAGGATCCTACAGAGACGTGCATATCAATCCATTTACCATCTTCATCCTTATTATTCCTCAAAATAACCTTCTTGATTTCAGATCGATGACTTGCCATGGCCTGAGTTGAAAACAAAAAATACAGATTTTGTAAGCACCAAATAACCGATCAGGTCCACACAAATTAATGAAAATATATTATACCTTTGCTTGAATAGCATCGAATTAGAGTATGGCGCTTGAATGCAGAGGAACCGTCGAGTTTTCAGTTCGAGGGAAAAAATTGGACAGATTCGAATGTTTTTTTTTTTTCGGTGATGTTTCTTTTTCAGACGGGTTTGGATTCATTTCCCTCTCTCAAAAATTTTAATTTCTTTGTTGGGTTAGATTAGAAGATTTTTTCTCGGTGGTTAAATATTCTAATCTTGAAAGCACATTAAATTTCCTAGTCATTAATGTTCTCATTAATGCATTTGCCATTATTGCTAGGATTATAGTGCAAATAGGATGCCAGCTAGGAATCCATTGCCACGTAATACTGGGATTAAAGCAAATGAGCTTCTCTCTTATTGGCCAATGGATTTTGCTGACGTGGTTTTTTTTTTCCTCGAAATGGGACATAATGAGATCTCAATTGGCCTCTAATGACATAATGACTTTATGCTAGATAGAAAGTAAATGTTACAAGAGACTATTTGGAGGATATTACTGAGTCGCCAGCGCCACGCAAGTTTTGGCCACATGAAATTTGGAGAAAATATGGAGCTTCCCTTGAGGTAAGAACATTGTCTTAGAACATCAACATTTTTGTACCTGACTGTGCCAATATGGTTAGTCTTCCTTGAGATATTGACATTACAATTCTAGCTTTCCCTAAGAGAAGTTGTATTAGGATTGAAGCATGTGGCGTGTGACATTGCAATGTGTATGAATAAGATTTCAAGAAAGAGGAAAATGAAGCAGCTATTGTGCATGTCTTAATAACATGATCACATATGCTCTTAGGCATGCTAAGGATAGTCTCCAATATATGTCAGCACTAAAGAATTCTTCATTTTCCAATTCTGTGCTATTCCACAGTAAGTTCAGTTATGTTGTCATGGCAGTCTTCTATTTGCCTCAAAATGCTGGTGACATTGCACGCAAGTTTATAAAGGATCCAGCCTTGCTATCTTTCATTGATGCTGAGGTTACCTTGCAACCTCTTAGAACATGGAAGTGTAAAGGTGTCTATTGATTATAAAGTCCATGTGCAGTGTTTCATTGTCAGCACAGTGGATGCGTGCAATACCCCTATGATAAATGCGAGCATGGTAGATACCAGTGTTCAGTGATTCTTATGGAATTAGGCGTCAAGAATGTCACCTGATAGATCGTGTGTGACAGGCACTATGGGGGAATAAACTATCCAGTTGGAGGTGTAGGATGAATTGCGCAATCATTTGCAGATGGTTTAATTGAAAGTGGTGGCAAGATTAGATATTGTGCCAAATGTAAAGAAGATCTTAGTCAACTCAGGAAAAGCGGTTGGTCATGGCCTGTTATGCATGTGTACTTTGTGAACTTGTGACTGTTGAAGGGCACACTCTAAGCGAATTACTTTTTCTCAGATGTGCAGGTAGGTGTCCAGCTCTCAGATAATAAAAAGCTGTATGCCAAAAAGTTTATTTCAAATGCAAATAGATGGGATACATTTGGTGAGCTCAGTCTTGGCACTACGATAGATTCTTTCACCACTTATGCTAATATCAAAATTTTGCTTTGTTCTTCAGAAAAATTGATTGAACATCAAAATGTGCCTGAAGAAGAAACGAACTTCCAAAGAATCTACAAGAAAGCTCCTTCCTTCTTGTCTATCCACATGGCTATACATGCCAATGTTCTGCCTAGTGGGATAGATTGTCATCACCTTATTCTTGAGGTAAAACGAAGCACCTGAAGCATGCTTGCCTTTATTGATGATCCTATTTATGTCATGAATTAGATATGTAAAGGATGATTGGGCTCATTTGGAGGATCCATATGGAACTATCTTCTAAGCATTCCCACTGTTCTTGATTTATCCATTGATGCCAAATTCCCCCCTGCACCAGCATGTATACAGGAGATTTTGTAGGCAATTTGGAAGTTGCCACTCTTTTTCAAAAGGGGCCGCAAATGTCAAGGCTGAAACGACCATCAGACGGAATCTAAAATCTATGTTGCCACATACCGTTAGAACGAGCTTTGAATCAGCTTTCCAATAAGCCAAAAAAACACCTAAATTCGAGGTCAGTAATTCAAGCTATGAACACAAACGTCAAGCAGCCTCCGACAGAAACCCTAAGGCGCGGCCATCTCCTTGGGTTCCTCCGTATTAAAGATCACATATGTTCCAGATAGGCTAATATATTGTTAGAATGGTAAAAGAAATATCTACATTCTGAGCCAGAGCACGCAAACGAACTAGCAATGGAACCTTGGAAGGATGATTGAATGAACCTCATGGTTGTACATGCAATTCTACTGCAAGATTTGGTAAACATAGGGGAACCCTTCAAATATGCTCAATTTTATGTACCATCCTGTATAAGCTGTATTATTGGTTAAGATATGGCCAATTAACTACATATGTTAAAGATATTTAGCACATTAGTATAACATATGGTTTCAACTTCAACAACGGATTGGGCTATGAAGTCATATTTACACTTACAAGAAATTTATCGCGGCGAATCCGCTCTTAAATGTCCAACATTTGATAATGGTAACTTCAGCTGGAAAACGAGTTGTTTCATAGCCTCCGTTTTTGCTCCATGGTACAAATTGTGTGGTCTTGCAGAAAGGCTTGATGCTTGCAGAAAGGTTGGGTGGATTTAATTGAAAAACGTCACTGAGAATATTATGTGCAGGGCAGCGCATGCTGGGCTTTTGGGCGAATGACATTTTGTGATGAGGTATATGAAGAAAACATATTTTAAAGTTGTCGAGAGTATCTCACATAGTGGAACAAGAAAGCTGCAAATATATATCAATGAAATTGTCAGCAAAGGGATTTTTTATAGCAAAGCATGTAATGCTTTGCACACTTATATGGATTTTGCTGCTGAAGTTCTGTTATCTGATGAAGAGAAAGAACCAGTAAGAGCTGGTATACATGATTAAATCTGTCCTGAGTGGCCCCTGTTTGTAGCAGTGGAATTACATGCAATGGCGAAATGGTTTCCAGGGCTGGAATAAGTTGCAAGTGTGGCTCTGTAAGAGGCACTACAGAGTCCGTGCTGGAGTGTTCTTGCGCATGCTCTAGTACAGGCGCTTCATGTTCTTGCAGTTGCTCCTATTCTACAAAGGTTTCATTGCTGGAAAATTTGTGCATTTGCAGTCCTGTTACGGTTTCATTGCTGGAAATTTCGTGCAATTGCTGCTCTAAGATGGTTTCATTGCTGGAAAATTCGTGCACTTATTCTTGCTGATATTCTTCTGAGGACGATTTTGGCGTAGATGTCGTTGGGACTGGAGGCAAACAAAATTTCTTTGAACATAAAAGGTCCATTCTCTGCTTCTTCCTGCACTGGAACGCCAGATCTCTTCACTGTAAGCACGAGTCTGCCTCTTGAGAAGTGTCGTTTTTCCAAAATATAGTTCCTCTATTTTCTCCAGTTCCTCTACAGGCTCATTGCATGGATATTGATTCTGCCGTTAAGCATCACAACATGTTCATTAAATATAACACACAATGTATCTCTACCATCTCTGATAAGTTGCAACAATGCTCTTACCTCATCTGCCCCTGTTGATGAAGCTTTGGTTGTGAGTACAAAGTGTTCTAATGATTTGTGTCCATTCTTCTCCTTAGGCGATTTTGCAGGGCTAAATCTTTTCTGATTCTGTATATCTGTAAAATAAAAATGCCAAGCCCTAAGTTACAATAGACAGACAGACAAGAATTTAGAAAATGTCAGAGGAGCGAATCCTTGCCTTGAAAGGGAATCCGCGCCTTTTTACTGCTTTTTCGATTGATCTGAAGCATGGATGTGGGTGCCGGTTCAATTACTAATCAGACTGATCTTAGCAAAGAAAAAAATACCTCTGATATTGCAACGGAGCACCCTTCTCACACTGTTCCAAAATTGCTTCATTACAAGAGTTTGTGAAGCATGACTGCAGCGCTAGTGACCATGGAACATTACGCTATCCAGTATCAGCTGTACATGCTATAGGTATATTGGATGTGCGAATCTTCAACACAGACAGGCATGCTGGTAACATACTTGTAAAGAAGTGTAAAGATGAAGCAAGGCAGGATGGACGGCCCAGGGCACAACTGCAGGTCGGTGATACTGTAGAGTTGATCCCAATTGATCATGGGTTATGTTTGCCAGAGGAGCTTGAAGATCCATACTTTGAATGGCTTCATTGGCCTCAGGCGTTGATGTCATTTACTGAGGACGAACATGCATACATATCTAATTTAGATCCTTACAAGGATGCAGAAATGCTCAGGAAAGAGCTTCCCATGATTAGGGAAGCATGCTTACGAATGCTTATTCTTTCGACAGTATTTTTACAAAGAGCTGCCGCTGCAGGGCTTTGCCTTTCTGATATAGGCTCAATGATGAGTCGTCAACTATATATGGCATGGATGAGGAGGACAGTGAATTGGAGACAGTCTGCATGTTAGCTAAGTTAAAAGTGGACGAGGACCTCTTGCAATATGATGAGGATTGTCTTGATATGGCAGAAAGCTCAGAGGAACATATTGTAGACAAGATACAATTTGACATGGATCACGAGGAGCCATACACTATGCCTGATAGCCAGCACCATATTAGATCTCCTATGGAAAGATCTTTCTCACCATTATGCAGCTCTCCGGTATCATCGTGCAAAAGGAAAAAATACCTCTGATATTGCAATACATCTTCAAGACGTTATATTTTTCTCCGGTGCAGATATCGCATACCTTCTTTAACTGGTGCAACGGAATGCTAGGGCTGGTCTAGCAGTGGCTCTTCTTATGGAATGCATGGATGTCCCAGCTCTGGTACACGGTACTAATTAGAGTACCAGAAAACTCGAAAGGATTTCCACTTTTGGCGACACTGTAGGTCAGTGCAGTGGGAGGAAAGTATGAGTATAGACCTGAAAAACCCTGACTTTGGACCAAGAAGAGGTGTTAATCTTGTAAGGTAAGAACATATCTCTAGAACCATACGGAAAGGATGCTAACAACTTTGAGCACTAGAATGTATATGGCTTATGGATTAGACCTTTGCAGTAGAATGTACATGGCTTATAAATTGAAGCTTTGCAATAATAAAAAAAACAACTATTGACTACCGAATTACACACTTGTAAAAAAAGGGAGGATGTTTTATACTTTCAATAATCAGTTTTTCTAGTTAACACACCAACCAGTGTTTAACATCTTATCCTGATCCATTTTGCAGCAAATGTAAGGGTCCAGGAAGAGAATGCCTTGCAAGCCAAACCAATTCTTATTGCATCCTGACCAAAAGACGTTCCATTGCTCTTTCCAAGTTGGATCTTGCTGTAGCTTCGTATTTGTGGTGGAAGTAGTCAGTGTGGAAAATACAGTCACGCTGTAAGAAGCTTTGTAAAACCTTAGCGCGTCTGTCACAGTAAACTTCAAGAGGAACCCAAGAGTATTCCTCCCGAATTGCTTTGTCATACTCGTCAAAAGCCTCCTTCGATCGACCCAAAATGGAAAGATCTATGTCTAGAATAATCTTTTCTACTTCATTATGAGGAACATGATCTTTGGTAGCCATGATCATGTTATATATTCTGTTTTGTTGCTGCAAGTTCATACCTTTGGATAATTGACGAAAAAGAGTAGCACTCTGTGCTTCGTTTTCATGTGATCGAGTATCGTAGATGGCGTCATGGAACCAAAGAGCAATCGCCACTTCTTCTTTTTGGGAAGAATCCATGAAGAGGTCGCCCAAATGGAGCAGGCAATCCTCCACATGATGCACATTGTGGTAACTGCGACCTGAACTATACAGGTGCTTCAGAGTGCCCATCACCTCCTCCGCCTGCTGCTCTGATTGTCCCGTCAGTCTCCTCCATACTTCCACAAAATCGATCCCCTTCTCAACCCTAATCAAGAAAACAAACAACAAAAATATATTTTCATCAAATTCGTTCAGTGATCTGGCACTCTGGCAGACAAACAAATTCTGATAACTACATTGAATTTCTGCACCGTTGCGCAACTTCCTCTGCTCTGATACAGCCCAGAATTACCAGCACCGTTGCACAACTTCCTCTGCTCTGATACAGCCCAGAATTACCAGCAAAAAGATCCTGATTTCAGCAACTTCTGCAGATTCCGGATTGTTCCGACAACTCCTGCAGATCTGTTATGCCTCCGACCGACGTGCGGATTCTTCACACACTGATTTTCTCACCGCAGGTAAAACCGGGCGGTAGGCTAGCCTTTTTGGGTTGCCCCCTAGGCAACCCTTTTGTTGGAGGGTGAAGTGACGGTTTGAAGGCTTGGATTTGTTTTGAAGATAATATGCCCCGGAATATTCCATGTAATCGGATCTGTGCTTTTTTAGGGTTTTTATGCTGCCCAAGTTCGACAGCAACGATTCCTGGGATGTGCCTGACGGTAGGGATTGTTCGGGCCTATGGCAGTGGCATGAACGCTTCCTTTTCTTTCGTTCCGGCCGATCCATGGCAGCGGAAGCAGAATTGCAGGTACATTTGCAACTGTTTGGCAGAGGTCCAGGTTGGTAGAGGTCCGGCGCCAAAGGCAAGGAAGCCTTGGATCTGTTTCATCGCTTTCTGTTTCATCGCTTGGTTAACGCCTTGGACATCCTTGTTGATGCAGTTTGCCTTGATCTAGAGTTTTTTGCATTCTACTTGCTCGTAAGTGTTGAAAGCTCCAGAAGCGAAAAAGAGTGAGATTTTGGATCTTCTGAAACCGCCAAATGGACATGCCCTTTCCGAAATTCGTACAGAGTTCCGGTTACTCTATTTCCAGTTCTGCAGCTTTAACCTCCGATTTACCAGCTTTTTCAACAGAGGCGCGAAGATTTGCTTCCAAGTTCCAACACGGACAGCTCGCCCTTAGTCTTTGCTAATTTGGTACGTAAATCTGCTTCTTTACTCTGGGTTGTATCATATTTTGTTTTTAACTCTGCAATTTGAGCTTCCAAGTAAGAAACGTTGCTTTTAGCTTGGGCCAACTCTGCCTCCGTTGTATCAGATTTATCGGAGGCTCCTTTTAGGAACTGTTCAAGCTGAGAGATCTTTTCTGTGTGCTCCTCTAACTCTTTTTTAAGCTCGCACAATTTACTTTCTATTGTCTCCGCTTTTAGAGAGGATACTTTCAGCAGTTCTTCAAGCTTAGAGATCTTTTGTTCAGCTGCTGCAAGGGAACCGAGTTGCATTTCCGACTGGCCTGTTGCTTTTGAGAGTTGGGTTTCTAAGTCTGTCACTTTGCTCTCTGTTGTATTAGCTTTTCCAACAATGGCTTGAAGTGAGTTTTCTAGCTCCACAACCTTATTTTTCAAAGTGGACACACATTCTTTCTCTTGGGCTAGTTTCGCCTCAAATTTTGTTACCATAGCGGCCCTAAGCTTTGTGTCTGACGCATGAAGTTCTGTTTCTAGCTCTGATGCCCTGCTTTCGGCTTTAGATAATTTATCCCCTACCTCATTTACTAAGCCCTCTGCTATTTCAATTTTAGTGCCTGAAGCCGTAATCTTTGCTTGCAGCTCATATATGGTATTATTAGATTCACTGAGTTTGGTTTCTAATTCACTCAGCACATGCTCTGCTGTACTTGTTTTTGCAATATGTTCTTCCAGCTTAGAAGCTTTGGTAGTAAAGGACATCATTGCTCCATTCTTACCTATTCCGCTACAACACGATTCTTGCATACAATACCTGAGCAATCTGGTAGCTTTTGAAGCACCTGATATTCTGGTAGCTTCTGAAGTACCTAGGATATCTTTTTGGGGCTTTGGAAGTGGAGGTAAGAAAAGAGGATAGAGTAGATATCCTGCAAAAAGCTTTCTAAGAGCCTTACTATGATGAACATGTCTTTCATTTTTATCACACTTGCTCCAACCATCTTTGGACTGGACCAGACTGATGTTACAAAGGATCGTAATCTCCTTTTTTCAGGCAAACACACTATATGTGGAGGGATATCTCAGGAATAACGTTAGTGGAGCATCCATGAAATATGTAGCCAGTGGAGATGGAGACAGATCTTCCGGTTTTTCTTTTTGTTTATCCTCCACAACTTTTCCTCTGTTTAGCATTTGCCCCTTAGTTCAAAACTGGAGTCCTGGATATTTAGGCTGCCATCAGTTTGGATCTGCTGTAAAATGGTCTCTACCACATGCTCTGGCAACACCACACACCCGATTTGCCTCAGAACCATGATTTACCTCTGATTTGCCTTCAATCCGGCAGTTCTAGGCTTTGCTTCAAACCGTAAGAAGATAAAGTTTGCAAAAATCGGCCGCATCAATCACGCTTCAGAAATCGATCCAGCACTTTGGAACTGCTGTAGAATGGTCTCTACCCCATGCTCTGACAACACCACAGTCAAATCCGGCACTTTCAGCTGCCATCTCGAATGTTGAAACTCTAGCCCTGCCATCTCGAATGTTGAAACCCTAACCCTTATCTATTTTTGTTCAAAATTTGAAATGTCAACCTTTCTTTAACCTTGGAAAATTAAAGTGTAACCCTTCCTCACAATATCTACCATATTATTCATATTATTACTCATATTACTCATATTATTGCTTGTGTTACTAATATTATTTTTAAAATTACTAGTTATTGTTCAAATTACTAGTTATTACCAAAGGTGGTTATTAACAATTCTTTTTTTTTTTTTAAATTGTAGATATTAGTTCAACATATTACAATGAGACGAATGGCACGAAACAGGCGAGGCCCAGGCTCAACATCACGAACGAGAGTCATGCAAGCAAAAGGCATCACGTATGAGATAAATCATCCTGCACAAGAAAATGTCGTCGAAGCTGAAGAGGCGTAAATAGGCTAACTACCCTCTGCAGACTGTTTGATAGGCAAATCAATGAAGATGTGTATCGTAGTCGTTATCCATTTTGAGTGTATTGGCTGCTATAATACTCTTGCCATCCTCAATGACTTAATAAATTTTAAAATAATATGCTTTTAAAGCGTATGTAATTAAATTACATTATGCTATAATATTATAGTTACTCAGGCTTCATAACAGGTTTTCTTTATTTTTGTTATAATGTTAGATATTAGATATCACATATTGCTACATGTTTTGCATGTTTTTACGTATGTTTGCTTTTTTTAGGGCCCAAAGGGCCCAAAATTTTTTTTGGTATAACAACCAATACATAACTACCATTAAGATTAATTAACACAACTATTGGGTCCAACATATTTAAATTAAAATCCCCCTTAAACCCCCTTTGGTTTGGGTACTTATTCACACGGGGGGTGACGTAGGGCAGCGAGAGCCCTTGTAATTATATTTTCCACGTACAAAATCAACACCGTATAGTATTTCGCTTCAAATCTTATAGTATTTTGCATATCTTGTTATACGGTATACCAATTTGTGTACTTGCATACCCCACAAACGAGGAACTTTACGTACGGTGTAGATTAAGGAATAAGGGTTGAATATATTTATCCAACAGCTCTCGTTGCCCGGATCACCCCCCGTGTGAATAAGCACCCAAACCAAAGGGGGTTTAAGGGGGATTTTAATTTAAATATGTTGGACCCAATGGTTGTGTTTATTGATGTTAATGGTAGTTATGTATTGGTTGTATAAGTATAATGAATTGGGCATTCCTTGTAAAATATGCCCCCAAAAGTGTAGCCTGAACTGGCCATTTTTCCTATTTTTTTTTCTAATGTGGATGCAACCCAATTGACGATTTTTGAACCAAATATCTAATAATGTGTAGCTCAAATGGCAAATTTTAGCTAGATTCTTACTAAATATAGAGCTAGTTGTTAAACATAAAGAAGCCGCTACCCTATATAAGTGTGTTTAAGTTACATGTATGAATTTGAATTCATACCCCATGTATTTCAATAATGCACAGATTGCTGGTAGGGAGAATTGGAAATCGGATGCCAGAGTCTTCGTAAAGAGGATTGAATAGTACCTCGACATTTGATTTTTCAAAAGAGCGGGATTATTCTTAGTTGGTAGATATATTTAGGAATAAAAATTTCTAATAATGTTGCCCCCCCATAAGTGACGAATTTATGAGGGGGCTTCTTAATGAATTAAGATTTGGCGAACTTAAGGCATTATAGAATTTGGCCAACAGGCCTAAATGGCCATTCCATAAGCATATCTAGTTCTCACTTGGGACTAAATTGGCCCCAAAGTGGATACCACTCCAATTAGCGAATATCTAATTGGCCATTAAGTGCCACGAAATGGCGAATTTGCAGGTAGTCCATAGGTAAGGCATGCTACTCAAGCCGGCCGTCGCATTTTGCCTAAAGGTATAATTTGTGGCCAAATGGCCCGCTGGGGCCACTAAAGCTTTCGCTGAATCACATCTTAATCTGAAATCTTAGCAAATTTTAGCGTTTTTTTCTCACTATAAAGTACTAAAGGCGAAATTGGAGTCCATAAATTGTGATAGCATCTCCAATGATGCTTATTGCCAAATTTTGAAGTCTAAATACACAAAATTTTTATCAGATGGCACATGGTGAATCTAATGTTACCTAGGATGAATTAAAAAGCCATGATTATTTGATCAGTTAGAAAAATGAATAACTTCCATTGAATGCTTCATATCCACACATCCATAAATTTCTTTCCGTTCCTGTAAGAGCATGAAAATATGATGCTAACTGACATTCTGAACCATGCAATTGTTCTGGAAAATTTTTGTTCCATGCTTGCAAAATACTTAGTGTCGGCAGAAGTTAGAGTCTCTCTGAACCGAGCACTTCATCAATAAAAGGTACAGTAATCCATGCTTCTGGCAAGCATACAAGTCCTACCAAGTGGATGTTTGTCCAGCCTTTCCATCTACGGATCTGTGTTCAAATGAAAATGTAAAAGTTAACCTGGCAGAAAAATGCTTTACCTGCTACTTGACTCCCTATTGCATGCACACGATATTTGAGCAACAACTTACTTACTGAAATCTGAATAGATGCTACACACAAAATAATAATGCCAAAGCGCTAAAGAAAGGGACATCCATATTTAGAGTCCAGGATGTGGTATTTTTGGACTTTTTTGGTGGTATTTCGGGCCACCCGTTATCAGTCAGGTGGTATTTCCAGCAAAAAAAAGTGGAATTTCCGGCCGAAAAGAGTGGTATTTTCAGCCAAGACAATGGTATTTTTGGCCAAAAAGAGGTATTTCTGGCCAAAAACCTAGCGCAAAAATGCGCGGCGGAGCTGAAATCTTTGGTCAGATCATTCTTGCAGCTTTGTGGACGGCTTGAACTGCTTCAAAAGCCCTTTCAATCAGTTTGACTGCCTCTTTAACATCGGTTTGTTGAAGAAAGAAAGAGATTTGAGCTTAGATAGAGCCAGATCGATCCAAAAATGCCCCAAAACAGTTGGTTTTGGGCTTGAAACAACGAAGTGTACAGCAGCTGATAATGGGTGGCCGGAAATACCAAAAAAAAATTGGAAATAGCAGATTTCGGACTCTTAATACAGCGGTCCTAAAGAAACCATTCGGGCAAATGTAACAAACATTTCTAGCATCTAAAAGATCTATAAAAATACAAATAATTGAGCCTGCGTATAAGCTTGCTGCAACGGCAATGATAATCTAAAATGAATCACACCAAGCCACTTTATTCTTCAATTCACAAGCCTTTTCTTTGGGATTTTTGCAGCAAGACTATTGCTTAGAATCTGAGTGAAATGCCCGCTTTCAAAAGTGGGTTTAAATTACAGGCTACAGGCGAGATGGATCAGAGCTAATGCACCCAACTCCATACTGTTTACCTACTAGAGACTGGAGAATTTCCAAGCACAACAGTGGAAATATCAACCCGTTCCCCAACCAAAATAAAATATATAACTGACATTAAAACTGTGCCCATTTTTTATATGGACGTCCAGAAGAATCAATCACACACCACAACCTTTCCCTAAACTGCTCTTCTGGACTTTGCGACTTCCGACCACACATCACAACTTCGGCTTTGGGTCCGACCGGAGCTTCGGTTCCCCTCCTTTTTAAATGAAGATAAAGAGGTGTCCATGTCTATTTGGAACCCAAAATCGAGGCCTCCAAAACCTATGGATGCCTCTAGAAGAGGCGGACGTTCACTAGGAGCTTCTAGAAAAACTTGCATTCTTCCAAATTATTTTGATGCTTCCACGTAGACAATCTTAAACATAGAAAATATTTTAATCATCTTATATTTAAGCTGCCCCCTTATCAACTTTATTATAACTATATATTAGAGATAAATAGATGGTAGAGTAGGTTTCCCAAGGAGCCATCACCTCGGTTTTGTTGGCTTTTTTTTATTAAATTTAAGGGGCCGTCAGATAGAACATTTTTTTTTGCCAAAGGCTTGTTGGAACGGCCTAATTTGGAGCAGCCGAAATTGGAATGTCCGAAAAGGGAAGAACTTACAGCCTACATTTTTTCCAGAAAAAGGTTGGAGAAGCTCTGTCTCATGAAGGAGCCGCTGAAGGAGCTCCGAGTCTGCAAATTCATGGTGGTGGGATTACAGGCTTTCCACCCATTTCACTCTGCCATAATTCTTGGATACCTGCATGGATTGTTTTGCTCCTCGTTCCTTAAGCTTCCTCCATTGTTTTATTTCCTGCAAAAAATTAAATGCATGATTGTGAAAAAGCAATCATGTGTTCCTTCTAGCCCAGAATGTCTCCTGATCCTGTAAAGCTATTGGCACAACATAAAAGATGAGGTGGGGTACAGATCGATGCCACGCCCATTCTCTGCGCCAATTCTACAAAGAATGCAGCATATATGGAATGGTGGATTTTATATTCGGTAATGCTGCAGCGGTGTTCAAATCATGTGCCCTAATTGGCAGAATTTCACTGTGGAATCAACAAGTCCTCTCTACATTGTGCAAGGAAGAACAGACCCAAACCAAAACACTAGATTTTTGTTCCAGGACTGCATCATAGATTATGTGATGGAATTAAGAACCCTAAAAAATCAGATCGGCAGCTATTTGGATCGGTCATGGAAGAATTATTCGTGGGTTGTGTATTCAATTTGCTTTGAATCTAGCAGCATGAATCCTGCAGGGTGGTTTTCATGGAATGAAGATTTTGGATTGAGCACTTTGTTTGTTGCAGAGTATTCTTTCCAGCGACTGCAGACAGATTGATGCCACGTGTAGGGCAGTGAATTCCTTATTTCAAGTCCATGGTTAAATTCAATGGCTCGGGTCTTTTACTAAGGACAAAGACAAAGCAATTAGAATGGTGTTACCGATTAGGATTGGATTGGAATGCTGAGCGAAAAGAAAAAAAAAAGATTCCATTCCCCCACTTTGTCTCTTAATCACACTAATGACAAGCATGCAAACAGATTCTTAGAGGGAGAAAAAGAGTAGGAAAGTGGGAAGGTTCTCGATCTAGTGCATCTGAATAGATCCACAATGTAGGTTTTCTAAAAATGAAGGATTTCTTTGGATAGAAGTGGTCTATATTTGGCTTCTCCTTTTTCAAGTGGGTTTTCTGGTCAGAAGAAGGAGGCCTTTCAAACATCTAGGTATTCCTCCATATCTGTGACATTCATATCTAGATATGCTTCTGAAGAGTTGTTAATCGATGCAGTCTATATTCAAATTGATAGAGATGAGGGCAACCCTTTGTGCTACAGCACCTTGTTTTACCCCTGAGCTCGTTTTCAGGATTATTGCCATCATAATATTTTAAGAGCAACTGGCAGTCAAATGGACGATTGAAGTACTCTTTCACATGGTGGATTGGTTCCTCGTTTACTTGGCAGGATCAGCCCGTAGGAGATACCATCTATCATTTGAAATGTATTTTTGTTTGCTTATTAGCCATAGACCGATCCCTTGAACATCGGGTTCGGTTCCTCTTTGCAAAATAAAATCAAATATACTGCCAACCATAAAATATATTCCTCCATGCCATTCTGCCTGTAGATAAAAATAGACCACGTTAAAAAAGCAGAGAATACATATCACCACGAGCACAATGGCTATGAGTAAGTCTGAATCTGAAGATATCGCTTCCAAATGACACTCTTAACGTCATCCTTTAAGGAAGAACACTTGTACGCAATTACAATGCGACTACGAGCATTGTTAAGCACATGCATATCTGAAAAGTCATGTCTCTTGAGGATGAGGAGATTTCGTCTTTGCGGTGATTTGACCTGGTTGGTATGGGATCTCTCATTCTCTATTTGAACTGACAGCTATGTTCATCTGGAAAATGTATTTGTTATACATCCTTCTAATATTTCTGTGGCACGTGGAGGCTTTGTTCTTTTCAGCTAACATGGACTGCTTAAACCAATTTGTAGCTTTTCATGTCTCATATTTCTGTTCTGCAATAGCATTCTTCAGGTTGCATTGTTGCTCTCTAGGTTCTATTTAGTTGCATTTCCCAGTGCTGTTGAAGATCATCACAGCAACGCTGACAAAGCTAGAGTCCAACATAGGAACACATGAACCAATAGATATAACCATTATATGGCCCTACTAGAACACCATAATTCCCTTTATATGATCCTAACTAAATAGTTCATCTGATGTTTGCTTAAGAATCCAAGGGAAAAAGTAGTCAAGCAGGTGAAAAATAAGCTTGAACGTCAGCTTTTCTAAACTTCTAGCTTCTTTTGTGCTGCCTTCCGTCAGTGATTGTAGATTTACATTGTTTCCTTGTTGTGATTCTTTCTTACTTTTCTCTGTCGTTTCTTTTTTTGTGGCACTAGATCAGTGAAGTTATCCCTGCTTTACTTGGACCTTTTTGGTTTGTGGTATTTCTTTACTTGAGGATGTTATACCTGTTTTGAAAAGTTCATGAACAGATAGAGGTACATTTATTTTATCGCAGTACTTCATCAACTGGTGCACATCACTTAAGAGGCAACGATATCTTCCTCATGTGATATAGTGCTTTAGTGTTTTTTTGGTTAAAGAGTGCTCTGAAATGCATCGTTTTGAATGCTCCCAGCCAATCAAGTTCTTGAAAATTTGTATCCCCCGATATGAGTGCAAGTTTGGGCATGATGGAAAGCAACAGTATTAGTGGTTTTAAGGAAATGCAAACCCACAATTTAGATCTTAATGACGTGATTATAAATCCTGCTACTTTACCTTTGGATATGTCAAGTTTTGAGGCTCAACTTCGTTTGTTGATAGTGCTTTGCAAATCCGAGGTAACTCTATTTTTTCTTTTAATGCAGGAAAGTTCAAACTAGTAAAGTAGACTTAGCTTAGTTTTTGAGACATTTAAGATGATGACAGGGGAAGCATTCCATTTGGGTGTACCTATCTGGTGAAAATTTAGATTTTGTTCCTCCAACATTCAAGGCAAGATTTTCTTATACTGATATAACTTCTTCATCTGTGACAATGGTGTATCAGATTCAAGAAACACGGGTATCTCCACAGGTATTACCACGTTTTCTCACATAGTAAGTATATAGTAATAAGTAATAGATATTTCACAACATTTGGACTTATTCAAATCTAACATATAGATTTCAAAAATTCCATGATAATATTATACGTATTTTTTTAAATCTTGTTGATTTTAATAATTTTATCAGGTTACTAAAGTATCAAATTAATATTATTTATAACGAAAGAATTATATATGATTAAAATGTTTTATCTTTTCGAAATAATTAAAGTTTTGGATTGATTAAATTAAATGATATATAGTATACAAAAATATAAAATTTATTTTATAATTAGTTTCAACTTAAAACAATTTTAAAATATTCTTAAAAGTGCTAAGGGATTGTAAATTGTAAAACTCTCTAATAGTATTAATCAATTGCTTATCAAACCATCGGGTTTCATACACAAATTATCCTGACTGCCAAGGTTTAATCTTAAATCACTAGAAATTGAAATCTTATATTCTAGAAATCTGTAATTCTAACTATCTCAAGTGTAAATTAGTATAAAAAGCAATTTTATGCTTTGATAACCATCATGTTCTTAATTTAAAGAATGATTAAACATTATAAATAATCTTTTAATGACATCCTTGAAGTGCCATCTATTAAATTTGAATAAGTCCAATTTTTGTTGAATATATCATAAGTACTTTTTTTGTCCCAACTCTAGTTTTGTTGTACATCTGTTTTTTGCTTACTTATCAGGCATGCGAGGTGCGGGCTGCGTCATGGCCTATATATACACAGGATACCCTCATCAGGAGGGAGGTCTATCCCGTGCAGAGAGAATATGTGAGACAGGTATCAGGCATTTACAAAAGTAACGGAGAAGACCGCCCAAGTTTTCTATCGCTTAAGAGAGGCAATCAAGACAGCCGCACAACAAAAAATGCCAAAAGAATACCTTACAGAAATTAAAGCAAGACTCATAACATGAAGAAATAATAGGGGAAGCATTCCATTTGGGTGTACCTATCTGGTAGAAATTTAGATTTTGTTCTTCCAACATTCAAGGCAAGATTTTCTTATACTGATATAACTCCTTCATCTGTGACAATAGTGTATCGGGTTCAAGAAACACGGGTATCTCCACAGGTATTACCACGTTTTCTCACATAGTAAGTATATAGTAATAAGTAATAGATATTTCACAAAATTTGGACTTATTCAAATCTAACATATAGATTTCAAAAATTCCATGATAATATTATACGTATTTTTTTAAATCTTGTTGATTTTAATAATTTTATCAGGTTACTAAAGTATCAAATTAATATTATTTATAACGAAAGAATTATATATGATTAAAATGTTTTATCTTTTCGAAATAATTAAAGTTTTGGATTGATTAAATTAAATGATATATAGTATACAAAAATATAAAATTTATTTTATAATTAGTTTCAACCTAAAACAATTTTAAAATATTCTTAAAAGTGCTAAGGGATTGTAAATTGTAAAACTCTCTAATAGTATTAATCAATTGCTTATCAAACCATCGGGTTTCATACACAAATTATCCTGACTGCCAAGGTTTAATCTTAAATCACTAGAAATTGAAATCTTATATTCTAGAAATCTGTAATTCTAACTATCTCAAGTGTAAATTAGTATAAAAAGCAATTTTATGCTTTGATAACCATCATGTTCTTAATTTAAAGAATGATTAAACATTATAAATAATCTTTAATTGACATCCTTGAAGTGCCATCTATTAAATTTGAATAAGTCCAATTTTTGTTGAATATATCATAAGTACTTTTTTTGTCTTAACTCTAGTTTTGTTGTACATCTGTTTTTTGCTTACTTATCAGGCATGCGAGGTGCGGGCTGCGTCATGGCCTATATATACACAGGATACCCTCATCAGGAGGGAGGTCTATCCCGTGCAGAGAGAATATGTGAGACAGGTATCAGGCATTTACAAAAGTAACGGAGAAGACCGCCCAAGTTTTCTATCGCTTAAGAGAGGCAATCAAGACAGCCGCACAACAAAAAATGCCAAAAGAATACCTTACAGAAATTAAAGCAAGACTCATAACATGAAGAAATAATAGGGGAAGCATTCCATTTGGGTGTACCTATCTGGTAGAAATTTAGATTTTGTTCTTCCAACATTCAAGGCAAGATTTTCTTATACTGATATAACTCCTTCATCTGTGACAATAGTGTATCGGGTTCAAGAAACACGGGTATCTCCACAGGTATTACCACGTTTTCTCACATAGTAAGTATATAGTAATAAGTAATAGATATTTCACAAAATTTGGACTTATTCAAATCTAACATATAGATTTCAAAAATTCCATGATAATATTATGCGTATTTTTTTAAATCTTGTTGATTTTAATAATTTTATCAGGTTACTAAAGTGTAAAATTGATATTATTTATAACGAAAGAATTATATATGATTAAAATGTTTTATCTTTTCGAAATAATTATAGTTTTGGATTGATTAAATTAAGTGATATAGTATAAAAAAATTATAAAATTTATTTTATAATTAATTTCAACCTAAAACCATTTTAAAATATTCTTAAAAGTGCTAAGGGCTTGTAAATTGTAAAACTCTCTAATAGTATTAATCAATTGCTTATCAGACCATTGTGTTTCATACACAAATTATCCTGACTGCCAAGTTTTAATCTTAAATCACTAGAAATTGAAATTTTATATTCTAGAAATCTGTAATTCTAACTACACTCAAGTGAAAATTAGTATAAAAAACAATTTTATGCTTTGATAACATCATGTTCTTAATTTAAAGATAAACTTACATAATTAAAACTTACAAAAATTTTTAAAATTAAGAATGATTAAACATTATATATAATCTTTTAATGACATTCTTGAAGTGCCATCTATTAAATTTGAATAAGTCCAATTTTTGTTGAATATATCATAAGTACTTTTTTTGTCCCAACTCTAGTTTTGTTGTACATCTGTTTTTGGCTTACTTATCAGGCATGCGAGGTGCGGGCTGCGTCATGGCCTATATATACACAGGACACCCTCATCAGGAGGGAGGTCCATCCCGTGCGGAGAGAATATGTGAGACAAGTATCAGGCCTAAAAAAGTTGCAAGTGCATTTACAAAAGTAACGGAGAAGACCGCCCAAGTTTTCTATCGCTTAAGAGAGGCGATCAAGACAGCCGCACAACAAAAGACGCCAAAAGAATACCTTACAGATTTAAAGCAAGTCTTATAACATGAAGAGATAATCAAATTTATTTGAAGAGATGACTTTAGAGAACGCCAAAATGAGATGAAGAGGTGACTTTAGAGAAGATCAAAATGACTCAAAGGGGTAATAGGACATCAAACCATTTTTAGACCTACCATTGGTATGCCACAGGCCAATTGTGTGGGTGCAGTCACTACAAAACTATACTTTGTTTCTACTGCTAGGTTTGCTTAGCACTTTCAAAGCTAAGAGGAAGCTCTTAGATGATAGGAAGCTAAAGTGCTCATTGGGTCTCCTAGGATGTGTCTTTAGTAGATGTTAATTTACTCTATGTTTCTGGCTTGCATTCTTTATGTACACATTGGACTATAAAGTCTCATCTTCTGAAATGATCTGCAAGTCACGACTGATATAAGAGGCCAGAAGTCATCTAGCTGTAAGGCACTTTTATCAAACCTAGAAATGATGGGATTCTGAGCTGCATTTCATTTAAATGGGGATGGAAATTATTCTTAGATGAATAGAATAGATGAGGTCATAAGGACACTTGATATTTTCATCATTTTTCGAAGAAAGTGGAAAAATGAGTAGAATAGATGAGGTCATAATGACACCTGAACTGGAAAGTGGTGGGAAAGGGGACACGTTGAAAAAGGACGATCCAATTGAAAGAAAGCAAGGGACCATATCCAGGCTGTAAAACCATAAGGCATCTAAAGATTAAACAGAATGGTCTCAGAGCTTTGGTTCCTGTCGGAATGCTTGCATTCTACTCAATAATAGTTTAACAGATGTCTACAGAAATGCAACCAAACCCAAATCTGGCAGAAGAAATCCAAATCCGGCAGATGTAATCTGCAGTCTGTTCGTCTTAATCAATCGGTTGAGTCTGATGCATATCTGTTGCCCTTCGCTTTTGCCTATTGTAGACCTGCCTGATCTGAGAGTAAGACTTATGTTATGCAGAATTCGACTTCCAAGATCATGTTACATTCAAATGAAAAGTTTACAGTCTGACTTTATATATGAACTATTTGCAACATATGAACTAAGAAGAGTAGAGTTAGAGAGGTTACTTGAAGATAATGAAACCATATAAATCGGTTTCCAAGCCTGATCTGAAAGTAAGAGCAGTTGCATGTTCTCGCTGAATCTTATTTTCCCATCCCAGCGAGGTAGAATGATAAAAATCAAAACATTTTATGGCAGAATTAGCTCCAGCAATATTAGGAATATCAAAGAAAGAAAGAGGCAGAAGCCCTCGAGTTTAAGAAGTATAGAAGTGTCAAGGCTAGATCTGTTGCCTCAGCAAAATCTCTGCTGCAGTGGCGTGGAGAGAACCAGCTATCATATTATTCATCTGACTGGTAATCCATTCCAGGCAGTCGATGGACATTGAAGAAGTCCATGGCGCTCCACTAATGATCCTTCCGCTTTGCTACACTCTACTCTTATATAGGCCACTGGCTTAATACTCTGCGACGCTGGCAACGTCCCATCCCCACCCTTCAAGAATTTTTTTTATTAAAGCAGATACTCTTGGAGATTACCGTACCATGCCGTAAATATCGCCCCCTTTTATTATTCCATCGGCTGGACGTATAATCCTATACCCTACCATAGTCGAGGTCACCAGTCTTAATTATGCTCACCCTCTCATAATGATGTCCCATCAGCCATTCTTCCTCTTGTGGGACTTAGCCAAATTTTTTCTCATCTTTCGTTTTCCGTATTGTTTGCCACCTGTCTCTTTCAACAGCTCTGATTCCTCGTCGGCCACTTCATATAAACTGCACCACGAACCGCCGTAACCCTATTCTTCAAGTCCTCATCGTCTCCTTCAATGCCTTAATGTTTTTGTCGTCTTCGTCGCCATGGCTGCCTCTTCCCGTTTCAGCACTCTACATGCAACAACACCAATGGAGGCTACAGCTTTGTCCTCGGTGAGTTTCTCCACCGCCACTCTTTCAGCGTCTTTGCAAGGTAACAATCGCGTTGTTGCAGTTAGGGCAGCTCTTGAACATTTTGCAGATCAAAAACTTCCAGTTCCCAATCCTAGGCAACTGCAGCAGTTTGTGGCCAATCTGGTCAGTACTTCCACGAGTTATCAAACGTTTGTGGATGGAACCCCCGTTCTGATTAATCGGGCCTTTGTCTCTAAGGTCTTTCGCCTTGTCAATACCCCACATTCTTTGGGATGGTAGGACTTACAGGATCTCGATGTCACCCCATTTTCGGCCATTCTGTCAAGAACACCCATATCAGCAAATACTTTTTCAATACTTCCATTTGCTACATTCTGATAAGCCTATTGATTGGTCTCAGCTCTTGATATAGTGCATGTTCGCGAAACTTGATCATCTTAGGAAAGCCCCGGGCTCTGGCCATGCTTCTACAATGGGTGCTCATTTTCAGGCCCCTCATCAATCAATGCCTTCCGGTCTCCAGTACAGTCTCTACATATGAAACCACGTCTATGTCTCATGCCCCCAGTAAAGTTTCCTCAAAGATAACCGCCATCTGAGAACTTATGGACGAGACCTCTCAGCAACAGAATCTCAACTTTACTCAGAAAGAAGTTCGCACTCTCCACACAATAACTCCCCCATTTCCATCTCTTCTTCTCATCATTCTGCAAAGACAATTCCATCTGATCTCAAACAACACTTTCAGATTTTCACACCTCATGAAGTTCATTATTAGATGCCCCAACCTTCTCGACAAGCTCTATACGAGTATGAGCAATAGGTAGCTGGCTGCATTCTCCAGTTACAAGAATCTCAAGCAAAACTAATGAATGGTATCAAAGATTATTTGGACTCCTCAGATGCCCTCAAGAAGGAACTACAAGATCTTAATGCTCAAAAAACTCACATGGCAGCACAGGTTCAGGAAAAACACAGCACCATTCTCGCCATCCATGATGAATTAAAAAGGGCTCAGGAGGCCACAGCTCATTTGGAAGCTATCCACGCTCCATTACATACCCAAGTACACACTCTCATAGACCAACTCATGACCAAGGATAAGCTCCTGAAGGATACCTTGGCACTCCATCGTAGCCTTCAAGAAGAGTTTCAAACTCAAAAGAGTGCAATCACTCCATAGCAGCTCTGCATCACTAAATTGGAAGGTTTTGTAACAGCTGCCCATATACAGGTCAAATCCTTAGAAATCCAGTTGCAAAATTCTATTAAGCAGAAAATCATTAATGATACAGAACTTGTGGGTCTTCAATTTCAAATCTCTTTCATGGATGCTTCTCCCTCTCATAGCGCTCCAGCATATCGAAAGATAAAAGAACTCATGGTGGATGAGAAGACAAATCAAATTCAGGACCTGCGACACTAGCTACAACGGGCAGAATAGTCTGTAGAGGACGCTCATCTCACCACTGAAAGGTACTCTATTTTGGCAACATATATAAGCACGAATTATCCCCTTCCCATGGGATACCTTGGCTATGTCAAATTATGGCGTCGCCTTTTTCTTATAAGATGGTGCGGTGCATCGGGCTTTGTGGAAGGAGCTATTCCAGTAAATGATTTTTTGAGTCTGTGGCCTAGCCTTACCATAGAAGAAAGAGGCACACTGTGTGCCCTGGTTAACTTTCCGCTCCTCCCTATCGAAGAACTTTTGTTCTTTATTTTTCGAACAGTCTAACCCATGGCTTATGTCTTGCATGATTTTTATCTGGCTCATTCTCAAGGAAAATTTTCTGAAGGCCATCTCGAAGCATTCACGGGCAATCAGTCTGATGTGTTGTTACTTCAGAAGGACAACCAATATCTCTCTGATCCGACTGCCACATCCATGCTACAGAACAAATATATGCCAGAGCTTCATTCACATCTCACACTGGCGCAGGAGGCTCTTCACTGTGCTCAAGGCCATTTACAGAGAGGTTAGGGCATTAGCTATGCGCAGTTGTTTCTCTAGTATATTGGAATTCTGAATACCCTCCACATATATTTGGAGAATAAGGTCATTCCACTGGACTGGGAACCGTCCTCTCTTGAGACCTTGATATCGCCTCAAGATTGGGAGACACTCTGCAAACAGTTGGATCTCGCTCTGGTAGCAGAGTTCCGTGCTCAATCACAGAATGAGCACATGCATCCACCACCATATCCCAGTCCTTATGCTTCTCTTGGCGCCTCTCCACAGTTATATGATCACGGACTGGCGTTCTTCCTTCTTTTTTTTTTCTTTTTTTTTCTTTTTTGAAAGTAAGAGTTGGTTTTGTGTCATTAATTATAAAATCTCAAGTACATTTGTGCAGCAGAACCAGCAAATAATAACAGGACACAGAAGATAAGGTCTGAAGTCAAACAAAATGATGAGCAGCAACAATTAAGAAGATAAGCTGAAGTCCACGTTATTTGCAGAACAATAACACTATGTAGATTCCACAATGGAGAGCAGAATTTCTGGAGCTTTTAAGAAGATAGAAAACCTGCCAAAATTGTAATCCACCAAAAAAGTAAGCCAGAACTAAATTAAATAAGAGCAAGGACATGTTTCTTCGATGGAAGGCCAAAAGCATAGTAGTATCAGGACTGAGATGAGAAGACAGAGTTGTAATAGACATTGAAGGCTTCTGTGGAGCCGAAAAGGTATTTGTTGGGTGCCCAATTGTTATGGTAGAATAGGCGGAACATATCTCTACCCTCCAGAAGGATCAGCAATGATCCATAAAGATCAGCCAATAATCTATGATTATAATACATTGTTCTGTACCTTGTCAGTTGAGCTTCTGTAAGGATAAAGTTGTTGATTGACAGAAAATTCCATAGGCAATGGATTTGGACAACCTCTCTGCAAAAATACTTGCCCACAAATCTTCACTTTCCTTCAGATGTTTCATATGGCCTCTCTTCATAAGAAATGATTCCATGGTACTAGCAATGTCATTCTTCATAACCTGATCTTGAGATGTTTGGCTAAAGGGAGAGTGACTGTTGTCGAATTTATTACTTCCTTCTCCACGCATGAATTCAAGATACTCTAGGATCATCAGAAAGAAACAAGTTAGAATCCACAACATTTAAGTTGGAAGCAAATAAATTATAATGACCCCTATACTGTCCGAAAGCCTCCCATTTCCTGTCAAAGTTAGCTCCAAATTTTCTTTTTATGAGCAGTTGCAATAGTCTCAAAATCAAACTGAAAGTGCATCTTTATCCAGAAGTTGGATGGATTCTTATGACCATATAACACTCGATTTCTTGCTTTCCAAATGTTCCATAGGGCAATGTATATAATAGAGTTGACAAATTTATCATCATGTTGCATAAGGGACAGAAGATCCCCATTAATTACAATGCCAAATTTAGCAGCAATCCAAGTCCAAAAATCATCCAATTTGCTACAGAAGAAAATATGACACATATCCTCAAGTCTGTTACAAGCCAAAGGACAATTTGTTGAGATGTTAGGATTTCTTTTAGACACAGAGACCAAGTTGTTCAGACTACCATTAGCAAGAAGCCAGATGAAGTAAGAAATTTTCGGGGGACAATAAGAATTCCAAACATTATCGAAAAGACTCTTAAGCTGATCATGACTAATGGACCATTTCAACATGGCTTTACAATCATCTATGAAAGAGGACATAGCATTATACACATTCTTCACTTTGTAGACCCCTTTCCCATTTATAGTCCAATCATTTCCATCTGAATTGAGAGCTAAGTTTGAGAGAAAAGGTTTGATGAGAGAATAAATTTTCTTATCAGATAAAGTGCCCCTAATAATACCTTTCAATCTAGTCCAAGAGATGACTCTCCCATCAATAAAGAGGTCTTTAAGATAAATTAAACCAGCCTCATGCCATTTCTTATAGATTCTAGGGTGTTTGATAGCAAGAACTGGAGAATTTAGCTCAGTCAATCGAGGGTTCCAGAAAATTGGAGCTTCAACATGAAGCTTATCTCTAGAAACGAATTGGAAATTAAGAGAGATAGCATTCCAAGCCTTGATGAGATTACGCATAAGAGGAGAGATATTAGAGGCTGGTTTTAATTGATTGAAAGCAGAGTGAGGAAGCAAGTGCTGAATAGAGGGATGCCCATAAGGATGACTCGGGGTAATCCAATATCTGATGAAATAGCAGGCAGGGGAAAGATTTCCATGAATGGCTTTCCAAATAAATTTTCCAGCAAGAGATTGAGCTTGTCTGAAAAGATTCTTGCAGCCTAAACCACCAGAAGATTTTGGCTTGCATATAGAATTCCCAAATGAAGTTTCTAAGCTCCAAATAAACACATTTAGGAGCAACTAAGGCTGTGGAAAAGTACACATGAGAGCTAGCAAGAACAACATTAGCAATAATAGATCTGCCAGCAAGAGAGAGATAATTCCTGTAATTATTCAGCTTCTTTTTAATTCTCTGGAGAATAGGGTCCCAAAGACCTTTGATGCTATGATTCATAGAGAGAGGCATACCCAATAATTTAGTTGCCTGATTGGAAGGAAGAACATTAATACCAGCTAGAATTGGAGTATTGACATCTCCAATAATCATACTCTTACTCAAGTTTAAATGAATGCCAGAGGCAGCGAAAAATTGACTGAGAATCTTGAGGAAAAGATTAATGTTTGGCAAATCAGCATCAAGGAATGATAAGGTGTCATCAGCATATTGGAGAATGGTAATGCTATCATGAGAATTTGGAAGTTTTAAGCCCTTTATTTGAGCAGTATTCTGATAATGTATAATGACCTTGGTTAGAAGTTCAGCAGCTACTAAAAATAGATAAGGGGCAAGAGGACAGCCTTGTCTAACCCCACAAGAGAGAGGAAAGAATCCAGAAGGGACACCATTGATAAGAACAGCTGAAATTCGATCTAGCATTCAAGCCATGAATAAGATTAATAAGCTTAGGAGGGAAGCCAATTTTAGCATGACAAAATCTAAGAAATTCCATCTCACAGAATCAAAAGCTCTCTTGAAGTCCAACTTAAGAAGAATGCAATTTTGATTAGAGATATTGTTCCAATGCAAACCTTCCATAGCAGCCACATAATTATCCAAAATATATCTATTAGGAAGGAAAGCAGATTGATTTGGACTAATATTTCTTTGAAGAAAGCTTTTAACTCTTAAGGCAATGATCTTGGCACAAAGCTTATAGGTAGTGTTTGTTAGGGATATGGGTCTCCAATCTTGAAACTTCGAAGGATGATCAACCTTACTCTTTTTCTGATGGAATGTTAGTATGTACCTACTGCTGCTCATCAAGCCCTTGAAGAAATAGTGCAAACTGGGATCCTAATTGATGCCACACCTGCTCTTAGACAGGCCATGCCAGATGTGCTCCTACAATGTCAAAAATTGGTTGATGGTTATCATAATCAAGTCCGCCCACACAGTCATCAAGATGATGTTGTCGATCTTGACAATTTCCCTCCTCCAAAGACAATACCCATTTTTCTCTCCTCTGAGTGTTCTTTGGTGGGGGGAGTGTTAGTCCCGTGCCCAAAGGCACAAGACTATTTCTAAGGCATGCCAAAGAGCCTAAAAGCAAAGGCCAAGCATCCATGTCAGGAGCCAAGGCCATGCCAACCAAGAAGAAGAGACCAAGAGAGTCCACGGCATAGGGAATTCACGACCCGTCAGATTTTAGTGCCATAAATTATGGCAATAATGGTTCCATAGATCATGGCAGAGATCACGGAATTAGGGAACCGAAGATACAGAAACGGCAGACTGTTTGCTATTTTGGGACAGAGGCCATTGTACTATATATATATTAGGAGTTTAGACTTAGAACTTTGGAAAAACTCAGACATTTTTGTTTTCTCACCCCTTTTTGGAGCTTTCATATATTCTCAGAGACCATTCAAGATTTTCACTTCCATCTGTATCTTATTTCCTTCTTCTGTTTCTAGTCTCTTGTTTCTCTTGTATTGCAAAAGCCCGCGTGACATTTCTTTTCCTATTGAGGAGTTGTTTGTTGGGCGCAAAGGTTCTCACAGAGGATCGTCCCTCAAGCTCTCTCGAATGTGGATCCCGAACAAATTCAGTTTGGTTGCTCAATAAGAGATTACACTCACTTATGCAAGCATGTTATGGTCATTGAACTAAACATTAAAGACCAAATTGGAATAGCAAAAAAGACTACACTACACAAGTATATATCATGTGCATGACACTTAATACATATTTTAGGTAGAGTATAAAAAATTGTGGCCACATTAAATGATAAATAGATGAACTTTTATAAGTGTCATCTGTGTATGTTTATCCAAGAAGGTGCACTTTTATGGCGATAAAGGAAATTAAACACGTCGGCACCTCATTTGGAGGGAGATTGAAATGAATAATCCACCTTGCCGTATGGAGTGGGAAGGCTGAATGTCAAAAACGTTCGCCAATTTGGTCACAAATAAATAAACTTGTGTAAGTATCATTTTGTGCATTTATCCAAGAAGGTGCACTTCTATGGCGATAAGAATAGATAAGAGAGAGTGAAAAGTTCATCACCTCATTTGGGGGGGAAGATGAATGATCCACCTCCAGTATTGAGTGAGAAGGCCAAAATGAATCTATCAATTACAGGGCACTCATAAATGAGCCATTCATGTCCTTGAAAATGAAAAAATGTCACCAATCTAAAATGGCACTATTACATGTGCCTTCTAAAGCTTTACAAATGGAAAATAATTTTCGTGTACTATAAAAGCAAATTTGCCAGAGTAAAAAAATGGCAAATTCATAAAAATGAGGCATGTGCTACTTTGGTTGGGCAATCCCTCATTAATGTGATGGCTTGGGCAAATATTCCTATTGCTCAGAAGCATTGGCGGGGATATGAATATGCCCAATCTTTCTTAAAAAAACTGATGCAATGGGATTATTATGTCTGGTCGTGAATTGTGATTAACCAGCATTGTCATTTTGCAAAGATTTTAGATATTGTATTATATCATAAAAATGACGAGGCTTGCTTTCCAAAAGCTCATAAGAATAAATCTCAAAATATCAAGGTTGAAAATCACTTTGGTTGAACCTCATAAGGTAGTCCAATATAAGGTGCAATTGTCTAGATGTAGTCTAGGACTAACCCCTTTTTATCTTTCATAACAAGCCATACCATAAAGCAATTGTTTTAACAAATCACTATGCCATCCAAAATAACATTGTTGGTTCGTGGTTTCAAAAGTGATTTTAACAAGCCATTGCAAGTTTTAGTGAACCATTATCATATGTAAGGAACTACCTAGAAATCACAACTAGTTTTTATGAACCATTATAGCATTCGAAACCATATCACACCACTGGATTACATGTGTAATGCATTCCAGGCGCACTCATGAAAATTATCCTACACGATAAATAATACGTAAGGGGTAGGTAAGTTTGTAGGTAAAGCATGATGTAAACATTGTATGCTTTTTAATAGCCTTCACTTTTGTTGTGACTTAATGTGCTTAAGTAGTTTCTTCTCTAAGTCCATAGTGTTTTCGTCTTGCAAAGTGAGTGCAAATGGAACTGCTACAAAATGGACAATTGCAATCAAGCAAAGAATCAGATTTAATTGTGAACCATCGAGGAACATCAATGATAGATCAAACAAGATTATTAGTGTATGAGATGTCAACTATTATCTCGTTGCCACTAGCACTTAGAGCTATAATTAGGCTTGGCGTTCCCGAGATTCTCGCAAAAAGGGAGAAATTAATTGGCGCAAACATAGATCAGGGAATGAATGCTAAAGAAATTTTAAAACAGATATCAGTTGTGAAATACAATGAAGTCGGCCATTTGAATTTAGAAAGGTTACTCCGTGCTTTGGCTAGTAGAGGTTTTCTTGAAGAAATTGTGATTGAGAAGGATGGGCATTCAGATCGTAGGTACAAGCTTACTCCAAGTGGTAAATATCTGGCCCCAGATGAGGAAGGTGTATGTTTGGGGCCATTGATCTGCATGAACACCGATCCCATTTTCATGAAATCATGGTTATATTTGGAAGATGCGATATTAGATGGGGTGTCACCATTCAAGAAAGCTCATGGAAAGAGTGCATTTGAAATGGGGGCTGAAGATCCAAGATTAGACAATCTGTTTAATGTTGCTATGGCCAACCATTCGAGGCTATTTATGAAGTTAGTACTAAAGGAATATGGTGGATTTTCTACTTTAAAAAGCTTGGTGGATGTAGGAGGAGGTTTTGGTGCCTCCTTGCATTCTATTATTAAAAAATACCCCACAATCAATGGCATAAACTTTGATCAACCTCACGTAGTTTCCAAGGCTCCACATATGGCAGGTACATTATCAAAAAGATTACATCTTGCGATTTATGTATTTCTCTACTCACTCAAACGAATCTCTCTTATGATCTAAGTTTTGTTTGCTCTCTAAGTTAATCCAAAAGATTACCTCTCATGCTTTATGTATAATAGGAGTGCAAAACATAGGTGGGGATATGTTTGAAAGTGTTCCAAAGGGAGACGCAATGTTCATGAAGGTGAGAATTGAAACAAGTAAAATCAGCTATTTTGTTCTTTTTGTATGCATTTGACCTCATATTTTGATGAATGTCTTAGTGGATTCTACACGATTGGGATGACGAGCATTGCGAGCGTATATTAAAGAACTGCTACCAAGCACTTCCAGACGATGGAAAGATCATCATAGTGGATGCCATATTGCCAGAAACAATCAGCAATGCTTGTCCAAGGGCAAGACAGGCACTAACAGTCGATCTTCTGATGCTGGCATACAACAGTGGAGGAAGGGAGCGAACGCTGAGGGAGCTGCAGAAACTGGTTACAAAAGGAGGGTTCTCAAGGATGGAGGTGGTAGCAACTATAGATTCTACTAGTGTGGTGGAGGTCTACAAATGACAGAATATGCTCTACTTTACCATATATTGCCATATATTATATATAAGATATATAATAAATCAAAAAATACAAGCTTTGATCAATTTGTCAAATAAAGTTTTGATCAAACTAGCCTAAAATATATTTTGGCTCAACTCCACAAGTAAAAAACATGTACAAAAAGTGGGAGGAGCAAACCAGTGTAGAATTTGGCACACAAGGACAAAGTGGTTCAAAAAAAACTTTGAGACAGTGGACCAAATTTTTTCTCTGTTTTTTTTTCTCTTCCTGTTGGCATTTTTTTCCTGAAGCTTTACTACAGGGACGTTACTGCAGGAGCCCAATAATCTGCTCCATTGTCGTTTGCGATCTGCAAGCTGTTTGTTACCGGAACTAGACAAAGCCCTCTGCTTCGAAGATCTACCCTTAAGCTTGGATCATCCTTATCCCTGATCCAACCCCCTTTTGCAGAATCCTGCGGCATGAAATACAAAAAATTTAATCGCGCTGCACTAAAATCCGCCCATTTCAATACTAAAATCACAAAATTTCGTGCGAATTTTGATTGCCTAGCTCGATCTTACATGATTCCGGCTTCTTGCGGAGCTACCCTTCATATATGGAGTGCTCAGGACCTGCGAAACAGAGAAAAGGGGCAAAATTTAGTGTTCTTCCCACAAAATTATAGACTAATTCTTCCAGAAATTGGGATATCGGAGTCTGATTCATGCGCCTAAGCTTGAAATTTGTGTTTTGATCGTGAAGTTAATAATACCTGAACCTGTTCGTGAAGAAATTTGATGTACCCAATTGCTTCAAGCAGCACGGAAGCTGTATCAGTCTGCAGAAAAGAAACCTGAATTAAAGAAAAACGATCCAGGGCGGGGATTTTTGTGGGGTCAATGAATCAATTCATTCATCAGACAAAGATCGGAGCCCATTTAATGCGAAAATACCTTGCCAAACGGCGACACCAGTTGTTGCAGGGCAGAAATTCTCTCGCCCAATTTCTCCTTTCGCACCTAAGAAAATCCGGCAAACACTATTAGAATAGCGATGTTGTATCAGACTTTAATTCTGTTTAGATCCTTGCCTTCAAAGGGAAGCAACTATTCTGTTCTGTTTTGGGTCTCTTAAATTTTGCTTCCGATCCACTACTTGACAGGAATCGTTTTTGATCCGGCGAATAATTACTTCCATCCTCAACCTGTGGCAAGCAAATTCGTCAAAAAAATCAAAGCAAAGTGCAGAATTTTGGGAAAAAAAGAGAATTTACGCACCAGATTTCTGTTGCAAGCCTGCGGGTTGGTAGATTCTTCACTTTGATCGCCGGAATGGGTAACAGAACTTTGATCCGACAACCTTTCTGCTTGATTGCATGAATCCGATGGCAAAACAGGCGCCAATCTGTTGGCATTGTGGCCGGTTAAGAGCTGCGTAAAACTGCAGCTTTCGTTAGATTTGTCCCATACACTTGAACCCGGCCGATTAATTTCTTGCTTGATCATTGCCGGATCAAAAAGCTTTTGATGATTTTCAAGCAGAATGGTATTTGATTCAACGAATCTCGGGTATTCTGTGCTTAAATTCGGTCTGCACAACAAACCGTTCTGTAAATATCATCAAAAGCAGGGTTTTTGAAACAAGAAAAAATGACACCTACATACAGCCTGGAGCCCAAGGAGGGATATCCTCCATAGCCAAGCTTGAAATTGGAGGCCGGAAATCCATGTCCATTTCGCTGCTCAGGCCGGAAATAGTTTCCCAGTTGTTGTCCAAATCTGTGCTAGAAGTGCAATTTTGCAGCTCATAATTCGCCCATTGCCAGTTTGAAGAAAAATTCGGCATTACAGTGCTTGCATTGAAGGATCTAGGCCCAATTGACATGGCAATCAAGCTAAAAAATGGTCCCCAACTCCGGCAACTCTGATAATAAGCAGATGATGAGATAGAAAGCTTACATTCCAGAACAGAAAAATGCTGCAGCGGCAGAGCTTAGCATAGCAGACAAAGTCCTGTTTTGAATTGAAATGTGAGAATTTCTTCAGAAATTTTCCCGATTCGACCTGCCCAGATGAAGAATCGGATTATTGCCCTGCTAACTAGCCTGATTTTTGCAGCATTTGGAAGCACAGTTTTGGATTTTTTGTGTCTACTCTAAACCAAAGCAACCTCTTAGCTTGCAAGCTAAGAAATGAATGATTTGCTTTGTGGGTTCTTCTTACAAATCCAACTCCGGCGGTCAGAAGCTTAAAAAAAAAAGAGTCTCAAGTTGCGGGTTATGACACCGATGCACTGAAAACAATGATGTTTCTTCGATCCGGCCAGACCAATTGGTTGAAACGGAAAACAAATCCTCCAACAGAACCAAAAAAACAGAGTCTTTTCAATTTGTCACAGCTGGTCTAGAAGCAGACCAGAAACTACCGCCGCTGCAGCAAGATCCTATCATTCAATTCAAGCCTACAGTTTCAACAGTCAAACCGACCTCAAATCAGGACAACCACGACCAAAAAAACTGAAACTTTAGCTGCTTCTTCTGTCCCATTCATACGCCCAGCAAGTCAAAATCCTTCATTCATGAAAATCCGCCATGTCTGGTACCTCCATAGACCTCAAAAACCGATTTTTCGAGCACGAAATTTTACCCAGCAAGATTTTTATGATACAATTGATTCTGTTTATCCCGACTCAAATCAATAAATCGCTAAATTCAAGCCGAATTCAAGCTACCCAAATCAGAAGATCGCATTTTTGAAGCTTCAATCACGGTTTTTGGGCCTTTTCTATGACCGGGATTGACGCGGCGGACAAGGATTTTAATATATTGTTTCTATAATCCTTCAATGAATGCGAGATAGATAGATACATCGTAACTGGAAGGAAAAGGACTGCCGGAGATGGGTTTTTGTGCCAAATTTGTTTAAGAAAATCGAAATCGATGCCGGAGAATGAATGGTTTACAAATTTGAGGGCCGGAATGGGATCGTTTTTTAATTTGGACCGAAAAGAAAAATCATGCTGCAGCGCTGCCATAGCCGGGGCAACCATGATGGGCTGAAAAGATGACGGCGGCTGACGGCCGTCAGAAGACCGTCAGTCAGTCAGCGATGGCCATAGGCCATGGCCATGGTGGCCACGTGTGTGGGCCAAATGTGGGCCCGGCTACGGAAAAGAAAAAAAAGTAGGCGAAAAAGAAAAAGCTGTTGGTCGGAAAACGCGTTCCTAAGCTTTTGCCTTTTTGCATATTGTCTTTTCCCCCTAGTCACGCCGCCCCTAGTTTATTTTTTTTGCCTTTTTTTTTGGCCAATGTTGGGAGGCTAGGTGCCTTCTTGGGGACATATGTCAAACATGAATGATGCTATGGCACATGGGCACCGAATTACCGTGTTGTAAACCGTGTTCAAAAAACCTTAAAGTGAAAAAAAAAATTACAAACACACTAATTTTAGAATAGTTATGTCTCGAGTTCAAGATCGCCCAGAATTTCACTATGTATAGTTCCGTCTATCGCCATCTGTGGTCTTCGTAAACCAAACCGTAAGCGTTAAACTAATATCTACCTACCTACCTATCGCTTGCTTCTATTTCTCTTCAATCTTCCTTTCCTTTCACTTTCTCACCCATTCCTCCCAACGATCCCTATCACTCTCAACTGTTCTCATGTATTCTATATGGCTTTGTTGCAACTGATCCTCTATCCCATAACACGACAAGGCGCCCACCAATCACACTTGTAAATTGACACCTCAACACAACACTACCAACATTCAACCTAGTGTCCAATATCTATTAATACTACACTAGATTGTTTGTAAGATTGTATCAGTTGCTATTGCATTCTTGTATGCCTACCATCATGAAACAAATATATAGGCAATCTATATTAAGCTTTTAGAATCCTAACTGAGGGTTTTTAAAACAAACATAATACAACGATATTTTGTCCGAAGGCCACTCGCTTCTATGAGCACACTTGCTTCATAGAATTTTATTCTTTCATCTCTCTTCCCATATAGCCTTCAAGTAATCCCTTAAGATACTCTTTGGTACTGTGAAGTATCCTTGTAATGTCGTAGCTTGTGTTCCAAAAGCATCTTTGAGATTATGCTGTAAAAATTGCCATGTTCACTATCACCACACTAGAGCAGCATAGGCACAAGCATTGTACACAAGGCATATCTCTCCACCAACCTACCTACCCTCCTCCCTTCCTCCTCATATTATGAAGACCCTATGGGAGCTCAGTCTTCCTTGCGAGATGATCTGGTGCTTTCTTCCTTCCACCTCTGAGAGGAGGTACTCTTATTTTCTATGTATGTTAATTTTGTCCCAATAGGAAGTTCTCTTCACATCATCCGCATACAAAGTCCAAAGTTTCTCTAGAACCTTTCATTGGGCATAATTTTGTAACTTCAATCAAAGTCATCAGCCAATCCTCTTCATGAACGTCCCATTTTGCAACCCATTTTACAATCTGCTAATATTAACTGGATTCTTATGACTAAAGTATTGCTAGGAGTGACAATATCCCAAGTGTCTTTATTCGATTGACATAATCTAAGGTTTGGCAAAGGGCTTCAACTTCTTGACGAAGAAGAAGGATTTCTGCGAGCATCTTACACTTTCAGATCTAGCTCCTTCGGCAAGAAATATATTTTGATCTGTTCTACCTTTTGCCATGATTCGACTGTTGATACTCATGTCTCACATCTATAAAGTACAACTTTCCTTACCTTGATTATGCCATTGGGTGAAACAAAGGCAGATAATCTACCACACAAACCATCCACATTTAAAAGTCCATCTGCTTCTATAATTATGTTGTCTAGTTCATTGGTAATATGCAAAAACAAATTAGGATCTACATTCAATAGATGAATAGCATCCACCAAACAAAGGAGAAGAGGTTGAAGACTGAGAAATCCTCTCAACCTGTGGCATTACTTGATTAGAATCGTAAAGAGGGGCAATAGTCTCTGGTATACTAGAGGGATAGTGATTTGTAAGAAGAGACAAGTCAGCAACACAACCACCAAAGAAAAGAGTAACGCACAAAGAACTATCAAACAAAGGTGTAGGCATTTCCCAGACAATTGGAAGAGAGCTCTAAGGCAGCCATACTATATACCCTGCTATACTAATCTCGCCATACATATACTCCAACTTGTGAGAGTACACCCTGCAAATGAGGATGCTATCTATGACTCAAAACGAGACAAAATTCATGAGTATGCCCATCAAGTAGCATTCGATGCACAAAAACGTCCCTCTCTTCCAAAACAATTTGGACCTAAAAGAAATTGATTTGGTTGTGCAAAGGAACGTACTTACATTTTCATGCTGAGAGAGTGTTTTTTAGTGGCCCCGGCCAGTTGGCCACACATTTACATATTTCAAAAAGTAGTCAGCTAGAGTAGGATGCATTCTCACCGTGACCGAAGGTGGTGGCCAATTTAAAATACCGACTTATTAAATTCACTCTATAAGTGGCCAATTTGATATTTGCCAAATCTTCAAACCCCCATGGCATGGCCATTCCAAAATATTATGTGCAGTAGCAACTTGTTGTGGTGGCCATTTCCATAGAATAATTTTTTACTTCTAGGGTTATGGCCAGGCTCTATATTGACCAATTGTAGGGGCATAATTTTGCCACTTGTAGAGGGCTTAGCCCTAAAATTCTAGAAGCATTTCTGATAATATAGTATTTTTGCTTCGATTTAGATATGCTTTGATTGAATTTGCAATTTGCATCCCGAATTTGTGCTTCATCATCCTGTCCGAATCTGCTTCCCAAATCAAATCAATGTTAGTTTCAATTTACCAAGGACCTGCAATATAATTTTTGATGAGATCCATCCCACCAAATCCATTTGTGCTTCTGCCTACATTTAGCATGTTTAATACATTCAAATGATTTTATAGTAATCCTAGTTATGCATTTGTTTGTGACAACTGTATAGAGCATCATAGAAACTAGAGATTGTCTTACTGACGTGGCTATCGTCTTTACGTGTTAGATGTATGGATGTGGCCAATTCAAATATTTAGTTAAATTCGGGTCGCCTATTGTCTTGGCCTGAATTTCAGGCAAAGTTCTTGCTCTCTCGTTGGGACGTACCTCTATGGGAGAAGGTCGCAGAAAATTTGCCTCTTATAGTGCAAGTTAGTGTTGCTGAAAGGGTGCCATGGGACTATCATGAAAATATTCACGAAGGCAAGCAATTTGTCAGATCAGTATATGGCCTTCTTTTAGCACCACAACCCCTCCAGTTGCCAGATGGGTGGCACCTACAGGTTCCACAGCCCACTTTGTGTTGTAGATGGCGATGGCTTTGGGATAGGTTGCTCCACCCTAAAGTCTCTGTACTGTGGTGGCAGGTTATCCACAGGTGCCTGCGAGTTAATGCCTTTCGACATCGCTATGATCTTCGCATATCTGCAATATGTCCGCTCTGTCTTTCAGACGTTGAGACTCTTGAGCATTGTCTCTTTGATTGTCCTGAGGTTCAACCAGCGTGGTCCTGGCTACAAGGTTTGTTTAACAGTACATTGAACTGCCGATGCATCCTTTTGCCGTCCTATCCCAACGCATGTCCTCCAGCTAAACAAAGGGCATTTCATCTTGGTTCCGGTTGGCTCCTATGGTTGATATGGGAGCGTCGCAGACACCACATCTTTTAGGGCATTTATTCATCTGCACACAGTGTTATTACGGTGGCCCAGAAAAAGATATTGATAGCCTACGAGTGTTCTTCCCTTGAATCAGAACTCATTTGGATTCAGTATCTTCGAATTGATTCTTATCATTAGTCTCCTTTTCTGGAGTAAGTACATTGTGCTCCAGGCTCGTGCTCCTGTGGCATCTTTTTGTGCTTACACAGTTAGATGAGACATGTAAATTTTGTACTATTTCCCTGATTAATAAACTTTTTGGCTTTCGTCCTTCAAAAAAAAAAAAAAAATTGGTTAAATTGTTAGTTCTATGATTTTGTCATTTAAGTTACAACAATGGTGTAAGGATTCAAAAAAGGATAGGGAGATTAAAAAATACCTTGATGCTGAGAAACTCGTATTATATTTAAACAAAAAAGGAAGGGTAGATTTAATTTGAGAAAATAATCACATTTGACTGCCGGTTCTATTGATAAAGGTACTCCCACTAAAAAATTGGTTTTTATAGTAGCAGTTCGCGCCCGTATATCATATTGCAAACCATAGGCTTAATCTTATACATATCTAAAAATTACCCCTGAATCATATTTGACTATTATTGAAATGAGAGGCGCCCAGAAAATACGCTATGGGTCGTGGGATCGATGGATCCGAGAATCGAGATAGTCCATGGTGCACCTCAATTTGAATATCTCCCCAAATAAAAAAGGGTCATGAGGGAATCTAATTATAAACATATTAGGGGTCATGTGTAGCGCTCAGTAATAGAGTAATGCTTCCACAATATTCCCATTATAATGCTCGGCCTCTTATAAAAACAAATTCTAAACATGTTATGCTGTGGCACATTAACCATCCAAAAGCTATATCAAATACATGCAAAGAAATTATTGTGGTTTCAAATGGTGCTATTAAAGCCACTCAAATAATCCTGAACTAAATTGAATTGAATTGGATTGAATAATTGCCTTTTAAGACCAGATGGTCTACAGACCCAAGCAAGCAAACAAACAAACAAAGAAAGAACAGCTAGCCTATTACTGTCCAAGGTTAAAAAACCCCTACCTCGAAGGGTTTCCAAGGAAAAAGGCTTAGCAATATTAGGCTTGTTGATGAACTATACATTTCCATACGTAAGTGTCAAGGGCACAATTGAACCCACATGTCTAGTCCCTCCTAGATATAAGATGCCAGTGTCCCTAATGAACAAGTGCTCATCATCACATATAGCAGTTGGTTAGATGTAACCAACACGGCGTGTCGTATCTGGGTAGGTGCAAATGCTGGGCAATTTTGACGAGTGTGACACTCATCTTCAATAATTCCTAGTTGGCAGCATTGACAGATTCAAATTACTCGCTCTTCTCGAGCCCATCTGCCTGTTTCAGTTCTGAGGCGGTGTGCTTCTATGCAAATGGACTCAATTGCTCTATGCTTTTTTCGTGGATAAATGTGTCAACATGTACCATTGTGGACCCCTAGCAAGCGTGGGACTAATCTAGAATGAGTCTACAAATGTTATGTTATATTTCAATTAGATCATTCTAGCATGTTCATTCATTCATTATTTCTGCTTAAATTTGCAACTTTTAGGAGATCCACAAAGAATAATGAGTTCAACTTTTAAGTACCCGGTTCTTGAATGCCAAGTATTGAACCTAGCTCAGTCAGCCACTGGCTTCCCCTTGGACGACTTCGTTGAAAACAGATAGATAGAGAGGCAATACGCATCGAAACGTAAAGCAATATGCATGATATCCTTTCTTACTTCTAATATGTGCTTGCAAAACTCACAATCAAAGAGAGAAATAAATGTTTTTTAACATGGATTGGAGTTGACAAGGGGCAGAGGTAATGTCTCCTAAAAATTTCCCATGAAGTGCAACAACACTCTATCTATTTCAAGTGCTAGCTCTACATCTTTCAATACTAATTCTTATATATTGTTCTTGTTTCTGGCAGGTCTTTTAAGCTCTCTTCTACAAGTCCTTCATGGTCATTTCTAAGCTGTAGCTTCTCCATTTTCTATTCCTTTTGTTCCTTAGTCTTGATGTTTAATATACTATGCAGGTTGAATGGACATGCTTTTCTGTTTCTCTTTTGTGTTGCAATGCTCCTTCCACTAAATTTTTAAATTTTTAGTTTTGGCAATTCCAAGTGCTAAGGAGGGATATCCATATGATATGGTATATGTAAGGAATACATGGCAGATTGTTGAAAATGTAAAAAATCTGGTCCTTTTGGTAAAGTACAATAGATTCCACTCATGAGCTATATGTAAGGGTTTTTTTTTTTTTGGGGCAAACATTCTATAGTGTATTCTTGCACACAAGGCATATACCCCATAGTGTATTCTCACATAACTCGACAATAGAATACTTGTGTTATCATCGTATCAAGTTGGAATAGTGTATGGCCAAGCTATTGAGAGCCTTTTCATTAGAGATTAATGCAAAGCCCAACGACATTTTGTTGTACACTAGGAGTTGAGTGACCTATAGTGGCACCATCTACACAATAGAAAGATTGTGCCAAATGTGGGGCCTACTCGACCACAACTATCAAACCACTAGAATTCGAGCACTTTATCTACGCCCGATTCGAGTTATCCACCAAAAAAGGGAAACTTAATTTAGTTTCAATCTGGAAACTATATAAAGCTTCAGTGGGAACTATATTCAGTTTCTCTGAAACTATATGCAGTTTCTCTTCAAACTTAAAAGTAGTCTTTCTATCCTGTCTTTTTCTTTGAACTTTTGCAATGACTTCAGTTTGTGTATCTAGGCTTCCATATCTGCAGCAGAATCTAGTGCATGCACTTCCATTTAATGCACCAATTTGCAAGAATGTTTCATCTGGCAAGAATTTGAAGCAGGATTTTGAGGGCATGCCGTTGTTGCCTTGATCTTGGTAAGTATACAGACTGCTGCATTTGTCTTGTCTGCTGCATTTGTCTTGTTGATTGCTGGATTTAGAACCCAAAGATTTGATTGTTTTTGTAAGTTCAAATATCTGTGTTGTGTACATTTTCATTTTGCTATTCTATTCTCATCTCACAATCTATTGTTTTGATTTTGCTGTTCTATTTTGCACCGCCGAAATATTCTGAGACCCAATGATATGGGCGGATTTGGGTCCTCCCTTTTCTTGCTACAAGAGATGCCCAAATAGAAAATGGCAAAGCTTCTTATTCTTTTACTTCATCCGACCGTTTTACAAAACTTTACAAGGTCCAAAAGGGAGACAATTCTACAGGAAACACGGTGCTGTAAAAACATGGCATGATTCTACAAGGCCCTCTTATTTGCCTGCAAATCGAGGCATGATTCTACACTAGAGGATCTGCTTTAAAAACTGCAAAAAAAAGAATCAGTTGTTTTATATTTTTCTGTTCTATTTTTGCTGTCCTGTTTTGTTCTGAGACCCAATGATATGGGCGGATTTGGATCCTCCCTTTTCTTGCTGGAGTGCTTTGTTTGGCAGCGGCCGGCTCATAAACATGCACACAATGCATGCATCTAATCTGATCTGCTCCAAAATGCTATCATTCGTTTGACAGAAACAGAGAAACATTGAGACTTGGAGGACTTTATCTGCACTGCACTGCCATGAAAACTTTGATCCATGACATAGAACTCTGCACCCAAAACTGGATTTCCAGCTCCACAATCAGTTAGGTGTCGGATTTAGAACAATGCTGAGACCCAATGCTTAAACAACGCCTTTTCTTCACTAATTTTAAATTGCTTAGGATCGGCCATAGCCGTCCATTTCTACACCGAGGAATGCTCTGCCCTATTTCAGTTTGAAAATGCTCTGCGCTATTTCAGTTCGAGAATGCTCTGCCCCATGTTTTGTTTCATAGCAATACTGGGTGCATGAATCCCAACCCCCTTAAGATTTTGTATTAAAACTTCACCTTATTATTTTAATGGACTTTAATTTAAAAAACCTTACCTTAGATTTAAACTTGTTGCTTAATATTAGGGTAAAACTAAGACTTGAGCTTGTTGCTTAATATTGAAATAAAAAGCAATTGTACACTCGACTTTGTGTGGATTTACAATAGCTTAAGAGTGTATATATGGTTAATAGGATGTATTTGCAATTGTTTACTTGTGTGCATACAATATTTATGGTCTTCTAACTAAAACATAATTTTTCTAGCGCTTTACCATAGGGATGGCTACATTTTCATTGAATCAGACGGAGTTGAATCCATTGAAAGCAATTCTTCCTCATCCTCTTCCAAGTTGAACTCTAGCTCCATCATGCGATTGATAATAAGTTGTAACTTGCATGAACAAAGGATGATCAAGGAGCTCTGAATGAAGATGGGGAAAACAAACAAGTTCAAGTATCTATAAGGAAGGAAGGAAGAAATTTTTAACGTCCACGGAACCCAATCGGGTTATGGGACCCAATACAAAAGAGAGGGCAAAAGCCCAAACTGAAACTCGGGGACCAAGCCCCGTGACCAAACCAAAAAGGCCGAAGCCAAAATCAAACGTGGGGACCAGCCCCAGTACACAGAACCCGAGGACTATACCCCGTAACAAATCATAATGCTAAAATGAAATAAAACAAAAGGATATAAGGCCAAGCAGAGCTCGGTGGCAAACCAACTACACAGACAGTGCCCATGGATCAAGTGGCCAGTGATCCCGAATGATAGCCCGCAGCCTCTATACACAAAATTTACTTCCGATGTAGACGAGCCTACGCGGGCGCGTATAGTTCATCCTTCCGCCGGGCAGAGCCGTCTGGGGTAAGGTCTTCCTGGACGGAGAAGGGGGTCCCTTGCAGGTGATTGCCATGGCGGAGGATGTGCAGCCTGGACAAGGCATCCCCAAACCGACCGATAATGACGGGCGGCCAAGTCCAGACTCGCCTCCAACTTCGGCAAGCCGAGAGAATGCCATCCGCCTTTACGTGCATCACCTCGAAGAAAGAAACGGGTCCCTCGGCTGTCCCAAAAGAGTGTCGCCAGCTTCTTCCAAACCCACAATGCGTGGTTCGTGGCTAACGGGTGCTCGCGGGTCCGGCCAAAGCTGGCGGGACCCGTGCAAAGGGCAAACAATCCTCGTGTGGCGGCCCGGCGGGTATAGGTGTGGTATCATCGACCTGGGGCGTGGCATCCACATGCTCAGACTCTAACCCTATACCGTTGTCAGCGGCTCTCCTCAGCCGATCGTAGCAACATCTCTAAAGCCGGACCCGCTTCCCAAGGGCAACCGAGCCGATGTTCCCGTGGAGGTGGATCGCCGATTGGATCGTGGCGGATCCCGCCAACAGATCCGGAGGCGCACAATGGATCCGAGCATCAATCTCCGACAAGGCCGCAGCATAAGATGCATCCGGAGCAGATTGTGTGTCTGGGTGTGTCAGTATAGGGCGTTGAGGCCCAAATGATGGGGCTGCCTGAAGATATAGCGCGATCGCAGGGTCATAGGGCCTATTCAAGACCGGCTCAGACAGCCTAATAAGGTTCTTTTCTTTGCGGGTTTCCCTGGCCATGCGCTTGATCTTACGAGCCATTCTAATGACAAGGTGGTGAGGGAGAGAGCAGTTGCAAGGGCACCAGAGCAATTCGATCCTAGCGGTGAGCTTGGATGCAAAGGGGAATCCAGAAGGCAAAACAAGGGACAACACAGCAAAAATCAGCCTACGGATTACGAGAAGATGAGCAAGCAGATAACAAGTTGAGGTCCAAGGTTCTCAGGAGCAAATCATTGGAGCAATAAGAAGATGGGCAAGCAAAACTGCCTATGAAACAAAAGGGAGCTCCCCGGGCAGGTGTAACAGATCCTTCAACCCGGCTTTAAACAAGACCCTAAACCAACACCAAACTAAACAAGAGGTAACCTGGTATGGCCGAATCTGGATTGGAATAGAACCATGACCTCTGGAAACTAGGCGAAACTGGAACTGAGGTTCCCCTTCAAATTCAAAATGTCAGCATGCTCCTTACGCTAAGAGGATACCATTTAATGCATGTTGTCATACAATCTTGCATATGTGCCACAAGATCTTACACACGTGCCTACACTCCTCCATTTTATTTTACAAAATGGAAACCTTATAAAGTTTCCTATCCAAATTAAAACTACACACTTTAGAAGAAACCTAATGTAGTATCAAGGGAAACTTAATGTAGTTTCTTTGGAAACCTAATGTAGTTTGAGTTTCTTTGGAAACCTAATGCAGCTTCAAATCCACAATGTTGGCGTACTCCTCATGCTAAAAGGACACCGTTAATGCATTTGGGAACACAATCCTCCATAAGATCTTACACATTGATTACATTTTGTCATACATTCTTGCAAATGTGCCACAAGATCAACACGTGCCTAGACTCTTTCCCAAAAGTAAACTACGTATAGTTTCCACAAAGGAAACCTTACAAGGTTTTCACTAGAGGAAACCTAACATAGTATCCATGGAAACTTAATACGGTTTCAGTGGAAACTTGTTGTAGTTTCAGGAAACTACATCAAGTTTCCATTGAAACCACATCAAGTTTCAACAAGAAACCCTATGAGGTTTCCAGCGAACTCTTAAACTATTGTAAATCCACACAAAAATAGAGTGTACAATTGCTTTTTATTTCAATATTAAGCAACAAGCTCGCTCTAATATTAAGCAACAAGTTTAAATCTAAGGCCAAGTTTTTTAAATCAAAGTGTATTAAAATAATAAGGTGAAGCTTTAATACAAAATATTAAGGGGGTTGGGATTCATGCATCCAGTATCCCTGTGAAACAAAACATAGGGCAGAGCATTCTCACTCGAAGCAAAAACATTTTCGAACTAAGTATTTCTGAAATCGGGCAGAGCATTCCTCGGCTCAGGTTTGGTTTTTCTCTCTCATCTTTGCCGTAAAGGAAATAAAATATTCTGGATCGCCAAATCGCGGCTCCTGATCATTGCCTGACTGATGATCTCTTCTGGAATCGCCGCTCGAATGGCTGTAACGGATTGATCCCTATTAGTTGCATGAAAAAATCCTCTGGCCCTGCTATGAAGTTAGAAGAATCCCTTGTTATGAAGAATGCAGCAGCAGAATCGATTGATCCCCCAGGCCCCAGTTGTCTCCTTTGTGGTCTCCAACTAGCTCTAAATGGATTAAAAGTCGTCGTAGAGCAGATTTGAGATGCAACAGCAGAGCAAAGCTTTCAGCATTGTGTTTTGCAAAAGGATCGGATGAAGTAAAAGAATAAGAAGCTCTGCCATTTTCTATTTGGGCCTCTCTTATAGAAAAGCTCTGCCATTTTCTACTTGGGCATCTCTTGTAGCAAGAAAACAATCAAATCTTTGGGTTCTAAATCCGACAATCAACAAAACAAATGTAGCAGACAAGACAAATTCAGCATCTACATACTTACCAAGATCAAGATCAAGGCAACAGTGGCATGCCCCTCAAATTCCTGCTTCAAATTCTTGCCGGATGAAGTATTCTTGCAAATTGGTGCGTTAAATGGAAGTGCATGCATTAGATCCTGCTGCAGATATGGAAGCCTAGATACACAATCAGAAATCATTGCAAAAGTTCAAAGAAAACGACAGGATAGAAAGACTACTTTTTAAGTTTGAGGGGAAACTGAATATAGGGGAAACTGAATATAGTTTCCACTGAAGCTTTATATAGTTTCCAAAATGAAACTATATTAAGTTTCTCTTTCTTGGTGGATAACCCAAATCGGGCGTAGATAAGTCCTCGACTAGAATTGGTCAATGCACAAGCGAAAAGGTGTAGGAGAAAGAGGTCATTCAATATCCTACAACAATATCATGGTTGATACCTATAGCGAAGACTCTTCCATATAGGGGCTCTATACTATCTTATGGAACCCCGAATGCATGCGAACCAAAGGAGCTTGCAAGACACTATATCAAATGCATGAGAGAGATTCTTGAAGCTTCGACTACGCTCAAGAAAAGATCTCCTCTAGAAGTTCATTTAGGAGACCTAACTTGGTCAAACAGTAGCATTTGATTAATAAAATATGAACTTAGTTGGATAAACATACATGGGTGGGCTTGTTTGTCTTTAATTCAAACAATGAAGAAGAAGCAACTTTTGTATCATGCAAAACATAAACAACATAAATAAGAAATGTAAAATACAAAACAATATACTATCAAAAGTTGATGTTATGGTGGGGTTTTCACACACCGTTTTTGAGACAAATGGAGGGCAAGGTCATGCTGTCACAAGCCAAAAGGGAAAGCCATGTTAGAAATGATGTCATGTCACATGGCTTAACGAATGGTATGGGAGATATGATCATGAATGGGTCCTCCCATGACAGTTTTAACATTGGCTCGGACACGTTAGTTAGCGGTCATGTTGTAGTTGACCCATTTTTGTAGAACCATGGCTTTGACACCTAATTTATGTACCCCCCAAGGCCGCCAAAGTGTGACAATGATAGCATCCAAAAATACCGACCACAACCTTGGCACCATGTGCATTCGTCCTTAGCATATATTATATTTTACAATACTAGTATCTTCGTTCATTCTTTAAGTCACCTAGCACTAGAAAACAAATCATGTACATTCCTTCATTGGCACATCATTCTACCACGAAAGTTAGTCTAGATTCGGTGTAAAAGTCTTGTTCTTTTAATATAATTTTTTTGTAATTTATTCCTCGATAAACCTTTTTCCTTGGCTGTTTATGATTGTCCAACTAGCTAAAGAACAAGGGTTTAAAGACACAAAACAACGATGAGATGGCATCAAACTCAAGCAGTGATGATGACTCAAGAGTAGTACTAGAAGTACTAATTGTAAGCATCTGAAGCATTCTACTAAAACATTCTAGATTTAGAAGCCGGTCTAGAAGAATCAAACTTGTATTCTTCACCATTCCTTTTCTCTACAGTTTCTCTTGATGGTTGAGAGATATTGTGCTCCCTTTATTGCTCCTTAGTGGGCAATAGAGTGTCTCAACGGTAAGAGGGCGTCTGAAGTGTGGGTGACAATTTGGTTGTGGAGGCAATATTGTACTTTGATTCGTTTGGTCTATCATTTCATTCATATACTGGACAAGAAATTCAGATGCATTATATTTGAGTTGACATATGTTTAGTACAATAAATTTATACTGGACACAGTGCCAGCAAATGCAATTAAAGAATGGCGTTACTTTTTTTATTATACATATACAGCAAAAGGATTTTTGGGTGCACTATCTACGTATAAGATTTATTGGTCGTATCATATAGAGCATTAATCAGTATCATTATAGCACACTGCGTGTTATATGGACCCAGTATCTGTCTTGGGGGTCAATAACGGCTCCCCTTCCCAGCTATGTTTCTTTGTTATGCATTAAGGAAAAATAAGAATAAAAAAGTATTCAATAAGGATCTAATACTTATGGGTGACACTTTAAAGTGTGAGGACTTTTTTGTTTTTTTTTTTTTTTTTTTTTTTTTTTTTTTAATGATGACAAGCTTTATTCACCAATCAAAAACTATAACAACATAAAATGCAAAGACAAGATTATAACCCCAGCGGAAAAACTGATCTAACTGAGCACAACCACCTGTCTATGCATAAGAATGAATCTGAAGGTATGCCAAATCAGTACTTTCTTTTCTTGATCAAGAGAAGAACAATTAAAAGCCATAACAAAGTTATTCTACGTCCATTGAAGAAGAATCTCATCTGCAGTATCCATACCCTTAAAGATAAACCACCTCCTTTATGATCGGCGTGCATGGAATGCACATACCTACCAACAAAAGTTTTAAGCACCGTTATATTTTTTTCTAAATGAAATGAATTGGCCATTCCTTATGTAATTTAGCTTCTGAAATGAAGCCTGAAATGGCTATTTTTGCCATTTTTTCCCAATGCAAGTCTAATCGAAATGGCGATTCTTTCTTCAATTTTTAGCGCTTGAAGTGGCCAAATTTAGACAAAGAAGAAACTTAGATGGCAATCTATCAATAATTTGAGTTTATCTATTAATAATTTGATTATTAATTCTATCAATAATTTGATAATTTAGAGCATCCTTCTCCTTGGAATAAGAAAGGGGCTACCGAAATAGAGCAAAGGAATTTCTCCTATGGCTGAGAGAAGGGATAGTGGAGTGGCTCGCCTTAGAAACATGAAACATCCTTGGCCATTGCCAATGCTCTCTTTTTTTTTTTTTTTTTTTTTTTTCCATTTATCCATACTTTGGAATCTCGAAGGCAGGGGTAGATCCTTAGGATAATAGAGTGTGGATCTTTAAGCTTCGAGTGTTTTTGGGCTCGTTGAAAAGTCTATTACGTGCCTTTTCTGTCAATATGTGATTCGAATGGTGATTTATTAGTTTTCATGGAGGAAAAGATGATGACAGATCCAGTGGCGGTTTGACTGCAATTTTCTTTTTGCCATAATTCTTGCATTCGATGGTGGGTTCAAGTGTGCTTGTGCTAGTTGAAAAGCTTTAGGTTCACACTTTTTATAGTCCTTAGTTTTATAAAAAAAATTGAGACACATTCAGGTGGAAATGATGTTGAACCTCCAAAAGGTCCTTGGTAAAGTTCTATACTGGTTTGTCAGCATAGAACATCCAAATGAATTCAAAGTCAGATTAATGAGGTAATAACATGGTTGTATCATATTTTTGGTAAAGATAATGTCGATTGTGCTTGGCAGCCCCATGTGTTAATTGTGAGTCACTACTACAAAAATAGGTAGAAATGGCACAAAAGTGACACTTATGCTCCGCCTTTTTACGGAGCATAAACGTCACTTTTGTGCCGTTTATGACGTTTGTGCTCCCCAAATGGCACAAAAGTGATGTTTATGCTCCGTAAAAAGGGCGGAGCATAAGTGTCACTTTTGTGTCATTTCTACCTATTTTTGTAGTATTCTTAGCATACACCATGCAGCAGCAGTCTATGATGGCCGGATGCTACAAAGCTGCCATGCTCATACTCATAACCACAAAATAAGAATAAGAAAAACAAATATGTACAAAGAATGAAGGAAACGTGCGCCAAATGAGGCTCTCCAAACTCGAGATAAAACTTGAATACATCTGAAGAGGCTCTGGTCTAATATAGTGTAGACCGCAAATCTGAGCCCTACATCTAGCTAAATCTAAACCCTACACTTATCCTAACCTAAACATGCCAAGTGTTGTCTGCCACCACTGAACCTAGCATGTGCACAATGTTAACCACTAGGTGGTTAACACCGCCTCCCCCTAAAAGTTTTTAGCACAAAAACATGCACAGACTTTTATAAGACAAGTCCAACAATTACAACAGAGTGCCAAAAATTTAGGGGTGTAAATGATGGTAATGGTTGGGTTAGTGCCGTAAAAGATCTTTATGAATGCGTTGATGACTTGTCGATGGAGAACATGGATCATAGGACCCCTTCTTCGTCTTCTGCCCTAGACATTGGCACACTCCCCGCTGCCCATAATTGTCTTTCTTCTGACCAGAAAGAGAGGCTGGACATGATTGCACGCAAGCAAGAGCGCATTGAAGAAGAATGATCCATTGCTCGCATGAAAAAAGCCGTTCGGAGGAGGAATAGCTTTGCACCACAACCTTCTGCATCTGCTTCTCTTAACCCTATTGAACCAACACTCCTCACCACTGTTACTACGCGTCCAATAGCATCGCAGCCACATTGGGCTGATCAAGTGGATAATGAGTCTCATATACAGGTTGATATGGACTTATCCACATCCACCTGATCAATGAAGTTAATCTCCTGGAATGTGCGGGGGGTTTGCCTCCTCCCCTACTAAAAGGAGTAGGTTGTCCATGGCCCTGGCTAGGTGGGACTCAGATTTCATTTGTTTGCAAGAGCATAAATGCAAGAAAGAGGATGCCCATAAAGTTGCTGCAATAATCAATAGGCAGTACAATGTTCTTGTGGCGGCCGCAGACTCGGCAAAGGCTGGTGTCCTTATAGCATGGAGGAGGACTATTACAGTGTCATTTACTCAGGTTGACAGATTTGGCCGGTGGATCATAATCAAGCGGTTTGATAAGGGGCAAGAATGGGGATTGGTTAATGTATATGCGCATAATCGACCACGTCAGAGAGGCGCATTACGGGCTTCTTTGCGTTCCAAATTACTGAGGTTAGACTCCCCTGTTGCATGGATCATGGTGGGTGATTTTAACATGGTCGAGCTTGAGCAAGACAGATGTGGCAGAGGTGCCGAGATAGTGCAGGGCTTTGAACGGGAGCAATGGCACCGCTTAATGCAAGATTGTGGCTTCATAGAAGTTGAGGGTCCCTCAAGTTTTACTTGGTGTAATGGCTGGTTGGGTGGTGGTAGAGGATATGCAAGACATGATAGAGGCTACTACAATGCTTTGGTAGCAACCCTGTTGAATATTGCGATTTCTGACCATAATCCACAGTATTTCTCTTGCTCTCATATGGTGGTGCATGCTGTATCTAAGACATATTTCAAGATGAATACATTTTTCTTGAAGGATGAGGAATCTTTGGCAGGTTGTAGACAGGCGTGGTTCACTTCTTTCTCTCGGCACAGGGGCATGGCAGGTATTGTTGATGCTCTCGCTGCTGTGAAGTCTTTTGCTAAAGGTTGGGGTCGTGAACGGGCTTTTGCTAACCGGAGCCTTCTGCTGGCTCTTTATCAACAACTTGAGGCATGCAGGTCTGTTGCCACATCAGATGGTCATGTGGAGAAGAAAATTTTGTGTAGCATTCGGCAGATGGAATCTGAACAAGTGCAATATGCTCGCATTAAAGCTGGGTTGCAATGGTTTAAGGAGGGAGACCGGTGCACAGGTTTTTCTTCAGAGCTGCCAAAACAAGAAAGCTAGCTGCATCTCTTCAGTCTCTGCAGATTCAGGATGGGCTTGTTATTTCAGATCCGGCTGAGCTTAGAGGCTTTTTGCACAATCACTTTTCAGCTTTCTTCATTGCTCGGCATCTTCCCTTTCAGTCAGATTTTCAAGCGACCTTGCTCGCTAAGGTTCATCCTATAGTCATCAATGAGCAAAGGGCCACTTTAGAGGCTGAGATCAGTCAGAATGATTTAGCTGAGGCCACATTTTCTCTCAGAGGGGCAAGTGTCGGGGTCTTGATGGTATTCCGGTGGAATTTTTCCAGGAGTATTGGGATTGGCTTGGTTCAAATGTGTATGATGCTTTCAGGGATTTTAAAAGACAGAGGCACCTGGACAAAATCCTCAACTCTAGTTGCATCTCCCTTATTCCAAAATGTAAGGATCCCTCTTCCATTTCAGATTGGGGCCCCATTACCTTGTTGTCCTCAATGTACAAGATCTTTGCTAAAGTTTTTGCTCAGAAGCTTTGTGGTGTGCTTACTGAGTCCATCTCTTCCACACAGTCAAGTTTCTTGCCTCGCCGGTTGAGTAATGTGGCAGCAGCATATGAGGGTCTCTATTGGGCTAAAATGCATGGTTACCCCATTGTATACTTGAAGCTGGATTTTGCAAAAGCATATGACAGTGTTGATTGGAGTTTCTTGGAGCAGTGCCTTTTACGTCTTGGTTTTGGTGCCCAGTTCGCAACAGACGTTATGAAACTTCATTATTCTGCTCGTTCTTCAGTTCTTTTTCAAGGAGAACCATTGACATTTTTCAGGTGGGACGTGGCATTCGCCAGTGCTGTCCTTTGGCACCGCTGCTTTTTACAATTGTGGCAGAGATTCTTTCTCAGGTATTCTCTCTTGCAATGCAAGAAGGCATCCTGCATGGTCTTCCTATGAATAATGGTTCGAAAGAGATTTGTAATCAGTAGGCAGATCACACTTTCTTGTTCTTAATGGCTGATGAGCAAAATTTGCAGAATGCCATTTCCTTGTTGGACAGTTTCTCTCCGACTTCTGGTATCTTTGTGGGATGGCAAAAGTGTACTGCCTTCTGGGCCCTAGACTCTCCAGTGCTGTCTTCTATGGTTGCATTTCCATGGAAGGTTCTTCCTCATGGGAAGGCAACTAGGCTTCTGGGCATTTCAGTTGGTATACACCTCTTATCTAGGGACGCATGGGATGTCATTATTAAGGGGTTGGAAAGGCATTTGTTCTGGTGGTCCACGGCTAAATTATCCATGGCTGGTCGTGTAACTGTGGCAAAGTCAGTTCTGAGTGGTACATATGTCTATATGGCATCCATCTTACTGGCACCGCAGAGAAAGATGCAGCTCATTGTTCGTACTATCAGGAACTTCATCTGGGGTGTCACTAAAGAAGGAGCTGATGTTAAAATTAGTTGGGCGAAGTGCATTATGCCTAAACTTTGTGGGGGGCTGGAGATGATTCACTTTCTTCTCCAGAGCAAGGTGCTGATTTCTAAGTTCATATGGCGGATTCTAAATAATGCTGATAATTCTCCAGGTCTGCGTCTCATTCACCAGTCTTTACAGATGTGCATTTCCTTTGGCTCTCCATCCATTAAGCCATTCCTCCCATGGGCATTATTCTATCCACTTTCTCCATACATCTTCTTTCCTCAAGGGGTTGCTAGCTGCTTGGGAGACTATGGGTTTCTAGCTGCTTGGGAGACTGTGCGCACTTTGTTTCAGTAACATAGATCCTACAGCCAATTGCTGGTGGATCCCTTTGGGTGACGGCCAGGCAAATTGTCCCCTGGTCTCTTCTGTCCATCCATTGACGCAACGTCGGTGGCGAGCAGCAGGTGTGCTCACGGATCTGCATGGTATAATGAGACAAGATTGATGACGTGGAATGAGTTCAAATTGAAGTTCCTCCTCCTTCGTTGGGACCATGGCATTTGGGAAAAAGTAGCTGGCAAAATCTAGTGAACTTATGGTAATTAGAATTTGGATCTAAGGTTGAGATTTGCCCAGATCTAGAATATTACCTAAACAAAACACGCCTATAAATTACTTACGATTCAGACGGATAGAAACTGCCATCCAATTTCACAACCTGAATCATGAACACTTCCAACATCCCGGCTAAATCCTTTAAATCCAAATCCTCAATTGCTATGTCAGTTGACAAATTAGCATGTTTCCTCCATTGATCAAAACGTCTCCTTGTCCACAATGTTTTTCCCTCGGATTTACTAATTCCACCAGTATTAATCTCCTCTATCAAATTTTCGTCTATCTCAACAAAAGGAACTGCAGAATGATTTTCAACTGCAGAATGATTTTCAGAATCTGTACGGAAAAGATTTTCAGAATGCAAGTTATTATAAGTGCCATTTTTGCGAGCTTCTTCCAGAAATAGTGTTATCTGTTCGTCTCCAAACTCAGCCACTAAAGTTTGCTCGAAATCTTCATCTGCCTCTTGTATATTTGTAATATCACGTAAAACAGGGCTAGATGCACCTATATTACAATGCATGCTGAAACTAGGTGCGTCATCCATGCTTGCACATCTCCAAGATACAGGCACAACTCTGCTATAACTGATTTCTTTAAAAAAGAAAGCTAGATCTTGAAAATACTTCATATTCTTACCAAGAACTCTGAGATCTTCAATGATTCTCGCAGGGGATACTAAAAACAGCAAAAGCCACGGATCTTTTGCAACAAGAGAAGAGTATTTTGAAATGAAGGAAATAGCTAGAAAACAGCAGCAAGAATCAGTAACAACAGTAGCCAGTGATGTAGCTAACCTCAACGGCCTTTCTTGAGTCACATCGGCACGATTATAGAACTCCTAGCGCCATCTCCATCGCCCTAGAGCTCTCGCTCTGGACGGAACGGGAAGAAAAGAATGAATACAGAGAAAAAAAACCCTTTTATAGCTGGTACACGTGTCACAGAATTTGATATCATGGTTGTAACGAAGAACAACCTCCGTATACAAGAATGTTTATTTAGGCAACGTTCTGGCATGTCAACCATGCCTCCGCGCTCCGCACGTCGGCATGGTTTCCATGCCAGAACGTTGCCTAAATAAACATTCTTGTATACGGAGGTTGTTCTTCGTTACAACCATGATATCAAATTCTTTGCATCAGGTTTCAATTATCCAAGACAACAAAATTCTTGATGTCTCAGCACCATAGAGAGCATAGATAATTCTTACGCCCTAATTGCTCTAGGGATACTTCTTTGAAATAATAATAATAATAAGTGCATCTTTTCTACATCGTTAAAATTAACCTAACTCACTCTCATAATAATGTAAGCGCATATCCTTCAGAACATTGCACATGATAACACCTCAAGAAGACGCAATCTAATGCATGCTTCACCCGCACAAATTATCAAAACAAGAGTGCATAGCACCGAGATCCAAAAACCACACCAATGATCCATCTCAGGACCTTTTTCCAAAGCCACTAGGTCAGAAACACGTTCCATGACTAGAGTATGTAGCAAAATAACTTGGGGGATTCTAGGGGAGAGTTGGTTTGATTGTAGAAAGATGCCCTTCAAAATTATACCAAGCTGATGAATCATAATTGAGCAAAAAAGAAAAAACTAGGTCTAATATGAAAATAATTATGCTTGTTGTTAGTTTTATTGCCAAAAACATTATTTGCAGGATATAGATTTATTTTAGCAGGGGTTCAAGGCTCTCACATCCATCTGTCTATTTTAATTTTGAGATGGTGTGCACTGTACAAATAGATGCAACTGTCCAATGCCTCTTCATCAGAGGCAAATGTGCTGATATATATTCCTGTGCACAATGAACCAGTGTAGGATTAATCTTTTCTTTGTAATATTAAGTCTTTGCAACTGTCCTATGCCTCTTTATGAGAGGCAAATATTCTAATATATATTCATGCGGGCAATGAACCGACGTAGGATTAATCCTATCTTTATATATTAAGTATTAACACTAAAGTGGTCCCGAGGACTATTCCTGGTCCAGAATATGAATCCTGAGCCCAATGATATTCCTCCCAATTCCTAGTTAATGAAACATACTTAATGACGTTATCTTTATGTTTTTTTTTGTGTCATGCCCAAGCTCAAGGGTGCATTCCTCATCCACCCAGCCCGACACCCCTGCACTTCTCGACTGCATTCTCGACTCTAGAGTCGAGAATGGCACACCCAGCCAGCCCGACACACTCTTCCTGCACTTCTCTTCTATATTCTTGACCCGCCAGTTGAGAATGGCTCACCCAGCCAGCCCGACACCCTCCTTGCACTTCTCGAGTGCATTCTTGACTCGCATATTGAGAATGGCTCACTCAACCAGCCTGACACCCTCCCTGCACTTCTCGAGTGCATTCTTGACTTTACCAAAATACTTTCTTTAATATACTTGTCTAGGCTCAAGGGTGCATTCTCGACTCGATACCCTCTTTACCACGCTTGCTTATGTAAGTGCATTCTCGACGAGAATGTGGCCATCTAGGCTGGATCCCTCATTCCATGACTCCTTCTCTGGGTAGTCGCAAACTCGACTCCTGAGTAAACACTGCCTACTGTCTCCTATTCTCGACTTGCATGTCAAGAATGCAGTCATTCAAACTGGATCCCTCTACTCCAGGACTTAGGAGGAGAGGGCTTAGTCTTGGTGGTCGCATACTCGACTCCCGAGCCAAAATGTCTCGACCGTCTCCTATTCTCGACTCGCGGGTCGAGAATGCAGCTATCCAGACTGGATCTCTCTACTCCAGGACTTAGAAGGACAGGAGCTCAGTCTGGGCGTAAGCATTCAAAACTGCGCATCGAGAATTCATCAATAATTCCTTCAATTTCATTCTCGACCCTCGAGTTGTGGGTGCCTCTACCCCATTTGGGCCACTCTCCTTCCTACCTGCTCCTTTGAATTTTTGAAGGGGAAGGACCTAGTTTGAGTAGAGGCATCCGCAATGAGCGACTCAAGAATGCATTCGACGTATTCGAATCTATTCATCTAATGCCCTCTATGGACATGCCATCTATGGATTTACAACTGTTCGATAGTCTCGTCAATTGCTTGTTCCCTTGCTCAGCGTCTCTAATTGTAGATAGTTTCTCGACGCTGAAAATATGTTCGACAAGGAAACAAGCAATAGAACGAGAAACCAACTAATCTTTGTCTATTCAGCTCTATTCCTTTCAAGATCCAGCATCCTACGCATTTAGCTATTTAACAGTCCCACACATCTACAACACCTAGAAACTAAAGAAAGGCACAATGAAAACACTCATCCCAGGTCGCAAATAATTCTTGGGCTATTGAACCACAGATCTGATTACCTCTCCAAGTGTTGCTTCCGCCATCGGCTTGAACAGTAAGGCATCGGGCTGAATGACTTGAATCAACATGATTCTTGGGTATCGTTTCTCTATGGCCTCGTGGGCTCGATCTCATCCCCCATTGCTATCGTGTTTCTGCGGCCATCGAGCAAATCATTTGAACATACCACAAGCCTGTGTCAAAACAACTTTACCCAAATGCTCAAAGCTTGAATGATGCACAAACGCAAGCTGCCTGCTGTTAGTTGAAGGTTTGGCGAGAGTCGAATGTGCGACCTCCGAGACTTCGTGAGACATCCTGCTCCAGTCGAACTGAGGCCCACTCTTACATCAATTATTTTCAAATATGCATTTAGGTGGGCTAAGGATGCACGTGCAGTACCCCGCCATCTCTTATGTGCGTTCAATTATTGCATGATGTTATTTTGAAATTCAAGATAAATTCTTTGTGTGCAGTCCTTAGCTCACAAAATCCTCGCGGCGGAAGAGCACTTCAGGTGCTGCAACTTCTAGCACCACGCGTCGGTGCTGGAGTATATCGACTCCATTGAATATGCGCTCTGCCAAAAAAGATCGCTCGCCAGCCAGCACAAAGAAGAGAAGGCTTGCAAAGCCAGGTAATTTCTCAACTACGATGTCTTTCTAGAGCGGCTCAAATTAACATTTGTTTTTTGTCAGGGTTTTCTGCCAAGGACCTCGTAATTACTGGTAAACCCTTTTCTTCATCATAGAAGGACTGCAGGCACAACAGCTTGAGACCCTGCCGGATTATTGGTGGTATGTGAAAGTGATAAATTCTTCGTAGTCTATACCTTTTTTCTGTTAAAGGCCTTGCGCAACTAGTCTGGCTTTATATTTTACATGCATCAATCTGGACCCTTCTTTATCTTCAAAACCCATTTATTTCCTACTATGTTTTTACCTTCAGGACGCTTTACAAGTTCATATGTCTTATTTTGCAAAAAGGACTACATTTCATCTTCCCTTGCACTTCCACTCCTCTGCATCTTCTGCACTAACAGCTTCATCAAAATCATTAAGTATACTAGGCTGAAATGATGCTATAAGAGCGGGAACATTATCATCTGCAGTAAAAGCATTTGCAAACGTCTACTTTTCCCTGATTCTTGTCTATCATATAGTTCCTCATCCATCTGTAAAACTTCTTTTGAATAGTCAACTTCACTCTTACCTTTTTTAGGCAGATGAGTATCAATTATTGGTGCTTCATTTTACTCGATCATCAGTTGAGACTGTAGAATTATTATCATCATCTATATCTACAGATGTTTTAGGCCTCTTCTCAACTTTAGTATATTTTTCTATATGTTAGTCCCATGCCCCAAAGCACAGGACTATTTCTAAGGTACAGAAAAGAGCCAAAGGGCAAAGGTCAAGCATCTACGTCAGAACTAAGGCCACGCCAACCAAGAAGAAGCGATCACGAGAGTCCGTGGCATACGGAATCCATGGCCTGCCAATTTTCAGTGCCACTCATGATGGCAATAATAATTCCACGAATCATGGCAGAGATCACGGGATTAGGTAACCGAAGATTTAGAAACGACGTACTCTGTGTTATTTTGGGCAGAGGGCATTGTACTATATATACCAGAAGATTAATTAGACAAGTTCAGGCATTTTTGTTGTCTCAACTCTTTTTGGAGCCCTTCATATATTCTCATTGATCTTTCAATATCCTTATTTTTTATATCTGTGTTGCATTGTTCTCTCTCTTTCTCTGTCTCTCTCTCGTTGAGTTGTTTGTAGGACACAAGGGTTCTTACAGAGGACTGTCCCCAAACTCTCTCGAATCCAGACCCTAAACACTGTCGCCGATGGCGCGACATTGCCCGTGATTTCTACTATGGTGATTATGATATTGAAGGTGCTCGTCCATGGTCCCCTGCTCATTCAACCTCACCCACACCGGGACCTCTTCACATCCAGGTTACCTAACTGTTGTCAAAATTGCTCTAACCCCATTCGCCTCGTCCAACCCCTGTTCATCATACACCATATTTTCAGACCCCTGAAAGCACTTATGTCCACGTTTCTCCATGGCAACTCCTGCACCCTCTCAACCAACTTCACCACAACGCAGTGTGGCCTATTCTCAAGTCTCCTTTGGTCCCACTTATGTCAATGAATTCCCATGATCACCAACTCTTCAACTTTTGGTTAATGTTTACAACATTAGAGATCTTACGCTTGAACAAGACATATGCCCCATTATCTCCATCTTTAACAGCAAGATAGCCACGACGATGCCCCTCCGCCCTCGCCCCCCTCCCCCTCCCCCTCCCCCCAACAGGGTTTTCAATGATGCCTCCTACTGTTGTCATAGGATGACCTTTGGCTTCTCATGTTCCATGGCAATCTCAGGTCCCCATGCCACCCCCAGCGTATGTTTCTCCATCTGCAGTACCTTCCATTTTTCCTTCAGGCTTAAATTTGAAGCTCCAGTATTCGATCTTTGGCAACATCAAAGGCAAACCCATCGTTGATCAAAGTGCTCAAGCTCACATGGATGAGTTTGAGGCCCTCACGGTTCTTAATGGTCATTCTCAATCGCAGATCAAGTTTCACACGCTGCGTAGCACCCCGCACCAATGGCTCATGGCCAACAAAAGCCATTGGAAGCAAAGCTGGGAAGACATGAAGGCTGCTGTTCTCCCTCACTATGGATCTCTAGTTGATGATCAACAACTGCAAAAACAGTTAAATGAACTGCAACAACAGGCCACGGAATCTGCCTGGGATTTTTGCGGACCATCTGCAGATTCTTGTGGGTAAACTCAAAGAATATCCCAAGTCAGATCTTAGTCTGGTTTGTTCAAGGTCTTCCTCCCCCCTCATGACTGAATACTTGCGCCCTAAATCTTTGACTCAGGCCATTGAGTTGGTCAATCACTCTGTCAATGTCTCTTCCTGAAGAGTTCCTCTCACGGATCTTCCTTTCATGTCCTCCACGGTTGTTCCTCACAACTCAGTGACTCCTCAACCTCAACAATGCAGCCAAATCTGGTGTCATCTCTGCAAGTATCAGGGCCACCTAGCGAATAAATGTAATTCCACTAATGGACCTCCTCATTGCAAAAGATACAACATGTGCAATTATACCACGGAAGAATGTACGCATGCTAATCCCATTTCTGCCAGAAAATGGTCTTACAGGTACAAATTACACCACAACAGTAGCCGCAGCGTGGGCAGTCTTTACGCCAACCATTTGACCCCCCTAAAGCTCAATGCTATCATTGTCATGAATAGGGCCACACCACTACCATGTGCCCTCAACTTCCGCAAGTTCAAGTCCAACTACCCGGCACAAATCAAACCGCTTCAGTCCGCCTGACGGCCTACCAACTTTAGGTCGCCAATGGTAAACAAGGTCCCTAACCTACGCTGAAGAAACCCCCATGCGCACCTCAGCCACAACAACAATGGACCCTTACCCCTTCTCAGGCCCCCTTGGATCAACAAGCTCAAGAAGAAATTTATCGGGCCTTGAATCCTTTGATTTAACATTCCAACTGGGTTGAATTAGTTTCCTGCCAAACTCAAGATACTCGCCCTTACCTTCTTACAACTCAAGACACAAGGTCTGCTTATGCGGTAGACACTCTTCTCGCCAAATCTGTTCATTTCGCACCCGATCTCAATCACCTTATCGCAAATGTCATGCCCAAACTTTGGCATAGTATTCTTCACCTCATGCAAGCCGCGGAAGGCCGAACCTTTGCCAATGTCCATGCCACCATTCGTTCACAAGAAAAGGGAGCTGAATCTTCTACATCCACGCCTCCATCACGCAAGCATACATATCCAAATATCGCTGCGGAAGTTGAACTCCTAAAAGAGGTTGCTGTCTCCTTACCTCAAGGACAGCCCTCTGTGGACACCACCAATGCATCCACCAGTATCCCTTCGGAACTCCTTTTGTCCACCATTCTCAAACTTTGTCCTGCTCTCCGCGAACAATTGCCATTGCCTATAGTGCTCGTTGGAGCTGCGGCAACTTCGACACCCACGGTCCATGCTATGGTCGGTGCTCAACAAGTCAATCATGTACAAATCGATGGAGGCAATGCGATAAACCTCATTACGGACAAACTACGACATCAATTGGGCATTAAGCAACTTTATCGAGTGCCCTATGACATTAAGCTTGCTAATGGCCATATTATGTGCCCACAAGGCATCACATCTCAGCTCACTATCAGCATAGGAGATCTTAAGATTCCTTTTGAATTTGGTGTCTGGCGAGCAGGCGAAGACCCCGATGATTATAAAATGCTTGTTGATCGCTCTTTTCTTCACCAAGCTAAGAGCATTCATTAATCGGCCACTGATCAACTGGTCATCACAGATGATAGTCTCATTGCCACCATGGATCTTGAAACTGGTCAACTTATTGTTGTAGAATAGGCAGAACCTTCGCTCTCTGATGGTGATTCAGAGGATGTTCAAAATACATATCAAGTTCAATCTCTCGCACCTGATCTCCCTCTATCTGTATATCCTGAATATGCTGATGATCCATGGGGCAATTGCCGCCCTGCTTGATCCATACTTAGCGCCTTGTAATCAAGTTACCATGCTACCTTCTCTTGATGATGCTGAGGAAGGTTTTAGGAATTCCCACACTCCAGCCAACATCTCATGGTAATTCAATCTCAACTCCTCTATTTTTTACCATTGCAAGTGCGGCACCTCTAGTTCTGCTGCAAGCTCTGGCACATTAGGTCACGGATGCTGAGGACAGTCCACACATCCAAACTCCTGAGGTTGAGATTGTTGACCGTGGCATACATCAACCCATTAGACTAGTTGCAGGACTTTCTCCTCCATTCCGTGAGAAAGCTGTGAAACTTTTCAAGAGATTCAAATATATTTTTGTCTGGAGTTAAAAGGATCTCCAAAGAATTAAGAAAGAATTGGGTGAACTCACCATTCCCACAAAACCAGATACCCGCCCCATCTAGCAACGACAGTGCTGGGAGAAATAGGACGTTGTTTCAGACATGCATTTAGATAGGCAGTGTATGCTACCTTGCTCAATCCCCGGAAAGGATGCTTTGTACAATCGATCCCTATTTACAGGAGAAATAGGACGTTGTTTCAGGCATGCATTTAGATAGGCAGTGTATGCTACCTTGCTCAATCTCCGGAAACGATGCTTTGTACAATCGATTCTTATCTACAAAAGAAATAGGACGTCGTTTTCGGGTAGGCAAAACAATAACTAATTATTAAACGACTCAAAACCAATGTTTTTACACACAACAAAATCGACGGACAAGATCGCGCACAAACTATCATCTTATTTCCGCGTTAGTATTATATATATAAATATATGAAGCTGTTATAAGTGTAATATATTGATAATGATATTGATTATCATGCCTTGTTGGACCCTAAGGATCAAGAAGCAGCAAATACAATGATTAGATAGGGCTTCCTTCTGCTGAGTTAAGGATTTGTTATGGACAATCACTTCAGCAAGCATTTCTCGTAATTCCTCCATCGTTGATTTCATCCATGTCATCATAACAATCAGAGTGGCAGTATCTCCATCATATTCGATGCATCCCTTATCCGGCGATGTGGTTTTCTTCCCCGGCCTCCCCATGAAGGGGATACGAATTCTGGAACAGCCGCTCGACCAAGGTATTGCCTATCGCCGCTTGAGGACCACCCTTTCCTTCAAGAGTTGTCTCAAGAAATCTGTGGTCTTCGAAATCGGATGAGAACAATTTCTCCCGCTCTCGAGCCTTCAAGCCCTTCTTATGATAACTTCTTCAGGACTAGAAGCCAAACATCATCTGAGAGTGCTCAATCTTATGCCTCTGCAGATGACACCACAGGAGAGTGAGTACGGTGTTGTTGTAGTTGCAATTCATTTGTTTCTCACTAATGCAAGTTTGGTTTACAGAGACCTGGAGAGCTTGTTGAGAATAGTTCCATGCTACCCTTTCTAGCAAAAACCTCTAATCAAGGTGACTAAATACTGTGTGGAAGGTCTTTGCAGAGACAGGCACATGTCTAATAGGCATATAGATATATTTGGAAGGTAATTTGATCATCTTCTTTTTTGCATTATGGTTATAATTGAATATCTCACCCCACTTGTTTTGTGAATAGGTATCTGATTAGCATTATGCCTGACAAATGGTGTGATACATTTTATTTCTTCTCCTCAGAGAATTTTTTAGCCTACAGAACAGCCTATAACAAACTGTCATCTGATGCAAGCGCATATAAGACTCCAAGCGCGTATGGGATTCCACTAAAACATGTAGACCGAGCATCTATGCTCCAAATGCGCATATTCAATTCCCACTAAAACAAGTAAAATTGCACTGGAAGGAAACTAAAGCAGATAGCAAATGACGTGTGTAGTTGACTAGTAGTGCTAAGAGTCTATTCCCCCAGTCCCACTAACCAGTTACGTCATCTACAGTTTTACTTGGTGATTGCCTTGCCTTCACTCTAGAGTTGGTTAAGGATTTTGGTGAAAACTACACGAGACCTTACTTTGTGTTATTTTCTGTTTTGATTAGAGAGCGTGTTAACTTTGCTCACCTAACTAGCGCGAATATGTTGTTCATCGTTGGAAAAATGGATCCAAGATTTTTATTGACATGAAAAATGCCAATGAAGTCGAACACTGATCCCGACCTTAATGGGTACATCATGCATCTATATAGTTTACAGTCATCTTCTTGTTCTCTTCCAAACAATGACCAGGCCTTCACAGTCGGAAGATGCCAGCAAATCTTCTCCATAGTTCCAAGAAACTCCAACAACTGGAACTCTATGGCCCTGCAAAAACCAAGAAAACAAAATGCTTCTACAGACATGATACATTATGATGTTTCTCACGGCCTAGGAGAAAATGGGAACCTGTAATTTGTTCACACAGGGGTGCTTTGGGCGTGTAAAATCATAAAAATAGACATTGGAGTCTTCGTGTCCTGATACTACAAAACAAAGTATCCAGTGATCTAATGCCTGATGCAGGTATCATACCAGAGAAGCATATGTTTGTAATTTCTATAATGAAATGAGTACCTATAAATTCTCCTTTTTCAAGGGAAAGCAATGGGCAGAACGAAGCTCGTATCTTTCTTGCATGTGGAGACAAGTGCAATGAACATCTCAAAGTCAAATATCCATCAACTTTCAATGCGACACTACAAAGAAAAATGACCAAATAGTTTAGATTTGGGTCGATCCAATCCAGAAGAAACAATAAGCTACCTGAAAAACCTCAAACTCCCATCCTGGTTAGCGACTAGCAACACAGGTCCACCAGCAAGGTTAGAGAAGGATCTAAATTGCACTGTTGTTGTCTCTGACTTACGAGATAATCCCACATGGTTTTTGTGCATACGTGAAATTTTTGCTGTTTGCAAGTCCACTTTAAGACTGTGCACACAACCCTGATATAACATCAAATTATAATACTGCCTTCAATGGACATAATAGAGAAATAGCACCTGAAATCACCTGGGAGTCCCCAGCAAAAGTGATCCGTCCTGAAGGTTCAACATCCATTGCTGTGATGTTTCTTTCAAGAGATATCTTATGCAGACATCGTCCAGTGCTAAAGTTGATAACCTAAATGTGTCATTCGCCTCTGAGAATTCATCATTTTGCAACAAGCTCTTTTTTAAAAGTCCTGAGACAAATTTATGCCAGATTTTGAAGATTGCCAAACACAATATTGAGATGTCTCACAGAGAAAAGAAAAGAACTATATGAAAGAAATGTTATCAGTTCATAAGGTGAAACCACATGCTAGATGCAGCCACCACGGTTGCCATGACATAGGTGCATGTATGTCCAAAGGATGTAACAATACTAATGGGATACCAGATAGTATCGTCCAGTGCTAAATGTGGAAAATCCAAATGCGCCAAGAACATTTCATTTGCAACAATACTAGAAAACCCTGAGGCAAAGTTTTACCAAATTTTGGAGATTAAAAATCAGATGCCTCACAGGAAAAGAGAAGAAATAATGGGGACTAGAGAATAAAAACATCATCCATTCACGAGATGTATTATTAAATGCAGCCACTGCAGTTGCCTTGTCAATTGAGCTGCATAACGCATCTTATACATTACTAATGAGATATCATATGGCATCATCCAGTGCTAAAGTTTGCAAGCTACTTGTGGTATTCGCTCTGAGGCAGGGGGAAATATATAGGAATAGAAATATTATCGGTTCATGAGATGAAGTATATTAAATGAGTTGCCTTGCCACTGTTACACACTAGCAATACTTTACCAGAAGGTTTTCTACACATAAAATGAATAATAAGCCCTTTCCTGACATTGATTATTTTAATAGATAAGTTTTGCCTTAAAATTCGCGATCAAACATAGATTTTCAGCAACACAATGAATGTAATTAGAGCAAACCAGGCATGGAGAAATACTTACTCTAACTGCCTTGTTAGCAGATCCAACAATAAGAAAATTGTTGTTAACCTGCGTAGAATCACAAAGATTAGAATAAGTAGTTACAACAGCATTGCTAGATTCGTGTCCGCAGCAGACATTAAATCTTCTAGGTTAACGTTTCGTTGAGATTTGATTACTAGCAATCCAAAAAAATCATGCCCAACTCACAGGATTGAAGCGAATACAAGTTTGGGGAGAATTGTCATACACAACTCGAATACAAGTTCCCTTGTGTGCATCCCATACTCTAACACTTTTGTCCATAGATGATGAGCATATATACTGGTTATTACAAGACCAATCAACATCTGAAAAGTAAGAAGTACATTAGATGGACAATCAATCATCAATATGTAGAATATAACAGATCCATCTGGCCGTCTTTTCCTGAAAGGCAACATATACAATAGAATTTAAAAAAATACCAGCCAGTTCCAAGACAAAAACTTGAATAGACAGTTGTCCCAAATTGTAAAGTCATTCTCCCAATGACAGTTTTATTGTAAAGTTCAACTTGCGTAATTACCTGTAACTTCTTTGGTATGGCCTTCCAAATTTTGAAGGATATGTGGTGGTTCAGAAACTGAACATATAGTGAGAGTCCCATCTGTTGCCGCATATGCTAGCAAGTCCAGGCTCAAATGTGCAAACTTGATGACATTAACTGTACACACAGTAGAATACTTCAATAGAAAAATCCTGGCAATTCTGGATAAACATCTAAGATCAACTGTTGACCTGAGGCTTTGCAGTCATCAAATAGGCAATGCATTCCTACGAATGAATAGGGTGGTTCGTTCCCATTTGTGATAGATTTTTGATGCGCCGGACTTGACCTAAGACTGGAGTTATTTGTCTGAATAGATAAATGTAAAGTTATGAACTAACATTTTAATTGAATGTAATTTGCCAAAAGATGGATTAGAGCCAAACACCTTGATGGAAATTTCACTACTTGCATAATAGTCTAGAGGGGATTCTCTTCGAGGTGAATCCCATGGAGTGCTGTGTGTTAACACGGAATTGAAAATGGAACAAGAAATTAATAGCAAGAAAATTAGTTGCGGTCAAAGAAAAGCGCACCTATTCACTGTTTCACTGCGAGGGGTTACAGGTTGTGCAGAATCCCACTGCTTCAAACTGTGTATAAAATGTCTATAGGTGTTGTAGCCATTTCCATTGCATTGCCAGCCCTGTATAAAACCATTTTCATTTCATTCCATATGCCAATACGTATATATCATATGTAATTACTTATCTGAGCTGTTTTGACGGGATAAAGATGCAAAGCAGAACGTTGAAAAGCAATCTTTTTTCTCATTGTATGTGCTATATGTTGTTAACCAGATTACCAAGTATTCTAATGGCAATTACCTGGCGAGAAAGGTTGCCTGCAAGCGCCTTTCGATACAGCAACAGTCTTCTGACAGCAATATAGGAGGAATCATCGCCTCTGATTAGAGTTCCAGGTTCAACAGCTGTTACAAGCCGGTCTGCTTCCTCATTTCGTTGACCCCCATTATGAACCTTGTTGGGTAGATCTAAAGTTGAAGGTTTTTGTTCCGGCAGGGCGGAGGAGAGAGAGGGGGAGTGCATCTCACATCAGATCGGATCCAAGTGATATTGGTCTGGACTAGGCACTTGATTTGTTCTTCTCATTATATATATATTATTATTACTGTGCCTTACATTGGAGAACATGTTAAAACGTTGTTCCAAATTATCAAAGTATCAAAATATAGGGAAATTTACCAAAATAACCTTAATCGTTGACTTAATTCCCAAAAAGCCTGTTGGAATGTTGGAGTATGTGTAATGGGCACACATGAAGAATGACTCAGTGGAAGAGTGCCGAAAGCCCATCAAAGGGCCGGTAGCTCAGTGGTAGAGTACTTGGCTTGCAAGCAAGAGGTCCTGGGTTCGATCCCCAGCCTGTCCACCCAATCATAGAAGGCTCATTTCTCAAGGTCCTGGGTTCGATCCCCAGCCTGTCCACCCAATCATAGAAGGCTCATTTCTCAACATGGTATCAGAGCCATGGTCCCAAGTAGAGGGTGCTTAACCGCATCGGGATATTCCCCAGTGGTGTAGGGGTGAGAATGAGCAAAGCTTGGCCAGTGGAAAGTCCAACTCCCGCAGTGGTGGAGTTGCCCGCGATCGGGATATTCCCAAATGGTGTAGGGGTGAGAATGAGCAAAGCTTGGCCGCTGAAAGTCCAACTCCCTTGCAGGGTGCGTCCCAGTAGAGGGTGCTTAACCGCATCGGATATTCCCCGGTGGTGTAGGGGTGAGAATGAGCAAAGCTTGGCCAGTGGAAAGTCCAACTCCCGCAGTGGTGGAGTTGCCCGCATCGGGATATTCCCCAGTGGTGTAGGGGTGAGAGGCCAGTGGAAAGTCCAACTCCCGCAGTGGTGGAGTTGCCCGAGGAGGGAAGCATGTGGATTGTGGTGAAGGCTGGAATGGATTGGTGTGCCCATTAAGGAGGAATGGAGTATGTGTAATGGGCACACATGAAGAATGTCTCAGTGGAAGAGTACCGAAAGCCCATCAAAGGGCCGGTAGCTCAGTGGTAGAGTACTTGGCTTGCAAGCAAGAGGTCCTGGGTTCGATCCCCAGCTTGTCCACCCAATCATAGAAGGCTCATTTCTCAACAAAGCCCTTCGTATTTTTAAAATTCTTAAAATGTCCTTAAATCTTAAGTATTATCCCAAAACCCCCGTGTATTTTAAAAATCACCAAAAAGCACGCACATGATCATTCTTTACAGGGCTTTAAATTCTTGGCTTCTTGACGCTAGAGATAAACCTATCATTTCAATGCTAGAAATAATTCGAAGACAACTAGCTGAATGCTTTTACAAGAATCGTGTGGAGAAGGTTTGTGGCATCTTGTGGAGAAGCTGCTACGTATGCTCAATGACATATTACAAAGGTCACTAGACGAGCTAGAAGGTACATAGTACTTTCTTCTGATGCATTTATATTTGAAGTACAAAGTACAGAACGATAATTTATGGTTAATATTGAGTCTAAAACATGTTCGTGCGTAAAGTGGCAATGTTAGAATTCCTTTGCGGTTACGCAGTTGTTGCTATTATTTTTCGGCGACAACGTCGAGAGCTTTATCCCCATCTAGGTTGTAGAAATCCTATTTGACATTTACGTTGTATATTTTTGTCATAATGCCATGGTTTCTATTTTTTTTTTCCAAATTATTGTCATCATAACAAACACTTCTCCTATCGTCTATTGTAAAAACGTGCTCTTTGTTGATTTTTAAAATACAAAGCGCTATTTGGGAAAATACTTAAGAATTAGGGGCATTTTGGGAATTTCAAAAATATGAAGGGCTTTTGGGGAATTAAGTCAACAATTAAGGTTATTTTGGTAAATTTCCCTATTATGTATTAGATAATTTCCGGACCGGAGGAATTCCACTGGACGTGCACTGCCTGGGATGGCGGCGCCGCCTCAAAACGTTTCTGGCAGAATTCCTCCGCCGGAAATTAACAAACGTAATGCTCGTCTGGGTTGAATTACGAACCTAGAAATTCTTTGGCTGACGGAAAAAAAATTTGCCTATGGCGGAATTCCTTGCCTGACCACGGCAGAGGCTAATTTGTTTCATACCACGGCGGAGCAATGTCTTACCTGTTGAACTACGACAGAGGCTAATTTGTTTCATAAAACCACATTTGGCTCTGTTTTTTTTCAGAAAAGGGCATGCAAGACCAAAAGTTCTGTTACTCACAAAATCTTTCTTTTTTGAGACAATACACTTCCATTCTAGCTCCACCAGAAGAAGGCCGCTGCACAGTTTTTTTTTGGCAATTTGTCACAGAATAGGTCGCATTTGGGTGGAAGATGTTGGCCGGATTGTAACGCCGACCAATTCAAAGGTTTGCATGGAGACATGAAGCAGCGAGAACTGGTCGTTGCTCCGGATTCTTCTGCATGATCATCAGAGTTTCTAGAAGTGCCGAGTTGCCCAAAATGCATCAACAATAGCAACGAAGGAATCATATGTGTAGAATGAATTTTTGCTTGGAAAAATTCGTCAAAAGCGCTGCTGGTGATTATACTGGCTATTCCAGAAGCAGAAGCAGAGCGGCTAGATAAACAGGGGCGCCGGAGCCAATGCGCTTGGAATATCTGCCCTGCTTCAAATAGTTTGCAATCGACCCACTGGGGACTGAAGTCCGGCTCTGGTGGTCTTTGACACAGCTTTTTTCTTGGTCTTCTGCACAGCTATGGCAATTCTTCGGTGAGCAAAACCATAGCTTTGTCGGCTAGAGGCCCTGACTTGCTACCCTTAACCTCCAGGGAGAAAAACTTTGCTTGGCCATAACTTTGTTTTGCGGCGCCACCATAGCAAGCGAAGGAAGAACTACGTGGGATAAAATAGACACATTTTTATAGTAATTCGACTCTCGGTATGGCCGAGGCCGAGGCGAATAAGGTAAGCTTATCGGTTATCGGCATGCTTGCCTCCCTCCCCCCACAACATTTTCTTAAATTCTAGGATATCCATGTTGCAATCCACTTCAGCAAGTTTCAATTTACGCCGTTAGATTTTCAACTTTCTAGATCTACGATTAAAAAAATAAAACTAGCAAAAAGGCACGCCAGAGACCATAGAAAATAAAGGCGCATGAAAATTAGGGCAAGGTAATTGGATAGGAAAATATAATTGAATTATGTTTGTATTAGGGCAAAATTGTATTGAAATTTATTTTCCGCGATCGAAATAGCATATGTTGCTTGGATAATTTAGATGACGCCCCTCCGTATGTACCAATATTTCTTAGTTTTGGATGGTTAGGATATGAGGTTGTTGTATCCATTTTTGTTGTGTTATAAACGTTTATGTAATGTCTTTAGATTTCATTGTTCAGAACATGAGAAATATGAAAGTGAAGTTTGTAAGGCTATTAATTGTCATCACATGGCGGATCTAGAAAGAAATCAATATTTCCAAACAATTCGATGACAAGCTTGTCATCAAGAGCATATGTCGCCTTTTCAATGGTCATTGGATTGCTCGGTTTGTGATTGTGGTTGGATAATTTCATTAGCGTTGTCATCATTGTCCCGACTGCTTGTTTAGAGACTTTTATCTATGATCAAGTTATAACCGACGTGCAATATAGAAGCTTGAAAGGTGGTGATGCCCTCTAAGATGGTTGCACATGGCCTCCACATTTTTTTCCTTAGGATGTGTTTAACAAATCCCGTGAAAAGTATTCTCAGTTGATACGTGTATTTGTTGTAGTTAATGTTTTTTTTTTTTTTTTTTTTAGGCTTACGCTCACCGGTTCTTCGTTGTTTTCTTTGCCCGAGGCCTTCATTTACTCATGTTGCAATCGGATTTGCACTAAGATCAATTGACCCAGATAGGATAGAATCATGCGTATCTATTGCAATGAGACTGCCTTTTCAAGTGCGTCAGAATGTGGTTGTTCCAGTTGTAAGCCTCAATGTTCTGAAAACAGAACCAAACAAGAGTGATGATATCGTAGCAACAGAGTTTTTAAAATAATATTGCATGGCATAATTCACTTCTTAAAAAAGGGGAGAAAAAAAAACTCTCAAACTATGAGGAAACTTGACCTTTAGACCGTTCCATAAGTTAAGAGATGTCAGCCTAAGAGTTGCCACTGGAGAAGAACAGATTGAAACTACCTTCTTCCTATAGAGATGCAACAATCAATGCCCTCAAAGGAATACATCATGTCAAATGCCTTTCCAAAAAGGCAGCGTCAAGTTTAGTATTTTAAACAATCTTAACAGAGAGACCAAGTGCACCTCTTTGCAGCATTCCTCAGATATGGCAAATAATTTGTCAACATCACCGATGGTTTTGCAAGAATATGAGGAGCTTCAGGAGGCAATCCAGGTTTACATTTGCATTTCATCTCAAGGATCACACATTATTATTTTTCAGGAACAAAGAGAAAACAAAATTCAGAGATAGGAGAAATGAGGTCATAACATGTAAATAATCAAAATGACGTCTCCACCAAAGAACAAGAATCTTTAGATTCTCTTTAGAGCAAGCATACTGATCATGGAAGAATGCTCGGAAGAATGTGCAGCTTGTACGGACTAATAAACGAAACCAACCACTCTAATGAAAAATCTAAATGAAAAAGACAATGAACTGCGAGCTTACTAAAAAGAAACATAAAATCCATTGGTTCGTTACCTTCTAGGCACCCATCAATCATTGCGACACTTAATATGTTCGAGCCACAAGCGAGTCAGTTCTGCAAATCATGTGCCACATACTGGTGCCATAATGGCCATCAGATCAGCCTCAAGAGCATAGATAGAGAAGAAATCATTTTCCCTTTGCATGAATGCTAGGGTTTGAGGTATACCTATCCCAACAATAAAAAAGAACAAGAATCTTGTTCAATAGAGGAGGATTAAGATGTAAAATAACAGCTTGTAGATTGTGCCATGGAGATAGAACTTGGAGAAAATTTGGATACTGAATGGATCGACTATGAAGTAGAAATCCTGATGAAATAATCTACAACATATAGAATGCACCAAATGTGAAGTTGGATTCATGCAAAATCTAGAGTTTTACAAGTGAAAAGTAAAGCAGATACCATGCTTTTCTTTGCAAATGTCACCGGAGCGAAAACTTTGACCTTCCATCTCCAACGGATAAGCAGTGTTTCGAAAAACGTCCCATATGAAATGTTTTCTCGAAAGGAGATCCTAGAGGCAAATGTGTATGAAATGCTTTGAGATGTTCATGAAACTCCAACCAGGTTTTTCCATACTAAGATGAAGAATAGGTGCCCTTACTTACATGAAAATTTGAAGACCTTGTATCCGCCGAGTGAACGACAAAACTTCAAAATGGTTACCAATAACATCTTGCAAACCATAAGAAACGAAATTTGAATCACGGGGACTGCGACATTTACCTACATATAATCTGCCTACAGCTTCGAGCCTTTAAAGAAAATATTCTTGAGAGCAGACAACATAATGAAGCAAGTTATAACTTTGACATAAAGCACAAGCTCGATGCGGAGAAGGACTAGAAGAAGTCTATGCCTCTTGAATTCTTCACCTTGCAACCAAGCATCCTCACAATCTTAAACCGTATATGTTTTGTTTAACTGTAAGTATAACACTTGAGCAGACATGGAAAAATGCTTGCAGAGATAAAATGAATGAGCAATGGAGACAAGACCTAATTCCCACACTCTATTGGAGAAGACCTACAAGAAGTGCACATATCTGCTCAACACACATATCCTGCAATTGCTGCCAACAGCCAATAGAACTGCTTGTTAGCTTGGAAAAAAAGGAAAATGTATATTTGAATCCACTTCAAGAGTAGCTGATGTATCCAACATATTAATGATCAGAAATGAACTTTTGCTCTCGGTTCTTGCGTTGCTAAAGTCTTTCTTCTTAACTACCAAGGATCAGATGAACATCTTAAGGGTCTCCTGTTCTTTTTCTAATAGAATTGCCAATTTTATGAAGAGTTTAGTGTCTGTCTGAACGAAATCCAATTCTGACAATATAAAACCTTCTGTCCTGATAGTACAAAACAAAGTGATTACAAACTTACGAGTGATCCAGATGAACTGCAGAGATGGGGACCAAAGGAAAGTGACTAAATAGTTGCTGGATATGTTCCTCGTCGAAATGTGAAAGCCTGATAAAGAAAATGGTTCTTTTTTATTTCATATATAGTTTGACATTTATTATCACAAACTTATCTTAATTTCAGAAGACTTAAAATATGGAAAAAAAAAAACCTTTGTAGCTTGTTGAATGATGTGGATAGGAATTACAGGTTCCTCGTCGTAAGTGGTTGCGAGGAGTGATCCATCCATTGACATGGCCATTGCAGTCAATGGAGACCTGTGAGCTTGGATCTGATAGAAAAATAAGTGTTAATTATGTGTTGACAAGAAACACCAAAACAATCTCCATTTACTACCTGGCATAGTGCATCCAAATCTATGGCATTATATACAATGACATCTCCAGAACTCATGCTTGCGTAAAGCAAGCAGATTGTCTTGATTTGGAGAAAATGCACATAACCCTCAATAACATTATCATCCAATGCTCTCGAGAACATCCTCCAGGTCTACTTCAATACTAGTTAATTGATTAAAGGGCGAAAAATTAACAATGATGCAGAATATAGCAACAAGTGCCTCTCTTTCTTATTGTTGGGGCAAGTTAAATTACTAGCTTCCTTTCCCAAGTTTACATTTGAAAGTTGCGGATATGTGAGAAAAATTGGGAAGAAAGGTTCTACTATTAACGGTACTATGGATCAATCTATGAGGTTGCTTTAGAGCAATCAATCTTCTTTTGCCTTTTCCGGCACACTCCAATTGCAAAACTTTCAATGCAAAAAGGTAAAAAACAGGGGATATTTTTGCCAGAACAGCAGAGGTTGAATTAAAAGGCGGATCTCTGTATGCTTGCCGGCCAAAAACCAAGCCATTTCTCAGGCCCTAGAATCTCAATCATAGCTTTTGATGGATTGTTCTTGCTAATGCCGCGCATCGCCAGTCTGCTGGAAGAGTCGCCATCGTCCATACAAGATCTTAGCAGAGGAAGCAGATGAAAAGTCCTCCGGTTTGGCTATTTATCTAAAACAATAAAGAAAGGAGGCTGCTGCATGCAATAGTCTATTCATGCCGATCTTAAAAGGATAAAGCTCCACATAAAGATTTACCTGGCTTTGCCAGATGGTAATAGTCGCCGCTACAATTGTGAAAAGCCGATTAAAACAGTGCATGGATGGTCGGTAAATGGTCGGCAGACAGTTCTGAGACGTTTTTTATCCTTCTCATGCAAAATATTCAGTCAAAGAGCCCTTTATTTACAACAAGCTTACTCTTAGGGCAAGCAACCCTTCTTTTGCAACCAGTGGCTGTTGGCTGAGACCACATGAAACCAGTTTCAAACGATTCTTGTCCGCAACAACCCTTGGATCAGTCTCGGCAAAGCAGGACCCGTTGATGGCATGTAACAAATCCATTGAAGATGGAAGAAAACTTTGACAGAATAGGGAACTGATTGAAGCAAATGACTGGTTTGCCTTCTAGATGGGATGGGAAATCGGCAGAACAAAACACCTGAACAAAAATAGGTTGCACAAAACCCAATCCATCAAGAAGAAAGAAAGCTTTAATAGAACAAAGTTGCACAAAACCAATTCAAGAAAGAAGGAAGAAAACTTTGATGTAATAGAACGGCTAATCCGCCTTCTCATTGAAAACCCGACTGCGTACTTAACAAATAAAATAGGTTCCAAACAAATGCCTGGCTCTGCTTTTCATGTTTGATGCTGGTGCAGAATAAACTGTCGACAAAAAATAGGCTCCACAAAGTGCCCCACCTTGCGCCCTGGACCGAAAGCCATAAAGAAAATGATCAAGAAGCCACAAACAACCACCGTTACAAAACATGCAAAAGACAGGAAGAAGCAAGCCGATTTGATGCGGCGCAAAATACAAGCAAGCAACCCTTAAAAAACCGATGGAGAATTGTAAGAAGGCGCCATAAAAAATGAAAGAGGATCTGGGCGACTTCAAACTTGAAAAATGCCAAGGTAACAGTAAGAAAAAACTCAACAATAGGGAAGAAGACGCAGGCCCTGGTAAGGGCAACGGCAACGGACATGGACAATGGAATCAAGGGCTTCCTCGAGCAGATGAAGATGCACGGGTCGTTCCCGAACAGGCATGCCTTGCTTATTTTTCTGCCATTTCTAATTTTCGTGGCCATCGATTTAGGAAAATGCAAATCCAATGGCATAATATGATGCCACCTAAGATTTGGCTGATTTGGAACTGCTACGTGGATAGCCTAGAATTGCAAGGAGGGTTGCACGCTTGGTTAGGCTGGCGTGCTAAAAATAAAATAAAAAGTGGAGAAATTCTCTTTGACCCTCCTCAATTTGGTTCTTCTCTTTCCTTCTTGTTCTCAAATATCGTGTTCCAGCAGACCAGGCTATCCACTTCAGGGAACAAGGCCTCTAGGCCCTAGAACAGATATAGCTTCGATTGCATGCTCAAGGGCAAAGCTCTGTTCATGGCTTTTATGGTAAACAAGAGCAAAAGAAAAGGATTGGATAGCCGATTTTAAGCTTGGAGGAGCTGGATCCGACGATTTAGAGTCGTTTCATTGAGGTTTACGTCAGACGGTTTATCTATACATAATTGTGGCTCTTTGCTTCAAAGAATGCTTGTCCAAGGACAGGATTTCAGACCGTTCAAAGTACTTTCTCTTGTTTGATCCTGGATTGGTCTTTGCTAATCTTCTTTCGCTTTCTACATTTGATAAAGATTGGATTTGATGGAAGTGAATTCGAGGGGCGCTCGTGACGTCGGCGCTTAGGGCTGCCGACATTTTTCCTTGTATCTTGAGCATCTGAACTCCGTTTTCGATGATCTTTAGTTCGTTGGAAAGCTTGTTCTGAGAGCTCTCCGTCAAGATCAATTTTGTTAGGATTTGATATCAGGTTAGGGGCCGGATTTAGGTCTGTTTGATTTCGACCACTTACAGTAGGGATGGGGAAGACAGATATTGGCCCAGCATCCAAGGCAGCGGCAAAACGGCGTGAGTCTACCACCAGTTTGGTAATACATGACCCCCCAGTTGCTGCGCAAAAAGAGGTAAATAATTGAGTTGGAAGTTCTTTGCCTTCGATGGTGGCTACTCCAGTGGTTCTTGAAGAAAGGGATTTTCCTCCCTTGCAAGGCGCTGTGAGTAAGGGAGCAGAAGCTTATGGGAATTTGCATCAAACAGGTACAGATTCCAGTCCTAATGTAGTTCCTCAGCCTCGGGCAAATGATTGTGCTTGAAAGTCATCTAACTCTGTTACAAAAGTTTCATATCAAAGATTTAGTGATTGGCTTTGTAAAGATATATCTAGTGCATCTAGAAAGGCAAGGGTAGCAGTTGCTTTACAAGTGTTGTCTGAAGGGAGTAAGGATGAGTTGTCGGCAATCTTGGACACATTGAAAGCCCGACAGATTCAACTTCAACAACAATTGCCTCCAGATGACGTATTTTACCAGTCTGACTGTCAGAATGTAGTTCAAGCTTCTGGTATTCCTGTGGTTGAAGTGGATCATCAAGCTCATATTAAGTGTCCTTGGGTATTTTACTGGTGGCTATTTAGATTTCTCACGATTTCGTGTTTGGTTATCCCGGCTTTTGAGACGCCTTCAACTTCCTCCTTTTCAGTCCATCAAGTTGTTGGCAAAAAACTTTGTTCTTATTATGTTTGAAACTAGTGATGCAGTGGATTCTTTGGTATCAAGAGGGATTGATCCTCTCGGTGGGGAATATATAATGTACCAGTATTACTCTCCTGGCTTTACACCAGATATGGTTCGTGCATTAAAGATGCCTTGCTAGTTCTCGTTACCTAATCTTCCTCCTGATCTAATGGCTCATCAATTTCTAGTTGCAATTGCAACGGGACTTGGGATTCATATCTCACACGCCATCATGAATGGTCCAAGGATTTGTGTTTCTATGCCAGTGGACCGCCTTTACCAGATTGTATAGTTGTGAAGAGTGGGCCTTGGTATAAGAAGTTGGATCTTAAGCTTCTGAATGGTCCAGAATTAGCTCGTTTATTTCCTGACAAGGAGGCTTTTGCTAGCTTTCGTCGAGGTAATCGTGCACCTCAGGCATCTATTCAACATTCTTCTGAGGTTCAAGCTCCCGTTGTTGTTTCTTCATCTATTCATGATCAACCCTTGCCGGTTGCTTTGCATTCCTCGGCTATGGAAGATGCTCTACATACGCCCGATGGTGTCGCCCTGACACCATCAGTCGCGTATGGTAGTTCCTACTACTCTTCACGTTGTTGCTTCTGCTTCTCATGCGTCTGAGATTGTTATGGCTGATAGTCCTAATCTTCAGTGCGCTAAAGAATCATGGCAGCAGGTCAATTGGAAGAAAGCAGTGAGGAAGAAGTCTCTTATGTCATCTCATGAGCCTATCCTACCTCGTACTATTCAGTGGCATGATAATTTGATGTCTGTTAATGATCATCTCGATGTCGCAGACCATGTTGATGGTGATGAGGCCATTAAACGTTTCAAGGTGGCACGAGGAGTATGATTATATACTGTGTATGGGTGGTTTTGCTTAGTGGACTATTTCGTCCTCTTGGTTTTGAGTCCCATGTCACAGGTCCCTTGTACGTATCTTGATTTTTCTTGATAATAGATTGTCGTCCTTCAAAAAAAAAAAAAAAAAAAAAAGAAGAAACATGCCATCTTTGGGAAGTAGGATGTTTCTTAGCGAGAAAAGCCCATTTGATTTCCTACATCAGAGTGATTGAAGGTTCTTGCAATTGGTCATATGAATCATGCAGGCTTATATATTGTTGATACAAGTACAGAGGATGCGACTCACGAGTCTAAATTTGTTGCAGTAAAGTTGCCTTAAGGAACATCCTTGACGTGCCAAAGATGGGCATATGTGACGTTCCAGCATAATATACGATATAAATACATATATTATACTACCACGTCACAAGTACATGTCAACTATGACGACATACACATGGCGACTTAGAACCCATTGCACATGTTATGCAACATGTGAATATATCCTATATTGCCATGTGTCAATACCCCATATGAGCCATATGGCCCATTAGACCCTAACCCTAAAACGTGGGCATAAAAGGCAGGAACCCTAAAAGTGTCCCCTTTTCGGATTCCAGCCTCAGGAGCGTGCATTGACCAAGCGCCTGTGGCATTCTGTCTTACCAGATGCCGTCAAGCTCGCTTTGCACAACAAATCTTCTGAACTTGTTCATCTTCAACCCGAACAGGAGCAATACCGACTTCTAATCCGGCATTGTGCAATACCGACTTCTAATCCGGCATTAGGCCGAGTTAGTATGTTAGATTAGCCTTAGAGGCCCTATAGATTCTGAGATCTCAACCTCTAACGAAGGAACCTAACCATGTATGTTTAGGTAGACAGATTAGATGATTATTCTATATTTCTGTTTATGGATGATGATGTTCTATCTCTGTGCGTACTCCTGTGTATTGGGAAGGGGGGAAGAGACCCTAAAAGCCTTAGATGATGTACCTAGATAGCCTCATTAATTCTCAATTAATGCAGCCTGTGCATAAGAGCCCATCTGGTTGTGGGTGGCGGAGCTAGACCGGCTAACAAGGAAGACTTGTTCAGTTACAATTGATCCTTTGGTATGTAAAGCCTACCGGAGAACACTGTGGGCTAGGCCTAATAGTTTGCCACTGAGTGTGGGCAAGGTATGGGCTCGACACCTCTTGGGTGATGCGTCACCTTCAATGGGGTTGAAGTCGTAGACGAGCAGTGGCTCTCTAGCCCGCCTGTAATTGGCATGCCACTTCTGGAGGGGAGTGATCTCTTCTTGTCTCATTGGGAACTGGGGAGATGTAACCCAGCAGTAGCCCCTTTGGCTCGACAGACTATGCTCAGGCTCCAAGACTTATCAGCCTATCTGTAAAGTATGCACAGGAGGGGCGGATGGAGTGGACTACCCAACGGCCATGTTCTTATGCCAGCCAAATCCATTTGCCATAAATTCTGTCTGCATTGACTTTTGGAGGCCCCAAGCTGTCAGTCGATCCTCATGAGTCTGAGCCCTGGGTAGGATTCCCCTTATGTTGATGTTACTGATGTTGTTACATATGTTATGTTATGGTGAGCCACCCTTCGAAGTGGATATGTATGTTATTGGATGTTATGTGCTCATGTTTGATGTGCTTCTGCAACTAGATAGGTCCCAAGGGAAGACGGGATAAATGACATGTCCATTCTTCCCCATTGAATTCTTGTCTGTTAGCAAGGATCTGATGTTAGGTGGATGGCCTCATGTCAGCAAGGGCGTTGACAAGGGGGATGAACTCCGGTTTTGTACGATGGGAGCATCGTATACTAGCAGGGGACGTCATACTGCTATTAGAGCAATGATCATAGATGACCAAGATCGAGCACTGGCCATTTTCCTAGTAGTACTAACAGTCTAAATCTTCAATCTTGGAGTTGAAATTCCAAGCACGAACCTCGAGAAATGGGGAGGGGAAAATTGTTTTTCACATCAGTAGTGTAAAAGAGCTAAGCAAAGGAATTAGTTAGCAAAAGTAAGTATGAAATTCTAGTAAAATTTAAAAAAAAAAAAATGGCCACTAGAAAGTGACTAGTCACAGAGTGCGCCTGGGGCCCTACCTAAATTTTAGCTCCATGCTCTAGCGCACTCTGTGAGTAGTCGAGCATAGTTCAACTAGAAAGATAGCAAACTAGTGTAATCTGATGGGATATCTAGGTCTAAAATCAAAATCTAAGCTAGGAAAAACGCGTCATACCCCTAAGAGAGTGTCTAGAAAACATAAAATAGAGTCAAGAATGAGTGACTACTCACAGAGTGCGCTTGGACCTACCTAGACTTTAGCTCTAGCCTCTAGCGCACTGTGTGAATACTCGACCTCCAAACTATACCAAAAAAAATCCAAAACTGGAAAGTAAGGTTAAATTCTGGCTTTACTCATCAATCTTAATGGCTAGTCCATTGGGTTAGCAATTAAGAGATCTTGTGTTCAAGTCTCTGGGGGTCCGTCATATGTCCTCATAGACGCTGCCAATGTGGCATGACGTAAAAATACTATCTATCTATCTATCTATCTATCTATCTATCTATCTATCTCATCAAGTAGAGCAGGAAAATGCCGTGGAGTCATCTAGGACCTAAACAGGTGGCTACCACTCACAGAATGTGAGCCCTACCTAAAATTTAGCTCCCTTCCTCTAGGACCTAAACAGGTGGCTACCACTCACAGAATGTGAGCCCTACCTAAAATTTAGCTCCCTTCCTCTGGCGCACTGTGTGAGTGGTCAAAACCTTGAACCTTCATAACTTGAGCTAGACAGCTCCAAATCGCCTGAAATTTGTTGCAATAGGCCTATTAAATAGTCTAGAACCCATTTATGACTTTAAATTAGGCTAGAAATATTGTAATCCACCTCAAAATGATCAAAATTTCTCAAACCCTAAATTTTGCTTTACAGGTTTGCCATCAACACATAAGCAGCGATACAACAACGATCTAGATGGATGATTTCATCGAAGCATTTTTTGGCTAAACACATTATTGTGTGAAATGCAATGCAACTAAACCATAACCATGCTCAACATATCTAGCAATCATAGATCCCCATGAAACTATGTCCCTGGTTTTTAATTTGATGAAAGCATCCTGTGCCTCTTCCAAACTACCGCACTTGGCATACATATCCACCAGGGTATTTTCAACACATGCATCTGTTTAAAACCACTCATGCACAAGGTGCTCATGAAGACATCTGGCCTTTTCTATAGAACCCATGATGCCACGTGACTTCAAAGCGCTCGATAACATGACCACATCTGGCTTTATTCCTTCCAACTGCATGTTCTCAAAACATTCTAGGGCAAGTATGCATTCATCATGCTGGGCATATCCAGTAATCATTGCACCCCATGAAACTGTGTTCCGATCCAGCAATTGATTTAAGGCTCTTTGTGCCTCTTCCAAGCTCCCACATTTTGCATATATATCCATTATCGTGCTTCCTAATGAAACATCATATTGAAGCCCTATTATATGATTCCAATGGTGCGACATGCCTTCAGAATACCCAAATATGTGACTATGTCAGGCTCTATTCCTTCATGCTGCATGATATCAGAACACTATAAACAGATATTTTGCCACTCTGGGCATACTCAATAATCATTGTGTTCCATGAGACCACATCCTTATTTGGTAAATTGACAAAGATATTACGCATCTCCTCCAGGCTCTTACACTTAGCATACATATCCAGTAGGGCGTTTCTCACAAAGTCATCAGGTTTGACAATACTAGCAAGTATCTGCTCGTGAAATGATCTTTCCAAACCATGAACTTCTACTAAAGTGCATGCCTTGAGGATTGCGACAAAGACAGAGAGATCACCTTCCAAACCTAAGATTCTCATTTTGTAGTATAATTCAAGGGCAGCTAGTGCTTGCCCAAGATCTAGCCTACATGAGACAAAATAATTGCATTCTATGTGTACACACTTGATTTTAATACCTTCATAAATGCTTGGTTTGCTTCAATCCAACATCTAGAGGAGGAAAAAAGGCGAATTATATGGTCATTCAAAATAGCAACTGAGTCAAGCCCCTTGTGCAGCATGAGTGACTACACCCTCATGCCAAAAATCAAATGGTATGTTCTGCAACACTCGGACAAGAGGCAGTAGGCATTGTTTCGCACTATGCCAATGTGCCTTTCCTCCATAATCTCTAATGTCCTTTCAACTTGTCCTAATTTGTCAAGGAAATCATAGATCCCGATGCCAAGATTATATCACTCAGCAATTCAAACTAAAAGAAGGATTAAGAGCATCATACCTAATCTATTTTCCTGCCAATGCAGTGGTATTCTGTGAAAAAACATATTAGCACATGTCTTATAAAAAAAGGCCAAAAAATATCTATAGATAATTATTCCTTCAAACATGTTCAAGTGGAGTTAATGCACATTGCGCAGGATCAATTAATGTAGCTTATTAAATATGGCACAACACCTTGCATTTAAGCACAACTTAGAAATCACGACTCTCAAAATGAAAAGGTATTACATTTGTGAGCTCCTATTGGAATTAAGTCAGTATTGGAAAGTTCCAAATGGAGAAAAAAATGTCCTCGTCAAAAGAGCTAAAACATGGGATTAGACGTGTTTGAAAAGGAACGTTGTCTCAAAGTATGGGGTACTATGCAAGCATGACATAGGCATGCAACCAAAACTAAACTCTGGATGGATGAGAGATGTTTGTTAAGTGAAGTGATGTGGAAGAAGCCCAAAAACAGCAGGGGAGGAGGAGAGCATCTTTAATGTCCAGTGAGATTGTAGACCTTAAGGAGATAGAAACATACCTATGTGGCATGAGGATTCACATAGAATTATATGGGCATCATGAATATATGAATGCAGCCAATTTTCCAATCTTAGCAATATTAGTTTCCTTTGAAGCCTCCTGTATGACATATATTTGAAGTATATTAGGCAAAAGAAAAAGAAGTTCGATTGGAGATAAGGGGATTAGAAGCTCCGTTTGTCGACAAAGCAACACGTTCAACAAAATGAGAAGCAAGTTACTACAATAATAGCAGCCTTAGATATCAAGTATTATTATTCAATTTAATAAAGTCAGATGAGCAATGAACTCCAAACCAAGAATACTGTAGAGGACCTTATGTGTCTTCTTGTGGAAAAGTCACAAGAATCTGTAGGTTGTATGGCCAGTGCACCGCATTAGTAGAAATTGATAGTTAATAGTGGAGGATCAAAAAGGCATGAGAGAAAACAGATAAATGAAACCCTAAGTTCCACAAGCATGGTCTTGAACCGTTTTTGAAAATCGAATGAGCAGCGATGGCAGACCAAAGTTGGGACATTTGAAAACAGGCAGGAGCAGCACGTCGTATTTGACAGTTGCTAACCACTACAGTCTTGCTATGACGCTATGAAAAATTGTTAATGGAAAACTAGCATTACTGCAGGCTTGGGCAAATGCGGCTTAAAGAAAAGAAGAAAAACAAAAGGACTCTTACCCTCGACGTCGACATCCTTTGCTATCTCCGTTCTCCAAGTTTTAGGACTTTTCTAATTTTGGTGACCGTGGATGAGAAAAAGCTTAGATCTAATGGTGAAAGCTAATGCCACATCATTTTTTGGTGAGGTGAATATGACACATGGATAGCTTAGAATTTCAGGAAAGGGGATAGGGCTGGTCTGCTAAAAAAAGAAAAAGAAAAAGAAAAGAGAGCAACTACACCTAGGGGGCAAGCCAAGGCATATGCATTCGATATCTGTTGAAGAAAACAGAAGGATTCTGTGAAAGAAAACGTTTGCGCTATCAGAACCATCTCTTTGGATTCTGATAATTTCCCCTTAAATTAAGGAAAATTATCAAAATGCCCCTAGAAATAGGGTGTACAGTAATAACTTATTTTTGTCACTCATTGGAGAGTGGCATTTACAATGAGGTCTGGTTAATGACAATAGAATCATCTAAGGAGGATTTGGGATCTTCAAGTTAATAGTGCTTCAAATACGTGTTTCAGAAAACAACTCAAAAGAGCATTTTTGGCATCTTGATAAAAATGATTCTGAGTAAATTCAAAGGCATTTTATACACTGTAATAATGATACAATATTTGATGTTGTATAGTGGGCTGACAACAATAAAATATAATTGAAGCTTCAAGGAAATATACGTAAAATATTATTGAAGCTTCAAGGAAATATACGGCTTTTCTTATATATTTATCAATCTATCTAAATGATAAGTGTGGTTTGATTGATTTAGTCAAGATTCAATTCTTTGTCAAGATTTCTTCACGAACATTGCATTATTCAACTCATTAAAGGTTTGATGGGATCTCGGGGTTACTGGAGGGTTGACTCGGCAGGCCAGTCACAAAATGGAAGTTAGTCGCTGGAATTCATTCTGGTTGTGCCACGTGTCCTCAATTCCAACGCGGAATGGAAGTTGGGGGCGAGCTTTCCACTCATCCGGTAAGAAGACACCGGCAAAACCGGATGAACAATCCGCAGACTCTCACTATCGCTAATCCGGCCGGCGGGGTGATTCCGGACCGATGTTTAATGCTCAATTCGACCGATGTTTAAGCGGCCCATCCGCTTTAATGCTTTCTGGCTTCGAAATCCCCTGCTTGTGCGCCTTCAAAATCCCCGCTTGCGCCTTCAAATCCCCCTGTTTCTCAACTTGGCTTCCTTTTTTGATGAACGCCGCTTCTATTCCCCTCGCCTTCCTAATCCTCATGCTTCACTGGAAATCGCTTATCCAAAACCCGGCCTCGCAGATCGTTCCTTATCTCGCTACAAAACCCGACTCCCAACTTCCATTTTGTTGGAGAATGGAAGGGGTCGCCTTTTCCGGTTTGGAAGGGACCCCCTCCCGGCTGCCCCTTCCAAACCGGAAAGGGGCTCCCCCCTTCGATTCCCCAATACAAGATGCCATTTCTCACGAGGTGACTGGCCGGTAGGCACTCTTTTTAAATGCACTCAGTGACTCAATAGAAAGGAAACTCAAGCGCCAACGTGAAAAAATTCTGGGTCCACATGTAGTTAGCAAAAAACGGCCTAGGTTTTCAGGCCGGTCCTGTGTTCCATTTTGAAACCCTAAGGTTTTAACGAGGGAGCAAAATGAGATTCAGTCTTCGTCCAAGCATCTGGAGTACAAGGCAGGGCAGATATGGGCAAATATATTTGAATTGGACATGGCTCTCCAAATCCTCGATACCAATTTTGGAAAGCCCGACGGATTTGAGAATGTTGAACCAAGATAGAAGCATCTGCACTGTATTAACAAAAGCACAAGAGGTCAGATCCATATTATTTTTTTCCCAGCTTCATATATTAAGGTATTTCAGCGACTTCAAAGCTGAAAGGCTACCAAGGCCTCGAGGACCGCTATGGCGCAGCAGGAAGGGTTTGAGCAGGGAAGTGCAACAGGTAGTGCGGGATTTAAGAAGGTACCAGGATGATGCAAACCACATAACGGAGATTCTGAAGACAAAAGTGTCAAGGTTGCTCAAGGTTGATCTTTTAGCTGTTCTAACTGAGCTCCAACGTGAAAAAATGGCCAGAATTGCCCTTTTGGTAAGAATCCTTTTTTCTTCATTTATTTTGCCTTCTTTGTTACTACAGTTCAAGATCATTCCTTGAATGGCGAGTTAAAAGAGAATTTTAAATTCATGTAGGTTTTCTCGTCTTATTAATCACTAACTTTCTCTAACAATCACACGGTGTGACAGATTTTTGGCATGGTTCGCAGGGAAACTTGGTATAAACCTGATGTGTTCTTATATAAAGACATGTTGCGCACATTAGCTACTGCTAAACTTCTGAAGGAAATGGAGGATATGTTTGCTTCTCTTAAAGAGGAGGGTGTAGAGCCAGAACTGAATATCTACACAGAACTGTTGAGAGGATACTTGCATTGCAATAAGATTATGCGTGCTGTTGAGGTGGTAGAAGAAATGAGGGAGGCTGGCTGCCCACCTGACTTTCCTTGTATGAGTATGTTTTGTAAACACCTCGAGAAGTCTGAGGAAGTTGAACTCGCTACCAAATATACCAAAGAACTGAACAAGATTGTTGCAGATGAGAGAGAAGCAGGAAAGTTTCCCAAGAAGGCAAAGAAATCTTTCAAGTGTGCTACTGGAGTCTGATCTGTATTTTTCTTCCAACATGGCAGACTTTATCAATCTATTGATTTGTGGTTCTACTTTGCTGCATTAGCACTTCATACGGAAATATTATAGCTACCAAGATTGGAAATATGGGCACCATGCTTTTGTCACCAGGATTTTTCTGAGGGGATCCCATCTTGTTCCTGTTTATCATGAGATGAGGACCTAGCATTCTTAAGTGGTAAATCTGTCTGAACATTGCACTAAAAAGCTGTAACAATGATTTGTAGATGTCAATGCGCAATCTTTTGGTATGCATGAAATTAGCAGCATGATTTTTTTGTCACCCAGATACGGTTAGAAGTTTCTCTATTGCTTCTGCCTTATGCTCTTGATATAAAAGCCCGTGGTAAAAATGATTTGCAAATTGTACAGGGAAAGTATCCATGTGGAACTGATCTTACACATGCTTTGCAGAATCTTGATTTGGGGATGGATGGATGGAAGTTTCTAAGTGTGTCGTTTGACATTTAGCTTATATGTCGGCGATAGCATTACGTACCATAGTGTCATTGTAATCTATTGTTGTTAATCTGCTCAGGAGTACACCTGCCACCCACATGATTTCAATATGCGTGGAAGACTGGCCTTGACGCCTCCATTTTATAATACACCAAGGCAAAATATTCCGCATTTTGCTGATTTTCTTCATGTTCAAACAGTGAATCCAATGCCACATCATAAGTTCATTGGAAGAATGTTGGATGGAAAGGTGCTATATTCCTATTTTTTGCCAGGAGATAGAGCTGATATAATTTATATTTTGCAGAGGACCAGTGTTGGGCTTGCCCCCTTTTGAGTCCATGGTAATTACTTGCAGTATTCATAGAACACATGAAGTTTTAAGAAATATAGAGTTATTCTTCTTCAGAATTTTGTAGAGGACCAGCATTTGGATAGTCACACAAAATCAATTGGTAATCTCCAAGCTTCGTTCTGCCAAGTTCTATCTTATTGGATTGGTTTCTGGCTGTCATATGCTGTACAAATGGCACAGATTTCAAGCAGCACATCCTCTAATGGTGGTACAAATGATATAGATTTCGAACAGATCCTTAACAGTCATGGAAAATCTATGAAAATAGTTTCTCTCAAACAACACAACTATGATCACATATTCCGGCTCTTATATTGTATCTGCAAAATATATAAATTGTACGTCTGAGCATAGTATAAAATATAGAGCATATAATATTTTTACGTCATGCCACATTGGCAGCATCCCACATTGGCAGCATCCATGAGGACATATGATGGACCTCCATAGATTTGAACACAAGATCTCTTAATTGCTAGCCCAATGGACTAATCACTCAGGGGCCAGTAGCATATAAATTAAACCTTAGAAGTCGCTTTTTTTGTCGCTGCTTTCGTGTAGCACTAAAGCACCCAGTAAGCAAATCCCAGGCAGCCATACTTGGCATCAACTATTCTGGCTCTAAAATTTCCCTCTCTCGACACAAGCACATCACTTTATAGCAGCCGAATATCTGGCACACAACTATTTCTATCTTTACCAAACCCAATCCGGCTATCACGCTTCCGTTCTCATCCGATTAGATCTTGCCTTCACGCTAGTGTTTTAAGGTTTGGCAGCCAGCATATTTGTGGGGAATGGTTTGGTTTTTTTTTTCTTTTTTTCCTTTTTGGAAAGATGACAAGCTTTATTTACCAATCAAAATTATAACAACATAAAATGCAAAGATAGGATTATAACCCCAGTGGACAAACTAATTCAACTGAGCACAACCACCTGTCTAATCTGAAGGTAAGTATGCCAAATCAATACTTTCTTCTCTTGATCAAAAGAAGAACAATTATAAGCCATAACAATTTTATTTTGTGTGCACTGAAGAAGAATATCATCTGTAGTATCCATGCCCTTAAAAATAAATAGTCTCTTTCTCTTCTAGATTGACCATAAAAGCCAGCAACACGCAAGATGAAAAGCTTGTTTCTGCCATTTGTGACCATGCATCACGTTAGATAGCAAGTAATCAAGACCTTGCCTGCCAAAGCTGCTCACACAAGAAAAAACAACAATCAATACTCTCAATCTTTTGCTTACATAAAGGACAAAGCTCTAAAATCCGATTATCAATTTTATAGACCGGCATGTTGACTATGCAGAAGCAATTTATACATAGAAGAAACAAAGCGCCCTAGCTTGATATCTTGATGGCAACCCCATACAAGTACTTCAATTTGTGGGCCAGAATCCTGTGGCGACAATGCAGCAATACGAGTCCAAATTACTCTATCCCATCTGTACAATAAGAATTTTGTTCTAAACGCTTCCCATCGCATGAGATGACCAGACTAATACCAAACTGCAATAGTGCTTATACCAGATGTTATCCATCATTGTTGTGTCTTTCGATGAACAACACTTAGAGGCACATTCTCAGAAGTGTCCTGCAAAGGAATCCACCAGCATGAAGTAGACAACTGAAGACATGCCTCAGGATTAAAATGAAAAAGAGACCTGACAGTGTCCCAAGCAACAAGCAACTCCTTTAGAAAGGGAGAAGCTATATATGATAAAGCAAAACCCAAAGAAGGAGAGGCTTAATGATGGCCTAATGGAAGACAATGCTGAATCGACTGCATCGGCAACCTTAGGCCAGAAGAATCATCCTTACTAATGAGAATCCTTCAAATAAACTTCGATATCATCGTCTTACTTTGGAGGTGAAAATCCAATATTTCAAGACCACTAGGCCTTACGTTTAATGCACTTCTCCCAAGCTACCTTGACCACAACTCCTACTTCATTTTCACTCCAAATAAAATTCCCGACGATATGCACTGTCTCCTATCTTACACTGAGGAGCTAATAGAGTAGATGCCATGTAGATATATCCTGGAGCGAAGATATGAATTCCGACAGGAATACCAAGCAACTTCTTGGTATGTAGAAGAACCTTCCATGGATAATCCAAAATGGGGGGGGGGGAGGGGAGATGGGACTATCTAACATCCACAAAGCAATACACTTTTTCCAACCCACAAGAACTCATGATGTTAAGGACCATGCGTCTAACAATAGCTTAGCATTATGAAGATTTTCAGCTTCGGCAATTAGAAACAAAAAAGTGTCATCAACATATTGATTACGTACCTCTTGAGAACCATTGTCCTTTGATTGGGTAGCCATAGAGAAAAGCTGGGATAATACTTCTGCCACAATTGTGAAGAGCAAAGGTGCTAAGGGGCAAGGACGGTTCGGATTTGACCGCCCCATATCTATAATTCAGATGGCCCCTGAAGTTTTTAAGTCACATTGTTGCAAGAAAACTTATGGATCACGCTCACATCACGAACACTTACGCCGTGAGTTGCATTTCAAGTTGATCCACACCATGACATTTACCATAGTCACGACTTCTTTATATTAGGATGCACTCAAGATGCACTCACGCGTTTGAACTCATGCTCTATATGGCTGACAATGGAGGGAGGCATTATGGTGTTTACCTTTTTTAGGCCCCCCTATATTCTTAAGTGGTTGATCTCTTTGCCCATTCCACATCAAAACTATTGGTTTGGCATTGTTTTTGTCATCAGCCTTCATGAAGATCTTTTTCAACATCAAAACCCAACTATTACCATTCTTTATTCCCCTAATTTTTGGCACCATGTTGTAAATGACATACCTCTCTTATAAAAGTCTGTGCATTTGTGCTAAAATTTTTAGGGAGAGGCGGTGTTAACCATCTAGAGGTTTACATTGTGCACATGCTAGGTGTTAGTGGTGGAAAACTACAATTGGCATGTTTAGTTTAGCATAAGAGTGTGACTTAGATAGACATAGGGCTCAAATTTGCAGTCTAGACTATATGAAACCAGAATCTCTTCAGATGTATCCAAGTTTTGATCTCATATTTGGAGAGCCTCATTTAACGCAAATTTCCCATATTGTTTGTGCATATTTGCCGTGTTTGTTATTCTTTCATAATCTTGAGCATGGCAGGCTTGTAGCATCCGACAATCATGGGCTGCTGCTGCAAGATGCATGCCAAGAACTCAAAATTAAAAATTTACAATATGACATTGAGTTCTGTGCAACAGCTCATAGAAACAAGTATGCTGATAATTATGACAGATGTTGGGATCACCAAAAATGTTTTGTTGGGTTTTTTAGGCTCTTTAATTCCAAAATAAATTTATGTGGTACTCATTAGATATGTTATTCATAGGTTATATGGAGCTGTGCAGAGGTCATGGAAAAAATGAGGTTTAGTAGATCTTTAGACGTCAAAGGTTGAGAAGTATGTTAGCAGAGAATATAAACATCAACATCTTTATCCTCCTCATAATGATCACTTGACTGTAAGACGAATGATCAAAGATAATAAAATTTACGAAGCACATGAAAGAATTTGATCAGGTATTTACTCAAGGGAAGTAATGCAGATGTCATACTTATATTGGTTCATCTATAATCATCATTTTAGTTTAACTAAAAGGCAGTTTACTCGATACAGAGAAAACCTCTATACTCATAGGATGTTGACTTGCTTATGCTATTCTTGTCCTGCTTATGGTTCAACAGGGTTTTTACAGGCAAATAAGAGATAACTCATGATGGAGGACTCTTATGTGATGGGAATTGCTGATAGTTTTTTCACACAGTACAATCATCTGTTCTCCATTGGCCATGTTTTCTGATCTTAAAATTCCTACCATTTCATCTGTCAACATTCCTCATAGGTAGTAAGTTTTATTCCTCGCATATTTGTTGTGGATAAAGATTTTGCTGGTTGGTTAGTGTTTACTGGCATTTTTCCCCGGGGGTGTTAGCTCTCTATATATGGATATGCCATAGGGTCCAAAAAAACCCCTTCGTATACAAAATTTTTCTAAGAAAACCCCATATGGACGTTCTATTGTTTCCAACTTTTGTCTACCCCATATCGTATTTATATGATATTTTTTTGTAGTACCAATGGTCCTTCTCGTATAAATACAAAATGCATCTTAACGTATGATCCATCCCTTATTGTATAAATATTGCAAACAAATTGTGGATAACAGATTAAAGTGAACTAAAGAGTTAAAGAATGATTTGTTCAGTATGAGTATGTATTGAAAAGGTTTTCATATCCGAGGTTAACATATAACTCAAACACTTTTGTAGGTAAACTATGAAGCTATCATGTTCCAAGACCCATTCCTTCCTAGCTAGAAATTAGAAGATTAACCCCATCTTACGCCATACGAGAAGTTCTATCTCGCCAACAACGACCCCTAGTCGTATGGATATGGATTCAAAACCAAATAACTTTCGTATATGATACGTTGGACAACAAAAAAAACCCCTTATCATCCACGCACGTGGTACATACGACTTACATTGGTGATACCCCGGGCATTTTTCCAAGTCAACTTCTGCCCTATATTCAATTTTTCCGATCGTTGGATGTTGCATGCTGGTCGAATTTCTCTACGGTTATAAAAAAGCGACTCTGTTTCAAGATCATCTTAGCTGCAGATAGAGATTTTGCCAATCCTTCTACATCGGATTTCGAGTATTTCTGTCCTTATAAGATAGCTGCTTCAACATCGATATCATTACATTTTTTATTATCTTTGGCCATTGAAAAGCCTTGTTAAAACTATTGAGAAAGCTGTCCTATAAGCTTTCTCTTGCTTTCGATTCTCGAATAAGGGCTCACATGAAAATAGACAAAAGCTCCCATGCTAGCTAGGCTTTTCAGTCATCTCAGTAGTTTTTCTACAATGGTAGAGAGTGGGTAACTGCACATCATAGGCCACCCAAAAAATGAAAAACATAGGGAATATCCAAATATGACACTTGGACTCCAAATAAATTTGTGTGCTACAGATGTTGGCTAGTGTACCTGTTGAGAGCTTATCGCCGAGATTAAAAAAACCTGCCCTTTCGGGTTTTCGAGGAAACACCCTAGCGATAAAATCTCGGCAAGGGGCTTGGACAATGCAAGGCTGCTAAATGTTCCCACAAAAAAATCCACGCTCCACAGAGAATATCGAAGTCACGCATCACCCCTGGACCTGCACATCACCAATAAAAAAACCAATAGAGAAACAAGGTGCTGCGCACGGAGGGTTGCCCTTCATGGTCGGAGAGTGAAGTGGCTTAAATCATAGTTCAAAGTCATGTTTTGACAGTCAATTTAAATTGCTACTTGTAGACAATAGAATACTTGAACAACATACTGAATAGCTACCTCTCAAAAAGCTTGCAGACATCCTTTGCCACATCCAAAACACGCCTCTCCTTCTTGGTACCAATGTTATAAACATGGCCAACTTCTCGAATGCTTCACCCGGTATAATGGTCATTCCCAAAAGACTGCATTATTTAAAGGGTACAGATGGTGACGCAACAGAAAGGAGAAATTCAGATGGTGGGGCGACAAAAGGGAAAGACTGTTGGCATGTGCCCCTCGATGAAATTGTGTATGTAATGTTGTAGAAATGTGTGAACGTGTTTGATGTCTTCCAGACACAATGTCAGCACTTCCCAGTACTCATAGTATTTTAAGTTGTAGGTCTTCATCTATGGCATCGTTAAACGTGTCGCAACGTACGAAGTTGTCACCTGCTTGACAATTTAGATTTAGTTATGTCATAAGTACTTAGCAGAGCTAGAGCACCTCCAACTCTTTGCTTGTTACTGTTATGCTCATCTCTTCATCCTTATATATGTTCAATAGCAATATCCTTATAATGTTCAATATTGCCTACTCTTGGTTGTGTAAAGGTGCAAAAATCCACTTGACTCTTATAATGGACAATGCCATGGCCCAAAGAATTTTTTTGACCTTTGGATAATTATGGTAAAAAACGGGTCCATTTGTGACATGTGACTCCCAACCTTTGGCTCAAACAGTTTGATTACTTGATTTGCCATCGCATTGGCATTTAACGACATCAAAGTCTTGCTTATGCTCTTTAATTCAAGTATGTTTCGGCTCATCAGAATTGGGGCATTTGGGGGTCACAAATATCTGGCCATGTCTTCTACTCGCTTAATACAGTGGATTGATTTTCTTTTATGGAATACATATGCTTAATTCTTGGTTATCAAGTACAATATATTGCATGAATCCCATATTACGATGTCAAACAAGACCAAATCCAGCCATGGCATTTATTGCAAAGGCACATAATGTTGACTACGTCTATATGATGTATCATCTTCTTCTACAACAGACATTCATATATATCACATACAACAGACATTCATATATATCACGTGGCACTTGCATTGCAACTGGCGCTAGCATTATGCTTACCAGATACAAGCAAGCTATCTGAATCTATCTTATGGCTCTAAACCATTATACGTAAGCGAATTCAAAATCCTTGTGCGCTAACCCTAGTTATGTGCATTACAGATTCAGGATATATGCACACTGGAAAATCTTTTATGCTTAACCATTTATCATATTCAACCAACTTCTACTCTGCTAGCATCGGACACTAACATGCTTCCAATTGGTGGTAGAAGATGAGGAGTTCGTGCACAAATAACATTAAAGAACACTGGAGCTTTTCATCAGTAACCTCAATAAGACTTATCATGAACTTATGAGGCATATGACGCTAACCATTTGCCCAAAGAGTGTTATTTGAATAGACTATCATTGTAACTGCTATTATCTCCTTAACCAGTAAATTAGTGTTCCAGTTTTCTTTGCTTCTCTCTTTCTGCTCTTGGATTTTAAGATTCTATACACTTTATGAGTAAGGCTTCAACAATATTGGAAATTTTTATTTGACGAAAGCAACCGTACATCCATTGCTAGGGGAAAGATTTTGAACCTCCTGCCCGGAATGTTTGTTGCATCTCGTTGCTTTAGCAGTCGGTACATGTTTATAACATAAGTATCAACTTCCTATGAAGAAATTAAGCAGTGTAGCCACTGACAATATCTGAAATAATAGGTCATACTTGAAGCTTAGGTTCTTTCACCATTGGTTGTTATACAAATCTATTGTTTTGGCTTTTGTCTTGGTTGCATTTCCACACCATGACTCATGCTAAAGCCATTCCTGAGGTAATGAAAAGATTAGAACAGTATGCTGTGTGTAATTTGCCAGGTCCTGGTGCACATAAACCCGTCAACTGCAGGAATTTTTTCTCTTTCCCTAGTGAATTTATACATCTTATACAAACCTGATCAATATTTGAAAGACTGTTAGGATCCTCTCAGAAGAATATATGGTATACCAAATGTCCCAGGACATGTCACAAGCTGTTGCATTCCTTTTAAACAGTCATGTTTGATGAGCAAGACCAGCAGCATAAAGATAGATATTTTTGGTGATAAAGTCAAACTCGATGTCAAACTGGCCCCGGGTATGTCAAATAAAAAGTTGCATTGTAAGCGGTGAAAAGCACCATCAGAAACTCCTCCCACAAATTCAAAACATGAAAAGGACAAGAGGATGGCTGCTTGGGGCTCAAAGGTTTTTCTTTGAAGACAAGGGACATGGAGAAGAATACGGAGGATGTTTGTCTAGAGTTCCTTCGCCACAAACATGCATTAACGTAATCTTAAAGATTGCCACCAATAACAAAAGATCTAATGAGGTATTCAAGATGGTGGTTACCTATTGAACTACAGAACAGCATCTTTAAGCTATTCTGTACAGACAAAAGAAGCAATAAAAATAAACAGGAAAATGCGTACCATTATGAATAAATTTGTGCCGCTTATCAGGAGCAAATTTTTCTGTTATTGTTGTGGACGAACACAAATATCACTGTCAGAAAGTAGCTCAAGATATTAGTCTGCAACCTTGCCAAAGTTAAAAACGTAAGGATGGCACCTGCCATATAAGAATGAACTTTCAATGTACATTTTTTGAAGGAAAAGCAAACAGAGATGAACCATTCATCACCATTTCATTTGGATCATCCTCTTCCTCTTTCAAGACTTCATGATTTGAAATAGAATGTTTCTCCACTGGACCTTGGGAGTCATAGACATTGCCATTTCCAAAACTCTTTTCTTCTGGAGAATCCTTATTTTTCCTACTTTCCCGTTTCCTAAGGCTTGTAGAATGGTTTCACGCCTTTGTACTTGCTTTGACGCTTATATCTATGCGAGTGGAGCCAAGCCCGATAGTACATAAGCAAGAAGCTCTTCTTTGTGGGAGAAAGTAAAATCAAGATGAGCATATTCAAACTCTTCAGATGATGTCTCACACCAAAGAACCTTCATGGTTTCATAATGCTTCCTCACCATTGACTTGGGTATAAGCTTGTCCTCCTTCCCCCACGAAATCAACAGGTATATCAATGACTCCATAATGAGCTCCAATATGCAATGGTTCAGGGCTTAGATATGCTTCCAAATTTGCATAAACACTTCCAAAGTCGAACATAATAAACCTTTTTGAGCGCATGATTTGTGAAAGATGTTCTGCAACACGATATGCTACACCAGGCATGTCATCCATATTGTAGTGAGATTGACCAATTGCTCCAACCGAATTGGAAGAGTCCCCACCAATGGCATAACCAAATAGTAACTGTACAAGGCCCCCCAAACCAGGATAATGCTGAAAATCACGAGCAAGCTTATTTAATACCATTCTCAGGAACTTTGATGGTAGATATATTCCAGGAAACAAAGGCCTCAAGATAGGAGACAATAACGGAATGAGGTATTATAAAATGTAACAAAGGGCGTGGTGCTTCACCGCGGAAAACCAGCCAGAGACAATAAAATAAGTCTTGAACGGTGATGAGGCCGGTCTTCCGCACGCTTTGTAACCACATACATTAGCATTGCTTTGCCTCACCAAGACTATGGCCAACGCCAACCATGGTATATGCCGAATGCATTGGAATCCCGATGCTTAAATTCAGTCATCTTAATTTCATGTATCTTATCAATCATGGCGGTATATCTTGTGTCCCATGTTCGCTTATATCAGTATCGCCAATCCCCTGCAATCATGGGGTTTTCAACCTCTATATTAGCCACAAACCAGCCTATCAATCCTGTTTTAGATGAGCATATTTACACAAGAAAGATGGCAATGTTTAAGGTGGAAAAAAGGCACTTCAATTTTCACCATCCGTACCTTTCAGATAATATAGATTTATTGGTATGCTCTCTTAATGCAAGTCCTCGAAAGTTCTCAAGGAAGACATCATAACCCGCATGACAATAGCATAGAAAGGGTGAGGACCATTGCCAAGGAAAAAGAAATGGCGGTAAATCAATCGATACCTTGATCATAGGCAAAGAAATGCTTGAGAACCAACTGCACCATTTGATACCCAAATTTGCATAACAATTGCAATTTAATGAGTGAATGGATGGATGGGAGGATTCCTTACATATGAGATGATAATCACCTAAGAAAACAAGGTTAGCAAATGTAGAAGGAATAAAATCCATTGCTCACCTTGGACAATAACTTCTTGTAAGAACTATACATCTGGATGCTTAATCCAAACTTTATGGTGCATGTTACTATGATTTTCTATCATCTTATGTCATATTAAGCTATCCTTTCTGGGATAGAAATACAAATGACACCTACCCTAGTGAAGAGTCTAGCACACCATGTTGCAAGTAAAGCACCTTTTGAGAATTGCACCTGCACTACATCAAGACGGCAAAGTAAATTCATTATCTGCACCCAAAATCAAAATATCTTCTTTGAACTTCAACATCAATTTCTGCACAAAAACCACGGCCTACCTTGGAATCCTTTCCAAAAGAAGAATATATCCATCTTCAGTTGTCACTCTAAGGGCTTCATACGGATAACTGTTGAGATAAGAAGTCATCCATGGAAATTAGCAATGCTAAATCATTCAATAAATAAGATTCAAGAGACATCCATGGTAATTAGCAATGCTAAATTCAATAAATAAGATTCAAGAGACAACGCAGGCGACTGGATAATCCAACGGTATCTTCTGCACGCCCTCACATGACTGCATCACAGCTATATCTCCATTCCAAAGCTTTGCTTTTTAACCTCTTTGGATGGAACAATTTCTATCATCTAAGCTCCAGACTCCACAACATTTGCAAAACGGCATAGGAGTAGTCTGATATCAAGCACGATTCATGCCCTGCCCTGCCCGTTACCCGGTTGCAACATCCTCCATCCAAAACGCACGAGACCGCCAATTTACAGGGAGCAAGGGGTTTTTAGCAGTCAGCAGCATATCTTAGGTATATTCTAGCATATACCTAGGATATGCTACAAACCCATATAAACAAGGGTTTGCCCCCCTAGGGGCAACCCAAAAACCTCGAAAAAGCGAGGGGCTGGTCACACGTGTCACGCGACAAAATACAGCATTTACAATAATATCCATATTAAGGGAGGGTGGGTGGGAGTCAAGGGAACTGCTGAGAGAGGAGAAAATGCCGATGAGAAGTCGATGAAGAACCTGCAAGAAATAGCAATCTGCAAATGAACTAGAGCCCCAGAAAATGTATGCAATGCATGCATGCATGGGAGAGATGCATGCTCGCCCATTCGAGAATACCGATCCGATGGCTCGGATCGATGACATTCTCGAATAAGGGCTCGCATGAAAATAGACAAAAGCTCCCGACAAAAAGTGAACTTCCTTATCAAAACGGGATCGAGGTTGAAGGTTGAAGGATGGCCAAAAAAGGGACAAGATCGGGGAAGAACATGTCACAACATGGAAAAGGACGCCAAACTGTCAAACTAAGTAGGGAGGAGCCCCTCCCCTACACGGTATCAAAGAAAGAGAGTCAAGGGAACTGCTGAGAGAGGAGAAAACGCCGACGAGACGTCGATGAAGAACCTACAAGAAATAGCGATTCCCAAATGAACCAGAGCCCCAGAAAACGCATACAATGCATCCATGCATGGGAGAGATGCATGCTCGCCCATTCGAGAATACTGATCCGATGGCTTATATTGATGGCATTGTATTTATTTATCTACATGATAGCTTTTAATCAGACTATATATTTTTTCTTAATTAATGAAAAATCATCTCATAGCTTCCAAAACAAAAGAACCAAAAAACATTCTTTGGAGTAATTGTGATTGGTTTAAGAAGAAGTAGGCACTAGAGATTTGGCTTCTAGATAATAATTTGGTATTTTAATAGGCTCCGCCATGTAACTGTAGGGCTTTGCAACGTACTTGTCCCAATTGTTTCTAATCTATACTTCTGGTGTGATTACTGTTGTCTGAACCTTAGTACTATTTTTTACTACTCACTAAGGTCGGCCACTGCAAATAGAGCTATTAGCATGATGCCATGATCCAAGATCAACTAGCTTCTGTTCTCAACTCATGATTCCCTCTCTTAACTTTGTGCAGTGAGACTCTGCATGGTGCCTTTTCTTGTTTCTACTATGAGGTCCTTTGCTTGCAGTCTTTCCTTTCATGGACGTTGTTGCGACTAAAAGAAAATTCCTAACGTTTCTTATCGTCAAAACTATGTGATAAACCTGCACACGAATCCAACTCAATATTGAAGTATTGCATTAATCCAGCTGCGCAGTTGTTCGGACTTCCCATTTTTGTGGACCCAATGTTCCTACAATCCAGTTTAGCATCTTACTGCCTTCCTAATGCTTTCCTTCTATTGCATTTTCTAATGCAACTTTAAGATGGCTGGGCTAACTCAAAATAGTTTCTGACCAGCATGAGGCTCCATGTTCTTAGAAACATTGGCTCTGATACTAGTAAAATGCACCAAAGTCTGTCTCTACATAGCAAAATGCCTGATAGGGTACTATTGACCATTACTTGCTGCGATCTGAGCCCCCAACATCAAATATAAGTAGAATAACATAAGAAAAGAAGAAAAATATGAACATATATCAACTTATCAAAAATAGTGTAACACTCCCATGTTGTACGTACAACCCACGACAATTACACCACCTCCCAAATTGCGTGTCCATCCGGACACCCTCCACATCACCAATACCCATTATCCACCCATGTTAGAGGGATAATGGAGGATCACAAAATGAATACCACGGTCACTGACAAGTTCCATAGAACATCCAAAGCGAGTGATGATGTGCATGTAGAGAATTTCGGCCGTGTTGGCTGCAGTGTTGTCTGAGAGAGCGCAGGCTTCTGCCCACTTAGTAGCACAATCCGTGAAGACGAGAATGTAGCGTGCCCGGCTGTGTGTAGCTGGAGGATCCACGGGACCAATAAAATCTATTATCCATTTACTGAAGGAAAGTGGCGTGGCGACGGGGTGAGTAGTAAGGCATCACAGGCATTGACAGACATCACAAGTATATGCATCAGCATGAGCATCCTTGAAGAGCATGGGCCAAAAATAGCCTGCCAGGAGGACTTTTCGTGCCGTGGTGTTGCCACTGAAATGTCCACTCCCCAAGCCCTTATAAGCTTGTTGGACGATACTTGGAATTTCATGGGGAAGAACATATCTTCAGAGAATTATATCTTCACCTCGTTTGTACAAGTGGCTTGCAACCATACGATAATCGCGAGCTTCACAAAAGAACTGTTGGCGTTGAAGACATTGGCGTTTGGAAGAAAGCATGGGGTCCGTGGGTAGGAGTGCTCCTGTAAATAGATACTGCTGGTAATCATGGAACCAGGTAGGCGCAACAGTAACCAAAAATAGTTGGGCATCTTGAAAGGTATCAGAAGCACCTGAGAATGGATAATCTGTGTGAATGCAAGAGAGATAGTCTGGAACAATGTGGGACTTCAAAGGCTTATATATGATTCAAAAGGAGCGAATTCCTGGAGAATGAGAACTCCACGTGCAATATGGCCTGTGGGTGTGGTTTTGCTGATCACGTAGAGAAGAGCCTGATGATCCACAAAGAACGTTTTTTTTACCTATCCAGGAGATAATGGCAGAAGCGTTGAACACAAAAGATAAGACCAAGAGCTTCACGCTTTGTGGAAAAACAATTCCTTTCAGCAAGGTTGAGCTTCCAACTGGCGAAACGAATGGGCTTATCCTTATGAAGTTCATATCCTTGAGAGAGAACAACACCAATTGCAAAGGCTGAAACGTCCACATGGACATGAAAAGGTTTGCTCCACTGAGGAGGTACTAAAACCAGAGCCTAAGTGAGTAAAACATTTAAACATTGAAAAGCCATATCTGCACGGGGGTTCCATGCCCAATTTGTTTCATCCCTTGTGAGTTTATGGATGGAGTCCGCTTTCTCTGTGAGGCTAAGAATGAAGGTAGCATAATAATCGACCTTACTAAGGAAAGACCGAGTCTCTTTGATCTGGAGATTTTGCCTGCAGAACACAACTGATTTTACGGGATCCATCGTGATGCCTTGCTTGCTCACAATACGATCGAGAAGAAAAGAACACCTGAAGTGACACAAAAAGTGCACTTTTCAACACTGAGGCTGATACCTGATTCATTACATTTTTGAAAAACAAGCTCCAATTTGGAAAGGTGATCAGCTTCCTGATGTAAACAAAGAAGTCATCTTGAAAAACTTGAAGAAATGCATTTTCCTTCATGAAATCTTGGAAAACAAAGAGCATGATGCATTGAAAAGTGGAGGGCGGATTGGAAAGACCAAAGGGGACGACCCCACGGTGTGATGAAGGTGGTTTTAAGTTGGTCTCCAGGGCGAATAGATCTGATTATACCATAAGAAACCATCCATAAAGGAGTACATCTCATGGCCAGCAACTTCCTCCAGGACTTGATTCGTGAAGGCATGGGATAGTCTTACCCTTGTTTTGGGGATCCCGGAGGGGTGATACCATAGGAGTGATCCCCAAGCGATGTGATCCCGGAGGACGGGATTCCCAGTTACTGCACAAAAATTCTGGCCCTTATATGGATTTTTGGGGCAAAGTTTGCTGTGGGATTTTCTCCCTCGGTCCAACACGGAATCGCATCCGATCGGTTCATAGATGGTCAGAATCGGAAGGGAAAAAGGAGCAGGTAGATGCGGAGAAGGAAACGGGGCAAAAGCACTTGCACTGGCTTCGCTCCAATCCGGCCAAAAAAATAGCCAAAATTGCGCAGTAAGGCGTTAACTGCACCGTTAACTGTGGGATCCCGGAGGAGGGGATCTCATGTGGGGATCTCGAAGGAGGGGATTCCATTTGAGGATCCCCGAGGGCAGGATCAACCCAAACTAGGGTAAGTCTTTCCTCAACATTCGTGAAAGATAATGATGCATCATTGCATAGAGTGAAAGTATAAGAGATCTTTCTTTTCTCAAATTATGCTAGATGTGTCCTCTTCATTTTTCTATTTCTAATTAGTTACTGCATATTACATGATGGTGGTTTAGTTTTCTTTCATGGTTATAATAATTTAATATGAATTAGTTCTTGTGCGATAGATCAAAAGATGTTGGTGATGGCAGAATCCCTTGGAGTTAATAAGGTATTTGTTGGTTAATTTAAATTCTTAGAGTGCATGTTGATTGCAGATGTGTTTTCAGGAATTTGATAGGAACAAAACTACGAAGAGCAACTCAACTGAAAGACATACACTCGAAAATGAGGATCTGCGTATTTAGTGTAAATAAGTGCAAGTCCTCATCTCATATCATAACTATCTTAGTGGTGACAATTTGGGGATAAATCTTGATAATAGTCCATTGTTTGTATATTATTTTTAATCCCATTGATAATTATGTGCAGGCCTGTGACAAATCCTGCTACAAAAATCAAATGCAGGTTCTGTGGCTGCAGGTGAGGCAGAAACACTTGCCCAATGAGCAGCCATGTGGAGCAAAAGATCGTGTAGGATTGTTATTCAAGGTTGCAGGCTATTGCCTCGACTTTGATATTAGCTTACCTATCCCATTTGTACATGTGAATGATCAAGAAGTTGAAAGTGATGGGTTTACGTTCCAACTTACTTCCTTTACTGAACTTATGGAATCTAAATTTAGTGAATTAGGGACGGAAAAAAAATGAACGTTGGGCGCTCTCGTCTGCGCCTCGGCGTCCGTGCGAAACCCAGACCTTATGGATGAGGCCTTCTTGGAGGCTGTTCTCCAGGGTCTGGGGTTCCCGAACATTCCCTCTGACCATGATGTGACTGTTGCAGAAATTGATAGCTTAATCACTCAAACGTACAATTCGAGGTCTAGAATAGGATTTAGCAGGACAGATTTAGGCAGTCATTACCTTTGTATCCTGTGCCTTGATAGGGTAGGATCTTTAAGAGTTTCAGCTCACAATACGGGCTATCTTGCTTTGGGGAGATATTCACGAAACATTTTCCAGATCTCTGTTCTCGAAAGATTTGGGATTGAACCCATTCTTCACTGGGCGAGCTTCTTCGACCTCCGTCCTGCTTGGTTCTTCGCTGATTTACAAATTCTAGTGTGGAGGTTTGCAGGTGAAAACTAAGAATGGCAGGCACAAATGTGAGAAATGGTTCGGGCCTTCCCGCAGACCCAATCGAAAGAGAGAAAAGGCTTAAAATTATTGAGGACGAGGAGGGACCGCATTTTCTCTGCCGGATAGCGTAAACGATAAGGGATGGAGCAAGATGAAAACAATGTACATGACCTTTGCAATTATTCAGGATCAACAAAAGTCTGCTGCCGGCCCATGGATGTTTTGGGGACGGAGTTATTTGGCGAAAACCCTCGGGCAAAATGAAAGCAATCGAGAAAAGATTATGAAGCCTAAGAGCTAATGACCGAGACCCGGGCATGGAACTTCTTTGAACTTCTCAAGAGATGGACAAAATCTTTGTAAGAGAATTATGGTGAAGCAAGGCCACTTTCGAAGCAGATCAAGCAGTAGTCTAAAAACAATGTTTTTCAGAAATCTATGAATGAGCTCCTCAATCTTGCTAAAAGCACTCTCCTTGACCTAGAAAACATGAATTGGAATTCCAAAGCTTCAATCAAACTGATTAGAAGGTGGGAGGATGCAGAGGATCATGTCATAGAGAGCCACCGGAAGCAAGCCCTCAGCAAACTCCCCTCAAGGGCGGACCTGATCTTAGGCGACGTTTCACAAGAATATGGCATTTTTCAAACCAGGCTCAAGAAAGATACAAATGCTTGCAAGATCAGAGACTCGAATGGTTTTTTTAACCCTCTCGAGACGAGCCAATGTGACTGCAAGAACTGTCAAAGCTTAAACAATTCTGGCATGAGCAATCCAAGTACAATTGTTGGGGACCAGAATGTCAGTAACCGGATTCCAGTCCTCGGCAAAAGCGACAAGGCAAAAGGTCAAATTCTTCCATCTTATAAAAATGCTTTGCTTAATTTAGGTTCTTGTGATAACCCCACTGATAAATCTAAAGCTAATTCAGATTATTTAGATCTTTTGGGTATCCAAGATCCCTCTGCTATCAATCTGTATTCTGAGAAAGGCTTGATTATCCATTTCCCCATTAACTGTCCTTCCATTGGAGAAATCAAGTTCTGGTTAACCAAAACTCAAAAGATCCCCATTCTCTCCCTGCTCAAGATTGACAGCAGAACTTTCCAAATTTTATGCAGGGATAATTTTAGTGTTACTTATATTCTAAAAAAGAAGTTGGGCAAAATTGGTAACAATGACTTTTACATTATGCGTTGGAACCCTCTTTTTATCCCTGGTAATACCGACCAAATTTCAACCTCCACTTGGATAACATTACCCAATTTGCCTCCAGCTCTCTGGACTCAGTCTTATCTCGGGTAATCTTGGAGAGATCATATCTATCAATATCCCTCAGACTAACTTTCCTTCAGTCTGCATATCCAAGAAGATTAACTCCGATTGGCAGGGGAAAGTTAAGACCAAGCTGGCAGAAGGGAGATTAATGGACCTGGATATTGTGTACTCCAAAACTCCGGTCCTTAATATCCCAGAAAGGGAGCCTAATCCTAATAATAAAGATGATCAACCTAACTTTAAGGCTCCCCTTATAATCAGACAGGAATGGCGACCCAAAAAAAAGGATAATGACAGTCTGATTGATCATAACACTCTGGCCACTAATGAAATTATCCCCAGGCCACCTGCAAAGGAAAAAAAGAATTTCTCTCCTTATACTGTGCCTATATCTCCATTCTTTGATAATAATTGGAACTTCTTTGTCAGAAATACCAACATGGAGATTAAAGTTAAAACTGGCATCATGACCCTCTCCTTCCCGATTAAAGAGGACTATCAATCTGATGTTTCTGATATCGAATCAGTAACTTACAACTCAGAGGATGATTTCTTGATCTCTTGTGATGACGAAAGTTGGAAGCAAATAACTAAGAAGAGAGGCAGAGGTAGGAAAAAATCTTATGCTGGACCAATCAGAGTCAGCCCCAGAAATTCAGCCAATAGGTCCAGATTGGACAAAAAATTTTCTTAATTTTTTTAATGTATACATCTTTAAGGTTTATCACCTGGAATCTCCAAGGTATCAACAATCCCATCAAAAGGGACCGGTTAAAAGTCTGCCTTTCCTCCCTCAACCCTGACATTCTTTTCATCCAAGAGCACAAAATTCATGATCCAAACCATAAGATCATCATATCAAGGGCTCTTCCCCCTAATTTTGAGAATTGGTGCTAACAATTCTTCTGCAGGTATAGCAATTGCTTGGAACCAAAAAATTGATCTTCAAGTTGATCATATGATTCATGATAATAATGGTAGGTACTTGACCTGGTCTACAATCAACAACAGAAGGAAAAGAGGTAAGAAAAATTTCAAAGATTACTCTTTGGGACCTCCAAGAAGATCACCAAGAAAGATCCTCCCCCCCTCCAATGGATATAAGTCTTAAAGGCATAACTTGGAATATCCAAGGCATCAATTCAAATATCAAAAGAGGTAGATTGAAGGTTTGCCTCTCTTCCATGAATCTGGACTTTCTTTTTTTTTCAAGAGCACAAGATTTATGATGACAACATTAATTCCATTATTAAAGATGTTCTTCCTGTTGACTTTCAGCATTGGTCTCTCAAAGCTAACAACACTTCTGCAGGAATTACTATAGCTTGGAGCAACAGGCTTAACTTTGCTGACACTCAGATGGTAAATGATAACAGTAGAAGGTGGCAAATCATTCATGGGATGGTTCGTGGCAAGAGGATTGCTTTTATCAATGTTTATGCTTATCATCAGCCCCCAGAAGGAGTCAACCTATGGGAAGTCATCAATAGGAGTCTTGAGAGGATTCCTTATGATGAGTGTATTCTAGCAGGAGATTTTAACATGGTCACCCATAGCTATATGAGAAGTGCCAATTTTAGGCCCCTGACTGATAATGAATTTGCCAGCTGGAATTCTCTTCTTCACTCTCATCATCTCTCCCTAACCAGAGTCACCCCCCACTCTTACAGTTGGAGTGACCATAGGGATCAGCCTGTCTGCTGCCTTCATGATAGATTTTACCTCAGTGAGGCCCTCTGGAACAATAGTACTAGGGTCACCAATTTGACCAACTATACTATTTCTGATCATTTCCCTCAGCTCATTAGCATATGTGGTAACACTGCTCAAAGGAAAAGAATTTTTTTTTTCAAACTCAATACTAATCTCCTTGAGCTTGATGACTTCATGCCTAATCTGCAACAGGTTATTTCTCAGGAGAGAAAGCCTAATGGTAACACAGGCTGGATGGATTGGTGGGTGAGAGTTTCCAAAAGGATCAAGAATTGGCTCAAGGTTTGGGGAAAGGAAGTTCATAGAAGTAACACTGCTCATTTACAGGATTTGAGATCCCAGTTGGACTTAGCCCAGGATCAGCACAAAGATGAGATCAAAATTCAGATAGAGAGAGAAGAGATCAGAATTGCCAGAGGCTGGAAAATTAAAGCAAAGGTAAAGGAGCTCAAAGAAGATGAGAGAAGCAACTCGAAATATTTCTTCATCAAAGCTAAGGGAGGGATTAAGAGAAACCACATCTACAGTATCCTTTGGGAAGGCAATAGCATTGACAATGATATGCAGCTCAAGGATGCTGGCAGAACTCACTTCTCCAGGATTATGGGGACTGAGGAAAATATTAGAAGGGAAGATATTGAGAATTTTGTGTGTATTCAAGAAAAAGTTACTAATCTGATGAATGACAGACTTTCCAGGCCTTTTAGTTATGAGGAAATGTTAAAGGTTCTTCAGGGTATGGAAAATGCTAAAACTCCAGGCCCTGATGGTCTCCCAGCTGAATTCTTCAAGAAATCATGGGATATTCTAGGTATGGATATAGTATCCCTGGCTAATGAGTTTTTGATGACTAAGAAGCTGGATTGCAGGATCAACACAAGTCTGATTGCCCTCATCCCAAAGATTGAACTCCCAGCTACTTTTTCTGACTACAGACCTATCTCTCTAACCAATGTGGTCTATAAGTTAATTGCAGGTACCATTGCTGCTAGGCTCAAGCCCATCCTTGAAGAAGTTATCAGCAACACACAAAGTGCCTACTTGAGAGGCAGGTATATTCTAGATAATGTTGCAGCTGCTTCTTTAGGAATCTCTTGGGCCAAAGATTCCAATCAGTCAATTGGCCTCCTCAAATTGGATATTACAAAGGCCTTTGACACTGTGAGTTGGGCTTTCCTTTGCTGGTGTTGCAAAAAGCTTGGTTTCTCTGATAATGTTATTTTTGTCTTCCAAGCCATTCTTAGAAATTCTAGATCTGCTGTTCTCATAAATGGGGAATGTAGCCATTTCTTTGATATTAAGAGGGGAGTTAAGCAAGGCTGCCCCCTTGCACCCTTCCTTTTCCTGATTGTAATGGAAGGTCTGAATAGCCATCTCAAGAGAGCCAAAGATTTACATCTAATTAAAGGTCTTAGTTTACCCTCCCAGGAGGCAGGAGAAATCTTAAATGTTCACTTTGCAGATGACACTTTTCTCTTTCTTCATTTGGAAGCTCACTCCATTCAGAACACTCAATCTATTTTAGAAGAATTTGGCAAGTGCTCGGGATGCAAAATCAACCCTGCCAAGACCAAGCTTATTTCAAGGCATCAAGATGAGGGTGAGCAAGCAGCTACAAACTTGGGTTGTATGTATCTCTCTCCCACCACTAAAACTAAAATTTTAAGAATCCCATATGCTATTAGAGCTAATGCTTGTGAACTTTGGGATGACTTGATTGACAAATTCTATAGAAAAGTAGACTCCCTTAATTCTAAATTCCTTTCTAAAAATGGGAGAGCCATTTTGGCAAATTCGGTCATCTCCTCCTCTCAGGTTTATCAATCATCCATTATGGTGGCCCCTAAGAAGGTTCTGACCAAAATGCAAGGTATTATTGGTAGATTTATTGCAGGAGGGTCAAGCAAGAGGTGCTGGATTCCCATCTCTATGGAAGAATGTTGCAAGCACAAAAAGTTGGGAGGTTTGGGAGTTATTAATATTGAAAAGCAAGCTACTGCTTTGGCTGCTAAGTACTTCTACAGAGCCTGTAATAACCAAATCAATCACCCTGTGAGCATTCTTATCTCCCATTATGTCAGTAAATGCCACCCCTTTGGCTGGAGGAACCTCAAAATGCAGCTGCCCCATAGCATTTACTTCGACTTTACCATTCCCACTACAGTGCCTTTGATTATCAAAAAGTGGATCAGGGCATGGCAAAAGGTAAAGGGTATGTATACATGGAAGGAAGGTCTTTCTCAAGATCAACCAATTTTCTGGAGCCCCTCTCTCATTCTGGATGACCCTAATACCTGTCTGGCTACTAATTTTCCTACTCTAGCCAAGCAATGGACCAATAAAGGAATTATTTATATAAGGGACATTACTGATAATTTTGTTTATCAGGAATCCAGCATTGCAAATTTAGGAGATGACTCAAGGCAGCTTTTTAACAGTATCACCCAGAGATTGGCAGTTGGAGTTTGGCATGACACAGATGTTCTTTGGCACATCAATGAATTCTGTGGATATAGAGTAAACTTAGCTTACAGGTACCTCAATAGAGGTCAAGAGAATTCTATCCACAGAAAATGGAATATTGATCCAGATAGAGCTTCCAGCAACTTGAGATTCATGTGGAAGAGTCCAATCCATCCAAAGATCAAGGCCTTTATGTGGCAGCTATGGCATAAAGCTTTAGCCACAAACAGAAAAAGATGGAGGCTAAATATGTCTGATTCTAATATATGTGTTAGGTGTATGCAGGATCAGGAAGATGAAGAACATCTATTTAAGAACTGCTTATGGGCAGAATGGACTTTGGAGCTGGCAGAAACTGGGTTGAACATTCCTGGATTGGCCAATATGCAAATTGAAGAAATTTTCTTCCCTGAGAACCCAGTGGAATGGAGGAGATACATTCTTCTTTGGAGAATGTGGAAAGGAAGGAATACCCTGATCTTTAAGGAAGAAATTATCTGGCCCAATGCCATTATTAAGCAAGCCCAATATGATATAAATTGGGTCTTGGAAATCTTCGGGAATCAGAATTAAGTCCTTTTCCCTTTATCTAATGCTAATCTTGTCTTTGTGTGCAGGAAACACTCTGATCATGTTCAAAAGACTGAGGTGGAGAAGGATGAATCTCCATGCGAATGCGCAATGGCTAACACAGTTCGGGGTGGAGATACCAAACGAGCATGGGGATAATTGTCAATGCAACTGTGCTTGCACTGCCTACTTGGATGAAAGAAGGTACATTCTGTGTACTGCCAAGGATAAAAAGGACAGATTCAATCCGGGGAAGGCCCATTTATGTAAATGCCCTTACTGCTTGTTCATCGTCGCCAACAAGGGCATGGGAAGGAAAGATCATTCCAAAAGGGAGCCAAAGAAAAGGAGGTACTCGGGAGAACATTGACCACTGCATCTCCAGAAATATCTAACTGCTTGAAACTACCAGATACTTATGATTATGTTATGTCTTTTGGTTAGTTTAAACTTTATCAGGGTTTTCCGACCTACCCTTTCCCAAAGGTCTTCCTTTTTCAAAAAAGCATCATATAGCTTTTTTTGAACTATGTACTTTATCATACACTCTTAATACATACCTAAGCCTTCAATTAAAAAAAAAAGATAATAATGGTAGGTGGCAGATCCTGGTTGGCAAGATTGGGATGGGTAAGATTGCTTTGGTTAATGTCTACTCTCTCCACAACCCCTCTGATAGGATTGAAATTTGGAATAAAATTAATTCTAGCTTAGCTAATTTAGATGTAGATGATCTGTTGTTAGGTGGGGATTTCAATATGGTGACTGACAGCTGCATGAAAAATAGAAATTTTAAACCCCTTTTGCCTCACGAGATGTGTGCCTGGGCTAACCTGCTCTCTACCCATAACCTTAAGCTGGCTACAATTAAACCCAACTCGTTCAGCTGGTCAGACCATAGAGTTAACCCTATATGTTGCTTGCATGACAAATTTTACCTTAGTGAAGACCTGTGGACTAAGAGTAGCAGAGTTGATAATCTCACTGGATATACCCTTTCTGACCATTACCCTCAGTTGATTATTATAAGTGGTATTGGCATTAAAAATACCAGAAAATCTTTCTTTAAGATGAATGTCAGCCTCCTGGATCATGATGATTTCTTGGCCAATCTTGAGAATATTTATAATTACCATCCCAGGCATGTGGGAGAAAGTGGTGGATGTGGTGGTGGATTAACCTAGCCAAGCACATTAAATGTTGGCTTAAAGTTTGGGGTAAAGAGATCCATTATCAAAAGCAGGCTACCTTAGCTTCCCTTAGAGATAGATCGAAAATACCACTCCCACCGATCGTGGGAGGAGGAAATAAAAATTCAGATTGAAAAAGCCGAGCTTGACATTGCTAAGGGATGGAAATTAAAGGCTAAGATCAAGGAGCTAAAGGAGGATGAGAGATGTAATTCCAAGTATTTCTTTATCAAAACTAAAACTAGAATAAAGAAAAATCAGATTCATGAAATCAAAGTTGGTGATTCGATCATCTCTGGAGATAATGATCTTAAGCAGGCTGCTGTAAACCATTTTACCAATATTATGGGTACTAATACTGATTGCACAGAAGCTGAGATGGATAGATTTATCAATCTTGAGAGCAGAGTTAGCCAGGATCAGAATGACTTGATTTCTTCCCCTTTCACGGAGTGTGAGCTCAAACAGGTGATTATGGGCATGGAGAATGGCAAAACTCCTGGGCCTGATGGCCTTCCTGCTGAGTTCTTTAAAAAGGCCTGGCCAATCCTTCATGAGGGAGTCACTAAGCTTGCCAATGAATTTAGAATTACCAAGCGCCTTGATGCTCGGATCAACACAAGTCTCATCACGCTTATCCCTAAGCTGGACTCCCCCATCTCCTTTGCTGATTACAGACCAATTTCTCTAACAAATGTTATTTACAAGATTATTGCAGGTGCCATAGCTGCCAGACTCAAAAAGGTTTTAGACTCGGTCATTAGCAGTACCCAATCTGCCTACCTCAAAGACAGGTTTATCTTGGATAATGTGGTGACTGCCATTCTTGGTCTGCAGTGGGCCAAAGATTCCAAGCAAGACATAGCCCTTCTCAAGCTGGATATAACAAAGGCTTTTGACACTGTCAGCTGGAAATTTCTCCATAAAAGTTGCAGTGCATTGGGGTTCAGTGAGGAAAGTATTGATTTATTTAATGCTATTCTTAACAATTCTAGATCTGCAGTTCTTATCAATGGTGAGACTAGCCCATTCTTCTCAATTCAGAGAGGGGTTAAACAGGGATGTCCTCTTGCACCCTTTCTCTTTTTAATTGTGATGGAGGCCTTACATGGCAAGCTGGAAAGAGCCAAGACAAATAACTCTATTAGAGGTCTTCAACTCCCTGACAATCCCCTGGTGGACCAGATTCTCAATGGGCATTTTGCAGATGATACTTTCATCTTGACCTCGACGAATAACAGTTCTATCATCAATATTCAAAGTATTCTTCATGACTTTGGTCAAGCTTCAGGTTGCAGAATCAACCCTCTCAAATCTGCCATCCAGACTAGGAAAATCGATAAAGGTACTCAAGCTGCAAACCTCTTTGGCTGTAAGTATTTCCCCCCTTGCTCTAAATCTAAGATTTTAGGAATCCCTTTTGCTATTCGAAGTAATGCCTCTGATCTTTGGCTTGATATCATTGATAAATTCTATAACAAGGTAGATTCCTTAAACTCTAAATACCTTTCTAAAAATGGCAGAGCTATAATAGCCAACTTTGTTATCTCCTCCTCTCAGGTTTACCAATCCTCGGTCATTCTTGCCCCCAAAAAGATTACTAACAAGCTTCAGAGCATTATTGGCAGGTTTATAGCTTCGGGTCAAAACAAAAGGTGTTGGCATCCTGTCTCAATGGATGAAAGCTGCAAATCCAAGAAGAATGGTGGTCTGGGAACCATAAATATTCGGAAACAGGGTTTAGCTTTAGCTGCCAAGTATTTCTATAAAGCCTGTTATGACAAAATTAAGCATCTTATTTCAGTTCTGATCAGGCACTACATAAGCAAATGCCATCCATATGGCTGGAGATCACTCAAAATGGAGCTGCCCCATTCCATCTTCTTTCCCTTTTCTATCCCTGCTGCTGTTCCTGGTCTGATCAAGAAGTGGATTTGCGCCTGGTTGGAGGTTAGAAAGATGTATACTTGGGAGAAGGGATTTTCTATGGATCAATCCATATTCTGGAACCCTGCATTAGTCCTTGACAATCCCAACTTATGCCTGGCATGCCACTTTCCTGATCAGGCAAAATTATGGAAGAATAAGAGGATAACTTTGATTAGCCACCTCTTTGATGATTATGGCATCATCCTATTCCATAACTCTAAGCTAGCTGAAAAGGACGATCAAACGAGAATGCTATATGAAGCTATCATTAATATTGTCTTGCAGGGTATTTGGTCTCACTCTTCTGATTCTTGGAACTATAGAGGTAAAACAGGTTATACTGTTAACTATGCATATAAATTCTAACAGGACATCACCATACACCTCAAATGGGGTGTCTCTCCTGATATAGCCAGGAAAAACTTGGTCTTTATGTGGAAGAGCCCGATAAACCCAAAGATCAAAGCCTTTATGTGGCAATTATGGCACAAAGGCCTGGCGACCAACTGCAAAAGATTTCGTTTATCCATGACTAACTCGGATTTGTGTGACAGATGCCTTGCTGCTAAAGAGGATGAGGATCACCTGTTAAGATCATGCCTTTGGTCAGAATGGGTTCTTGAATTAGCCTCTAATATTCTAGGGGGGAACATGGTTGATCTTAGCCACAAGGAGTTTTTTATGCCTACCAATCCGACCGATTGGAGGACTTATATCCTCCTCTGGAGGATTTGGAAAGGAAGGAATACCTTCATCTTTGACTGTGAAATCATCTCTCCTGAAGGGATCATAAAACAGGTAGAATATGATATTAAGTGGATTATGGAAATAATGGGTGATCTGTTTATTTATGCAGATACCCTGTTTCTGCTGACCAGGCGGCTTCAATAGAAGAAGATTAAGGACGACATAAATCAGGAGTGGATCAAATTCTTCGGAGCAGTGCATACTTCGGTACACACAGAAGCCTTCTGCACATGCGGGTGCTGCTGTGATCAGAATTTCGACATAAGAAGGGAGCTAATTTGCACGGCTAAGGATGCCAAAGGAAGATATAATATGGCGATGGTCGACTCATGTATGTGTTTATACTGCTTATTCCACACAATCTTCAAGGGGAAAGCAAGAAAATGCACCAACCAGAATCTCAAGGCAGTACACTAAAATCTGCTCGACTCCAGCTATCTATTCTCAGCTTTTCTGTTGCTCAGACTTTTTTTATCATGAGTTCATCTCTTTAAATGCTTATCAGTTTAAGGGTTAAACTTCCCTTGAAAAAGGTGTTTTGTAACTACTAAATATACTTTAATATAAATAGCCTTCAATTAAAAAAACTAAATTTGGTGAATTAGAGGATGGAACTGCTATCCATATAATCCTTTCATTGAGCATTTTATTTGCTTTTTTTACGCTTGGATCCCTGAGTTTGCTTCTTTATGCATCATGATATGCATCCTATGCTTGAAAAATGCATTTCAGGTAATGGCCTTTAATATATCAATGCGATCTATTATCTATAGAGTTATTTTATATGTATCAATGTCATGGACTTTTGGGAAGGATATAAGTATTATCGCATTGGATATTATGCTAAATCTGCAAAGTATCAGGGCAAATTCTGCAAATGTAAAATGGGTAAGTCCGTAACCTCATGTTATATTTGTGCACATAGTAACCCGTTTCATATTTAGGTCATATCATACATAGGCTCTATAAGGATGATAAACTATGACAAATCTAGTGGTTTATCATGGAAGAGTATAATGGAAACAGAGACAATTGATCGTAGAGACTTGGAGTAAGCAGTGCACTTTTTCTGGTTATTATTGCATTCTTATTCTAATCTTACCATTATTTAAAGATCATCACTCAGAAAATACGATGATCCAGCCAAGTTGGCTACAACTGAGCATGGGTAATTCTTTTTTGTAATATAAGCATCTTGTTTTGTCTTTCCATCTCTGAATGTAATCATGTTATTATTATTTGAAACAGTCTTATGGTTGTTCCACACCAGTGCCAAGTTTTATAAGGAGTGACTAGAGTTTATGCTATTTCAGAAAGAAATAACAGTTTACAACATGACCATGGTGGTTAGGCTTAACTATGCAGTATCACAACTCATCTAGTGATCTCCCAAATTTCTGGGCTCCATACTTGAATTTTAAATATTGAAAGGGATTTAAATATTCTCAACTTGAAATTATTGGACTCTTCCAATAACCAGATGCATGTTACTCTTCCTAATTAAATTGGCAATCAGTTTGCAGAACCCGTGAATTTTTGTTGCTTGAGGTAATAGAAATTTGAAAAATCTTTCTACATTAGATCTCAATGCAAAAATTCTCAGTGGTAAAATCTTTCCAGTGATTGACAAATGTGAAAGGCTTACTACCATGGATTTGAGTAGGAATCAGCTCATTGAAGAAATACCTCCTGAGCTTTCTAATCTGAAGTTCCAAGCATGATTTCATTAATTGGATAAATAACGCAATTTTGAGAATTTTAAGCACACCTAATTTGCTCAAGCACCAATACTTTTACCTAGTTCTCGAGCCCAAGATACATGAGGTCCCTAACATACACTTATCCATACAAATTATGTGTTATACTTGTACGTGTACGTGATACTGCTCAATAATGGCGTTACAATCTACACCAATAATTCACATCAATAATTTTACTTCATTATAAAAGCAGCTCCATTCGTGGCTAGAGGTCATTCATCTTCCATGGCTTCCTTGCCTCCTCGTCCGGAGCACATCCGGTCCTTCAAGTGCTACTTGAGCTACAACGATCTGTGTGAATGCTACAGAAATGGTATTAATCTTGATCCATGGCTCCAGTCCAAAGCAGATGGTCCTGCGAGTGGTTGCAGGAAGCTCACTCGTATTGTGGTCCACCTTTATTGGCTTCCTGATCAGGAGATCTATGAGCTGAATGGCATACCTTAGAAGGTGTTGATGATGAGTGAATCGTTGAAGACCTATGTACTTGTCAAGGATATAATAATGATATATGAGCACTTCTATAGTATGTAAGGATATAATAAGCATAATCAATGTTATTTGATTAATCGAACCTGAGTGATTCGTATGGGTGTGCTCTTCGACCTCCACTTAATCTGCAAGCAGTCCCTAATTTAAATCACACCTAAAGAATTTACTGAAGCACAGATACTTTTCCTTAGTAAAATCCACAAAGCATGTTTTCACTTGATACACATATCCATACAAAATATGCATTATACTTGTACGTATACATGAGTCTTATATACGCTCAATAATGGCGCTACAGTCTATCCCAATACTTAACATCAATAATTTTACTCACTATAAAAGCAGCTCACTTCGGGGGTAGAGGTCATTCATCTCCCATGGATTTTTCGCCTTCTTCTGTTCACCACATCGAGGCGATCAAGTGCTCAATGAGCTACAATGATCTTGTCGGTTGCCTAAATAGGGGTATTCTTCTCGATCCCTACCTGCGATCCAAAGCTATGGGCGCTGAGATTCACTGCCCTGGGCTAATTCGTGTTATGATCCACCTCATTTGGCTTCCTGAGCGCAATAGCTATGAGATATCAGGGATCACTCCTGCAGCTGTTGATGATGAATGAATCACCTGTTCAGCATTGTATAGTGTATGAGCTCTTGTGTTAAGATGAAAAATGCAGAGCGTAATGAATAATAATTAGTCTATTGTACCTTGCATGTTATATATGATATAGTAATTATGTAAAAGAGCATTGCATACCGCAAGAGTTCTCATCATCGTCGTTAGCTTCTTTAGCCACTAATTCTTGCAACTGAGCCCCCACACTACTGGGGATCACCACTGACAACGGCCTGGTCTCTACGGCCCAACCGTAGTCTATTGTTTTCAAATGTTGGTAGCGTGGCGGGTCATTAGGATTGGGTCTCCAATTCTTGCTCTAGCAATCCTTATACTGCATTGCATATGAGGTTCCCTTTCTGGCAACAGGCTCAAACCAAGAGACAAACACCTCTTCGTAATGAGGGAGATTAGGGTCCTCTATTGGGTCCTCTTCGGCAAAAGCCATCCACCTCGGGCAGTTATCATGTGGCCTGATCAGCAAGAGCATTCCTTTCTTGACATCTTGGTAGGGGTCGAATATTTCAACTGGGTTCTTGGGTCTACCCGAGAATGGCCCTACATAATGAGATGCTTTAATGTGCTGATCCACCAACACGTTTTCGGGTTCTTCCAATGCGTCTTGCCTGGTGCTGGGCCAGAAATCTTGAATGACAGCTCTGCCGAGCTGAACGTCCCCAAGCACTCGCAACAAGGTGGACCAGTAGTCAATAACTTCATTCATATATGTGTTGGACCATGAGTTATCGCCAGCTCTAGAAATAGCTGCCCAGTGCATCATGTACTTGGCAATAGAAGCTCTCAATGCACCTATATCTTTCAAGCTTCCATATGGCTGCACGACCTTAGGTGACCCTCTCGGAATCATAGGTAAACCTTGGGCATCCTCCTTCCACATTCTGATTCCCTTTTCAGGGAGCCACTCCCTATGTCCTGGCCCCATCTTGTAGAACATTAGTGGCCATCCATCCTTCATGCAGAACTTGAAAAGTAGAGGTTCCAAATGACCACATAAACAGTCCTTCTTTATTAGGGATAAAACCTTTCACGAATTCCTTCCAATTAGGAACCTTTGACACTAGGTAAGGTGAAGGAGACTTTGAACTACACTGCCTGAAGAGTTGCATAAGCTCTGGAATAGTCAATGCATCTGATCTTCTCATTAAAATAGAGTAGTTTCCAAAGAGGGCATCTATGTCATCGTGGGTGTGTCCAACCATCATGAATCCCAGCTGCACTTGATCGAAGACACCTAACCAAACCAAGTATGACAAGTAAGAGAAAAGATACCTGTTCTTGTTTTGACCTGAGCAATTGTCTAGCTGCAAGTATAGCCTCCTAGGCAACTTCTTCTTGGGTACCATAGGGCCCCTTGGGAGGAGGCGCGGAAAATCATTTCTAGTGCCATTTACCATTTTTGTCCCGAGGGCATCCGTGTTTAAAATTGCTCCACCCCAGCCAGCTTTTCGGATGATCTCAGTATGTCTCAAATGTCCCCAATTGTCCTCGGACCGATTCTCCAAGTGTTTTTCAAGGTATGATTTAAAGATCCCACATGAAAATTGAATCATCGGGCCGAGGTCCAAAGGAGAAGTGGCCCAAGGCACCTACACCATGCCCGTGCATGAGAGCACCTGTAACACTCACCTTCAATCGTTTACCCCTCCAAACAGACTTTGCTAGCTTTTCAAGACGAGGAACCATGCTCTTATTCTGATCCATCTTATCATGTATAATGGTTAAAGCATGTTGAGGAGATCGATGAGACAAAGCTCTCCATGACCAGTAGAGACTCCTGCATGAAAGTTGAGCTGTCATGTGAGATTTCCTTTCTACGGCAAGCTCCCTTCTTTCATTTGGATCTCTAGTCTTGGCAAGCTTCTCCTTTATCACAATACAGGTATTACACTTAGAAAATGCTATCCTTTTAGCAATTGCTACCTCTGAGTGGTTCTCCTTCCATGCTGACAAGAAGGACGAGGGAGAAACATGTTTTCCTGTTACCTCGTGCACTGTAATATCTATCTCTTGATGTATGTCCTTTTTAGTCAAGATGGAAGGTAATCTCTTCACGTTCTCTCTAGTGCCTCCACTCGTAACCTTTGAGCGATGTGGCATAGTCTCAGCATTTTCATCTATATACATAGATAGCACAACAGTTCCGGCCAGTGTATGAGATCTTGTCTTCTTAGATATGGAGTTTCCATGCTCTGCAATCCTGTGGCCACTCAAAAATAGCTTCCTCCATTTGTAAAATGTAGAAATGGGTATACCATAAGCACTATGCCATGCCTTCACGCAGACTTGCTTGTTGTTCAGCATTAGCTTTGTGACAGTTCCATTTTCTGAGCAAAGATCTAGCATATTGAAAGCAAAAGTTGTGCGTTCTGAGCTTTTCATGTTCCAGTAAAAGGTCCTCATGTAGGCTACCTCTTTAAACGTGAAATTAGCACAACATCTCTTCAAGCAGCAGAGCGAGGACCTGAACTGCAAGATAGCGTCAGTTGTGGTTTTTCTTTCACATTTGTTTAGGGCGGAGCGTTGTCTGGCTCTCCTGTTTACCATGTGGTATTGTCTTTTTTTTTGGTATTCCAACCTCCGGCCTGATAGCATAAGGTTCTTTCTCGAGCTCTGTCTCCTTCACGGCCGAAACTAGACTTGAAACTGGAATACTGTCTACTAGAACCAATGCTATTGGCCATCTCACCAAATCATGCACCTGCGGCATTTCTGCACAAGCCTGACAGCGCATAGAAACATTGTCGGGCATGGGCAACAAATTCATAATAGAAACCCCTATCCATTCTTCACCCAACTTCATGTCAGACACATCATCGTTTGGATCTGCGAAGACGATGACACCTGAAGCATAAGGCATATTGCAGCACTCATGCAGTAACGCGCATGTCTTCTCCACTAGTTGATCTCTACAAATCCCATGCACTTCACTTGGTTTACTGTTTTCTACACTACCATTTTCTCTGACCTGCCAATTTATCTGTTTAATCTGACCAGGTGGTGTGCTAACATCGGGTGCTGCATGGATTTCATTCTTAAGGTCGCTTTTGGACCAAAGAATAAAGCTACCGATAGCTTCACCTAGCTTGTTCAATTCCGGTTCGGGAAACGGAAGTGGTATCTGCCCATCAAAGACAACTACAACAGAAACTACTATCAAATCTTCTGGCACAGGAACGTTGTGGTGTTGCATGAAGTTATGCACTCTGCCTTCAGCCACTTTCTTCCCCAACAAGTAGAACGACTGTAAAGCTTCCATCCTACAAAAAAGGTCAAAATTGCTCGTCAACATCGCGATTGCGATCCTCTGGACCACATTGGTAAGAAAATAACTGGGACAATATTCATGGCCCCAGCAAGTATTATTTTATGAGTTCAGCTCTATGGCCCACTAGGAAATCATTTTCCTCCAGGATTGCACGACATAATACCTCTACAAGATCGCGAACGCGATCCTCTGGACCACTTTGGTACATAAATAACTAGAATCTTCTTCAAATCTAACTAGAATCTTCTTCAAATCTAACTAAAATCTTCTTCAGCTCTAACTATTTTAGTTATGACCATTTAAAAAACATTTTCCTTGGGATTTACCTCCACAAGATCGCAGTCGCGATTATTTCGATGAGAGCAGATGTAGAACGTGTACCTCAGGTCGCGTTAAACGTCGATATCTCAGCAGGAGCGCAGTCGCGATTCCTTTAGGCAGAGATCCAAGCTGGGGAAGATGAGCAACAAAACCCTATTTGAGTAAGTCTTGCAAATATTAATTGCAACTGTTATTTCCACAACAATTCTCTACTTTACTGTTGATTAGAATGGAGATCGGTCCTAATTTGGCAACCATATAGCAGATCCATAGTCATCTAAGGGAGATCACCCAATTTGATCTCCATATGTGTATTTATATGCCCAATATTAGGATCATCTTCTAGCCTCATTCTAAAGGCATCGAATGAGCCATTCTATGCCTGAAACCGAGCTGTTTAAGCCCTTCATTACTCAAGTCCTTGGAGAAATGCACCATTGATTCAGGGCTCCCTTAGCAGATTACACACAGTCATGAATAGCATATACCATATAAGAGATGGTGTTATTACAGTAAAATGCATTGGTGGTTGTGGAAAGACTATTATCTCCCATACATAAACAACAAAACAGAAATCACCTCCTGAATAAGTTTAAGAGACTCGAGCGCCTTCAAGAACAGAGCGAGCGCCTTCAAGAACAGTTCGGGCCCCTAGCAGGAGATCGAGCGCCTTCAGGAACAGCTTGCTTGAATTCAAAATTGAATCCCCGCCAACAAGAACGAGCGTGAAATTCAGTTGCTAATTTCAAACGCAGCTGTCCTTTTTCCGTCCGTAACTCCTCCTCCTGAAGAAAAGACTGCTTTATTCCGTGGGGCATTTATTACGCGGGGATTTCGTACAAGGACGTGGTTGTAAGTCTCCCTCAACGTACAGATTTTGAATCCGGACGTCCACGTCCATAAGTACCTCTTGTCCGGAACATATCTCAATTATAACAAATTTGTTACACCTCAATAAATGATGGCGGCTGCATTAATGGCGTGTAATTATTAATACCGGCTGTAATAATGGCAGGCATTCATGGCGCGTCAGTGCCCGCACGTGTGAAATTAAATTCTGGCGACCCTGGGAGTACTACTTATTCTCAGAAATCGCGAAATTTTTTTTAGAGGAGACTAGCGCCTTCGATGAATTCCGCGCCTTCAGCTCATTCGCGCCTTCGATCGCAGACCTAGAAATGCCACTTTCCAATTTTTTCCGGCGCCCGCGATCCATGGCACCTAAAGCCAGTATCAGAGAAGGTAAGATCTTGTCCCCTCAGTTCATGAAGATCGCGGCCGCGATTTATTTTAAGAATGCTTGTTTTATTTTACGCTTCTTCTTTTCGTTTTAACTTAGTCATACAGACTGATAGGCCTCAGCAGGATCGCGGCCGCGATCCTTTCGAGTGCTCGGCAGGATCGCAACAGCGATCTTCTGGGGTGCTCGGCAGGATCGCAGCCGCGGTCTTGTGGAGTGCTCACCAGGATTAGTTTAGTGCCATTATGTTTAATACTGCGTTTCTTTTGCTTGCAGCTCTGGATTTGTTTCGTGGTCCGGATGTTGAGCCTACGAAGATCATCACACCTTCCAATGAAAGGAAGTGGTGCATTGAAATTGCACAAGCAATTCCACAAACTAAAGGTGACCGCAGAAAAGACCTTTGCTTGTTCCTCCGGACTGGCAAAAAGGCTGAGGACATACAACAGGTGGGGATTGTAATTGCTATGTGGGAAGGAACAAAAAACAATGTCCAAGACGCCATTATATGGAGCGTGGAGAATACACAACAATTGCAGTTCCTTGAGTATGTTCTGAAATGGACGAACTACGATCCCTCACTCATGACAGCTAGCAAGTTGAACAAGCCGGCCACAGGAAAAAATGTTCCCACAAGTGCAAAAGGATATGGCTGGGAGCTGCAGTCATATGAATCTCTGTCTCTGTCCGGAATAAATGGAAACAGGGATATATTGTGTGGTTTCTCAACATGCAGGAAAGGTTTGCTAGCAGATAAGAAACCACCCAGCATTACACTAAAAGCTAAACGTGATGAGAAAATGCCATCGGTAATGGACACAAATTGGTTAAGAGCTCAGGCCAAGAAGAAGAATGTAAAGCCTGTCTCTTTAGCAGAGGACTCTACCAAGGCCAGAGCCTTGTCTGTGATGCCTGTTTCCACTTCCTATCCTTCAGCTATTATTAATCCTACACAGCCTTTGGCTATTTGTGCTCCCCCTGTTCCAACGAAAGACATGACGGTCCTTAACAAGATTTCGAAGTTTACTATCAACCTCTGCAAGCTGACAACTTCAGATAGTGGAGAGCCTTCGTCATCTCGCACGCCCCCTTCTGTCACAGGAATATCTTCTTCGAAAAGCTTAGCATGGCCCACTATATCTGAACTGCCAATTGAGCTTAAATTCAATCCCGAGGAAGAACGTAAGTTGGCTGAGCAAACTGCACAGAAGCTTGAACAGTTTAAGCGGTTTTATCCGCTTGGTGTCAACTGGTTTATGAAGGTCTCTATTTTTTATTGCGAGCCAGCTCCTGCTAATCTCACCCATCAGATGCGTTCAAACGACCATGTGCAAACACTGGTGAAGAGCTTCAAGACGTATCCTACGGAGGTCCTCACACCGGCCGACGTTGTCCCCTTCGACCCAATTACCAGGTGATTGTTATTATCCATCATAATTGATTTGTGGCTTCCTAACTTATCAGTGTCTATTATTTCAGGAAAAAGATCACCTGGAACACAGAAGCTGATTTGAAGGGCAAGAAATTTTGGATAATTTCAGGTAATCATAGTATATGTGCAGCTCAATTGCTTTGCGGTGTTGTTGGAGAACTGGAACAGAGGCTTGAGTTTGCTAAAGCCTACGCCAGGAGAAGAACCAGAGTGCTGAATGGAAATTTGACAGATAGAGAATATATTGAATTGAGCATTCAGTGCAATGAAGTCATTGCTAACACCGTATACAGAGAGCCTTTGATAGAGAAACTTCAACAGCCACGGCATCAACATAAGGCATATGGATGTCCTCCGCAAGGGCCCATTGGTACTACCACAACATTGGCATGGAAGGTATTTTCTTTTCTTAACTTATCAACATCGCGGCCGCGATTTCCCTGACCATTTCTTTTGTAGGACTTCCACGAGACAGCTACCACCACATTGAAGGTGAAGGAGCTAAAAGATGAAAAACAGTTCATTTTTATGGAGGATCGGGTCTTCAAAAAATTAATGGAAGTGGCCAACAAATGGGTGGGCAGAAAACTCTGTGATGAACATGGGGATTTACCTGATAGGCCAACGAAGGACTTCTTCAACAAAACCTGGTTAAGATACCTTAGAGGCATGTCTAATGCAGAGGTTTCTCAGCTGCTTGATGAGATTTTGGAAGAAAAAACATACCTTAAGGTGCAGGCCGGATATCACGGCAGGTTTGATTGCAAGCAGCGCGCCATTGACATTAGAAGCTTGACCTTCATGCGCAAAGAGATTCTGTCCTATGCTTCCACATTGCTTCAGAAAGATTACTCTTCCTTCGAAGAATTGTTGTCTGAGTTTCCTGCTTTCACAGAACAGCGGATTCTTGATATATCTGATTCGGATACAGAATATGTGAAAGCGAATTACAACAAAGATCATGTCGTGGGTAATTTGCCCGTTGATTTTCTAGAACCGATTAGATCGATTTTGAAACCTGAAGAGGCTATCAAAATCAAACATAAGAAAAATGTTGTTCACGCAGTGACAAAGGAAGGGATTCCTACGTCCACTCCAGTATCTGAGAATGCAACTTTGGTGTTGATTGACATTAGGGGATTCTCTACATTATGGACCTGCAAAAAGTACATGGAACTCTTTACAAGAATATCTATCATGACAACTGCTAATATTTATCACCTGGTTATTCTGATGCGGTCTGCGAACTTGCCAGATTGCTTGTACAGCCAGAAGCAGATTCAAGGCGGATCCCACATTTCTGTAGGCACATATGACGAGCAAGGATGGGTGAACAAGAAAAGGGTGAAGGAATATCAGTATTACATCACCCATATGTGCATTAACAGAAGCGACTCCAGGGTAATGTCGATATTGCCTGAGCTGGAGCTTCGTTTGACACCGGTGCGCACAGCACCAAAGAGCACCCCCTTGCCACCAATGCATGTCACTGGTAATGAAGAAACTGATAAGAAAATGAAAAAAAAATGGCAGACTTACTTCACGGGTAAACCCAGATACAAGTTTGTCGGAATGGAAGGTGATCACGTGCTGAAGTGTCAGTTGAAGACATCATATGCTTACTACATTGTTGACCAGCTGGTGCCCAAGGATGGTTGTGTCCTTGATTTCTTCTCAGCTGGTACAACTTCCCGTGTCACCTTAATGCAGGGAAAGAAAAGTATTGCATTCGAAAGCCAAGGTAAAGTATGCTGATTTCTTAGGGCTTTCTTGGATAAGCTTGAAAAAATGGTTTGCCAAGGCACTGGGGAGACAGTTGAAGAGGAGAAAGCAGACACTACAAATGATCCTGACAAGGTCAATATAAATATTACCCAGAAAACAGATATATCTAAGCTTGATGAAATCTTGGATTAAATGGATGAGAAGAGCTACGAGGAGAGGATGCAGGAAATGAAAAGACTTCTTGAGTTTACTGAGAAAGGTATTAATGCGCTAGAGCCTATGTTTCAAAAATTGGGGGCCTTAAACAAAAGATTTGATGCCTACATGCCTTTCCTGACAGGGGGGTCAAATTTCGAATACATAGGAATGGACGTGGATCCTGCGCATCAAGAGGGTGAGCCAAGTGGTACACAAGAGCACCAGATTGTAGCCAAGAAAAAGAAGCTCTTCCATACATCCGAAATCGACTCTGGTGTCCCAAATGGCGCATCGGTGGAAGGCAGCGCAATGGATACTGAGACGGAAGGACCGGATCCACGTCTCCAAGTCCTTGCACAGGCCATGTCTGTAGACATCCCAGATGTAACAGGCTATACGGAGATGGACACATCCGAGATTATAAGAAGGGGCCAGGAACATGTTGCTAAGATATCTGCTGAGATAGGTGTTGTACCTGAATCGGTATTAGAAACCCAGGTGGAGTAAATTCTGCCCCTCTGGTAAAGAAATGTACATTGCTATATCTGAGGAATATAATGTATAAGGCTTTGAAGACTTGCACATCTTTGAGTTTTCTTATTGTTTGAGTTTTGTTTCTTGTCTAAACTTTCCGTGATGCGATATTTGCTAGCACTTTCTTAGGTTGATTAGATTCTACAGACTTCTTCTAAATTAGGAATTCAATCAAATGGGTAGCTACACAGCTCAAAATGTTCGCCGCCGCGATCTTCACTATCACTTTGTTTTCCTTTCATCCATATGTAGACCTTAACGGACTTGTGATCTTATATCCATGGGCTAGCTAAGCAGCTTCAAATTTTCGTCGTCGCGATCCTGCTGAGTATTTTTACTCTTTCTTGTGGACAGCTCTTACTCTGAAAGGAGCTTGGGATAGCCTTATAAAAGTCAAAATCGGATACATCGCTACTTGTGGCCGAAAATCATCGAAAAAAACGGCAACTTTTACTCTGTTGCAACCACTTACGGTGTTTTATAGACAACCAAGAACCGAAAATTCCGAAATTCTCTAATTAATTAATTCGTGCTTTTCCTAGACGTGCTAAGCCTTTCTAGGAATTTCTTGAGTGGAATATGACAATGAAGATAATATTTTGCCCCAGACATCAGACATCATAGGTCTGTTTCAGATATATTAGATCTAAACAGACCTATCAGATTGATTCCATATTGTGGCTCCTCTGTACTGTGCTCCTTTTGCAGTTGGCTTTAACAATTGCCGTCTATCTTTTCCTTTGGTCCATGGCAGTGGCTTCAATGAGATTTGTTTATTATAGTTGTGCTATCAAACTTTTCTGCAAATTTCTTTGCTTGCCTTATTTGTGTTGGAACTGTGGATCATATGTCCTGAAAAAAATAACAACTATTCTCTGGCATGCATTTGTGCATACGCCTGAGTTTTTGAACAGTCAAGGAGTCTGATCTGCAATAACTTGCATCATATAACATTTTCGAGGAGTTAACAGATTGGAGAGCAATAGGATTATAACGTTGAAGAAAATATTATTTCTTAAGCTTTAGAATTCATTGTATTCTATGCTTGACTTGAATCTAGCATTATAAGGCTTGCACTTACTGTAGATAACTTTTTTCAGGTTTGGCCTTTTCATATCAACTTCTTTACCTGCTTGATGCAAAAGTAGTGTGAACCATTGTTTATTTGCAGATGGATTCTGTAAAGCATATCAAGGAGCGTATAAACTTGGAATATGAAATGCTTGGAGGGTCTTTTGTTTTACAGGTTTGTCCAAATGTCTGTCAGGGATTCACATTATATTTCAACGTTGCTGCTCATGTCTACACTCCGTTTATAATATGCATACTAGTTCAAGAAATGCATCGTGCAGTATGGGAAAAGTCCAGTATGGGAAAAGTCATAGGACTACATCTTAGGATATTAGGAAGAAACCATATGAATGTTTGATTTCATTTAGGCCTTTTTAACTGGCATTTTGATCATAAATACAGATTGATTATATTTTTTTTTTTTTTTTTGTTAAATTTGTATGTATTTCACTAGCTACTTTACTTTGTGGAATTCCTTACAAATCTCATGTATGGGGTTGCATGATAATGTGTTCATGTGATTTCTTACTTACTCCACTAAACTCTTTTCATCCTTTTTTAAATATATATATTACTAGAAAATTGCCCATCGTTGGTGGGCTTTCTATGTGATTGTATATGAAGATTCGAAGACTAATATGTTGTCTATGAGTAAGTGACGTTAAATTGAGTTTTTAATGTGTGGTAAGATGCAGATCGATCCGACGGATCGCGATTCTCGAGCCAGACGAGCATGCAAGAGTTGCATGCGTTGCCTGCATGCATTGCATGCATTTCGGGCCTCTCATCCGGTTAGGGGATCGCTATTTCTTCCTGCATTCGCCTTCAGCTTCTCATCGGCGCTTTCTCTTCGCCCAGCAGTGTTTCAGGTTATGTTCTATGCTCTCATGCAGAGGAGGGGCTTCCTCTTGCATGGGTTGACCTTTCGTGGCATTTCCTATCATTCTTGTTTCTCTTGACTGACCTTTCTGGCGTATCCCTTCTGGCGTTTCTTATCGTTCGGTTCTCTTCTACCTTGGCTGCGTTGACCTTTCTGGCGCATCCCTTCTGGCGTTTCCTATCTTTCTGCATTATCTCTTCCTATCCTTCGTCGTCTAAGCTTCTACCTCGGCATTCCTCCACTATGGGGCAATTCTTGAGCCTTCATCTCGGATCGGCGGGAAGTTCTCTTCTTTCGAGGCGTTGTTGTGTCATCGCGAGTCGCGGCTTCGAGAATCGATCGATCCGGCGGATCGCGATTCTCGAGCAGAACGAGCATGCAAAGAGTTGCATCGTTACTGCATGCATTGCATGCATTTGAACCTCTCATCCGGTTAGGGGATCGCTATTTCTTCCTGCATTAAGCCTTGACTTCTCATGGCGCTTTCTCTTAGCCCGGTGTTTTCGGGGTTATGTTCTATGCTCTCCCTCCCTCCCTCCCTTAAGTATTTTGTTTATATATGTTGTTCGCGTGGCACGCCGCTTTAATCAACCCCTCGCTTTTTGAGGTTTTGTTCTTCTCTATTGTGTTTTGTGGTCTTATGCAGTGCAGGCGTTGCCGCGGCGTTGGTTTCTTTTTGGCGTGGGTTTTGGGAAGTTTAGCGGCCGGCGTTGTCTAAAGCCTCCACGCCTAGGGCTTATCGCTAGGGTTTTTCCTCGAAAACCCGAAAGGGCGGGGTTTTTTAATCCCGGCGATAAGCCCTAGGCAGGTACACTAGCCAAACATCTATGATATATTTTTGTATTTTGGGGTCCAGGTGTTATGACTGGATATTCCCTGTATTTTTTGTTTTTTGGGTAGCTTGCGATATGCAGCTACCCACTCTCTACCATTGTAATTACACTGCTGGGATGAATAAGATGAAAAAACTATGTTTTTTACTCTATGGTAAGATGAGTTTTTCATCTATGGTAAGATGTATGCTACGTTGAATTGAGGCTATGAAAAAACTGCTCTAAAAGACTGTTAGAGTTTGGATCTGAAGTACATGTATCAAGCCGATTGAGCAATCTAAGGATCGCCAACGCTGAAAATTCAGCAACAATAATAAAGAAGGATTTGGAGCAGGCCGGAAGTGGAAAACCATAGCCATCTGTGCGGTGTTTACAGGATTGATCACAAAGATAGAGACCGATCTTCTATTATAGAATGCAAAACAGAGAAGAAGGAAATTCAGAAAAGCAGGGATTACCGTTGAAAAATGCCTCGCCCCGGGATGCATAAACAAAATTGGTTTTTGCTTTGATGTCTCGGATCGCTCGGCCAGCTCTAGATTGCAAAGAATGTGTATATACAAAGAGAAAAAAGGGAGGTTCTAGTAACCAGGAAGAAAATCGGGACCTGGAAAAGAAAAATCCTGTGCATCTGCCGAAGCTGCTGAAACATTTCTAGTAGCCAAAAAGAAAATCAGGACCTAGGATCTGAAAAAAAAAAATCATGTGCATTTGCCAAAGCTACTGGAACATGAGCCTGCATTATGCTTGAGAACCCAAATCCGGTACTAAAGGCTGGCGAAATTGGGAGACAACTATGACAAGAAATGGGATTCTGTTGGTAAATTCATAGGTGTTTTTAACTTGTATATTTCATGTCTCAATGTCATTAATTCTAATGCTCCTTTTTCTGACCTTCTTGATAGAATACCTGGAATTCCTGAAGGGGGAGGGCAAGAATAAGTTTAATACAATGCTGACATACTGTCTACTGCAATTGCACAGGTGTTTCAAATTTAGAACCACCAGGGCCACAGGCAAGCTCGGATGACATCATGTTGTACAAAGTCAGAAGCACTAGCAATGAATCCACTTGGGCAAAGATATACTGCAGAGAAGTGGTGCAGATGTACTGTTTGTTCAGCTTCCTACCATTTCTCTTTGACAGAAAGGCAGCTCAGCAGGTACAGGGAGTTATGTTACTCTCACAAAATGCTGTCTGATCTTTATGGCACTCTGCTCCTGCTAATGGCTAAAGAAGATATTCATCAGCTGCTCATGGAAAATGGATCTGAGCATAATAGCTACAAGTTTGGAACTGACTCAGGCTTCTATTGGGTCTACAATTCCATTTTTGACCAAGTCATGAAATCCCCATAAAATCCAGCTCAGCCACCATTCTCTACCTTCACACCTGCTCTGCATCTTCATATTTTGTCATAATCTCTGTTGCTCAGTAGTTAATCTTGCTCTTGTCTAACACTTCACACATGTACTTGGAGATCAATTTTGTCCTTGCAGGAATTGGGATCTCGGATGGCCTGGTGGAATACTTGTTCCATGCTAAGTTATCAGCTCCATCAAGTGGTGTAAATCATTACTTTGGATACTTTCTTATGATAGACTTCCAGCATTTTCTGGCTGTTCTTATGCAGTCACTATATTGTCAAAACATTATGTACTTTTTTGTTACTACTTGACAATTTTACCCTTAAGATGTAACTAATGGGGATGTCTTTTCCCTCATTAGTAACATATATGTATGGCTTTTATTAGTTAATGGAAAAAACAACTCTTAACTTCAAAAAATAATAAAAAATAATAATAAAGGCTGGCGAAAGAGGCAATGATGATTCTGGTCTGGAGCTTAAAACACTGCCTAATACTTCTCCGGTAGCAATAAATTGTGCTAACCGTGTCATATTTGCACTGGCAAGTGATTCCAGCCCATTAGTCCACATATTATCCCCACCCAAATTCGAAAATGGAAAGGTGAGCGCAGAAGAAATCCTTTGCTGTGAAATAGGGTTTGGATTTGCAGGTGAAAGCAGGGGCGACAATGGCACCGGAGCTATGGCTGTTGACGGAGAAGCCGATACCTCTACTTGTGAATTATTTAACCCATATGAGAAGCCTGGATGCATGGACTGCGGAGGTAGCAGCGGCGAAGGCACTATTTTCTGAAAACGAAGATTAGGGATTCTTATTGAAGAAGCGGCTATGGCAGGATGAGCCCTATTTTCTGCCGAAGACGAAGAAGACCCTGCTCTGGTTAATTCCTGCACCAGATTTCTGAACCCTTCTGGCCTCCGCATATCTTCCTCACGCCGCTTTTGAACATGCAGGCGCCTTTTCGGAGCAGTGCCTATATAGGTTGGGACTTGTAATGTTGGGGACATCAATGGATAAAATTTCCTTGTTTGACGTAATCAAATGTTTAGTGACTCATAATTGGGAACTCTAAAAATCGATTCAAAGTCACAAATCGCACCATCTGTGTGTTTTGTTTGCAATGATAAGGCCCAATTTTACTAAAACCCAATATCAAGCTGAAAGGGATAAGCTTGACAGTAAATGTTTTTGTCGTGTAGGCCAAGGACTACATATACAATTCAATGATCAATTCTACCAAAAACTCAAGATCAAGCTGAATGGGATGAGCTCATTGTTGCTTCAAATAAATTACAACCTATACACCAATAATGAATGTAGAACACACTTTAAGGTAGCAGAAGAAATGTTCAGTATAATTATTGCCATGCATTGCATATAACATTTAAGTTGCTCTATTGAATCTTTAAATACATGCATAAAACTATAGTGCCTTGTATAGTTTTGGATATAAGTAATTCCTATTTAAATGATAAAACAATGATCATTGATATGTTTTTCCAGCCACAGGCAAATAGGAGATGGATAATAGAATAGAATAGAAATTAACGTCCCTTGTGCCCTCAGGCCTCTGGACTTGTGTAGCATGGGCGAGCTCCCTGAAAGGGCGCTACTAGCACATCACGCTGTTCTGATGTAGCATTTTCTGAAGGCTGACTTTTTTCTATTATTACCAGCATCCCGCTTTACATCGGCTTCGTGGCCGTGCGGTAATGCGTCGTTATCAATCAGCTTTTAACTGAACAATTTGTGTGGGGTTTATGAGCCGCCTCTTGTGCGGTTCATATTACAAACCCTCTTTCCCTGTGTACTTCTCGGTGACTGATCATCATTCCCTGGATCGCGTCTGCCAAATCTCTCAATGATTCTGTCCTTGTCATCAAAATATGTCTTGGTTGCCCCCATCTTATATTTCTGTACCTGTCTCTGATGTCTCCATACATCGGGCACTCGTTAATCATGTGGTTCTCATCCTCCACTCTCCCAGTGTCGCAGATTCTGCATATTCGGTTCTCCTTGTCTATTCCCCTCCACCTGTCCTTTTCGATTCTTAGATCATGACTCCCCATCCTGAAGCTAGCCAGGATGTCTCTTCTGGCTTTTCCCAATATGTTATCCCGGTACATCTGGTGTCCTACCTGCTGTTCTGGATTGAAAATTGTCGTGAGCTAGATTGTCTTGGGTCCTGTATGTTTTTGCAGCCACTGCCCATTCCTCATTCCACTGCCCTTCGTTTATTAGGTCACTCAGATTCAACCCATCTCTCTGGTCCATCTTGCCACTTCCTTAAACCATCCACTGCCTATGAGAATGTGTGACTTTGCCGACACAATGATTGCAATACTAGACAACTTCCCCTGAAGATCTCCTGCATTGTCCTTAATTAGGTACCTGATGGTCCTCTCCCATGCTCTCACCTCCATTGGTTTCTGCCCGGTTTCGAGTATCATGATTGTCAGTGGCGTATTTGTCCGTACCTTAAATTCCTGTTTGTGCCATTGCCTGAGGATTCCTTCCTGTTTTTTCCATTTTTTGTCTGTTAAGCCTGGCCCCAAGCTTCCGCCCCGTATAATTGTGTCGTGGCTACTACTGCACTGAATAAGTAGCATTTGATGTCCCAGTCAATTATTCTACTTCTGTTGCAGAAATTTTTCATATTGAAATAGCTCCCTATGGCTGATTGGAACCTCGTGTCTGCACCCTTAGCCCACTTCCCCGTGCCATGTGCATCATATCCCAGATACCTATATTCCGTTGCTTCCTCTACTTCTGTCTCCTTATATCTGAAGGGTCTATGCCTATTCTTATGGCCGAATGCTAAAGCAATGTTCATTGATGTGATTTTCCAAGCAAATAGGACATTCTGCATGTTGCAAAATAGGAGATATTTGCATGCTGCAATTTCATGGGACATGCATGCTCTTTGAAAATACTTCATAGCTGCATTGAGAACACTGCACAGAACTTAGACAATTTCTGGCTGTAAGCAGAAAGAGTAAGCAATTTTAGTTATTTAAGAGTCTCAGTATCACACTTTGTGATATCTCCATCAAATGCTTGCTTTGCTAAATGATACTCCACATAATGTTCATACATCGATTATTATGAGAGAACTTTGTATCAAAACTCTAATAAGCTCCACCACGCTTGCTTTGCTAAATGGTAGAATTTATATAACATTCATGTATTGATCAACTGCATATAACTTCTGAGCTGTCTTATTGAAATCTTTGAGCTTGTGCATGAAACTGCAATGCCTTGTATATTTTATATAAAGTAACTCTTATCTAAATGATTGAACATCGTTCCAATGCTCAATCAGATGCCTCCGTCTGAACTTAGGCTTTCCTAAATTGTTCCTTTTCATGTTGTGTCAATGTTCATTAGAATGACACAATATGAATTTAGGCCTTCCCAGGAAGTCCAGTGCAGGCAACCATGACATATCTGCAAGCTGCATGCTGCAAGCTCAATGGAACATGTTTATTCTCTGAAAATGCTTCATAAGTGTATGTGAGGATAGACAACATTCTGAATTATGAACATGAAATCTCCGTGATAAAAAGATCTGATATTCAAGATCCAAAACTGAAAAATTAGATGTAAAGACTTGTATTGAAAGAATAACTTTGAGATGGCTGATGTAGATCAAGCCAAAGAATACTATTTGAAAGCATAATGAAAATTGTTGTTCATTTTCAGCACTCCATTTTGCAATCATTGCTCAACCATATTGCCCATATTCTGCTTCCTTTTAAAGTTTAAAAAATGTAGGAATAACAAACTTTCAAATTTCTAGCGCTGGTAAAGAAACATAGTTGGGAACCTGATACGGTAAAAGAACAAATCTTTAATTACCTGGAAAGCCCTCCAGCCATACTGTGGCTCTGCTAAAATGGCCTTGCCGAGATAGCAGGCTAGAAAAGACATGGAATAGTCTGGATTAGGCCGAAGATGCTTGGAACTGCATTGCACCCCTCTATGAAGATTCAGCTAGTTTTGTCCTGCATCAGAGCATAAATTCAAAGGAAAGGCTTAAATCCAACAGATATAGAGCAATATATGCATCTAAAACACTAAGAAAACGAAAAACAGAGAGGCTACACAGTCTGTAAGGTGGATCTAAAAGCAAAACTACTTGTTACCTGAGTTGTCAATCGAATCAAAAGCACGATAATAAATCAAGTAATGACTTAAAGCCTGAAGCCGACAAAGGAAGATAAAGCTCTCCTTCTGAAAATATGTTGGGAAGGACTCTCTTGAAAATACTGTCTTGCCAAAGCTCCAAGAAACCTATCACCAAGTTTACCTATGTAGCTATTATGATCGAATCTGCCACAGCCATATACCCTGCATAACCCGAAAGGATGAATTAGGTTAAAATTGCAGACAAATCCTGCTATTACTTGCCAAAACCGAAATGGATAGATGAAGCAGAAAGAAACCAGAACGAAAGAATGAAATGGGAAGATAGTGCAATAAGGAGCAGATTGATGAGGCGCCTGATGCTAGCATGAAGGAAGAAATGGGAAATAATGAAGAAACAGTACGTTCGGTTCTCCCAAGTGCCATTGTTAGCTTGATCACGCAACCAAGCAAACTTGAAGACCAAGAGCTAACGACAAGAACCAAGCAAATCTCAAAGTATATGAGACAGGCTAAGCCTCACTCTATTGGCATCACAGATCACCAACTTAATCATTCCATCATAAATTTTCGCACCAAATCATAAGCTTTATTCGAGATTAGAGAAATTGAGATTAAAGCTCAACAGAATCACATAATCATACTCAAAATATCATACTTCAACACAATATTATTCAACTGATCAAGAAAGATACTCACAACTTCAAGAACTTTACCCAGATGTCATCTTTCAAAATTGGGCCTCCCTTCTACACGAATTTTGGCTCTTATACAAAACTACAATCATCAAGAAATCATTATTGCTAATATAGGGATAGAACAGGTTCCTTTCAACATTAAGTATTCGCCTATCTTCCAGAGGGCTAGATTGGCATGTATTGCAGCAATGCATCGATCTAGATTGAACACCAGGAGTTTGCAAGAAAAGGAAGAAGGTCGATGAAGTTGGTTTTGCCACTGAACAAGCTCTCCTACTTGATGTAGATCATCAAATTCATCATCCCAAAGGTTTGCAGAAGCGCATTTTATATTATTGTGTTTCTAGATTGGAATTAGAGGCCAAGAGGAGCTAGAACTTGTCAAACTTTCAGATTTTACTGTGGCTAGTGAAAATGGTAAAGAATTTGTAGAATATAGTGAAAGACTTTCTAAGCAGTACGATGTAAGTATGGATCACTATCAGGAAGAGTCATTTCGAATGCCGCTTCATTGCTATGAAGAGGATGTTGTTTTGACATTCAAACAATATATAAGGCATTATCTAGAACAGGTTGATATGGAAAATAATTGGCTTTTCAAACAGGCTATTGTAAATCCTCGCAAAAATGTAAGTTTATTGTATTCTAATTTTTGTTTGTTATATTCTAGTTTTATTCTGACATTTAACCTTATTTACAGGCTTGGTATAATGTGAAACACAAGGTTAATGGTAGAAAACTATCAGAATGGATGAAATACATGTTGGCTCTTATTGGCGTTGGTGGGAGATTTAGTGGTAAGAGTGGCCGAACTATGTTGGTCTCTAGAATGTCTAGAGCTGGCGTGCCTACATCTGTTGGTATGAAGGTTACAGGACATAGGACTGCCGAGGCATTTAGCAGATATTTTATGTGCATTGAATTCTTTTTTTAAATGGTTGAATATTTAAGTTACGTTTGCAATTTATTTGCAATTTGCTGTAGGTATGATAAGACTGTTGAATTACAAGTGAAAGCTGCAATGGATATTGCTAGTAGGCCGTTTAATGCTGACGGATCTAGAAGAATGTTTGAAGAGGTCTACAAGGATGAGTTGAAGGAATTTGACCGCCTTCAGCAGACTGATTCACCTGGAACGTCAACTCTAACTATTGATAATGTTGAACCAAAAACAATTTAGCCACCTATTGAGGTAAATCCACTTTATAGCAAATTAATTAGTATAGTTTTGTTGATTCAATTTAGTTCAAAACATTACAGGTAAATGCAAATATTCAGGTTATGGGATCTGCTCAAGGAAGTATAGGTGATGCTGTCATTGAAGCTAATAAGAAGGATACGGATACATTGCGGGCAGATGACAAGTTCCTTAATTTTCATTGGGATTCATTGGAGAAGTTCCTCCTTTCGCGCCGAAGTCAGCAACAAGTAAACGTCTGTAACAATTGTGTTTTTAATGTCTACCCTAAGATTTAGTATGAACTTTGTCTGATACAGCAAATTGCTATGGATCTGTGAAAGATTCAAAACAATTGTTGTAATCTGTCTTTTGGAGTAATAGAATGATTTCAAGATACGGTGATCCATTGTATTGTTTGAATAATATTTTGTGGACTGAAAATGAATAATCTGGAACTGATAATTGAATGTCAACTAAATGTAGATAACTGAATGTCAACTAAAATAAAAAATGCATCACATTCTGGGATTGAAGAGTGGCCACATGTCAAGCTCCAATTGGAACTCATGGCAGAATGATTGGTACCTGGTTTTTACGTATATTTTATTGTAGCAATAATGCCACTTTGTTTTCTCTAGTGCATGGACATTGTCATACTATTGAAGGCACTTTTCAGGTTGAACAAGTTGGAAAACAAAGACAAATATCTTATGATGATATAATAATATCCCGTCAATTGGATGAGTTTGATACGAACAATTAGATGGATGAAAAAGCGTCGCATATAACAGGGTGAATCTTGGAGGGCAATTCTAAGAGGATAATTTTAACCTAGATAGTCATAAGCAAAGGGCAAAGAAGCAAAGAAGGTTAATCCTTTTCTATACAATGCCGAAGATAGTGCTGACTAAATTGAAAATAATATTATGTCATATATGTCATAGCAAACTGACAAGGGCAATACATCCAATTTAGGGCAGACAGCCGAGATCGTGGTTGCAGAATATTCCAAAGACAGCTCAACCATCAATAAGTAGGCTATAGCAAGGATCCTAAAATAGCAGAACCATCTCATATGCTCCTCAAGTGTCCTTTAGATTATATTCCCACCTATTTTAGGCTGTCTACAGTAATAATCTGTTGCCAAATTTGGGCGGCGCTGTATTATGTTCATCCTGTATTTGAACATATCAATATGCCATCTATAAAAAAATTCTGATCTGTCAGAAAGATTCATTTAAAAAAAAAAGGATTTTTCCAGTCTGTTCTCATTTAAAGGCAAGGCACAAATTACAGAAACATTGGTGATGACGTTCAATTTGAGCATCAATTTACACGAAAGGGGATGTTATATTTTGCTTCTACCAAGAACCTAAGAAAACAGCTTGAATTGCATACAATTCAATTAATTTCATGCACAATAATGTAAATTGAACTCATCTTCATAGCTGTTAAGCAGGTAGCACACTTACCACGGGTGAGGCACAGAATATAGCGTGCAATCCCCTGATGCAATTAAAGGCTCATGAAATACATGCAGTTCAAGAAAGAGAACACTGGAAAAAGTGATGTATCCTTTAACATATAATCACGTTATTACCAAATGGTTTGACCGTGCAATTTACATCCTCAAATAAACACAGGAAGACATTATCACCCCGTAAACCTTCTTCAGGGCCATAGTGTTATTTAAGTTGCAACAGGCAAAAATGAATCTTTTAAGCAAGTACAAAAATGATGCAATCCATTGTCTCTTATGCATCTCCAGATTCTGCTGCACTTGATGCAGAATCATCAGTTGTTTGCCAAGCTTCCCAAGGAAAATATTTTGACACCAGCAAAGCTGATACACCAATACAAACTGCAGCAGAGGTACAACCAATCATCCAATGCAACTTCTTTTGCCTCAATCGTCGACGTCTACGAGAAATCTCTGCAAATGAGAAAGAGATCTATGTGAACAAGCGCGAAAGAATAGATCTTATAAAACTACCTCAATAAACATGACAATCTTCCGTGATTATCTTAATCTGTTTCCAAACATACCATAAACAGTGTTTTAATGCAACTCTCAGGCATCACCCAAATATACGAAATTTATTAAGGATTGCCTTTCAGAAACTAAATTACCAATCAATAAAAACTTGCATAAAGGGAACAATTCTTACCAATAGCTTCTTGGTTTCTTTGCGAGATTTCGTGATTTAGAAGCTCATAATACACCACCTTATCACGGAGCCTCGCAACTTCACGGTTCTTATTGGCAAGCTCATTTTCAAACTCTTCTTCCACTTCAGCCTTGACAGCCCCCTTAGCTATAGAGCTTGCAACCAATCTTGATATAGCCAACCGTTCATTTATCTCAGATGACCAATCAACCTCATTACTCTGCTCTTCATTTATTGCCTGTCTACACTCCTTTAATTCTGAATCATGCATCAGAACTCCAGGTAAGGACAATCCAGCTTTTGAAAGCCTTTGTGCAATGTCGTGATGCTGCTGTATCAAAGTTTCTAATGATGCTTCTGCCTTCTTGCGTCGTTCAATTTCCAGTTCAAGTTGCGACAAACTTGTGCACTCATCATAAATCTTGAACCTCCCAGATCCTTCATCCGTTTGTGAGCCATCATCTGAACTGGCATAACCTTTTAACATGCAAATACATTTTTGAGAAATGAGGCAAAAACTAAAACAAGTAAAATCAATATCTACAGTGAACTAACATCCAAAGCAAACTCATGCTTAAGTAATAAATCTGTACAAGGATATCACCATAAATACCTGGATTTTCTGACGCGTCATAGAACTCTTCTCCACCAGTAGAATGGCCAGTGCTACTCTGCTTTGAAAGGCTAGGAGAATGAAGGTGATATATATTCTCGAACTCGCTCTTGGGATTATTCTTCAAAGATGTAAAATCTTCACTTGACCTAGCTCTCATCTCCTGAAACATTGTTCTTTCAACAGCAGAAACACGCTCTCGCATCCAATCCTTCATTTCAAAAAACCTCCTAAGCTCATCACCAGTCCTAATCCTGGGCCCCTGTAGCTCACTGTTAAAATGCTTACCTTTTACTCCATAAGGGTCTAAAGTGGTTTCAGCATCTTTTAATCTGCCCTCATTTTGCCCTAACGTTACCATCCTTTCTTGTTCCCTTGGCAAATCATCTCTAACAATACTAGAGCATGCAGAGGATGAGGGTTCAAAATCATTTGCAATACTACTAGATGATGTGTCCTTTCCTGACTCATGCTTTTGAGCTTCAACCAAACTCGTATCGGATTGCAACGTGCGAATATGACCACCTCTTCCTTTGAAATTAACAATATACCGAGAAGAAGGGGAAGGAGACCTCGGATGCTCAGGAAAACTTGCAGGTGTGTATGACTCAATCGAGTACAAAGGCTTCCTTTCTTTCACGGATTTTACTGTCTCTTTCGCGGATTTTCGTGCTTCAGACGATGAACTCGCAGATGCAGAACCCTTTTCCCCCTTCCCCAAATTCTTTTCCGAAGGTTCGATAAGCCTGTCCAGTGTTGCAACCCCCAAAACCGGCATCGCCGACACAATACCTTCAAACTTGTATTCACAAAAGAAAACCAATTCAAAACGAATTCAACCAGAAAAAACTTGGATACCCAAATCAGATCAGACCCAGCTCGAATATGTATTCCTCAAAAACATGCCCTGGAGAAGGCAATGACCGATTCGAAACAATATGCAAAACGCTCAAAAGGAAATGACCCAAAAGGGTTATTGATTAAAAAAACAAATCTGCGGCGGCGAATTTTTTTTTAGTTTCTGGATTGAGCAAGCATTCAGATCTTCAATCTACAAAACCAACAGCATTCCGGCGATGCTCCCTCCAAATCAAAGGGCTCGTCAACGCCATGCCCACCGCATAACATAAAAGCCAAGGTTCCCCCTCGGATATCTACGGCTCCTGTTCTACCTAGAATCTTTTACCCGCTCTGGACCCTCCGATTTACGCGTGCCGCCAATGAGCAGGATTTTAACATAACAAATTTCGAATACATCCTAGCCGTTCAATATGGTAAGGTAGCGAGGTGTCTTGTAATCAAAGAAAATCATATTAGGGTTTATGCCTTGTAGGCCAAAAAGAGTGGTTGAAAATATAAACAATTTGGACCCTGATGTTGATACTCTTTTTCTTTTTTGTTTGGTCCACTAATGGAAAGGGATCTTTTCAAATAAACAAACCATACCCCAACTCGATTGATGCATGCGCATTTTGCCTTTAACAACTTGTTTGGAATCAACTCTTTGTTCCTCGATTTATGCATGTCATCCTTGTGCACGGGCCATTTCGCAATAGATTGCACACTAGTTTATTTATGACCATTTGTCAATGCACAAACAATATCATAATCGGGTCGCATTCTATTCTGGTGGTGCATTCTGATGCGCCCACGTCGACTCAGCCAAGAACACGGAATTGCAGTTGAATTCTTCGATTCTGCATCACCGGCTGCGCAGGTTAGAGATCAGACAAACACACTGAGATGATTCAGCTCCCCGATTATGATATTGTAGGGGTAACCGATCTGGTCCCCCTTTCTGTTCTTGGCAGGGAATTTCGCTCCCGGCTGCCGCCGGTCGCGAAATTGCCCTGCCAAGAAGAGAAAGGGGTCCCAGATAGGTTACCCCTATACAATCATACACATACATTGACACCTATTCCACAAGACACCGTTATGCATATGTAAAGTTTACTTAGGGCACATTCTGTCGTTTCTATCCATCATTCTGCTATATCTTTCTTTTTCAGAAATGTTCTTAATTTTTTAGTTTGTTGCATTCTTCTTTTCAGATTTAAATTCCCGAGGTCCCATTGGACTCGTTGTACAATCCAACCCCTTTCCAAATGGAAAATTCAGCATTTTTCAGCATATTTTCATACAGATAATGTAGTTTGTCAAGCCAAATTACAATTTTATAAGGTAATTTTACCCTTCCTGCTGCATCTCGAATAGGTGCCTTGTGGAATAGGTGTCACGTATGCATAACGCTGCCTTGTGGTATGCTCGAGATGCAGCAAGAAGGGTAAAATTACCTTATAAAACTGTAATTTGGCTTGACAAACTACACGATCTGTATGAAAATATGCCGAAAATGCTGAATTTTCCATTTGGAAAGGGGCTGGATTGTACAATGAGTCCAATGGGACCTCAAGAATGTAAGTAAGAAAAATGCAACAAACTAAAAAATTAAGAACATTCCTGAAAAAGAAAGATATAGCAGAATGATGGATAGAAACGATAGAATGTACCCTAAGTAAACTTTACGTATGCATAACGCTGCCTTGTGGAATAGGTGTCAAAGTATGTGTATGATTGTTTATCAGGGTAATGTCAGTTTTGTTGACATTCTCGCGTGTCAAAACGGCGTCGGCAATCTTCCCATTGGGAATGTCAACAAAACTGATATTTCCCTATACAGAATGTTTTTTTACGGGAAATTTTGGCATCAAAACCATGCCGATGCGCATCAACACGGAGGCATGGTTGACACGCCAGAATGCCCCCCTAAAAGGACATTTTTGTAACATGGATGTCGCTTAGGTGGCATTCTGCGTTTCTCATTCCCCATGTAGTCTGACTATTGCACCCAGCTATGGCGCCCATCTAAAAACGTGGTTGTTGCTATTGATACTGAGTTTTGGATGGCATGGCAACAACTTATTCTGGTGAGATTTTGCCCTAACGTGGCGATTATTCAGTGCAATCTTCTTTGTTCATGAAGAACCGGCGTCAAAATGAGGAAAGCACAGTTATATGCCTCTGCTTTTGTAGGTTTCATGTGCTATTATTCACCTATCCACGATTTTGAAGGATTTTCTCTATTTCGTACATCATTTTGCTTGCTTGATTTGTTTGCCAGGTTCACCACTAACTGTTCCTTTTTGTTCTTAAAGGCAAATCATAGGCAGATTATACGATATGAAGATCTTCGATTCAAGCTTCTGAAGCTTGAAACATATCGCATTGGTGGTCCAACATTATTTTAGAGTGCAAGATTTCTTCTAGGATAAGGGAAAGCCCTATTAGTAGACGTTTCTTGTTGGAAAGTGGGCCAACGCACAAAAACTCCCAAAAGATAAAAACTATAGGGCACCATCGACTGCATCTGTTACCTCGATATGCTCTGTTGCTTGGCGAGCATGTTCGGTATTACATTAAACTTTATGAATGTTGTATCTATAAAGGTATGCCTCAGTCCCCTCTAACAGCATGGTTTCCAGGCGGAGAAAAAAGAAGAACTCAAAATCCCTCTATTGCAGAAGGTATGAATTAGCCTCAAGGTCCTGTTCAGAGACAAGAGATTGTTAGATGTAATTTTTGTTGCTTTTCTTGCCTAGGATTTCCTGCAACTATGGTTGCCAGTTGTGGAGTCCTAAATCTCTACCAGTATATGGATTGGATTTGTCATAATTTGGAACAAGTGTGTTTCCACCATAACGATTGAGGAATATTAATGTCTATAACATTTTCCAATCTACTCGAAATTGCTTGAAGATGAAAAGTGGTCCCGAGAGCAGGGGTAAATCGATGGTTTTTTCTACGCCCGATTTGGGTTGGGCTCCAATGGAAACCTCCCCAACTTTCCATGGAAACCTCCCCAACTTTCCCTGGAAACCTCCCCAACTTTCCCTGGAAACCTCCCCACCTTTCCTGGAAACCTCCCCAGCTTTCCCTGGAAACCTCCCCAACTTTCTCCATATTAGAAAACAGGGGAGGTTTCCATTGAAACCTCCCCAACTTTCCGTGGAAACCTCCCCAGCTTTCTTGGATGACCTGGGGAGGTTTCCAATTAAGAAAACAGGGGAGGTTTCCATGGAAAGATGGGGAGGTTTCCACAAAAGAAAAAAAGAAAAGGCTCTCTAAATTTGCACGAAGAACAAGACTAGCCCCGTGCATCTCGATCCTCGTGCGTTGCAGTCCATCGGTGGTTGCCAACATTAATGACTATTTTTTATTTTTTAAAATATTTTATGGAAACCTCCCCAACTTTCCAAAGAAACTAGGGGAGGTTTCCACAAAATGTCTATAAAATTTCAAAGTGAGCTATTTCTTGAAGCAAATCGTCTCTTTGAGTTCTTCTTTCATCAACGAATTCATCCAAGTTTTTTCTTCAAGTAAATCGTCCGTGTAACCTTATCGCTAAGTGTAACTTTTTGTATTTTTTTTAAGTTCGAACCATTGTTAAACCATTAAATTATGACGTATAAACATTGGATACACCAAAATGTGCAAATACATGCGCATTTCGGTGGTTCGTTCAATCCTTAACCTGAACGAACCACCAAAATGTTCTCGCATGTAAGGACAACACAAACAAAGGTTTGATGAATTTACAATAAACAATGCACAACTTCAACATCATCTTTCTTAAGGCTCAGACTTTTTATTGCAACTACCTCATTAAATGGAGATGTAGAGTTGCAGGCCCAACTTCTTCGCTCTCTTCCCCGATGTCTCAATTTACGAGGGCTCTTCCATTGCACTTTAAAAAGCAATTTTACGCCATTGCAATTTAAGAAGCAATCTTACATCATGCCATATTAGCACCACACTTGCAGGCTTGCAACAACAAAGAACCTTTCATGCACAACCTTCATGGAGTATGGGAAAAACTGCACCTCACAACAACGATTTCTTAAAAACCATTCTGGACACATTAGGAGAGGAAATTTTAAGTAATAATAAACTCATTTGTTACTGCAGAGTCATGCTTCTCAGCCAGACCCATCAACTTCTATGCCAAGCTATTTAGCAGACATGTATCTCCACAAGGCACATCAACTTCTGGGCAAAGTTGTTAGACAGATGTGTATCTTGAAAATCTTTATAGAAACATGATGTTAACTCCTAAAGCAGCATAATTAAGTTGAAACCCAATTTGCTGCATCCTAATAAAGTGTTTTGAGGCCAAATAGATAGCCCTAGCTTCTCCAGCAAGGTGAATTACATTGCTTAATGTTTTACTGGTTCCGCCTTCTTATAAATCTCTCTTTCCAGTAAATTTCTTATCCCCAAGATGCAAAAGAATGCGCTTAACATTGGGCCTCAGCCCTCCAAACTTAGCACCAGGCTAGCAAGGATAAGTTGTAAAAAGCACTGCCTACCTGAATTAAATTGTTTACAGGAACAAGATTACTCTAATGAACCTACGCACTGGAAAATTCCAACATCAATGCATCAAGAAAGTGCAAATAATTACCTTGCTTGTGCGCTTCTGCCTGTTCAATCATGGTAAATTTCTCAGAAGGCGAGAAATTAGATATAGCTCATACATATATAATTATTGGATTGCACTGCTTGTCACCATGCATGCAAACATATAGGTTTGCATGGATTGGGAATTGCCAAATTCAACCTATTAAGACATTGAGCAAAACAGAAATGGAAGCACAACATATGGCAGTAGGTGGAGCAAAACCTTGTGTAGAACTTAAGCACAACCTATTCAGATTAGAACCTAGGGCAAAACCTATGTAATAAATCTATTAAACTTGGAGCAGAATTGTTTGAAACGGGAGTGCAAACTGTTGCAGAATATAGTATAGAAATCCACGAGAAAATTAATCAAATGCAAAATATGTAGCAGAAACTGGAGCAGGGCTATTGACTTTCACTACAAAATTTAGTCCAGACACTATGCGGAATGAAGTTGGATCTACCGCAAAAATCAGAGTAGGACATAGACCAAGCTAGATGCAAAATCTGTACACTCTAAAGCAGGATCGGAGGTGGATTAGATGCACAAACTTAGAAGATTAGAACGAAAGAACATAGAGCTTGACCCATTGCAATATGGAACAATACTAGACAAGAAAGCTAAATTCGTTACAGAAGTTTGAGCCCATTTTGTAGCACAACAAAACCTGCTCCAACATTTGCTGTAGACTCGAGTCAAAAAGTTGTGCAAACCTGAATATGGGCGAATTGAAACAATAAAAAATATTGAGTTACAGAGCTATTGGGAAACCGTCAAGACTCCAGCATTATTGATCTATAGGGCATATTATATCAGAACAAAAGCATCCACATTGCAAACACAATATTACTGATTCCACGTTGCAAACATGGTATTACCAGTATATCAATACCATCTTGATATTGTTCCTTGAGCCAGATAAGGAATTTATCCACCGAATCTTGGTCTGAACTGTCGAGCGGATGAAAAGCCACTTCTAGGCCCTCTTGTTTGAGCTGTTTCCCAGCTGCGAGGCCAGAGTTTATATCTCTGGATGTCAGAACTACAGAAAGCCCATTACTAGCAAGCTGCCGCGCAATTTCAAGACCTATTCCCCTATTTGATCCGGCTACTGTTTCTTTTGTCCACCATCTAACCAGAAAAATTCATGCCGAAGCACACATCTCTGCTAAGCAGTTGATATGTTTTCCAAAAATTGCAATGCTGTTGCGAATGAATGCGTACCTGGAGAATGCGTCCTCCATCGCCATAGCTATGGACGCCTCACTCCAAATGAGCGCCAAACATATTCTGAGCCATGGCCATCGACATTAAATTTTGGTTGTTTGGTTATTATGAATAGCTGCCGTCATAAAAGAAAAATTAATATATTTTTGGGATTTTATGAAAGATTGGAAACCTCCCCAGGCTTTGGCTGAAAGCTGGGGAGGTTTCCATAAGAGAAAATTTGGGAGGTTTCCATTATTGGGACCCTAACCCAATTCGGGCGTATATAATTTGAGCGGGGGTAAATTGAGGAGGTGACCTGAGTGGAGGTCGAGATAATACCAAAATTACCTGGGAAATAGAGTGGAGTCCACCTCATGATATAAAAATAAGAATTGGTTGTGGCCTCCACTTTCTTTTTAAGGAGATAATTTATACTATTTTCTTTCTTGCATAAAATTTGGTAAGTCTTGTTATCTAATTAAAGAATGGAAAGAATCAGAACCTTCTGATTTTTGGTTATCCAATACTTAACCCTCCTAAAGATGGGCATTTGTTCAAAAAATGGATGAGGATCCCTTTCTTAGAGTACATATCAAAAAGGAGGAATCATAGAATCATTCGCATAAGACAAATCAATAAAATAATTAATATTGTCGTATTGTTTATGAACTTCATCTAGAACAGAGAGATCCAAAAAGGCTTTTCTCAAAAAAATATTTATATAACAAACTATTCAAACCTTTTGTGGTGTCACTTTTGCCCAAAATTGAAATTCCGTATGTGGCAGTTTTCCACTTTGGATCTGGTCTGATTATGCAGATATGATGATGAAGATACTTTATACGCAATTACTTCATTCTTTTGAGGTCGGTTGCATTTATTTCAAAAATGTAGATCGAAGGCTCAAACGCCTTACCTTGTGTACAAGGTCCCTGACTGGAAGGGCTTTGTGCCGCTTAAGATTGGTCTAATATTTTGTAAAATGAGACCCGGGCATCAAGAGTGGCTGCCGGAGAAGGGTATCAAAATGTGGAAGGCAAATGCAGGGGGTGCACACAGGATTCATCATGGGGTACGAAGGCTGTACCTTTTCAAACGCTCTTAAGAATATAGGTGCTTTGAGAAGCACCAGTGGTCTAGCGCGCATGAATGATTTCATCGACAACTGGTTGAGGTTACTACGTGTGCTTGGAGATATGGATGCTGGTCCATCTGACATGCATGATTTCTTCCCTCAAGTGCAACAAGATGCTTTGGTTGAACAAAAGGTAGTTATCCAGCAAGAAATCCAAAATCCCGTTTAGATCTTTGATCCATATCAAGATACCAAAAACGGTATATTCTTGTTTGTGAGGCCAGCTGATAGCTGTTAGACATGGTTATCTTATGCAGAGAAAAATCTTCTAGAAGGCCCAAATGACCTTCACTATGAAGAGGTGTATGTCTCTTGGTGGGAACCTGTCAATAGGAAGGTTGTATCTCATCTCAATAACTATGTCGATTGTTGGGATAAGAGGTGGAGGCCTAATCCTAATGATCAGCCTCGATGCCAACCAATAAAAACCATTGGCTTTGCATGGATGGTTGAAGGGATGCCTTCAACTTTGATCCCAGGTGACGTGGCTTCTCAATTAAAATGCATGGTTGCTAATGAGGATAATGACGACGATGAGGATGAGCAATAAAATTGTTGTTCAACTTGAGTAAAATTTGTTCTGCTAGATAGCTTAAAATTCTCAAACTAGCAGTTTTTTCTCAAATTAATGAATTCATGATTTATAAAAGCCCTTGAGCTACCAGCTCTTAGCAGTAGGCAAGAAACCAACAAATAAATCATCACCTATTTTGATTTACAAACTAAGGACATTTCAGCAACGATCTAGACTTATATTTTATTAGCCAAGTCTATCAACGGGTAAAATATTGGCTCCCTAACTAAACATTCGAAACCATGCATATATCAAGTTCGATATATGGCGTATATCGAGTTCGATATACGTATATCCGGCAGGGTGCCAGAAAATGGCGTATAAAAAAGCATATAAAATTGATATATAGTAGTATATCGAGTTAGATATACAATAGTATATCGAACTCGATATACTATAGTATATCTAACTCGATATACTACTGTATATGTTTTTTCCGGGTTATTCAGAGCGATTTCCGGCGCATTTTTTGGAGAGAATTTCGGCAGCATTCATACCTGATCAAATCATGGAAGAAGCACCAGGTTAGTAAGAGTATTCGCATCAAATTCCTCAAAGGTTTCTTACTTTTACATCTCATTCTTGTATGAGCTCTACAACTGTTTATGCTCATGCTTTTGATGTGATCGTTTAGGATCTAAAATTCAATTGTGATCGTTTAAGAGAGGTAGGAACTAAAATTAGGATCTAAAATTCAAGGACATTGGTTTTGTTTTTGGAAAGCGTATATTGAGTGCGATATACTCACTATATTCGTATTTTGATTTCATTATGTGAATATTAAATGTAAGATTCGCGTATATTGAGTTTAATATACGCGTATATTGACTTCAATATATGCGTATATTGAGTTCAATATAAAAATGAATAGAATTGATACCGTCGTCTTCGATAGCTACAGGAACAGGAGGAAGACTATCTGTAACAAAAGTACGCGTTAAAAAGAAATGAAATAAAAGCTTACAGATGAAAAATCAGACACCATGAGCAAAAGACCAGAAGGAAGATCACCAAAGCGTGGACGAGTCGATGCGTCTCACACACGAGCTATTGATATTTTATAGAAGTGAAATCGAGTTCGATATACATGTTGTATATCGCGCTAAATATACATCAATGGCATGGTGCCAAAAAAAAGACGTATATCTAACTCGATATACGTCTTTTGTAATGTGGCAAAGGCCATGGGCTGCAAAAATAAAACTCGTATATAAATTGTTATATGTATATAGCGTATATCGAGTGCGATATACATATATGGCGTATATCGAGTTTGATATATGCTATATATGCCGTATAATTGTATAAAAATGACGCTTATATTTTGTGTATTATACGGAATTTTCCGGCCGGCCAGAATCGAAAATTAAAAAAAAAAACCCTTTAAAATCTGATAACAGACTTTCATCCTTAGTACTCCTTGCAGGAATACCAAGTCTGCAATTAGCAGCCCTAGGACAACTTACAGGCACAGTTACCTAGGCCAAGACTAGATTCAAGAACTTTAATTTTATCATTATATATCATAACTGGAACATGTCAAAATGAACGCATAATGTCAATTTCAAATAACACCTTTGGAATTAATTTCTGTTTCTAATATTCAGAATACATGACAGGCTTAAACTAGAATATCAGTTAAGAGTAGACCTGTGTATCCTCTTGATATCAATATTAAATGATTTTCCATATTCAAAACATTAAATAACACATAAGTTTCAAGATTGACAATTTGATTCAAGCAGAGACTATATTCTGCTGTAAATATTTCCCATTTTCCTTTTGGACGCGTGCTTACTTGCTTATTTGAAGTCTTGTACATCAAATTTGAAAATGTAAAGAGCAATCCATCAAAGCATGGAGCAAGAAACCTGGTTACTGCAGAGAACCAAAGGACAGTTAGCCTTAATCGTGGTAAGAGCCTAAGCTACTAACAGGTAAGCATTAGGTTTCTTGGGTATTCCCCTTCACCATGACTTTAATGGTACTAGTGTCAGTATGTAGTCATTGAGAAAAACTCAGATTTCCAAGACTTATGCACAGCAAATTCATATACTGTCCTAATTACCCAGCAGATTCTGCCTAGCATGTAGTCATAATTGTCCAGCAAATAGTCACAGGGTATTCCCTTACCATGGAGTTATATCTGAAGCCCAACTAAACATTTATACTTACTGTACACATACATCATTATTGCAGCAAGTGTAGTGCAGTCCGTAACCACCTATGCAGTTGTATCAGCCAGCATTTACTGCTTATGCCCACACTCTATGCTTGGATCTATAATTTATTTGTTTACCATCTAGTTGTGTCAGTACATAAAAGCCTTATCCCTAATGGTAAGAGTCAGCAACTAAACTTCCAGCTCATATATGGTTCAGTAAATAAGGGATCCAGCTAATTTCTCCAAGTTTAAAGTTATAATAACCCATTAAATCTTATATGCCAATCAGGGTATACCACTGACCAATGCATTATCTCTTCCCAACTTCTTAAAAGCAAGAAGTCATTACATGTTTTATTCCTGCACAAATTAGCATCTAACATTTGTGCATCTAACAACCATTCCAATGACCTAATCTTCATGCATGCATTAGCAATAACTTGAATAAATTTCATATCAACACTTATTTAGTGAGTAACAGATCCAGCAATCTTTAAACTCAGCATGTAATCACAGCAAAAAAACCTTAAAAAAGGAAATACAATGAATATATTAATTCCCCTATTTCTTGCTACAATCTTCATTTGCCAGATCTATAAGATCTTCATTTGCCAGATCTATAAGAATATTCAAATCGTAAAAACCAGCAAAGAACCTGATTATTGTGCGCTCTCGGATAGCTCCAGTTGTCTTGTTGTTATTTTCATTGCCTTCTAACTTCATCTGTCCATAGCATGCCCTCTTAGGATCATTTCTTTGGCATGTTTTGGTCAGCTTTTTCTCTGCTTCTCACGGCGACAATGGCAAAGGCAGATACAACGAAATTGCCAAGGGAGATGCCAGCATCTTCAAGAGAAAATATGGGCCAAATAGAAGAGCGAAATGCAGCAGAACTTGGTTTACCACATGCAACGATCCTTCTCGCACAAAGGAATACCTCTTTCTAGTGGAATCCACTTTGTCTTATAGCACCGCCATGGCCGTTCATGTTGCACAAACAGCAGCCGGCTGTCCACTATTTGAACGAAAACCTAACTTCGAACCCTAAAATGAGTTCGTCTAAGGTAAAAACGAATTAATATTTTCAGAAAATACAAAAGGCAGAATATGCCCTTTCCCTTTTTTTTGGGAGATTATCAGGTAATCCAAAAGTGAAACATAGCATACTGCAACTCAAGATTCATACATATACATGGCAAAATAAACATCCCAATATGTTAACATCTATGTAACAAAACCAAGGGGAAAGAAGGCATGACAATTTTAGACGTGCATGTACAAGGGCTAAAAATATGCCATGCATGTGCATGCAACAAAGCCTTTTAGGCAAATGGCAACTTGCATGTAAGGAGCACATGCTGTTTTCCAAAACGTGAGCCATAATGCAACCATAAGTCAACTCCAATTTTAGAGTCAAAAAGTGAAATTTCCATATTCCACATGTTAATGTCAACATCAATTTTGTTTAATCAAATGACTATTTGTTATTTGCCATATTGCTACAAGAACAACCCTATGGTTTATTCCATGCCTGACAAACTATCATCTATATTTTACCATAACATGGCCATTTTTTCAGAGATATCAATTACATGGCACATATGCCTTCATTGCATATTCTGGGATATCATATATTGGCCATTATGTTGGCAACCTCATGTGCATCATATTTGAGCTAACTATATAATTTCTACTTTAATTTAAAAAAAAAAAAAATAAAAAAAATCGTATATCGAGTTTGATATACGTCGTATATCTAACTCGCTATACGTCGTATATCTAACTCGCTATACGTCGTATATCTAACTCGATATACGTCGTATATCGAACTCGATATACGCTGTATATTTGTATATACGTCGTATATCTAACTCGATATACGTCGTATATCGAACTCGATATACGCTGTATATTTGTATATCGAGTTCGATATACGCAGTATATCTAACTCGATATACGTTTGGTTTTGAATGTATAGTTAGGGTGCCAATAGTAGCACCTATCTATCAATTGTTATGTAAAATTAGTTTGCAATTCCTCCGCCCTTTTTATATGGTCTTTTATAGTATTAAACTAGCCCACATTACGTTCACACTTATCAACTTGTCTCGTTAGCCCATAACCCCTGTAGAAATTTGAAGCATGTATTTTTTCTAAAATATCTTCCTTAGATTTGATTGCCTACAACCCTTTTATATCTTGTTGGAGATTAGCAATGCTAGTAATCTAAAGGTTTATGTTTCCAGCGTCTCAATGATCAGTTAAATTTCTAATTGGTCGTTTTCTTTCGTCAAGTTAGAAACAATCTCCTCGTAATGATAAGAGTCTTTCTCTAACTTTTTATCAGGTATTGCTAGCCTATTTGACAATTTAAAATTGCTTTGAGTCAATGTGTAAAGTGTTTCCTTAAGTTCAGCCGCCAGGTCGAAATTTCCTTCTTAAATTTCAATGGTGAATGAAATTTTCCGACGAAATTTTATCCACCTTAAAATTTAGTCCGTTCTTGAGCTTTGATGCAGCCAGATTTCTAATACAAGCTCTATCTATGGTAGCCAGAAGAAGCCCTGGTTCTGTCTATTGCTTAAACATTGCACTAAATATGACACATTGCCCTCCACCTCCATCTGTCAAATGTTCTGATATAGATCACAACTGCACTGTAAGCAAAATCTATTGAGTATGTCCAGATCGAAGTCTGTGTAGAGCAGCTGAAGTTGCATACCCTAAAACTGACGCAGAGATTGTGAGCTCTGTAGCGTACAGGGAAAGATTGTTTCTGGCGTTTCCAGCCAGTCAGCCGTTTACGGCGTTTGCATCCTTGATTTCGATTTGCATCCCTACCTTTCGATTTTGCATCATTGGTTTCGATTCGCATCTCTACTATGGCGTTTGCATGAAACAGAGATGAAGAAGCAAGGGCTGTGCAGAAACAGAGCAAGGCGGCGGCGCCCAAGAACATCGCCACAGTTCAACAGAAAATTTCGCTATATAAAATCTTGTTGAATTAGGGCGAAATTTTAAGATGGTTAAAATTTCGTTCATATTATTTACATGTCTACGCAATCCAGCTAATATTAACAAGGCAATAAAATCCTGCTTTAATGATGAAAACTTATGATGAACCACTGGAGGGGCGTGCAAACATAAGGCAATGCACTCCTTAGTATCAGTTAACTGTAATGCACTAGTATCAGGCTACATTCCCATGACCCTAACCGGACTTCGAAATTCAAAGGTGTCAACCGCAGCTTTCAGAAATCCTCCGCCATTTCTAAAAACTCAAAGTCAACTTTAGCATTAACTTTGACAATAATTTGAAGTCAGGTGACAGCATGGGAATGTACCCTCAGTCTAACTTTAGTATCTTCTGCAGTGCTTACTTCCTTACCCCTGTGTTTGACGGATTTTGCAACTCGAGCTGCATGGTCTTGTAATGCCTCCTCCTTGCCTCTATTAGAAGTAGATGCAAATTTCTTCTCCACGTGGATGCACACATGTCCGGTAGATACTCAAGCTGGATTTCATGCTTTGAAGAGCTGGGTCCAGGATCTAGACTGTCTTTCGGCCATTTTTACAGAAGGATAGGTCGGATGTCTTATTTTTGCATAGCTAGACTTTTGCACATGAAATACTAATGATGCATCGCATCTGTGGCAACTTTTCTTGTCTAGATAACATTCTGGCATTTCGTATTGGTGGTGGCTACACAACTCCAAAATCATGCCTATATAGGCATCTACCTCAGAGGGCCAAGTAAAATATGCATGGTTCAGAATGCAAGGAAGATCATCAACTATGCCAAAGATTAACAATGTTTCTAAGGAGCAACGAAAAGTACGGCTCTAAGAGATGAAAATAATCAAATTCTACTCTGATTTTAATGACAGTGATTATTAAAACTTTATGGTACTGGTTTATTTTAAATTTGTACATATGATACAAGTACTCTTTGCCTGGCTTAGTAAAAGAATCACAACACCAAGAAAAGGTTTCTATTTAGTCTATACACAGGAGTTGATATCCCGATTGGTAGATGAAAATAAAACATGACCAACAAGAAGAGCCATGAATATATGTCCATTAGACGTCCCCACAAAATATTGGATAGGCCCTTATGGAACATGAACAGAGGTGTAATCTCATAATGTGGTGATGAATTAGCAAGTGAGGATCTAGCAAGCAAAATTTCAAGAACTATTCTCTCTAAAAAGCAATTTTTTGCTTTTGTGTCCATTTTCAAAGCTTGACATGTTATATTCATAGTCCCAAATGCACTTACGTGGAATGCAATGCTCCCCAAGCAAGAAATTTGAAGGGAACTTTTCTCTATGTAGACTATGACCTCGCTCCTTTGCAGCAAGAGTCACAACATTGCGAACTTGCACAAGTGAAGGACATATGGCAAACCAGTGGTGCTGCTATCTTAATGCTTATACCAAACTATTTTAAATATACGAGTTCAATCAGCATAATGTATATATCAATCTACTTTGGATATATAAGTTCAATTATGATAATGCTTATATCAATTTATTTTAGACATATTAATTCAGTCAATTCCTTCATTGCTGCTGCTTTTGTGCTTCCATGTCTCCTTTTAATTTGCGAAGTTATCATCTTAATCTTTTTGCTTTTGAATTCCCGATAGTTAATATAATTTGACAGCAAATGTTTCTTTTCAAATGAGTTGCTGATGTTTATAACAGTAAACTATTTATGCTTCAGGGCTAAAATAAAGCTTATTGGTTCTGTCATATTGTATGTGACTGCTGGATAAACATCCCTTCCACGCTGGTTTTCGTCTAAAGAAGATTTCCATTATTTCATGTTTTATCAATTGACATCAAATATTTGATTATTGTTCTTATTCCCTCTCAAAAGAATGCTTAAACAGATAATATTATTTGCCACATGCTATGAACCATATGAATCAATTATATTCTATTCATTATCGGAGGAATCACTTTCTGGCCGCATAATAAAGTTCCATGTAATCAAGAGCGGGTCGATTCCAAGTCCAATCTTGTTCCATCACAGTTTTTGCCAATGTATTGAGCCAGTCTCGACGCTCGTACCAAGCTGTAATTGCTCTGGCGCAGTGTTTACCAGGACATAAGGTAATTAGTGTCTAATAGATGCAATGCTTCCACAGTGCTTCCACCAAAGTCATTATATAAACTAGTGTTGCATACAGGTTTCTTATTTCTACAAGTGACCAAGCAGGCTTTATGGCATTAAAATAAAACTGCTAGATCTTCAAAAAGAGTTTAGGGAGTATGTACTATCTAGGATGTGTACAAGCCACGTGCAAAAAATAATGTTAACAAAAATCAAGAATCCGGAACTACATTAAATGCAGTACTTTGAATGGGAGGCGACGGTGCAGCAGAGAAGCGAAGTTTTTTCCTTGGTGCGGCCCACATCAGGAAGTTGATCAAAAGTATTAGTGGTATAATTGGATATCTTTTGTGGCCAATGAATGACAAAATGTGTATAGGCTCATGTGAGGTAGGTTATCTTATAACCACCCACTTCTGCTCTGATGTTACTTTCTTATGATTAATATAAAACCCTTACCATTTCCTCAAAAAAAAAGGAAAAAAAAGAAAAAGGAAACAATATGTGCACGACGCGATTCAGTTAGATCATCAGCAGATGTATAGCATACCTTCTGAATTTAGGTATTGTAAAGGTATGTGGTTGGAACGGTGTCGAAATGAGGCTCATTTACGTATACTTTGCCAAGCATATTATGCAGTAAAGACTAGGTTTGATGTACCTGTAAATGATTATTGCCTAAAGGGCTAGGTTTGACATACTCCTAACATGCTTAGTACAATTCTCCTGTTTATCATCAGCATGGTTTGGTGAGTTTCTGACAACCATGAGTATTGAACCTTGACCCCTAGGCACCTTTCAAATACTAAGACTGCGACATCCTAACCCAGTCACATAGTGGATAGTGAGGCCATAGTGATGTTCCCAATGAATACACCCTTAGATCATTGTCTATGTATTTCTTACACAGCTCACAGACTTGTAAATCTCAACAAAACATAAAAATTCACTGGGAAGAGGAAGGGGCAATACCTATTCAGAGCATAATCTACACCTGAAGCATCAGTGCCTTCAAAACTGAACCCATTGGGTTCTAGTCCTTGTTCTTGTGCACGTCTAACATCATGGTCCACGTCAAAAACTGTATCATTCAGCCCTGTCATTATCCACATTTGCTAGAAAAATGTTAGTGAACAAGAGAATAAGCAAACAGGAGCATTGGACAGCTCCAACACGCTATAAAAGAACATAAAATTCTGAAAAACGCTCGAGGGTGAAGTTTGATAGTTTAATTCTTTCAGAGTACCTCCTGTTTTACGAACAACAGGAATAGCACCATATCGCATGGCAGTCAGCTGTGTCAACCCGCATGGTTCAAAAATAGATGGGACTAGAATGAAATCTGATGCTGCGTATATCTGGCACAATTTCCAAGATACAATATATCATGATCTGATACGAGAAACAGAAAGAAAGGATTAGCAACCAGATAAAAAAGACTACCAAATGAGAAAGTGGCTCGTCATATGTAAGCCAAAGCTTTGCCCTGTTATCATGTGAAAGTTGGTTGGCAAGATTGACAAAGTCATTTTGAATACGTGGATCAGGAGCAGACCCAAGGAGAACCACCTACATCGCAGCCATGGCACAAATAAATTAAAAACTCAAAGTCTTATTTTCCCAGCTGAGGTAGGCCAGAAATTACCTGGCCACTACGGTCCATTGTCCTCCAAATGGCATGCTTAATAAGGTGAATTCCCTTCTGTGCTGTTAAACGAGTAATAATACCTACCAAAGGGCTATCCTGCTGCCCAAGACCCAAGCGCCGTTGTAACTCTTGTTTTGCTGCACGTTTACCTTCAATAACTTGGTCTGCTGAGTAACACAACTGTTACAAGTACAATTTCGTTTCCTTAATTGTCAAACTGGTTGCAGCACAAAAGACCAGATCATGTACTTACTGGGATGAATGGATCATCAAATGGATCCCAAATTTCCGGATCTATGCCATTTATAATTCCATGAAACTTGTGCAGGTGAGGAGATATCAGCGGATTGCCAGAAATTTCTTGTGCATATGTATATGAGACCTGATATAAACATAGTGATGCCAAGTAAGCGAAACCATGAAAAATGGGATACATACAACAGAACCAAGAAGTCCCTTAATTGATTATTGTAGACTAAGCATTGTAAAGGATCCAACATGTATTCTGTTGGCAGCCCCCGCAAATGTTTTCGCTCTGATTTGACACTGCCACAAGCATCCAGGTCATCAATCGTGAGACTTACTGTGGTAGCCTTATCTGCATTTGCCATTGCTTTCCCAATTAAAGGAGCTCCAAACTCAAGGTTATGAATAGTGAAGACGATCCGGGCATTAGAGAGACCAAGCTTATGGTAACTTTCTTGAAATAGCCATGCTACCGGAGCAGTTGACCAGTCATGACAGTGAATTATGTCCTGCACAACATACCTAGAGCAAAACCTCAGTTCCAGAAGAGCCATTTAAATATCATAAGCATTAAGAAACATGCAGATTATTTTAGATGGAATGCACAAGCTTACAGGCACGTGATGCTACCACTAAAAGAAGGGGAATGAAGACAGTAAAATGGGCACAGAATTGCCATATAAATAATGTCATGAGCGAAACAGAATAGCATTGTTCTTTCTGACAGCAAGCCTAGTATGTGTACAATTCTATAAACGCTAAGATAAAATTGACAAATACAGAGATTCCAAGCCTAAGCTTTAGCCCTTACACAGCTTGCAGAAGTGAGCATGAAAACCGAAAGGAAACCAGGCAATTGATATGTGATCCCATTTAATCACCAATTTTGTTTACCGTCCATCAAATTGTATGATGCAATTTCCAAATACACAGTTCCATTCACGAGTTGTTTTGGCTAATAAAAATGAAAGTGCAAGCTGAATAATTGCCCAGTCATGACTTACCGGATGCCTTCCACTTTGAAGCAGGAACTCCAAGGCAGCTCCAGAAAAGAAATCGAACCGAGCTCCATCATCTCTGCGACCATATACACATCCAGCCCAAAACATTCTGCAAGAACATAGGTCTTTAAGCCATCCGAATGAAAAACAATTCTAACGGGAGATCATAACAGCAGTTAAAATGTTCCTACCCGTTTTCTGGCTCAATAAAATGCACAGTCAATCCTTCTACTTTCCCATGCCATACTCTAATCCTTGTGCTTCTCCAGTGAAAGGCCTGTTTCTCTTCAAGATCATGAACCTGAAGTTGGATGTGGTCACATTTAAAAAAGAACATATACATAAGTAACATGGACAGGATTTGTTTCAGGACAAAGCATGCAATCTTAGAGAAGCTGAATACATTGGTTGCCCATGAACAAAACCAGCAGCCTTTCTGTAATCTTAATTTATCCACTAGGCAGAGCATGAACCATCTGGGAAACTTTATTCATTATAGGCTGGTTGAGAGGTTTATGATTTTGCCATCCATCCAAATGGAACAAGAAAGAAGGGGCAAATGGCATGGACTCGACAAGTATGATGATTTCGCTGATGTTTTTGCACGTGTTTTGTGTCTATCTCATGGAGAGACCTCTAAATACCCAACATTTCAGCTAAAACAGGAACATGCTAGCCCACTGTGCCACCAACACTGGATGACTTCTCGCATGCAATTTAACCTGGAGCATTCTCCTGGGAGCCATATGCCATAGACCTTCACTGCAACATATCTTGCTTTTCGATAAAAAGCGTTTATAAAGTCTTTAATAACCTTTCTCAACCTTAATCATACACATATTTCTGATCTTCCTATGCATTATGGACTGAAGCATTACTTTATAATAGAATGTGGACCAAATAATTGATGTACAGGAGGAGAGAAATGATGTTATCATGTCTCAAATAAGAGAATAGCGGAATTTTGTGGAGAAGTGCCTTTGAATCACATTGAATGAACGTGATGTCATCATGTCATCTCATTCATCTGATGGTCTCAATTGGCAATATAAACAACGTTAGATGGTGTGGTTTAAAAGCCACCAGAGGAACATATACCTCTTGTTAATTGTAATTGTATCTAGTGTAAATTGTGCTGTTTAGCCACGGCCAGCATAACATTGAACTTGCCTCATGTTTGACTCAAACAGCTGTAATACTTATCCCTCAGACACAGCAACCAACTGTTGTTGACTAATGAAATTTAAATCATGTGTATATGCAAATCCTTACATAATTGTACTTTAGGCAGTCGTATTTTGGTACTATAACTTCCACATTGTGTCCCAGTTCCTGCACTGCTCGTGAAAGGCTTGTGACCACATCCCCAAGTCCTCCAACCTGTTAAAACTTAATAAATTCAGTCTTCAAGCCAAAAACAAAATTTATCCTTATAATGAAGACAGATCAAATGGACACATGCAGAAAGAAATGCACACCTCCATCACTCATTCAATCAAAAATGTTTTGTAAGGAACAACATTACTCTTAGTAACATCCTTTCCATATAACAAAATAAGCAGAATGGAACTAAAGGAGGGTACCTAATATGACAGAGTGAAAGCAATCTGTGACTCAAGAAAGTAAGGGATCAAATACCTTAGCAATGGGTGCCATCTCAACTGCAATATGAACAATGTTCATGGGTGGTTCTTTCACTATGCCCCCAATCACAGGAATGTGATAATCTAGGCCACCCCTGTTGTCATACAGCCCACCATGTTCGTCCCCTCTTTCAGAAAAAACAAAATCCATCATATATGCATCTTTTGGCACTTTCACTGCATAAAAAGTGCTTGTAAGCAATATGTTACATTATGACAAACAAAGACAATCTTCCTGACCTGTTGCTTTCATATGTGAGCTATTTTTAACAGGCTCCATTTTCAATGGTGCCAAACAACCACGCCGGTGCGTCCATCGGTTGAATGAACATCTAAGCCAAACTTCTTGCCTCCCATTCAAGACTGTATTTGAAGGATTGTAGAATAAACAGACATCTGAGCCTGCTTTAATATCAACAGGATCTGTGTAAAATATATGAGACTGTGACTGTAAAAACCTCTTCTGTGTTTTCTCCTTCAAAATAGCTTTTGCACGAAGCTTCAATTCAGCCTAGTAAATAATGTTAAAAGCCGGAGATTAGTCTTAAAAGTCAGGAGGAAAGACAATCACCATTTTTGTTACGCAAGCAGGGGAAAGGCTTTATCCATATAAGGTCTCTATGGCCACTAATAAGAATTACCAGGCATGGAAAGTGACCCCATCAACGGGCATCAACACGAGGATATGATTGACCTGCCATTGTTATCCTTAGGGCTGATCTTCAAGTATTTAAGCCTTCCAGGATGGTAAAAAGGATTGCACGGGATGGAAAAAAGGAGAGAGCATCAATGAAGATGACTGGCCCAAATGAGAGACAAAAGATCATAGTCTGCAAATACCCTATTCTAGTATCAATCCTAAAGGTGCAGAAGATACGAGCCATAAATTAGGAAAAGAAAGGTAGAACAGAGTTAAAAATATGACTGTTTTACATACTTTGGTTGAGAATGGACATTATACTGACACTCTGGTGCTTGATATATTCTGATGGATCTCAGATGGACACATTATTATAGAAGTTACTGTCTCATCAACCTATATATTAAGTTGATCCAGATATCAACGGCACTCCCACTCTTATCTCTAAGCTGTTAGCTAAGTAAGGGGAGGATTTTATAGTAATTTTCCAAAATAATGATTATGACATAATGCCCTGATTTATGTAATTCGAGGCTGACTGCAGATTTACTTTTATAAGCAGGAATGTCTCTCTTAATATACTTTATTTTTCCACTAAATTTATGATTGAATGTAGACTCTCTCATTTATCTTAAATAATGTCATTCTTTTCTGAGCTCATTTCGATCGTCAGGCAAAAGGGTTACATTAGGCTATATAATGAAAGCCTACTTTGTCTCAGCCATGGGCCATCTTTTTTCATATTAGTATGCCATTTGGTTTATATGATTATATCACAAAAAACAATTGCTCTAGCATTAGCAAGCCTCTACAAACTGAAGTTAGGCTACATGGTAGAAATAACTTACTTTTCTCTGAATTGCTTCATCTCTCTTTCTCCTCTCTTCTTGTAAGCTTTTAAAAAGCTTATCTTCAACTTCTGCCCAGTATTGCTCCTCCGGAACTGACATAGGTACCAAGGCATGGAAATCCTGATAAGCGTTATTATCATAGACAGCTGCTCTTTCAGGCGGTCCATCAGCAAAGACCCAATCAAGTATAAAAGCATTCTGCGGCACAGTTACTTCACACAACAGTGACAGGTCAGCAAAAACTGAAAAGCAAACACTGTTACAAACATGTAAGCATATGCCCTTCTATTTTACCTTCAACAGACCACCAATCACCGCCCTCTGACACGGTAGGTGAGAGCTTCTTTACTATAGATACCATTTCCTGCCAATTGTTATAACCACCATGGATCCACACTTCTGAACTTGAAGAAAGTGGACGGAAACTGCGGTTATAGAATAGCTTAATGGTATCAGAAGCAGTGAAACTTAATGGTTCAATCCTCCACAAACCATCTGCATGAGTAACTGCTTTTTGAAATGCTGCCTGTGTTCTCTCTCTTTGTTCATTTGCCAATCTTTTTGCTTCAGCTCTGTCAACCTGCTCAGCTGCCTTCTCTTCTGCGATCTTGCGCTTTTCCGCAGTAATACGATCTCTCTCTGCTTGTTCTAATGCCAACTTCTGAGCTTGCTTAGATTTCTCCTCTATCAAAAAGTCTTCAAAGTCTTCCTCTGTCATACCACCGTCCACTAAAACAGAGAAGTCCTTCATTGAATTGTTTTCATAAACATTCTCACCGTCAAAGAATACAAAATCTAGCTTATATGCTTCTTTTGGAATACTAAGTTTACATGACCACCAATCCCCTTGAATATTGCATTTTTGCAACTTGACAACAAAAGATTCCCATTTCCAATTATTAAATGCCCCCATGATTTGAACATTATCCCTATTGGCCAATGCTGACAATCTCCGGTTCAAAAATATTTCGATCTCATTTCCTGCACGTGCAACCTCTGGGTAAAAGAACACCTTTTCCTTTGCAAGCTGTGATATATCAGCCAGCCTTATAATTTCATGCTTCCTTGCCTCCATCTCAGCTTTCTCCTTCTCAAGGGCCAAAGCAAGCTCCTTTTGCCTAGCTAGCTCTTCCTCTTTTTTCCTTTTCAGAACAGCCTCCTTATGCCGGCCTAGTTCATCATGTTTCTTCCTCTCTTCTTCCTCTTCCTGTACTTTGTGCATTCCTGTGGCTGTTTGCTTTGCTCCCCATTCCTCTTGTTCCAGTTGATTCTCATGTTTGACATCTACGGTTTCTGGCTTTGCCTTCTCATCTCCCATTCTATCACTTACAACATTTTCTTCAATAAAATCAGCTTTAGATTCCTGACCATCATGACTAAGGGTTTTTTGAAGACCTTCCACCTCTTTACTCTTTTGATGAACAGACTTCTTTGGCACCTTTGCTGTACAATGAAGGAAACAGTAATGCTTAAAGACATGTTTTATCTTAAATATAGCTTAAGTAGTGCTTAAGACATTTACAAGCATGAACCTCGCATGAGCTATATATATCCTAGCTACTTAAATTCCCATTTCCCTAGCGTGTCTTCAAGTTTTGGTCTTCGAGAGCTTATACCCGGCTGAGAGAACTTTCCTCTCTCTGCCATGCTCATCTTTGGTGGCTAGATTGGGACACATCTATCCTCCTTTGGATAGAAGGCACTTTCAAGGAGACAGTATCACCGTATGCATTGACTAGCTCGACTGGAAAAAATTCTCAGAAACTAATCTAACAGCAGCATTGACTATCGAAATGTTAACAGGTGAAGAAACAAAACGGCCACGACATACCTGCACAACTGACATTTCTTTTTGACACACCGTTTTGAGCAACACAACCATGTCTTCTTGATTTCTGCAAATATTGATAGAGATCAAAATCAGCATTTACTCCAAATGTTGATTTTCCCAACAGCTTGGATGAAACAACTTGTTTTTATCCATCAGCAAAATCTATTAGTAGGCTTTACAAACCTTATTCATGTTTCTCAATTACTCACCTGCAAAAGTACACAACTGACGCATCTTTAACATGGCTAACAAATGTCATGTGAAGATCACTTAGTAAGAATAAGACATAACCAAATGTAATCCAGTAAGTGCTGGCATCCTTTTGAACACAGTCACTAGACCGTGCCAGCTGAATTCTTGACAATATCCTTCTATGCATCATAATGATTTGTTTGGGCACTTTTATGGTCTGGTTCCATCAAGTTTTCATTGTGAAATGAACTAGCTTGCTTTGCAGCAAAATCACTTAAACACTAGGAATTATTCACCACTACCACTTAGGCTGTATGATCAACCATAGAAATGCGATACACTTCAAATGAGCAGAATAATGAAAACGGACAGCAAGGTAATTCATAAAAAAAAGTTAATAAATTCTTGAGACCCACACCAACTCGGCAAAGATGGATATATACTTACCAAGGTAGACTTGTAACCCATAAATGAAGACTCAACAATGAACTCTCCATTGCCAGAACTGGTCACCAAGCAACAAGCCATTCTATCACATTTTGAGGCATTTCCAGCTCCAATGCAATTGGGTAAATCATCTGAGCCAGTTCTAAGTATTCCAGAGCTAGGCAATCCAGGTAACTGGCCTGTGGCCTTCCAGGGGATGGCCAGCGCCGGAGCTCGCATCGCCATAGCCAGGTCTGAGCTAGGATGGTACAAATATCCACGTGAAGAAAATGATAAGTGCAGCGCAGGCCACGTGTTGCCACGTAGGAGCTATGAGTTCGATAGGCAGAAAGGTGTCCTTGTCTCCGACTTTCATATTTCACGTGTTTTCCGACTATCGATCTATCTATTGTAAGATTTGGGTCGCTCTAATTCCACGATTCTAATTCCACGATTCCTAGTTTGTAGCTCCTGGCTCCGCCGGTCACTGCCAAATTGGGAATCCTGTCCCAATTGCATTACCCTTATACGTGACTTTAAAAGTGTGTAATTCCTCGGCAATTTCTACAAAAGTCTATATGCGCTTATGGACTTCTAGAAATCAGAGAGTCGGATGTTAAGAGGGGGTCCACTTTCCCTTAGGGCTGGTTCACATACAACCATCGCCGGAGAGGGGGCCTGCTTTGCCCAGTGCAAATTGGCGATGGTGGGCGACGGTGGGCGTAAAACGGTGAGCCCTTTTACGTGATGGTGATGGTCCTGAAGGTGCATGTGAACCCAGCATTAGGGCCCATAAGCATTTATCTGATGTAATGGGCGAGGAGTGGAAGTGAACCCCCTTAGTCGGCAGGAGCTTCAACTCACACACTTAGAGCCTGATTATCCCACCCACACCTGCACCCACAGCAAGATTATCGGCACCTGCAACAAGATTATCACACCCACAACAAGATTGTCAACACACACATCAAGAGTGTCGGCACCCAAGGCCGGAAGCAAGTCCAATAGCTTAATCGCAACTCAGAATTGGGTTGGATCTGGCCTATCACAGAGTTGGAAACAACGGTGGAGATAGACTAGACTCAAGAGTTTTGCCGGTTAAAAGTGAATACATGTGCCTAACTATATTGTGCACACCATAAATGAATAACATTATTGCAATTGAACTAGTGGACTTTTGTTCAACAACGTCGACATCTATGTAGAGTGTGTGGTTAATATATGCACTTGATGGGAATAAGCCTATCTAGATAATTATGAGGATTGCCACACCCCCTTGTGGCTCCAAAAGTGGTGAACTTTTATCATGTGTTAGACATGCAACATATTTAGCTCCAAAAGTACTTAACATTTATGATGATGTTAGACATGCAACATATTATTCTAAGCTTAGACTCTAATATGACCACACAATAATCAAACACTATCTGGCAGCAAGTGGCCTCCTGTATTCCACTGCATATTCCTGTTCTCCTCCAGGGAGAGGTGGTCTTTCAGATTTGGAAGGTTCATTGAGGGGTCGATGAGTCATGTTTTGTTCGTTCTTGTTACCGAACATTGGTTATCCATGATACTTTACCTCCTTCTGACAAGTGGACACTGAAGCTTCAGGGTTCTTGTTGGCGCTCCGTCTGGACATGGACTTGGAACTCTCTCCCCCACCGAAGGTTAGGGTTCTCTTGTGGCAAGTGGTGCACCGCTGCATTAGGGTGAATGTTCTGGTGCATAGATTTAAGCCAGCTGTGAGTTTTCTTTGCCCCTGCTGTGGCTCTCATCGGGAGTCTATTGAACATTGTCTAGTCTTGTGCCCACATTTGCAAGCTGCATGGGATTGGGTCAGAGCATTGTTCTGGATCAGGATGTGTAGCCAGAAGATACTTCTTCATGTGTTTCCGGCTTCATGGTCTTCTCCTAAGAAGCAGACTTTCCATCTGTGTAAGGCGTGGTTGGTTTAGTTGATTTGGAAACGGTGTCGTTTATGGATTTTTCAAGGGATTCAGCAACCTGCAGCCTCTCTAGTTCCACGACTCAGACATAAGCTATTCCAGAGTTTTCTTGTGTTTACTGGCCTAGAAGAGACAAAGTTTTGCATCTGGCGAGATATTTTGCACATTGTAAATGCGAATGGGGAGTTTGTACAGTGATTACTAGAGGCGATTGGAAGTTTACGCTCTAGTTTTTTAGTATGGAGTGCTGAGGTGTCTTTGTCCCTTCGGGGCATTCTTTTTCCTCATTACTCCTCTTGTATCATTGCCATTCTTTTAATATAAGTGTCTCAGTCCTTCAAAAAAAAAAAAATCAAACACTATATATAGAGTTTTTGAAATCCATATCTTCATATTACATTTGTCATGCTTTTGTTGAAATATAAAACATGCTAGAAATTATTTACAAATACAAACCTTAAAGATCTACATTGACCAAGCAAGTACATCAAAGCAAGATCACGATCATAAAACACCCATTGTATGTCAAAATTAAGATTGAGAACTCTACTGACACGACAATGTTTGTGTGGCATGTCCAATTTGGCTTATTCATATGGCTTCAAGAGTACTTCCACTTGAGGAAACAAGGGTGATTATCCCAATTTATGCTCACCAATTTTTGTATAATAATGGACGACTCAAAATGAGTACATTTTTAAATAAATTCAAACTATGCACCTCTAATGGTTGTTCTTGAACTAGGAGCAAAATCATTACAAATTTGATCCAAACCATTCCGATCTTAATACAAATTAAACTTAGGTAACTCGTTCAAGCCAAGGGATATTTATTTCTAGCAACTTGTTATGCACACCCTTCAATAATTTGCAATGTATCTTTCAAGACTTAAAGGCATTGACCCAATTGCGGCACAAGGTTCATTTACAATATCTGAATATTGATTCAATTACATCTCAAATATATCTCGTCTTATGTTAAATTTTGGATCCTTTTCTTGAAAAAAATGGGTGCATATAGCCCATAAAATCTGCCCTCAAATTGGTTGTCATGATTGCTCAAATACCCTATTATGGATCAAAATTGGATGCTCACGATTGAGCCGACTTTTCCCACCCACTTCATTCGATGGTTTAAATTGAGACAATAATTTTGTGTTGTTCTATTAGAAATTTTGATCCATTTTACCATGCTTCACTATTGGTGACACTTCCCTACTATAAACATGGTTTGTAATCTTCTTCTTACAAGATGAATCACAACCTTCTTGATACTTTCTTCATGCTTGGCATTTGGGATGACATCAATATTAAATCTTCTTGTTAAACACCATCTTCAACTGCATTAAGAAATTGTTCGATGATTGTTCATCATAAGATACATGTCTCGTTCTTACTCCCACTTTGCACTTAATGGTTTAGATATGCACGTTCGCTGTCTAGAATCAAAGCAAGAATTTGCATCTTGTGCTAGACAAAGATTCATCAAACAAAGTCATTTTATCAAGGTCATACAAAAGAGATCGGTTCAGAATCTACTTCTGTACGGCAGTATTCTAACTCGATCACCACAAGGGTGAATTCATCTCGTTAGGCTATTAGCAAATGTCATGTTTCCCTGTGATTGTTGGAAAATTTTGGAATTTTATGAGTTATGTTTTGACTCTTAACTTCCTAATACCAAAGCATTTAGCTCTAATTTAATAATTTATTTTAAGAGATTTGCGGACCCAATAACCATGCTTTCCACGTCTAATCACCTCGTCTTTCCCTCTACAACAATATTCATTCTATGTAAGAATACCTTTGCCCAAAGGTCCATACATGAAAAAATTCTAAGGTTGGAGGCTTTCCGATGAATGTATTTAATCAGAGACATATGGGCTGTCATGATCAGATTTATGTATGCTTGATTCTAGAGATTACATATGCTGCAGCTAAGCTTAGCTTTGTACATGCTTTATATTAAGAGCCTATGCAGTGATGAGAACATGGATTTTCTGGTGTAAATTGCTAGGATTGTTTATTTAGAGCTGCATATAGATCTAGGATAAGTTAATGTTCTTTGGTCATGGTTGCTTCTTGTTAGCAAATTGTTATTTAATAATATAAATAAATATATAAGGCATCCAAAAGATGAAATATGGAAGCACCAGGGCATGGATCTGGCATGGACTATCCATAGAGTAAGTTCAGGCGCAGCTGCAAGAGAATTAGGAGAAATACAAAACACGAATATATATGTAAGAACTTGCATTATTGAACTTTGTAAATAAAAATGTTAACCTATAAGCTTAATAATTCTAAGACTAATGGGTTATTATGGGACCTAGGTCTGGGGATCGATTTACATGTGATGTAAGTAGTTGCAGTCATGATACCCTATGAGTTTTTAATCTAGAAGCATGTGTGATTTTGAAAACTCACTTTGGATGCACCAATAAGTCCATTAAGATAAGGAAGTGAATTTTCTATTTTTGCTTCTGTTCATGTCCCATATTATATCCATATTCTGGATGATGTCCCAATTCCTACCATCTATTTCTATTCTGGTTCCTGCTTCATTTTTAGCTCTTGCGCCGCTCCTGCTCTGTTCCTATTCAGATTCCTGTTTTCATGGATTCTTCGTCATCCCAATCATGCCCTTAGCTCTATTTCTCGAATATTTCTCTTCACAAGTTTATTAAATCTAGAAAGCAAGATCTCAGTTCAACATTTGCAATTCAAGTTCATCTGCCGACTAAACCATTGCTTTAATAAATTCTGCACTGTCTTCCCTAATAAGTACAATGATTTGCTGACATTTTTAATAATGTCAAAGCCAAAAAACTTTTGGAGCATCGTCTCTGTGGCTACAACATCGATCTCCAGTCATGGATAGCACACCATATGGTCTTATCTATGGCTTGTCACCAATAGAGTTGTAGCTTTGCGAATTTACATAGAGAATAAGTTTGCAATTGGATTTATCCAACTTTCTCAGTCACTTGCAGGGGCTGCCATCTTCTTTGTCTCCAAGAAAGACAACTCTTTGGTTGCTTGTAAATTACAGTGACCCTCAACAAGATCACAATGTATAGTCAATATTCTCTTCATCTAATTCCAGAGTTGCTCGAGTGGCTGCAAGACGCACGATACTTCACTAAGATTGATTTTCGTGACACTAAGAATCTTATTTGGATCAGGGAATGTAATGAGTGAAAGACAACTTTCCGAACTCAGTACGACCATTTTGAGCATAACGTCATGCCCTTCATCTTACTAATGCTCTCGCATTTTTTAAGCACGTGGTTAACAATGTCTTTTAGGAGTTTTGGGTCCTCTTTGTTATCAATATATTTGGATGATGGTTTGACTTACTTGAAAACTACAGAGGAGCATGGCGAACGTGACTGAAAGGTTCTCAAGAAGATGCAAGAAGATAAACTTCATACCAAGCTAGAGAAGTGTCAGCTCGAGTAGGACAATGCCGAGTTCTAGAGAAGGTCAGTTAAGTTCTTGATAGCAAAATATCTTTCTCAATTAAGGATGTACAATGCATTTTAGTGTCTGCCAACTTTTATCGCCGCTTCATCAAGGTTTATTTAAAGATTACCTTGCATTTGACACATCTCATCACGAAGGATATTTCTTTTGAGTGGACTGTTGAAGCAAAATCAGCATTCATCACTTTGAAACATGCCTTGATGGTGGCATCTGTCCTTGCACGTCGAGATCCTTTGCGCTCCTTTGTTCTCGAAGCTGACGCCTCAGATTTTGCTCTAGATAGTATCTTGTCACAAGCGGGGGGGTGATTATGTGCTGCACCGGATTGCTTATCATTCGTGAAAATTCCATGATCCTTAAATAATTATGCTATATATAATAAGATTCTTCCAGCAATTGATCCTTTTCAAGAGTGGCGACGATTTCTTGAAGGGTCCTCCTATAATTGTGTACTCTGATTATCAAAACTTGGAGTATTTTCAGTATGTTCGAGTTCTCAATCGTCGTCAAGCACAACAGCATACACATGTGCTTTGTCACTTTGATTGTCTTCAAATTTCAGCCTGATACACTTCAAGAGAAACCAGATGCTCTTTGTCGTCGATCTTATTTAGAACCTAAGATAGGAAATCATAGGATCTCATAATTTATTTGCATCTGCTGGAGGCAATCCAACTGCACTTATCACGAATCCTTTGGCATAAGATATCCTTCCTCATCTTGGTTTAACCTTTAACCTTCAGATTATAATGCTTTTCATTTCTATAATGGCCTGATGTTTCGGCACAATATTTTATATGTTCTTGAAAGTGCTCCGTGACTTTAAGTTCTGCAGTCCCTGTCATGATTTTTCTCTTGCTGGCCACTTTAGATTTGCGAAGACTCTAGAACTTGTCGCTCGAAATTGTTGGTGGTCAGATCTTCGTGCAGCACTGTCAAGGCTTTTGTACACTCATTAGCCTTGGGTTATCTCTGGCTTGAGTTGCATAACCCACAGATTAACTGACGCTCTTGATCATTTCAGTTTACTGGTTTTTGGCAAGAGTCCCAGTTCATGTTCATCTGCACTTCTTGTCTCTGAGCTAACACCTACTCCAGTTCATACATTGTCATTAGTTCTTGATTCTAACGTCCCTCTGTTTCAATTTCTGTCCATGTTTCAGTCAATGTTGCTGCTCCAAGTCCTGATGCTATTCCTATTTTTGCATCTGTTCATGTCCCAGATTATGTCCATGGACGATGTCCCAATTCCTTCCATCTGCTTCTGTTCTGGCTCTTGCTTCATTATCTGCTCTTGCGCTTGCTCTTGCTCTTGCTCCTACTCCTGATCCTGCTCCTGCTCCTGCTCCTGCTCCTGCTCTGTTTCTGTTCAGATTCCTATTTTCGTGGATTTCTCGTCATCCCAATCACGTTCTTAGCTCCATATCTCAAAGGTTTCTCCTTTTCAGTTTATTAAATCTAGAAAGCAAGATCTCAGTTCAACATTTGCAATTCAAGTTCATCTGCACTAAGTATGCTTTATGTGAATTCTGCCATGTCCTTCCTTATAAATCAATGATTTGCTGATGTTTGTGATAAGGTTAAGGTCAAAAAACTTCTAGAGCACCGTCTCTATGATTGCCACATTGATCTCCAGTCATGGACAACACACCATAGGTCTTATCTATAGTTTGTCACCAATAGAGTTGTAGGATTTACGAACTTACGTAGAGGAGAAGTTTGCAATTGGGTTTATCCGACTTTTCTCAATCAGTTGTAGGGGCTACCATCTTCTTTGTCTCCAAGAAAGACGGCTCTTTGCTGTTGGTTGTAAATTACAGCGCCGTCAACAAAATCACAATGCATAATCAATATTCTCTTCATTTGATTCCAGAGTTGCTCGAGTGGCTGCAAGGCGCATGATACTTCATCAAGATTAATTTTCGTGACGCTAAGAATCTTATACGGATCAGGGAAGATAATGAGTGAAAGATAACTTTCTAAACTTAGTACGACCATTTTGAGTATAATGTCATCCCCTTCGATCTTACCAATGCTCTAGAATTTATTAAGCACGTGGTTAACGATATCTTCCAGGAGTTTAGAGATCTTTTTGTTATCATCTATTTGAATGATAGTTTGTCTTACTTGAAAACTACAGAGGAGCATGACGAACGTGTCTAAAAGGTTCTCAAGAAGATGCAAGAAGATAGACTTTATGTGAAGCTATAGAAGTGTCAGTTCGAGTAGCAATGTCAAGTTCCAAACAAGGTCAGTTAAGCCCTTGATTGCAAAACATCTTTCTCAATTAAGTATGTACAATGTTTTTTATTGTTTGTCAACTTGTATCGCCACTTCATCAAGGATTATTTGGAGATTACCTTGCCTTTGACACATCTCATCGATGGATAATCCTTTTGAGTGGACAATTGAAGCAAAATCAGCGTTCATCACTTTGAAACATGCCTTGACAGTGGCATCTGTCCTTGCATGTCGAGATCCTTTGCGTTCCTCTGTTCTCAAAGCTAACACCTCAGATTTTACTGTAGGTAGTATCTTATCACAAGCGGAAGATGATTATATGTTGCACATGATCGCTTATCATTCGCAAAAATTTCATGATCCTGAAATCAATTATGCTATTTATGATAAGATTCTTCTAGCAGTTGTTGATCCTTTTCAAGTGTGGCGACGATTTCTTGAAGGCTCCTCCCATAAATTAATTGCGTACTATGATTATCAAAACCTGGAGTATTTTCAATATGATTGAGTTTTCAATCGTCGCTAGGCACAATAGTTTACATATCTGCTATCTCGCTTTGATTGCTCTTTGTTGTAGACCTTATTTGGAACCTAAGATAGGAGAAATAATATTTGATAAATAGCCCTAGATTATTCTTGGTCTCGACTTATTGCAGCCTCTTGCCACTTCATTTTTCAAGACCTCTCATTATAGCACTCTGTTGGAGGCGATCCAACTGCACTTACCACATATCCTTTGGCATACAATATCCTTTCTCATCTTGGTTCAACCTCACATCAACCTTCACATCTATAATGGCCTGATGTTTTGGTATAATATTTTATATCTTTCTGAAAGTGCTCTGTGACTTTAAGTTCTGCAGTCCTGTCATGATTTTCCATTTGTTGGCCACTTTGGAATTGCCAAGCCCCTGGAACTTGTCGCTCGAGATTATTGGTGATCAGATCTTTACACAACACTGTCAAGACGTTTGTACGCTCATGTAACGCTGTCGTGCAAAAGCTCTCAAGCATCTTCCACATGGCCTATTTCAGCCTCTACCAGTTCTAACCCATTCTTGGAAGAGCATTTCAGTGGATTTCATTATCGAGCTCCCATCCTCCCAGGTCCATGCCACCATCCTTCTTGTCGTTGACAGCTTCTTGATTGTTTATACTGCATGTTATTCAAGGCTATTTGCATATACCGTAAACATGATTAGTAGATAATAACGACCGAAAGAAAGCACACTAGATTGTAGTATCTTAAAGATATGAACAAAGATGGAATCACCTACTGTCCAGAAGATTTAAAATTGAAGGCATAGTGTGATGCTAATTAATGTGGAGACCTTGATGAAAGAAAATCCGCTTCAAGGTATTTAATTCTTGGGAGGAGCTCTAATAGTATGAAAATACACAAAATAAAGTTCCACTACTTTGTCTAGTTCTAAAGCAGAGTGTGCATTTAAATTTGTTTGGAAGAGAAGGTTGATCATTGAACTAGGTTATGAGCAAGAGTTCCATCTGAAATGTTTTGTCATAGTATAAGTTGTGTAACTATGTCGACAGAACCAGTGCTACATGAAAGGTCCATATATATTGAGTTGATATTACATTACATTACATTACATTACATTACATTACGTTAGAGAAGTGTTAGCAAAAGGTTTGGTTAAGTTCAGCTATACAAATACTTCAAATCAGTTGGCTGATATTCTGAAGTCATTGCTGGAAAATAGATTTGTTGTGCTAAAATAAATGATGCATGCAACACATTCTAATTAGGGGGGAATGAAGAGTATGATCATGTCAAAACTTTGCTTGAACAAATATAGAATTTGATGTGAACTACCTAAGGTATTAACTAGGTTGCATAGATATTAAAAATACAGATAGCTTTTGGAATATTGCGTAGCGAAAATTGAAGACTCTGCATATAAAGAAAGATGAAAATACACTCGTCTTTCTTTTTAGGTTGAAAACTGACATTCAAACGATCACTCCAACACAATGACCAGATTGATTTGATTTAAACCCAAGAAGAACCTATAAATAATTGTATTGATTTACACAGTGGTTTTGCAGACAGATCGATAGAGAAGTGATGCTTGTATTCTTGGATGTATAGTAAACGTCTCTACAATGATTTAGTCAATACCAGTACTACAGTATTTTTACTATAGCAAACCATTAAAAGGACTTTATTTTAAGTGCTTGATAATTTAAGTTAGCTCCAAGTTAAATTAATTGTTATATCAACCATTATAAGGGAAATCATAATCATCTCCGTAGCTAGAATCTTTCAAAGTCCAAGGCAAAACTGTAATGGGCAGGGTAATTTAAAAGATAGCTAGTAGTCCGGAAATGAGTGAGTTCCAAAGGTGAAATCCAGTTAGAGGGAAGGGAATTCCAATTGATTTTATACCGTGAAGGAGCTTAAAGCATAAGTTCATTGATAGACACTTTTGGAAAATCAACCACAACTCCTGCACAAGCCTCACACCTACCCTTATGAAAGTAATACATGGAACAAAGGCGGTCAAATTAATGCTTAAGACCATAGTTTTGAGATATACTTATGAATGATGAAAGCATTATAGACTTCTCTCAGGAGAAAATTTAGTTCATACCTAGCCATAGTGGCCTGGTAGCCATAGCGGCCTGGTGGAGCGATCTAGAGTGCTGAGCAAGGACTTCAACTAGCAGTGATACTCCTTTGAAACCCGGGCTACATAGTCCAAGAATGTTGCAATCCAAGAAGAAGCATTTGTTAAGCAAATGATCAAAGCACAAAAAAAAACATGATAACACAAAATCTTCCCCAATCCAGCCAGTTCCTATATACTTATACCTTGTAATTAACCAATGATCCATATCACATCTAATTCAAACTAAAAAATTGAACTTCATTCAAGTAATGTCACAACTCTTTTCGGCTAAGACCACATTGTTCCTATGCTCCCATATAATCTACAAGGCAATCACAAGGCAATTTGGAATGTAAGAGCAAAACTATAGAGGCTACAAAAAATTGGGAGCTGGTGTTAAGGATCTAGCATTAGGTATATTACTTCTTTTTCTATTATGACTACATTTGAAAGTTTCCTTTGATCATACAAGTTTTACACAACAGAGCATTCTGCAAAACAAGCCAAATGTATGAACACCTTAATTTGAGGAGAACTGAATGACCTTCTGGAAAATGTCCATTTGGAGGCCTTGCTTAGTAGCATGCTTTTCTCTTGGATGAAATCAAGGCATAGTAGAACTTTAAAACCTTGTAAGTACCTTTTGTTTTGAAAAGCTAATTCATCGGGCAAAAACTATTTCCAATTCTATTTTGGTTTAAGTGAGGAGAATAGGTCATAACAACAAGACTATAGATGGATTTGTTAATCTGTTCATCAACTACTTTGCAAATCTTCTCAAGCAATCCAAGGCCACCTCCCCATCAAGAAGATCTCAAAACTTTCTACATTATGCCAACTTTTATAGCAAATAGGATGTTTGACAACCATAGAGATAGAAGACAATGGGGCAAGCAAAGGAAACCAAAAGGTAGAGGTATCTCTAGCAGAGTTAGTGACCTTATCCTGTCTTCTAGCCACCATCTTCTAGGATTTGAAAATATTCCTTGTAAAGAGGCATTTTCAAATTTTTGAAATAATTGATAATTTCTACAACATAATAAGAGCATTTTTAGAAATGTCCTTTCTTTACAACTTAAGCTTTGAATTATTCAAGTGAAAATGCCCCTCCCATTTTTGAAAATGCCCTTTCTTTACAACTTAAGCTTTGAATTATTCAAGTGAAAATGCCCCTTCCCTTCCATTCTCTTCCCTCCACAACATTTGGAAGAAAGAAAAAGTTTTCCTTCTTTCAACCCCAAAGTTCATGAGTGTATTTAAGCCATGCTTTTTTCCTTCAATGTGAGGTAGACAATATGGTTTTGGCATTCCAAAACCTTGGCTAAGCATAATTAAACGTTAACCTCTTATGTGCACTTAGTTCAGTGTTTGGAGTACATTATTTTGTGTTGAAACCCATCTCCCATGTGCAATCTACTAGTCCTAGTGTCCTCTTTGTTAATGCCAAATAGAAGATGTTAAGTTGATACAAGGCACATAATGGAATACTAATGCAACCATAGCGACTGGTACACATTCCAACCAATTCTATGTGTGCACGCGCATCGGGAAATAAAAATCAATATGATTAACAAACTCTCCTAGCCATCATACCACTTATGATGGGATAAATTGTCATTGCTTCATGTGCCATGAATAAGACAAGGTGCATGGTTGTTGGAACCTCTAAGGCAAGTGGAGAAAAATGTGGAAATCTCAAGGAATATTCATAGAATCTCCTACAATAAGGTTCCCATTGATAAATATTAGGAATATTCATGAAACTTCTTAAGTTCACTTTGACTTTGACCTCATAATTTAAACTTTAAAAGTTGACTTCAGATCATAATTTAACAAGCAACCCATTGCCGGAGTTGCTGGCTTTTAAATGTGGTGAGCTTTTGCTATACTTCCGATTGCTTTGCAACATAGATTGGATGGTGAACCCCTCATAAACAAAATGAAAAATTTCTCTGAGAAGCATATAGACCTTTTATTGTTCACCTTGATCTTCTGTGCATGGCATGGTAAATTGCAAGAGCAAAAATCCTAGATGCTAATCTGTTTATCAAAACCTGCTCACACAATTTTCAAAATCTATTAAGTGCGATAATATTTTATCTCTGAATCGTTAGTAAATGTTAAGGTATTTGTAGTATCATCATCCTTTCAAGACAAGCTTGTGCTCATAAAGACCCTTAATTGACAGTATTTGTGATCTAGTTCATCTCCACCATTGGTCCCAACCATATGACAAGCCAAAATCAGCTCCAGCCCAATTTAAAATCCCTAGATTTGCTTCAATTCCAGCTGTGGGTGCTGATAATCTTGGCATGGATGTGATACTCCTGATGTGGATGCCCATAATACTAGTCTGGTGTGATAATCTTGCTGTGGGTGGAGGTGTGGGTGGGATAATCCAGCTATGGCAAGTGAGTTAGTGGTCCTGCCAATTAAAGAGGTCAACCACCCCTGCTCGGCTGTTATAGCCTCGACTCTTACAGCCCGTAAAAGGGCTAGTCCCTTCGAGCTCGCCCATTTACTGGTTGTAACAAATCGCAGGGGTGGTTAACCCCTTCTTCAGCAACCCAATCGACCAAGTAGAACATGCAGGGATGGTTAACCCCTTCTTCAGCAACCCAATCGACCAAGTAGAACATTGGGAAAAAACTTTGAACAATTATGCCTCACAATAGGCCATTTGCCGTTCCTACTTGATATAAGAAGTTAAAAATTATGCCACTTAATAGAGTAAGCAAAATAAGGTAATTAAGAAGGTGCAACTCCCACAAGTTTATAACTAGCACAAACGCATAATCAGTGACAAGCATTCCAACACCAAGATGTGACTAAGCATTTCAACACCAGGATGTGACTTTCTACTTAGATTGAAATTTGAAGGAAAGAGCATGTCATCTATCTTCATAGCATCAAAATACACATCCAATTGTTTGAATTCTCAAGCTAAAAAATAACACTAAGCCCAACTTCATATAAATCCTCCCCTAATAATGAGGCGACCAACTGCAATAAACGTGGGCTAGCTTGCTAAAAATGACCGTTCAAAATCTTTTACTACAAGTTTTTTTTTTATCCTTTAATCATTTAGTTTTTAATCGACTACTATAAGACTATGGTTCTAAGAGAAACATGTACCAAATATTAAATCAACCATAGTCTTTTTAATCCGCCACACCAGGTATCTCACACCGATAGTCTCTATCTCACACCAATAGTAGTCTCTAATACTGGGCGTCATTGACACCATTCCCAACACATACAATTTAAACTAAAGAAATGCTTGCCATGATAATGGTATCAAGAATGGCATCCCATGTTGAAAATTTTGGAACATGAGCATATTTTTGTTAACATGAAAAGCAGAGACCTATTAGGCTTTCGTTAACATAATAAATGACTGACCTTTTAGGCAAACAAGAATGCAATTTGACAAATAAAATTCCGCAATTAACAAATCTAGTGCATGAATAGTTTCTAATCAAATGATACCAGCTTCAACTACGCCATTCTAGATTAAAAGACACATTTAATTGTTTAATTCATAAAACTCCATTGGAAGTTATGGATAAGATTAAATGTGCCCCTAGAGCAACAATAGATTAGTTGCATGCATAATTTCTAGCTGGATGTGTAGCTGCACATTCCCTTCAAGTAGGCTCAAGCTGGCTAGAACTGCCATGAACTATCATCAAAGGCAATGCAAATGCCTTGTTGAAGTATCTTGATTTGATCAAACATGCATAAAAAGCGAATGCAGCTAATAAGCCACAGCAGTAGGCCATATAAATTTTGTGTGATTTCTAGAAAATAGCAAAAATAGAGTTTAAAAGACTGCATATAACACTGTTCAAAAAACTGCTGTAGTAGCTAGAGCACTAGCATTAAAGAGCCAGAGGTTTTGTGCATTTCAAAAAGCTCTAAGAAACAAAAAAAAAAAAGAAAAACACATACGCCCCACAGTTTACACAGATTTAACTTGATTTTCCTTCAAACAAATAGGGAAGGAATATCAAAATAAGCTGCACAAACCATCCTAGAAAGCTTCATGGCCTAGCTAGAAATGACAAAAGCATATGTATTTTGCCTATACTAAAAAACACGACCAAATCGATGGTAGTGCTTATCAAAGCAAATGTACAATAGATTGGATGTATCAAAAAAGAAATATAACAAAAGAGGCCTAAAGATCAATGTTTTTCTACACTTCTAACAGCTGAAGTTTAGAGCTCCTAACCTGTGAATAAATTCATCCATCATTGGGCACCTTAAATAAATCCAAAACCTGACTGCAGCTGCATTTCGATTTGATCGATCTAGGACAAAAAATTACCCACAATAAAAAGGTTAAGCAGACCTTAGTCTTAATGAGACATGAACGAAATGTTCAGCTTATAAGCGAAAGAATGGAGAGAAATGAAGGCTAAAAATCTCCAGAAGATGTAGGATAACTCTACTGCCACAGATAAAGCTTACCAGCTTGAAATCGGGTCGCTCCTGTTAGCGTAAGACCTAAAATATTGGAAAGATGAGCGCATTTGACGAATGCCTATCTCTAATCTGCAATAGACAAGTGTTGGAGAAAGGTCGATGCACGGCTGCATGGCCGATCTTCCATTTAGCACCACAAAAGGGGAAGCAGCACTAACCAATACGGAACCTCCCCTAATTCCTCAAACTTCAATTCAAGAACTTGAGGTTTTAGGTTGAAAATTAGGGTTCTGGGATGGGGGATGTTCTTTCATAAAATTATAAAAAAACAAAACATTAAATTTAAGCTGCTTGTGCAACAAAGGTACTATGTCTATAAGGAAGGTGGGGGAGTAGATCATATCCATGGGAGAAGCGGCTATACATACATACATATGCAAGAAAGGATTGCCCTCAAAGAAAACCCTATCCGACCATGAAAAATTCGACCAAGGTAAACACAAAATGCAGCTCAAATTGCTTCAAGTCGAAGGTATTATCCGACAAGGGCCAATGAGAGCACCAATCCGGCAATGGACTACAAGCTCCTTTTTACAGACGCAGGAAACAAAGGCCCATTCAGACCTAGACACTTTGAGACATTGCCGAAACGAAAATAACTTCACTACAAGAGAACATGCGTTTATTGACAATCTTTTTGTCACTTTGTACACTACTGCAAATTCCCGAGAGCTAACAAAAATGTGACCATAAAAATGTTATTATGACGATCGTCAGTTTTTTGTCACTTTTTTGGCAACTTTTTGACACATGTTTTGTCACATTTTATAACATTTTTTAAGCACTTTTTTGGCATTTCTTTGACACATATTTTGTTATATTTTAGGTTGTTTTTTGGCAATTTATTGTCATCTTTAGTAACATATTTTAGATCATTTCTTGTCACTTGTTTGGCAATTCTTTGGCACCTATTATGTCATATTTTAGATCCTTTCTTTTGGTAATTTGAAGCACCTATTTTGTCATATTTTAAGTTGCCTTGGCACTTTTTTCTCACTTAATTTAACATATTTTAGATCATGTTTGTTACCTTTTTGGCAATTTTTTGTCACCTATTTGGTCATAGTCTATATTAAATTTGGAATATTTATGTCATCTATTAACATATTTTTAGGTGATATTTTGTAATTAGTCACATTTTTTGTCATATTTTAAATCATCTTTTTGGCACATTATTGTCGCCCGTTTGGCACAACCTATGTCATTTTCAATTTATTTTGATCTTTACTTCTTCTTTTTTTAATCTCCTCCCCCCCCAAACTCTTCTTTTCTGTTTGTTATGGAAGATGTTGTATTTTTGGGTTTGGGGAAAAAAAAAAAAAAAAAAAAAAAAAACCTTTCAGCCTGTTAAGACCATAAGAAATAACAGACTTTAGGCCTTATAATTCCATTTGGAAAAATAAGACCTTCAATTGCAATCCTAGAAATAGACGGTGCGATCTAAATCTAGGCCCTGATAAGGAGCAACCAGGAATAAGAAATAGATCCATAAACATAACTTTAAGAACAGAATTTGGAATACCAACAATACTACACACATAGTTCAATAAAGAATAGCTCAAATAAGTAACATTTTACAATGTAGAAAAAAGAGATATGATATTCGAATATAACAGATTGAAATATAATTCACATAATGTCTGGAGCTTAAAGCAACAACATATAGAATATTTCAACCGTACAACATTATTGCAGATCTAAGAATGATTCAAAACTAGCTTATATGAAGCACCTGGTTTACATAATATAATTTATGACTTAACAATCTGTAGCGGTGGAACAACATATAATAACTTAGAACAGAGAAAAGTAGATAGATGTCACCAAGAAGCTAACTTCCGAAGTTAAATCCTGCAGATTTGAGCAGTGGTTTTTGCTCCTTGAACACCATGAAAAATACCACATGGAGGGATAAGTCCGGTTACCTGCAGTGGAACCAAATGCAAGTTAGCCTAAAGAGGGTAAATGCATAAGCCACTAACAGGTAAGCTAAAGACCCATCCGGCTTAACGCCCTTCACCATTTATTTTGAAAAAAACTCAGCATATAACGAACAAAATTTATCACAACACAATTTATCACAGTATTGTACTCTTAATTTAGAGACCATGTGCAGCCCATGCATTTTCTATAACAGATTCCAGTTTACAGTCTTACTACAAAAATAGAGGAGCAATATATGAAAGCAATACATGGAAGTATAAGTGAGAGAAATCTAGCATCTTGATTACAACATTAACCAAATAGAGTCAAGAGAAACCAAAGCAAGAATCGGGCACGATCCAATACTGCAACAAGGTCACAGAACTTTACACCAAAAACAATGTTTGGTCCTAAGAATTCGCTTGTTCAAATTCATAAACATATAGGCAATCTTCTGGCCATAGTACAGCAGTTTAGGAAAGGAAATATCGTTATTATTTTGGGTAAAGGGAAAGAGCATGTTAATTCACTCTAGGAGATTTAGAGCAGAGCATAAAGAATCTATGATCTTAACAAACTAGTTTGCAATAACCTATGGCATGTATAAGCATGAGAAAATCAGGAAAATTGTTAAGAATGGGCTATAAAGCTGACTAAGATGCTGAGGATATTATCTAGAGTAGAAAATAGATAGAGCACAAGTTGACTAAAGAGGTCTGATCCTCTGGAAGATGATCAGATCTAAGGCATAAGAGAAAGTAAATATTATGGAAAACGAATTAGTTCATCATATTAGAGACAATTATCATGAGATTATGCGTGAAATAAATCTAAACAAAACAAGAACCTGGTTCGTCATGATGCCAGCTATTAGATCGATTTGAGCTTCACCAGTTTGACGCCAATTTGATAAATTATGTATCGGACAAAGAGTCTGGCTCCTCAGGAGTGCTTTGCTTATCAAAAAAATCTTGGTCAACATGACCATAAACTGAGAGTCGCCCAATAGTGCCGCACAGTTCTAACTCTGGTAGATCTTTCTTTGCTGGTTAAACCTTTCTGAGCAGAGCTCCATTCTTCTTCAAGAGCAAAATAAAGCCCAAGGGCAATGGAGAAAGATGATCAGAAGCGAAACATTTTAAGGGGCCATGTAAACGCTACCCCATTGTCTACACCAGCATCCGTCCGTCTATTTGCAGTTTGTATAGGCCAGCTTGTGCAAGATAGACAGAGTAGAAAGAAATCCGCTGCCGCTAAAGAAATCTGTTGCCGCTGAGGTGATACTAGGTTAGGGGCAAACCCTAAACGTGGAAAGGAAATGCATTAAGGAAATTTAGAAGCAAATATTTTATGGTTTATTTGAAATGTGTTATACAAGATAAGATATGGGGTAGAAATTCGGTGCCCAATGGTTTTTGGAAAAGAATTCAACTTGATACTCCTGGATATGATGTCTATGCAGCAATCCAATATGAGGTCTATGCAGCTGGGACTTCGCAACCATGGGTTTGAAGATGTTAAACACCTTGTTTCAAGATGGGTTACATTTTCCACACAATAAATGAAAGCTAGTGAAAGTTAATAGGTACAATCCACCTTCAAATGCTGGGTACATTATTACTGCTGAGTTTGTATCAGATGAAATCACATGTAGTTTAGAAAGCTTATACGGATAAGTTTCTCAATATTGCTACTTGGTTAACAGGAAATAGAGGTCCAAGCAAGTTAGAAAGAAAGGACAACTACGTTGAGAATGCCCAAGGTAGTTGGCAAGCTTTTATGAAGATTATCAGTTTCCAGAAAGGTAAAATAGAAACATTAGGTCTACTAAGGAGGATAAAATTGGCATAACATTATTTAAAAAAAAAAAAAAAAAAAAAAAAAAAACTTTGAAGTCAATCAGGTCCTAAGACCTTCAAGACTTTTAATCATGACATGATCTCTGCAAGAAGAAGTCATGATTCAATTAGCAGCCCTAAGATCAACCAGGTGCATTTGAACTTAGGCCAAAGACATGGTTACATGAGAAACTTTCATTATTTAATTTAAAATCTTTGAAACATAATCTTTAACCTTTTTTACAAGGCTATAGTCCTTTAAATAAGAAACAAACCTTATAGAAGTAGAAAGCAAGCAATCATTATTTGCCTTTCTGGCAGAAACATGCCATATACCAAGTAAAATAAAATATAAGCATATGCTGATATTATTTACAATGTCTTTATTGTTCTGCTTATATCATTTTTCAGATAGACGTCTGCATGCCTTGTGTCTTTTTGCCAAAAATATCTAGAAGTCTGCATGTCTTGTATCATCTTGCCAAAGAAAATCAAGTAGAAGGGAAGAAGTATCTTACATATAGAACATGAAGTATTTTTAGCGAGAGAGCATTCACAAAAGCAACCCAGATTCGTGGTTGAAAGTCCTTGTTCTTAAGCTTCAACAAACAGTGTCCACATTCTATTGTAGCAGTCCATTCTTTTGAACTTCATCAACAAGCCAAAAATCGCCTCCAACCACGAAAAAGAGGATCAAATAATTTACTGCAGAATGCATATACTTTGATAAAAAAGCTACAATAGCTTGTCTCTATAAAACCTAAAGTATACTTCCTAAAGCAGCATATTACTTTCCAACAAGCATGTATCCCATAACCTGTATCTCAGCTTGTGGCATGTACTTATCTTCAAAAGGCTTCAACATTTGTGCGAATCACTCTTCTTGCTAGAAAAATAGCAAATGACAAAAAGACCACAAGGAGAGGAGAGAACCGGTACCTGCAGCCAATCAATACACTGTTAGCCTGAAAAGGGTAAGAGTGCAAGGGCCAAAAGGTACATGTGGTGTCTTTCGGCGTTTAGCCTTTCACACCTTGTAACCTTTTGCCCTGCATTAGTTCTAGCTAGAAGAATGATGCTAAATCTACTATAGACAGTGTTAATACATGTAGAATTTGAATCTTAATATGTAAGCTAATAGCCCAGTATTCACAGATAATCAACAGTATGCTGCCTTATATTAAGCATTTATTGTGACAATAGGCCCAGACTGTATGCAAAGCATAAAATAAATTTGCATTCCCTCATAGCAAACTAGATAAATGTTTGCCATCATATTCATAGTTATCATAGGCTCTGCAATCTTTTCTACCCATATGTAATAAGAGCAAATAAATTTCAAAGGATATTTACCACGAACAAATTATAGACATTCTTCTTCAGATCTGCAGCTATTCATTTACAAAAATGCAAAACAGCATCTCAAACCTTAAGAGTTCGTTGAAGATGGGAAAATTTTCTCCATGGCTTCAGTGCTGGTGCTACTTCCAGCTTGTTCCATGGCATGCATATGTTAGATTGCGTATCAGATTTCTTACTCAGGGTTCTGACCAACATCTTCTATTTCAGAGCTACCTATAGCAGATCCGGCAGTACTCAACTAATTGCTTGGCAAGAACTACAATATCTTGCTTCCGGGTAGGATTTTGCCAGGCCAGACGGCTCAATCATAGCCAGACGGCTTTAATGCCTTCATATTTTTTCTAGAGCATGATTTTCGGAGCACAAAGCATTTTCAAATAGTCAAGAACATAACTCATAACATATCTTCAAGTAAGAAACTTGTAAAAGCACTAACAGATTCAAAATGCGGCAGACAGATAGAGCAATTCTAAGCAGTCGATCGCTGATTACTGCCTCAATGACGGTGGCTCTAAAATGGTAAACGTTTAGGGTTTCGGAACCCTAAACTTGAACTTTTCATTGCTTAGAGATGAAGAATGTAATTTCGGATGCTTAGTGAATATTTTCCTTTACCCAAAGTTTTGTTCAAGAGCAATAGCTTGGCAAGACATTATCAAGAAGGTATAATGGCATAACTTGGGATTGCAGAGCCATCTAAATGATCTTCAAATCATACATCCACAACTTGGTATTGCAGTCCATCTAAGATCTCAAAAGCATAATCCTAGCACATATTTGTCGTAAGGTAGAGCACGTCATAGAATTTTAAAATTTTGAGCAAGGCTAGCAGAACATTTAATAGCCATTTGCTTTCGACCTATAGATTTGTATCATGTACAGTCTAAACATTTTAAGAAAAAAAAAACCTCTGCCTCCAACCGTTAGGTGGAGCAATACCCCTGTTCAATGTTATGAACACCCCTGTTCAATGTAATGCTGTAATCTAAAGGAGGGCAGACCCCTACCATTACATGAGGGGTCTTGCCACACCCAATAATCATGTTTATATCCTGATTCTTTGCGTAAAATCAGATTATAAAAAGAAGGAACGTACCTCTTTATGTGTTTCTAGCATTTTGCATGAGTACGTTTCTGCTACATCAGCCTTGGAAATCATTCAGTGGCCACTCAATGGCTTTGAAATATTTTGCTTCATGGCACTGTGGCCATTTTTCACTACAATGTGGTTTGAAATATTTTGTTTTCTAAGCCAAATGGCAATAATGGTATTGGAGATCAACTCCATAAGATTTTTGACAGTTTCTTTGCTTTCCCCTATATCAAAGATAACACACATGTAAGTTGAAGACTAGATGTTTACAAGTCACATGGGATAAGATCATGTAAAGAGCATATAATAGTATGTTTACACCTAACGAAAGTAATCAAGTCAAGGTCCCTGGACTCAGCCAATGCCAAAAGGCTAGTTTAAATGCCAAATACAGTCCAAGATTCAGCTTGATTTAATAAACAATGACGGTCTTGTTACCTTTCCGAATGGATTTCATTTCTGATTGATTGCTCTTATCACAGCTCTTGCCAATACCAGTGCCCTATATAAGTGAAATACGATTTTTTTAGTATAATAGAATAAGAGAAAAGACATCACCTGAAGAATAGAATAGAATAGAATAACCACAATCTTGGCTATTGGTATAACCAATAGACTGGAGATGAGAGAAAAAAACCTTTGAAGTCAATCAGGTCCTAAGACCTTCAAGACTTTTAATCATGACATGATCTTTGCAAGAACAAGTCATGATTCAATTAGCAGCCCTAAGATCAACCAGGTGCATTTGAACTTAGGCCAAAGATATGGTTACATGAGAAACTTTCATTATTTAATTTAAAATCTTTGAAACATAATCTTTAACCTTTTTTACAAGGCTATAGTCCTTTAAATAAGAAACAAACCTTATAGAAGTATAAAGCAAGCAATCATTATTTGCCTTTCTGGCAGAAACATGCCGTATACCAAGTAAATAAAATATAAGCATATGCTGATATTATTTACAATGTCTTTATTGTTCTGCTTATATCATTTTTCAGATAGACGTCTGCATGCCTTGTGTCTTTTTGCCAAAAATATCTAGAAGTCTGCATGTCTTATATCATCTTGCCAAAGAAAATCAAGTAGAAGGGAAGAAGTATCTTACATATAGAACATGAAGTATTTTTAGTGAGAGAGCATTCACAAAAGCAACCTGTATTCAGGGTTGAAAGTCCTTGTTCTTAAGCTTCAACAAACAGTGTCCACATTCTATTGTAGCAGTCCATTCTTTTGAACTTCATCAACAAGCCAAAAATCGCCTCCAACCACAAAAAAGAGGATCAAATAATTTACTGCAGAATGCATATACTTTGATAAAAAAGCTACAATAGCTTGTCTCTATAAAACCTAAAGTATACTTCCTGAAGCAGCATATTACTTTCCGACAAGCATGTATACCATAACCTGTATTTCAGCTTGTGGAATGTACTTATCTTCAAAAGGCTTCAACATTTGTGCGAATCACTCTTCTTGCTAGAAAAACAGCAAATGATAAAAAGACCACAAGGAGAGGAGAGAACCGGTACCTGCAGTCAATCAATACACTGTTAGCCTGAAAAGGGTAAGAGTGCAAGGGCCAAAAGGTACATGTGGTGTCTCTCGGCGTTTAGCCTTTCACACCTTGTAACCTTTTGCCCTGCATTAGTTCTAGCTAGAAGAATGATGCTAAATCTACTATAGACAATGTTAATACATGTAGAATTTGAATCTTAATATGTAAGCTAATAGCCCAGTATTCACATATAATCAACAGTATGCTGCCTTATATTAAGCATTTATTGTGACAATAGGCCCAGACTGTATGCAAAGCATAAAATAAATTTGCATTCCCTCATAGCAAACTAGATAAATGTTTGCCATCATATTCATAGTTATCATAGGCTCTGCAATCTTTTCTACCCATATGTAATAAGAGCAAATAAATTTCAAAGGATATTTACCACGAACAAATTATAGACATTCATCTCAAACCTTAAGAGTTCGTTGAAGATGGGAAAATTTTCTCCATGGCTTCAGTGCTGGTGCTACTTCCAGCTTGTTCCATGGCATGCATATGTTAGATTGCGTATCAGATTTCTTACTCAGGGTTCTGACCAGCATCTTCTATTTCAGAGCTACCTATAGCAGATTCGGCAGTACTCAACTAATTGCTTGGCAAGAACTACAATATCTTGCTTTCGTGTAGGATTTTGCCAGGCCAGACGGCTCAATCATAGCCAGACGGCTTTAATGCCTTCATATTTTTTCTAGAGCATGATTTTCGGAGCACAAAGCATTTTCAAATAGTCAAGAACATAACTCAGAACATATCTTCAAGCAAGAAACTTGTAAAAGCACTAACAGATTCAAAATGCGGCAGACAGATAGAGCAATTCTAAGCAGTCGATCGCTAATTACTGCCTCAATGACGATGGCTCTAAAATGGTAAACGTTTAGGGTTTCAGAACCCTAAACTTGAACTTTTCATTGCTTAGAGATGAAGAATGTAATTTCGGATGCTTAGTGAATATTTTCCTTTACCCAAAGTTTTGTTCAAGAGCAATAGCTTGGCAAGACATTATCAAGAAGGTATAATGGCATAACTAGAGCCATCTAAATGATCTCCAAATCATACATCCACAACTTGGTATTGCAGTCCATCTAAGATCTCCAAAGCATAATCCTAGCACATATTTGTCGTAAGGTAGAGCACGTCATAGAATTTTAAAATTTTGAGCAAGGCTAGCAGAACATTTAATAGCCATTTGCTTTCGACCTATCATGAAAGTGGAATCCCTAGGATTGTATCATGTACAGTCTAAACATTTTAAGAAAAAAAAACCTGCCTCCAACCGTTAGGTGGAGCAACACCCATGTTCAATGTAATGAACACCCCTGTTCAGTGTAATGCTGTAATCTAAAGGAGGGCAGACCCCTATCATTACAGCAGGGGTCTTGCCACACCCAATAATCATGTTTATATAGTGATTCTTTGCGTAAAATCAGATTATAAAAAGAAGGAACGTACCTCTTTATGTGTTTCTAGCATTTTGCATGAGTACGTTTCTGCTACATCAGCCTTGGAAATCATTCAGTGGCCACTCAATGGCTTTGAAATATTTTGCTTCATGGCACTGTGGCCATTTTTCACCACAATGTGGTTTGAAATATTTTGTTTTCTAAGCCAAATGGCAATAATGGTATTGGAGATCAACTCCATAAGATTTTTGACAGTTTCTTTGCTTTCCCCTATATCAAAGATAACACACATGTAAGTTGAAGACTAGATTTTTACAAGTCACATCGGGATAAGATCATGTAAAGAGCATATAATAGTATGTTTACACCTAACGAAAGTAATCAAGTCAAGGTCCCTGGACTCAGCCAATGCCAAAAGGCTAGTTTAAATGCCAAATACAGTCCAAGATTCAGCTTGATTTAATAAACAATGACAGTCTTGTTACCTTTCCGAATGGATTTCATTTCTCTTATTGATTGCTCTTATCACGCTCTTGCCAATACCAGTGCCCTATATAAGTGAAATACGATTTTTTTAGTATAATAGAATAAGAGAAAAGACATCACCTGAAGAATAGAATAGAATAGAATAGAATAGAATAGAAGAATAGAATAGAATAGAATAGAATAGAATAACCACAATCTTGGCTATTGGTATAACCAATAGACTGGAGATGAGAGAAAAAAACCTTTGAAGTCAATCAGGTCCTAAGACCTTCAAGACTTTTAATCATGACATGATCTTTGCAAGAACAAGTCATGATTCAATTAGCAGCCCTAAGATCAACCAGGTGCATTTGAACTTAGGCCAAAGACATGGTTACATGAGAAACTTTCATTATTTAATTTAAAATCTTTGAAACATAATCTTTAACCTTTTTTACAAGGCTATAGTCCTTTAAATAAGAAACAAACCTTATAGAAGTATAAAGCAAGCAATCATTATTTGCCTTTCTGGCAGAAACATGCCGTATACCAAGTAAAATAAAATATAAGCATATGCTGATATTAATTACAATGTCTTTATTGTTCTGCTTATATCATTTTTCAGATAGACGTCTGCATGCCTTGTGTCTTTTTGCCAAAAATATCTAGAAGTCTGCATGTCTTGTATCATCTTGCCAAAGAAAATCAAGTAGAAGGGAAGAAGTATCTTACATATAGAACATGAAGTATTTTTAGCGAGAGAGCATTCACAAAAGCAACCTGTATTCAGGGTTGAAAGTCCTTGTTCTTAAGCTTCAACAAACAGTGTCCACATTCTATTGTAGCAGTCCATTCTTTTGAACTTCATCAACAAGCCAAAAATCGCCTCCAACTACGAAAAAGAGGATCAAATAATTTACTGCAGAATGCATATACTTTGATAAGAAAGCTACAATAGCTTGTCTCTATAAAACCTAAAGTATACTTCCTAAAGCAGCATATTACTTTCCAACAAGCATGTATCCCATAACCTGTATCTCAGCTTGTGGCATGTACTTATCTTCAAAAGGCTTCAACATTTGTGCGAATCACTCTTCTTGCTAGAAAAACAGCAAATGACAAAAAGACCACAAGGAGAGGAGAGAACCGGTACCTGCAGCCAATCAACACACTGTTAGCCTGAAAAGGGTAAGAGTGCAAGGGCCAAAAGGTACATGTGGTGTCTCTCGGCATTTAGCCTTTCACACCTTGTAACCTTTTGCCCTGCATTAGTTCTAGCTAGAAGAATGATGCTAAATCTACTATAGACAGTGTTAATACATGTAGAATTTGAATCTTAATATGTAAGCTAATAGCCCAGTATTCACAGATAATCAACAGTATGCTCATTCTTATATTAAGCATTTATTGTGACAATAGGCCCAGACTGTATGCAAGGCATAAAATAAATTTGCATTCCCTCATAGCAAACTAGATAAATGTTTGCCATCATATTCATAGTTATCATAGGCTCTGCAATCTTTTCTACCCATATGTAATAAGAGCAAATAAATTTCAAAGAATATTTACCACGAACAAATTATAGAAATTCTTCTTCAGATCTGCAGCTATTCATTTACAAAAATGCAAAACAGCATCTCAAACCTTAAGAGTTCGTTGAAGATGGGAAAAGTTTCCCATGGCTTCAGTTCTGGTGCTACTTCCAGGTTGTTCCATGGCATGCATATGTTAGATTGCGTATCAGATTTCTTACTCAGGGTTCTGACCAACATCTTCTATTTCAGAGCTACCTATAGCAGATCCGGCAGTACTCAACTAATTGCTTGGCAAGAACTACAATATCTTGCTTCCGGGTAGGATTTTGCCAGGCCAGACGGCTCAATCATAGCCAGACGGCTTTAATGCCTTCATATTTTTTCTAGAGCATGATTTTCGGAGCACAAAGCATTTTCAAATAGTCAAGAACATAACTCAGAACATATCTTCAAGCAAGGAACTTGTAAAAGCACTAACAGACTCAAAATGCCGCGGACAGATAGAGCAATTCTAAGCAGTCGATCGCTGATTACTGCCTCAATGACGATGGCTCTAAAATGGTAAATGTTTAGGGTTTCGGAACCCTAAACTTGAACTTTTCATTGCTTAGAGATGAAGAATGTAATTTCGGATGCTTAGTGAATATTTTCCTTTACCCAAAGTTTTGTTCAAGAGCAATAGCTTGGCAAGACATTATCAAGAAGGTATAATGGCATAACTTGGGATTGCAGAGCCATCTAAATGATCTCCAAATCATACATCCACAACTTGGTATTGCAGTCCATCTAAGATCTCCAAAACATAATCCTAGCACATATTTGTCGTAAGGTAGAGCACATCATAGAATTTTAAAATTTTGAGCAAGGCTAGCAGAACATTTAATAGCCATTTGCTTTCGACCTATCATGAAAGCGGAATCCCTAGGATTGTATCATGTACAGTCTAAACAGTTTAAACACAACAGGCAACATTTATAACACACCAAATTTATAAATAGTCTTTTTTTTTCTGCGGCATGCGGGCAGCTATGGCAGATTGTGGGAAAGGAGCTTTTGGGTTCTGTGAGCATGTGCATCATCTGACTCGAGTAGTTCATGACATGCCATGGCAATCGAAGGGTATAACTCTGACCCAAATTCTCATAGAGCAATCAATTGGATCATCTCCAGTACGGCCACAACATGTCATTTTTTGGATTAAAGGAACGGCCATGAATGGCAGCTTGGCCACTACCTAAATACGATGTAACCACCACAGCAACTACTGCCCAAAATACAATGCAAGCACCACAACAACTACTACTCGGATTTAAGCTTGGAAAAGGACAAGTCACGAGTAGGTTCTTTCAAACTGGTCTCGAACCAATCCATCTTCTTGACCTTGGAATTTTTTGCAGATAAGGCAGTGGCAGGAGCAGTGCCACTTTTGAGATGGCATCGCAGATCCATGCCGAAGCAAAGTAGATGCAGATACTTAGAAGGTCATCTATGTAATGGGGCTGCCCCGCTGCTGACTCCATCTCCTCGCTCAATACCTCTGTAGTTTAGCAAATACTGGATCTCACATATTCAAATAAAGCTTCTGAAAACAGTTTCTGGATAGATAAGCGGCAAGGTTTTGTAGCCAACAAATCTAAAAACAAATTTGCCAAAAACGAAATTGATCTGCGTAAAGCTTCATCTCTCCCTTTCATCCCTTTATCTCTCATCTTTGGCCTGAATATTATCAATCCCTATTTGTGCCCTATCGATCCCTTGTAAAATCTTTATGACCTGCCCTAAACCCATTTACAGAATAACTTCCTTAGCTTATAAGACTCCAAGCTTCCCGCCACTTCCTGTTTAAATTTCTTTGACCTGCCTAAAGCTTCATCTCTCTTTCATTCCTTTGTCTATCATCCTCGGCTTGAATCTCATCATTCCCTATTTTCGCCCTATCTGCGACCAGGGTTCAAGTTTGACAGCTTTCATGCCTGTTTTTTGGCTTTTTTGCCCGTCAAAACAGGCAGCAAAAAAAATTACATTGCTTATAAAGGGTAACAAATATCAATTTGCCTGTCATATAGAAAGGGAAAAAAAAACATGGATGTCATTTGAAAGGTCGCAAATATAAATTTGCCTTTCATTTTTGTGTAAGTACTAGGGTTATTTTATAGGCATAGGCATATCGAGTTAATGTACCTTACAGTCCTTACCTACCTCTAATAGAATAATGAATTAGGTAACATTAAATTTTTTTTTAACTTCTACTACATTCCTGATCTCTCTTATTCTCCCATTTCCAAACGAACCTGGAAACATTGGATGCTACTATGGTGGTTTCCATGTGGAGTAAACCATTTGAACACGTGGATTGGAAAGCATGCTTTGATGCTTGGAATGAAGATAAACGTAGAAGGGCAGCAATGTCTCTTGATGACTCTTGAATTATGTTGTTGATGCTTTCAGTTTTTTAACTATCAAGACATATATAAGTATACATCAACGTGCCATTTGAGCACGTGTCGAATCCAGCAACGCTGTAACGCTTGGGTTCCGGCTTCATTACAACTTCGTGAATGGCTCGTGAGCGATAAAAAAAAAAAGGAGAAAAAAAAGGGTCCTCTGGATAATGCTTCGAAGGCTAACCCAGGGCTCGAATTTAGTGGCAGGGCTTGCACTGGTGCCGGAGTTGGATTGGCGCGGATCATATTTTTGGGCTCTGTGGCGGAAGTAGGATGCTTCAATCTGCATTTACGGTTCGTCTTTTCTTCAGATTTCGTTCTGTCTTATTTCTGCAGCTGTGCCGCTTCTCATGAGCAAACAAATCGGGAATTTGGGGCTCCTTTTGCAGTAAATATTGTAGGTTTCAAAACTTCTGATTTCTTTCGTTTATGTTGTATCAAGAGTGCACAGAGTTAATTTGTTTGATGCTAAGCTGGAAAGATTTAACAGAGGCAGAAAAGGGGCCGCTGATTTGTGTCGTTTAAGCTATGTAAAGATTGCGCAAAGATTACAAAGATTGCAAATTTTACAAAGGCATGCAAAGATTGCGCAAGGATTTCCGTTTAAGCCGTGCAAAGATTGCTAAAATGGTAGGTTTTGGAGCAAAAGGAGCTGCAAACATGTTCTATTTTAAGGCCATGCAAGGCTTAAACAGAGGTAAAAATTCCTTTTTCTAAAAGGACCAAACACAAATAAATTGTTGAGAATGAAAGGAAAGGAGTATCTGGGGCGAGACACTGCATGCTAGATACAGCAACAACGGAGAGCTATTACACATGCACTACCTCTTCCCTGGCCGCCCCTTTGCCTTTCAATTCAGTAAGTCTATTACCATATGGCCGATTTCTTCCACATACAATGGTGAAATTTCTTCTGATAAATACGCAGCTGGAAGAGCTGTGTTTCCTAGTCCTTGAAAAGAATTTCCAGAGTCGCATGTGAAAATACTGGTGTTGTTATCAGCCTGCCATTTTCTGTTCTGCTTGCAGGCATTGTCTATTTCTTCTAAAATAGTTTCATCAATCTCTTCAAAGATATCATCCAAACCATCTCCAGAGCTGTTAATTGTAGGTAAGACTACTGGTACATTGTCGAAATATTCTGTACTTTCGGATTCCTTGGATATGCATGTGAAATCTATTTTGCATCGGATCAACCCCTCCTCCGGGGGCGCCCGTATATCGAGTCCGGGATCCGGTGTTTCTGGACATTTTGCCTCTAGTGTTTCTGGACGTCCAGAAACACCCAATGCATGCCCATCTGCTGGTCCATGCATGCATCGATGCCCAGGACGCCCGAGGATCCATGCATCCCAGCCATCTTCAACCGCGCAACTGAACCGCGCGGTTTTTTGTCCAGAAACACCACTGATGTTTTTGAAGGCACTTTTTGGACCGGGCAGCATCATACCTGTGGCGGGTTCGTTTGAGGTTGCCAGGTGCATTAAATTCAGGGTTATGATTGTACCCCTCCAAATTCAAACGGGATTGCATTCCCCACAGGCGTGAGCAAATCCGGTAGTGTGGGTATGGTTTTTCTGGTCATGCCAATGTGATAGGTGTTTCAGGACAATACCTGGTATTTCTGGCCACAGGTGTTTCTGGTCATGGGCTAAGTCTTTCTGGCCATAGGATACAAAAGTTATAGAGCCATCCCATTGACATAGTGTAGATAAATATTGTGAATGCCAAATTTGCAACCCAACATGGAGTTGCGGGGTTTTACATCTTGAGACATGTAATTGGAACATAATATCTAAAACATTGAATTGCAATTCACAAGATCCCGATTGCAACCAATTATTAATCATAAATCTCAATTGGAATTGATAACTTAATAATGCTAAGAACATTGGAACACAATATCTAAAACATTGAATTGCAACTCTGGCCACAAGGACATGGTTTTCTTGCCACAAGCATGGTGTTTCTGGCCACAAGCATGGTGTTTCTGGCCAGAGGCATGGTTTTTCTGGCCAGAGGCATGGCATGGTGTTTCTGGCCAGAGGCATGGTGTTTCTGGCCAGAGGAATGGTGTTTCTGGCCAGAGGCATGGTGTGTCTGGCCAGAGGCATGGTGTTTCTGGCCACTAGCATGGGGAAGGCCTGAGGGATGTTGTTTATGGCCAGCCATTGGTGTTTCTGGCCAGGCATGGTGTTTCTGGCCAAATTTATGGTGTTTCTGGCAATCTCAAATGGAAATGATGATTTCATAATGTGTTGAGTAAGGGTAAGGTGTTTCTAGCCAATGTTATGGTGTTTCTGGCTGGGTGTTTCTAACCATAACCATGGGTAATTTTGTTCGGAAGGGAGTACTAGTATTAAATGCACTTGAAGTGGGTCGAAACTAAATATTCTTTAAACATCAGTGTCAATGGTACGACATCAATCATCACAAGATTTTTAAATTTCAGGGCAAATCTAATGGTTCGAAATAGAATGTTCCTGTCAGAAAAGTATCTTGATCGAAACGAAAAGCACATGTCCAAAAATTTTTGGGGCAGGTATGGCTTGGTCGAAATAGGAAAGCACAGACCCAACCAAAAGCACATCCAAAAAAACAGGAAAAGCACATCCGAAAAAACAGGTTCGTTTGGTGCAGGTTCATTTGGCACAGGTCCGAAAAAACAGGGCAGAGCAGGTTCGTTTAGCGCAGTGCCATGGCAGCTTCGGGCTCGCGCGACGCCAATATGCCGAGATGGGGCTGCCCCAATGACAGCTCGGAGGAAGAAAACGCGAGCTCTGATGAGAGCTCGGACTGGTATTACAGCTCCGGGAAAGCTTTCTCGGAGGAAGCAGGGTCACCCGAGGGAGCGGGCTCAGCCAAGGGAGCAGGGTCAGCCGAGCCATCTCCAGAGGAACTTTTGCTGCAAATGAGAGCCAGGGCCTTAGAAAAACAGCCGGGGCAGCAGCCAGATGCTATTCAAACAAAGTCCTTGAGAGAGATCAAGAAGCAAAAAAGGACAGATATGGGAAGCCCACCGCGTGGAGCACCTCAGGATGCCAAGGTAGTTGCTGCTTACTCAGAGGAGGATTCCGAGATCGATGAAGCGGCTTGGGAACGCAGGTATTATTACAGCAATAAGAAAAATAGGCATGTTTGTTTATTTCAAGGTTGTGTTTGGTCTTCGGTTAAAAAACAAAGGCTGCAAGATCACTTGGCAAGGGAGCACGGATTGCATGTGGTTGTGCAGTCCAGTGGGCAGAAAGAGGTTGGCTGTTACCAAGCAGAAAAGAAGGGAAGGGCGAGATTTATCCCAGTATGCTTTGCAGCGAGCCCTTGATCCAGAATATAAGTATAAGTTAAATCTGTCCAGGTTTTTAAAGAGATGCAAAGATCTAGCTCTGGGTGCTGGCCGGGCTATGCTCCAGAATATTGAAGATGGGGAGGAGAAAGAGAACACTTTGGCGTCTTATGCTGGGAGGTATGTAGCTCAGAGGAGGATGGAATGGGAGGCAATGAAAGAGAAAAAAATAGCTCAGTGTGAGAGGTACATAGCACACAATTATGGTCTTGATTCTGTGGACCGAAATGAATGGGCTGACCGTGAGGCTTATGGGAATTTGGAGACATGCAAGCTGGGGCTGCAGACACGGCTTCTTTATTGTGGCAGGTTTGAGGGCATCTCTAGTGTCCCCAAATCTCCATCCACACCAGTTACATTGCTAACAAAATCCATAGTTGCTGGCTTGAATTTTAAAGCTCCACAGAAACCAAGGCTGAGGATTGGGGCCGAAACTTCTTTGGGTACCCCTTTGAGTGCTGCTGCAGCTTCTCCCGTGCACCAGATGTCTACTTACTTGGATGTGGTAGATGATGGGGAGACAGACGTGATCAAGAGAACAATGGTAACTATGACCGAGGATTTTATTTTGGATTTTGAATTCTTCATGCATCTTGATGACCTCACTACCTTGGAATGGGCTAACAAAAAGAAGAAAGGGAAAGCCACCAAGGCCAATCCAATTCTTTCATACGATGCTCAGTGGCCCGTGCATCTTAGGAGCCCACTTTGGGCTACTGTAAAAGATGGCAAAGGTGAATTTGTGATATGTCAATCAGAAGCCATTTCCTTTGAGCATCCTGGTTCAGATAATCCTGAGAAGGTTGGCTTGTCTTGGCTGAATGAGCAATGCGTGGGTGCCTACTTGATGTAAGTGTCTTCCCTTTTATAGAGTCTGATTGTGCATCTTTTCTGAATTCAAAATTCTTGTGCAGGGTGGTCTCTCATACCATACCAGTCCACCAGAGATGAAGTCATGTGTTTTTTCATCCTGGACTGGTAGACCTCTACATGAATAAGAGAGAGTCAATTTGGAGGAAGATTATTCCTCCTAGACCTCGAGAACCATCTCTCTTCTACTGGTTGCCCGTGGTAAGAAGGTAAGTTATTTTTGGCATGATGACATTTATTTACATTTAAAATACTCGTCCATTTATCACTGCTCTACAATTCTGTCTCTCTCACCTCGTTTAAGTGCAGCCACCATTGGAGCCTTTACCTGTATTGTGCTGATTGGGAAATATGTAAGTCACTTGGAGTGCCACACCCTGCCTTGCTGCATTTTGATTCTATGATGAGATATCATTCTGCTGATGTGGCCCGAGAAGTAGTCGAGTAAGTTATTTGCATGCAATACTATTTGTTGGTTTTTTTAAATTCATCTCTCACTAGCATGAGATGGCTGCAGGCTGCTCAAGGAAGTGCATGCTAGTTGGGGCAGCCCTGCACCAGAAATGGCTGACATTCAAGCAATTGAAATGCGCGGTCCACAGCAGCAAAATGGTTCAGACTGTGGGGTGTACACATTACTGTATGCAAGGTGCTTTATACGAGATTTCATTCTCAAGGATTTCCAGCTGCTACCTGTCGAGGTAAGGGTATTGGTTGTGTGAAGATACTACTGCGCAATCACACTAACAAGCTGAAATGCATGTAACTAAGGACTGGTTTGACAAGATTGATGTGGCAAACTGCAGAGACACATTTAGCAGCATGCTGGGCAGGCTACATGAAGCCGTGGTGCAGGCCAAAAAGCCACCCAAGACAATCTAAGAAATGTTCTGTTTTTCTTTTGCTTTTAAACTCTTGAACAGTGTTGGCTTCTAAACTCTTGATTGGCTGGAACATGGTAGCAGATTTTGTAGTTATTCCATGATTTACAGCATAAGTTATTGCATAACTATGTCACAGAAGACTTGTACAGCATTTTGCAACTGTTATGGATGGTGTCTCTTTGACCAGAAACACCAAGTATATGACCAGAAACACCTGCTATTTTTGTCAGACATCTTGGTGTTTCTGGCCAAGTTAGTGGTATTTCTGGCCATATTCTTGGTGTTTCTGGCCTTTTAGATGGTGTTTATGGCCTTTTTAGTGGTGTTTCTGGCCAGAAAAGTGGTGTTTCAAGCCACACAAGAGTACAACATGTAAAACAGTATGAAATGGTGTTTAAAAGCGAGTGGTGTTTAAATTTAGGTGGTGTTTCCGCCATTTTGGTGGTGTTTCTGGCCAATTTGAGTGGTGTTTCTGGCCAATTGAGTGGTGTTTCTGGCCAGGCATATGGTGTTTCTGGCCAATTTGAGTGGTGTTTCTGGCCAATTGAGTGGTGTTTCTGGGCAAGTGTTGTGAGCACATGCAACCTCCAATTGGAATACAATACCTAGAACATTGAGAAGGATAATTGGAATACAATATATAGAACATTGAGACCTCTAAATGGAATACAATATCTAAAACATTGAGAAGAGTGGTTGCAATACAATATCTAAAACCTTGAATTGCAACTTTCAACAAGTGAGTGCAACCCCTTGTAGAAATATGAGTGCCACATCCTTGGTGTTTCTGGCCACAAGAGTACAACATGCAAAACATTGAAGGGTTGTTTAAGGTAGTGGTGTTTCTGGCCATTTAGGCGGTGTTTCTGGCCATCTAGGTGGTGTTTTTGGCCAATTGAGTGGTGTTTCTGGCCAATTGAGTGGCATTTCTGGCCGTGCATATGGTGTTTCCGGCCGGTCGGTGGTGTTTCTAGCCAAGCCAGTGGTGTTTCTGGCCAAAAGAGTGGTGTTTCTGGCCAATTGAGTGGTGTTTCTAGCCAAGCCAGTGGTGTTTTACGGCCAAAAGAGTGGTGTTTCCGCCAATTGAGTGGTGTTTCTAGCCTAGCCAGGTGTTTCGCCAAAAGGGTGGTATTTCCGCCGAAGTCAATGGTGTTTCTGGCCTAGCCAGTGGTGTTTCTGGCCAAGTCTTGGTGTTTCTAGACATAAGCATGGTTACTGAACATAAGTTACTTAACAGCAAGATTACTTAACAGCAAGATTGGATTGAAAATCCATATGTATCCATATGTATCCGAAAGGAGCAACTACAGTATATCTTTTAAATTATCAGAAGTCATCAAAAGATGGAGCACACATATGACTAATGATCTTAATAGTGCAATATTCAAGCAATGTACCCCTTTATGCTAACTGCAGCATCCATGATCAGACCCCCTTGGCATTGCCTCCACCATCACCCAAGAGCAACATGGCATTTACCACTTAACATTACTATCCGCAAGTAGAGGAAATAATTTCAAAGAGAGTGTTAGAATTAATGCAATACCTTCACATCGTGTGATATGATCTTCGCATTCCTTCGAGAAAATGCTAAGTGAACTCCTCTTCTTCCTCTTCTTGTGGCTCTCCACGAAAGGTACTGGTCTAGCAATGGTGTTCCCATTGAAGTCTTGTACCATGGCTAGACTCGGTGCCATGAAATTGACATTTCTACTTTCACTTAGCCTTGCCAGCTTATTGCTAAGTTCAGCTAAAAGGAACCTAGCTTGATTCCATACCTGGGGGCTCCTAGCAATGGTCTCCTTGAGACCTGCCATTGTCTCCTCTATGCTCTGTAACACCTTGGGGTTTTCACTCAAACCAGCCCCAATTTTACAATCCAATTCTTCATCATCGGATGCAACTCCTGTGCATGGCCCTTCTTCCCAAGAAGGCATGGTGTCATCATATGCCTCGGCAAAGGACCTTAGATTGGACAGCCCGCCAGCCTGAGAACCATGTAGAGTACCAGAAAACCTTAGAATGTCTTCTTCTTTGTACCTGGACATCATCCTGATCACCTTAACTTGATGCTTGCACATATTCCCTTTCATACCCCATGGACAATCACATGATGACCAATGTTCATGTGCAACCTCCACTAAGTAAGGCAAAGCCTCTCTGGTTCATCCCAGTTGTCCATGTTTTGACTCCACACCTCGGCTCTCCCCTCCTTGAAGTTCAGCCATCTAACAGCTACATCTGGAAGTTCTCGAGCACCTATGATGGCAGTCTCAACTATGTGCTCCTGTCTCTTGTTGGTTTTAAAACCCGAATCCTTCATGAACCTATCAAAGGACAAGTGAGTTCGTAATGTACCTGTAAGCATGTAAATGAGCCAATCTATTCTCCTTCCTCTCAAGGCATGCTTGGATACCCCTAATCTCCTCTTCATGTGCGAATGGTAGGACTCTATACCAGCATTAGTCTCTTGATTAGCGTGTGGATACATCCTTGTGGCAATTATCCAATGTGTGATGTTATTGGTCCAAACTCTATTCATATACCTCACAACCCTCTTCCACATCTTGTACTTTTCCTTGAATTCTTCCAACAACTTTTTGGCCTCTTTGGTGCATGCTTCCACATAATCACTAGTCCTTCTTGGGTCAATATCTACTTTAGTGTCATACATAATACGACCGAGCTCCTTAAACATTTCCCCCCTAACTTTCTTGTTCTTCACATGTTTTAAAAGCAATTTCATCCAGTTTCTTCGAACATGCCAAATACACAACTGAATTTTCGTTTCGGGCCAAACATCCTTTAAGGCATTGATCTCAGCCTGTGCATCATCTACAATGAAGCATGCAGGTTCCCAAGTTGGGTCTTCACTATGTATGCGGTTCTTCATTGCAATCAGCCAAGGATGGATATCCTCCTCAGTGGCACTAGAGGATAGAACCCAAGCAACAGGGACACCATTTCCATGCGTGTCATAAACTAGCAAGGTATAAAGGCTGTAGCAGTGGTCATTGGTCTTGAAGGTTGAATCCAAGGCTACAGCATTCCCCCTTCCATGCTCTAACAGGATCTTCATTTGGAACGGTGTGATGATGTCCAATGTGAAAGGGACTCCCTCCTGGTACGTGAACACATATTCTGGATGTAAATCAACCCACGCCCTAACACTTGTTGCCATATTCTTGTGCAGCATCCACGTGTCAGCAGCCAGCTTGCGGGACAAATTATATAAATCATCCATGGCTAAGAATGCATCTCTGTTCTTGGGGGCATTGGGATCCATCCTCTTTTCTATCTCCCATTGTTCTTCGTGTTGACGGAAAACCTCTTGGGGAGTATGGTTATGGAGCAACTGTTGGTAGGCCCAAGCCTTCTTACTCTTTGATAGCCATGGAGCTACATCATGCCTTGTTCTTGCACATTGAGGATCCTCAAATCCATGGCAGACTTTCTCTTCATTATCAATGTGCCTCATCTCATAGTATGTAATTTTACATATCTCAGACCTCAAATACAATTGCTTCACCTGAAAGTGGCACCTGCAGCCTCGCCGAATACTCATTCCATACCTCTGTCTCCTTGAGTACGAAGGATTCTTCTTCTTTTCTTCAGCAATTAGAGCTCGGGTTGTTTTATCTTTGACCTCCCGAGAACGTTCACGATAATCTTCAGGGCCATAGCTGCACCAGTAGCTACAATTGAGAAATAGTTGTTCAGTTACAAACCTAAGCAATAAGTCTCAAGAATAAAGCTAAGTTACAGCTGAGAAATAACAGTTCCTGATTCACTTCACTTGAAATTCCATGAATCCAAATGAAACTGAATGACAAATCAATTCACTTACTTGGTTATTTTAAGGTGGGCATTTTGGTCGACTCTTTTCTTGGCAGATCCCTCTTCTCTACCCCGAGATCCACGCTTCCTGAAGTTGGTGTTGCACCCTGGCAAATTCTGCTCCCCTTCCACGAAATCTTGCACCCTGTTTGTGGGGATATAGCATGCATGCACTGGAATAGTTTGCTGTCCAGGGTAGGTTACTTGCACAACAGAATGCTGCTCTATCTCCCATTGCAATTGCAGTCTCGAAAATACACCGATGGTGGGATCTTGAACCGGGAGATGCAAAAGAATCTGGAAGACAAAAATTACTAAGTTATAAAGATTTGGCACACTGCTAAAGCTAAACCCAATGTCAACCTGCATATAACCTTACCTGTTCTACCTGGATGCCATTATCCTCTGCCTCCATGCCTGGCCCGAACCCAGGCGTTCCAATGGATCTTTCGAACAGGCCCGTCAGACTGGTTTCTGTGGTTCCCCAATTCCGCCGAACAGAATGGATCCCCCAATTCCGTTTGAATTGGGCCGGAAACACCCCACCAACCTTGGGATGGAAATACCACCACCACATTCATTAAATGCACCTGTACAAACAAGTACAGGGGACACTGCCACAGTTACAAGTCAAAAAAAGTGTCACGTCCAACTGTCCAACTGCCTTCAAAAACATCAGTGGTGTTTCTGGACAAAAAACCGCGCGGTTCAGTTGCGCGGTTGAAGATGGCTGGGATGCATGGATCCTCGGGCGTCCTGGGCATCGATGCATGCATGGACCAGCGGATGGGCATGCATTGGGTGTTTCTGGACGTCCAGAAACACCAGAGGCAAAATGTCCAGAAATACCGGATCCCGGACTCGATATACGGGCGCCCCTCCTCCAGGCCTAAAACTTCAGAGGAATCTAGCTAGCGTGATGCATTCTCTTTATTGCCATGTATAATTTGAGTTGTCTCTGATGTACTTGATTTTCCCGTTCTGCATGGCCTCAAATTACTCGTATTTGCAGGTAATTCAGCAAGAGGAGCCCTTTGACAGGAATTTGTTGTACATAGTTTCTTCCTACAAACATAACCAACTAAAAATTATTGCAATGCTTTCAACAGCAGAAATGCTTTCATCTGCCGCTATGCCGAATTTGGGATTGCTTATAAGATACTTTGGCACATGAATTCAAGGAAATCAGATAATTTCCAAATTGCGCTTCCTCATCTAGTCCAAATTGGCTTTATAGTTATTGATCAATTGTACAGTATGGATTTGGAGGCATCTCAGATGGTTTCTGTTTTTGGGAGACGACCCCTGCTTGCATGATTGATGGTTGTGATGTTCTTACTCCCCTTTTCCATTTAATTCTTTTGTTTTCTCCTCTCCTTCTTTCAACAACACTGTGCGTGGTTGCTTTGGTAAGTGTTGGGCCTCAGATTGAAAGGATAAGGGAAGAAAGAGAACGACAATTTAAGATTGCATTACTGGCTATGAGAGGGCCGAAGCAACTGAATAGGTATTTGATGTTGCGGCCAGTGCCTCCAAGGCTTCCAGGTCCACCAAGGGGAGTTTGGGACACTTGGGTTGATTGGATGAAAAGAATTGATATTCGGGGACAAAGCTGTTTTGATATCAGAGACTCATTTCATGAATGATGTTGAAGAGGAGGGATTGAAGGCAAAAATCAATCAACTGGATCGATCTCAATGGTGGAGACTGGTTGTGTAAATCTTGCCGATATATATATCGACTCCAGCCTCATGCAAATCTTGCATTGTAAGTATTTTTTTTGGTTTCAAAGCTTTGTCAAATATACAACTGGATTGGAAGATTTTTCCATAGAAAGGATGTGAATTTTGCCACATTTTTATGACCAATCTATACTTCATTTGCACACAAAAGAGGCGCCTTCATTTGGATGGCTTCTAAGATCATACCAAAACATTAATAGTTGTGGAACACATTCAACTAGAACAAAACAATGGTTACCCACTTTATGCATAGGCACCAATTGACATTCTTCTATGACAAACAAGGTAGGAGGCCAATTCTCCAAATTGTCTCAAATTCTTTGCTTTAAGTATACAGGTTGGAAGATCTAAATTTATGGTGATGACGAAGCATTTTTGGTTGTTCGATGATGCTAAATTTGTATTTGATAGTTCCAATTGACATTTGATATGTTACTAATCATGTATAAATTGTATAACATAAAGTAAAAGGAATATATGTAATTGATTGGATAATTATATTTAGAACCACATCCCCATGCATAGTACCCTTTGTAATTGATTGGACAACCATATTTACAACCACGTTCCCATGCATGGTATCGTTGATCAACATTTTCAAATATTAGATTCCTAATGATGTATGAACTTAAACAATTGGTATTCTACTGTCACAGATTGAACTGTGATGCGGGTGTGATGCGGGTCGGTAAAGAGAAATGTTCGCGGCGGCCTTGGCCGCCGCGATAAATTTCTTGTATACAAGGCCGCCGCAATAAATTTCTTGTATGTTTATATTAGTACCTCCGGTATAGTATTGAATTGTCATATACGATTGTACAGTATACCAGTATTCTTATTACTACTAAGGTTTTTCCCTCGAAAACCCTTCGGGGCAGGGGTTTTTTAATCCTGACAGTAATACGCTTGCTGCTCTCTCTTTGTTTGGGTCCCATAGGCCAGTTGGTCTCCGTGGACGATAAAACAAAATTCTATTCTATTATATTCTATTCTATTCTATTCTAAGTTTATAATTGAAAAACGGTCTTCTGTCAATTAAAATTTTTGTATGGCAGTTGAAAGGTTCAAATTGATCAACATTCTGTCATATGAAAGACCAAAAAAAAAGTGCCTGTCATTGAAAAATTAGGGAGTGCCTGTCAAACTTGAACCCTGTCTGCGGCCTGCTGCCCTGCTTGTGCATGAAGCACATACCTATCTGCCGCTATTTATTGCCAATGCATGCTCGTATCCTTTAAAGTGCAGGCTCATTTCCACACTTCAATGTGGGCTTATGGAAATTATCTTCGGACTATAGAGGTCGACAAAGGTCAACTAACAAATGACTGTGGAATTGGTCCTCAATTTGAAAAAAAAAAAGGTCAAGCCAGTCAACGTGATCGACAACCTATTACGGTTGATCTTAATTATGTTGGGCAAATTACTAGTATTATTGATGTTGACTTTTGTTCATTTCATGTAACCATCTTGAAGGCAAAGTGGTTCAACGTTATTTATAGTGGCAGAAATCAGACCATGAGATCACATCCTTCGGGTTTCTACCAGATTGATTGAACATAGGTTCTTGAAAAAATGAATGCGCCATTTGTTTACCCTAAACAAGTTTTCTTTTTTGAAAACCCTGTTAGCCCAACGTGATGGATTGTAGTTCATGTTGTACCCAGGCGCAGACATCTGATTGATACTACTATGTTAGAACTTAACAACGATGATCAAGAAGATGATTGATGATACCTTGACTTCTCGAAATAATGTTTTGTTACCTTGTTACTAGTCAGCTTATTGGCATTTTTTTGTCATCTTATTATCACTTTAAAGTCAGCTCGTTGTCATTTTATTGTCATCGTATTGACACTTCGAAGTCAACTTATTGTCATTTTACAATCGCTTTTTTGTCTATTCTATTCTATTCTGTTCTCTTTTCACACATTTGAGGCATTCACTGGCCCTTAGCTAACTGGCCTTCACATTAGTGTTGTGAAGATAAATGCTAAATTAATAAGGGGTTAAAAATTAACCATACTGGTTAAGCAAATGGTGCCTCTTAACCGCGCTTCATACTGGATATACAGGTTAAGAACAATAACTGGCCCTAAAAATCATCGTCGTAACTTAACCCCTGCAGGAAATCGCGTTTTGGAAAGTCCCAAACCCTGCAGGAAATCGCGTTTTGGAAAGTCCCAAATCATTTCCAGTGGTCCTTGGATAGAGGAATCGATGTTTACAGGCAGCTTTACAGCGCGCATAGCTCCATTGAATAGGAAAGATGAATTCCTTACTATTTTCTGGTTGTTTTCGACAGCATAAAAATCGTCCCTGATTGCTCATCAAAGATTGCAAAATCTGCATTTTTCTTGTAATATCGTCCTTTTTTATGCTCAACCACTTGCCGTTTTGAATTCCAATCTATTTGAAGTATCGGCAATAGTTATACTATCTTCGGCAATAGTTATACTATCTTCTAATCTAACCTAACAGCATTCTGCAGTGTGAAGCATTTTTCTGCAGTGTGAAGCGTTGTTATGCTAATCTTTGATCTAACCTAACAAGGTCATGCAGTCTGAAGCAATCTTTAACAGTTTATGTTATGCTACCTTTTACTCTAACAACCAGTGTGAAGTGAAACCCGCAGTTATGATGTTGCCGTTATATTAAGAATTTAGCATAACATAACGGCCTCTGTGAAGCCACCCTAAGACATATTGGGTGTTTTTATGGGTATATAACATTGGTCATTTGCTGATGGCATGAAGGTTACTGCACAAGAATTGGCAATGAATTTAGGATTGGAAATGGTACTCCATATTTTGACAACTATTTCTGCCTTTTTGTTGAAGTGCCACTTTCACAGCATAATCACCTATTGTATTTTTAACATCTCGTAATCTCATAACTGAAAGATCTTTTGACCCAAAGGTAACCTGTAAACAAAAGATCAAAGAGCATGTACTAATCTGCAATCACAGATGAAGCACGCACTTCAGTTCCATCATGTGCATAGCTCAAAGTAAGCCTATTAACTGCTGCAGATGTGGGAATAGAGCAGGCACTAATTATTCGAAACAGTAGGCGCGTAACACATGCTGGCATTTGAGACATATAATGTGTATCCTAGAAGCACATTTATGGACTAAGGTTTGGAGGAGTTCCATATCCATATAAGTGAGATAATTTGTGAACCTTGTTGTAGATCTACTGCATCATGAAACAGCAAATAAATTTCCAGCACATCTATGGCATTGATTGGGCATACCGCTGATATATTGACGAAAATAAGACGCACCATAATTTCAGGCAAGATACATATCAACATGTTTTTCTAAGAAGTTGAAGCACCAAACATCTGGTCATAGGCGTGGTCCCGAAAATGACCTTTGCAACTCCCAAAAACGTTTTCTGAACTTATGAATTTTGGAACTTGTGCAAATTCCTAGGAGATGCTTTGTTGATCTGTTCTATCGTTGCAATCCTGCAAACATAAAATTCGCAACCATTAAGACATTGCACAAAAATCTGCAAGAAAAGGAGCAGTATGCTTTTACTAGCAGAATTGAAAGACATGGAGTAGAAAGAACGAAGCTATGCTTCGAAAAATGGTACTCTGAATCACCCTAAAGGGCAAATATGAAGCTGATGCTGGGACTTTCATTAGGCTGCAATCAGAGACATGAAAGCCAAGTTTTCCTATCTGTGACTGCATTCTTAAATGTCAGAAACAATTCCTCGAACTTTTGCATTTCATAGTACAACACACCAATCTGAATTTCTATGCATATAGTAGCATTCTGTTCACCTGGAATTTTCTCAAGGAACTCAAGCGCTTTTTCTAAGAAGCCTATTGCATGGATTTGCACAGATGCAGCTTCACTTAATCGTGTTATAAGGTCATTAACTGTGTGACAAGCTTCATGGCTGCCATAAAGTTGTAAGGCCCTCTGCCAGCAGGCCTTTGCTTCACTTTTCTTGCCCATTCTTACAAAGAGCCCTCCCAGACTTACATACATGCAACAGATGGATGCAATTGTCAAGTGCTTTGCAACTTCTGTTTTAGAACCTGACGAACTAGCAGCAACAAAGGCGTTTGGGACATGTTCAGAAAGTTCCTCTGCTTCTTCAAATTGCATAACCTAAAGCAATAGATGAGTTTCCTGAGTTGATGTGTCATGCCAGACGCATGCCTAACTACTTCATTTTGACTAATTTTGATATGAAGAAGTTGCATGCCAATTCAATATACATATAATAAATACGAGGAGATTTAACATACATCTTTAAGTGCTAAAATCTTGCATGGAGGGTTCTGTCAATGCCGGAAGTTCTTTAAGTGCTTCAACGGTCATAACAGAACCTGATAGGCAGCACTGCTGGATTCTTTCACCAAATCACTGAGTCATCATTAATACAGAATGGCTACTCCTATTTGATATTTGAAGCTTTAGAGATTTTGTTATGCCTGTCTGCAGAACAGTTATTCAATTGTAATAATGTCCTGAATGTGTGCTTCTGCTAAGTATCTGCATGTATTTGCAACTTCTGGATGTAAATCTCCCAATGCTTTCTTCTGGATATCTAGTGCCCTCGATATTGCCAGGAAGGAAGGAAGGAAGGAAGGTTTATTAACGTCTACGTAAGACCCGAAGGGTCTATGAGACCATAACACAAACAGAGTTCAAGACCTCCAGGAGGAAAACCCTCCTGTTATCTAAAGTATAGAAACAAAAATATTGAGTTTAACAATTAAAAATCTAAAAATCTGATCAGGTAGGGATTGATGGAGATAGCCCATTCGTTCCTGTGATTGCTGCAAAGTAATTCATAATACCCCTTCTTGGCTTGCTTTGATGCTTGATGTTTGGCCTCTTCTGGAAAGACTTTTTATGTTTCATGGCTGCTGATCTTTTTATCTTCTTAGACAGTGCCAAAGTCACCCCTTTAGGGTCAGGATACTTCCTCTTTTGTGATGAGTCCACTATCATCTTATCATCCTTTGACTCAGATGAGAAGAAATTAGTTATTTCTGTTTGCTTCAGGCCCGTTGGATTTTTTTGTTTGAGAATATTTCTCCTGTCTAGAGATAGCTCATATACAAAGTGAGACACACATTTCTGATCGTAATATTCTACCAGCTGTCGTAGAGATGTGGGGTCTCTAAAAAGACAATGATATCTGCCTCTAATAATGTAGTAGGTTGGGCAGGTAAAAATAAAATGTTCTTCTGACTCAACCATGTTTAGATCGCACATTGGGCACTTCCGATCCTCACGACTAACGTTTTTCGCCCTGCCAACCTCAATCTCCAACTGGTGGGATGACACTCTAAACTGCCCCATAGAGTATCTCACTTTATTCGGCAGATCAATATCTAAATATCCAGGCCTATGAAACCATCCGGAAGTTATCCTTATAGAATTTCTTTTTAGCAGGCAGATCTTTGACGGGATTTACCCATGTATTTGAAACATAAAGATATTCCAAGTCATGGCGTATAAGCTGATTGATTTCTTGCTGAGTAAAATTCAGATTATCATCCATTATACTGTATTGAAAAGGTGGGATATTTCCCATAGAGAAACCCATCTCCTCGAACAATTTAGATGTCCTTGAGAAGCAACAGCACTTACCTTGGTCTGCCAATGCTTTAGACGACACATATGGCAACCAGGGAAGTCTTTTTTGACCTTGTGACTGTCCCAAACGGTGTAACTTATGTAAATAAGTCACTGTTTGAAAGGCAATTTCAACCTTCAGAGGTTTTGCATTAAATTCAGCAAGCATTATATCATGGGGTACAGAATGTTTGCTTCTAATCATTCTAGAAAGGAGAGAAATTTGGAGCCTCTCCAGTTGACCCCAGTCACCGGCTCGTAGGTCAACTCCCCATATTTGTGCACCATATAAAGCTGCCGGCTTCACCAACATGTCGAACAGGAAGAGCTTTGTATGAACATCTTGGAAATCGAGTTGGTAGCACTGTTTTTCTAGCTGTACAAGAGAAGCATATCCTTTTGCAATCCTTGCCTGACCAGCCTCCCTTAATCTGAAAAGAGGACCCGCAAACTCAACACCCAAGTAGGTGTACGTAGAAACAATTTCTACAGGTTGTCCTTGGAAAGTAAAAGAATTATTTTTCCAAATTTTCCAAGAGGTATTAAATACCATCACTTTGGTCTTGTAGAGATTTACCTGCAGTTCTCTATCTTTGCAAAAGGCTTCTAGGGCAGCCAAGTGTTTTTGTAGCCCGTGAGGAGATGGTGAGACTAGAACCACATCATCCGCATAAAGCAAAATGGGAATGCATTCCTGAGCAAGCATGGAGCCTTCTCCGCCTAATGACTGAACAAAGTTTTCAAGCTCGTCAATGTAAAGTCCAAATAAAGTAGGAGAAAGGGGACACCCTTGTTTAACCCCAATTGTACTGAAAACTTCCTCTGATAACTGCCCATCTATTTTCACTCTACCTATTACATTCTCGTATAATGTCAACACTGCCCAGATCAGCTCATGAGAAAGCCCCAACATTTTGAGCCTCTGAAACAACCTGTTCCGAGGAACAGTATCAAAGTTTTTTTAACGTCTACGTAAGAATTAGCATTATGCCACACTGTAACTCCAATGAGGTAAGATAAAGTACAGTTGTACCTGTAAAGGCGTATTCTCCTCAGTATGGCCTAGCATTTCATTTATAAGGATTTGCTGCTCAGTATGCCCTCTAAACTCACGGCAAGCAGACATTGTTCAGACAGTACTATCCAATAACAGTTCCCTCTGGCTATAGTATAAGTAGACAAGTGGCAATGTGCTGCATCGGTCATTGCCTCTAGGTAAAGGGAACTGCTTGTTAAACGGGCAGCAAGAGAGGTATCTTAATTAGTAAGGCATAAGTGCAGGCATGGAAACTGAATGCATGAAACCAAGAGTTGCACATACCGTATTAGGGAAAAATGTGCTCCAATATTTTCAGATCACCAAGAGATCAAATCTTCTGCACAAGAAACTGGATATGATTGTTTACCTAAACATTTGGGAAGCTATAATCATTAAGCAATGACTCCAATATCCTTCTGGTGAGGTGCCAGAAGACTGCGTTAATGGATACCTTCCCCGTTAGTGGTAGTCGGAAGGAATTGATACCGACAAACAAGAGCAAATGTTATAAGAAAAATCCCTTATATCAAAGGGGATGTTAACAATAAACTACCAAATCCCGACTATAAGAACACCCCCACTCCCATAACCAACTTCTAATTTCTCTATTTTTCGTGCCTATAGATCCAATCAACGGCCAAAACATCAACCACATGCTAAAAAAACCCATCTGGCTGCAACATGGATAACCTCAGAATGCTCGAAACCCTGGATGGGCGTTTGTGCAAAAGTGCTAGAAAAAAAAAAGACAAAACAAAAACATTAAAAGAACCATGTTTGGAACGCATATGGTACCAGCCCAATGTCAAGCTATAATGTTTATTAAAAGTAAAAGTACTTGTACAAGCAGGATTTGAGCAAAATAAAGCTGTAGTTTGCCCTTTCCTAGGCTAAAATAGAACTCTAATGCACTGACTATTTGGTAGTGGAATTAACATTGCCCATAATTCCTGAGGTGTTAATGTGACTCAAAAATAACATCCTCAAAAAACCTGTCAAAAATCTTCAAATTCTCTACACCTGCTATCGGTCTCTGACTGCAAAACTGCTCAATTTGGTGCGAATTTCAAAGATTTAAGCATGTGCTCACGGCATTGTATATCGAATAGGACATTGTTGGTATACGCAATTTCCTGATAAAAGAAACTTTAAGATACAAAGATCATTGTTAAGGGAGAGCCTTGAAGTGCATACCTGATAACTGCTTTGAGTTGCTAATAGAGCTACCCTCTTGATGATTTTTGCTTTCCTTTCACAAATTTCTTCCTGCCAGCACTCTTTTGTTTCTGTATCTCTGCGAATTTCCTCTTCCTGCAAATATAGATTAGGCTAAGGTTAAGCACTGCGTTTTACTTTGAAGGATGTGGAGTTCAAACTGATCGTGCTTATAATATTACCTTCATAATAAAAGTGTGTTCAAAGTCTGACAATATCTTATCTTACATACATGGCTATTACAAATAATTATCTTGGGCTCCTTCAGGTAGCTGGGAATTAAGCCTGTTAGCTGTATATGTCTAAACATATAACAAGACTAGTTGGAACCTTTTCAACCAGGCGGTGTTATCAGGATATATCGCATTATGGTTAAGACCTTGCTCTCTAACTTCAAGATAAAATCAGAGCCAGACAAAGCAGTGGTGGCAAGAGACAAGATTTAAACTACAAGGGAAAGTGCAGAAGACACTCAGATCCTGAGGCGTGGCAGCACCTCATTGAAAGCCTTGGGAGACAGATCCAACAAGAAAAATAGGTTCTTGCCTCCTTTGCTTGTGTTCCAGATGCCAGGACTAGAAAAGAAACCTTCCAATCTAGGTAGAAAGTACCTTTGGTCCTTATTACCTCTACTAATAGTTCTAGATAAGGCATATTTGTTGAGAATAAATGCTCACCTGAATTTATTCAGAGCTTCGTCTGAAAGAAGTTCATCAGCAAATGATGTCTTCCTCTCTTTTCGAGTTAATCTTCCTGAGTAAAAATCTGCTGGGCCTTCTATAACAGTACCAATCTAGTCAATCAAACTTGTTTCGCTTTAGTGAGCCGTCATGTCATGTCATGCAAAGAATATGTTTGGATGGACACAAAGAAAAAAGAGCCACTTACCTGGAAGTACTTTGGCATATGTTTTGATTCTTCGGTCTTCTTATAGTGATGCTTAGGATCTAGCACTCCCCTCAGCTGTGAAGAACAAATTTAAATGTTTCAATACTAGTAATACGTATGGACCAGCTGCTGTCTTCTGAAATGCTTATACCTTCAGTAACTGAAGATCCCTTTTAAGTTCAGGTGTGATTGTCTGTGCAGGCATATTGAACCTGGTCATATAAAAGTCAATTCAACATCTGCGTAAAATAGATAAATATTATGCCTCAAAGGAACTAGATCTGATGATACCATTTATCTCCGCTTGTGTCTTTTCTTTCTCTTCTGGCGAGCTTGTTTAGCTTACGGGAATCTCTAGGAGGTACAAACAGTCCGTCTACCAAGTGCCTATCTACTGAATGGAGAGGGGGTACAGCCTTCATCTCCTTTCCACACTTCACTTGTAAGTTTGTTGGAAGCTTTGCATCTGGTAACCAGGTAACATCCAAGGATGGAACAACCTCTTGACAAGCTCTGCAGTACAGTCATGCACAAATTTAATGTAAACATTCTCAAGAAACATGGATTTCCACTCCAGCTTAGGCAGCATAAACATGTTCAAAAGCAAGTGTAAGGATTTATTGGGCTTTACCTTGTTGATTGGCAGAGATGCGAGCGTAAAGAGTGAAGAAGCATCTCTGCAATTTCTTCATCTTCATCATCTGTAGAATCGTTGCTATTTCCTGCAGAAAGTTCGACGTCTCTCTTTTCGTTTGGCTTTTCAAAATCTTCACCGCTCTGCTGCTGCATCTCCATTATTCCTACAAATTGGACAATGGTGGCCGCCCAAGAGGCTAAAATCCGCCCAAGAGGCTAAAATTCTAAGCTTGGGAATATGTGCCACACTTGTGTCTGGACGAAACGGAGATTTGTTTGATCACAAGAAGCCTGGCTAGGATGGGTTCAAGGGTACCCTAATCAGGTTTTTCGATGACGTAAAAGCAGGTTAAGCTTCATTCTGCCACGCGATCCATTGAAGCCATGCCACGTCGGATGATTACCACATCGCAATAAAAAATTAGGGCCACTTCGGTTCCGGTGAGGTGAGTGAGTATTCAGGCCCTTTTTCAATGACCTAGATGTCATAAATTTACCTCAATATGATTGGGTCAAATAAGCAAATGTGACACAATAGGTTTTCTACTAAAACTTTTAGGACATGTCTTGAATCATTTCCGTACAACTATAAAGTCTTATTTTCTTCCGGGGAAAATTCTCCGCCACAAAATAAGACAGCAGATCATGACCAATCAGTTGCCTCCTTTGCCGCAATCCAAAGCTGTCGTAAATAAAGGGAAGAGTAGAGCTGTTGATAATCAGCCTTAGATGGAATTGAAACATCATCGGCTGGCTTGAGAATTGTAATCGATTGGAACTGGAACAACAATCGACTGCACCAACAAATATGAGAAGTGACACGTGGGATTCTCCATGTAGGTCGGATTCATCAGTTTTCTTCAAGCTTCAAAGCAGTTCTTCAAGCTTCAAAGCAGGTCGGATTCAAAAGCAGGGTCAGATTCAAAAGCAGAGCAGGTCGGATTCTGTAAAAAGGTCGGTTTCTCAGATCGGACATTCAACTTACTTTCTTTTAACAGGTCGTTTGAAGCAGGCCGGATTCTCAGATCATTTAAATAGGTCGGATTCTTCGTTTGAAGCAGGTCGGATTCTCAGGTCGTTTAAACATGTCGGATTCTCAGGTCGTTTCAAGCCGGATGTTTTCTCAGGTTGGATTCTCAAGTAATTGGTCGGATTCTCAGGTTTATTCAAGCCCGATCAGAAGCAAGTCGTCTGTACTAAGCACGAACTGAGCAACAAAAAAAAGAGTAAAAAACAGATTTCAGATATCCTTATTTCTAAGCTAACAAAGAGGCAACAAATTCATCAGATTTTAGCAACCCTGGCAGAAGCATTTTGAAGCTTTCTTGTCATAAACATTCTGAAGCATTTCACCAGTCAGAATCATTTCTTTCTAAAGCATTCGCATTCACCAGTCAAAAGCATTCAAAAGCATTTCACCAGTCAGAAGTGAGTCTTTCTTTCTTTTATATTTCTATTTTTTTTTTGTGAATATGTACATAGCTTCCAATTCTTAAAATTCCAATATCTTCCAAATTTCTGTTCTTTCCAAATTTTTTGGTTAGGCTTTCTATGGCACCTCATGGTAATCATTTGAAATCCTTGTAATTCCCTTCATGTAGAATCCTTACGCATAAGTCATGCCAAATCATTGTACATATTGTCATGTAAATTATTGAAAAATCCTTGTGCATAGACCATGGTTTAAGGTTTTGTTTATGGTTATGGTTATGGTTTTGCTTATGTTTATGGTTTATGGTTTTGCTTATTGTGCATAGTGGAAAACTGTGAATATAAGACGTGTCTTATCTGAATAAGACATGTCTCATATTAAAGTAGTGGAAAACTAAATTTTATATGACATGTCTTATAAATGACGTGAAACTCAAAAGGATGTCTTATAAAAATAAGACAGCCATAAAATAAGACAGGTGTGGAAAAAGGATCTCAATCTGATTTACCCTCTCTTCTAACCTTATTGAAAGCACTCATTTCCCTAGTTCCTTATTATCATGCATCTTGCAGGCATCAAGCAATGCTACCCAGCCATAAACAGAGTGCTCAAAACTTATGAAGTAATTCTTCAGCTTCTGAAAGACGTCCTTCATGGCACTCTATAAAATGTTTTGCCCGCCTCCTCCATGCACCGCACTTGCTATACATATCCACAAGGGCGCTCCCAACAAAAACATCAAAGCCAAGACCGTTTCCAATTACATGCTCATGAATTTGCCTACCCTGATGTATCGTCCTCACATTGACACATGCTTTCAAGATGCTATGAAACGTGATTTATCTGGCTCTTCACCCTCACTCAGCATAACTGAGTAGCATTCTATTGAAGTGATGCTTTCATTGTGCTCAGCAAGTCTGTTTATCAATGAATTCCATGAAACTAGGCACAAGAAGACAAGTTATCATAAGCTTTCTTTTTCTCCTCCAAGCTCCCACACTTTGTATACATATCAACGAAGCATTTCCAATGACAATATGCATTTTATTGCATTTGATCACCTGCACATGAATACACCTCCCTTCATATATCATCCCAATGCCACCATGTGCCTTTAAAACACTAGCAGTCTAAGACAAGAAGGCCTTCACCATGCCTGGCATATCCAGTAATCATTGCATGCCCCACAAAAATATTAGACTGGATATTAGCTTGAATGATGTGGGCATAGACCGCCCTTCCTTGCGTAAGTGCTATAGTATGCATGCAGGCTTTGAATATGCTGAGATAAATAAATGTTATCCCCTGCACCCTTGCTTCCTTCATTCTGTTGTAAAGCGCAAGGCCAGTATAAGCTTGTCGCATGAGCAAAAATAATTGAACACCATGTATAAATGCTCAGCCCTGAAAACCTATTGAAAACATGATTTGTTTCAACCAAACTTCCGCAAGAAGTAAATAAACGAACGCGATGATCGGTTAATATTACAATTGAACTTACTTCACTCTGTAATAAACGAGCCTACAATTGCAAACTATATATTTATATCTTTTCCTGTTACCATCAACACATGTGTCCTAAAAGAACCAGTTTAGGATTAAGCATCATCCCAACCCAATCACGTCCAGAGTAGCCAATTCTGCTTTCATTAGCCGGCTTTGGGCTGGACTGACCCTGTATAGAGTCTATTCTAATTGGTATAAAAAGGCAATTGTCCTCACTACAGATCCATTTCTCATTTGCAATACGTATCCTTAGCCAAATATGGACTGATCTATTCACTTGGATATGAAACAATTGGTAAGGCTGCTACACTGAAGCCTCTTCTTTTATGCAATAAGACTGTAACATGTTCCTGCAAAATGAGGCTACTAGAAGGCTAAATATCAGCAGTATATCATCATTGCAGTTGCTCCTTTAGCAAGTGATAAGTGTCCTAGCATACTTTCTATCTCCTTTTCCACTAATGCATAAATCATTTCCCTCCTACTTAAAAGAAAATGATCTTTAATTGGACAGGACTGTAACCATATCAATTATTTTGTTGACGTAGTTAAATCATATAGTAATCCATCCTAGCTCATTAACTCCAATTCAATTGGAGTAGGAAAGAATATTAGACTTACGCATTTTTCCATTTCGGTCACTTTGACAGAGACTCCATTCATTGCTTTTTGAGAATTATCATCTCAAAATGTTCCTTTTTCATCTACCACTACATACAAGCCATCAGCTCCAGAAGGAAAGATCAAGTGATGAAGGGGAGTAGATCGAAAATCAGTGCAAACGATGTGGCATGGTTGTTGATGAACTTGCAGATGATTTATATGAAAAATACGTATGAGGCAATTGGACCACTACTTTTGCACTCCAATCTGCAAATTCCTATGCATTTGGGACAGTTGCAGATAGAAATACCAAACAAAAGCTAGCAAGCAAATTAAACAGATTCAACCCGCCAGAATTGACTCTCCTGCCACCAAATATCGACTTGGAGGGCTTTGCCTCTTAGGAGTCTCCATATCTCGATGCTCTGTTGCCGATAGGCGGTTCAAACATCAGTGACCCACAACGCAGGTGACCGCCAATTTACATCCAACAGTGGGTTTGGAGCAGTTTCTGGCATATGCTAGGTATATTCGGCATATACTTAGAATATGCCGAAACCCCCACATGAGCAAGGATTTGCCTCCCTAGGGGCAACCCAAAAACCGTTGGACGAATGGGCTTACGCCACACAGAAAAATCACCATAGTCCTAAAAGGATTGGCCTTCTAAATAGAGGAAAACATTAGAATGGACCATAAGAAGCTCGATTTTGATTACTGAATTCCCTGAACTTATACAACATAGGCAGTGCTCCATTTAGTAGGAGCTAACCGCATGCCTCAGGTTTCTCCGAAAATAGCTCCTCCTCTTTTGGACGCCACTCTAACCCTAAGTCGACAAAAAAGCAACAATATTTTGTAATACATTTTCGTGTTGATAACAATGACAAGTGTCAATTCTTGTTCCAATATTTCTACTTTCCAACACCCCCCTCAAGATTTGATCCTTGTTATTGACTTACAGAGAATAGACTCCACTTACAGTTCCTACAACATGAAATACAATTGAACAACTATATGTTGCTTAATCCAAGGTATGCTTCTCTAAAGTTAGAATCATTATGAACTCCCTTTGAAAATCCAGCAGCAGCATGTAAAAGAGATTTACCTCAAACTCCCTAGAACTACCCTTAATATTGAGACAAACTCAACAGAAAACATTGCAAAAAAAACTGTTATCTGCATCAACAATGTTGCAAACTGCTCTTCTTCAGACTGTAACCATGCCCATCTCACTTACACGTTCAGATAACCTTATTTCTTGGCAGAGGCTTTGTTAATGCATTGGCAATCATATGAAGATTACCAAAATGCGTTATAATCACTTTACTTTCCTCCACTTTTTCTCGTGTAAAGTGATATTGAGTCTCAATGTGCTTTGTTGGGCTGTTTCACAAGACTTGCATCTGTCCTATTGTCATTCATAATGACATTAGGTTTTACATGTTCGTGCCTCAGACTTTTGAGCAACCTTCGAATCCAAATGGCTTCTTTTGTAGCTGCACAAATGGCTATGTATTCTGATTCGCATGTGCTAACAGCTGTAGCCTTTTGCTTTTTGCATGCCCAGCTCACTACTCTCCTTTCCAGCTTAAAAATGAAGGCTCTACGAGATTTTTTGAAAGCCAAGTCACCTGCATAATCTGCATCCACCGTGCCCTCAAGTATTGCAGACCGTGATTATCTCCATAGTAGCATATTTCCAAGTGAGAGGTCTGTTTCAGGTACCTCAATATTCTCTTCATAGCTTGCCAATGGGAATGTCCAGGATTCTATATAAATTGGCTAATAGTGATAATACTTTCAGAAATGTTGGGTTGTGTATAGACCATTAAGTGCATCATGGATCCCATAACACTTCGATATGGGATGCCTGAGCATGCTGTTACATTCTCTCGTCCTGAAGAGTGTATCTCATATGTCAAACTAGAACATACAACAGGTGTACTTACTTGTCTGGAGGTATGCATTTGACACTTGGCCAGCAAGGATTTAATAGCTTTTGTCTGGTGGATAGTAACGGTCCTCTTTGCCTTATCTACAATAATATAAATCCCGAAAAAAAAAATTCAAGGTCCCTAAATCTGTCATATGGAACCTGGCATGCAGGGAGCGTTTAGGATGGTTCATAAGCATGTTAGAGTTAGACATCAAGATTAAATCCTCAACATAGAACATAGAGTACAATGAGAATCGAGTTGGAGCCAAGTTGTTTGACATAAACATTCTAATCAGCATCACTTCTAGGAAAACCAAGATTAGAGAAAAATCATGAATGGTTTTATACCATATGCATGGGGGTTGTTTAAGGCCATAAATAGCCTTCTTCAATATACAAACTTGGTGCTCTTGCCCTTGTTTTACAAATCCTGGTGGTTGTTTCTAGTGCGCCTTCTCTAAGCTTCCCATAGAGAAATGCAAACTTGACATCCATTTGTTGGAGGTCAAGACCAAGCTGCGTTAACAACTTGTACTGAGGTGAGCCTTGGCACAGGGGCAAAGGTTTATTGATAATCAATCCCTGCAGTCTGAGAACACCCTAGTGCAATGAATCTGGTCTTGTACTAGAAATGACATTATATTATACTCGAGTGTATATGTCCACTTACATGAGATTACCTTCTTGCCACTAGGCAGATCACAAAGAGACCAAGTATCATTAACCATCAATGAGGTATACCCATCATCCATTGCCTTTTCCCACTTGTGATGTTCAGAGCTCCTTACTACTTCACTGTAAGACATCGGTTCACTAATAGAAGGATGGCTATGCAGAGCAAGATAGGCAGATCCTCTTGGCCTTCTACTATGAATGCATTCTTGCATTTTGTGTACAGGGGCAGATCTTCTAGGCAGGACGTAGTTCTGGGGAACTGTAAGAATATCATCGTCACTGCTGCTATCACCTCCAGATTCTGGTTCAAATGGAACATGATCTTTATCTACATGTACATAACCTTGCTGTGTGTCGAGATCTGACTCATAATCACTCTTGTCATAGGTGGATACCTCTGAAGCAAGCTCAAGGGGATCATGAATAGAGTGACTGGATTTTTTTCCTACATTAAAATCCTGCTCATCAAAAATGACACTTCTTCTCATAATCATCTTCCTAGTGGCAGGTACAAATAGCTTGTATCCCTTAATAGTGTCTCCATAAACTATGAACATGCATTGAAGACCTCTATTAGACAGTTTTCTGATTTTATTTCTTCTTTAGAAAGATGAAGATAGGCAGTACATCTAAATATTTTAAAAACTTCCACACTTGGCTTTTCCTATGTCCAAGCTTCTTCTGACACCACACACGAAGTCAAGGCTTTGGTTGGAGCTTTGTTTATGCTATACACTGCAATGTGTACTGCTTCAGCCCAAAATTCGTGGTTAACATTCTTAGAGAGAATCATGGCTCGTGCACATTCAAGGATTGTCCGATTCTTTCTCTCGAACACACCATTCTGCTGGTGTTCATGAGCCACAGAGATCTCATGCATAATGCCAAAGGTTTGTAGAAAGTCATGAAAATCTCCACTATTGAATTCTTCTCCTTGATCTGTTCTCGCCCCCTTGACCTTTTTTTCTTTATAATTCTCAACTAAAGCCTTCCAAATTTTGAACTGTTCAAATATGTTTGATTTGTATTTAGTAAAATCATCAATAATCAACAAAAAATACATGGACCTTCCTATAGATATTACCATGGAAGCTACCAAACGTCCATGTGCATGAGTTCAAGGGGTTAAATGGCTCGAGTTCCCTTCTGTCTACACTATGGTTTCCTGCTCAGCTTTCCAAGCGCACATCCTTCACACAATCCAGCAGGTGGTTTAATTTTTGGAAGTCCCTTGACAAGCTCATTGCTCTTCATCTTCATGAGGAACTAATAATTAACATGCCCCAATCTCTCATGCCAAATCTGGTTCATGTTTATCAACTCGGCACTCAAGATTGTGGGTGAGTTTTGGCACCAGCTTAATCTGTACACTCTTTCTTCCTTGATTCCTTGGGCCAAAACACTTTTCTTTTTATCTTTCACTATGCATTTTCCTCCTCCAAATGTAGCAAATAAGCCAGAAAATAAGTTTGGTTCAAGGTCTGGGACATAGAGGGCTTTTTTTTAAATGAATCGTCCCTGAGAAAAGCTGCATAGCAACGGTCTCAAACCCTAGAACTCCAAGCAATCCTTTCTCTATTTTAACTTTCTTATTACCTGTGATTCCAGTGGAGTATTGGGAAAGTTTTCTTTGGCTGGTCATGTGGTCACTTGCCCCTGTATATAAGTACCAGACTCCATATCCCATTTTAGCCATAAAGCACATAGCTTCTGCTTTAGTGCCATCCTCCCCACAACTTCTGTTTCATCTTTAAAAACAATAGAAGCAAGGAAAGAGAGCAGTCTCCATATCATCCACAAAAATCAATGCACAAAATTATTTGCCATGATTTGCTTCCCTTAAAAGGTGTCAGGTTTTCTCCCTTTGATTTGAATGGTAGTAAATGCTCTAGTGACTGAGACAAGAGAATCATCACTCGAGCTTCCATCATACTGTTCTACGTCACTTGCCTTGGATGCTTTATGTCCATGGGCATGAGTGTGCCCTTTCTTTTTCCTTACATCCTCTTTCTCAAAAGCCTTTTGCTTCCGTTTTCTTTTGTTTGGCTTCAGGCAATCCTTGGATAGGTGATTGTGCTTGTTATAGTTGTAACACTTTCTGGTTTCCTCTACATCTTGCTTGCTAACAAAGGCCTGGCTTTCTTTGTGCCGTTCCTTCCTTCCCCCCAGCTGATTGACTTTCTCCATTAGAATCTGTTTGCAAGCCCACTCCAACTGAACATACTCCGCGGAACCAATGAGATTCTTCACATTATTATATGAGTTAGGAAGACCGAGTCGGAGGGCTCCAACAATTAAATCATCATCCTTCCTTTTCCATCCCTTTGAGTTGGAGAGTTGCAGTCTTAACCTTTGAAATGTAATCTTCTACAGATGTGCATTCCTTTAGTTTAGTTGCAAATATGATTGCAAACAGATTAGCCTGCTGTGAGAAGTACTTCTTTTTGTATATCATAGCAAGCTGCTCCCACACTTCTTTGCACTCCCATGCTTGAACCTGCACAATCATGGTATCTAGATACCTCACGAGACGATTCCTAGCCTCCCAATCCTAATGCACCCATTTCAATAGTGCTTGCCTCTCTCTCTCTCTCTCTCTCTCTCTCTCTCTCTCTCTCTCTCTCTCTCTCTCTCTCTCTCTCTCTCTCTCTCTCTCTCTCTCTCTCTCTCTCTCTCTCTCTCTCTCTCTCTCTCTCTCTCTCTCTCTCTCTCTCTCTCTCTCTCTCTCTCTCTCTCTCTCCATTGGTTCACTCTTTCCCTCAGACGTTGTACATTTTACAATCTAAGTACAGTCAAAGGCTGTGCTTTCCTTGCAATCATGGTAGGTCTGGGCTCGTCTCCAGAAACGATATTCCACATACCCTTTTCAGCAAGTTTATCTATGACTTTAATAAACTAGTAAAACGCATTGTTGTGAGATAAAATCTCAATCTTAGCCATTTTCACTCTATTCTTAAGTTGTTCCTTTCCCACTACAGATCACCTGCTCTGATACCATAAAGGAAAATCTCAGAATCGACGACAAGAAGCTCGATTTTGATTACTAAATTTCCCAAACTTATACAACAGAGGAAATGCTCCAATTGATAGGAGCTAACTGCATGCCTTAGGTTTCGCTGAAAACAGCCCCTCCTCTTTTGGACGTCACTGTAACCCTAAGTCGACAATAAAGCAACAAAATTCTACAATACATTTTTGTGTTAACAATGACAAGCTGCTCCAATATTTCTACTTTCGAATACCATTTTCGACATAGAAACTCCAAATCTGCCCTCCAATTCTGGTTCGTCTCCATAAGGCAGTAGGAGAAGCACAGAAAAATTCTTGCAAGCATTCGTCGTCCACCTCTTCAGTGCACAATCAGATAAGAAGCCCGCTTGACAATTCTAGTCGTCCGCCTGTTCGGCGCGGACGCACAACATTATCCATCCAAAAAATAAGGCCACAAAATTTCCAAACGAAGGTTCAATTTGTCCCCAAAAATAGCACGAGATTTATAACTACAATACAAGGTGATATGTGTGCAGAAGCTGAGAAAACTGTGAGTATTTGTAGAGGAAGCTATGAGTATTTGCAAAGCGTTTTCTTATGGCCTCTAACACTTGTCTCTTATGTTGAATATAATCATATATGTTGTAACTTACACTCCCGTTGTGATATAATCTTCATTTTGCAACCTAAGCACCATGCAAGACTTAAGAGAAATGGTGAATGACACGTTCTATACACATATAGTGGTTTCTAATTAAGCCTTCAACATCTTGATACTCTACAATCATTTAGCAAAAATTAATAAACCTGGTATGTTTCACATATATTTATCATGATATGGTGTCGTGAGAAGTGTTCATGCATGGTAGTTTAAGATACCAAAGATGTGGCAAAAAAAACCATGTATGATTCACATTCACATTTTGACTACTACATTAACCATATTATAGTGCAATACGAAGTGCTCATAGAATTAGTTTTACATACACGACGATCCAAGATGAAGGTATGCCAAAATATCAAAGGCTTTTCATGAAAGGTAGACTATACACTTTGCATTATGATAATACAGTCTGTGTTTCTTCTTCAATTTAAAGCTGTCTGTGTTTCTTCTTCAATTTAATCCAGTCTGTGTTTCTTCTTCAATTTAAATACCAAGTAAGAAACATGTGATAAGAAACAAGTAAAAGTATCACCAAATATATATAAATCAGCAAAGGGGTGTATGGAATGAACCTAGACTTAAACTACATAAAAATATGCACTAAGTATCAATTTATAGAAGAACTATTAATCAATACACATGTGATGGCAAAAGGAAAAAGATATGGCTAAGCATACATGGTGGCAAGGGAAAAAATGTTGTAGAAATAGAGAATTGAACCAAAGAGCGTGTGATGGTAAACTAGAAAAAATGACTGTTATTAACGTGTATGGCTAAGACAAAATACGTATAGGCACACAGAATCGAAGCTAAAACTATATAAATATAAGAGAGACAAGCAACCTCGAAGGGAGCTAAATCATTATAGGGTGTAAAAACCACGAATAACCTAGGAATTAATTTTGAAAATGAAGGTTAAGTGATTGACGATGAAAATCAGATATAACAAAAGTTAGATCCTGCATCTATGCATCTACACCTGGGGATGCCAACATCATAGCCAAAGGGCTATGTACCCAAAAATACATCAAAGTCGTTTTGTACATAAATGTATAATGACCAGGGGAAAAAAAAAACTTGGAAGACTGCCTAGTTAAAAGGGGCAGCTAGACATGGCAAAGGGACGAGCTCAAAGAATATTTTGAGGAGAAAAACAGGCCTGGGAGAGTCGATGAAGAGCATATGTAGCCCAATTTTGGGAGATGACTTAATTGGCAAAGTAGAGAGAAGGGGACAAAACCCAGGAACCAGATCTGGTCAGACCAGACCTGAATTTGAGGCCAGTATCCGAAGCCAAAGGAATCGAAGCTTGTTAGACCAAAAAACGCCTGCAACTTGCAATAGCTAAAAAATAACAAGGAAATGTTTGCGAGCATCACTAGAGACCTGCATCAGTAGTGGACAAAAAAGGATGGAGATTGAATCTTCTGAAAGCAACTCAAAATCAGAGAAGTTTCATGATGTAAAGATCAGCTGGGGTTGCATAACGAATTATGAGTGTGCTTTTTGCAGTGGTTAGAAATTCGAACAACATGGAAAGAAAATATGCTCTAGGCCAATACGATTTGTTCTAGAACAAGCTAATAATCGATAAGAAGGAAAAATTCATCAGGGGATGGATCATGTTAAGCATAATAAACTCCGTCAGGACCTGCAACCTCAAGAGTGGTAGGAATAAGAATGATTCGCAAAGGGTCCTTTGTATGTATCTGATCCTATAAGTGTTCATGCATACAAAATCAAACACTACAAGGTTAAATTTGTTAGATAGTAAAGTAATTTGAACTACGATCTAGCTTCAATCTTTAAAACCATAAAATGGAAGCTTGGAATCATAAAATCTAAACCTCCCAATCAAGGTTGTGCGAATATCAAATTCAGTATGCAGAAGAAATCTTTGTAAGCAATGAACTTTTTCCATGGCATTCAGTATGCTTTTATCAAAAAGAAAATTCAAAAAGCAATCTTTATAAGCATTGGAACCATAAAATCTAAACCTTCTAATCAAGATTGTGTGAAAATCAAATCCAGTATGCAGAAGAAATCTTTGTAGGCAATGAACTTTTTCCATGGGATGCACGTAAGAATTGGTATGCTTTTATCAAAAAGAAATTTCAAAAAACAATCTTTATAAGCATGGAACTTTTCCTACTACATGCATGTAAGAATCGGCCACATAAATAATACCTGCAAAAACATCAAACCACAATAAGTTTTAGAAATACCTGGTAATACCTACAAACTCATTAAACCACAATAAGATCCAGAAATACCTGGTAAAAACTACAAACTCTTAAAGATGAATGCCACACTCTTCAGATTTGCCCAATGTTTGTGGCTATTCGAGCACGATATGTTGACATGATTACACCTAGCCAACCATTACATTTGCTCCTATAGATGCATGCAGTAATAGCATTATCATCCTTCATCCTTGAGGTCCTTGTTGACAAAGCGAGATGAACTCATCATTGCGTTGATATGTCCAAATGTACATGTGTATAATTTCTCAGCGAGCCTATTACTATTAAGTTTTTCCCTTGAAAGTCCTTATGGGCAAGTGTCTTTTAACCTAGCCAATAATGGATTTGGCGCTCTCTTCATATGAGTTCGATAGACCTTTTGGTCTCTATGGATGATAAAATTCAACTCTACTTTTTGTGGCCGTGGCTTCTCAGCCCCCAAAAATTGGATGATAAAATCTAAGCTGCCCGATCTAGGGCTTGATTCACAATGGACATACACTAAATCTTTATTAAATAAGGTGGTTCATATATAAGGTAGGTACTTGCTATATCTAACCACCCATTTGACGAATAAAAATAAAGTTAAATTTATTCTTTTACCTATTAAGGCATATTGTAATAAGACCACCCATTTGAGGAATAGAAATGAACCTAACAATTCTTTTTCCTAAGGGCAAATTCCAGGTCAGTCAAGAATTAAATTTTCTTGCTCTAAAGGCTTGAATTCAACACTTTTTGCAATTTGGATCAACCCTTAGTCAAATCCAAAGTGATTACAACCTTTTGAACAATCACAGTCTAATCCAAATTTATATTGATGCTTGCAACTTTTTTTCTTAACTTGATTCTTTATGTATATCAGCAGATTTGCAATTTGATAAATTTTTGGCATGGTAAAATCATCGAGCTCAAGCTTAGAAGTCGATGCTAACAGCTATTTGTTTATCCCTTTGTAGTCCATATGGCAATTATATCGTTCAACAATAGTTGTACTACTGATTATATCTAATTCTCTTTCAACTAAGGGGAAAAGGGTTAGGTGGTTTTTAGGAAGGGAGTGACAAAGCTAGAAAAGTCAGCAAAGAGAAGCTCCATGTGGAACTAGGGATATGACAAAAAACATGAGTTGTCAAACTGTGAGTTGCCCGACAACACCTAACATATTCATTCTTATAGCAATGGTTGTAGACTAATGTATTCCTACCATATAATGCAACCTGTTTTACAAAGTTGTGAATGTCAAATGATTACATACAAAGAAATGGCATTTGTGTTCTTTCTTACAATATATGGTGTCCACCCTTAAGGTGGAATCAAAACCTATGGCTGACCAAAAATAGTTTTTTAAAGTCTTGTGTAGGGGATTCAAATGTCCAAGATGTGCATCATTCTCATCCACTTCTATGCAACTAATTTGCTTAGAAAGCTTCATCCTCAGTGATCTTAGCAAGCTAGGAGTATAGATAAACTTAGACCAAGCACTAGCTATGACGTCAAAATACCATCTATCTATCCTATCACCACTGCCTTCAACAATAATGAAGTTTGAAATATCTCTCTCAACCTGTTCCACATAAATTGAATGTTCGAACAGTGGATCATACAATGTTCTAAAGTTTCTTTTGCTCTCCCATAGACAAGACAGACTGAGCTTTCTGAATTTATGGACCACCTTGTTCACCTAGAGATCTATGCACAATCTGCCATAATATATGTGCTTATTTACGGGCATCGAGCTCTTCCAGGCCCATTTCTGTATATTGACCAATTCTTCTCTATTACATTTACCTCTGATTTAATTGACAAATGAAGAACTTTGCCATGGGAAAGTAATTTATAGCACTTAGGAAATGACCATCAAACAAATGATGATCCACTGACTAAAACTCATCCACAAGACGATGCGCACATTGGATTATAATTTTTTTTTTTTTTAGAGAGAATGAAGCTTTTTAATCTTTAATTATGGAAATTAAGTACAAGAAAGGTGATGTGCATGACTAAAGATATCAGCCACACCAACCCAAAATTATATAGGCTTAATAGAAAACCTATAAATAATCCAAAAGCAAAGGTAGAAGTAGCAAATAATATAATTGCCTCTATGGATATATCCAATGGTCATATAATTCTGAGACCACTGAAGATAGTAAATCATAAAACAAAATAGCCAAATAGATATCAAAAGAAGACTTCAAGTTTGAGTTCATGACATTCAGGTTCCCGCCAAGTTATTGTTGCATATTCAAAACTCTAGGGCATCCTCTGTGACTTAGCCGAATCACTTTGCAAAGATAATAAGAGCCAAAGATCTGCCAAAAATCTGAGCACAAAAGCAGACATGGAAATTAGAAGTTGTAGGATCCAATATAGTGGTAATGGTCTCGAAACTGAGGGTTTAGGATTGGAATAAAGTGTTTCCCCCAATCCACAATTTCAATCAACCTATTTGAATTACATATGGAATAAAAGTGGATCATAGTGCCATAGTAATATGCTCTCCCTTTGTGGTAATAATAGCACTCTCTGTAAAATTCAAATTGCCTATCTGTCATATCATTGCTGTTTGCATTCATGAACCACCACATAACATACACAAGATGTGTTTCTTTACAGAATTCTTTTTCCCAAACAACTTCCCTTTCAGGGATTTCATGTAACTCCTGCATGAGTTTTCCTTTAACATGCCCTTCCCAGAAACTGTAGTCATATTCAAACTGCACCTCATTTTGCACCTAATTTTGGACAGATAATGGCTGACCTATATATTTGGAAGCTTCTATTTCATCAAATTGTAGATCCAGCTTGTATTTGCAATTCCATATGTAATCTAGCACCAAGAGAACAATTGTTAGTAAACTCATCATGACATTTAAGTTTAAAGAAATTATGAAAGCCAGAGAAATGTCCAAGTGTATTCCATTGTCGATCAAATTGAGTATCTTCATATTTGTTTTTGTGAGCAATAGATGTAAGTTCAAGATCATAAATAACCTGCAACTTTATCCAAATCACTGCAAGATTGTGGCCACTATACAGACATCTATTCCTATGTTTCCAGAGATTCCATAATGCAGTGAAACAAATAGTATTCAAGAAAGCATCATTATTCAAAATGAAATCAATAATTCTCACAGGTCTCTGGATATTAAAGTGCACTTCGAACCAGTTCCAGAAAGTGTTTAACTTAGGACAGAGAAAGATTGCTTCATGGATTCCTGCTCACTGCATCCAAGAGGACAATGTGGGGGAGCTGAAGTATTTGATGGAATATCATTGTTTATAGTCTGGTGCCTGGAAATGGTTTGCAGGTTTGGGACACTCTTATTAGCAATCAACCAATTGAAATAAGAAACTTTTGGGGCACAATAAGATTTCCATACATTTTTTAATAACTTAGCCTCTTCCTCCTTAGAAATATTCCAATAAATGGATGCTTTAGATGGCATATTCGAAGTATTTAAGAAGTCATATATATTTGAGACTTTATAAATTTTTTTTGTCTCTGAAGGACCAGTCAAATTCACATGTATCATTAGCATCCAAATTAATATTAACAACCTTGCTAATAATATGTTTAAATAAAGCCTATCTGAATTTGTACCCCTGAGTTTAGACCTGAGTCTAGTCCATGAAATCCATCTTCCATTTGACCACAAATCTCCAAGCTTACAAACATTATGATCAAGCCATTTCTTATTGATTTTTGGGTGGTTTATGGCTATAGGGATATTATCTCTTCTAGAAAGATGAGGATTCCAAAAGATATTCATGTCATGATGACCCAGATTTAAATTATTATGAGAAAAAGCTTTTGAAACTTTATTCCATGCAATAATTAAATTCCTCATTAAGGGAGAAGTATTAGCAGCAGGTTTAATGTCATAGAAAACAAAAGAAGGCAGTTGATGAGCAATTGAAGGATGACCTTTAATAATGCTTTTGTTTAGCCAATATTGAAAAAACTCAATGGTTGGATTGTTTCTGTTGAATAAGGTCTTCCAGATATACTTCCCTGCCAGAGCATAGCCTTGAAGAAGCATATTTTTACATCCCAAACCACCTAAACATTTCTTTCTGGTAACAAATTTCCAATTGATCATGTGATTCTTTTCCCAGATAAAATTCCTAATGATTCTCTCAATCTGGTGATAGATGCATTTAGGGGCAAGAAGGGCTGAAGAGAAATAAACATGGGAACTGGCTAAAACTGAGGAAGCAATGATGGATCTACCTGCTAAGGACAAACAACTACTATAGTTGTTGACCTTCTCCCTAATCCTGACAACAATTGGGTTCCACAAGTTCCTAGAGCTTATGTCCAAGGCTAGAGGCATGCTTGATTGACAGCAATGCATTTGATCCTGAAGATATCAGGTTGGCTTGAGTCACCAATGATCACAGACTTTTTGCAATTTAGATGTATTCCTGAAGCTTCACTGGAATTCTTGATAAGCTTTAAGAAGAAGTCAATGTTATTAATATCATTGTATAGAAGGCTAAACCGAGTCATCAGCATATTGAAGAAGGGTCAACTGATTATCACTGTTTGGCATTGTCAGACCTTTAGTATTGCCCATATTCTGATAGTGAAGAATGGCTTTAGTTAGCTGATCAGCAACAACAATAAAGAGATAAGGAGCCAGAGGGCATCCTTGCCTTACACCTTCTTGAAGAGGGAAGAATCTACCAGGAGACCCATTGATAAGTACAGTGGACTAAGCATGAGAATTTGGGCGAATGATCAAATGGATCAAATTCTCAGGGAAGCCAATTTTCCTAAGGGACAGTTCAAGAAAAATCCATCTAACAGAGTCAAAGGCCTTAGAGAAATCAAGTTTGAGAAGAACACAACTTTGTTTCGAGATTCTAGCCCAATGTAAGCCTTCCATAGCTACAATGTAATTATCTAAAATAAATCTATTGGGCAAGAAAGCAGACTGATTCATGCTAATGTTATTTTGCACGAATCCTTTAATCATATTTGCCAGAATTTTAGCACAGATCTTATAAGAGGTATTGGTTAAAGAAATAGGCCTCCAGTCACTAAAAGTTTCATGGTTGTCCACCTTTGGAATCAAAGCAATCAAGCCAGAAGCAATGGCTGGATGTAAATGATTGTTAAGCCAGAAACCATGAATCATGTGAATAAGATCATTTTTGATATCATCCCAAAAATTGAGATAAAATTTAGGAAGCAGACCATCTGGCCTAGGGCTCTTGCCTTTTGCAAGGTTCTGAAGAGTAGCTTTGATCTCCATTTCATTGGGTAATTCAGAGATATTGGCAGAGATAGGGGCACTTATGTTTCCAGGCAGAGAATCTATTAGATCTAGAAATTCTTTAGCTTGACTTTTCTGCCAGGAGGTATTGTCTAGCAGAGAAGATACATGAGTATTTTAAATAGAAGAAGTAACCAATTTCTTTAGTCTCATTAATAGAGACACCCTGGTGTGACGTTTCAGCATAATATACGCCCCGTATACGTATATTATACTGCCACGTCACCCGTACATGTCACGGATGACATGTACTTGGTGGTTGTAGTAAGTTGCACCTAGGGGGCAAGGGTTGCACCTAGGGGGCAACTTTGAATATTGTGCATGTTAAATAAACATACACAATTAATAACCCCATGGACCCCATTGCCAAATGGCTAAACCCCATTTGCCAATGTTTTAACCTAACCCTAAGGGTTTCTATATAAGGGTTCCCCCTTAAACCCTAAATCCTTTTCCTCTCTTTGCATTTTAGGGTTTCCATAGAGCTCCTTTTTCATTTCGCATTTAGGGTTCCCTTGCACCATTTCGGTCAAGTGAAGATCCCATTTCGCATTGCTCGGCTCTGTAAAGCCGTCTTTGCACAACAGATTATCGAGTAGCAGCCATCTTCAGCAAGATTAGAGACATGGATGCGTTCCGAGGATCCGGAGCAGGTCAAGGACCAGGTATCTAGTCATTCTGTTGTGTAAAGCCGTCTTTTGGCTAAGCAGTGAGGTAGTTTAGCATATTCATTTAGCCATAGAGGCCTTATAGATCCCGAGATCATAAGCCCTAACTAAGGAACCTAACTCTGTGTTTAGGTAGATAGATTAAGATGGTATTCTTCATTTCAAGTTCTGTGATGATGATGGTATTTCATTCTGTGACCTCCATGTATTGGGAAGGGGGGTAGAGACCCTAGCAACCTTGTAGAAGATGATCCTAGAATAGTATCATTAGTACCCAATTATTGCGGCCTGTACACAGGAGCCCACCGGGTTGAGGGTGGAGGGGAGGTACTTGTCCCAGCACAGATCAATCTCTCTAGTGTGTAAAGCCTACTAGAGATTCTAGTGAGCTAGGTCTAATGCCTTGTCACTGCGTGTGGGCAATGCATGGGCTCGACACCCGTGGAGTGATGCGTCACTCTCCAGTGGGTTCAAGTCGAATAAGGGCAGTGGCCCTCTAGCCACCTGTGTTGAGCATGGAAACCTCTGGAGGTAGGGTGACCTTCCTCCTGCCTCTTCGGGGCTGGGGAGATGCAACCCAGTAGTAGCCCCTTTGGCTATGTACCCGGCAGGCTACGGTCCAGTCCCAAGACTTATCAACCCACTCTGCAAAGTGTGTTCAGGAGGGGCGGATGGAGTGGACTACCCAACAGCCATGTTCCTTTGCCAGCCAAATCCATTGCCACGAATTCTGTCTGCAATGACTTCTGGAGGCCAAGCTGTCAGTCGCACCCCCTTGAGTCTGAGCTTATCTCCTTGATTCTAGCTAGTTTTGGATGTTATAACACTAAGAAACCCTTTGTAAATTGAAAATTGGACCCAAAAAGAGGCGACCCCTCACAAAGTGCGCCCAGGCCAAATCCATTTGGAATCCGAATTGATCCTGGCGCACTGTGTGAGTGGTGGATGCTTTTTGGCAAAATAAACCTAATGAACCCCTCATATATTCATTAATACCTTCTAGATTGGCCCAATATGGAATTGCAGGTCCAAATCCTAAAATTCCCCTACCTATAAATAGAAAATTAGGGTTCCTCATTTGCCACCAGCGCCTTCGGAAAACAGCTCGTCCCAGAAAACGATTTCTAGGCGCCCGAGCTCGGATTGCTTCAAACAAAGACATGGCCCGCACCAAACAGACAGCCCGGATTACTATGCCCCCTGGACATGTGAGCGCCCAAGAGCGAGCAGGTCGGCAGAAGGCCCGACGGGCTCAGGAGCGAGGCCCAACCTAACCCAGATGCCCAAGAACAGGAGGCCCAACCTAACCCAGATGCCCAAGAGAAGGCCCCTGAGCACCAGGAGGAGGAGCAGCCTAAAGACCTTGAGGAGAGGGGTGAAGAGCTCACATCAGAAGAAGCCGCAGAGTTGCTGCAGAGGGAGCTCGAGAGAGAGCTCTTCAACGACTTTGACAAGGAAGAAAAGAAGGAGAAGAAAAGGAAGTGGGAGCATGAGGACGGAGTGCAGAAGAAGTCGCAGGAAGAGCGCCGCAGGGAGAAGGAGGAACGGCGCAAGAGGAAGGAAGAGAAGAAACAGAAGAGGGAGGAAAAGAAGAGGCGGCGGGAGGAGCGCGAGAAGTTGAGGGCAGCGAAGGGAAAAGCTCCTGCGCTGCCAAAGGACACGAAGCGGAAAATGAAGACGACTCCCGCCAAAGGAGTTACTATCCAGGAGCCAGACCCTGAGAAGCCCCCATCCTCATTTGACACTGAGTCAGATGAGGGAACTAGGGTGCCCGACTCAATTGAGGGCTCGGGACCCTCAAATACAGCGTGCGGGAGGAGGACGATGTGGTAGCAAGGGCGCCCCCATACCCTAGGTGGCCGTCGCCAAAGCATCCCATTGACATCACGAAGAAGCCGAAGCCACAGAGGAAGTCATATATACTCAAGCAGGACCTTGAGTATAGAAAGAACCTAAAAGAGTACACTTCGTACATGAAAATGTACGAAGATTTTAGGATCTTTATTGCATTTTGAGACTGAGCAAGAGAGTTAATAAAGATTTGAGATTTTTCTTGAGTTGATGGCTCAGAATTTGTCTGAGGTTGTCTTAGATCTCTTTTCTTTTGAATTCTCTTTTTGCTGCCATTAACCTTTTTCCATGCAAATTTCTGAAGCTGAGCTTGAGATTCCTGGTGTCGAAGCTGGTGAGTCTGATGCTGAATATGTGTAGCAGAGTTTATTTGCTCATATCCAGACTTAATATGAATAACTTCATGCCCTGAGTCATTTTGAAATTGATGAGAAACCAGATTATAAGATGCTTGTTGAGGAACAACCTCCATGCTTTTTGAAGGTCCATTATATGAATGAGTAGTTGAAGTAGATTTTCTCTGGCAAATAGTATCAGAGAAATGTCTGCAATTGCATTCATGGCAATAAATTGGCAGGCCAACCCATCTAGGTTGAAGTTTAATTTGTTTTCCATAAAAGTCAAGAATTGGGACAGAACAAGGAATAGGTTTGGATATATTTAATTGAACAAAGCACTTAGGAGGCTTATATGGGCAGTATTTAGTACAGATATAGTTTCCAACGGAGTTTAATATAGCAGAGAAACATTCTTCATCCCAGTAGATAGGGCTTAGATCACTCATAGTAATAGAAGCAATGAAGAATTTATCAAAGTCATCAATAGGTATGTTAAGATTCCATTTCAGGAAGGAAAGTTGGAAAGTTTCAAAGCTTGACCTACCATACTTAAGCATGAAGTTGGCAGATCTATAATTCCCACGTTCAACAAGAATATATGGAAATCTCAACCAATAAACAGAATTGATCATAATAGCTTTGTTAAGTCGAAGAAGATGATCCCAAAGCTTTTCTATTCTGATCCCTACTTTATCAAAAAAGGCAATAACAGCAGAAGAAGAAAAGGTTTCAATTTTTTCTGCAATGATAGGATGTGGTTAAGTTGAATACCTTTATAAAGCTGAACATTAGGCCGAGTCATGTACTGAAGATGATCCAATGTGTCAGCAAGTTGCTGGTCAGATTATCTCTGTTGTATTGGCCTCGAATTTCCATAAGGTAGAGGGACTCCATTAGCATACCCCCTTTTTGATAACTTTACTTGTGCCGCTAGTAAGGGAGAATGCAACAACTAGAATGCCATTCGTGATTATTAAGATAGGCACGCAGAGCTGGAACCTAAAAGCGATGTATTGAATTCCTTTTGTTAGGGATAAGGTGCCCGTTGCAAGCCCTTATGTGGGGTAAAGGCCTGGCGAGCCCGTTAGGGGGAGCCAGTGCCTGAGCCCCACATAAGGGCCTGCAGGGGCATCTACATAAAGTTAGGTTAGAAGCAATTAGAGCCATGAGATCCTAGAAATAGGAAGAGAGGATATTGGAGGGAGAAGGTAGGAGTAATTAGAGCCATCAGATTGGGAGGATGTGGCAAGATTTAAGAGTTAAGAAGAAAAAGGTTAGAAGCAATTAGAGCCATCAGAGTGGGAGAATGTGGCTACGTGGCAAGTTTTAAGAGGGGGAGGACATGATGGAACAAGTTATTGTAAATAATCTAGGCCTATAATAGGCTATAACTGCTTCTGCTCGAACTTTATGTATACAAGAATGGGAACTTCCCCTGCATTTTGGCAGGGTCAACTGCAATTGACCCTGCCGAAATGCAGAGAAGGTTCCCATTCTTGTTACATGAAGACCACTTGCCTCATTCAGGGCTGGTAAATCTTTCAGAATATAAGGTATATTGCTGGAATGTAGGGTAGATTGCTGGAACGTGAGGTAAAGATCACAGAATTCAAAGTAGAAATATGATGTTGCCGAAATGTCACAGAAAATTTTGAACAACAAAGAGAGCTTCGGTTCAGGGAAAGAAGATAGCACACGTGGCGATGTTTGATTGGACGTCGGGGCTGAATGGAAGGCAAGTGATCTTTACATATGTATAGAAGAAACCTGGGCCTTGAATTGTGAGGTATTGTATACAAGAAACCTTGAGGTTTGAATTTTGAGGTGCAGTTAGAAGGCAACATTAATGACACCCCAGAATTCAAACCCATGTTTCTTGAAACATGAAAGTAAGATAAGCGGCTATTCTAGGCGGTGAAGTCATGGAAGCTAAAACAGGTAGAATGCGAGGTAAGAATGAAGAACGTGCCATAATTGTCGTTGTGAAATTTGTCTGTGACTAACTGTTAGCTGGGAGCATCTAACCGGGAATGTTGGACCAATTCGCTTACCCTAACAATTGTTGGGGAATTTTTTCCCCCTTGGATACCGCCAGACAGACCATATCCAAGGGCTCGAAGCTAGTTGGAGTTCCAATTTGGAGTTTCTTTTCTGGTTTCTCACCCTGGTTCCTAATCTTGGACGCTTTTAGTGTTTCTTGTCTTCCAGCTGGGAGTTCTGTCTTGGAGTTTCTTGTTAAGTCCTTTGTTATACGTGCTTTCCTTCATATTATGCTTTCTTTGTATTTGCGTATTTCTTGCTGCTTGTTCTGTCATTTTTCACCATTTCTTCCATAGTTCTGCAAATAAGATATACAGGATTTCAACGGCCAACAATATTCACTGCTTGGTCTATCATTTTTAGTATCAAATGGGTCAGAATGATCAAGCTTTTCAGCTTTGGGTTCACGCAGGAGGCTTCCATTAGACAAGTAAAACTAAGTTCATGCATGCATTACCAATCCATGCAAACCATAGTTGTCAAAGCTTAGCTCTTCAGTACAGTTAGATCTAGATTTTTCAGTCCATAGTCTTTGCTGATGCGACCTTTGTTTATAAACTGTTATAAATATATGACCTGCTAACCAGGTAATCCAGAATTCTTTGACCCAATTGTTATTCCTTATTATTGGCGCATGCCACGTGGCATCACGGAAATGCACTACTCACTAAAAAAATGATTGTTGATATTGTATATATAATTGTAATCGTCGCTGTCGCTGTGAAATTTAGGTTGAACATTTCGTAAACTGGTGCCACAGCATGCTACCATTCGCTCGTGACCAGAATAGCTTTTACATTTACGTTATAAGCTTTGCGTATTATTGAGCTTTGTGGTCTTTTGGTCCAACTAGGACTTATGGGCGGATATGTTTTTATTGATCTCTTTATATGCTTCAGCTTTAGAAGAAAGGGAGTATGTTGTTGCTGGATATTGTAATCAAGTTTCTCTATGTATGCTTCAGCCTCAGAATAAAGAGGGTTTATGTTACTATTCCTTTCCCACTTTGTACTACACAAAGTGCTGTGTTTTTGCTGCCTTGTTTAAATGCCTGCGAGCCATCAATGTACAACTTCAAAGCACATTATTGCAATGTGCTTGAATGCGATTCTTGTCAGCATAGAACTTGGACATTTTTTCCCATGTGTCAAATTATGTCTCAAAGGCGGAGCAAACTCCTGACGTTCAAGAGCCTGTAATGATGGCAAAGCTCAGGTGTGCAGCAGGCTTGGCTCATTTGGAGACAAGGAAATATAAATTGGTTGCTCGCAAGGTTGTCCCCTGTTTGTTATTTGTATTACTTATTAATTTTCTTATGAAGAAATATGTACTGCCTACAATGTTTGCTTTTAAAGCAACATATTTATCCATTGTTCCAATGCTACTTGTGGACGGTTGTTTAGCTTAGTTAGTACTTGTTTTTGGAGGCAATTCGTTTCCTTGTTCTTGCATGTGATTTGTTTCCTTCTGCTATTTACATCCTGCCATGTGATAGTTTGGATTCCAAAACCCTCTTCATTCTCTTATTATAGACAGGCGTTCGATGGTTGCTGTTTCTTGTACTTGCAGTTTGTTGACACACACTTTGAGCTGGGAAACAATTATTCAGATGTTATTGCTCCTCAAGATGTTGCTACTTATGGGGGTCTCTGTGCACTAGCATCTTTTGATAGATCAGAGCTCAAGGTATTAGTTTCATGTTGATATTTGTTTGTAATACTGGCTAACCCACTCTGTTTATATTGTATGTAGAATAAGGTCATTGATAACATCAACTTTCGCAACCTCTTTGGAACTAATGCCCGAGGTCCGTGAACTCATTCATGATTTCTATGCCAGGTCAGTCTTAGTTGTTCATTGTGTAAAATTGAGGACTTTGGCTTCTCTGATTTTCTGTATCATGTGCAAAGCTTATTTACGGTTCTTTCTAGTAGCTCATGTTGGGCCTACAAGATCCACTTAAATTTAAGCACATATCAAATTACAAGTTTAGAAAGTCAATCTTATCCAGAGGGACACTGTGTTTCTTGAGTTCTTAAATTCATAGTGATAATTTTTCCTCTAAGTATGTAAATTGGGATGTAGTCCAGCTGTAGATGAAATAATTTTCTGTGTAGGATTGTCCCCTCTGTATTTTCTAAAGCAGATGAATAACAAAGCATAAAACTGAGAGTTAAGAGTTTAGAGAAAAGCTGGATTTAATATTTCCATGTCCAAAATGTGGCTTCAAAGTCTTTCCTGAATAGACCTGAGAAGAAGAATGAAGGACATCACTGTGACGTTCCACATATTTATACGCATATTTAAGTATAAATACGTGACACGTCACTATGAATAATTAATGGCACATTAATTATTCATAAGCTAAGGTTAGCTATGTTAATAATTAAATTATAAAGGTGGAAACCTAACCAAAACCCTAATTCGAATTTAGGGCTTATCCTAATATTAAAAAGGGCTAAAATACCAAATTAGTTAATTTATGACATGCCACCTGGCCCAAATCGATTGGGCAAGGTAGGGTTGCCATTTTGGACACCCAAATTAGGGCTTTTGTGCCCCAATTCGAATTGGGAGCAATTGGGGATGGAGGAGGAGGAGCAAATGCCGAGCCCTTCAGTTAGTCGAGATGGAGCAGCCCAAGACCGATTTTGTGGTTAGTCAATAGATTACTATGTTGATTTATAGCATAGCGCCTCTCTGTGGTGTGTTCTCTCTCTGTTTTCTTTGTGGTTTACCTGTTAGGCTAACCCTTGATTGATATGGTGAGTATTCTTTATCTCTAGTCTCTGTACGTGCTTTGGTTGATGGTTTAGTAGTTCTTTGCTTAGTTAGCACTCCGGAGATGGGGGATTACGGGGGGTAGAGACCTCTGAGCCCATGTATTGTAGTATGCTCCTAGATAGAGCCCTGTATTATTCCCATTAGATGCGGCCTGTGCACAAGAGCCCACCGAGTCGTGGATGCTATGGAGTGACTTAGCACCAAACAAGGGACACAGTGGTGAAGTGGGGGTGGGGTCTTGCACGAACATAAAAGGCTCCCCCGAGACTCCTACAAAGGGACTAGGCCTAATAGCCGGCCCTGAGCTAGGGCGCCATCCGTGCCGGGTATGGGTCCGACACTCCCCCGGTGTAGTTGGTGTGACCCAAGCATGGGGCACCTTGCACTTTGAGTAGATTTAGGGCGAGTAAGTTCCGCACGGATCTGGGGGGTCGCTGATGCGACGCGTATTCTCTAGTCCACCCATGGAACCACCGTGATCCCGGAAGGGGACGCTTCCCGACCTGCCTCATCGGACGGGACTTCATGAACCCTCGTAGTAGGCTCAAAGGGTGATACCTTGAGTCTAAGGTGATCCTGGAAGGCTATAGTGACGCCATAGCGTGATTGGACTCATCCGCAAAGTGTGCACAGGGAGGGGCTGATGGAGTGGACAACCCTAGCCGATGTTCTATGCCAGCCCAACGCCAAAGTTATACCTCCAATCTGCTGATCTCTTGAGGCCGAGCCGTCGACCATCCTCATCTGATGCCGAACCGGGGTAGAACCCGGGGTTTGGGGTGTTTTCTTAGGTTTAGATGCATATTCTTTGTCGTTGGTACTTGATGGATGTGCCACCCTTCGTGGTGGTTATTTATATATGATTTATGATGTGTGCTAACATGTATTCACGCTTCGACGTAGGAGCCCCATTGAAGGCGTGGGCGAATGACCCTTTCAGTGTCCTTCTTTCGGCATCATATTATAGATGGCCCGAAATAGACGGAGGGCCTACTCATGGCGGCGTAATTGGTCGCCATGGGAGGGGAAAGTCCCGTGTATATCGTCCGGGGGTCGATATGTTCGGGAGCGTCCACGGTGGTATCGAGCAATGATTTTGGTTGACCTAATCATAGCACCACAAATCTTTAACCCGTTAGCTCGGTAGTTGAGTGGGAGTTTAGGCTCGTTGGACTGCTTAACTTTTTGGTGATTTAGTTCTGTGTTAGGTGGATGTAATAAATTGTAAGTTCTTAAGAAGTTTAGGGCGACTGGAAGACCTAAGTTTGGAAGAGCTATAACTTTTGCACGTACGTTCTGGATGAAGGCTTAAAAACGGTTCCAATGGATCGGGCACCTCTCAAATACCCTAGGGGGCACGTCTCCCGAGGCAAAACGGACAACAGGCCGCCGAAAAACAAAAAGGGGCGCTGAGGTATTCGAGGGTGTTTCTTTTTGAAAATAAAACGAGTATAAACACGTCAGCGCCCCATACGGTCCGCCGTATAAAAATACGCGTCCGTTTTTTTTTTAAAAAAAATAAGTTTTCCTTTTCCGCCCGCATTTTGAACCCTTGACCTCTTACTTCCAACCCAACACTCTTTCCATCTTGCCAACTATCTTTATATAGCGTATATATGTTCTATTATTTTGTTATACATATATGATATTCTGTTCTGTCTAGTTAGCAGTTCTTTTAAGAAAAAGGTGCATCATGGGATTGAACCCCTGACCTTCTGCACCCAAGCCAACACCTTTACCAATAAGCCAACTTCTTTCTTGGAGTAATATAATGCTTTTTCTCGTATTTATAGTGCATCTATATTCCTATTTAAATTAGAGGCGTGCCTTTGGTAAACCCACGAAGTGGAGGCGCCATAGCCGCCGGAACAAGCTCTCTTGCCATAGCCCGGCCGAACAAGCTCTTTAAGCCATAGCCGCCGAGTAAGCAGCCTTGCCATAGCCATGGGAGACGACCTCTCTCGCTATAGTCAACCTGGATAATCATTAACCATATATATAAAGCTAGTATCCCTAGGAATAAACCGACCAAATGGCACGACGTAACCTAGCAAGTCCGCCAACTTGTTATGACAACATCAGCTCATTTGGTGGGACTAATTCGAATTTAATTAACAACGACGGGGCAACTTCCTAGAATAGCGGTGGTATTATATCCTTGGATATTCTTTTTACTGCGACGGTAATAATACCCAGTTATCGGTGTTCCTCGACCTATAACTTTAATTATTTTTCCTTTGGTAGATGCCTTGATAACCCAATTTCTTCGGGCCCTACCATCATTTAATCTATACTACATTCATATGCTTTATATTACACCTTATTCGACGTAATGTTTTATAGACATAATTATAATTAACGTTGTCTCTCTCTAGTGTCTAAACCTTGACTCGTCTCATTTCCCAAAGAAAGGATTTCTTTTCGCCCAACCAACTAGGGACTGCCATGCAGCACCCCTCCAGACCATTGGTAGCTTTAATCCTACCACCCCTCACTTCTTCTTCTCAATGGTCGTGTTCTTTTTGTGGACCATTTTCCCAGACCACGGTACCAACTCTGTGATACGCAGTGAGTACCTGTGTTAGAACCCCCATAATAATGTCAACACTTTGTGCCAAACTTCACCGTCTATATGGAGGTGATTAATTATCTGTGCCACACGCCTGTCAAAGTGACAACCGTCTACCCTCTTTTGGAATGTTCTCCCGCACATTCCAATGCCACCCAACCATTGTTGATTACTCACCTCCTTCTAGGGTACCTAGATAAGGTTCGAGCAAAATGTTTCCAACCATTATTTTAATACCTAAACATCTTTAGGTTCTGCAAATGAACTTACATAGGATTATATAAATATCCCAAAGGACAGTACCACCCAAAGACCCCTCAAGATAGGCCTCCTCTATTCAGAGATCTTGTGTTCAAGTCTCTGGGGGTCCGTCATATGTCCTCATGGACGCTGCCAATGTGCCATGACGTATAGATGCTATCTACCTATCTATCTATTGTTCCAACCATCTTCGGGATATTCTTGAATGTGACATCACCGTATATGTTAGACTTACTCTAGCTATTTCCACTGATTTAAACTCTTTCCATATTCCTTAGTACGATGAACCTAAGATAGGCAACTCCAACCATTGGGATAGCTTGAATGCTTATCTCTGGTAAAACATACCTAACCCAATATCTTCATATATAAGCATATCATTGTGCTTATTCTTTACACCTTGTTAAGTAATGTTTCACTCACCACCTCGTCACGGCTATTCTTCTATCTTTTAATATGATATACATCCTAATATCACAATTAACATCTTTGATCTCCTCACTAGTGTAGTATGTAATACTACTAAATCCATCCTACATCCAGGACCGCTACGTTGTTATTATATGATATAGTAACATGTGTGCACCAACCCTAAGTCTAGACTCCTATGTAACTTGTTGACATAGGCATCTAGCTATATTCATACTTGCGGCCAACTTATTTCACCAACTTGGTTATCTAGTACCATATACATGTTGTGGTTTCGACACCACTAACCTTACTTTGCCTTCGTCCTCAAGCTCCAGTCATAACTTCCACAGGGGCAAATGCCAACCTAAGTTCCTTGTGGACATGTTTCATCTCTAGTATGTATCCTATCTTCTTTTAGTTATGATTTATTATTAAATGGTCCTAGTACACATATATCAACGTGGAGTTACTCCTCGGGATACACACACGATACCAATTCCAGAGCACATCCTCCTTGGTGAGATGTTCATGGGGCGCCTACCTTGTTCATACTCCAGACTTTGGTACATTCAACGTGTCATTCCAAACTCTCTATACTTGAAACGTGGTTTACAACAACTTTCAAGCACCTCTTCTCTCCCACTTGTCGTGTGGGTACATTACTTGCCTTCCTAATGTATCATTAGTTGAAGGTCAAGTTCCCTTCATAATCTAGCTTCACTAAAGATCCAACATACCTTGCACCTTTTTTTCGGTGGTTTACTGTTCCTACCAATTGTCGTCTTCTCTTGACCTTATGTAGAAACTACGTTCCACACTATCCTCCAAATGCGTTATACGGGCATCTCGATGCTCCCAGCAGACATAACATGTGTCCATTTCCTTAATTTATACCATGCATAATGGTCATGCATTTGACCAATGTCATTAAGCGTATCCACGTGGTTACGTGGTCTTCTTAGACGTCTATAATCTTGCGTCTTTATTTCACGCAGGAACATCAATCTCTTTACCAAACACAATGTATATGTAATTTTATAATCCATAGCTTATGGATCGATATCCTCATACACCATGACCTTCAAGGTCCCATGGGGGGATGATTTAATATATTTATTTATTTATTTATTTATTCTCCGCCATTCCGCGAATCATACCTCGATTCAAGTAGCAATAGTTATAAAGTGTCGGACATGCTATACCTTCACCACCATTGTCAAAACCTACACTTCTAAAGTGATCTTCCTTTCATGAGCTGGGTACTTATAATCCAGTTTCCACCTTAGCATAGTACCTCCTTAACATGGTCTATAATAGATAATCATAAACCACTTCTCCATCAGATATATGGTGCTATCCAGTCTCCTTCTACATTGAATAGCAATCTAGATGCCGCATAATAAATCAATCCTCGTAATTATTAGGTCCAGTATTTCACTTAGATACCAAACATCGTCATACCAATTTCTCGAGTATCCATCCAAAATAGGGATATTTTAACATATTCCCAACATTCAGCACTTCTACTTCGAGTATGAGCCCGGGACCTCCTCAGTCATCACCATCTAACAGCTCGGGCGGACCGTGCATGGTTTCGATGCTTCCGCTGGGACACCATCGTCTAACCGACCTTCATGAATACAGACGATTGCATAGCCATAGCACCGCCGAAAAGCGAATCGGTCGGTACCAATTCGTCGAATATATATGTCACCGCACATTACCTCCTGTAAATATAGCGTTGTTCCGTATGTGTGATAAGTTTACTGAAAATAGCAATAGGATAAATAAGTAATTCAAATGTAAGGATATCGGGACGCCCGGTAAATCTATAAACATAACCAATGAATTAATATATGTCCTCATCCGACCGTAATCTATACTAAAGATAGAGAGTGTGAGTGTGGAAAGATTAAAGATAATCGAAAGGAGCGAGCTATTTAAACACATAATCAAATATAATAGAAGTAGATAAGTATGTATGTCTTACACAAACTTCTGAGGGAATAACGAGACTTAGATTAGGTTATAACAAGGTTATGAATAATAAGTCATGAACAACGTCCCGCCCATTGCTTAATATTAAAGTATATAGGTAAGACTGCTCCCATACGTCTGATAAATATATAGTTGTATTAAAGGATAAGTATAACTGCCAAGGACCTATTAAATACTTGAGGATAGGAACATCACGAGTTCTTAAAAAACTCGTAACAAAAATAGGAAAACAAAAATTTGCTACAAAATTAAAGTAGGGATGGCTGTAATGAAATGAATTACAAAGTGAAGCGGGGAATATAATACACCTACACACACAAGTTAATATCCTTAGAATGACTTTCTAAACAAGCGGTCTTGAGGTTAATAACTACTATCTATTATAATATAACAACAAATAGCGCTTCTTTATATCTATACCTATCTTTAATATATAATCGCATTACACTGTATGTATAGAAGGAACGATTTCTAAAATAGATAGACCGTGAACTCGCCACCACCACGATGAAACAAATTGAGACTCTTCACTTTTTGACAGTCCTAACCGATGATCATGTCTGATCCATGCCTCTACCACTTATATCCCAAAGTTATAAATTGCACATTACAAGTCATTTCAAACTTGATCACTTTGAACATGACAACGTCTGTGTGACTTATAATCCCACGCTATCTCTTTAAGGAGGGAGACTTCCTTCCAATGTATGATGTGTTGCCCTCGCAATAAGAGTAATCTTGATCTTTGAGGGCAAAGATCATTTTTAAGGTGGGGAGAATGTGACGTTCCACATATTTATACGCATATTTAAGTATAAATACGCGACACGTCACTATGAATAATTAATGGCACATTAATTATTCATAAGCTAAGGTTAGCTATGTTAATAATTAAATTATAAAGGTGGAAACCTAACCAAAACCCTAATTCGAATTTAGGGCTTATCCTAATATTAAAAAAAGGGCTAAAATACCAAATTAGTTAATTTATGACATGCCACCCGCCCAAATCGATTGGGCAAGGTAGGGTTGCCATTTTGGACACCCAAATTAGGGCTTTTGTGCCCCAATTCGAATTGGGAGCAATTGGGGATGGAGGAGGAGGAGCAACAGCCGGCCCCTTGATTAGTCGAGATGGAGCAGCCCAAGACCGATTTGTGATCTGTTAGTCAAGTGATTACTATGTTGATTTATAGCATAAGCCCTCTCTACGTGGTATGTTCTCTCTCTGTTTTCTTTGTGGTTTTTGTTAGGCTAACCCTTGATTGATATGGTGAGTATTCTTTATCTCTAGTCTCTCATGCGTGCTTTGGTTGATGGTTTAGTAGTTCTTTGCTTAGTTAGCACTCAGGAGATGGGGGATTACGGGGTAGAGACCTCTGAGCCCATGTATTGTAGTATGCTCCTAGATAGAGCCCTATTATTCCCATTAGATGCGGCCTTTTGTGCACAAGAGCCCACCGAGTCGTGGATGCTATGGAGTGACTTAGCACCAAACAAGGGACACAAGGTGGTGAAGTGGGGGTGGGGTCTTGCACGAACATAAAAGGCTCCCGAGACTCCTACAAAGTGGACTAGGCCTAATAGCCCGGCCCGGAGCTTGCGCCATCCGGCCGGGGTATGGGTCCGACACTCCCCGGGTGTAGTTGGTGTGACCCGCATGGGGCACCTTGCACTTTGAGTAGATTTAGGGCGAAGTAAGTCGGCACGGATCGGGGGGTCGCCGATGCGCACGTATTCTCTAGTCCACCCATGGAACCACTTGTGATCCCGGAAGGGGCGCTTCCCGACCTGCCTCATCTGGACGGGACTTCATGAACCCCCGTAGTAGGCTCAAAGGGTGATACCTTGAGTCCGCGTGATCCCGGAAGGCTATAGTGACGCCATAGCGTGATTGGACTCATCCGCAAAGTGTGCACCTGAGGGGCGATGGAGTGGACAACCCTAGCCGATGTTCTATGCCAGATAACGCCGGGTTATACCTCATCTGATCTCTTGAGGTCGAGCCGTCGGTCCATCCTCGTCGGAGTCTGAACCGGGGTAGAACCTGGGGTTTGGGGTGTTTTCTTAGGTTTAGATGCATATTCTTTGTCGTTGGTACTTGGATGGATGTGCCACCCTTCGTGGTGGTTATTTATATATGATTTATGATGTGTGCTAACATGTATTCACGCTTCCGCGACGTAGGAGCCCCATTGAAGGCGTGGGCCGAATGACCCCTTCGTGTCCTTCTTTCGGGCATCATATTATAGATGGCCCGAAATAGACGGAGGGCCCTGCTCATGGCGAGTTGGTCGCCATGGGAGGGGAAAGTCCCCGTATGTATACGTCCGAGGGTCGTATATGTTCAGGGAGCGTCACAATCACCAACCTAATGTTAATTTATGGCAAAGCATATTTGTCTAACAAGTCTCCCTTGGAGACTGCTCATTTCAATGCCAAGAGGGACCACGTTTTCTGTGGCTATTGTACAAGAACATCTAACAACTAATCAAAGAGTGTTCAAGAAATGTTCATGTCAATCAGAAGTGTATCTGTTGCCCTCTAAACACGAGATTGAACTGCGTCTTATTATTTTACACAAATAGTAAAAATAGCTTTTTACAGTAGTTTGTTTTGAACTTCTTTTGTCTCTTAAATGTTGTGCAACTTTTATCATACCATTCACCAGTAGTGCGTTGTCATATTGTTGGATGTAACTTATTAAGGAAGTTCAAATCTATTTGTGATGCGTTGTCATATTGTTGGGTGTAACTTACTAAGGAAGTTCAAATCTATTTGTGAAGCCTCAGAGGACACGAGTAACGACCGGCCATGACATACATCAGGTCCTAGGTTCTGGCATTGCCATGCCATGAAAGTTCTACTTCCTTCCCATGAAGAGCCAAAAGGATTGTTTGCATACTTTAGGGCTAGACCTGCAGATGTTCCAATTAGGACTATTGGTAGTACTGCATCTTTAAGATTTTATGGATCTTTAGAATTTCCGTTCCATGGTCATTCTCTCCCTACTTTATGCAGTCTCTTCAAAACCAAGACTATTTGCTTTCACATTGCGTTAGGACTGTTGGATTATATTGTATCTTTGGAATTTGAGGTGGTCTATTGGATCTTTAGGATTTTGGATAGAAAAAAACTTAGTTTCTTTGGGATTCCCGTATTAACTTATATTTGCATTTATGAGTGTTCAAACAAGATCAACTTTTTTCATGTCCTATCTTTTGTAGAATTTTTTTCCATTTCCGTTTCAATAATTTCTTCAATCTTTGTTGTTCCAACGTTTTCCTTGGTTCAAATACTTTGCTTAAATGTTTTTATTTGGTGTTTTCTTTTGTCCTCTGTCCCGTCATTTGAACTTCTCTTGTTCTATCTCTTGTCTAAGATGGGGGTTCGGCTCAATTGCAAGAAAGCGGCCACCCCATCCCTTCAAAGGTGGGCCATAGATGCAACATGCCATCCGTCTAGCCATCTGGCAGGGATACGGAGTCCCACGGCCATTCCACCCCTCCGAAGGTGGTCCGTTTGCAATGCAAGATGCAACATCATCCACCACGAATTACAAGATAGATACCACCAACAACCTTGCAGACTGGTCCAATACAAGATATCATACAATTCCCATGCAACTCACTTTCAAAGACAACCACAGAACAACGCAACACAATAGGGCTCATGCCAAGATATTCCAGAACCAAGTGGCAGCATCATATAGCCAAATTGCAAAGCAGAATACTAAACTCCTTTAGCATATAAGCAGCCACAACTTCCATGCAATACCATAATTAGACCCATAGCAAAAGATATCACAGCACCCGTGCTCCTTGTATTCCAACCTCATAGATTCCACATGCTACTCCAACAAAGTACTAGCAGTACACCCTTCTGTGATACGGTTAAGAAGCTAGCCTCTATTATTAAAGGTTCCCTGAATTAGGCCACATCCAATAGTTCAATCCTGGGCAAAGAACTCTATGTTTCACCCTCTATACTAAGATGTCTTAAGAAGGTTTGTAAGAGTCTCCGTACTCAATTCACATACTAGCTATCTAGGCTAGCAAAAACGCACAAAGAAACACATGCCACAATGGCCAGCATACGGGTCAGGGCAAACAGGTTATCAATAATGCCATGAAGATACGCACGTACCAAGCCCTCCCACCAATCCAAGACATGGCACAATAGTTTTGCCTGCCCCCCAACTATAACCTAAAGCCAGGTTCAGTTGTTCATAGCATGTCACCATATCTCAATTACGGTTCGTTCCCCTAGTTAATTCAACTTGTTTATCTTGCTAGACATAATTAGCCCACCATAAAGGACATGTGCCCAGTAATAAGTTTGCTGCGCTCCTTCTGGGTCCCATAGGCCGATTGGTCTCAGTGGACGATAAAAAAACTATTCTATTCTATTCTATTCTATTCTTAAGAAGGCAAAATGCATTTTGCTTAAGATTACAACAAAATTTTATAGTGCGGTCTTGACAAACTAAATGAACGTTACTGTTAATGCTTTAGCAAATGAACAGTTGGAGTAAAAAAGTTTACAACTACGTAAACGTCCACAAGAACGAAATTTCTAGTTTTTTATGCTTTTGTTGAAAACAGTAAACAACCTGCTCAAAGCTCAGGCGGCGCCGCCACAGCTCCGCCAAGAAACCTCCAGAAGGTTTTCTGATTTCAGTACCGCTCTGGCTATGGAGGTTCCGCTTTGCAAAGCTCTGGCTATGGAGGTCGGCTATGGAGGTTTCGCTTTGCAAAGCTCTGACTATGGAGGTCGGACTGTGTTTAAACCTCCGTTAACTCTGTTTTCAAGACGCCATAGCTTCGCGATACTATTGTTTCATGGCAAACAGGTGCTTCCTCTGCCATAGCTCCACCACAATAGTTCCGCACAAAATCTGTCACAAAACAGAAGAAACCACAACCGAATCTGTCACAACTGAATCTGTCACAAGCAACCTAATCTGTCACAAGCAAGCAACTCCGTCGCTGCCGGAAGAGAACCAAATTTTTTCCTCTTTTTTTTCTTTAGCAAAAATTTCGTCCTTATGGACATTTACGTGGCGTAACCGCATTGGTTCGGGGGTTTCCTGAAATAAACCCCACAGCGGCGCTTTCGCCATTCCTTACCGCCCTTCCATGCGGCAACCGCCGGGGGTTTATTTCAGGAAACCCCCTCCCCAATGCGGTTTCCTCCATCCTAAACGTACAATATGACAATAGAGTTCGTAAATTCATCTCTATAGACTGCGTTTAAGTGCGTTGCATAGTGAATGTCCTAACTTGACATTTGCAGTTGCGATTTGAAACCCACGATAAGATGCACCGAAATGGAAAATGAAAACGTCACAATGAGGTAGGCCTACAATGTGTCTATAGCACTGCTTTCAGATTTGGCCAAAGGGCCCAATGCCAACGGGCAACCCCTTGATGCGTTAGCATCTTGTTTGTTTCTATTTCTATGCATGGTTTCAGAATAGAAGAATAAGAACGCATGCCCCTTTCTTCTTTCGGTAGGGGCGGCCTTCCAGGCAGGGGTTCCGGCTGAAGCTGAAGAAGGAAGCATAGGGCTGCTGCTGCTGATAATACAGGGCCGCCCTCGTTGGAAGAGTATAAGCTGTAATTGCCGTTGGTAAGGTTGAGTAAAAATCTGGCAAGGACATTAGGTTATTGTTTTGATGTCAATGCTGATGGATTTGCTGCTGCCATTTGCCGTCGTGACAATTTAGGAAGTCTGGCTTTGTTTTTCTTTACATTTAGGTGCTTCTCAAAAACGAAAACCCATAAAAACAAAGTTCGGACGGAAAAATCATTTGCATGTATAAATTATTTCACTGCCGATAACAAGATCCAGGGTATGGAGGTGCTATTCTGCCTACTTGGAGCACTGGTGCAGCTGGAATTCCCCTCTGGTTTAGCAGACATCTAAAAATTGCAAGTCTTTTCAGGACATGTTCCGTTCCCTGATCAGTGTACTGACGAGGGCTCCATAGCCTCTCTGCAAATTAGTTAAGAAATTAGTATAATGACTTAACTGAAGCAAAACAGATTAGAATTTACCAGCTGCAGCAGCTGCACGAGGCCATATTGTTTGATGCATATCACTTGCATCTACAGTCTCACCCCACATGCACACTTCGCCTCCAATTATAAGCTTTTGTTCTTCCGGCGCAGTAATGTTGGTGAGGGGCTCATTCATATAGAACTCTTCCCAAGTAACATTCAAATGATCTAAATACCACACATCTTGGTTACTCACAATGCATCTGAATCCAGCTTTTGCCACCTTTGGAGCTACTCCTTTGCCAAGCCTTGAATTCATCACAGATGTGAATAAGAAAAACCTTCTTTCCCATTTGGAATTTTTCTTAAGGTAAGAAGTTACCAGTTGTGGACAATTGTCTGCTTGTTTAATTCTTTTCCAAAGCTGTCAAAGGTTTCCTGCCTAAAAAAATGGACCACAAATCATCATTAAGCTGTGATTTCCTTGGCAGAATTTTCTGCAGCAGCCTCACCAGTTTACGGGTATATATCCATGGGACAGAGCTATTTTTTGTGCTCGAAGTACAAAATATTTATATGCATCAAATGTTGATATGTTCTGATGAGATAGCCTGTAGATGGTCAATTATTATGCTTAGAACCTTATATGTGTATATGCAACATAAGTACTGGTACCATCTCTTTATATGACGTGTGCTATTCCAACAAGCTGCAACAGGTAGCAAAGCCATTATCACTAATACCATTCAAACTGAAGTCATAAATTGCATTTAAAGCAAGCATTTACTCGGATCGACTTCATCTCCACCAAGATGCAAAAACTTGAATGGGAAGATCTTACTGAAGTCTGCCATACAAACAAACATGTAAGAGAAACAGAACCTTGTTATCAAATACGGAAATGGTAGATTTCACCAGAGATTATTCCATCAATTAACTTGAAAGTAAGCTCGTTGCTAACATCCAATGGTTGTGTGCAGTTTACGGATGGCCACAAATATGGATATCCTACACCCCTGTAATGGACTTGGTAGTAACACAAGGAATCATTGCTTATAATAGAGCAACAGGTTCACAAAAATACCAAGAGGCAGCATGACCAGGAACATCAATCTCTGCCATGACGTTTATACCTCTAACCCGTGCATACCTGCAGTTCAGAGTTTGCATGCCTTGTATCAATACATCTTTTGATTATTTGAGTAAGCAGATCCGAAGGATGTAAGAACTAAATTGCTTGATTTATTAAGGCTAGTTAACTTGTTAATGAACTTACTCTACAATTTCCTTTGCATCCTCCATAGTGTAGCGCTCCATAAATGTGTAAGAACCATCCCAAAGCTTGGGAAATGAAGGTATCTCTAGGGGAAAGGATTGAGTATCCACAATATGCCAATGCAAAACATTCTGCCAAAAAGTATCAATTACTTTCTCTAATGCCAAAAAAAAAAAAAAAAATCTCATATTTGACTTATCAGCCTTACCAACTTTGCATATGACATGGAATCGATGACACTCTTTATGACCTCCAAAGGCTGGTAGTGGCGAGAAGTATCTAGAAAGCATTACAATATCCATTACACAGTAAGCCTTATTTGCCTTGGAAGTACAGCATAATAAAGTATACCGATTAGAAGACCCCTGTAAGGAAACCTTGGGGAATCCATAATATCCCATGGTGTATTGCGTACTTCAATCACCTTGCCTAGGAAGTTGAAAATGCACATTTGACTGAATGTCTGCAAAAGAATGCAGATAAGCGAGGCAAGTGCACCATTATAGAAAAGGGCAGACAATCAGATCTCTGTTACTCATACCTGCAATCCATGTAAAGCCCCATATACATTATTTGCCTGCGTAAACTTACAATGGAAGGTCAATATCACAATCTCAATATATGGAATGGATTGTTATCATCAAGATAGAAGAATAGGAAACCTTTGGAATTAAGAGTCTTACTTTTAACAATGCTGTTCTTCCATCGTTAGGAGAAGGCACTTGTAGCTGATAAGACTCATCAATTTCCAGTTGTAACTGCATCCATGCAAGTTAGCTACTGAGTTAGTCAATCACATCAACTGATAAATGCATGTTATTAAGTCAGTATGGCTAAATTGGTCTAGTGACAATAGTTCTTCAAATGCAGAAGACAATAGCTTACTGTCTCGTCAGAAGAACTAAGCTCTATTCTCAGTCTCTCCAACACAGGCACATTAGATGGTACAGATAACACACTAGAACGGTGCTTGAATATGAGATCATAAAATCTGTCCAGGCTTTGGCTTAAGGTAGTGCATGAATTAGAATTCATATCCAGCACAAATTTGAAACTTTTTGAAATGGCAAGGGGTTTAGATCCTTGGCTAACATATGCAGGAATGGGCCACAAGTATACATCATGCCTATGACCATACATATCTTGTGCGAATGTGCAAAAAGCACTCGATAACATTAAATGAATGCATATGAGAAAGAGGGCTGCTTTCCCCATTGCCAGAACTCAAGATTAGAGATCTTTTGAAACTAAAACTCAATCTGCATGTTAGAAGATGATATGAAAAGATGGAATAATTTATAGGGTTGATGATCTGTTAGAGACAATTTTTTTTTTACGTAGACTAGTCCTTCACCAACCGTCCAAATGGACAGACTGTGTTCAACAGAGTAACATCCCCTAAGATACCGCACAGCAGCATATATTTACGAGACTGGTTTCAAATTCTACAATATTAAATGAAGAGATCTCAGTGATTGAAAGAACAAGAGAACAAGACAAATGAATTTGTCCTTGAGGGCCGTAGCAAATCTACCTTTTTTACTTGCTTTTGCCGTCACTTTTGGTGTGAAGAGGATAGAAGATGGTGCTGCAGTTGCATGCAATGACTTTTGGGACATGGGTTAGGTCCGTTCGTGCATATCAGAGCAGTGGCATCATGCAGAATGCAATGTAAAGCATAAAAGGATCAGAATGGCAGATGTACAACACAAAGTTGAAAGGTGGGGTGGCACCAACAAAAAATTGAAAGTGCACATCCTTCTGAAGTTCTGACATCCACGGATCAAAAATTTATTGTTTGGCAGCTTTGATGCCCTCCTTTCCTGTAGATGCCGACAGCCATTTGCTGCGTATCAGTTTCCAATGGAGGATTAGGAAGTTCTGTGCAACAACTGGATAGGTACTAGACGTGGCCTATTTTTGGAGTGAATGCGCATGAGTAAGTTTACCCGCATATGGTTGTTTACATTTTGAAAAGTCAAATATTCTCTTTCTTATTTATGGAGTTCTATGCCATCATCTATAACATCAAACACGAGAACTAGGAGACACACAAAAGAATATCATTGTTCATCCGTATGATAGCAGAAGTTTCATTGCAATGAGAAAGACCACAATCAATTTGGGCTTTGATCTAAACAAGGAATGAAGCAATTTGCCTTCAATGAATGATGGTCCAGGAATATTCTTCCTAACAAAAAGTATATAGATAATTAACAAGTGAAATGTTAGAATCGCACCCTCACTAGTTAGTTAGTACATGCAAATGGAAATATGAACCTTCACAATACCTCTAATTATACTCCCCCTCCCTTTTTTTTTTTAAGAGGACGAGTAGATTTTTTTTATCACGTGCAAATGAAAACTTCACAATACCTTTAATTATACTCTTGTTTTATTTTTAGCAAGGATTCCTGCAATTCTAGCTTGCCCGAGGTACAAGGATTCCTGCAATTCTAGCCTGTCCACACGTTATATCATGTCACTCAAGGTTATCTTATCAACAAAAATTCCCATCCATTGCTGATACAATCAAGCAAGTCTTCCATTACTTTTGCTAGTTCGTGGTGGACGTTTGAAGATTTTGTGCTCGTCATTTCGTTAAGAAAGGGAACTGCCTTATGGAACAAACAAATGACCCAACCATGAGCTCAATATAAATACTGAATGCCTCTATAGATCTCCCCCCCGAGCATCTGTATCGCTAGCAAAACCTAACTCTAAAACAGGCAGGCCCATTTGGCCCATGCCTCTAAATACGAACACCCCCTTCTAAGAAATGGCCATGGACCACTGTCAAAAGGATAGCCCCACGCCTCGCTGAGCCCTCGTGGCCTGCTGCAAAAATCATCACCCACATCATTATGTATATTGCATGTTAAGATTCTATGTCGTCAACAAGGGACGAAATGCCTTGAGAGTCACTTGGTTTCAACAGTAAGGAACAAAACTGCCTTTAGGTTTTTGATATGGTGATGGATATATCCTGAGAATTTATAGTTTAGCTATCTACCCGATCTTGTCTAGTTGTTGGATAAGCAGGTTATGAGCTTCTACATTCCATTTTGGCTAGGAACTGAGGATTTTAAAAATTGTTTGAAGATGAAGAATTTGGCTTTGTGTTTAGGTACACAGTCTTTACCATATCAACTTTACAAAAATGACATAGTGCTTGCTTGATTATTGTGGATTGAGGCCTTGAGTGCTCTCTTAATTTGTCATAGGTCTGTCCATTTCATTTATAGGAGGCGAAGGGATAGTTTCTTGGGACGTCGTGCTTGATATAACATGATTTGGTACCAAGCTACCTTGTTTTTATGTCATTTCTTGTTAATTTTGATCTTCAAGCTCTTGAATTTGCGTTGTTTATGTTCAATTGCAGGTAGATCTGAGCAAATATATTAATTTGTTATTGCTTGATGATATCATATATAAAGAGACATTGTCTCTAAAAAGTCTTATCTTATCTTATCTTATCTTATCTAATATATGTTATTCTGATAGCAGTGCAAGGCCTTGTCATTCCACCAAGTTCAAAGAGTTATATCTGTATTGTTGATTATCTTGGATGAACAAAACACTAGAGGCAACTGTCCATTCCAACAATGTTGTTTGAAGTTGATGCTTTGTCGTGATTAAGTTTGCTTGGATCGTGAGTTTCACATGGTGATATTGTAAGAGTAACACAAGTTGCATATCTAGTTGAGCTAGAGTTCTGATATAACAGAATACAATATCATTGTTAAACATCTATTTTTGAGTTGAGATAAGCAAAGATGATGGATGAGGCTTGACATCCTAGACTAGAGAGGGCTTAGAACTTATTACCTTAAAAACTCTTTTTGAACAAGTCTCTCTTGCATTCTTATATTGCCTTCTTCATAGATGTAAGGCTCTTCAGCAACAAGTGTAAATGACAAAGAATAACTGCTCAGGTAAAAAAAAAGGGATCTAACACTGTAATGTTGATGCCCATACAAGTTGTCAGTAATATCTCATTATGCCCTCAAAAAATGTTCAAATCTTGGTTGAGACTGCAAATTTTGGTTGGAACTGCTCATATCGTGCTTATCTTGCTTTAAATTCCTATCCTTGTAGCTGACTGCATAGCTTTGCCATATCTTACTTTATTTTCTGAGCTAGCATCTTCTCTAAAGTATATTTGAGCTTTGCTTGAATGTTTTGTATACCTTGCTGCATATGGGCATCTTAGGAGATTGCCACATCTGGTATAGATTAGGTACATATTATCTATTGAATATGAACAACATGTTAGCCTTTTGTATTTTAATTATAGCAGCGTTTTATTTTCTATTGTAAGCATATAACATTGGGCTAACAAAGGAGCTGCAAAAGAGACCGTTTTATTCCTATTGTTAAATCTGAATAGTTGAAATTGCAATTTCTGAATGAGTTGAAAACAAAGATCTATATGAATCTCAGCCTCTATTCCTCATCCAGAACATGTTAGTCCTGTGCAGCTAGGCACAAGACTATTCCTGAATTTCACGAGGGACAGAGGCAAGAGAGCAGGTCAAGCGTCAGGTAGCAAACCCACGCCCGCACCGAAGACCACGCAGAAGTCCACGACCCCGTCAAAGAAGAGAGCCAGACAAGACAAATGACGCTCTCCGAGGAGTTCGGCCCTAACTTAGCGGGATTACATGCACTAATGGTGGCACTGCAAGATTCCCTTCCATTATGCATATGATCCCGGAGTTTGTGACCAAGATCTGCCATCTACCTATTCTGGGCCCAAGGCCATTGTATTATATCTATCAGTAGAGATAGATCACGAGTTTTTAGATGAGAGTTAGTGTTGTCTCGTTTCATTCCTCTCGCTTGACGGGAGTTCATGTACTCTTTTCGATATTCAAAAAGCCTTATCTAGGCTTATTGTCTCTTTGAGTTTATGTTTGTTTCCTTCTTCCTTTTTTGATCTCTTTGCAAAATCCCGCGTGACTGCTAGGATTTGCCTGCTTGATCCAAGGGTCCTCACAGAGGGTTGTCTTGTAGGTGATCCCGAACTCAGAGCCTAAACACTGTCACCGCTGCCGGGTCTTTCCAACTTCAAGATGTCTATTCGTACCTTTACTCAGGATGAGCTTCTCAGCCAAATTGCAGCTCGCTTGGACCGCCATCAACGTAGGGAAGCTGCTCGGGACATGTATGACGTTGATTATGATATTGAAAGTGGCCGTGTTCGCTCGCGTGCTCAGTCTGCACTGCCTACCCCCCGTGTTTGCTCCCGACCGGGGTCCTCCCTTGCTTGCAAACACTGCTCTCAATCGCAGTCGCCACATCACACTCCTGTGCATCAAACTCCTCATTACTTTCAAACGCTGGACATCACTTATATCCACATTCCCTCTGGACCAACACCGTTGCCTTGCCAACCATCTTCTCCACAACATGGTATGGGCTACCCTCATGTCTCTTTTGGACCCCCTCATGTTCAAGAATTTCAGTCTTCTCAAATTTTCAACCTCCTGTTCAAGTCTACAATATTGGTGATCTCAAACTGAATGAGGATGGCACCCATAACATATCGCCAACTGATGCACCCCTCTCAGGATCTCCTGGTTTCACGTCCCCCAGGCAACTCCCTTGCTCTCAACTCACGGCTGTGCCTCAAAGTTATGTTCCTTCTTATGCTCCACCAATTTATACGCTAGTTCCTATCCCGTCGACTGTCCATAATCTCAAGCTTACCTATCCGTTTTTTGGAAATGCCAAGGGGAAGCCCCTTGATCAAAGTGCTCAAGCACGTATGGAGAAATTTGAAGCCCTGGCTATCCTGAATGGTCACCTCAGCCCCAACTCAAGTTCCATATCTTCTCCACCATGCTGCGTGGTGCTCCGCATTAGTGGCTTATGGCAAATAAAAGTCATTGGAAACAAAACTTGCAAGAAATGAAGACTGCCTTCCTTTCACATTATGGTACCACGGATGATGATCAACAGCTTCTCAAGCAACTCAATTACCTTCAACAACAACCCACAGAGTCTGCCCGTGATTTTGCAGATCGTCTCCATATTCTGGTTAGCAGGCTTTAAGAATACCCCACGTAGAGCCAGATCTTATTTTGGTTTCTGCAGCGCCTTCCTCCAGCTAATCGTCTTATGACTGAGTATTTGCGCCCCAAGACGTTGGACCAAGCTATCGAGTTGGTCAATCATTTTATCAACGTGTCTTCTCGTGGTGTTCCTCTCACAGATCTTACTTTTATTCCTCCTGTCATGGTGCCACAAAACACAGTTCAACCTCATCAGTCTGCTCCACCACAACGCAGTCAAATTTGGTGTCATATTTGCAAGTATCAAGGCTATCTGGCCAATGAATGCAATCTCACTAATGGTCCTCCGCATTACAAACGTTGCAACATGTGCAATCATGCTACTGAAGAATGCACACGCTCTCATCCTACACCTTTTCGCCAAAAAATGGTCTTCCAAGTTCAAATAAGGCCTCAACAGTATTTACAGCCTCAGCAATATCCACAGCAACAACAATACTCCGCAATCACGAGGTCAAAACTCAAGCACTCCTTTTGATCCATCCAAAGCTCAATGCTATCATTGTCAAGAATGGGGTCACACCACCACGGTGTGCCCATAACTTTCTCAAATCCAAGTCCAACTTCCAGGAACGAATCAAACTGCTTCAGTCCGCCTCACTGCCTATCAACTTTGGGTTGTCAATGGCAACCAGGGCCCTCGACCAGTACTGAAGAAACCGCCCTGTGCACCTCCACACAGTGACCCCAATAAGCGTCTCCATCTGCAACCCTTGATCAACAGCCTGAAGAGGAAATCTATCAAGCCCTCAATCCTCCGGTTCAACAATAAAATTGGGTAGGTCTGGTCTCACGCCAGCACCTAGGCACACGCCCCTTGACCATCATGCCTCACGACATGCAACCTGCTTTTGCTGTCGATACTATTCCTCATGAGGAACAGAAGATGGTGCATTTCGACCCCAATCTTGACAAGCTCATGTGTCATGTCATGCCTAAAGTCGCCAAAGTATTCTCAAGCTTATGCAAGCTGCTGAAGGATGCACGCTCGCTAATATTCATGCCACCACATGCTCAACAGCGTCAGGATACCCCTTCAACATCTAAGACCCCCTCACGCACTTACGCGTATCCCAACATTACTGCTGAAGTGGAACTTCTAAAGGAAGTTCCTGCATCGATGCCTCAAGCACCCGCACCATTGGATCCTGCTGATCCCTTTGCTCATGTTCCCACAAGAGGAGCTTGCAAAAATCAAAATCCCACTTAGTCTCTCTACTATCCTCAAGCTCTGTCCCGCCCTCAAGGAACAGTTGCCACTGCCCACCGTTCTTATCGGTGCGGTAGCCACTTCTACACCCGCGGTTCATGCAACTATTGCAAATCAACAAATTAATCATGTGCAGATTGATGGTGGTAGTGCCGTCAACCTCATTACAGATAAATTTAGGAGACAAGTGGGTATAACTCAACTCTATCGAGCTCCTTATGACATCAAGCTTGCCAATGGCCACATCACACGACCTCAAGGCGTCACTCCTATTCTTCAAATCAATATTAGTGATCTCAAATTCCCCTTGGAATTTGGTGTTTGAAAAGCTGGCGAGGATCCCGGTGATTATGAAATGCTGGTAGGGCGACCGTTTCTCCGCCAGGCTAAAAGCATTCACTACTGGGCTAATGATCAACTTGTCATCATTGATGGAATATTGGATGCCATGATGGATCTCGAAACTGGGAAACTTATCTCTGTTGAACATGTTGAACCGTCACTCTCTGACAGCGACTCGGAGGATCTCCAAAACACTTATCACGTCCAAACCCCTGCAGCTAGTCTACCTTTGTCGGCCTACTCTGAGTATGTTGATCCTTGGGGTGATATGAGCCGTGATAAAGACCACGCTATGACTTCCTTGCTTGATCCTTATCTTGCATCTTGCAATCGCATCCAGTGTGTTGACATCCATCCAGATAATGACACTCCTATAGACATCGTTGATGTTGTTGCTGTCATGAAGCAACCCTTACTCGACGCCACTCAATAGCTTCTCTTTTTTTCTACCTAGAATGCTCACTCGCCTATGTTGTTCCAACCTCCTGCTCATACTGTCACAGATACGGAAGTCATTCCGCATATCCAAACTCCGGAAGTCAAAGTCATTGATTTAGAAGACAACCAACCAAATCTGGCTGGCTGCCAATCTCCCCAAAACTTATAAAGCTCGCGCCCTCAGTCTCTTCAAAAAATTCAAGCACATCTTTGCGTGGCGTTACAAAGATTTAAGAGGTATCAAACAAGAATTGGGGGAACTCAACATTCCTACCAAACCAGATGCACGCCCCTAGCAACGACAGTACAGGCTCAACTCCAATTATCGTAACCTGCGTCAAAGCTGAAATTGATAAACTTCTGGCTGCTAGACTTATTTACGAGGTCAAGCATTTTGAGTGAGCGAGCCCAATTGTTATTATCCTCAAGCATAATGGCAAAATACGCGTCTGCATGGATTACAAAAAGCTCAATATGGCCATGGAAGGAGATCATTTTCCGCTACCCTTCACAGATCAAGTTCTTGAAGAAGTCGCAGACCATGAGATGTACTCCTTCATGGATGGCTTCTCTGGCTACAATCAAATTTCTACCAGAGCTGAAGATCAGTTGAAAACTACATTCACCACGCCATGGGGCACTTTTGCCTACAAAGTGGTACCCTTTGGATTGTCCAACTCTCCTTCTACTTTTCAACGCATTATGCTTTCTATTTTTCGGGATTACATGAAAGAGAATGCTTTTATGCAAGTCTTCCAAGATGGCTTTTCTGCGTACAGCTCCATGGATAATCATCTTGACAAACTGGAGTTAGTTTTTTAAAAATGTGATGAATCTGGTATTAGTTTGAATCTGGAGAAGTGCACTTTCTGTGTCACCTCAGGTGTTCTTTTGGGCCATGTTGTTAGTAAAGATGGTATTACCACGGACCCTACAAAAATCAGTTGCGTGCTCAAAGCTCAAGGACCTTCCAACATCAAGGAAACTCGCCCATTCCTAGGCAAGGTAAATTATTATGCAACCTTCATTCCTAGACTAGCTGCGCTGCCATTGCGGATCCCATTCATAAACTCACGGGTGATGAATCCTCTTGGGTTTGGAATCACCAGGCGGATGCAGCATTTCAACAATTAAAGGTTCTTCTCACTCAAGCTCCTGTTCTTGTTCCATTGCAATGGGACAAACCATTTCATGTTGTCAGACTCCTACAAAAGTAGACACAACCGCGCTACCTAGAATTCCCAGAATTTCCCGAGCTCCCCATGCACGATTGCTTATTGATCCCCAGGATCACTCTGAAGCACAGCTTCAGCAATTCTAACACAAGAACTGAGTACTGCCACAGCAGTATTGTTCTAAGAGCACACAAGAACGCTCCAAAGCAGAGTGTTCCCTAAGCCAACACCAAAAAGTGAAGTGGCTTAGAACAAGCCGAATTGATCACCAATCAATTCGTAATAGGCCAAAAACTCCCATCAGTAGAAGATTAGGCTGATCAGAAGAGCGGTATGCTTCAACTGCTTGCTTCAAAGAAGAAACTATGATCCTAGAAAACGTCCCCAAAGCTCTTTAGAAGGCCACCAGGGCCAAGAATAGGTTGAAAAAGGCTCATGGGCCTTTTCTGCAGCTAAAACCGAGCATTATTAGCCCTGATCCGATCTATTATAGCTGATCCGGCCACTCTATATTAGGGCGCGATCAGAAACAATCGTGAGACCTTTTGGCTCGTTCCATCCAATGGGTTTCCGCCACGTCACACCCCTTATTCAATGGTTAGAGGGTTTTTAGATGAAACTTTATAATTTAATTAAAGTGTCATTTTAACATACGAAAGTTTGGTTATCCAAATATATTAACCCCATGCTGCCCCTAGGCAGTATTGCCGCGTGGGACGTTCCCATGCCACCCCGTGGCATTCCCATTGCGAACCCCTGGCCCCAAGCCCTGCAAGCGCGACTTGCCCTTGGACCATAACAATTTCCTCCCCTCCCCTTAGGACCTTGTCCTCAAGGTCTAGATGCACAAACTCATCCGTCTCCCAAGTGGCATCCATAGGAGACTGGCCTCGCCACAAGACCAGATATTCACGCCGAACACGAGTATCTAGAATCCGTTCGGGTGTTACAGCGGAGCTTAACACTAGCGGTATACTCTCAGGACTGACAACATTGTCCGTAACTAGTATAGCCCGCTTAAGCTGGCTTACATGAAACACAGAATGAATCCCAATATCCTGCGGTAAGGCCAACTCATATGCTGTGGTCCCTATCCTTTTAACAATCTTAAAAGGTGCAGCATATCTTGGGGTTAACTTAGGCACACGCCCTTTAACCAACGGTTTAAGGGTATTGTTTCGTAATGCTGAAGGATACACAATCCTTAAGAACACATAATCACCTTCCTCATAGGTAACATCACGTCTACGCTTATTAGCATACACTAGAGTGCGATCTTGTGCCCTACGCAAGTTTTGTCGACACTGAAGCAAAATTGCATTCATATCATCCAACATATTCACAGCAACATCCGTTTTTAGATACTTGTGCATACCAGCATAAGTTCTAGGATTTCGCCCCATCATAGCAACAAAGGGAGTCATCTTAATTCCCGTATAATGGCTGTTGTTATATGCAAACTCAAGGTAAGGCAAGTACTCATCCCAACGAGTTTGACGTTCATAGACAAAACTTCTCAACATATCCTCTAAGATCATGTTGATTCTCTCAGTTTGGCCATCCGTTTGTGGGTGATTACCACTACTCATTCTCAATCGTACCTTAAGACCTTTCATAAGGTCTTTCCAAAAATGACCTGTAAACTTGGTGTCCCGATCACTTATGATAGACAAGGGCAAACCAAAAAGAGGAAAAACATATCTCATATATGATATCATAAAGTTTCAAATTGATCAAATCAACATCAATTTTAAACTGGACTGCTCTAGGTGAACTTCTATCTTGAAGTATTAAGTCTACGCCCTGCGCTTGTTGATCTCCACGTTGAACCTGAGGCCCCGCCTCCCCTTCAACTATATACGGAGTCACCTTCATCAGCTCCAGGCCTAGCTCCCTCGCTAAGTCTGCAGACAAGAAATTGTCAGTGCTCGCCGAATCAATAAGAACAATCACGTTCTTTTCCTTGATTCTACCTAGAACACGTATGACTTTACCAAAGAAAACTTTAGAAGAATCATTTACCATGCTTTCTTCTCTCGCGATGGCCGACAATGTCTTCACCGCTTCACCATCCGATGGTGTTTTGGCCGTCGTAGCTACCGCCTTCTTTGGGTTTTGTGGCTTAGGATATTCTCTCGCATAATGACCCATGCCTTGGCAGTTATAACACTTTATAGCTGCCTTTTTCTGGCTCGAATCTTTAGACTCTTTTTATTCGATTGATTTTACTTTCGCTTTTTAGCGGATGACCCCCCATCCACATTGTTCTCAGGTCGTTTTGATTTCCAGTCAAAACTCTTTTTGGTCTTTTGAGGTTCCTCTCGACCAACTAATTTCCTAGCAAACTCTACGGCTTCCTCGAAGCCCTTGGGTTCTGCTTGCAATAAGTGCGTCTTGATACTGACTTCTTTTAGACCATTAACAAAATGGTACCTTCATCTGAGGGGTAAGGTCGGGAAGTCTTGCAAACAACCCTCGGAGTTTACTCACGTACTCCTGTAAAGTTCCAATTTGCACTGATTCCCGAAGGGATATTAGTGCATGGCGGCTATCAAAGTGAGGCGCATACTCATCTTTAAATCGCTTGCAGAAGTCTGTCCAAGACCGAAAGGTCTTTCCGCTGTCGGTGTGGATAGCCCACCACGAAGCGGCAGCACCCTTCAACTTAAGAGAGGCGTGCAAAACTTTTGTTGTGTCGCCTTTCTTGGTAGCCGCATAATATAACTTCATGCGGCCTAACCAGAGCATCGCATCCTCTGGTGTTTCTGTCCATCAAACTCCGGTATTTTCATCTTTTCCAGAGCCTTGATTTCTTCTTCCGAGAGCCCGTTCACAGTCTCCTCGGGAGGATCATTCACATCCAGATTGGCTGTGTCCGGTGTAGAGCGACCAACTCCAAGTGGTGCACTCACAACTGGCCTTCCCCTAACGGTACCCCATACCAGTTGGGTTGTCGAAGTATTTGAAATACTTTTAGAGTTCCGCATAAGCTGTTCAATAGATTCCCTAAGGCGCTGCTCCCGGGCAGCACTTTCTAACATCCATTGATTCATTTGTCTCTGCATATCTTTGAGAGTTCTGGCAACCGAAGATTGCTCTTCTTGAGAACCCCCTCGCACCGTAGTAACTGTTGTCGCAGTCGCCAGCAATGATGCTGCTGGAGTACTGCTCCTAGAGCTTACTCCACTGACCACAGTACTCGTCCCGCTAACTATCAAACCTGCCTGTGGAACGGGGCTACCCCCAGGGTGTCTAGTACCACTTAGAGGCTACTCAATAGGTGCTGACAACCCCATACCAGGTTGTGCCTGTAGCATGACCTTAAAGTCAAACGGAGGTAAGTCCTTCAGATGAATATCGCGGAACGCAGGAATTATGCCATTTGTTAAAGCAACAGTTGGCAACCCATCAATTGGCTACGATATATCTTGTGTCAGATCAGTCATGGGTCTAAATCTTGCTCTGATACCAAATTATCAGAAGCCTACAAAAGTAGACACAACTATGCTACCTAGAATTCCCAGAATTCCCCACAACCACGAACTCCCCGAGCTCCTCACGCACGATTGCTTACTAATCCCCAGAATCAGTCTGAAGCATAGCTTCAGCAGTTCTAATTACAAGAACTGAGTACTGCCACAGCAATATTGCTCTAAGAGCACACAAGAACGCTTCCAAAGCAGAGCGTTCCCCTAAGCCAACACCAAAAAGTGAAGTGGCTTAGAACAAGCCGAATTGATCACCAATCAATTCGTAATAGGCCAAAACCCCCGTCAGTAGAAGATTAGGCTGATCAGAAGAGCGATATGCTTCAACTGCTTGCTTCAAGAAAGAAACTGTGATCCCAGAAAACGTCCCCAAAGCTCTTTATAAGGCCACCAGGGCCAAGAATAGGTCGAGAAAGGCTCATGGGCCTTTTCTGCAGCTAAAACCGAGCATTATTATAGCTGATCCGACCTATTATAGCTGATCCGACCACTCTATATCAGGCCGCCATTAGAGGTAATTTGAGATCTCCTTTTGTCCCCATAAGAATCCTCCAATAGAATGAGTACTCTACATCAAACTGCAATTAATGCAGCATCCACAACTTCATTGCTGTCGTTTTTTCCCTATAACTTTTGATCTACTCATGAAAATGCTGCGGCGTTTGTTGCATTAGATGCAGAATGAAAATATCTTTCAAGTGATATATGGTTATGATGTATTTCAATACAAGCCATATGTTTAACCTTAAAAAATATGGTTTTTTGCTCTTTTCTTATATATTTACATCCCAAAAGATATAACAATGGGTTGTCATTAGAAAGATCTTGAGGAGACGAATCCATTGCCACAAATAGTGTTCGAATCGGAGTTTTTGATCAAAAGTTATAGTAGAAAAATGACACTGCAAAAGTTAGTTAGAACTGCATTAATTACTGCTGCCACATAATACTGGAATAAAATACACTGGAGCTCTTCTCTTATTGGACAGTTTAAAAAGCTGATGTGGCTTTTTAAACATCCCTTAATGGGACAAAATGAGATCTCAAATTACCTCTAATGGATCAGAAACAATCGTGAGACCTTTTGGCTCGTCCCATCCAATGGGTTTCCGCCACCTCACACCTCTTATTCAATGGTTAGAGGGTTTTTAGATGAAACTTTATAATTTAATTAAAGTGTCATTTTAACATACGAAAGTTTGGTTATCCAAAAATATTAACCCCATGCCGCCCTAGGCGGTATTGCTGCATGGGACGTTCCCAGGCCACCCCATGGCATTCCCAATGCGAACCCCTGGCCCCAAGGCCTGCAAGCGCGATGTTGATGTTTCGGCCTTTGCCATTGGTGTTGTTCTTTCTCAAGAATATGTTTCTCATACTGATAAACCCATTAGGTACGCAAGCAAGAAACTCAACCCTGCTGAAAATTATTCTTCCACGGAACGTGAAGCGCTTGGACTCATCTTCTGTGTACAACGGTTCCGTCACTATTTATTAGGTAGCAAAATCAAGTTCTTTGTTGATCATCAATCTCTGCTCTATCTGATCAACAAAAGCACGCCCACGGGATGCGTTGCTCACTGGGTACTGCTTCTTCAAGAGTTTGCTCCCTTTAAAATCATTCATAAAGCAGGCAAGTCTCATGTCGTGCCTGATAATATTTTTCACGCATGCACGCGGATGACCCATCCAGAGGTGTTCTGATACCTTTCTGGACATTCAACTCTTCTTGATCACGACCACGCCCCATTGGTTTCACGACTATCAACAATATATTCTTTCTGGTGCGCTCCCGTCAAAAGACCCCATGCTTTCCCCTGAGAAGCTACGCTTACGCCGTCAGCAATTTCTTTGTGAGGTCCTGACTATATCATGGTTGCTGGACATTTTTATAAGCATGGCAAGGACATGGTTTTGCGTAGGTGTGTCCTTCCTCATGAAGTCCCGGAGATTGTTCGCCAAGCTCATGAAGGCCTTGGTGGAGGACATTTTAGTGGTGATAACACGACATGAAAATTCTTTTGGCTGGCTATTTCTGGCCCACGCTGTTCAAAGACGCCCACGCTCATGCGCGCAACTATGATGTCTGTCAGCGCGTGGGACGACCCACGACCCGTGACGCTCTATCCTCAACTCCAGTTGCTACGCCATTGCCTTTCAGCAAATGGGAATGGATTTTATTGAGCCCTGGATCCACCTACGCAACATTCCCGTGCTCGCTACATCCTTGTTCTCACTGATTATGCAACTAAGTGGGTGGAAGCTTGTGCACTACCCGATAGCACTGCTGCCAGCACAGCAAGGGTACTTTACACGCATGTCATTACATGCTTTGGCTATCCCACGGAACTTGTTAGTGACCGAGGTGTTCATTTCGTTAATAAGACGATCAAAGAACTGAAGGACTACTTTGCACATTCATCATCGCAAGAGCACTCCTTATTATCCACAGGGCAATGGTCTTGCTGAAAGCACCAACAAGACTTTCATCAACATTTTGAAGAAAATTTGTGATGCCTCCAGAACTGATTGTCAAGAAAAATTACCTACTGTTTTATGGGCCTATAACACTAGTTACAAGATTGCTATAGGGCAGACACCCTTTAAATTGGTTTATAGCCAAGAAGCTTTAATGCCTTTCGAGTTCGTTCTTCCATCTCTTCGTTTCTAACTTGCTACAATGCACAATCCTCCGGCTGCTCTACAAGAGCATGTTTATCAGTTACAACAATTAGATGAGCTTCGCAAAGATGCTGGGCAACAATTACGAAAAACCTGGCATGACAAACAAATCAAAACAAAAACATTCAAGGAAGGAGATTTAGTTCTTCTTTACGATTCTAGGTATAAAACTTTTCTAGGGAAGCTGAAGTTTTGCTGGCTAGGCCCTTATCAAATTCTTCAAATGGTCCAGTCAAGTGTGTTTCAACTTGTTGAGTTAGATGACTCTCCATTACCTACTTTGGTTAATGGTTTTCGCCTCAAACCTTTTCACACGGAGACAACAGATACAAGTCAAGACACAGAGACACATAATTGAGCATATTGCCTTAGTTATATTCAAAAAGAGAAGGGATACACAAAAATTTGGGCATAGCCCTTACTTAATCGCAAGGGCCTCGTCCTATATACAAAATCCTACCCAAAACAATCCTGGCTACTCCGGGTTCGGAGCAACATAGGCCCGCAGGATCACATAACCCCGTTCAGGGTCATAGCGGAGGTGCAAGATAACGTCCACATAGTTGGACATTGGATCCGGGTTATCACCAGACCCGGACAGCCAGCCATCCATAGGGATGTCATGGTTCTTCATCTTTCATAAGTCCAAATCATTCATTCGGCAAGTGATCCACTCGAGACAATTCTTGTGCATAGTATTCACCATCTCCATCGCTGCAAATCGTGAGTTCTCGTTTCACTCCTTGTTTGCCTTATATAGCCCTACCGCCTGTGGTATGCCATGGTTGCCCAATCAAGTTTCTCCTGACGTGTCCACATGCCAGGTACATTTCAATTCAAGATTCCTATATCTCGCCACAAATCTAGTCGTGGTACCGTTTCTCTGGACTGCTGCTTCTGCCACCTCCTTTCTTTAAAGTGTTCGGACTTTCGAGTTGCCCCTCTTAATTACATTCACTTAATACCACGACTGTGTCAAATCATTATTCGTATCGCACCGTCCATTCCAGTTCATCTCCACCCTTGATGCACTTTCAATTGGCTTTCTGGGACTTAACCAAAAATTTTGGTTCCGGGTCCTTCTTTCATCCATGCTGCCATCTAGCACTATCAATGGCTCAGATTCTACTTTTGAAACTACCTATAAAAATCTTGGCTGAACAGACGCGAACACTAAAGCTTCTGAACTTTCTCTGCTCTTCGTCTTTCACTTTCCAAATTCTTCTGTCGATCGCCATGGCTGCCTCCCCAAGTTTTCCACTCTCCAGGCCACGACGCCTATGGATCCTGAGCTCTTTCAATCCGTTATCTTTTCCACTGCCACAATCTGTGAACCTCTCGAAGGCACCAGTCGTGATGTTGTTGAAAAGGCGGTGTTACTTGAATTTTCTAAACAAGAATTCCTTGTTCCCAATCCGGCCCAACTCCGGCAGTTCGTTGCAGATCAAGACGACACCGGATATCAGACGATGGTGGAACATACCAGAATCACTCTCAACCAAAGTCTCTTGGCTCAGGTATTTCAATTGCCTCGACGCACTTCCTCTTTGAATTGGGCTGTTTTGCAGGATCATGATGTTACAGTCTATGGCCAAACTCCATATGTGGCCACAACACATAAGCTCACCAATATTGCGAAGTCTCATGAAGCCTTTGTCAAGTTCTTGTGGAGAAAGTTCTATGGCTACTCCATCAAGAACGCTCATATCAACAAGCACTTTTTCCATATTGCCATAGTTGCCATCCATTCCATCAGTTTTGTCAATTGGCCCCAAATCTTGTTCCGGCGTCTTTTTTCATGAAGTCGATCGGCTCCATCAATCTTCCAGTTCTGGTCTTGAGTCTGCCATGGGTGCTCACTTCCAGGCCATCATCAACCAGTATTTGCTAGACTCCAGTCGCCCCTCCACTAGAAACTTGGATGCTATTTCTCATGCCTTCAGTCATGTTTCCTTTATTATAGCTCCAATCTTGGAACTTCAAGGAAAAATATCTCGCTAGCGCCCTCACAATCAACCCTCTCCATGTCAGCAAGATCCACACCACACATCCACCTCGCACCAAGTCTCTAACACTTCTACTCACATTGTTCACCAGCCAGTTTTGCCCCTTCAGCCCATTGTTCCTCTGCCTACTGACGAGCAACGTATCAGTACGAACAAATAGTCGCTAGTTGCATGCTCAAACTTCAGGAATCCCAAGACAAGCTCATGAATGGGGTTAAAGAATATACGGATGTCTTGCACCATGATCTTTAGGCTGTCCACACTCAGATTCAGACTCTGGAAGAAAGCCTTTAGAGTAAGTATGGTGCTCTGCTCGATGCTCATGAGGCCCTTCTTAAAGAACAAGAGACACGCGCTGTCCTTGAAGAACAGCAAACTCAACTTCAAGCCACTATCCAGGAGCTTCTAGCTCACATCAAAGACAAAGACGATGTTGACACTCAGGCTCTTTACACGGGATTGCAAAAAGAGTATAACCGTCATCAACATGCCACTATGCAAGGAGAAATTTGAATCTCTGCTTCGGAAGGCCAGTTTGCCGCCACACAGGCACAGGCCACGGAATTGCAAACCCAGCTCATTGAAGCTCGAAAACAGAAGCTGGTAGATGATGCGGAGATTGCTAGCTTTCGGCTGCAGGTTTTCACTCACGGCCCTTCGTCTTCCTAAGCTACCCATTCTCACATAAAGATCCGGGACCAACTCCGTCTTCTCATTGAGAAAGACAATAAAATTCATGATGTGCAACACCAACTGCAGCAGGCCATTCAGTCAGCTGATGAAGCTCATAATCAGCATGAGATCTACATCTCCTTGGCTTTCCACATTCCAAGCGATTTTCCTAAACCCATGAGCTACCTCGATTATGTGCTCTCTCAAAGATATCTCTTCATGCTCAAGTGGTTCTCTGCTAATGTCGCCCTTGGTTCTTTCACCAGTAAGGATCTCCTCATCATCTGGCCTGATCTCTCGATTGATGACAAAGACCTTTTTTGTGCTCTACTGACCTTCCAGTTCATTCCTTGTGATGATCCTGACTTCTTTATTTTTTGCCTTGTTCAACCAATGGCGTATATTATGCATGACTTCTATCTGCCTGACACCTAGGACAAGTTCGATGACGGTCCATACCGTGCCTTTCAAGGTGATCCTAATGCAAAGTGGTAATTATAGCCTGAGAATAAATACCTTCAGGATCCGTCATAGGTCAATGCCATTAAGATGGAGTACATGCCTGAGCTTGCTCACCATTTACCCTTTTGGATCGCAAAAATGTTGCAGCAAGTGCGTAAGAATTTGCATGAAGAAATGAGGATTCAGTTTGCACAGATATATTTACAGCACCTTGGTGGCTTTAATAACCTCCGTGCCTATCTTGATAGTGAGACCATTCCCATTGAATAGGTTCCTCCCCCTGTCAACACCCTTCTTTCATGTTCTGATTGGGAACGTTGGTGTCAAACCCTGGATGCCGGCCTCCTTCAAGAGTTCCATGATCAAGCTCAGCAGCCGATGATGCAGCCTCCACCTCAGCACAACACTGTATATGCATCATTAGGAGCACCACCACACCTTCTTCTTTTTCGACTAAGGCTCTGGCTGGTCATGGTGATTGGACCCCAGCTCATATATCTACAGATCTTAGGTGGGATCTACGCTTTGTGCGCCGCAATGTATGGCAGGAAGGAGAAACTTTGGATCAAACTCGGAATTGAATCTACATTCCGAATGAACGTGTTTGGCAGAACCCCACTCAGACAGTCTGGGGACTCACACAATTCTTGGAGCGTGCTGCTACGTCTCCTGACCCGTCAGTTCACCGTCCAGCAGGTTTTTGTGCAGCCCTGAAGTGCCTTCTCCAATGTTCAATTGCTCGAGACCCATTTATTATTGTAATCCAAATGCCAGTGCTGGTGCTTTTGGACTTCAGACTTGCCTACTTATTGAATGTCAGTATGTTCCCGCGGAAGCCCACCGTGCTTTTGAAGACATGGCGCAGTCTGGGTTTCTGCTCGAAGCGTCCAGAGATAGGTTCAATACTCCGTACATTGTATATGCAATACGTATTATTCGTATGATATGACACAAATTTGCCGTATAATATGTAAGAAATACGGCAAAAAATAATTCCGGCGTTGGAAGATTATCGCGTACGCGAAAAGAATTAAAGCGCGTACATGAAAGTTTTTTTGCGTACGCGAAACAGTGAAAATTGTGTATGCAAGAAAAAAATCGCGTACGCGCTTTATACTATTTCGCATACGTGAAATTTTTTTCCCGTACAAATTTGAAATTTGAATTTCGCGTACGCGAAACCTTCTAAACTGAGTACGCGAAAGTTTTTTTGCGTACGAGAAACAGTATAAAGCGCATATGCGAAAGCGTACCCCAAGATTCTATTAAGATCATTATAGATTCTCTAAGATTATATGAAGATTCTCATATATTCCGTAAAGATTTCCCTTTAGATTCTCTAGTATTCCACAAAGGTTAAAATTAATTGAGAAAATAACGAGAAGAAAAATTCATTGTCATTTTAATTATTATTTTATCAAATCGACGGACAATATCAAGAGCCCCAACCATGCGATGAAGATTCTATAGAGATTTCATAGATTCTCTAAGATTCCATGAAGATTCCCCTAGATTCTCCAAGATTTTATGGAAATTCCCGTAGACTATACTAGATTCTTAAAGATTCTCTTAAGATTCCCATAGATTCTCTTGAGATACTCCTAGATTCTCTTGAGAATCCCCAACAATCTATGTACATTCTCGTAGACTCCCTTAGATTCTATAGAGATTCCTCTAGATTCTCCAAGATTCTATCAAGTTCTCCTAAGATTCCCTTAGATTCTCTTAGATTCCCAAAGATTCTCTAGAAATTCCCATAGATTTCTTAAGATTATCTTGAGATCCCCTAGATTCCCAAAAATATTCCAAGATACATCTAGATTCCCCAAGATTCTATGTAGATTTTCCTAGATTCTCGACAATTCGATGAAGATTCCTCTAGATTCTCTAGATTCCATCAAGGTTCTCAAAGGTTTTATAAAGATTCCCTTGATTTCCAAACTCCTAAGATTCTCTTGAGATTCCTCTAGATTCTCTAAGATCCCATGAAGATTCCCCTAGATTCTCTTGAATTACTGTAGATTCTGTAAGATTCCAAGAAGATTCTTAGAGTTCGATCACATTGGCTCCAACTGCGACGGAATAGTGTCTAATGACTATACTTTGGAAAGCTCTCGATGAGAGGAATCCAATGGCGTGGGCCCCACCTTCAGCCGACCCCTCTTATGCAAGTTACAGAATTTAACGGCAATGTAAGAAAGGAATCTTTCTAGAAAGTCCATCTATAAATGCTTTGCCACCTCACCCCCTTTCTGAATATGTATAATTGCGTTTCATTGTTTCGTTTTCCTTTTTTTTTTCGTAGTTCTCTGCTGCAATCCAAAGGCGACATTTCAAGCCACGTGTGCGGCCAGGAACAAATCTCAAACGCCATGTTTTTACCATATCGGAAGATTTTTCGGCATCCTGGGCGGCATTGCCGGATTTGGGAGGGGCTCTTGGGGCTCATATTCAGACCAACATTTCATAGAAGGATATCGATGAAAGATTTCAGGGAAGGCCATCACCAAGGCCATCACCAATAACCAACGTGGTCGGATCTGTAGAATCCATGAGCAGAAGCAAACATGACCGGATCGGGGAGGGGGGATGGGGGCTTGATGTTTTTGCTGCAACATACCTACCTTTCTTGACTCTGTGTTGCAGCGTGCAGGTGGATTTGGGACAGAAGACCTATCATTTCTGGAGATTGCAGGCAACACAGATCTTTACATGAAAAATATTTTGATCAGAGCACAGGCTATATTCAACAACATCTTTTTTGTTCTGGGGGCAATCAATGGCGCCGTTGAAGAGCTTGGTACTTCTTTTGTTAAAAAAGAAGGAAGGTATTTTTTCCAATGAATCACAAAGCAAAACTAAAGTGGGTCGTCATTGGCTGATCCATTTCGGCAACACACTACAAATAGGTACATGGCAAACTGCAATAGATCCTCTATTTGATTAAAGCCTCTCCTCTACAGTTTCGCAGCTTCCTTTAGTCTTACATCCAAAAAGCTACAAATTCACAATAATGGAATGGAACGCCGTATATCTCAAGCGAGATGTGGTTAATGTGGCCACCTGTATCAGCCACGAAGAACAACGCAGTTTGAAGCCCAAAAACTAACTGTTTTGGCATTTTTTGGTCGATCCGGCTCCATTTTGCCTCAAATCTCTTCATCTCTTCAGCAATCTAGCATAAAAGGAGTAGACAAAGCGATTGACATTGTTTTTAGATCGAATCAAACTGCCCATAGAGCAGAAAGAACCAGCCGATTGAAATTTTTGTCCCCGCCGTGCAGTTTGAAGCCTGGTTTTTTGGCCACATTAGCCACTTTTTGGCCACATTAACCACCTGGCTGATATCGGATGGCCACATTAACCACATCTCACTTGAGATATACGGAGTTCCATAATGGAATCAGAAAAACGTCCACAATTTGTATGCGCCCTTTGATCTTTTACAATCGATAAAAACGTAAACCAGTCTGGCCTTCTGCAATTTGGTCTAATCTTCCATGATTCAATCAAGAATCAAACCCCAAATGCCATAGATTTTGGTTGTCGCATGTCACAGTCCCATTCCAGCTACACTTTTTTGGTTTTCACTATACTTGGGCATGGCCATTGAATCGAAGTCCTAAGCAAATTATATTGTCAGTCTACTTATATTCTGTGGATTACGATAATTATGATATTTAGCCACGGAGGAAGAAGCATCCCCCCGTTGCCACAATCCAGTTAACAAGCTTCAGTATTTGCGATCTCCATCTTTGACAAGATTAGTTCTTCTGTTCCTTTGAATTTATCTATTTTTTGCTTTTGTACACTATACCATGAATAATTGCCCCATGGCCAAAGGTCAGACGTATTATGATTCGCTTATTCTTGCTTATTCCTACAAACATCCACCTTCTCCAACTTACTAAAATTTCTAGGTCACATTGTTTGTAATTCAAAAACGTCATTCACTAATTTAAACATTTGCCTTGTGCATCTCTCCGTCAAGTATGTATATATGTCGTTCAATAATTCAAATTGAAAGCTTTTAACTTTGCAACATTTCAAACAAACTAGAGGAAAGAAAATGAATGTCACGAGGTTATATGTAGATCCAATAATATTGGCACCATATAATACAAGGTAAACTTGTGGGCTCAAATTCCTGTATTTAAGCAAATATGTCTACCTCCGATGATGTGAACCAAAGAAATATTTGCAGCGGCTTTTATGTTGGGTGGTGGTTGTGTTGGTACTTTTATGAGGGTGTCGGTCAAGAAAAATGTTCTCGGCAGCCTTGGGCTGCCGCGATAAATTTCTTGTAATATAAAGAAATTGCAATTTAAAAAAAAAAAGTAATGGCTAGGATTTCTCCTCCCCTTTTGATCCAACGGCTAAGATTAGCTATATCATGCTACAAAAATTTCAACGATCAAGATCCTTGCCCCCTTCTTTCATCAGCAGCCTGCATCAAAAGCTCCAATTCCATGCACCTTCCCACATGGCCTAGAAGCATGGTCCATGCCCCATGCATGACCCCACCCATAACCCATGCATGCCCCCCATAAAGTGGACGCATCTGTGTGGGAAGGTTGAGGACATAGGTTTTGCTCGAGAATGATGAGAAACAAACATATACACATGAATTGAGATGCCTTAATCCTAATTCTGTGAACATTTTGGCACCTAGATCTCTTAGTAGTTGAGGGCGTTTATGGTTCTTGCACAGTATGGTTCTTCGAGAGCAATTCCCACCATAGCCAGCAGATCCCAAGCCCCTTTTCCTATTTAATGCATCCCGATATTCTTCCAGGCATTTCTAGCCTTGCCCATTTGATTTTCCTATTCATTTTCTGAATCATTCCGGTCAATCCTTTTAAACCCCTACAGATTCTTAACTAAACTAACTCGCATATTTCTTCCATACCCACCAAATAGGATCAGAATGGCGACCATTCAATCTGGTCTCTACAGTGACGATTCCTAGACCTCGCTCGGAGCGACTCCGGGAGCCCGTTATTCTTCTTGCTGGAAAATTTGTATCGATTCGATGGCGGAATGAAAAATGGGCAGATTAAAGCTCCGCCCAAGAGGCAAAATATAGAGATGGTTATAATCTCTGGTCAGGATCTAAAAGATGTGCGAAAGCGTAGAAAAATGCACACATTTGCAACGGTTTACTGCCCAAGAAGCCAGAAAGTAAGAACCAAAGTGGATTCAGAAGGGGGCACAAGTCCAACTTGGAATGAAAAAAATATAGAGATCATCCGACCGATGTCCCATCATCGCCCTCCATGCCTACCATGCCTACTCTTCCACTCTCACATGACCCTACTGGTCATGCGCACCTCTTGGTGCGTGTTGGCCTAAAGAATGCCTTAAGCGCGACAAAAATGGAAAATTACAAACTCAATTATATATGTTGTGATTATGATATTATGTGCTATATATAACCACATTGGGACATAATATGTATATGGTTGCCAGAGTCAGGTGCAGGAAGCCTACATATGTATTGCTGTAGCGTTTGAGTGAAGTAAGAAGAAATGGGGGATTCCCATTCTGCTTCAAGTTTTACAAGGTGGATACGCTATCAAGGAAGCAAGTACCTCCATGGTATTGCAACTAGACGAAATAGTGTTATTTTACTATTACTACTAGTGCTGCCTAATTGTCACCTCTTTTTGCTGGAGGAATTTGGCTGCTACAAGCAACACCAAAAGTCGATTGGTTTTAGATCGCAAAAGAACTTCATAGATTTGATACAGCTTATTGTTGGTAACAAGATCCAGGGTATGGAGGTGATACTCGACCCAATTCACGCACTGGGGCAGCTGCTATTCCCCTCTCGTTTAAGAGACATCTGAAGAATTCAAGTCTCCTAAGAATGCCTTTACTTCCTCCATCAGTATATTCGCGGGGGCTCCACAGCCTCTCTGCAAAATTTAAGAAATCAGATGCAGTCTATATTTTGGAAGGACGAAAAGTAGATGTAGTCTTTGAATAAAATTGTGAGAAGAAATATACCTGCCGCAGCTGCTGCCCGAGGCCATATGGTCTGGTGTATGTCGCTTGCATCCACAGTCTCCCCCCACATGCACACCTCACCTCCAAGAACCAGCTCTTGCTCTTCTATGGAACTAATGTCGGTAAGTGGCTCATTCATATAAAACTTCTCCCAAGGAACGTCCAGATGGTCCAGATACCAAACATCTTGATCACTGACAATGCATCTGAATCCTGCCTCCACCACCTTCGGGCATACACCCTTTCCAATCCTAATATTTCATACAGTTATATCCAGAATAATAAAACATTCTTCTGGAAGAATGAAGGTACTTTCTCAGTGTAAGAATTACCAGTTATGAACAATTGTTTGATAGTTTAATTCTTTCCCAAAAGTGTCAAATGTCTCTTCCCTGAGAAAACAGATATGAAAAACATTGTTGGTACATGTTTATTTTCATTAGCTCGATAATTTCTGCTCGTGTATACATACCAGTTAACTGGTAAGTATCCATGGGACAGAGCTATTCCTTGTGCTCGAAGGACAAAGTATTCATATGCATCAAATGGTGACATGGAATGGTCATCCAGCCTGCAAGAATAATACCAGTCAACTGCCATGATTTAGCAAATGCATTGCTTATACTTAATAGTCAGGACTTAATTCTCAAGATATGTACATTATGAAAAAGGAAACGAAAAAGAAGACAGTGAAAGAGTACCATGACTTTATATGGGGAGTCTTGCTCCAGCATGCTGTTACAAATTTGAAGGTCCATGTAAATAACATACAAACTCCTTGAAGAATGAAATCAGGAACACATACATGTATCAACTTCATCCCCACCAAGATGCATAAGCTTGAAAGGAAACACACTTGAGAAGTCTGCAACGAGACACATAAGGGAAATGAATAAAATCTTTTCTTCATTTCTGTAAAAAAAATTGCCAAATTTTACCAGAGATGATTCCTTCAATCAGGTCGAAAGTAAGTTCATTGCTAACATCTAGAGGCTGTGTGCAGTTTGTAGACGGCCACAAATACGAATAACCTAGACCCCTTTAATGAAACTGACTGAGAGTTAATAGGAATGTCAAATTTCTTGAGCATCATAACAGAAACGTACCATGAAGCAGCATGGCCAGGAACATCGAGCTCTGCCATAATATTTATGCCTCTAAGTCGTGCATATCTGCACATCGTATGATTTTCCCTCTTAAATCTTCCAACATTTTGCAAAAGGGCCATTGAGAGAACAGAAAAAAACCAATGACGATGAATATGCAACAGTGCTTACTCAACAATGGCCCTTGCATCATCCATAGTATAACGCTCCCTATAGGTATAAGACCCATCCCAGAGCCTGGGGAACGAAGGTATTTCTATGGGAAAGGACTCTGTATCTACAATATGCCAATGCAAAACATTCTGCAAATCATTTCAAGTAAGGGACTAGATAGCTTTCGTAGTGCTCCTGCTATTATGTTTACACCATAAGAAGACTCACCAATTTTGCATATGACATAGAATCTATGACAGTCTTTATCACCTCCAAAGGCTGATAGTGGCGCGAAGTATCTAGAGAAGCAAACTCATGAGAGATAATAGCTTACATATATAGAACAAGCAACAGCATAACGTACCAATTAGGAGTCCCCTATAAGTGAACCTTGGTGAATCCACAATACTCCAGGGAGTATTAGGCACTTCAATCACCTTGCTAAGAAAGTTGAAAATGCACATCTGACTAAATGTCTGCAAGACCATTTTTGTTTGAAAACGACTTATTTCTGGCATTGTTTGTATAATCTTCTCCTTGTTCCTTCGTGAGTAACCTCCTAATTATCTGTATTCCTTTGGCTACACAATCAGAGAGATTTAGGGAAGAGACTGAGATAGTCATACCTGTAGTCCATGCAAAGCGCCATAAACATTTGTTGCCTGAATATACATCAATTTCTGAATACCCATGTAACAGAAATAAGGAGATTAGTTGTAAACTTTATTCTTACTTTGAGCAATGCTGTTGTAGAGCCATCAGGAGAAGGCACCTGAAGCTGATATGATTCATCAATTCCCAGTTGTAACTATGAGCCATGCAAGTCAGTTTATGAGAAATCCAGGATGCACATAAGATATGTAAATTTGGAAGAAAAGGAGCAATATTTACAGTTTCATCCGAGGAAAGAAGCTCTATTCTCAACTTCTCCAACACAGGAACATCTGATGATGCAAGTATAACAGCAGAATGCTGGCCAAATATGAGATTGTAGAACCTGTCTAGACCTTCGAGCAAGGTCTCACATGACTGGTACTGCTCATCTATGACGAACTTGAAGCTTTGGGAAAGAACAAGTGCGTCAGATCCGTGGGTCACATTTGCGGGCATGGGCCAGAGGAACACATCCTGCTGGTGTCGGCCATATATATCCCCTGAAAATAGGCTAAAAGCTCTTGGAGCCACCGTTAGAAGAATGCATATAACTAACAGGGCTGCTTTCTCCATGGCTAGAGCCCAACAAAGCAATGCAGGACCTAAAATTGGATTTGCATGTTGAAATTTAGACAAGAAGGAATTCATGCAACCTAAAGCATGTGCAAGAAGACGACAACTGCGTTCTGGGCACACAGATTAAATATTCTGAACTTATGTGTCATATGTGGACAAATGGTTCATTTTGCATGCACTAACCTGGACTTCAGACATATTAATGAAGAATGAGGAAAACACGAATTAACAGGAAACCAATTCAGATTCCGAAGACGGAACCCATAAAACCGGGAAGATTTGGCTTCAACATCCTAAAACATTCAAAATCGGAATGGGGAATGGGGAATGGGTTTTGCAGCAGACAGCAATGGAAAGAGATCCGGTCAAACCAAAGAAAAGAATTGCTCAAAGGCATGTGACGCAGATGAGGAATCTAATTTTGTTCCGTTCTGGTCACCTAAAATCAACGAATATTTGAAGATCAGACAAACAAAGATCGTGTCAAAGTGTAGTTAGATCAGCAGATTCGTCCTATTGTAACATGGACTCGTTATCAGCCACAGATTTGAATTCCTCCTATCCTAACTGCTAGCGCATGGAGGGTTGCCCTTTGACCCTTTAAATGGTGTTGATTTTATTGCTAACATATTGATGGAAATGTTGAATAGTGAGGGTGTAGTTGGTTCGAGCTTGTTTCTTGTATGGCATGACCTAAAAAGTACTCTCTATCTATCTAGTATACCTTGTTTGAGTATTCAATGTAATGCTGAATAGATCGTTTCAACAACAACAACAACGGGTTGTAATGTCCACGGGAAGCCGGAGCTTATGGGACAATGAAGCTATAACAAGACCAATTGCTTATCAAGGCTTGTATTTGGAGCAGCATAGGAGGCAGCAAGTTGTGTATCTGAAGCTTGACTTTGCCAAAGCGTAGGACCGTGTCTTTTGTTTTCTTATGCGTGTTATGTATAAGTTGGGTTTGGGGCTGATTTTCTGTGACAGTTTGGAAGTTATTGAAGTCCGCAAAGGTATTTTAAGGGAGGCCTTTTGACATTTTTGACGTGGGGGGAGATATTGGCAAGAATGTCCGTCGGCACCCTTTCTCTTTACAATTGTTGCCGAGGGTCTCTCACAGCTCCTTCGTCGTGTAGTAGATGACTTATTTCTTCAAGGCTTGCATGGCTGATATTTCTCAGACCATAGGTAACTAGTTCGTAGATGACACCTTTATTAGAGACGACGGAGGGTAATTAACATCTGTGTATATGGAATGCCTGTTGTAGCTACAAAATGCAGGTTAATCAAGCCTTTGTCAGTGAAGATGGTGTTGGACTAAAGTTAGAGGTTAGGCAAGCAAGGGCAGCATTTTGACAGCATTATCTTCATTCTAGACTTATTATATCTTTTATTGCCAGGATTGTTGTTTAGATCAGACTGAATAGAAGATATGTTGAGAGTTAGAGTTAGCCGTTTCCAAATATAGTCATTGGACTTATATTTTTTGCTGCCTTTTGCAGAGAAGCTTCAGTGTGTTTATGCTCTTCAGGCAAAAGATGATGGAATAGAATAGATGATGGAGTTTGATGTAGTCAACCTGGGTATGCATCTACATCGATGCATTAGGATATTTGCGAACATGGCAAGATGAATGCAACATCTGCTTTGTCAATATTGAATTCGTTTCTAAGGACATGTTAACAATTTTATGATATCATTTGGACGGTCCTAATGTTGATCATTGAAGCAGAGGGAATAACTCAGGTTTTCAGCCCTATTTTTATTGCTTCTGCTTCTAAATAGCTATTTCTACAGTTTTATATTGTCTTTACAAGGGGTATACTTTGCTGAGATGCTCTTTAATGACCTTGCACATAAAGGCGTTCAACTTCGAAGCATAGACATAGATAGATTTTTCGATTGCAAATATCAGAACCAAGTTTGATTCAAGAATACAAATTTTTTGCGACATGTAAGTTGTTGCACGTCATTTCATGTACAAAATATTTTCTTAAATGTTTTTTATTTCATCTCTGGTGAAGGTGGATTAAAAATGCTAATGGTCATTTTTCCGAAGAGAAGGTTAAGGAAGTAAACACATGCTATAAACTATAAGTTATGTCATGGTTTGCAGCAAATTTTCGTTATATAAAGGCATACAATTGTTAGTTTGCATGTCTGCTAAATGGTAGGATGTTGAATTGTGACAAATTGCTTCACTGGCTTTGTCTTTTGCTAGTGAAAAGCATGTGTATGTATATTTTGCATTATGCTTCATGATCATGGTAATCCCTATAAACCTTTGCAAATGCTTGCTCATCCCAAAAGGGAATAAGGAAAAAAGAAGAACACAGCTTTAGATAGACAAAAATAGTACGTACCACCAGATTATGCAAAGGTCTGTAGATAGTTTTGAGAGTGTTCAGAGGGAAAAGAATAGAATCAGCTAATTATTCATAGCCAAGCGCAAACTCCAATGGATCATATGAAAGACTGTTTCCATCTCATCCAGGTCGTGAGGAGTGTAGACCATGAACTGCAAAATGAGCCCCGAGGTTATGTCAAAATGCTCTTCCCATTTAGCAGCAAAATATATCTTCAAATCATTCCACCACCACCACAGATCTTCATCATCCAGAATGATTCCAATGGCTATCTGGCCAAGGATGTGTTGCTTCAGAGTCATCATTTTTTTCTTAATCTGATTCCTTGTCCATTGTGCAAAGACCGGCTTTGGATCATATCTCCCCCTCCCAGGAGGGATGACCATGTCATAATGCTCCGTCACAAAATCTGCCATTATCAACATCAGCATCAGTAAGAGACAATTAAAAAAAGGCATAGAAACCATGATAATTCCATAAGTAATCCCAATTTCTATCATAAGATGAACCCTTGCATCTCCTGTGAGCTATAGCAATTTCGACCAACAAGGATTGGAAACAAGCTTTAAGCCAATTAAGGCTGAAAGATTTCTGATAATGTAGAATTCTATTCCGGTGTTTCCAGATAGACCAAAGGGCTAATGTTCTCAAAGTGCCACAGAAGGCATTTGGGAAACTTAAGAAGGCAAAAAACTCCTGTAGTAGCAACACAAATATTTTTAGCCCAAGACCAAAAAGGGAGAAGCCTAGGACATTGGAAAACATGCAGGTTCGACTCAGGGCATTGACAGCCCAATGGACAAGCACTGGAGAGTGTTGTCTTATATTTAGCCAGCCTGTCATTGGTGGACAGACTTTGATTCAGAAGCAGCCACCTGAATAAAAGGAACTTCTTAGCACAGTAAGCTTGCCATCCATCAACAATAAGCTTGACTGCCTCCTGTTCTGAACAACCCCATTTTGTATTGACTTTAAGTTCAAAAGAGTGCTCAAGGATAATAGATAAAATGTGCTATGTTTTTAAATATGGTTGATTATCTATTAACAACCTCTTTTATTTACAAGATATTTTGCACTAATGTATAGGAAACATTAGCAGCAGGTGCTTCATTATCTTTGGCACTACTAGCAGTGGTTGCTTGCTTCTTCAAGCAAAGCTTCAAGTAGTATAAGAGGAGATAAAAGCTCTTGCCCATTTTGATGAGATGTGTCAACATATATGCATATATGCATATATGCATGTGGAAGGAAAATGTTACATGCAGCTTGAGGTCTGAACATAAAACTAGCATAAAAGATACCTAGGGGAGATACATTAAACCTGATAACTAAGATACTGGGAGCAAGTTTTCCAACAACAATGTAGGTAAAAACATGGAACTAAGGCCATGTATGAAAAAACAATTTAAAAATCTCCCCAAAGTAACAAGATCGATAAATGGCTGAAAAAAAAAAGGTGCCATAAGACAATTATCGATAGGCCAACAAATGTTTGAAAAAAGGGGAGGCAATGACTTGAAAAAGGAAGGCTTGCATCTAGGGATGGGCAAACCCACGTATGAAAAGCTCCTAAATTGCTAAATTTAAAAACTATGGACAACCCTTAGATGAAGAAAGTGCAAAAATGGAACTACCAAACTATTTATAGACATATGATGCAACACACAAGTATCTAGAAAAACCAGACTCTGTTATAAAACCTTATGAGTGCCCCAGATAATAAATCAATGCAATGCACATCCCCGATGGTGAAGATATGACTTTAAGGTACATAGGGAAAACCAACACATCCCCAAGACAACAGACTTGTATGCGATGAAACAATGTAAATCGATGTTGTAGCCATATCCAATGCACGAAAATGATAATGCCTGCCTACCCCATATAAAAGAACCTTGATCAACCTTTAATAAACAAGCAAGGACAAGCAATGCTATTATAACCGTTGATAATCATGACTAGACCTCTAAAAACCAAGACCATAAAAGTCAAAGGAATGGGAACCAAATGGCAAGGCCCACAAACTAATGTATAGACATAGGCAAATGAGCCCGAAATTTCATACTTGGATGTTATGTCCAGACATAGTTGAGTGTTATGTCAATTGATGCTTCAATTCCAAAATTTCATACTTTGAGTGTTATGTCCAGAATTTTATACTTGAATGTTATGTCAATTTAAAATTCATAACTTCATACTTCAGTGCTATGTCCAGAATTTCATCTTTGACTGTTATGTTAATTTGATGCTTCAACTATAGAATTTCATGCTGCTAAGATTGATATGAAACAAGGAAATATTAAGATTACAATAATACAGAGATTGATTTAAGAGGCTTGGAGTCATTAATTTCATTCAAAGGCATAAATAAGGTATAGTGGCCTGGATTCACCCAAGGCATCAATGGCCTAAATTCACATAGGCACGGTGGCCTGATTACCAAGGCACAAAGCCTGAATCTACAACACTGATTACAAAGGCACAATGCTGGGATTCGAACCTGCACTAGGCAAGATTTCACAAAAGGTACTAAGACCTAATTTAGAAAGGCCTAAAATGCGGATTTACACAAAAAACTACACAAAAACATGCAAAACTTGTCTACAAAAGAAGTTACAAAAAGAAAACTCAGCAGCTGCACAGGTAGAATTCACAATCTTAGAAAGTTCTAAATAACAAAAGACTAAAACTAAGAAACAAAACAAAACTAATTATTTTAGCCAAACATAAAAACTCATCAAATCCACAGCTTCCACATGATCATCTTCTTCCTCTTCCCTCATTAGTGACCAAAGTAGATTCAGCTCAAAATACTCATCCTCAAAATCCTCTTCACGGTCCATTTCTGCTGCTAAGTTCCTCTCAAGAGCTTCTTGAGAATCAAGAAGCTCTGTAGAGTTTCTGCTCACAACGGCTATCTTCGGAGCTATCATCTGAGCTATCTTTTGTGCTAGCATCTGAAGAATCAGTGTATTCAACTTCAAAATCTGCATCTTCAACATTTTCTTCAACAACAACTTCAAAATGCAGCCAAATATGAACAAAGGTACAATGATCACAAAGGTAATGTGATCAATGGGGGGGAGGGGACAAAGGAAACAATCTCATGCAATGTGAAAAGCTCCTACAAAGGTACAATGATCAATTCCCATCTACCCCATTTGGCGACATCATGCAGTTCTTGCTCTTCTTCATCGTGTGCAGGGAAGAAGGCGGAACGCTTTGGCATTCTCTTGAACAAAAGCAAAATTGGAGGGAAAAGCTTCTTGCTTATGGCCATGTAAAGGCTGGGCGGAAATTAAATTTCATAGGCCCAATTTTTTTTTCGTACCATTGCAATCTTAGGTGATATGATTAGGATAACATATGGAGTTATCCTTGTCATTTGATGTGGTACAATCCCAATGGCTAGTGATTCTATCTCGTAGAATAACCAACGGTCATGATTATGCCACGACCCATAACAAGGGTAACTATATGAGATATGGATTGAAGTGACCATCATTTTTTTTAGTTATATAGGAAGTGAATTCTTTTTTATATATAAGAAGTCAAGTGAAAAGACCATCATTCTTCTTTTAGCTATATATATGATGACTTGGCACTGGTTGACTTGAAAATTGACTTGGCATATATATGATGACCTCGGCATATAGATATGATGATTTGGCATATATATGATGACCTCCATGATGATTTGGCACTTGTTGACTTGGAAATTGACTTTGAAATCGTTAGGTTGGTGGTGAGGTGGCAAGGTTGGAGGCGATGTGGCACCTTGGGGCATTATGAGTAGAATATGTTGTAGAAGTTCCTAAGTTTAACCATGTTTGAAAAAGAATTTGTAGGAGAGCATTATGATTAGAATATGAGATAAGAATGGCCCTTCACTTCTAGGAAATGTTCAATTAATTTAACATCTTCAAGGTTTCAAAGTTGTCAAGTTTCGACTACCATGGCAAAATCTTTATTCTTAAGGGTGGTTGAAGAATTTACATAGCGACCAATTTAATGAGACTCAATGTTGAGCAATCCAGCAAAAATTTTTATGGAACATAAGAAACAAACACAGACTTGGAGACACGGTTTGCAGATGCTACACATTATACATATATAACACAAACTGTTATAAGGTTCGGGAATGATCTTTTGATTCTTTTTGTGGCCAAAATGGCCATACGACAAAGAAAGCTTATTTTTTGGATTTTGGCCACCCCAAAAATCATAGGTCTCCCATAAACAACCACTATTAACATGTGTCAGAAATGTTAATAAAATATCCTTGATGATAACATCTAAAACGAAATATTGATTTTTAGCATTGCCTTTAGCTTTTAGGTGTTCGTTTTGACTTGCAAGACGAACATGAGAGAAATAGGAATGTAAAAGGATTTTCATTAATAAAATCTTAGGGAATCTAAAAGCATCTTCATAGAATCTTAAGAAATCTAGAAGAATCTCAATATAATCTTCATAGAAACCTCGAAAATATAGGGGAGCCTTAAGAGGATTTTGGAGAATCTTATGATAATCTTGGAGAATCTTATAGAATCCTAGCAAATCTAGAGAATTTTCTATATATACTTTGAGAATCTAGAGGAATCTTTATAGAACCTTGAGGGATCTAGGTCAATCTTCATAGAATCGAGGAGAATCCTCGTCTAATCTTAGGAAATCTTAGATAACCTATTTGAGCCTTCATAGATCTTAGGGAAGTATTACTATAATTCAGAGGAATATTAGTGAATCTAGGCTTAATCTTTAAAACAAATATTACATTTTCAAATTTAAGGCTCATACTAGACACCACACAATCTACACACTGCTCATAGATAATAACGTCAATTTTGACACTCACTAATATTACAATAACTTGTATATATATAAACAACGTCCTACGGTGCATGTTCGAGTTTTAGCATGTTCCAACGTGCAAGTTCTTATCGTGCCCTACATTCTAAAAGAATCTCTTGAGAATACTCTAAATTCATAGATTCTCTAAGATTCTACCAAGGTTCTCTTAGAGGTTTCGTGAGCATTTCTCTAAATTTTATAAGATTCCCTCTAGATTCCATTAGATTTCCCTAGATTCTCCAAGATTCTATGAAGATCCCCTTAGATTCCCTTAGATTCCTTTAGATTTTATGAGATTGCCCTAGGTTCCCTTACATTACATGAGATTCAAAGAGGTTCTATAAAGATTCCCTTAGATACTCTAAGATTTCAGCAACATTTTCTTAGATTCCCTTAGCTTTTATGAAGATTCCTTTAGATCCCCAGTTTTAAGAGATTCCCTTAGGCTTGTAAATATTTTCTTAGATTCTCTTACATTTTATAAGATTTTCTTACATTCTATTAGATTCTTCTGGATTCCTTTACATTCTAGAACTTTTTAGAACATTCTAAGACTTTCTGGAATGTTCTAAGACTTTCAATATATTCTAGAACTTTCTGGAAGTATTTCCCTAGATTTCCTTACATTCCCGTAGATTCCCCTATATTCTAGAACATTCTAAAACTTATTAGAACAAGTTGGAACTTTCTGGAAGAATTTTCTTAGATCCCCTCTAGATTCTTTTATGTTATAGAACTTTCTAGAAGATTCTAGCTAGAGCCGTCCAGAACATTCTAGAACTTTCTTGAACTAGCTAGAATGTTATAGTCTATTTTATCTTAATGGGAATAATACCCTTAAGTATATCTGAAACATGAATTATTTATGGAATTAATGCTTGGTCTAGTGGTTAGAATGGGGGGTTGGAGTGTCAATGGCCAGGGTTCGAATCCTCCACACAGCATAAAAATTTTAAAAGCCTTTTCCTAAGGGATGAGCATTCAATTTGGGCGTAGGATCTTGGACCCCATCAAGGGTCGAGATCTCACCACGCGTAACAATAATTAAAAGCAACATGAGCCATAGGATCTATTACATATAATTCCCAAAGTCATGTGCACCGGGATATGTGCCAAACCCGTGGAGTAGTAAGATCTCTGGATCGACGATCGGGATCGAATCAACCTAGACCGTAGGATCGATTACATATAATTCCCAAAGCCATGTGCACCATAGGATGTGTGTCCCAAAGCAACGTGAGCCATAGGATCTCGGATGACGATCGGGGATCAAATCAACCCGGGCCGTAGGATCGCTACATATAATCTACAAACAAACTCCCAAGCCATCCGGGCCGTAGGATACGCCCCAAAGCCACGTGGAGCCGTGGGATCTCGGATCAACTGGTCGAATTGAGCGCGACAAACATAAGAACATACTAGTAACTAGTAATGGTGCCCGGCGTTCTTTGAGCATAATCTGGAACCTATAAATGTTAGAACCCTTGTGCATTTGCATATACAGTAACTTCTAGGCCATTGGAGTTTAATTCTTTCCCAAAAGTGTCAAATGTCTCTTCCCCGAGAAAAATGATATGAAAAACATTGTTGGTACATGTTTATTTTCATTAGCTCGATAATTTCTCGCCGTGTATACATACCGCTTAACCGGTAAGTATCCATGGGACAAGCTATTCCTTGTGCTCGAAGGACAAAGTATTCATATGCATCAAATGGTGACATGGAATGGTCATCCAAACTGCAAGAATAATACCAAATAATCGCCATGATTTAGCAAATGCATTGCTTATACTTAATAGTCGGGACTTAATTCTCAAGATATGTACATTATGAAAAAGGAAACGAAAAAAAAGAAGACAAAGGAAAGAGTACCATGACTTTATATGGGGAGTCTTGCTCCAAGATGTCATTACAAATTTGAAGGTCCATGTAAATAACATACAAACTCCTTGAAGAATGAAATCGAAACACATACATGTATCAACTTCATCCCCACCAAGATGCATAAGCTTGAAAGGAAACACACTTGAGAAGTCTAGCGAGACACATAAGGGAAATGAATAAAATCTTTTCTTCATTTCTGTAAAAAAATTGCCAAATTTTACCGTAGATGATTCCTTCAATCAGTCGAAAGTAAGTTCATTGCTAACATCTAGAGGTCAATGCGCTTTGTAGACGACCACAAATACGAATAACCTAGACCCCTTTAATGAAACCGATCGAGAGTTAATAGGAATGTCAAATTTCTTGAGCATCATAACGAAAACGTACCATGAAGCAAAGATGGCCGGGAACATCGAAGCTCGCCATAATATTTATGCCTCTAAGTCGCATATATCCGCACATCGTATGATTTTCCTCTTAAATCTTCCAACATTTTGCAAAAGGGCCATTGAGAGAACGTAAAAAAACCAATGACGATGAATATGCAACAAAGCTTTACTCAACAATGGCCCTTGCATCATCCATAGTATAACGCTCCCTATAGGTATAAGACCCATCCCGAGCCCGGGGAACGAAGGTATTTCTATGGAAAAGGACTTCAGATTCTACAATATGCCAATGCAAAACATTCTGCAAATCATTTCAAGTAAGGGACTAGATAGCTTTTTCGTAGTGCTCCCCGCTATTATGTTTACACCATAAGAAGACTCACCAATTTTGCATATGACATAGAATCTATGATGGTCTTTATCACCTCCAAAGGCCGATAGTGGCCAAGTATCTAGAGAAGCAAACTCATGAGAGATAATAGCTTACATATATAGAACAAGCAACAGCATAACGTACCAATTAGGAGTCCCCTATAAGTGAACCTTGGTGAATCCACAATACTCCGGGAGTATTAGGCACTTCAATCACCTTGCTAAGAAAGTTGAAAATGCACATCCCTGACTAAATGTCTGCAAGACCATTTTTGTTTGAAAACGACTTATTTCTGGCATTGTTTGTATAATCTTCTCCTTGTTCCTTCGTGAGTAACCTCCCAATTATCTGTATTCCTTTGGCTACACAATCAGAGATTTAGGGAAGAGACTGAGATAGTCATACCTGTAGTCCATGCAAAGCGCCATAAACATTTGTTGCCTGAATATACATCAATTTCTGAATACCCATGTAACAGAAATAAGGAGATTAGTTGTAAACTTTATTCTTACTTTGAGCAATGCTGTTGTAGAGTCATCAGGAGAAGGCACCTGAAGCTGATATGATTCATCAATTCCCAGTTGTAACTATGGGCCATGCAAGTCAGTTTATGAGAAATCCAGGATGCACATAAGATATGTAAATTTGGAAGAAAAAGAGCAATATTTACAGTTTCATCCGAGGAAAGAAGCTCTATTCTCAACTTCTCCAACACAGGAACATCTGATGATGCAAGTATAACAGCAGAATGCTGGCCAAATATGAGATTGTAGAACCTGTCTAGACCTTCCAACAAGGTCTCACATGACTGGTACTGCTCATCTATGACGAACTTGAAGCTTTGGGAAAGAACAAGTGCGTCAGATCCGTGGGTCACATTTGCGGGCATGGGCCAGAGGAACACATCCTGCTGGTGTCGGCCATATATATCCCCTGAAAATAGGCTAAAAACTCTTGGAGCCACCGTTAGAAGAATGCATATAACTAACAGGGCTGCTTTCTCCATGGCTAGAGCCCAACAAAGCAATGCAGGACCTAAAATTGGATTTGCATGTTGAAATTTAGACAAGAAGGAATTCATGCAACCTAAAGCATGTGCAAGAAGACGACAACTGCGTTCTGGGCACACAGATTAAATATTCTGAACTTATGTGTCATATGTGGACAAATGGTTCATTTTGCATGCACTAACCTGGACTTCAGACATATTAATGAAGAATGAGGAAAACACGAATTAACAGGAAACCAATTCAGATTCCGAAGACGGAACCCATAAAACCGGGAAGATTTGGCTTCAACATCCTAAAACATTCAAAATCGGAATGGGGAATGGGGAATGGGTTTTTGCAGCAGACAGCAATGGAAAGAGATCCGGTCAAACCAAAGAAAAGAATTGCTCAAAGGCATGTGACGCAGATGAGGAATCTAATTTTGTTCCGTTCTGGTCACCTAAAATCAACGAATATTTGAAGATCAGACAAACAAAGATCGTGTCAAGTGTAGTTAGATCAGCAGATTCGTCCTATTGTAACATGGACTCGTTATCAGCCACAGATTTGAATTCCTCCTATCCTAACTGCTAGCGCATGGAGGGTTGCCCTTTGACCCTTTAAATGGTGTTGATTTTATTGCTAACATATTGATGGAAATGTTGAATAGTGAGGGTGTAGTTGGTTCGAGCTTGTTTCTTGTATGGCATGACCTAAAAAGTACTCTCTATTTATCTAGTATACCTTGTTTGAGTATTCAATGTAATGTTGAATAGATCGTTTCAACAACAACAACAACAACAACAACAACAACAACAACAACAACAACAACAACAACGGGTTGTAATGTCCACGGGAAGCCGGAGCTTATGGGACAATGAAGCTATAACAAGACCAATTGCTTATCAAGGCTTGTATTTGGAGCAGCATAGGAGGCAGCAAGTTGTGTATCCGAAGCTTGACTTTGCCAAAGCGTAGGACCGTGTCTTTTGTTTTTCTTATGCGTGTTATGTATAAGTTGGGTTTGGGGCTGATTTTCCGTGATTTGGAAGTTATTGAAGTCCGCAAAAGGTATTTTAAGGGAGGCCTTTTGACATTTTTGACGTGGGGGGAGATATTGGCAAGAATGTCCGTCGGCACCCTTTCTCTTTACAATTGTTGCCGAGGGTCTCTCACAGCTCCTTCGTCGTGTAGTAGATGACTTATTTCTTCAAGGCTTGCATGGCTGATATTTCTCAGACCATAGGTAACTAGTTCGTAGATGACACCTTTATTAGAGACGACGGAGGGTAATTAACATCTGTGTATATGGAATGCCTGTTGTAGCTACAAAATGCAGGTTAATCAAGCCTTTGTCAGTGAAGATGGTGTTGGACTAAAGTTAGAGGTTAGGCAAGCAAGGGGCGACATTTGACAAAGATTATCTTCATTCTAGACTTATTATATCTTTTATTGCGAGGATTGTTGTTTAGATCAGACCGAATAGAAGATATGTTGAGAGTTAGAGTTAGCCGTTTCCAAATATAGTCATTGGACTTATATTTTTTGCTGCCTTTTGCAGAGAAGCTTCAGTGTGTTTATGCTCTTCAGGCAAAAGATGATGGAATAGAATAGATGATGGAGTTTGATGTAGTCAACCTGGGTATGCATCTACATCGATGCATTAGGATATTTTGAAACATGGCAAGATGAATGCAACATCTGCTTTGTCAATATTGAATTCGTTTCTAAGGACATGTTAACAATTTTATGATATCATTTGGACGGTCCTAATGTTGATCATTGAAGCAGAGGGAATAACTCAGGTTTTCAGCCCTATTTTTATTGCTTCTGCTTCTAAATAGCTATTTCTACAGTTTTATATTGTCTTTACAAGGGGTATACTTTGCTGAGATGCTCTTTAATGACCTTGCACATAAAGGCGTTCAACTTCGAAGCATAGACATAGATAGATTTTTCGATTGCAAATATCAGAACCAAGTTTGATTCAAGAATACAAATTTTTTGCGACATGTAAGTTGTTGCACGTCATTTCATGTACAAAATATTTTCTTAAATGTTTTTTATTTCATCTCTGGTGAAGGTGGATTAAAAATGCTAATGGTCATTTTTTCGAAGAGAAGGTTAAGGAAGTAAACACATGCTATAAACTATAAGTTATGTCATGGTTTGCAGCAAATTTTCGTTATATAAAGGCATACAATTGTTAGTTTGCATGTCTGCTAAATGGTAGGATGTTGAATTGTGACAAATTGCTTCACTGGCTTTGTGCTGCTAGTGAAAAGCATGTGTATGTATATTTTGCATTATGCTTCATGATCATGGTAATCCCTATAAACCTTTGCAAATGCTTGCTCATCCCAAAAGGGAATAAGGAAAAAAGAAGAACACAGCTTTAGATAGACAAAAATAGCTGTGCCACCGTATTATGCAGTGCAACCGATAGTTTTGAGAGTGTTCAGAGGGAAAAGAATAGAATCAGCTAATTATTCATAGCCAAGCGCAAACTCCAATGGATCATATGAAAGACTGTTTCCATCTCATCCAGGTCGTGAGGAGTGTAGACCATGAACTGCAAAATGAGCCCCGAGGTTATGTCAAAATGCTCTTCCCATTTAGCAGCAAAATATATCTTCAAATCATTCCACCACCACCACAGATCTTCATCATCCAGAATGATTCCAATGGCTATCTGGCCAAGGATGTGTTGCTTCAGAGTCATCATTTTTTTCTTAATCTGATTCCTTGTCCATTGTGCAAAGACCGGCTTTGGATCATATCTCCCCCTCCCAGGAGGGATGACCATGTCATAATGCTCCGTCACAAAATCTGCCATTATCAACATCAGCATCAGTAAGAGACAATTAAAAAAAGGCATAGAAACCATGATAATTCCATAAGTAATCCCAATTTCTATCATAAGATGAACCCTTGCATCTCCCCGTGAGCTATAGCAATTTCGACCAACAAGGATTGGAAACAAGCTTTAAGCCAATTAAAATTTGAAAAGATTTACGATAATGTAGAATTCTATTAGGTGTTTCCAGATAGACCAAAGGGCTAATGTTCTCAAAGTGCCACGCTGAAGGCATTTGGGAAACTTAAGAAGGCAAAAACTCCCCATGGTAGCAACACAAATATTTTTAGCCCAAGACCAAAAAGGAGAAGCCTAGGACATTGGAAAACATGCGAGGTTCGACTTCGGGGCATTGATGAATGGATGGACAAGCACCGGAGAGTGTTGTCTTATATTTAGCCACCAATATTGGTGGACCAGGACTTTGATTCGAAGCGACCACCAATAAAAGGAACTTCTTAGCACCATCCATCAACAATAAGCTTGACTGCCTCCTGTTCTGAACAACCCCATTTTGTATTGACTTTAAGTTCAAAAGAGTGCTCAAGGATAATAGATAAAATGTGCTATGTTTTTAAATATGGTTGATTATCTATTAACAACCTCTTTTATTTACAAGATATTTTGCACTAATGTATAGGAAACATTAGCAGCAGGTGCTTCATTATCTTTGGCACTACTAGCAGTGGTTGCTTGCTTCTTCAAGAAAAGCTTCTAGTAGTATAAGAGGAGGTAAAAGCTCTTGCCCATTTTGATGAGATGTGTCAACATATATGCATATATGCATATATGCATGTGGAAGGAAAATGTTACATGCAGCTTGAGGTCTGAACATAAAACTAGCATAAAAGATACCTAGGGGAGATACATTAAACCTGATAACTAAGATACTGGGAGCAAGTTTTCCAACAACAATGTAGGTAAAAACATGGAACTAAGGCCATGTATGAAAAAACAATTTAAAAATCTCCCCAAAGTAACAAGATCGATAAATGGCTGAAAAAAAAAAAAAAAAAGCCATAAGACAATTATCGATAGGCCAACAAATGTTTGAAAAAGGGGAGGCAATGACTTGAAAAAGGAAGGCTTGCATCTAGGGATGGGCAAACCCACGTATGAAAAGCTCCTAAATTGCTAAATTTAAAAACTATGGACAACCCTTAGATGAAGAAAGTGCAAAAATGGAACTACCAAACTATTTATAGACATATGATGCAACACACAAGTATCTAGAAAAACCAGACTCTGTTATAAAACCTTATGAGTGCCCCAGATAATAAATCAATGCAATGCACATCCCCGATGGTGAAGATATGACTTTAAGGTACATAGGGAAAACCAACACATCCCCAAGACAACAGACTTGTATGCGATGAAACAATGTAAATCGATGTTGTAGCCATATCCAATGCACGAAAATGATAATGCCTGCCTACCCCATATAAAAGAACCTTGATCAACCTTTAATAAACAAGCAAGGACAAGCAATGCTATTATAACCGTTGATAATCATGACTAGACCTCTAAAAACCAAGACCATAAAAGTCAAAGGAATGGGAACCAAATGGCAAGGCCCACAAACTAATGTATAGACATAGGCAAATGAGCCCGAAATTTCATACTTGGATGTTATGTCCAGACATAGTTGAGTGTTATGTCAATTGATGCTTCAATTCCAAAATTTCATACTTTGAGTGTTATGTCCAGAATTTTATACTTGAATGTTATGTCAATTTAAAATTCATAACTTCATACTTCAGTGCTATGTCCAGAATTTCATCTTTGACTGTTATGTTAATTTGATGCTTCAACTATAGAATTTCATGCTGCTAAGATTGATATGAAACAAGGAAATATTAAGATTACAATAATACACAGATTGATTTAAGAGGCTTGGAGTCATTAATTTCATTCAAAGGCATAAATAAGGTATAGTGGCCTGGATTCACCCAAGGCATCAATGGCCTAAATTCACATAGGCACGGTGGCCTGATTACCAAGGCACAAAGCCTGAATCTACAACACTGATTACAAAGGCACAATGCCGGATTCAGAACTGCACTAGGCAAGATTTCACAAAAGGTACTAAGACCTAATTTAGAAAGGCCTACGTCTGGATTTACACAAAAAAAACTACACAAAAACATGCAAAACTTGTCTACAAAAGAAGTTACAAAAAGAAAACTCAGCAGCTGCACAGGTAGAATTCACAATCTTAGAAAGTTCTAAATAACAAAAGACTAAAACTAAGAAACAAAACAAAACTAATTATTTTAGCCAAACATAAAAACTCATCAAATCCACAGCTTCCACATGATCATCTTCTTCCTCTTCCCTCATTAGTGACCAAAGTAGATTCAGCTCAAAATACTCATCCTCAAAATCCTCTTCACGGTCCATTTCTCTGCTAAGTTCCCTCTCAAGAGCTTCTTGAGAATCAAGAAGCTCTGTAGAGTTTCTGCTCACAACGGCTATCTTCGGAGCTATCATCTGAGCTATCTTTTGTGCTAGCATCTGAAGAATCAGTGTATTCAACTTCAAAATCTGCATCTTCAACATTTTCTTCAACAACAACTTCAAAATGCAGCCAAATATGAACAAAGGTACAATGATCACAAAGGTAATGTGATCAATGGGGGGGAGGGGACAAAGGAAACAATCTCATGCAATGTGAAAAGCTCCTACAAAGGTACAATGATCAATTCCCATCTACCCCATTTGGCGACATCATGCAGTTCTTGCTCTTCTTCATCGTGTGCAGGGAAGAAGGCGGAACGCTTTGGCATTCTCTTGAACAAAAGCAAAATTGGAGGGAAAAGCTTCTTGCTTATGGCCATGTAAAGGCTGGGCGGAAATTAAATTTCATAGGCCCAATTTTTTTTTACCATTGCAATCTTAGGTGATATGATTAGGATAACATATGGAGTTATCCTTGTCATTTGATGTGGTACAATCCCAATGGCTAGTGATTCTATCTCGTAGAATAACCAACGGTCATGATTATGCCACGACCCATAACAAGGGTAACTATCTGAGATATGGATTGAAGTGACCATCATTTTTTTTAGTTATAAGAAGTCAAGTGAAAAGACCATCATTCTTCTTTTAGCTATATATATGATGACTTGGCACTGGTTGACTTGAAAATTGACTTGGCATATATATGATGACCTCGGCATATAGATATGATGATTTGGCATATATATGATGACCTCCATGATGATTTGGCACTTGTTGACTTGGAAATTGACTTTGAAATCGTTAGGTTGGTGGTGAGGTGGCAAGGTTGGAGGCGATGTGGCACCTTGGGGCATTATGAGTAGAATATGTTGTAGAAGTTCCTAAGTTTAACCATGTTTGAAAAAAGAATTTGTAGGAGAGCATTATGATTAGAATATGAGATAAGAATGGCCCTTCACTTCTAGGAAATGTTCAATTAATTTAACATCTTCAAGATTTCAAAGTTGTCAAGTTTCGACTACCATGGCAAAATCTTTATTCTTAAGGGTGGTTGAAGAATTTACATAGCGACCAATTTAATGAGACTCAATGTTGAGCAATCCAGCAAAAATTTTTATGGAACATAAGAAACAAACACAGACTTGGAGACACGGTTTGCAGATGCTACACATTATACATATATAACACAAACTGTTATAAGGTTCGGGAATGATCTTTTGATTCTTTTTGTGGCCAAAATGGCCATACGACAAAGAAAGCTTATTTTTTGGATTTTGGCCACCCCAAAAATCATAGGTCTCCCATAAACAACCACTATTAACATGTGTCAGAAATGTTAATAAAATATCCTTGATGATAACATCTAAAACGAAATATTGATTTTTAGCATTGCCTTTAGCTTTTAGGTGTTCGTTTTGACTTGCAAGACGAACATGAGAGAAATAGGAATGTAAAAGGATTTTCATTAATAAAATCTTAGGGAATCTAAAAGCATCTTCATAGAATCTTAAGAAATCTAGAAGAATCTCAATATAATCTTCATAGAAACCTCGAAAATATAGGGGAGCCTTAAGAGGATTTTGGAGAATCTTATGATAATCTTGGAGAATCTTATAGAATCCTAGCAAATCTAGAGAATTTTCTATATATACTTTGAGAATCTAGAGGAATCTTTATAGAACCTTGAGGGATCTAGGTCAATCTTCATAGAATCGAGGAGAATCCTCGTCTAATCTTAGGAAATCTTAGATAACCTATTTGAGCCTTCATAGATCTTAGGGAAGTATTACTATAATTCAGAGGAATATTAGTGAATCTAGGCGAATCTTTAAACAAATATTACATTTTCAAATTTAAGGCTCATACTAGACACCACACAATCTACACACTGCTCATAGATAATAACGTCAATTTTGACACTCACTAATATTACAATAACTTGTATATATATAAACAACGTCCTACGGTGCATGTTCGAGTTTTAGCATGTTCCAACGTGCAAGTTCTTATCGTGCCCTACATTCTAAAAGAATCTCTTGAGAATACTCTAAATTCATAGATTCTCTAAGATTCTACCAAGGTTCTCTTAGAGGTTTCGTGAGCATTTCTCTAAATTTTATAAGATTCCCTCTAGATTCCATTAGATTTCCCTAGATTCTCCAAGATTCTATGAAGATCCCCTTAGATTCCCTTAGATTCCTTTAGATTTTATGAGATTGCCCTAGGTTCCCTTACATTACATGAGATTCAAAGAGGTTCTATAAAGATTCCCTTAGATACTCTAAGATTTCAGCAACATTTTCTTAGATTCCCTTAGCTTTTATGAAGATTCCTTTAGATCCCCCAGATTTTAAGAGATTCCCTTAGGCTTGTAAATATTTTCTTAGATTCTCTTACATTTTATAAGATTTTCTTACATTCTATTAGATTCTTCTGGATTCCTTTACATTCTAGAACTTTTTAGAACATTCTAAGACTTTCTGGAATGTTCTAAGACTTTCAATATATTCTAGAACTTTCTGGAAGTATTTCCCTAGATTTCCTTACATTCCCGTAGATTCCCCTATATTCTAGAACATTCTAAAACTTATTAGAACAAGTTGGAACTTTCTGGAAGAATTTTCTTAGATCCCCTCTAGATTCTTTTATGTTATAGAACTTTCTAGAAGATTCTAGCTAGAGCCGTCCAGAACATTCTAGAACTTTCTTGAACTAGCTAGAATGTTATAGTCTATTTTATCTTAATGGGAATAATACCCTTAAGTATATCTGAAACATGAATTATTTATGGAATTAATGCTTGGTCTAGTGGTTAGAATGGGGGGTTGGAGTGTCAATGGCCAGGGTTCGAATCCTCCACACAGCATAAAAATTTTAAAAGCCTTTTCCTAAGGGATGAGCATTCAATTTGGGCCGTAGGATCTTGGACCTGATCAAGGGTCGAGATCTCACCACGTAACAATAATTAAAGCAACATGAGCCATAGGATCTATTACATATAATTCCCAAAGTCATGTGCACCGTAGGATATGTGCCAAGCCACGTGAGCCGTAAGATCTCGGATCGACGATCAGGATCGAATCAACCTAGACCGTAGGATCGATTACATATAATTCCCAAAGCCATGTGCACCATAGGATGTGTCCCAAAGCAACGTGAGCCATAGGATCTCGGACTGACGATCAGGATCAAATCAACCTGGACCGTAGGATCGCTTACATATAATCTACAAACAAACTCCCAAGCCATCTGGGCCGTAGGATACGTCCCAAAGCCACGTGAGCCGTAGGATCTCGGATCAACGGTCGAATTGAGCGCGACAAACATAAGAACATACTAGTAACTAGTAATGGTGCCCAGCGTTGCTGGGCATAATTCTGGAACCTATAAATGTTAGAACCTGTGCATTTGCATATACAGTAACTTCTAGGCCATTGGAGTTGTTGTTCATTGTGTGTTGCACCCTTACTTAGAGCTACTTTAAAAGAATAGAATAGAATAGAATATGATTTTATCGTCCACGGAGACCAACAACTCCGTGGACGATAAAAGTACTTTGCACCTTAAAAAATATTTGGATGTTGTTAATCGTGTGTGCACATAAAATATGAAACTTGTAGTCTTGCTAATTAAATATGAAACATTACAAAGGATAAAATATGAACATTGCAAAGGATGAAAGATGGGGTCAATGGATTATCTTGAATATATGTATCACATGTGTGCCTATTGTAATATTGTAGGAAACAAAGCTTTATTTTGAACCTTAACAAAAAGTGTGTTGCAAAACGCTGGTAATAGAGAATTTTATCAAATCTGTGGACCAAATTGGTAAGGAGTAAGCAATCCATTGTCCCACGCTTTCATTTCTGTTAAAGAGTAAGCAACCCATTGTCCCAAGCCAGTGTTCTACGTTTTGCTCCCATTGAGGAGTGAGCAAACCATTGTCCCATGCTTCCATTCCCGTTCATAGTTACCATTGTCCCAAGCCAAAGAGAAAATAAATTCATTCCTTTTTCTAACATGGCATAGACTGGTGGAATCTCAACATTAAATCATGTTCTTAGGAGGAATTTCAGCATTAAATCATGCTCTCAAAGGACATGGCATAGCAGAATGTTAGTGGAATTTCAACACAATCATGTTCTCATCATAACAGGACACTTCCTTTTACAATATATATGCATTGTAAAACTCACAATTCTTGGTAATTGATATCATAGAGCTACTATTTTTATCGCAGGGCCAAGGACATTTCTAATTAATTTTAAAGAATTTGTGGTAGCCCGGTAAATGGGTAGAAATAGACGTGGAATCTCCTTTCTCAGTATTGGGATATGAAAGAGAGGCATGTTATATAGAAAAATTAAGCAATCAATCAAGAAAGTAAACAGAATGCCTTGAAGATACCAATCTGCCTACTACCACATGTTTACCTGCTTCGGATATGTTTTATTTCTTCATGCCCACCAAATTTAAGCACCCCATCTGCAAAGTTCATGTTGCAGCATTTTGTGAGCACCTTAGACCTTTAATTTTTCATATCCACAACCTAAACAACCTCAAAATCTCTGTAGAATTCCTTGGAGGGAACTGCAAGGACTGAGGATATCAGACGCCCACTATGATAACTATACCATCTTTTCGTATTAATGAGACTGTCTTATCGCATTAAAATCATAGATGTTTTTGCAATTCCTTAGTCAACTCCTCATTTTTTATATTAAACTGCATGATGTCTAAACCAAAGTTTATATATGACCATGTGAAAGATGTCATATGGTAGCGGTGGTGTATGCCACTCAAAGTGATTTTGAACCTGCAAGAAAAACAAATTAGGATTTAAAACATATCATCTAAGATAATTTATGCTTATTTCTGGAATTGAAAATTTTTCTGAATAGCTAGCATGTCTTGCCCTTTGTTCTGCAGAATGCATATATGCAGTTTGTTGCCCTTATGAAAATTAGTGTGAAGGAAGATCAAAGAAGAGAACTTACTTGTAGCAGACCTTCATGCGATGCATGGTACGCTGATCTGTGATAGGCTACATAGTAGACTTTAAATCAAAAGCATCTTGTTCTCTCAAGAAAAGAGCAAAATTCTGCAATTCATGACATCATTAAAGGGTAAGTCATAATAATCAGATGGAATTACTGCAAGAAATTGTTTGAACTTTAGTTGATGGACGACAAATCTTAACAAACTACCAACATATATAAGATTCCCGGAATGATCTAAGGTTTAAAAGATCATCGAAGTTGTTCATCTGATGTACCTGGAATGCAATCATAGTGTAATCGTCTGCTTCGTCCATGATCTGTGATGGCGTTTCCTGTTACTCTTTCGGGTTCTCTTCCAAATGCTAAATGTTCTGCCTGCGATGAGCGTATCATTGACAGACCATTTTAAAGTATGAACAGAACAGCCAGTCCTGTAGGCTGAATCCACTGCATAACCTTGTAAAATCATATGTGGGAAGGACAGACACCCATATGCACTTTTCACTTGTTTTAAATTTGCAACCCCTTTAACAGGAAAATATCATCTGTTTTTAATAGTTCATACCCTTGAACCACGCCATTACGATGATAACAAATTGCAAGTTCAGGTACACTTTTTTTTTTTTTGAAGAACGTGTTTTACTTCATATTATACACTCAAAATATTACAAAGTACTTCAGAAGTAAGAAATGTCCCTGAAGCATCAATCACTTTTAGATGATCACTCCATATCGAAATTTTAATACGATCAGGCCAATTGGAGATCTGAAAGCAATTATACAACTTCTTACGAATTTCTTGAAGCACCACCTGAGAAGAAATACGCTTATCATAAAAGACCTTTCTTCGCCTTCGCTTCCATACACTCCATATTAGCCAAGACTTTGCCATGTGAAATGCAATGCTTTTAGAAGCAGTCCACTGATTTAGATAAATACCCAAAAGAAAGTGCTGACTATCCAAAGATACTCCAAAAAGAGAATGCAGCCAAGACCTAAGACTACTCAGCTCTGCACACAAATATAAACAGTGCTCCAATGTTTCAATGCACCGCTCACACATTGGGCAAACTGGGCTTATTCCCGGCTTAAAGCGATGAACCATCTCATTAACTCTCAAAGAGCGACGAATCACCTGCCAAAGTAGAACATTTACCTTTGGAGGATTATATTTAGACCAAACAAGGTTCCAGATGGATTGCCATTGAGAAGGCAAAGTCTGTAAGTGCCATTTTCGAGAAGGTGATAAAGTACTTGAGGAGGTAAGCAATCTGTAGCATGAACTTACTAGCTTCTTGCCTTTTGTTATGATATGATATGACAAGAAATTTAATGCGTCCTACGGTGCATGTTCGAGTTTTAGCATGTTCCTACGGTGCAAGTTCTTGTCGTGCCCTACATTCTAAAAGAATCTCTTGAGAATACTCTAAATTCAAAGATTCTCTAAGATTCTACCAAGGTTCTCTTAGAGGTTTCGTGGAGATTCCTCTAAATTTTATAAGATTCCCTCTAGATTCCATTAGATTTCCATAGATTCTTCAAGGTTCTATAAAGATACCCTTAGATTCCTTTAGATCCCTTTAGATTTTATGCGATTGCCCTAGGTTCCCTTACATTATATGAGATTCAAAGAGATTCTATAAAGATTCCCCTAGATACTCTAAGATTTCATCAACATTTTCTTAGATTCCCTTAGATTTTATGAAGATTCCCTTAGATCCCCCAGATTTTAAGAAATTCCCTTAGGCTTATAAATATTTTCCTAGATTCTCTTACATTTTATAAGATTTTCTCAGATTCCGTTACATTCTCCTGGATTCCTTTACATTCTAGAACTTTTTTGAACATTCTAAGACTTTCTGGAACATTCTGAGACTTTCAAAATATCCTAGAACTTTCTGGAAGTATTTCCCTAGATTCTCTTACATTCCCATAGATTCCCCTACATTCTAGAACATTCTAGAACTTATTAGAACAATTTGGAACTTTCTGGAAGAATTTTCTTAGATTCCCCCCAGATTCTCTTATGTTCTAGAACTTTCTAGAATATTTTGGAACTTTCTAGAAGATTCTAGAACTTTCTAGAGCCTTCCAGAACATTCTAGCACTCTTTTGAACTAGCTAGGATATTATTTTATCTTAATTAGAATATTACCCTTAAGTATATTTGAAACTTAAATTAATTATGGAATTAATGCCTGGTCTAGTGGTTAGAATAGGGGGTTAGGGGGTTAATGACCAAGGTTCAAATCCCCCACACAAGATAAAAATTTTAAAAGCTTTTTCTTAAGGGATGAGCATTCAACGGGGGCCGTAGGATCTTGGATCCGATCAAGGGTCGAGATCTCATTACGTGACAATAATTAAAGCAACATCAGCCCATAGGATCTATTACATATAATTCCCAAAGTCATGTGCACCGTAGGATATGTGCCAAGCCACGTGAGCTGTAAGATCTTGGATCGACGATCAGGATCAAAAACAATCTGGACCGCAGGATCTATTACGATCAAATCAACCTGGACCGTAGGATCGCTTACATATAATCGACAAACAAACTCCCAAGCCATCTGGGCCGTACGATACGCCCCAAAGCCACGTGAGCCGTAGGATCTCGAACATAAGAACATATATAGTATGAGCGCGACAAACATAAGAACATATATATGTTATGATATGACATATATATCTAATTCCTCTATATATGTTCTTATGTTTGTCGCGCTTATCCGACTGTTCATCCGAGATCTGACGGCTCATGTGGCTTTGGGACGTATCCTACGGCCCAGATGACTTGGGAGTTTATATATACATCCATATAGACGATCCTACGGTCCAGGTTGATCTGATCCTGACCGTCGGTTCGAGATCTTACGGCTCACGTTGCTTGGGGACATATCCTATGGTGCATATGCCTATGGTGCACATGGCTTTGGGAAGTATATGTAATCGATCTAACGGCCCAGGTTGCTCCTGATCCTGATCGTCGATCCGAGATCCTACGGCTCAGGTGGCTTGGCACATATCTTACGGTCCACATGGTTTTGGGAATTATATGTAATAGATCGTATGGCTCATGTTGCTTTCATATGGTGAGATCTCGATCGTTGATCAAGTCTAAGATCCTAAGGCTCATGTTGAATGCTCGTCCCTTAAGAAAGGCTTTTAAAATTTTGACGTTATGTGAGGGATTTGAACCCTAGTCATCAACCCCCCAGCCCCCCCATTCTAGCCACTAGACCAAGCATTAATTCCATAAATAGTTTATGTTCCAAGTATACTTAAGGGTAATGTCCTAGTTAAGATAAAATAGAATATAACATTCTAGATAGTTCAAGAAAGTTCTAGAATGTTCTGGAGGCTCTAGAAAGTTCTAAAATCTTCTAGAATATTCTAGAAAGTTCCAAAATTCTAAAATGTTTTGGAATATAAGAGAATCTAGGGGGAATCTAAGAGAATCCTTTCAGAAAGTCCCAAATTGTTCTAATAAGTTCTAGAATGTTTCGGGAATGTAAGGGAATAGGGAAATACTTCCAGAAAGTTCTAGGATGTTTTGAAAGCTTCAGAATGTTCCAGAAAGTTCTAGAATATTCTAGAAATTTCTAGAATGTAAAGGAATCTAGGAGAATTAAAGGGAATCTAAGGAAATCTCATAAATTGTAAGAGAATCTAGGAAAATATTTACAAGTCTAAGGGAATCTCTTAAAATCTAGTTGAATCTAAGGGAATCTTCATAATATCTAAGGGAATCTAAAAAAATCTTGATGAAATCTTAGAGTTTTTTTAAGATTTTGCAAAGAGCCACAGTAGAATGTTCTAAAATGTTTCATAATAAAGGTGTACAATATAAATCTTGAAAAAAAAATGTTGTAGATGCTCAGGGCAAGCGCCTCAGTCTAAAAATAGAAAGTGTTTTAGAAATGTTGCACAGATCCAAAATAGATTATTTTGGAAGGTTCTAAATGCTCATGGGTAAGCACCTCAATCAAAATAGAAAATTCTAAGAGAATCTAAGGGAATCTTCATGAATGCTAAATATAGTATATAGAATGTTGAAGAATATAGAGGAATCACAAGAGAATCTCAGTAGAATCGTTGGGTACCTAGAGCACGATAGGGCCTTGCCGTCAGAATATGCTAAAACTGGAACAATGCACCGTAGGACGCATTAATGTTTGTACTATGAAGGACTACATGAGACTGACCCTACGATGTGGATGGTGGAAGATGCTCTTAGATTTTTAAGATTCTACAAAGATTTCTCTAGATTCTCAAAAACTATTCCAAGATGCTCATAAATTCCTCACGATTCTATGTAGATTCTCCTAGATTCATTCAAATTTGTAAAGTTTCCCCTAGGTTCCCTTATATTCACAAAGATTTTATGAAGATTACCTTGGATTCCTCGAGATTCTCAAAGATTTTCATGAGATTCCCATAGATTTCCTAAGGTTCCCTTGAGATTCCCCTAGATTCCTAAAGATTGTTTCAATATTCACCTAGATTCCCCACGATTCTATGTAGATTCTCTTCGATTACCTTAGATTCTACGAAGATTCCTTTAGGTTCTCCAAGATTTCATCAGGATTCCCCTCGATTAGTAAAGATTTTCGAAGATTCCTTTAGATCCTAAGAAGATTCCCTTAGGTTCTTGAGGATTCCATCCAGATTCCTCTAGAATCTCAAAAATTCTACCAATATTCCTCTAGATTCTCAAAGATTCTCTCAAGATTCGCCTAAATTTCCCAAGATTCTATGTAGATTCTCCTAGATTCTATAAGATCCTAGAAAGATTCCTCTAGATTCTCAAATATTTTATGAAGATTCCCTTCGATTCCCTTAGATCCTCTCGAGATTCCCCTAGATTTCTAAAGATTGCCCCAAGATTCAACTAGATTCCCTGTGATTCTATGTAGATTCTCTTGGATTCCTTTAGATTCTATGAAGATTCCTCTAGGTTCTCAAAGATTTCATCAAGATTTCCCTAGATTTTTAAAGATTTTATGAAGATTCCTTAATATTCCTTCAAAATTCCTCACAAAGGTTGTCCTAGAATATAAAAGATTCTATTAAGATTCCTCTAGATTCTTAAAGATTCTATGTAGATTCTCCTAGATTCTCGAAGATCCTATCAAGGTTCCTCTAGATTCTCAAATATTCTATGAAGATTCCCTAGGTTTCCATAAATTCCCTCGAGATTCCCATAGATCCTCAAAGATTGTCCCAAGATTCACCTAGATTCCCCACAATTCTATGTAGATTCCCTTAGATCCTATGAAGATTTCCATGGGTCCTCGAAGATTCCATCAAGATTCCCCTAGATTCTTAAAGATTCCATTAGGAATCCCCTACATTCCGAAATATTCTCTCAAAATTCTCCAAGATTCTATGTAGATTCTCTAAGATACTATCAAGATTCCAATAGATTCTCAAATATTCTCTGAGATTCCCTAGATTTCCATAGATCCTCTTGAGATTCCCACAGTCCCTAAGGTTCTTTTGAGATTCCCTAAATTCCCGAAGACTATTCCAAGATTCCTCTAGATTCTCCAAGATTCCATGTAGATTCTCTTAGCTTCTTGAGATCTTATGAGGATTCCCCTAGATTCCCAAAGCTTCTCCCAAGAATCCCATATATTTTGCAAGATTCTATATAGATCTCGAAGATCCTACGAAGATTCCTCTAGATTTCCAAAGATCCTCTTGAGATTCCCTTAGATTCCATAAGGTTCTATTGACATTCCTCTAGATTCCTAAAGATCCCACGAAGATTTCCCTAGATTCTATTAAATTACATAGATTTTATAAAATCCTAAGATTCTAAGAAGATTCTTAGAATCCGATCAAGTAGGCTCCAATTGCGACGGAACAGTGCCAAAGCACCATTGGAAAGCCCTCAATGAGAGGAATCCAAAGGCGTGGGCCCCACCTTCATTCGACCTCTCTACTGCAAAAAAGAAGCTTCTTGGAAAGGCCACTCATAAATGCTTTGCCACCTCTGCCACCTCATCTCTTAAAAAAAGGGCAATTTAATATAAAAACTTAATGGCTAGGATTTATTCTCACATTTTGATCTAACAGTTATAATTTACTACACCAAATCCACTTTTTGGCACTTTCCTTGCACCTTCCTGACAAAATTCAAGGGCTAGGATTTCTCCTTCCCTTTTCATTCGACGACTTAGAGACATGGTGCATGTTCACCCACAAGGGGGCTGCTTAAAGTGGATCGACGTGGCACTGTCTCAGCCGTCAATCTCAGATTTGAATGGCCCAGACAGTGACAACTCAAATACTGGACCACTGGATAAAGGTGGAGCTTAAGTGGTAGTTCAATTCGGGCCGTCGATCTCAGATCTAGACGGTCCAGACGGCGCCATTGGAACACTGGATACAAGGGGGGTGCTTATATAATTGTATATATATAAGAGATAAGAGGTATTGCATTAATGATTTTATCATCCATAAAGACCAATTTGCCTATGGGACCCAATACAGAAGCCCAATAGATGTATTACTGTTTGGATTAAAAAAACCCCCCCTCGAAGGATTTTCGAGAGAAAAACAGTGGTAGTACTAAGAATGCTACAAATATACATCATGAGATATTGTAATACATATCAAGACAGTGTCCAAGGACATAGCCGAGCACGTATATCCATCACCTCTTGAAGATATGATTCCAGCAACTACACTGAAGTCAAGCTTAGTATCACATGCAACAGCTAGTTGGGCCTGACCAACTCAGCAGCGTAGCGTGCCCCAATTGATCACACACCAGACAACTCTGAAGAATGTGACATTCTTCCTCGATCGCTCCCAATTAGCAGCATTGGCAAAGCCTGTCTTGGAATGCCTTCTCAATCCATCTGTCTGTCTCAATTACGAGGCAGCGCACACCCGTGCGAATCGAAGCGATGAGTATGCACTTTTTCATGGGCAAATGGGTACGCAGGTAACGTTGCGGGCCCCATTCCAATATGGAATTTATGTGGTGCTGGAAATATGATGTCTTGCCTGTGGCGCTAATATCTCAAAGTTTGCAGGAAAGCAAGCATCAAGGTACTATTTCAAGCTATGACGATTCTCTTCGGTTTGCACCTGTATGCACATGTGCTCTTGTACATTCCAGTTGGCTAGTCATTGAGCTCTCTTTTCAGCATGACTTTTCATAAATGCCACCACTTATTATTTGTAGGTCATTTCGCTCTTGATAACTTTGAAATTTGATAATCCAATCCACATTTTGATGAACCGTTTAAAATATAGCTTTATTTGTCACGAAGGGTTTAATTACATAGCATAGTTTCATTATTTTAGTAAGAAAGTGCTGAATATCATACAATTAAGTTTAGTCTCATTGTTCAAAATCCATGACATGTATCTGTACAATAATATTATAATATTGTTGAGAGTGGCATTCTTGGTACAAGCACACTTTCCATTAATTTAATATGGTGATAGGTACATCATGTTTGAAGCATGGGAATCTATGCTAGTTTTTAATACAATTATATTCAATATATTGAGAATATAAGCTTGATTACCATTACATATCTTCATGAAAATTTGCATCTTCTTGTTACACGATGCTAAGCAGAGGAAAATGTTGTTTACTAGTTATCATAATATATTTGATAATAGTAACACTTGCAGATACCCTACAAGAAGATAATGCCACTGCTTTTTATAGGCTTCCTTTAACGTATAGATCATCTTGTAATAGTACAAACAATACAATTACAAGTCGTATAAGATGCGCCATAGAGCAAAGTCAAGCTCGAAGTAAAAGCATATTAGCCAAAGTTTTAGGCCCAAGTATCCCAACCTTCAATAAGTCAGCGATTGTTTCTATAGATCCGATAGGGTATTCTCAAGGAGAATATTTAACATCTATATCCATAGGCACTCCAAGACGATCATTTTCCTTGATTGCTGATACAGGAAGTGATCTTATTTGGTTACAGTGTTTGCCATGCGCACCTTGCTTTTATCAATTCAATCCAATATTTAATCCTCGTGCTTCAGTTTCATATAGACCAATCTCATGTACTAACTACATATGTAGAAACTTGCAAATAAGTGCATGTTCTAATTGTGCATATGCTTACTCCTATGGAGACGGCTCTGGTACAGATGGACTTCTTTTCACAGACGTATTGGGCATGAACTTAATTGATGGGAGTCAAGCAAGCATTCCTAACATTGTGTTCGGATGTGGGCACGAAAACAATGGTCTATTTAATGGTGCAGCTGGAATTCTAGGATTAGGACGTGGCCCAGCTTCATTAATGTCCCAAGTAGGGTATCAATTTGGGTACCAATTTTCATATTGCTTACCCCCTTGGAACTCTGCATCACAAAATAGCTATCTAGTTCTTGGAAGGCCAAGAAGCTCAACAATAAATTTTCAGTACACTCCAATGGTTAGAAATCCAATTCATGAAACCTTCTATTACATTGAGTTATTGGGAATTAGTATTGGCAACCGATTATTGAACATCCCATATGGAACATTTACTTTGAAGTCTGATGGAACTGGTGGAATAATACTTGATTCTGGTACTACCATGACTATTCTTACTATGCCAGCATATATTAGAGTGTTGCAAGCTTTTAGCTCCTTGATCTCATTACCTGTCATTGATGGATCAATGTATGGACTTGACTTGTGTTATTATGTCAATCATGGTGGAGCATTTCCTAGCATGGTGTTCCATTTTCGAGATGCTAATGTTGACCTACCACTAGATAATTACTTTATAAGTTTGGACACCAGGGGGACTATTCGATGCCTAGCCATGATGGGTTCTTCAGATTCTTTCAGCATATTTGGGAATATACAACAACAAAATTTCAATATATTATATGATCTTCAAAATCTTCAAGTTGGTTTTGCATTAACTCAATGCGAATCATTTTGACGTGGATGACATAAATAAACCTAACATACCTATGATGTATTGATGATGATGATTACAAATATTGTCTTTAACTTGGCCATTGGAAGTTGGCCAGTTATGGGATTTATACTTTTACTTATCATGATTATTTCTTTCCCCAGACTTGATTGACAAGTTCACAATTTTCTAAAGTAAGAGGTGGAGAAAGACAAAGATTTACTTTTGCCTCAACATCAATTTGTTCCTAACCAAGTAGATAGTACTTTGTAAACACGAGCATTATAAAAAAAACAAGATGCTAGTCCATCGAGAGATTGCCTTTTGAAAACACATGGTTAGTTTTAAATTCATCACTGCTTTCGTGACCATTCAAGTTATACTATTATTCTTAACATGTTTTGTTGTGAGCTAATAGTCCCTACTCTACCATCGATTTTGGTTTCTGCTAAAGTATTCATTGTAACAAGTTGTGATGATCGCCATCGCGATCTTTTCTACCGTCGAACGATGACACAAAGAGCAAGTTATGCACAAAAGAATATAAAAACGGCTAGGCTTAGAGGGATCGCTATAGCAATTAATACATATGAAACGAATAATTTATTAAAACGATTTGTACATATGTTATCAAATACCAACGCTCCTGCTTAGAGGGATCGCAACGGCGATTTGTCTAAGCTGGATCCATATTTTATTACAGATTCATCCTAAAGAATTTATGGACATTCTCTAACAAATATTGGATTTCCCTCGGCATCGGTGAGCACTTTAGCATTCGCCTGTCCACCTGCCCATCAGTAGCAGTCCAATCGGATATCTCCTTATTGTTCTTATCATCATACATGAGTATTTCTCATAGCCTCACGGAAGCCTTCTTAAGTTCTTGATCATCCTTTAGGGCACAAGGAGCGACGGACTGCTTGGGATGCTTTCTAGCATACCTTCTTGTATTCTTGGGAGGTGCCCTGACAATTATTGTCCCGCTTGGATGCATCATCCATCTACTCTTCAACCTATTGCATGGACTTGTCTGGCACAAATGGACAACTTATTATAGGCATCAACACATCCAAGCCATTATTAAAGCCTTCTAGTTTTGAAATACTTGTTCTTAGACTCCCCACTGTGTTGGGATAGGTGTACCCTTTCTTCAACCTCTCCAATGTATGTGCGTAGTTTTCACCCTGGAAATTGTTGATAATGTCGTCCAGGTTATCCAGTATCACCGTGCTCGGCATGATGTGCATGTCGGAGGCTGGTCGGGAGGGTTCTCCCCTCTCAAAATTGGATTGTTCCTACTTTCCATCTTCACCATCCTCCACATCTTCACCTTCCTCTCTACTCTCCTCTGGAGCACCGCTGGCTAGCTTTTCCAGGTATGTGCAGAAGCTTTGAAGAAAGCATGTTCTTCTATCATCATATTAGAAAGCAATGCTTCTCTTCTCCTGGATCAAAGCAACCCTTAAAAACGTACCACAAGAAAAGAAGCCGAGCAAGCATCCATCCAGGAGGAGATGCTGCTTCACAATGTATTAAGCGTAGGACACTTTTATTTGCGGCGGGAAGATAATATCACCGTCCATTAACATCTAGCTATATTTCATTTTGAACGTGAACATGGACCTCATGTGTTTTTTTATTTTCTTGTCAGTCTCCTCGTCACCGGTACGCTCCCAAGTAGGCATCTCTGCTTCTTTCATGGATGATCAGGCAAGGAGAACCGCATATCCAATCTTGCCTGTTTAGATAAGACTCTGGCCTCATTTTTGTTGACCAGGATGTCGGTGACAAAGTATTGGTGTTCCTTTACCCCCTTTTTGTTCTCGAACCCGGGCTCTTCATAAGTTCCAATATAAATGTGCCTCCTCCCTCAATATGTATTCTGTGGAGACAGTTGGGCAATTGGCCAGAAAGGAGAAGCATCAAGAGGTGGTATGCTTTCGATGTCGTCATTGCAGAGACTCTTGTGAACAAGTCAAGGAGCTGGCCTACCTTCCAATCCGAATGCAAACCAGCTGAGCATGTTCTAGTGTAATGGTAGAGAGAATGCTATCTTTAGTGCACATCCTTGCCATATTTCTCTCCTGGACATGAGCCTTATCCTGGTTTGGCCTGATAATGTCAACACAGGCTAACATGACTGCATGAAGAGTACCTAGGACATGATCTTTATTGATATTCTGTTTCACGTAAGCAATATCATGCCTGCAATTTGAAGCAAGAGGTCCTCTGTAAACTCTAGATATGACGCAATCAAGTCCTGGTAGCTGAGGTACTGCACTTTTGTGTTGGTTGCAGGACCTCTCTCTCCGTCAGAGATAGCGTCCTCAAGTCTGATGCCTTTTGCTTGTAGTTGAATCGATCAGTGTAATCTGTATTGATTTTCAAGAAGCATTTGCCCGCAAGGATCTCGTCCATCAAACAATTCATCTCTGTGTCGGACATACCCTCAGACACCGAAGGAAGGTCTTATTAAAGACTTCCTTGGTCGACTTCTCGGTGCATTGTCTTGGTCGTCGGTCAATTCCTTCTTTACCCATTTATTCACCACAGCCATGAACTTATTCCATGTCACGTCGGGCATAAATATCCATTGCTTCTCGTTGAGGGTGGTCGTTACGACTTCAGCAAATTCCAATAGAAGAAGAACAGGTCAGGAAGATTGCCTTGGCGATGCTTATGAGCAAGAGAGAGCAACAAAATGAATAATAGCTAAAAATAATAGCTAAATGGAATCGTGATGGCGATCCCAAAGATCCAGCCAGTTATCAGCTTTGCCTTGCACGGGTAAGCCTAGTGCTTGATGCTGATCTGTAAGTTGCTGTAGTTTCCCAATCACAGGCTCCCTGTATACTGAATTGTCAATTATTTCATTGCACTCGATTGACAGCTAGAGGTATTCTGTGTTTTTCAATCAATATCCTTGCCCTCGTCCATGTTTATACTTTAGAGAACTCGGCTTTCTTCTCGTCAGACCCGATCACTCCACAAAGGACTTGAGCTGCCGCCATGGAATGATTTCCAGAGATAATGTAATATTTCTTCCCTTCAAGCTCAACGGGATAATTCTATGTAATTTTCTCGCATGTTGCTAGATCGAACAGGACAAGGTCAGCTGACGTGAGGATGGCAATCTTGACGGAGATTAAAGCCATTGAGACGACTCATGTGAATCAAGCCAGGATAAAGGCTGGACTAGAATGGTTTAGATCTGGTGATAGATGCTCTCACTTCTTTTTTCGGGCCGCTAAGAGAAGGCGTATGATGGCCTCTATTAACTCCCTTATTTTGCTTGATGGTTCAGAGTGTTCTGATCCAGTTCAGTTGAAGCAGTATCTTCAGGACCACATTTCCTCATTTTTTTCCGGACATGCAATCTGCAGTCTTCGGTCCACCCCATTGTGTCAGTGGAGCAGCGTGCACATCTAGAATCAGACATCACCATCAATGACTTACATTCAGCTGCTTCTCATTAGGGCGGATTTGGGGTCTCAAAATGGCCCTTAACTTGGATGCCAGAATTCCACGTCATGTTTCTCGCGACCAATGATGTTTGCGCATTTTTTTTCAAAGTCAGTATTAGTTGGCAAGTAGAAAGAGGAGCAGGCTTACTTGGCATCCACATGGCAAAATTTCATAGGACATGTTTGTGCATTCATTGCAACCACATTAATGGCCCGCATTTTTCGAAAATCGTATCGCGGACCAAAATAATGGCTACTTTTTCCGCCTACTGTGCACATGCCCCACATGCTGGCCCGCATTTTTCGAAAATCGTATCGCGGACCAAAATAATGGCTACTTTTTCCGCCTACTGTGCACATGCCCACATGCACCAACCACCTTATCAAATTTTGGCATCAAGATTTCCATTGTTCACATTAGCGCCGCTACGTGCATCCTCTCCGTCTTCACTCTTCATTTGGAATCCAAGTCTCCAATAGTGTCTGTGTTTTTGCCCCATTTACAGAACACTCAAGGTCAAAAAGTAGGAGGTTATGTCTCCAAATGGGTGAGTATGTTATAGCATCGATGAGGGGCGAGCATAGAGTTAAGCGACAACGGCGAGGCGATGTGCGGACAAGCAAACGTACGTTACATGCCATGTTTTTACTACCCAAATTTTCATTCTGAAGTTTTCCTACTTTTCAGCTCTTCCCGTTCATCGTATTGCTCCCTGCCATTCATTCTTACAATTCAACGACCGATCTGTATCTCTAATTGCATCCATCATTGCTCCTAGTACTCCTACATTGCTTCTGCAGTTCATCACTTACAAAACAATAAAGGCATGACGGTGGAAGGATATCTATCCATAGGCTCATGGGTGAGAATGCTATTCTTAACGAAGGGTGACTATGGAGTTACATCGCCAGAGCGACATTTATACGCAATGAATCGGTAGAACTATAGGGTTCAAAATAAATGCTATGGATAGTATATTGCAAAATAAAAAGTGAAGGGAGGGGAGGAAGGGATTTGAAGAGGAGGATATTTGCAAATTTGCACCCTCAATAATACATGGATCACACCATGCGAAAATGCATATGCACTTTGTAAATGTGTAGTGAGATTTCGCGTCATGTGATCCTTGCTTCTTTTCTCTTCCCTCTTCTTGATTTATATTCACCCACTGAATCAAATATTTTTCTTTGGGCTATATTTATCAGATGTCGGGCCTTTGGATTAGTTAACACAAAGTGTCACATATGGAAACATTGTTAGGTTTGATAAACTAACATAAAAATCTTATTTAATAAAGCTTTGGTTGTTGGTAAAGTGTTGGCTTATTGATTAAGTGTTTGTATTTTGCTTTAGGACCCTCTTTGAAACATAATATAACTTGGAATGATACATATTTTATATGCAAATGGGAGACTATTGATGAGGGACTTGGTGTTATTACCTATTGACAACAAACATGAAAGTGGATCACACCATGCGAATTTAGTATATTCCAACTTTTTAGCTTATACAAAATTCGCTTGGTGTGATCTTTTTGGAAAAAGATGACTTCCTATAGTAAAATTACTTTGATTATCTTTTAATAAAAGAAATATATATATGTCTTATTTGAAGTTAAGTGTGGATATGTGACGTGCTCATTTATTGATAAAGTGTTTGCTTTTTGAAAAGGGCTAATAACTTTATGTACTACTAGAGTTGGTAAAGTATTTTAGATGCAAATAGGAAGGAGTACTTGTGTTTAAGTTTAATTTGACAACAAGCAAGAAAGCGTATCACACCATGCGAAATGATTGTGTTCTATTTTTTTTTTGCATTGTATTATTCGCTTGATGTGATCCTTCTTAAAAAAAGATATGCTCTTTGAAAATGACTAATAACTTTATGCACTTGGAGTGGTAAAGCATTAAATGAGAAGGGGTACTTGTGTTTAATTTTAATTTGACAACAAATAAGAAAGTGGATCACACGATGCGAATTTAGTGTGTTCCATTTTTGTTGCATATGTACTATTCTATTCGCTTGGTGTGATCCTTCTTGAAAAAGAATATGCTCTTTGAAAAGGGATAATGACTTATGTACTTAAGAGTGGTAAAGCATTTTAGATACAAATAGGAATGAGTACTTGTGTTTAATTTTAATTTGACAACAAATAAGAAAGTGGATCACACCATGCAAATTTAGTGTGTCCCTTTTTTTTTGCATATGTATTATTCGCTTGGTGTGATCCATCTTGAAAAAAAAATAGCTTTCAAGTAAAAGGAAAGAAAGAAATATCTTATTTAAAGTGTAAATTGTTAGTACGTAAAGTGTTGGTTTATTAAAATACTATTTGTTTACGCTAAGTTGTAAGTTCAATATTTGTGTTTCTATTTACTTTTTTACGCAAGGATCACACCAGGCGAATTTCTTATATGCAATTACTTCTGCGCATGAAGATTTCGCATGATCCTCTTTAAACAAGGACTAGTAAACGTGTGCCCGGCGTTGCCGGGCTAATGTGCTGGCATTAGAACTCAACCCTTTAACGTCCATATGTAGCTTCTGCTGCCAAGAAGGGACATTATTTGCTTTTGTAATTTTTTTTGTTATTCAAATTGTCTAATGACAATATCATCAATGTATTCACTTTGTATTTAAAGGATAGATTTCACTACAATAGAATAGGATAGGATACAATGCTTTATAAAGAATGTTGGGCGAGGGGCAATTAAATTTACCTTAAAAGATGGCATAGACTTACGAAGTAGTTAAGTACATCAACAAAAAGTAGTTACAGATATGCAAAACACAGAATTTTGTCATGCTTCAGTGGCATACTTTAGTTCATAAATTGTGTTATAGAATTGTGTATTATGTTATAGTAGTATCTTAGCAATGTGAGACATTGATAAACGATGACAAAAATATTGCTTCTTTGATATTACTTGTGTACATGTGAAAGTCTAAATATTCTTCGCACATTTGCGAGATAAGTTAGTATTTATAAGAGATTTGGTGACAATCTAAACTCATAAACAATGGCACAGAATGCTTTTGAAGCCTCAACATGGAGGAATACTGGTATATATTGATTGCATTCTAGCATGCTGATATATATGAGGTGCCTAAAGAAATGCAGTGGATCGAATCCAAAACTGGAAGCCACATACAACCGATAATTAGAAATGTTTGAAAGATTATTGATGATGTTTGCTTGAATGCATTTCAACTATCAAACAACAAACTCTACCACACAATAAGCTTTGTTCTTTGAAAGCCACGGAAAATGATAGGTAATCTAGTAGAATACAATAATTCCATCTAGTAAACGTGTGTGCCATGACTTGAGCATTCTATCTATGATGACATTCAACTTGAGCATTATCCATTATCTATAATGGAAGATTTTATGGTTTAGGCTTGGTCATTGTTTTCATTGTTCATTCTTGCTTAATAAAGTACTTCTATCTCAGAGTAATGCAAAAAAGTTCCTTGTATGGTGGCTATTATAATATGCATTTCAGGTGCTAGCTCAAAACAAAAATATGGACAATTGTTGATGCATTACGTTGATTCTTTTTAATAGATTAATGAAGTCAGTTTCATAAAGCACCAACCATTGCTTCAAAGACTATATGCCCTTAGTTTACTCAGGGCGCAGTGATATAAAAATCTCAAACTGTAATTGTAATATTCATAGGTTGCCACCCTACCAGTGGCAGCATAATTACAATGTCTTTCGAGCAGCCCATAGTAAACCTTACTCTCAGCTATATATGCAATAGTCCATGATGCAGTAACAGACTCTCCAGCATTCTCTTTGAGTTAGGTGCATGACTTAATTTACTTGTTAGATATACAGTTGGAAATCAAGCTTATACAACAACTGCGACAAACTATATTGGGTAGCCTTCCTTATACACACCCCTCACCCTGGCAATAATCTTGTAGAAAATCTGCAGATGTCAAAGATTATCCGCCCTTGTTTATGAAATATTGTCTGCCCCAAAGAGTAGACATATATAAAGGAATCAAAGCTAAAATAATATTATAGCTTGCTCGAATCCACTGTATTGATTTTATGAACTCAATCAAGGTTGTAATTCCACATTACTTCTATCGACTGCAAATGCTATTTTTTGCATGACAAAATTCAACAACTATCTCAAACATTAACTTGCATCTTTTATCTGCAATGTATAGCAGAAGCTGCAAAGGAAAAATTACTCAATGATCAAAACAAAGGAATTCTACTATCAAAAAGTAAAGTACAATCGAACTTGCATGTTTCCAATGAATAGGAAAATGTTAGTTCTCGTTATACAATACGCATAAGCATGCATCAATTCAACAAAAATTCAACAACTATCTCAAACATTAATTCGCATCTTTTTATCTGCAATGTATAGCAGAAGCTGCAAAGGAAAAATTACTCAATGATCAAAACAAAGGAATTCTACTATCAAAAGTAAAGTACTATCGAACTTGCATGTTTCCAATGAATAGGAAAATGTTAATTCTCGTTATACAATATGCATAAGCATGCATCTCTTAACCTTCCAGAAGAAAGGATTTTGAGCCATCCTGAGAGAAAAGTGCATTACTTCTATCGAATGCAAATGCTTTTTTTTGAATGACAAATTCAACAACTTTCTCAAATATTAACTTGCATCCTTCATCTGCAATGTATGTAGAAGCTGCAAAGGAAAAATTACTCAATGATCAAAACAAAGGAATTCTACTATCAAAAGGAAAGTAAGATCAAACTCGCATGTTTCCAATGAACAGGAAAATGTTAATTCTCGTTATACAATACGCATAAGCATGCATCTCTTAATCTTCCAGAAGAAAGAATTTTGAGCCATCCTGAGAGAAAGTGCATTACAGAGCTCCTTGTTTACAGAAACAGCTTAAGACATCCTGGACTGCCTTTTTTTGAAAATGCATGGATATATTTTAACACCTCATATCATGCTGGCATTAGCTTGGTTGTCTGGCGTAATTAAGGACATGGATTCCCAGGGCATACTTGTCCTTAGAAATAATGCATCAAGCAAATATCAAAGCCTGATTTTTATTTTAATTCTGGTCAAGAGCCAACCAATTTGTATATACAGCATTAACATGATCAGACTGCTGCACAATGAGAGATGGACAAAGAAATTCAACCAGCAATCGCTAACAATTTGCATGGAATATTGACTATGCCTCAATAGTAAACATGTGCCCATGCGTTGTCTGAAATACCCATGCCAGCAATTGCAACGTTTATGGGCATTTCTGAGCAAAAACAAACGTATCAGGACTGTTTGCAGACCAAGTTTATTCAAACGGTCATTAAAACCTAAAAGATGAGTCATTATAACCAAATTCTATGTACAGGCTTCATGCAGTGCAGGTATGATCCTGCCTTTAAAATATTAAATGTCTTATAAGCATTTAGATAAGGGCTTTCTACCTGAGAACAACAAGACCCAAGTTGCCTGCCATGCATAACCAAAATTCGTAGAAGAAACCCTGATAAAGAAATCCTGATAGAAAAGACCAGATTTGTGAGAAAAAAACTGATAAAAAATGAGACAGAGATGCATTTAGATAAGGGCTTTCTACCTGAGATAAAGATCCAAGTTTCCTGCCTTGGATAAGCCAGTATTCATGAGAAGAAAGTCTGATAAAGAAAACCTGATAAATTATCAGATTCGTGAGAAGAAAACTTGTTGTAAAATGAGGCAGATATCAGCACAAAAAAATACCTGTTTCGACCGATTGCTAATGTCCAGATGTAGAGCTCGTTTGCGAATGGAGCTACTTCCTCTGAAGATAGATTAAGCTGCCACTCCTTTTGTCACATAACATACGTTTAGAGAATTTTGGCAAAAAAAGCTACGTTAACTCGACTTGCTCTAGAAGAAAAATGTGACAATCCAAACTTAGAGATAGCATGGATACAGCACGCCTTGTTCGAGCCTGTTTACCGAATTTGAGCATGGGAGCTACCTGTGTTTGGATAGGGCACTTGCAGCTAATGCATTATCTCAAATGCATCTGCAAGGATGTCCTTCATGGGAAAAGATCCTCCAAACACCTGCCTCGTAATTTGAGAAACAGGGAACGAAAATAACCCAAAGCATTCTATAAGCAAGGGATGACGATTCAAAATTTCTGATCACGGTTGTGAAGGCAAAAGCGATCTGGCAAGAAGTGTTGATTTTGATCTGCATATTCAACTTTGTCATAGCAATCGTAACAATTCAAACTTGAATGCAGTAACTTTACCTGCAAATGCGTTTCTCTTCTTGCTGTCAAAAGCCACCAAATGGCTTTATCAAATATGAAAGCTAGAGAACCGGCCATATCCAAAGTTGGAAAAAACCCTTGGGATCTTGTGGAAAACCTTCCCGGATGAAAAGAGTCTGTGCAAAACCAAGAAATGAAGGCAACCAAGTGAGTCGCTTTGTGGACATAAGGAAATGCTTGTACCTGACCTGACATTCATAGGAAAACGAAAGCCACACACAGAGAAAGCATATTTACCACTATTCAGCCTACCTGGATGTTAAATCTGAAGCTTCAACCCGTTATCCGATTAGCGGTTGAAACAAAATGGAGGAGCAGACGGAATGGAGGAGAGAGGGGAGATTTGTACCTGAAGCAGCTCTAGCCTGCTATGTGGGCGCCAAAGCAATGCCGGAAAGCAAGTTCCGAAGGCATTTTGAATGAGTGAAGAGGCGGCATCCCGACTATGGCGGGGAGCCAGCCCAAAAAATTATTCCACCCATTAAATTGGCCGGAAAAAAAACGTATAGAAATTAGTCGCTCGACCCTTGCCCTAAAAATTTCACATGCCGGATTTTCAAATTTCTGATGACAAAATTTCGCTTTTTGGCCGGATTTTGATGTCCACCGGCGGCCGAAAAAAAGAGGACACACCCCCCAGACACAATTTAAGTAAGTAGATGGCTTTGACCTTCAATGTTCATAAATTTTATGAATGTTTGCATATAAGAATGTCACATATCATATTTTCTTAAAAAATGGTCATCAAATGGATAACTAGTCAAAGAGTTCTTCTACTACTTAAAGAGTTTCAAGACTCATTTTTGCTATAATTTAAATAGCAATAGATTTTTAAAGGAATCTATTGTGAAAAGTAGTCAAAGACTTCTTGTATTAGGGGTATCTAAACACAAACACCATAACCTTTGTACTTCAAGAATGTATAAACCCTTCGCATTGCAAAGTATAATGTCATTTATTAGCATCTTCACGGACATTTCCCCTTCCTTGTCGGAAGCAGCTCATCTCAAGAAACTGTATTCGATTTCGAATGCCTTCATCCTCTCTCAATCTCTCACAATATCCCAGGAGGCTAGAGTTACCGTCACCACAAAATCGGGACTAAACTTGAAACGTCCCAAAATGACGGTTTTTTACCACTCAACGGATCCAATGGATATAAAATGCCATCCGCCCAGATGTCGACACTTTTTGAGCCTGCAAGACGCAACACGTCGAGGTCTAAGTTCTTATTTTTTAGACCTCCTTTTTTGCGATTGAAGACTGGAGCATATTCGTGAGTCAGTTGGATCCTTATCCACACATCATTTGGAGCTTCCATACTGCGTGGATCGCACGACGCGAAATGAAGGTGTACAATTTGTATGCCCCAGCACAATTCGCTTCGTGTGAGCCGAACGTCCGTACTAACCTCGTTTTTGAAATTTGCAACGTGCATATGAAAATCGAAAAGTCCATTCTCCTACAGTCCATGCTTTTATACATAAAGCAAATTCAAATTTCGAATTGTAGGGGGCAGGAAGCCTGTATTGGGATGAAGTAAAGATCCCGGTTAAGGGTGCTTTCCCATGAATTGTAGACCTGAAAAAGCCATACTAAGGTCAAAAACCTGAGGCTCAGAATTGTATGGAGAATACTTTGCGACTCAGGTCCTAAACCTGAATCAAGCAAGTAAGGTGCTCATGGGAACACCGGAGCCTTCGGCCTGACCTCAAGAAAATCTCCGGGTTTTAGTCCCATGGGAAAGCAGCCTAAGGCGCAGCCGCAGCGCCTCGAAATGAAAGTCTGATACAAAGCTTCAACCTACACATTCAAATTTTAAAATGTAGAAGGCGGGAAGCTTGTATGGCCATGGCCTCTAAATGAAAATAGCACAAGACAAGAATCGGTGACGCGCACGCTTGGTATCTGACAAACCAAGAGACACCGTCATGAGTTGCCGGTATGCTATAATGCAAGTGGCTTTTTAGAGGCGCCACGTGTTGCATCAGTCTGTCTGACAACCAACAGAATTAAATACATATGGCGCCATGAATGCGCAATCCCCCTTATTCCGGGAGAATATTCCAAGTAAATCTGTAATGATGAGATTTTGGTATCCTAGGTGGCATGGGAAAAAAGGAATGGAAATATGACGTGGAATGGCTGATAGGAGGCCAATTTGAGACCCCAAATCCGCCCTAATGCTTTTAAAGAAAGACAAGTGCCCTGGCCTAGATGGTTTCTCAGTGGAATTTTTCCAGGAATATTGGGATTGATTGGGTTGCGATCTTTACAATGCTTTATGTGAGTTTTGTAGGTTCAGAAGTTTGGATAAGATCCTTAATACTGGCTGTATTTCTCTTAATCCCAAGTGTAAAGAGCCAAAGACAATATCTGACTGGCGCCCTATCATATTATTGTCTTCCGTGTATAAAATAGTTGTGAAGGCCCTTGCAGACAAAGTGCGTGATGTCTTGGCTGTATCAATCTCTCCTACTCAATCTGGATTCTTGCATTTTAGACAATGTTGCTGCTGCTTATGAGGGTATATATTGGGCCAGATTGAAAGGTCAGCGTATAGTCTATCTTAAATTAGATTTTGCCAAGGCATATGACAGTGTGGATTGGGAATTTTTGGAAAAAAGCCTCTTAACATTGGGCTTTGATCAGCAGTTCACCAGTGATGTTATGAAGCTCCATATCTCGGCACGGTCTACTGTGGTGTTTCAAAGGGAACACTCCACTGTCTTTTCAGTTGGGCGGGGTGTTTGGCAAGGATGCCTATTAGCTCCACTTTTGTTCACAATAGTAGCTGAGGTCCTCTCACAGCTATTTGCGAAGGCCGTGCAGGATGGGATAGTGCCGGGGTTGAGTATGGAGGATGGTTCACAGGAAATTTGTAACCAGTATGCTGATGATACGTTCCTCTTTCTTGTTGCTAATACAGACAATCTTCAGAATGCAAAGCTTCTTCTTGATACTTTCTCTTTAGCATCTTGAGTTCTTGTTGGTTGGCCAAAGTGTTCTGCATTATGGACGCTTGATGGGGTTGTGCCTCCTTGTCTTGCGGATTTTCCTTGGAAGGTGCTTCCTCATGGGAAGGCTACTAAACTTCTTGGGATTCCTGTGGGCATTCATATTTCTACATCTGATGCTTGGGATATTATCACAAAAGGGTTGCGAAAGCATTTGTTTTGGTGGAATACTGCTAAGCTCTCTCTGCCAGCGCAAATAATTGTTGCTAAGCATGTTTTAAGTAATTCTCATGTCTATATGGCCTCTGCCCTTCTAGCTTCTCAGTTAAAATTTCAGGTGATTGTTACCATTGTCCGTAATTTTATTTGGGGTGGGATTGAGGAGCATGTTGTGGTCAAGGTTGCATGGTCCAAATGCACCAGGCCGAAATTTGCAGGTGGTTTGGGTATGACAGACTTCCATTTGCAGAGTAAGATTCTAATTTCTAAATTCATTTGGAGGATCCTTAAGGATATGGTTGACTCACCTGGAGTGCGGTTGGTGAAGCAGTCACTTGCACATTGTGTTCCTTTTGGGAAAGCTTCACTAAAACTGCTTCTTCCTTGGGGTCTCTTTTATCAGCTATGCCCTTTTCCTAATGCCTCTCCTTTTTTGAAAGGCTTGCTGGAGTCTTGGGAGACAATACGGACCCTATTTCGTATTGATCTTGTTGCATGCCATCAGTTGAGTGCCCCTTGTTGGTGGATACCTGTGGAAAATAATCTTCCACTTTGTGCCTCGGTTCATCCATTAACTCAACAGCGCTAGCAGGAATCTTGACAGTTGCGGCATGGTATGATTCTGGCCAGTTAGCGACATGGCAAATCTTTCAAACAAAATTCTCATTGTCTCGATGAGACAGACCTATTTGGCAAAAGGTTGCTAGTACTCTGCCATTGGTTGCTCCAGAGGTTATTGAAGGGTGCATATGGGTTTTCCACCAGAGTGTTCACGAGCGTAGGCTTGTGAACTCTATGTATAGGCTGCTTGTCAATGGTGATATCCTTCCGCCATGCACTAGGTGGTCCCTTCAGCTTTGACCTCCTAATTGGAGACGTATGTGGACTTGGGCTTGGGATAAACTACTCCATCCTAAGGTGGCTATGCTTTGGTGGCAGATTCTTCACAGATGCCCTCGCGTGAATGTGCTTGTCCACAGATTTGATCCTTGAGTGTTAGCACTCTGCCCACTGTGCAAGCAAAGGGACGAGACCATTGAGCATTGTTTCTTTTTATGTGATCATCTCCAGCCTGTTTGGTCTTGGCTGCTTTCTCTTTTTCATGTGACATTGACAAGTCAACAAGTGCTTCTGGCTATTTATCCGGATACTTGGAATAAGTTGCGGAGTCAAGCATTTCATTTAGCATCAGGATGGTTGTTGTGGTCCATCTAGAAGCGCAGAAGACTGTGTATCTTTTAGGGCTTGGATATTCTTCCTGCAGTTGTCCTCTAGGATGCACAAGCTAGAATCGCGAAGGCCTACCATTGCTCTTCGCTTGCTCCTGCCAAGCGACAATTGATATTTGAGTCCCATTTGAGTGTGTTTGCATAGGCTGGTGGTTCTACTCAGTGAATCATGATTATCCTCTTAGACTTTATTCCCGCCTCTGCAATTGTATTTTGCTTTTGAGTTTCAATAAAGTTTGTGGTTCTTCAAAAACAAAAAAATTCCAGTTGCAGAATGAGAATGCTACTATTGTGCCTGTAACTTGCAAGGTGGTACTGGCTATTGTTGACCGTAATGGGGATGCATCCTAACATTTCGTGCAATTCTAGCATGTCCATATTGACTGCCATCGAGATCAAATTGAACCTACACCATTGGATCTACATATTTTTGCATCGACGGTCTAGGAAATTAGAAAATAGCCAAAATTCCTTCTCTCCTCTTTCGCCCACTTCTTTCACTTCTATTTTGTGGCCATGGCGATCCGGTTTCATGCCTTCTGGAAGCTTCAAATACTGATGCGAGATGCGACTTATGAAAGTAGCTTTTGAGCTTTCAGGCAAAGCATTTGTTTAATCCTCGAGTTTGAAGCTTGAAAGAACAATCGAGGTATAGGCCTATTTGCTTTCACTACGAGATCAAAGCTTGAGGCTAAATGTAAAGTTCTGTTTGTTTTTGCATGTTCTGGGCATCACAGAGTAGGATCGATCAGTGGTTATACATGGCACGCAAATGTGGATCAGTATTACCATTAACCAAATTATTACAGTAACCTAGTAACCCTTGCTGTCCCTTACAAGCAAATTCAATAAGACCGGATGCCGAGTGGAAGTTTGGATGGGCTCGAGTGAAAGGATCACAAGGATGCAGTTGGCATTTAGCCCAGAGGTCTATATTCATGGCTCCAGAAGCTCTCAATGCATCTTCATCTATTGGTTGCTTCCAAGTAAACTTATTCCTGTAAGGCAGGCATCCTTTTGGCACTTGCACTCTAAATTGACCCTCGGAATTAGTTTGATCCTGAAACAGAAGTATTAGAACCAAGAACACTCAAAGGAATGCAATGACAACTCGGAAACCAAATACCTTTGCCATTGACGTTGCAAAAGACCGAGAACCGGAGTGGAGCTTAGAATTAGGAATATTCTTGCCAACAAACAGAGCGAAATTGAAAAATTTCGCTCTATTTGCTGGCAAGAATCCGCCATAATTCGAATTCAAACAATGCTTGGGCGCGATGGCAAGATCGTTGGCGCTCGATGGCGCGATGGCAAGCTCGATGGCGCGAGGGCAAGCTTGATAGCAAGCTCGATGGCGCTGAAGCTCGATGGCTGAAGCTCGATGGTGGGAAAATGAAAATCTTAGATGTAATCATCAAATATTCAGGTCGTTAGGATTGCCAAGGTATTGTTGGTTTTTTTTTTTTTTTTTTTTTTTTTGCCCTTCATTTTCTTGGGACACCCATTTCAATGCGATCTACAATGTCTGAATATTCAATCCGCAATCACCATAATTGATCTAGACATGCATGTCTCAAAGTTGCATGCATGATAGACCTACCCAACCCCCACGCACCCCACTATTACGCTCATCAAGACAAAGAGAATAGAGAATTAGGCAAAATAGCTCTCCGCCTATAAAATAGGGGTAATCCATAGGGCTTGAGAACCTTGTTGGAACCCTATATTCAAGGATCAGCTTGATCATTGATCATGAGCTAATTGTTAAACATCCCAGGCTATTAAAGCAATAGGTGACTTATATGAAGAAGTAATCTTTGGTTGTCTTGGATTAGTACTTGGAAAAATTTTCACATGCACATTAAAAACATCCTTTATGGAGGCTCCATGCAATTGTTTGGAACCATATTGCTCTCTAAAGGTAACTTTTCTTCTATGGGTTAAATTTGCCCCTGTATTGCACTATCCTTATTGTTTTTTTTGGATCATTGGATCCAAGCCATCCAAGCATAATTCCATGAATATGCCAAATGGAGGGCTGTGGAATTTCCACATCAGACCCACGTATAAGTTTGCGCATCCCATATGGCTATTATACGTGTATACATACATGGTATACTTCAATCTATACACACAAAAAATGAACGAACACCATTGCATTTACAAAAGAGAGATAAGAACAAAGGAGAGTGAACAACAGATGAGAAGAATTTAGATTGAAGACGGTGACATAGCACAAAGAGCACTGCAATTTCAGCAGAGTAGGTTCCCAAATTTGGCCAAAGAAAAACTGCAACACAAGAGGCAGTCCTGGAAACCGAGTAGATCAAATAGAGTTGGAGTCTTCTTCTGAACCTCTGCAGCACTCCTTCGAACCTCTCAACCACCAAACGCTTCAATCTGTGCAAACTTCAAAGCTCTGGATTCATAAACTAGAGTCGAAGCCCTGGATTCATAAACTAGATTTACATAGAAGCCTCAAGAAGAAAGCCTGCCCTGCATCTGGCCACCCGGCTGCGACAAAGGCTGCCAGAGGCCTCGCCATCTTTTCACACAGCTCTGGTCCCCTGCTCTTTTGCATCCGGCTCTCTCTGCTTCCTGCCATGCTCGGACGGCGACCATGCTCGGACGGCGGCGATGCTCGAGTTTGCAACTGCCAACATTAGCAAATTTTTTCCACCAAAACCCTAACCCTTATTTTCTGCCAAACCACTAACAAAATCATAGTAATAGATAAAACCCTAACCCCTATTTTTCGCCAAACCATTAACATAGTAACAGATAACTAGAAACGTGTGCCCGGCGATGCCGGGCATTAGCCGTGGATGTGTGGAATACATAGATGTAATAGGATGCGTGGGTTAAATGGAATGAGTTGTTGGTAGGATGTAGTAGGTAGGAATCCATATGCTTGGGCTGCAAACAAATATGAATGTGATGCCATGCGTTAATGGTCAATGTGCAAATATAAAGGAATGGATAACATAGAATAGAACAGGGGGAGTGGTTGAGTAGGTTAAGCATAGTGGAGAGGATTCAAATATTTAAAACAAAACAAAAAACAGCATGGCAAAGAATCTTAACTATACATGTTATTTCTCAACACCAACGAAATCCCAAATATATCATTTAGCATTGATAGTTCATTGGGTGCAGTAACTCTAATAACTCTGATAAGTTGTATAACGTTCCCAAATATAACATTTAACATTCATACCATAAAGTTCATTCTACTTTGAGAAGTTGTATTATGGTAATTGAACACGTTCTTACATTAGCCATGGACATGAAATCCAAACTCAAGTTTCATCTGTTATTTACATAGACTTACATACGAACATGAAATCCAAACTTTAAACTCAAGTTTCACTTGTTATTCACATAGAATAACATAACGAAAAAGAAAGTTGGCTTATGAGAAATATTGTCTATATTCTTATGGTTTAAAGTGAAATCCAACATAAGCAAAATGTCAGGAAACAAATATTTCACAATCCAAAGCCAGCGGGCATGTTTACATATCCCTTTTTGCATGTGATGAACAATGCTTCTAAGTTGGAAATTAAAGGACACTGATCCAAAATTTCTATGCAAGAAGCAGCATGTTCCATCTTCTATTGAACTCGTAAAAACAGAGAAGACTAAACTGGTTAAATTTCGCGCTACTAATTCCTTCAACAAATCGAATCTATATGTTTTGATCTTTCAATACAATGTGAGCTTTTTGCAGGGGCCATTTGCAGATGCAATCACATTCGTCTACAATATTAACTGGACTTAGCTGGTCATTAAAGGGCCTGCAACAGCAGCTCCAACTATCCTTCTCCAAGCCTTGAAAGTGGACATGATTAAAATTGTTGACAAGATGATCATGATTTGTTTTTTGCAAAATAAGTGCGTACACTTACTTCACAATAGATATGACTTTAAAATCTGCAATAGCAACTTCTAGAATCATGTTCCAACCATGAAATAGATGCATCTCAAATGATGAACAACATTCATTTGCTTTATAAAATACTTATGAACATATCTTTCCACATTACATTAGTTCTAAAGACAACTTTTAAGCACAATTTCATTAAAATGAGAAATTTCGTGATTTCAATTAGGAACGAAAATCCTTTTTAGTCAAATTTATGCCAATTTTTTGAGCAATTATGGCGCCATTTAAAAAAAATATGCATCTAAAGTGCCATTTATTGGCGCCATTAAAAATTCTAGCATTGCATAAAATGAAGCTGGAGAAACATAACATCACAAAAATAGTTAAAAATTCCGAATTCATAGATTTGCATATTAAAAAATTTGCCAAAACAGGCAAGGACTCGGAAGAGGCAGCCTGTATACAAGAGTATTAGTGTACAATTTACATTATTTTCATACAAAATTCAGGGTTCCTCATCAGGAACAGGCTCCACAATAGGATCAGGTTCCGTATGGCCAGGGCCATGGCTAGAAGAAGCAACCATAGGATCTCCCAGAAAGCTCTCGAACGCTGTGGCAGTGAAATTGGGATCATCAAGAATGTCCATATTGAATTGTGTATTCTTGATCACATCATAGTCCACATCGGGTGGAGCTTCGGGCATCTCTGGATTTGGTGGATCTACAGCTTCTTCAACTACAACAGGTGGTCTCTCCATCACGAGAACAAATTGCGATGGTAGGATTCGATGGCGGTCAAGCCTATCAAGAATCCCCTTTAGGCACTCATGCTTAAGCGGGTCACTTTCGAATACAATGCAAAATCTCTTATTCAAAGAATGAAGCCCCGCCAAAAGAACCACGGGAGAAGTAATCAAACACCCCCCCTCCCTGGCGGTACCATTTTCTCGCGACGAGGTAATGAGCATGTAGCAGACCCGGCGGTTTCTCATAATTATGTCCCCCGGCAAGCCTTGCCACCACTGAATCTGGCATTGCGAGCTTCCCGCCATAGCCTCGGTCTCCCCGTCTTCGTCTTCTTCGTTAGGCACGGGAACCGTGGCGCTTCTTGAGGATGATCGTTGAAGGGGAACTTGAGGTCAATAACCGGCGGGAGGACCTTCATTGGGCTTTGAATCTTTGTGGCATACACTAGTGAATGGGCCTCCCGAACTCCTCGGGAGGCGGATTCTTATATTCATCCTCATACATGCCAATATAAACTCTCGATTTGGAATCCGGATCATCCAATACGAGATGAAATCAAAAAAGTTGTGCTCCGCCTTGCAAAGACTACTATCCAAAAAGAATCACCGTGGTGTTCTTTACAAAATTATATTAAAGAAATTTGTTAGTGTGGTTTTGTCCCACATTGGAAATATGCCTCTAGTGTCCGGGGCAATCAAGGATCTTTGGGCAGAGTGCAAACAACTTGTCCCTTGTCGTGCATTAGTTCAACTTCGCAGAACGGAAGTCTTCATATCCTCTCTCTTCAGACAAAGATTAAGCGTATGAATCTTGCCAAGGCAGGTGGCACGTTACCGAAAATGCCTTCCTTGCCCACTCCGGTTTCAACCCACTTACTATGCAAGGTGGCCATGGAAATCAGGTCGGTATCCTCGAAGCCCGGCACTGCAGTACCGAGATCAGTGAAGGACTTGAACTTCCTCGGAAAATTATCCTTCACGTATGCAAAAATCTCCTTCTTCAAGAAAGATATGGATCTTAGTGTCTTTGCCCTTGCCTTGAAGAATTGCTTACCTGTATAATCACTAGTGACCTTGACGAAGGTCTTCCCATCCAGCACTTCCTGGAACAGAACCCGACAGTCTTCGTAGTCCATACCCCTCATGCACCTCAGGTAGGTCTGACTGAAGTAGTCAGATTCTTTTGCCCAGTTACAGGTAATAGTTTGTCCCTTGTTGTCTTTTAGCTTGCAAGATTTCCACAAGTTCCATAGGGACACGAATAACTGAAAAATATCCTCTGGCATGAAGACCCACTGGTTGAAATCTTTAGGATGCTTACCACGCATGGTAACTTCAGCCAAAGCCAGATAACGCTGGAAACAACAAGAAGTTAGACTTGAACATTTAATGAGGAAATGGCGCCACGGCGCCATTTCATAATCTTGCAGAAAATTAAAACATGTACCTTGTATGGTTCTGAGCGAGATTGCCCGCGTCCCGATGGATCAGGCTTCCCGCATAGAGCATATTGCTGCCGCAGGTGGGTTATGTTATCAATGAATGGCTCTTTGAAAATAGTCTTCGCAGTGATATCATTGACTTCACAACTGAGCTGCAGGCATTCCTGTTCGTTGACTGTGCCAGACAACACTCGGCAATTCCGTTGAAGATAAATCTTTGACATTTGCTCTTGGGACTTTGGTGTGCCGAGTCTTCTACATACAAGCTGAGCAGCCATAACTGAATGATTACCATTCACTATATAATAGTGCATCCCCATGAGGTCATCCTCGGTTTTCCAAGGGACCAGTTTGTTTGTGAGGGGATTGAATGGAATCACATCAGCGGGAGTGAAGACTGGATGTGGGTCTCTCTGAAAGGACTCCACCAAAGTTTTGACGTGCTCCATATTCCTTGGTCTAGATGTCAGATTTGCTGGTCCTTGATATAATTTGAACACGTCTATTTTTTTAATGAATGTGACACTTGAGAAAAACAGTCTGGGTGATCGTAAATTTTTTGCGATGTATTCTCTGCCCGTCTTTTCCTCTTCGACCTTTCCACCCAGAAGATTTGCGGGCACCTCTAGCAAGTCTTTGAGCTATTCTTAATGTGAGCTTCTTTGGCTCTAGCTTCTTAATGGGGACCCTTTTGGCGGTGTGTCCAGCGGGATCCTCGCTATGCCTTGGGCTCGGGAGGTTCACCACCACTTCTAGGACTTCCAGCCCGGGACTTGGAGTCAGAGGCGCTCCCTTTGTTTTTGGTGTCCTCTCCTTCTCAAGGGTCTCCGGCTGTGCTTCTTCTTTTTTTTCCATCCGTTTCCTTTGTCTCCACTTCCTTTCCCTCCGTTTCTGTAGCCGCCTTTCCTTCCTTCTGCCCCTTGCCTTCCCTATCCTTTTCTTTCCTTGCCCTTTTCTTTTCCTTCTTTTCCCTCTTTTCTTTATCTTCCTTCTCTTTCTTTTCCTTCTCTTCCTTTTCCTTCTCTTCCTTTTCTTTAGATTGTTTCTTTTCCTTCTTTTCCATATCTGGATCTTTGTGATCCTTTCTCTTAACTTTCCTCTTGCCCGCCGCCTTTCCTTCCTCCGGTTCACGACATCCTCGATTAGAAGATGAGGAGTCTTTGTCGGCTGCAGGTGTATCCCTAGGTTGTCTTGTCTTCTTCTTGCTCACTGTTTTTAGCCAGGCCGTGTCCACAATGGCGGGTAGTTTCTGCTGGGCTATTGCCTTGACAACGAATGAAGGCGAGTTTTTCGACTCGTTCATCCGATTGCGAAGAATCATAAAGCCCCTCAAGATTTCTTGTGGACCTTTGATGTCAGCTTCTTCAAAGCTGTTATGCGGCAGCGGCCTGGCCTTGCTTCTTAGCCCGAACCAGCTACATTTGCAATGCTAGCGAGACATTCTGATGGGATCATAAAACTTCCAGTCCACATAGTACACAATTATTCTACGCTTCAAAGTATCTTCCACGAGACCACCGGGATCCAATCCTCGCTGGCCGCTCTTGGCAACCAACTTCATTTGGACCAAGATACAGGCTGGTAAATGCCTACAAGCTTACGTGGTTCTCTCCCTTATAAGGAGGCAGAGCTCTCTTCTGCAGTCTCCTTTAGAGCCTGTAGCAGTAGAGGGGCTCACCCGCATTACTTCCATGCACCAGTACCTGTCTATCAGCATCATAGTCTGGTCGGATTGAAATTGTGTTTCCGCACGTAAGATAGCTGCAACAAAGAGGCATCAGCAACAAAGAGGCATCAGTAAATGGTTTGAACAAGCGGTAGGCATTAATAGGTTGTGGTTGGCAAATGGCCCGTGGCCATTTGTATCGATCCGATGCATAAGCACGAGGCGATCGTATGCCTATCCCCTGCGTTTGGTCGAAGAGGCCTCCACCCAGTCCAAACCACTCCCCTTCGCAATATTCGAGGAAGATGGTTCGAAGGAGAGTGGATCGGACTGGGTGGAGGCACCTGCGATTCGTAGGAGATACCACAACAGAACAAGCAGACAGACCAGATGACTAGGCAAACAACAAGTTCCCAATGTATGCTAATAGACATCAAATGGCGCCATGGCCATTTTTATAACTCCAACAACAAGGCCCTATGGTAAGCTAATACACATCAAATGGCTTCCATGGCCCATTTGCCAACAACAAGTCCCAAATGTATGCTAATACACATCAAATGGCGCCATGGCCATTTACCAAAACAACAAGACCCTATGGTAAGCTACCGGCATCCTAAAGTAAGCTAAGACTCCTAAAGTGCACTCAATCATCCAAATGGCCCATGGCCATTTGTCAACTATAAGACCCTAAAGTGGTTACCGTGCATCTAAATAGCGCCGGTGGCCATTTAGCCCAAACAAACAATGCAAGTAGACGACATACCGTCCCCTTGAGGTAAGCTAGCTTCTGTCTCCACATTTTGTTGAGCTCCAGAATTGTCCATTTCCATTTCGCGCGCCTTGAATTTGGTCCGAAAACCGGTGTGTATCTAGATGTGTTGAGGCGCTGAACTGCGGGGAAATGGCGCCCGAAATCACCGAAAAAAAGGATGAAAAAAAGGTTGCTTTAAGCGCTTGGCTAGGTGGCGGCGCTAAGGTCGAGGCACCGGAGCCGGAATCGAAAACGAATAAAGCGAATGAGAAGCTTCCCCGAAAAGCAGGCCCAACTAGGGCCCATCGCTGTCGGGCACCCATGCGAGTGGCGGTCCAGCGCCCATGCCCGCATGCCGCCCACGCCCGGTCCGTGCCCGTCCCCGGTCCAGCCCGCCCCGCCCGGCCGCCCCTCCGCCCATGCCGTGGCGGTCCAGGCGCCATGCCGCCACAATTCGAATTTTGAAATTGAATATTTCCCTTAAACCTGCCCGCCCAAATTTGAACATAAAATTCAAAATTCCCGCCCGCCCGCAATTAACATAAAAGTCAAAATTCCCGCCCGTATATTGAAATTTGACTGCCACCTGTCCAAATTTGAATCGTCCGTTTTGAAAATTGTACTTTGCCTTTAAAGCTCCCTCTTTGCCGCCGTGCTCCCACTTAATGCGACCATGCCACGGCGTATTAAAAATAAATTTTAGATCACGAGTTCGACTTTCGAATCCGCTTTTAAATCTCATTTGCGTCTTTCGCATAAAAAGCGCGCTTCTTTTCTCGGCGCCTAGGCGAGAACTTTGCAAAGGCGCATCAAGTCTTTGTCGGCGCTTTTCTTCTTCGCGCTCACAGAAATCCCAGGTGATTCTTGGCGCTTTCTTCTTGGCGCTTTCTTCTTGGCGAATCCTCCTTCTTCTTCTCGAATCTTTCTTGGCGCTTTCTTCTTGGCGCTCTTCTTGGCGCATTCTTCTGCCAATATATCTGCTGGGATCAGCTTCATTTTCCTGTTCTATCTACTGCTCCAGGACATACCACTATGGATCTATCTAATATCAAGTAAGTCCACTGTTTCTGGTATAAATTCTGTTCTATTGCTGCCATGTGTATAGAGTGTTCAAATGCTGACATTAATGCTGCTAGGACACAGAACCTTGGTTTCAATTGCAAAGTTGGCATGGGGTGCCCATGTTATGCATGCCTGCTCTTATTGACACATATACAACAATGGGAGCAAGAATGCATAACATAGGCACCTCGTGTAGATTTTGTGATGGAGTTAAGCCATTTGGTGGAAATGGTGTTGGATCAAATGGCGCCATGGCGCCATTTGATCCAAGTGTTCACCGTTACACCAAATGGCGCCATGGCGCCATTTAGCTCCAAATTTGGACCAAAATTTATACTTTTGTACTAAATAGCGCCATTTTCGCTTATTTTTTGCTTATTTTTCCTCTATTTCATATGTTCTGAAAAGTGTCGCCTTGCTTGATTGAAACAGGTTTAATTTTCCCCTGTACAACCTATTCGTCGGAGGGACAATTGTTGCCCGGGGACATATTTTGAATAGAACCACTCTTCATGGGAAGGAAATAGATCCTTCAAATGTAGCAATTGAGGTCCGCGGTCCGTGATCCCATCGACGAGCTTCAGGTCCCTGCGGAGGCGGATAACATTGGTGAAGCAGTAGGCACATTCATTCAGTGGCCTAAGAGGGATGTAAAACCAAATGAGTGGCCCTCAAGTGAAGATACGTCTTCGAGATCCCTCAATTTGCCCTCTTCACAAGAGGATTCATCTAGTAGTCCATCTGTCAGTAGCCCGCCGGACATCAGTTTCACTGCTCACTGTGGTGAACCAAGCAACACAGCAACAAATGAAGAAGACGAGATAGTAGAGGAGATTGGAGGTCATGAGAATCTAGCTGCCCGTCTTGGTCTCAGGTTGTTTAAGCCTGAAGATGAGACAGTCTACTACTCCAGAACAGATCTACTAGGTTTGCCATGCTACATTCTTCACTCCTGCACCGGATCTAAATATTCGGAGGCGAATATAGTCTTTAGTGATCCTCAGGATGCTATAGACGATGAGTTCTTGGGTGTATCAAAGGTCGGGCTTTGATGGGTAACATAATAGATCCAATGGGAAACCAAAATATCAGGTCATGTCATGCTTGTGCTGAGAGGCCTATAGCTAACAGTCTAGTAACCTGGGAGACCCATGCTGTTTTGCTTCATGATGGTAGGACAGTTTCACAACATTTACAAGCTCTTGCTGCTCTCGAACATGATGATTTAGAAGTTGAGTGCTTGGAAGCTGATGTTGAGAAGCAATTCAAGAGGAAAAGGAAATATACATATGTGAAGAGGGTCAGGAGGGAACCAAAGGGGGATGGCAAGGAGGAGAGGATGTGCGCTTCCAAGGCAATTAAGAGTGATCTAAAATCAACATGCTTGCAAGGGCGAATGTGTCAAAAAATCGAGCCGACAGCAAGTATGTGCCTTAAGAAAAAAATTTTATTCTCAATCAAGCGATGCGCTGGATTACGCTTGTTTTTTTTGATGTGTTGAGTGTAACTTATACAGGCGGTCGGAGGCTTAAAGTAGTGGTCCGTGGGTGGAGGAGGTCAATTCGCATGGCGCGTGGCTTTAGGAGTTGCTCAGTCTACGTTTTATAGTTGGAGGAAGAGGTTCGAGTTAGGTGGAAAACGGGCGGAGCATGGTAATACAGGCTCTAAGAAGCCTAGATCTGTGACACTAGCTACAGAAAGTGTGCTTGATACCTTCATTAGTGAGAATGCAGAGAGCATTCCACATAGAAGCAAAAAAGGAAAGGATGATATAAGGGAGAATGTTCGCAAACTTCCTTCCATCCTTAATAAGAAGAGCATACATAAGGAGGTGGGCGCCGTGGTGGAAGAATTGACAGGAAAGAGTGTAACCTTGCCCTCTTTTTACAATATTTGGAAGAAAGAGTTTCCAGACGTCAGCATAGCAAAAAATACAGCATTCTCCAAGTGTAACATATGTGTAGTCATCAAGCAGAAATTGGAAAGAACAAAAGATATAAGGGAGAGGCGCAACCTTTCAATTCAACGGCGGGCACATATGTTGGAACAACGTTCCTGTAGGAGTCAATATTGGCATTGGCGTGCATTATCACATCGTTCGCCAGAAAGTCACCTCTGCATAATACATGATAAGATGGATCAGGTCAAAACACTCACACCAAGAAGTCACCATCTCGCAAAGTCTGTTTGGAGAGGAGATCGCTTGAAGAGCAAACTTTGACAGAGCATTGACACATGGTCATGGTGGGCGGGCTTATGGCCATTTCTCTCTTGATCTTTGGAAGGATGACTCAAACTTTCATGTTGGATCACTTTCTAGGATCCTACACTATCTTGAGTTGCCTAAGAAGACAAGTGTGGTGATTTGTGTGGAAGCAGAACTACAGATTGCAAATTGATGCAAGCCCTAAAAGATACTCGACCACTGCAACATAAGCTAGTGCAGACACAAGAGAAGATGCCTTCATCTTCTAGTGCCAACTTAGAAGGCTTCAATCCTCTTCCTCGAAATCTCTACTTACAGTTGGATAATGCATCGTCAAAATAAAATAGATATGTGTTCTCCTACCTCTCTTATTTGACATGGCTTAAGGTATTCGATGAGATTCAGGTTGGCTTCATGATGGTTGGGCACACTCATGACGATATTGATGCATTGTTTGGGAACTTTTCGACGTTAATGAGTTCATCGGATGCTCTAACTTTGCCTGAGTTGCTTTACTTGTTTAGCAAGTGCAATGCAAAGTCTCCTGTTCCATATTTTGTGGATGAAGTTCCAGATTGGAAAGGCTTTGTCAAGGGATATATCCCTGATAAGGGCCAACGTCTAACAGGCCATACCGAGCCATTGCTATTCCGATTTAAAATGGATGGGAAATGGCCCATTATGCAATATAAGATGCGGCCAACCCATAAAGAGTGGATTCCAGAAAATGGAATAAGAATGTGGAAGGAGGATGAAAATGGTGAGCCAACGTTACCAACAGGGGTGCCTAAAAATATCCCTCCAAGGAAGACATTGAAAGATCTCCCTGGCCTGGCAGACAGCATCAGCAAGTACATAGCATTATGGAATTCCTTCTGCAAAAATCAAGAAGATAGTGTGTTTGCAACGACAAAGACAAAGCAACTATGGATTACCGGACGAGATTCTTTTGTGTTTGGAAGATGTATCTCCGGGACGACCTCAAAATGATAACTTTTGTTTGCGTACAAGGCAAGAACCTCTACAAGTCGCATTTACTCCGAGAGGTCGATGAAGCCACTGTGCTTGTAAGACCTTTGCCTACATATTGTGGGCCAGCCGGATGGGCGCCCGGTGTTGCCTATGGATGAGTTCGATCCTCATGCACATGTTACGAAAAGGTATGTTTGTTTTAGTCCCACACGAGACGATGAAACTCCAACGTGGTTGGGCTTTACAGAAGAAGATGCCATCCTAGATCCAGAGTCTACCAATTATGGTCACATTTATGTATCATGGTGGATGCCTGTTGGTCGTGACTATACAGGTTGCTTAACTAAACGTTGGCGACCCAATCCATCAGATCCATCAAGGTATGAGAAGTTAGATGCCATACATTATGCATGGGATGCAAATGGCAAAAGACCAAGACTGCTTAGATTCCAAAATACATTGTTGACATGTGGGGGGACATAGCATTAGCTAAAAGCTCTCAATCTCAGTCATGTTCTCGATAATCATGTATGTAATTTCTTTTGCTATAATACTTAAGCATTTTGGACAATTAATACGTTGTCGATACATTATGCTTATACTAACATCCTTACATCTATTATAATAGGTGTTTAATACACATCATTACATCTGATGCACACATTATTGATGGCATACATATAATTTAGATGCACATATTATTGATGGCATTATAGAGTCGATGATTCACTCATCATCAATCCCTGCTATTGTGATCGCATTCAGCTCGTAGGCATGGCGCTCAGGAACCCAAAGAAGATGGATCACAACACGAGTAAGGCCGGGGCAATCACACTCACGACCTTCTGCTTTGGATTGTAAGTAAGGATCCAGCTTAACACCTTTATGTATGCAGCGATTAATATCATTGTAGCTCATGGAGCAAAGAATGGTCTCAAACTGATCATCATAAATATTATAAGCCATGATGGGAGATGAATGACTTACCGAATGGAGCTGCTTTTATAGTCGTTATAGAATTATTGGTATAATACTTCAGCATTATTGGTATTATACGTGAGCATTATTGGTATTATACGTCAGCATTATTGGTATTATACTTCAACATTATTGGTATTATACTTCAACATTATTGGATTCGTAGCTATAAATTCTTTTACCTTGTTTTCACTTCTCACTTTTCATCCTTGCTTCTTGCTCCTTCATCTTCCTTGTTCCTTGATCTTCTTGCTACTTGATCTTCCTTGTTCCTTGATCTTCTTGCTACTTGATCTTCCTTGTTCATTGCTTCTGGCTACTTGATCTTGATCCTTGTTCCTTGCTACTTCATTCCGTGCTCCTTCCTACTTGATCTTGTTCCTTGCTCTTGATCTTGCTACGCTACTTGATCTTGATCCTTGTTCCTTGCTACTTCATTCCGTGCTCCTTCCTACTTGATCTTGTTCCTTGCTCTTGATCTTGCTACTTGATCTTGTTCCTTGCTACTTGATCTTGATCCTTGCTTCTTGCTCCTTGATCTTCCTTGTTCCTTGATCTTCTTGCTACTTGATCTTCCTTGTTCCTTGATCTTCTTGCTACTTGATCTTCCTTGTTCATTGCTTCTGCTACTTGATCTTGATCCTTGTTCCTTGCTACTTCATTCCCGTGCTCCTTCCTACTTGATCTTGTTCCTTGCTCTTGATCTTGCTACTTGCTACTTGATCTTGATCCTTGTTCCTTGCTACTTCATTCCCGTGCTCCTTCCTACTTGATCTTGTTCCTTGCTCTTGATCTTGCTACTTGATCTTGTTCCTTGCTACTTGATCTTGATCCTTGCTTCTTGCTCCTTGATCTTCCTTGTTCCTTGATCTTCTTGCTACTTGATCTTCCTTGTTCATTGCATCTTGCTACTTGATCTTGATCCTTGTTCCTTGCTACTTCATTCCCGTGCTCCCTGCTACTTGATCTTGTTGCTTGCTCTTGAACTTGCTACTTGCTCTGCTCCGTGTTCCTTGCTCCGTCGGTGATCCTTGCTTGCTTTTGCAAATGATTGGACCCAATCCTCCCTGGGCTACTCCAGAAGGCCTGCAAGCATGCCCCAGGCATTCTGTGCGGCCTGGAATGGATGAGCTATGGGACCATTTCTTGGAGTGGAGGTTGCGCCACAGTCCCACCAAGGAGCTTACAATGGAGTTGATCAACTTCATTCTGGAGCGATTTGATTGTGGTCATGAGCCACTGATGGAAATTAATCCATCTGAATGTTATAGGAGACTTGCAATGAGGGGAATGCTTGAACCCCCTCCTTATCTGGACGAGATGCTACAGCAATTGAGGCCTCTTCTTCGTGCTGGATATTTAGCACACTCTCTGGATGCATACATATCAGAGTTCATTCATGAAATTTGTAAGGGACAGATGTATGGCCTTATTAGGGTGTACTACAATGAGTACAACGGTTTTGTGGAGTTGGGTCCGCTCTTCTTCCGTGAGTATTATCCTGTGGAATTACTTTTTCTAATGACTAGGTACCCCATATGGTGGGAAGAATCAGCATGGGATGAGCGTGAGCTCTTGACTCCTAACCCAGATGCGTGGGTTAGACCTCGCAGGCGAAGGGAAAGGGGAAGGGGAAGGGGTTAGGAACCTGGGGGAAGGTTACTAGGGACATACATAGTTCATACTTTGGTCTCTATTGTGTTTGGAAGTTGGTATATGATACCGTGTTATTATGTTCTCTAAATATTCATGTATGTATGATACACGGGTACTGCACGTGTATAGAACCCCTGCATAAGGTCTATGATACAGGGTACTGTACACGTGTATACAACCCCTGCATAAGGTCTATACAACCCCCATAATAAAAAAATTCCAGTTTACTAAAAATTTTCCCATTATAATGAAATTGTGCTTTTTTAAGGTCTGAAACAATAGTTTTCACAATCGTGCTCTAGGGTCTGTACATGATGCATCTAACATAGTCGAAAAGCATTTGTTGAAATTGAATCTCCAAGAATAGATTCATAATAAAACAATGTGATACACTTACCTCCACCCTCTGCCCCATCATAAGATACGTTTCATGAGTTTTCTTTCCACGATGATACAATCCAAACATATCCAATAAGGCAAAAATATAGGAAACAAATTGTATACCAGGGGCACTTTCACATATGTCACATTTTTGAACAACTCGATCTTCTCCAAGTTGTCGACCCATGTCTATTTGCCAACTCATTATAACCATGGACCTGAACTATAAACCACTAAGGAAATAGAGAAATAAACTGTGGACAATTTTTTATAGACCAAGCTTAGAAAGATAACATGAATGGTTGGAAACAAAGTTCTGAGATTGAGCTGAAACAAAATCACATGAAATGAATGTTCTGTTAAAGTTCAACCACAACAGATGATAAAGCTTTGTGCAAGTTATTCTGCCTTGTAAGAGTACCTTTTCTTGACCTTTCAGCAAATATGACAATTGCATGTACATACACAACAAGAGAATGGACATTTAGCGACGTGGGCTTGCGACGTCTGTGCGACGTGACGTCACAAATAACGTGACCATGCGACGTCAATGCGACGTCACGTCGCATGCGACGTGTGGTGCGACGTCTGACACCGTGACGTGGCAGATCTGTCACGCCAGGTGCACCACGTCGCATCGCGTGCGTCACTTTTGTGCGACGTGACGTCGCGTGTGACGTGACGTCGCGCGGGACGTCTGCTGGACGCCTAGTGTACTTTGTTCTTTTTGGAGAACAAGGGTGGTCTTCTGGCCACGAAAGTTGGTCCCCAGGGTAATGTCGATATTCTGAGTCCATTGGAAGAGCCAAATCATGGTTTTGGAGAGGGGAAATTGCTCGTCCATCGCCAGGGCCTTCGTAAGAGAACTTTTGTGGCAGCATGTGAGCTCTGGAAGACTCGGAGCTATTTCATCGTGCACCAACACTGCATATCCTAGTGAAATGTTTTTCTCATGTCCGCACCGGCACGTTGCACCGCTTGTCAAAATTCCACCTTTTTTCGATGCAGAATTTTTTAGTTATGCGTTCTTTTGCATTCATGCTTCATAAATTCGTAATTAATGCATGGTATGGAATTAAATTCTGATTTTTTGTCAGTTGGCTTCCTATGTCATCCCCAGCATACAGGCAAATTTTTAGAATTTCCGGATAAAGTTCTGATCAAATAGGTAGCATTGGAACGGTCTAGGCAGCCTGTTGTTGCATAAATTCGTAATTAATGCATAGTAAGGAATTAAATTCTGATTTTTTGTCAGCAGGCTTCTTAAGTCATCGCCAACGTACATGCCAGTTTTCAAAATTTCCAGACAAGGTTTAGATCAAAGTGTTTGCATTAGTACGGTCCGGCAAACTTGTTGTTGTTGAAAATGAAATGGGCACACTTGCCCAAGTCAAATAAGGCCAGGACCTTGCAAGGCCACCTCATTAGAGGGAGAGTCCGGACCCCGTGAGGCGAGCCCCAAAAGTTTCCCGAGGCAGCCTTTCCCCGGCAAATCCCACGGGGCCGTGACGCTAAAGACCACACTCCAGGGATCTCGGTTCCCCTATCCGGCCGCTGAATCCTTCGCTCAAGGGCCCCGTCTCGATAAGGTCCAAAAATCCAATATCCGTCCCGAGAACTTATCAAACCGCTGGCGTCCCCGCGGCCGGCCAGGTGTAGAAACCAAAGTGTTTTGTTGTTCTGACATTATGGAGGCTCGAATGGCGATTCGACTTCGCCCACATCGTCCGGAGGCCGAAATTACCCTAGAGACCAAGTCGCATCTGGCCAGTTTTGCAAAAGAAAGAAACACTTACGCCCTACGCTTGCGATTCGGCGACCCACCTCCTAGGCCAATTGACTACGAGTGTGTTGGACATGAGATAGTTTGACGCTACCTCGAGAAGGGGTGGTCTTTTGGCCATGAAGCTTGGTCCCCGTGGCAATGTCGGCGCTCGAGTCCATTGGCGAGCGAATCACGATTCCGAGAGGGGAAGTTGCCCGCCCACCGGGCCCTTCTTCGAGAGGACTTTTGGGGCAAGCCGCCCCGATGGTTTTAGGGTCCGTGCTTTCAAGTCCAACACCCCCCTACGCCAAGACACGGCGCAAGGGTCCTAGTTGAATCGACAAGGATAGAGCCTCCAAACGTAAACCCTATGAGTTGTCGAGTTCTAGCGGGGGTTTGGCGTTTTGGGTGCCGAAGTTTTGGTCCTTTGCACTTGGGACTTGGCCGATAAGATGCGATTGAGAACGCCAAGCAAGGGGAACCGATGGAATGGAGTTTGGATCTGTACTCCTCCCGCTGTGGCGCTTAGAAGTAAAGGGCGCTTTTTGCAAGAGCAAGACATTCATAAATTCGTAATTAATGCATAGTACGGAATTAAATTCTGATTTTTGTCAAAGAGGCTTCCTAAGTCATCGCCAACATACAAAGCGCTTTTCAAAATTTTCTGGACAAGGTTTAGATCAAAGTGTTTGCATTAGAACGGTCCGGGCAGCCTGTTGTTGGGCAGCCGAGCCGCACACTTGCCCAAGTCAAATAAGGCCGGGGACCTTGCAAGGCCACTTCATTAGAGGGGAGAGTCCTGGACCCCGTGAGGCGAGCCCCAAAAGTTTCCCGAGGCAGCCTTTCCCGGCGGCTCCCCGGGGTCAGACGCGCTAAAGACCACACTCCAGGATCTCGGTTCCCCTATCCGACCGCTGAATCCTTCGTTCAAGAGACCTGTCTCGATAAGGGCCAAAAAAATCCAACATCCGTCCGTGAGAACTTATCAAACCGCTGAAGCGTCCAAGCGGTCGACCGTAGAAACCAAAGTGTTTTGTCGTTCGGACATTGCGGAGGCTCCTAATGGCGATTCGACTTACCACACATCGTCCCCGAGGCGAAATTACCCTAGAGACCAAGTTGCCTGGTCGGTTTTGCAAAAGAAAGAAACACTTACGCCCCACGTTGCGGTATTCGATGCCCACCTCCTAGGCCAATTGACTACGAGTGTGTTGGGACATGAGATAGTTTGACGCTACCTCGAGAAGGGGTGGTCTTTTGGCCATGAAACTTGGTCCCCGGGGCAATGTCGACGTTCAGAGTCCATTGGCGAGCCGAATCACGATTCCCGGAGGGGAAATTGCCCGTCCGTCGCCCGTGGCCTTCGGAGAGGACTTTTGGGGCAAGCCGCCTCGGATGGTTTTAGGGTCCGTGCTCAAGGCGCCAACACCCCCCCTCGTCAAGACACGCCAAGGGTCCTAGTCGACCGACAAGGATAGAGCCTCAAACGTAAACCCTATGAGTTGCCGTGTTCTAGCGGGGGTTTGCGTTTTGGGTGCCGAAGTTTTGGTCCTTTGGCGCTTGGGACTTGGCCGATAAGATGCAGTTGAGAACGCGAAGCAAGGGGAACTGACGGAATGGAGTTTGGATCTGTACTCCTCCCGTTGTGGCAGTTAGAAGTAAAGGGCAGCTTTTGCAGTAGCAAGACATTCATAAATTCGTAATTAATGCATAGTACGGAATTAAATTCTGATTTTTTTGTCAGCAGGCTTCCTAAGTCATCGCCAACATACAGGCCAGTTTTCAAAATTTTCGGACAAGGTTTAGATCAAAGTGTTTGCATTAGAACGGTCCGGGCAGCCTGTTGTTGGGCAGCCGAGCTGGCACACTTGCCCAAGTCAAATAAGGCCAGGACCTTGCAAGGCCACCTCATTAGAGGGGAGAGTCCGGACCCCAGGAGGCGAGCCCCAAAAGTTTCCCCGAGGCAGCCTTTCCCCGGCAAATCCCCGGGGTCAGACGCTTAAAGACCACACTCCCTGATCTCTGGTTCCCCTATCCGACCGCTGAATCCTTCGCTCAAGGGCCCTGTCTCGATAAGGTCCAAAAAAATCCAACATCCGTCCGTGAGAACTTATCAAACCGCGAAGCGTCCTGCGGTCGACCGTGTAGAAACCAAAGTGTTTTGTCGTTCGGACATTGCGGAGGCTCCGGAATGGCGATTCGACTTCGCCACATCGTCCGGGAGGCCGAAATTACCCTAGAGACCAAGTTGCACGGTCAGTTTTGCAAAAGAAAGAAACACTTACGCCCTACGTTGCAGTATTCGACAGCCACCTCCTAGGCCAATTGACTACGAGTGTGTTGGACATGAGATAGTTTGACGCTACCTCGAGAAGGGGTGGTCTTTTGGCCATGAAACTTGGTCCCCAGGGCAATGTCAACGTTCCGAGTCCATTGGCAGAGCCGAATCACGATTCCGGAGAGGGGAAGTTGCCCGTCCGTCGCCAGGGCCTTCGGGAGAGGACTTTTGGGGCAAGCTACCCCCCCTCTACGTCAAGACACGGCGCAAGGTCCTAGTCGAATCTGACAAGGATAGAGCCTCCGAAATGTAAACCCTATGAGTTGCCAGGTTCTAGCAGGGTTTGCGTTTTGGGTGCCGAGTTTTGGTCCTTTGCACTTGGGACTTGGCTGATAAGATGCAGTTGAGAACGCGAAGCAAGGAGAACTGACGGAATGGAGTTTGGATCTGTACTCCTCCCGTTGTGGCAGTTAGAAGTAAAGGGCATCTTTTGCAGTAGCAAGACATTCATAAATTCGTAATTAATGCATAGTACGGAATTAAATTCTGATTTTTGTCAGCAGGCTTCCTAAGTCATCGCCAACATACAGAGCCGGGTTTTCAAAATTTTCTACAAGGTTTAGATCAAAGTGTTTGCATTAGAACGGTCCAAGCAGCTGTTGTTGGGCGGCCGAAATCGCACACTTGCCCAAGTCAAATAAGGCCAGGACCTTGCAAGGCCACCTCATTAGAGGGGAGAGTCCGGACCCCGGAGGCGAGCCCCAAAAAAGTTTCCCGAGGCAGCCTTTCCCCGGCTCCCCGGGGCCGTGACGCTAAAGACCACACTCCCCGGATCTCGGTTCCCCCTATCCCACCATTGAATCCTTCGTTCAAGGGCCCTATCTCGATAAGGTCCAAAAATCCAACATCCGTCCCGTGAGAACTTATCAAACCGCTGAAGCGCCCCCGGTCGGCCGACCGTAGAAACCAAAGTGTTTTGTCGTTCGAACATTGCGAGGCTCTAATGGCGATTCGACTTAGCCACATCGTCCGGAGGCCGAAATTACCCTAGAGACCAAGTTGCACGGTCAGTTTTGCAAAAGAAAGAAACACTTACGCCCTCGTTGCGGTTAAAGATTCGATGGCCACCTCAGTAGGCCAATTGACTACGAAGTGTGTTGGACATGAGATAGTTTGACGCTACCTCGAGAAGGGGTGGTCTTTTTGGCCATGAAACTTGGTCCCCGTGGCAATGTCGACGTTCCGAGTCCATTGGCGAGCCGAATCACGATTTCGGAGAGGGGGAAGTTGCCCGTCCGTCGCCCGGGGCCTTCGGAGAGGACTTTGGGGCAAGCTGCTTCCCGTGATGGTTTTAGGGTCCGTGCTCAAGGCCAACACCCCCTCTACGCCAAGACACGCGCCAAAGGTCCTAGTCGAATCCGACAAGGATAGAGCCTCCCAAACGTAAACCCTATGAGTTGCCGTGTTCTAGCGGGGTTTGCGTTTTGGGTGCCGAAGTTTTGGTCCTTTGCGCTTGGGACTTGGCCGATAAGATGCAGCTGAGAACGCGGCAAGGGGAACCGGAAATGGAGTTTGGATCTGTACTCCTCCCGTTGTGGCGCTTAGAAGTAAAGGGCGCTTTTGCGGAGCAAGACATTCATAAATTCGTAATTAATGCATAGTACGGAATTAAATTCTGATTTTTTGTCAGCAGGCTTCCTAAGTCATCGCCAACATACAGGCCAGTTTTCAAAATTTTCGGACAAGGTTTAGATCAAAGTGTTTGCATTAGAACGGTCCGGGCAGCCTGTTGTTGGGCAGCCGAGCTGGCACACTTGCCCAAGTCAAATAAGGCCAGGACCTTGCAAGGCCACCTCATTAGAGGGGAGAGTCCGGACCCCAGGAGGCGAGCCCCAAAAAGTTTCCCGAGGCAGCCTTTCCCCGGTAGCCCACGGGGCCGTGACGCTAAAGACCACACTCCCTGATCTCTGTTCCCCTATCCGGCCGCTGAATCCTTCGCTCAAGGGCCCCTGCCTCGATAAGGTCCAAAAAAATCCAACATCCGTCCGCGAGAACTTATCAAACCCGCCAAGGCCCCTGCGGTCGGCCAGTGTAGAAACCAAAGTGTTTTGTCGTTCGGACATTATGAGGCTCCTAATGGCGATTCGACTTACCACATCGTCCGGGAGGCCGAATTACCGTAGAGACCAAGTTGCACCTCCAGTTTTGCAAAAGAAAGAAACACTTAAGCCCTACGTTGCGAAGATTCGGCAGCCACCTCCTAGGCCAATTGACTACGAGTGTGCTCCGGACATGAGATAGTTTGACGCTACCTCGAGAAGGGGTGGTCTTTTGGCCATGAAACTTGGTCCCCAGGGCAATGTCGACGTTCCGAGTCCATTGGCAGAGCCGAATCACGATTCCGGAGAGGGGAAGTTGCCCGTCCGTCGCCAGGGCCTTCGGGAGAGGACTTTTGGGGCAAGCTGCTTCCGGATGGTTTTTAGGGTCCGTGCTCAAGGCCAACACCCCCCACGTCAAGACACGGCGCCAAGGTCCTAGTCGAATCTGACAAGGATAGAGCCTCCAAAACGTAAACCCTACGAGTTGCCAGGTTCTAGCAGGGTTTGCATTTTGGGTGCCGAGTTTTGGTCCTTTGCACTTGGGACTTGGCCGACAAGATGCAGTTGAGAACGCGAAGCAAGGGGAACTGACGGAATGGAGTTTGGATCTGTACTCCTCCCGTTGTGGCAGTTAGAAGTAAAGGGCAGCTTTTGCAGTAGCAAGACATTCATAAATTCGTAATTAATGCATAGTACGGAATTAAATTCTGATTTTTTGTCAGCAGGCTTCCTAAGTCATCGCCAACATACAGGCCAGTTTTCAAAATTTTCGGACAAGGTTTAGATCAAAGTGTTTGCATTAGAACGGTCCAAGCAGCCTGTTGTTGGGCAGCCGAGCTGGCACACTTGCCCAAGTCAAATAAGGCCAGGACCTTGCAAGGCCACCTCATTAGAGGGGAGAGTCCGGACCCCCGTGAGGCGAGCCCCCAAAGTTTCCCCGAGGCGACCTTTCTGGCAGCCCCGGGGGCCGTGACGCTAAAGACCACACTCCCTGATCTCCGGTTCCCCTATCCGACCATTGAATCCTTTCGTTCAAGGGCCCTATCTCGATAAGGTCCAAAAATCCAACATCCGTCCGGAGAGAACTTATCAAACCGCTGGCCCCTGCGGTCGGCCGTGTAGAAACCAAAGTGTTTTGTCGTTCAACACATGCGGAGGGTCGAATGGCGATTCGACTTACCACATCGTCCGGAGGCCGAATTACCCTAGAGACCAAGTTGCACGGTCAGTTTTGCAAAAAGAAAGAAACACTTCGCCCTACGTTGCGATTATTCGGATGACCACCTCGTAGGCCAATTGACTACTGAGTGTGTTGGACATGAGATAGTTTGACGCTACCTCGAGAAGGGGTGGTCTTTTGGCCATGAAACTTGGTCCCGGGGGCAATGTCGACGTTCCGGAGTCCATTGGCGAGAGCGAATCACGATTTCGGAGAGGGAAGTTGCCCGTCCGTCGCCGGGGCCTTCGGAGAGGACTTTTGGGGCAAGCCGCTTCGAGATGGTTTTAGGGTCCGTGGCTCAAAGCGTCAACACCCCCTACGCCAAGACACGGCGCAAGGTCCTAGTCGAATCCGACAAGGATAGAGCCTCAAACGTAAACCCTATGAGTTGCCGTGGTTCTAGCGGGGTTTGGCGCTTTGGGTGCCGAAGTTTTGGTCCTTTGCGCTTTGGGACTTGGCCGATAAGATGCAGATTGAGAACGCTGAAGCAAGGGGAACCGACGGAATGGAGTTTGGATCTGTACTCCTCCCGTTGTGGCGCTTAGAAGTAAAGGGCGCCTTTTGCAAGAGCAAGACATTCATAAATTCGTAATTAATGCATAGTACGGAATTAAATTCTGATTTTTGTGTCACAGCTTCCTAAGTCATCGCCAACATACAAGCCAGTTTTCAAAATTTCCGGACAAGGTTTAGATCAAAGTGTTTGCATTAGAACGGTCCGGGGCACTGTTGTTGGCAGCCGAGCCGCACACTTGCCCAAGTCAAACAAGGCCAGGACCTTGCAAGGCCACCTCATTAGAGGGGAGAGTCCGGACCCCGGAGGCGAGCCCCAAAAGTTTCCCCGAGGCAAACCTTTCCTCGGCAGCCCCACGGGGCCGTGACGCTAAAGACCACACTCCCGGATCTCGGTTCCCCTATCCGACCGTTGAATCCTTCGTTCAAGGGGCCTCGTTCGATAAGGGCCAAAAAAATCCAACATCCGTCCGGGAGAACTTATCAAACCGCCACCCCAGGCTCAAACATGCCACCCCAGGCTCAAACATTCGTAAGTAGTAGCAATAGAAGATTGGTTAAATCCGGAATGTGATTTTGACTGCATATATGGCTCGGGAATGTCCAAATTAGCATAAGGACAAACTTTCATGACCATCAGATGAAAAAAAGGCACCAAAAAAATTAAAAAGTGTTAGACGTCGCTATAACAAAATACGTCGCGGACACGTCGCATGCGACGTTAAACCGTATATACGATTTTGAAATCGTATATACGATTTTTGAAATCGTATATACGATTTCAAAATTACGTCGCATCTTGACGTCGCGATGTCGCATGCGACGCCGTGTGCTTTTTACAGTCCCGCGGGCCGTCTTTTCCGGGACCATTCCTAGGCTTCCTTCTATCGACTATTTTGGGCGATCTTCGGCGCTACGACCTTGAACGACTTGCAAGCACTCTTTTTAAGGTTAGTAGATCATGCTTTTTGGATTGAATGGTTTTTTGGATTGAATGATTTAGTGTAGATTTCAAATTTTTTTTTTCTATCTCTTTCCTTCTTTTTCTTCTTCTTGTTTCTGCATTCTTCTTCTTTTTCCTTCTTTCCTCATTTCTTTCTTCGATTCTTCCCTTATTTCACTCTTCCATTCTTCCATTCTTCTATCTTCTTCCATTTCATTCTCTTATTTCTCCATTCTTCTCTTCTGAGCGACGTCTGAGTGACGTCTGAGTCACGTCTGCGCGACGTCTGAGCGACGTCTGAGTCATGTCTGAGTCACGTCTGCGCGACGTCTGAGCGACGCCTGCCGACGTCGCATGCGACGCACGTCGCATGCGACGTGTCTGCAACGACGTCTGTGAGACGTCTGTGCGACGCCGTCAGACGTCGCATAGACGTCGTTCAGACGTCGCTATAGACGTCGCTAAATGACCCTTTTCTTGTTGTGATATAAACAAAATGACATAATTTACTATACCCACAATTGTATGGACAATAATGTTGGCAATGAAACATTGAAGCAACTCACCTTTTTATCACATTTGATGAGAGAGCAGCCTCTGTTGCACAAAAGAGATGTGCGGGTGTAGCCACACAGAAATTAATAATATATGCATCTTCCACATATCAGCCTGGCATTGGACCTACTATTTGTCTTCTCATTCAAGAGTGTCCTGCAATGCAAAAAATATGTAATAGCAAAATTCATTTCTAAACTGGAAGAAATACTGATGCCACTTATTGCTGAACTTAGAGACTCATAATATACCATGAAATGTACACAATTTATATATGTGGCCACCTTCAAGGGCATGTGTTTTTGTAGTTGTAATGTTTCCTACACAGCCACCAACTAAGCTTTAAATGAAGCACTTGTCTTCTTCTTCTTGCGGAATGAGTTTTCAAACCATCTTGATTAGAAGTCTTATTGTTGAGAAATTCATATTTAAGAATCCTGTCTTCATTTATAAGATGAAGAAACAGAGCACGGAGAGATCGATCAATATTTAAATTGATACGACCCAAAGTTTTTAAGAAGGGTTTGTAAGAACATGTATAACACCAATGTAAAAATAAACTATCAATCTTAAAGCCTGCTACATGATCCACAATTCCCTAAGCCGCACAACATAAACCATTTAATTATTTTCTAAACCAAGGATCTTTTATCATACTTTTAAAAATGCTGAAATTAAACAGATTCTGGCCAGCAGAACACTTTAGATTTTATTCTAGATGTCCTACCTTACCTTTTTCTGAATTTTGATAGTTCCTGCCCATGTCTTCAATCTATACAAAGGAAAAACACAGCTTAGGGTAGTGTAACAGAAGTTCATCCCATAATTTGATCATTCTAAAATTATAAAATCAAAATAACACTCTAAATCTTTGGATTCAAATAGCACTGAATGCAAAAGATTTTAATAACAAATAAGCAAATGGCCTAAGAGAGAACTCTGTTCTATGAAAATAGGGAGCAGAAGCACACCTGATTTGAAGAGATTGGTCTTTGTCCACGTCCACACTATTCTATGAAAATAGGGAGCAAAAGCATGTCTAATTTGATCAAAGAATATTCATCAAAGGGAGACGAGACAAGCTCTCCTAGCTGCTGGCGTACTGCTATATGCATGCCCTAGGCAATGGCGGTGGTAGGTTAAGAGCAAGAGGATCAATCCAGGAAATTTGCAGCCTCAGGTTGTAGCACTCCAAGTGCTTCGGAGCTGTCAAACATGGAATAGAAAATGGTTATTTGGAAAAAAAACACCATGGACTGTCTGAACTAATGAATACCATGCATCCGGATAGCTCTATAAAAAAAAACCTACCAAAACCTCTAGGAAAACGAAGTAGCATAAACCAAAGCAAAGGGAAACACTACTGACCTGATGCAGATTTTTTGCCTTCGGATAGCAGGCAAACTTAATACTGCCATTACAATTCCCCAAGCTGCACAACATAAACCATTTAATTATTTTCTAAACCAACAGATCTTTTATCATACTTTTAAAAATGCTGAAACTAAACGAATTCTGTAGGTTGTCTTACATTTTCCCACCAAGCACTGGACAATTCTTTCACAGAGTAACTCCCGTTCTGAGTTGTATAGAAGACTTGAAGGGAACTCTTCGTCTGGGGAGGCAATGCCTTAATACTCCCCGCCGGCCACAGCACACTGATGCTGCATGATGACTCTATCAAGATCATTTGTTTCTTGCCTAAGAATAAGAAACAATGGTATTTGAGGAGCATATAAGATGCCTAATGCCCAGGGCTTCACAGATTTAAGCAAAGGTTTAGGATGTAAAACAGGGACTGAAAAGACACCATTGGCTTCTATTCCACATCAAAACCTTTAGCTGTTTTTGGTATGCTACTTACTCTGGCTTTGTTCTTTATAAATCTAACGTAGCCTTCTGCTCTAGTTTCTTTATTTGTATCATGCACGCCAGAAATTTCACGAATGTTTTGCCTTGGTTTAACCTTTTCAGCTTCCGCAATTGACTGTGTCTGTCCTCTCACTTTGATTTAACCTTTCACCTTGATTGTGTCTGTCCTCTCTCACTTCAAGATGAGCACTTAATAGCAAGGACTGCATTAAGTCTGATAGCAGGGTTTATCACACAATGAGTTTGACTTATTTGCACAGGTATTGGAAATTGTGCTTAAGTGGCTGGACAATTTGTAATAATTGTGGCTGTTAGTATACAACAACATGGAGTTCGATTGCATACATTTCAGGTACGATTGCTTGCTGTAGTCATTACTTTCTGAATCTTTTATAGAGGTGGTAAAACTCTTACTGAAAACTCTCTTCGATTTCAGCTTTACATCTTCTTTTTTAAAATGGATATACAGATATCCAGCAAACTCTTACTGAAAACTCTCTTCGATTTCAGCTTTACATCTTCTTTTTTAAAATGGATATACAGATATCAAGCAAGGAAAAGCAAAAGATCAGAAAGAATCCAAGGGTCTAAGCCTACTACATACTCACGTGCTTCAATTGCTCTACTTCAAATGAATGATCCGACATCTTTTCCCAGCAAATAAAAACCTCAAACTTCTGCAAATGTAAGCGAGAGGAAAATAGAAGTCGGCAAGACGGTACATGGTTTAACACAAACAAAAAGGAGTAGTGCAACATACCTGGCAAAAACTCGCCAGTGCACAGCCTGCGTTACTTCGTGAGTAAAAGGTATGAGCCTAATGATCTGAAGAATAAAACTTAATCAGATCTTGAAGACAGCAATGGTCAGCTTCTGTACTTTCTACCTTGAGAGATTTGTTTTCCAGAAGAGCCAAAGATTTGTTTTCCAGAAGCTCGAATCTTGTATCCTGAAATATAACAGCATTGCAATTAATTTTGGTAAGAAAAGTTTTGGATTCTTGCTGTCGTGCTTTGTTTCCATGCTAACCTATGACGATGCTGCCCAGCTGAAGAGCTCCACAGCTCCAGTGAGGATCCGACCCAACGCAAGAGCTAGAGGCGCCAAACTGAGAAGAGAAAGCTGGTCCAAATTTCAATTTCGTAGTGAAAGAAAGGTTGTAGGAATTTTGTCGTCATTGAATAGGGTCGGCTCCGGCAACTTCAAAATCTGAATTAAATGCTGGCAACCAGGATGCCGGAAGGGGAAATCTGAATTAAATGCTGGCAATCAGGATGCCGGAAGGGGGAACGCAGGCAGGAAGGAACGCCTTACCATTTAAAAAAGAATCTAAATTTTAAGCTAGAGGTTTCCTAGATTGGAGTTTTTGGAGCTACAGTAACCCTGTGCATTTCTATAAGGTAATTTTTCTATGTTTCTGCATGCGTGTATGTTTTGTAAGCTGCATGCAGTAGATTAACACATTTAATATGTTATTACAGGAGCTAATGGCGATGAAGGAAGCCAGGTGGTTATTAATTTGTTATTGTTTTGGACTAGCCCTTGCTTATGCTACTGTAAGTATTAGTCCTTCTTTTTCCTTGGATTTGGGGCCTGAGATGAACATTCTGGACAATAATATGCTTGAGGATGAGACGGTTGCTGCAGAGAAGTTAATTCAGAGCACCAAAGCTTCAGAAGTGGAGAGTTTGTTGAAGGATTTGCAGAGTGAGCCCTGGTTTTATTAGGAGTTTATTGAGCCCTCGGTTGAAGGGAAAGGAAAGTCGAAAGAGTTCGCTAACTTAGATGAGCAGATGTTGGGGGAAGTGGATAAGGGTGGAAAAAACAGGTCACAGAAGCAAACCAATTGGGCTAGGAGGTTTGAAGCATGGAGATCCTTTGTGAAGGATGATCCTAAGATTACTGTTCACCCGTCTATACCAATCGAAGAAATACCACATCAAGAACTGAATGAGATGGTGGTTAGGTTCCTGTTGCAAGTGAGGAAGGAAGACGGATCGCTCTTTCCTTCTGGCAGGTAAACGATTGTTAATTTATGCTTTTGTTTTATTTTATTTTCTATTGAAATTTATGCATAGTGTATATGTCCTGCCTGCAGTTTAAATTGTCTTCTTAAAGCGATTGGTAGGATTGTTCATAAGTGACAGGTATTAGAGTAGAGGCATTTAATATCATGAGGGATCCTTTGTTTGTTAGAGCTAGGTTGGCATTTGTTGTTGCATCCGATCAATCTAGGAAGGCTGGTGTTGGAGTTTCACGCAAGAAGGCACTTGCAATCCCTTATAATTCAAAGAAGGATCTTCTTCCTGACCTAGATTATTGCATTAGTACACCAAAAGGTGTACAAAGGAGGCTCTACTTTTACCTTTGCTCTAGGTTTGCGATCAAGGATGCTGGTGAGTTATATGAAGTGAAAGATATAGACTTATCTCTAGAGTCTGATGGGAAGAATGAATACCTGGTTTATAACGAGAGGATAAGCAAGACTTGGGGAACTTCAGTGACGAAGTATGATCCAAGCCACTTTCGACCTGCAATCTGGAGTTATGAAGATGATTTTGTTTTGACATACAAACAGCTTGTTCGTCATCTGCCACCAAAGGAGAATGTTGCGCCAAGGCTTGCAGGCTATTGCAAATTATCGGCCGGATGTAAGTATTTTTTTTAGTTTGTTTTTGTATTCTTTGTTTCCTCATTTCTTTATTTTTTTACAGTCATGGTTTTCAAGAGGCCGTGTTGGCCGGAATAATATTTCAAAATGGATAAAAGCTATGGGGCAATTTATTTCTGTTGATATCTGCAACAAGAGTGGCTGGGTGTCTTCTGTCACACGCATGTCTATGGCAGGTGTTCCCCTAGAAATAGGAAAACTTATCACGGGTCATGGAACACTGAGTCATATGAAAAGTAAGTTTGTTTTCTATTTTATTTCTTTCTGTTGTTTATTGAATTTATTTCATTTGCTAACTTAGTTATCTGGCAGGTATGATCGTAGCAAAGACATTCAGGTTAACGCTGCTATGAGCATCAGCGCAAAACCATATGACGATGATGGTAATCTCAGACTTTATCCAAATGTACTTAGTCAAAATAATCAAGGCAAGCAAAAATAATATGCTGGGTAGTCATTCATCGAAGGCTCTGTCTGGTCGAGGTATGTTCTGGTTTTATTGTTCCATTGTTTAGTTTTTTTCTCTATGTTCTTTATATTAAGAACTTCAAGTATTTGCAGGTGGTTCTGAGGATGATAAACCACCCCCAGTTGAACCTGTCAGACTTGATAGCAGATTGGACGTCGCAAACAATGTTAAACATGATAGCAGTGCTGTTGTATTAGCTGATATTGCTGTGGCAGCGAGCAGTGATGTTATGGCAGCAAGTAATACTGGTTTGATTAATCCAAGTTCTACTGTTGGAGTTTCTGATGAAGACGATAAGGATCTTTTGGATTATTGGGCGTTCGATGATTTTGTGAAGGCCAATCCGAATCTCCACAAATATTTTCCTCCAAATATCTCTGTCAAGAACGTTGGTAAGTTTTTTACATTGTTTTTTCTATTTTAGTTTTAAGTTTTCAGTTCTAGATTTTTCTCTGATTGTTTGATTGTTGTAGATGGTCATTCCTTTGTGGGAGCAACGTTTAATAACTTTAATAACTGCACCTTTGTTCTACCCGATTCAAGTGGCGCAGTGAGCTATATGGAGAAATCAAATAGTAGCAAATAATAAGAAGATTTCAAAATACTGAAAAATCAAACTGTCTGAATGATCAGTTATCTGAATTTGATCTTTGATTTTGTTGTTTGATCACTATCAGTGATGGATTTTGATGGATTTTGATCAGTATCAGTGATTGATTTTGTAATCTGTTGTTTAATCTGAGTGATTAATTTTGTAATCTGTTGTTTAATCTGTTTTTTTATCAGTATCTGTTGTTTAATCTGTTGTTTAATTGAGGCATTCAATTTGACACAAAATTTTAATCTACTTGTGGCGGTGCTTTGTGGCGGTGCTGTAAGCGGCGCCGCCAGGAACCTACAACCCCAAAATTACCTGTTTTAAACAATCAAGGCAAAATCCAGGAATTTTGGCTCCCTGGTGGTTTACGAAGAACACAATAATTTTTCTTTCCATTTTCTTGCATTCTGGAACATATGAAAAAGTAGAAACAGATGTGTTCATAGTGCGAAGAGATTCTCCATTATCTTGCTTAAAAGGTTATCCATTATCTGGCTTAAACTGTACAGCGTTGAAATTATTTCAACTGCTTGCAAAAGGAAAACTGACAGATAGGTGATAGAATGTGGATTCAGTATGGTACTTTTGATGATGGCTTAATGAGTATGACACTAATATGTTCTATGTGGTAGAGTATCTCCATGTAATTGCCGAGAAATGTGCAATGTTGCTGCTATGAAGTCTCACTACACAGGGACTTGCATTCAACTAATCAGAGTATTATACTAGATGATCAGTGTGCAAGCAATGATAGGATGAAGGGAAGAAGAATGTGCAAGAATCTTCTGCAGACTATCTGGTTTACGCACAGTAGGTTGTTTGTCTCAAAGGCAGTTTCACAGGTTCAGAGATTTATATTACATGCATAGGGGACAAGCAGATTGTTATGGCAGTCTACTTCTGCTCATGGCTTATAATCAAGGATTTGCAGAGGCTTGTAAGCAAAACAGTAGTATTTGCGCTTAGCCAACGCCTCATCCATGGAGTTGTGCGAATATTTTTTAGAAAGGAAAAACAAAACCGTTTGTTGGGTTTTCTTAAGGCAATGGGGAGATTGATTCCAAGGCAAGTCTAAATCACCTAACTTTGCTAGAATAAGGAAGGATCAGATAAAAAGAATCCAAGAGACTTAGAGACAAATGCTTACTAATAATCTCAAATAGATTAGTCAAACACAAATGAAGAAACAAATGAGGAATTTTTAAGAGGAACAGATGAATCCCAAAAATAGAAGAAAGCGACCCAGGTACAGAAGCGCAGAGATGTTTATATCTGTAGAAAACAGAGTGAGAGATCTGCCGCGAGCTCCGCATCCTTATAAAAACCTAGTTTTGTTATTACCTTAATGTAATTCTGATGATAATTCCACGAAAACTCGAGATCGTTTTTCTAAAAGAACGAATATAGGATGAGAATATGACGTAAAGATTCCGGGATAAATTGGCTAGACGCCAAATCGCACTACTACATGCCGACTAGGTATACCATTTAAGGAGAGTGTTAGAAACACACAAAACACTTCCCTTTGTCAATTGATTTGAATTGAATTGATTTTTTATCGCCTATGGATTTGGAAGCAAATACTCTCTTTGTTGATTATATTGATAGGGGAGCTAGTGAGGGGGCGCCTAGTCCGCCCCTGCCCTCTAACCAAAACAATGATGCTGAAAATGAGGTGATATATGATGTGTATATTAGCCACTGCTCAGATGGGTCTGATGACGATCTCGCATCTCATCTTTGTAAATCTTTTGAACAGCTTAAGATGAAAGCTTTCATTGGCCCTATAAGTCTTGATTCTGATAACGTGCCAACTGCAATTGAGAGGGCAATAACATACTCCAAAGCGGATATTATAATATTTTCCACTGCTTATGCAAATTCTATCCAATGTCTGCGAGCTTTACCTCTGATTGCAAGGAAACGTGGAAGCATACTTTTGCCTATTTACTATGGCGTAGAATTTAGGGAGGTTCGTTGGCGTGAAAAGCCCTTCTTTGATATAGTCATGCAGCATGAGGGGAAAGTCAATATTGAGGAAATGGACGCCTGGAAAAGTGCCATGTTTCAAGTTGGGGAAGGAATGGGCTTCTCAAAGCAAGATTGTAAGAATGGGTAAGGTTCACATGTAATTCAATTTATGCTATTAATTTGTGTTATATTATTTTTATTTGTTACATGCAGCTTGCAAGTTGCAAACGATATTGCCAAAAAAGTTCATGAGCTTCTCTTTCATGCAATTCAAAAGCTATCTATGGATCTCCACAATTCTGGATATAGTAGACCTGAGGCAGTGCATTTACAACTTGAAGAATTGCTATTAGTTGGTTGTGAACGCCTTCCAGAATTACCAGAAACTCTGAGGCTACTTTCACACTTGAAGACTATTCATGTTGGAGGTTGCAAAGCACTAAAAAGTTTACCAGATTCCATAGGTAGCTTGAGGTTCTTAGAAAATTTGGTTGCAAAATTCTGCATTGATCTCACGAGCTTACCCGAAAGCATTAGCCAGTTAAAGCACCTTAAGGTTCTCAACCTTATGGGTTGCATGAGCCTTCAATGCCTGAATGATAGCTTTGAGCAACTCGAAGAGCTTACATACTTATCAATAACATTATGTCCAGCCTTGAAGTCCTTGCCAGGGTGCCTGCTTAGAGGGCTGGGAGTCTTGCCTTATTTACCTTCCCTTCGTGAATTGGAAATTGACCTGGACAAAGTTCCAGACTCCATTTATCACCTTCAAACCCTTACCACACTCACTATCCAAGGGCGGTTTGATAGAAAAAGTGGATTGCCTGGAGGTATTGGAAAGCTTAAGAATCTTGCAATGTTACAAATTGTGAGTTGTGATACACTAGAAAGCCTCCCAGATTCTATTGGAGATTTGGTCAACCTTAAGAAAATCGACATTATAGGTTGTGATAAGCTGAAAACCTTGCCTAATACCATTTGCAAGCTCCCTAACTTAGCATCATTGAGGGTTTCAGGAGGGGGATACTTAGAAAGTCTGCCACAGGATTTTGGAAAGTTGAATCATTGCTTGAAGCGTTTGGTACTAGATGTTTCTCAAATGAAGGAGTTTCCTAAAGTTATAACTAAAATGGAAGTTGCGAGCATTAATAAGGGTGTGCACATATGTGGAGTCGATAAGGAAATGCCATGGCTTACCTCACTTTGTTGTTGCTTCACATGTACTCGATATCAAATCCAGAGAAGATTTGGCTCCAACTCGGACAAAGTTAAAGTTTATTTACGAGCAGCTAGCGCAGATGTGGATGAGAGCGTTCTGGATATAGATGATATTGTGATGGAGAGTTGAAAGGTGTGAATTGATAATTCATTATTTAGAAGATCGATTGAATTCTCAGTATCGTATCCCCAGATTATACGCAATATATTGTATATTGTTGTTCTTAGATTTGTTGAAAATATTGCGCCTAAAGAAATATTATGATATATTAGATATGGAATTCAACATCTTGAATTGATTTGAAATGTTGTTGCATAATATATTTAGATTTCCACCTCGTACACAATAAACTGCACAATAATAAGAGGTACATAAAATACTGTAGATTGTGAAATATAATTACAAAAGCCACAAAAAATAACATAGATGTGATTGGGTTCAAATAATAACAATTGTTGAGAATTGAGGGAATAAGATATTATATTTTCTATTATACTTGGCCTTTTTTTGTTCAAATTTAGGTCCATCACTCCAATTTAAGAGAATATCATCTCTAAATCCTGAAGTAAACTTTTAACGAGGGGTATAATAGTGGACAATTACCTAGATATAGAGGGCTACCTGCTTTGTAAGGTTGTACCAATTTACAAAGCAGGTGATAAGCATGACCCTTCTAATTATCGCATGATCATGGTAAGTTCCATATTTTCAAAGCTCTTAGCCAGTCTTACTGAGAAGCAGTTGACATCATGGGCAGAACATACTGGTGTACGTGCTGTAGGACAGGCAGGCTTTCGTCCATGTCATTCTACAATAGACCATATTTTCACATTGCGCATGCTTATTGAACATAGTCGAAGTCTAAAACAAGACCTCTATATATGCTTTGTGGATTTTACTTCTGCTTTTGATACAGTACCACGCGAGCTTCTTTGGCAGCGCTTGCAGGCACTTGGGGTTCCACAAGATCTTCAAAATGCAGTTTATCGGCTCTATGAAAGGGTTTTTGCTAAATTTCCAAAGATCGTGTACTCAAATCACTAGCAATATTGGAGTTCGGCAGGGGTTGCCCTTTATCTCCTACACTCTTTAGCTTGTACATTGATCAATTGGAAGAATGGCTTGATAATCATGGCGGCGGAGGTCCACATTTGGCACACTATATCATTAGGCAACTTATGTATGCTGATGATGTTTCACTTCTGGCACATACCGCTGCTAGTATGCAGCAACATTTACATGCTCTGCACAGTTTTTGTGAGAACACAGGTTTGCGTGTTAATCTCCAAAAGACCAAGCTTTTGGTAGTCCAATCTTCTCGTCAGAGGGAGAATAAGAATTATCAGGTAACTGCAACAAGATATGATAGCAGTCATTTTAGGGAGCCTGTTCGCACGCATGAGGCAGATTTTGTCATGACTTTTAAACAATATGTTAGACATATGCCTGCCAAAGATAATGATGAACCTAGGAGTTTATTTCTGACTTCTATCAATAGGCCTGCTGGAAATGTAAGTAGTTTGACCTTTTTTATCTTATTGCTTAGCTTGAGATTCAAATTTTATTACTGATTGTTCCTTTTCAGGTTTGGTATTCCACCAATAAAGTTGGACTGAAGATGATAAAATCTTGGCTTAAGACAATGGGTTCTTTAATTGATCATGGGGAGATCTCGAATAAATTTGGACGCGTTGCAACTGTTACACGATTGGCGATGGCAGGTGTTCCTGATGAGGTCGGTATGAGAATCACAGGGCATCGATCACTTGAAGCGTATGAAAAGTAAGAATTTCTGGTTGTAAAACGTTGTTATAATTTGTGTTGATAATTTCTGTTTCTTAGGTATGACAAGACGAAGGATATTCAGATGCATGCTGCTATGTCTATTATCTCTAATCCAGTTACTGAAACTGGTGCTCCCAGGACTTATGAATCATTGTTAGCTGCTGAAATTGAGAAGAAACAAATGAATGATGGCGCTGGTTCATCTTCTGCTCCATCTCGTGTTTTAGTTGCAGTTGATCCAAATGTTAGTGCTGGCCAGCAAGTATCTGTGAAGGAGTCAGGTTCTGTTAAAGGGAAGGAAATTGCTATCCCAACAATTTGTATTTCTAAGGCTCCAGGTTTTGGAAATGACAAAGAAAATGCTAGTACTCAGTTTAGTCTCTATGAGGGTATTTCTAATGAAGCTTTATTGGATTTGAAAATCCCATCGTCGAAAACTCTTGTCAGTGGTAATTCTCTGCAGCACGTTTCTGGTTTCTCCTTTTTAGGAAGTGTGAGCAACTGTTTCTTCATTCAGTGCACTGATCCCAGTCAGATCAAAGACGCACTGCAGAAATATCACGGGGAATCTTGTAATTCTAATAAGTCTATCTGATAAAACTTGTTGAATGCCTGTAATGGCAAATGAAACTGCTTTTGAATGAAACTTTTGTAATGAATTGCAGATTGCTTGAAGCACTGCAAAATTTGAATGGAAACTGATATAAAATTTTGGTGTATTCTATTGGTGAATTGTATTGTGAAGTTGAATTTAAATGTATTATGAATTATAATATGTAGCTGGCACAAGCACTGCCGGATGGCACTAGCTAGGACAGCTGGCACTAGCACCCTGCCAGGTACGACAGGAAAGTCATAGGAAAATTATAGGATAAGAATGATGATAATACGGAGAAATGTGGCTTACCCTAACATTTCGGAGGCATAAGAAATAGGAATAGAATAGAATATGATTTTATCGTCCACGGAGACCAACTGGCCTATGGGACCCAAGTACAAAGAGAGAGAGCAAAGGGATATTACTACGATTAAAAAACCCCGCCCGAAGGGTTTTCGGGAAAAACCTTAGTAGCAATAAGGATGCTTTGACATACCGCACGCTTATATACATAATCACAAGTACAAAATTGAGGTTAATGTCGGACAGGTGTTGTGTAATGGGCACACATGAAGAATGACTTCGGTGGAAGAGTCACCGAAACCCATCAAAGGGCGTGCTTCGGTGGTAGAGTACTTGGCTTGCAAGCAAGAGGTCCTGGGTTCGATCCCCAGCCTGTCCACCCACTTATAGTAGGCTCATTTCTCAACAAGGGGGCATAATCGAAGTCCGGTGTATCCATTACCTCCCTGAGGTACGATCCCAACAAGCCTACTGAGGCCGCGGCTCGAGAGCTCATGCAAGGCCTGATGGGGGCACAACTAACCGAGCATACCGAAGGGATATGCTCAGACGCAGCGGACGAGGCACGGAGGGCGTGACTTTCATCCTCAATGGCGCCGGTGGCGGCAGCGGCGGACTGGTCCTCCGCAGCGGCTCCCCAATCCATCTCCCCGCCTCTCAATGCGGGTGGTGTGTGCACTGTCGCGAATGGAAGCAATCACCCCTCGTTTTTCATGGGTAGATGGGTGCGCAGGTAGTGGTGTGGGCCCCTCGTGAGCATGGGATTAACCCAGCGTCGATAATTTGCCACCTTGACATGTGACAGGCCCTGATCCCAAAGCTTGGCCATGAAGCAAGCATCAAATCGCTTCAAAGGCGGCCGTTCCTTCGGTGTATGCACCGGTCCACATCTGTGTGCACCGCACATTCCATAGCGAGAACCACCGGGCTTGCTTGTCTTTCCAAAGCTTTTGAGTCGCCGGGGGCCCATCGCCACCGCCAAAGCAAGGTTGGGCAGCCGGGCTTCATCCATAGCCACCACCTTCCGAAGTAAATAATGTGACGTTCCAAATAAGCCCCCTCAGAATGGAAGGAAGCCCGCCTCTTGGAGCAAGATCTGATATGGGACCGTGGATTTCACTCCCAGTGCCCGGGCCAAGAAAGCTTTCCGTACCTGCTAAAAGTAATTGGAAGCAATTGGAAGCATAAGAAATAGGAATGGCAAAAGTAATTGGAAGCATAAGAAATAGGAATGGCAAAAGTAATTGGAGGCATAAGAAATAGGAATGGCAAAAGTAATTTGGAGGCATAAGAAATAGGAATGGCAAAAGTAATTTGGAGGCAAAAGAAAATGAGGCTATGTTATAAATATACGTCTAGGCTACGAATACGCTATGATCCGCGCCTCGAAATGGAGATGTTTGCTCTGCTGAAGGCAGTAAGATCTGTGTTCAACGACTATGGATCCCTCAAGACTGCATCGTTGGTGTTTGGCCTCCTAGTTTCATTTCTCGCCCTACATTTTTTTTACTACGAATCGTTCCCATTCAATTCTACGAATGCACTGTAAGTTCCTATAACTTTATCCAAGCCTGCAGCATTGTGTATCACTTACAGCACCTTTTATGTAATTATTTATGGACTAGTGAAAGGAAAAGATCCTAGTTTAGATGTAACAGTCAATATTATGGAGTCGAACTCCTGTTCCTGCATAAGTGATTTTAACAGCTAGGAAGACATGATGAACCTGGAATCATATAGATCTTGCATTTTCTCTTTATGCTAGTCTCACATTTCAAACTTCAAATGTGAATAATGTACAATAGGAGATGTGACAAAGTTGATAAGCAGCCAAACCAAACCAATTGCTATTGGTTGCTATATGTATCTCTCGGTTTATTTTTCAAACAACTACCTCAACATCGTTATAGTAATTTGAAAATGGCACATCCAGATTTTCCGTTAGTTTCAGACTTTGAATAATTAGCCCCTCAGGGTACAATATTGTTGTCAGAGTTTTTAATGCATTTCAGTTCCTTCTCACTGCCCTTTTGTTTGTAGAACCGATAGAGCAAAGGGCTCACAGAAGTATATCTGGAAACCATGTCCATGGTGGGCCAGTCGAAAGGATGCTGGTATTCTTTTACCCATTTATCATCAAGAGCAAGTGTGTTATATTATTTTTTCTTACAACAATTATGATTTGGAATGTTTTATAGGACCATCACAAAAGAGCAATGGATATATTATCGTTGATTGTACTGGAGGCTTGAATCAAATGAGGCGTGATGTAAGTTTCCACATAGCTTTCTTTTCTGGCGACAGCCTTCCTTTTCATTGTTAGCAGCTCTGAATTTTGGCTTACTGTGCGAGATGGAATAAAAATGTCTAGTGCAAAGGATAAGTAAGATACTTGAAGGGAAAACCCTTAAGCATCTATTAATTTGTAAGGATTCTGGAAACTTCCCTGCTTACAGTATGGTAGATATTATTTGCAGTTCTGTGATGGTGTTGCAGTGGCTCGTCTTCTAAATGCCACCTTATTGTTACCTCAGTTCGAAACATCTAGCTACTGGAACGATTCAAGGTCTTTCACTTCTATGGATATGTTCTCAGGTTTCCTTAATACATGATTATGTTTCTCATTGTCATGGATGTGCACAGTAAGTTGAGAACATAGGGATCACTAAGTTAATGATCGAAAAAAGAACATTGAGGTGCATAATTAGTTGCTGATGTGTGTTGTGGGCATTGAAATCTCAATTAAGGCAAATGTGAGTTCTCCATCTTTAGAAATATACATTGTTTGATAAATGACTTGTCTGGATGACAAGCAATCCTAATTGATAACGTAGTAGCTACTATTTTGTCATTTTAAGATTGTCTTACCATTTCTCATCTCGTTGCACTCTTGGCCATAGTGGTTTTGCAGATATTTTTGATGTGGACTACTTTATTCAGGAAATGCAAGAATTTATTCAGATCGTTAAAGAGCTACCAAAGGATCTTTCTTCCAAACAACCTCCTGTAGTAAACTGCATAAAAAAGAAATCGTTTGATTATGTGGAGTCTGTTCTTCCTATTCTACTTAAAAACCGAGTTATTATTATCAGACCTGCAGCAAGCCAAAGAGCTGATAGGTGAGTTTATGTGTTGGTATATTTGCAGTTAGGTAACAAAGTTCTAGTGCGATGATAATCTAAAGTAAATTAGTGCCAATATATCTTATATGCAGGTATTCACTGCTTGCAAAAGCTGCAAGATGCCAAGCATGCTACAAAGCTCTCCGACTAGTTCCATACTTGGAAGAACAGGCCAACTTAATATTAAAGAAGCTTCCAAGGCCATTTGTAGCTTTACACTTGCGGTTTGAACCTGATATGATTGCCTTTAGTAGGTGTGTTTATTCCAATCTTTCTGAAGGTTCAATAGTTGCTATTGAGGCTGCGCGTGAAAGCAATAGAGAAGCATTTACTGGGGACCTTGCAATAGCTTGGAGAAAGAGGGGGAAATGTCCTCTCACCCCAGATGAAACTGCATTTATGTTGCAAGCACTCAGGCTTTCAATAGCTATTCCAGTATACCTTGCATCAGGCTCTGGACTCTTAGAAATGGACAAGTTCACTTCAGTTTACAAAAATACATATACCAAGTATGATATCCTTGATAGTGAAACATTGAAACGACTTCATGGAAATAGCAAAGCAGCAATTGATTACTATATAGCTGTTAATAGTGATATCTACATAGCTACATATTTTGGCAACATGGACAAGATGGTAGTGGCAGTAAGGGTGTTGCAAGGAAGAGGTGGTACTGTTGTATTGAATAGAAGAGATTTTTCTGAATCTGTAATGAATGGGTTGACGAAAAATGAGCTCATGAGTAGAGTATGGAAAATTCACGAACCATCATTAACGTCTGGCAAAAATTTGCCATTGCCTGACTGCTTTTGTAATGCATGAGCAATTTTCAAGGTTGTACATCCAACTCATCATCTTCAGTTTCTTTGGCATATTCAGAGAGGGAGCTTTTGAAGCTAGGGAAGTTTGGAACAAGCTGTTTATCAGTTGAAAAAGACAATATGACACGACATTTTAACAGCATCAGTTGCTGCTCCAAACTGCCACTTGCCCCCACTTTACCTTAAGAAGTACCTTGCTGTGAGGAAAAGCTTTGCTAAAACCTCGTACCGGATTACATAAATTCAAGCTGCTTGTTAGGTTGATATCTCTATCTAGCACCAAGGGCAAGCAAAATTTTGAACGCTTAAAGGAATCTGCTTGCCCCAATCATTGTAAAGTGTATTATGCCTCTGAGATAGATTATACCTTTAACCATTTGCCAAAGTTTTTATGCACTTGAAGTGTGTGAAGTTTTGATTTACTTCTCTTTTAATACACCCACCATTCTTTCTACCAAAATGCCTCTATGAGTTTATATATAATTACCGAAATGCCCTTATAAGTTTCAAAGTGACCAAAATGCCCATGACTCAAATAAATATACAAATAAATTATCAATTTTCTCCTACACACCAAACTTAATTACCAAAATACCCTTACACTCCAAACTTAATTATCAAAATGGCAAATTTTGATCAATTTCTGCCAAACTTAGTTATCAAAATGCCCTATACATCAAACTTAATTACCAAAATACCCCTACGCAGTCTTGTTGTGACGCTTACAAGGAGCCAGTGTTTCTTGTGGTTTTAGTGCACTTTAATGCTATTGGAGGCATGTTACCACCAACCACACGTAGACCTCTTGGATGTCCAAAACCTAAACGCATGCACACAGAAGAAGAAGATGTAGAGAAGAGGAAGAGGAATATCTTTACGGAAGGTGTAATGGAAGAGACGCAATGCATGCCGTTGTAGGGCTTCAATTTAGTGATGATTGTGACTTCTGTAATCTCTTTATTGAATTTAAACTTCTATTCTTGAGGCATTTAGTAGAGATGAAGTAGGATAAGTATGTAAGGGCACTTTGGTAATTAAGTTGGTATGTAGGGAGTATTTTGATAATTAAGTTTGGTGTGTAGGGCCTTTTGATGATTAGTTTGGTGTAGATTGATCAAAATTGGTCTGTAATGGCATTTTGGTAATTAAGTCTGGTATGTAGGGGTATTTTGGTAATTAAGTTTGGTGTGTAGGGGCAAATTGGTAATTGGTTTGTATGTTTATTTTATACAGTATATTTATTTGAGCCAGGGGCATTGTGGTGATTTTGAAACTCATAAGGGCATTTTGGTAATTACATAAACTCATAGGGATATTTTGGTAGTTTACATTTCTTTCATAGACTTGGAGAATCCAAATTCAGTTTGGATTGAGAATTCCTTCTCAGTCGTAGCATATAATGGTATTTCAATAGGAAATACATTAGATGCCATAACAAATTATGCTTGAAACACATATAATGAGTTCAAATGCGTTGAGTCGTTCGTGCACAACCTTAAATCCACCACCACAAAGTTACAAGTTTGAGAATGAATGACATCGATCTAGTAGTGGGACCTTACATGGGGTCCATGTTTGAACTCGAGCACCATTGGTGATGCAGTAAGGACTTTAAAAGTTCTTATATCAAAATGCCATAAACCCTAAATCCTAAACCTAAAACCCACGTCCTTTGTCCGAGGGTAGCCCTTAAGGACGAAAGTTCGCCAAAAGGCTATTTTTTAAGGGTATCGAGAAATTTTGATGCTATGGTTTAGTAGGGCCCGTTATAGATGAAAAAAATAAAATTAGCCAACTTTTCTACAAACAAATCTCACTCTCCTTGAAAATTCGCCACATCCACTAAGCGTCATAACTATGGATTCGCCTTATCCTCTACCCTCCTTCTCGAAGATTTCTTAAGGAATCGCCTAATATTCTAGGCTTTCTTCATAACCTAATATATTCTCCATATCCATCCAGGTACATATGATAATTTTAAGAGTCATTTTTGTAGCTATTGTGTTTCAAATACTTCTTCTAAGGATGCACTGGAGAGCATTTTTTTACAAACCTCCCTTTTCATAGATTTATTTTATCTACAAGGATAAGCCACGTTCTCATTTGCAAAGGTTAAGTTGTGGTATTGCATCATGCAACTATATTATGATGTGTTTGTGTCCTTGATTAAATATGGATGCCGATGAATAAAATCTCACCACAGAAATTGCACTTGGAAAATAAAGACACTTAAATATTGGCAAAATAATATTGGCCATGATTCGCCTAGATTTCTATAAAAAAAAATCATGTCTAGAAAACATTCGCCAGCATAACTAATCTTGCAACTCTATTATTCGCCCGACCTTCTAAATTATGCGTAGACAAATTTGGCCTTAAGGGCAACCTTGCCGAGGTCCCTACCATGACAAAACTCATGAAAATTCTGCATTTGGATCTAGTAGTGGAGCTACCATCCTAGCCATTGACAGAGGCTGAATGGATGTTTTCTCCATTGATAGCATTTAATGGTCCTCTTCTAGTTAGAAGGATTTTGGCAGATCTAGTAGTCCATTCACCTAAGAGACGGTAGAGGAATATGATGTGGATTTTGTGATAATGGCATCCTTTGTATTCTTATGAAGCTAACTCGGGTGCTCTATTGCGTCTTGTTTGTACAAGCTGAAAACTTATATTGTCTACAAGCCAATGTAGTAAATCGAACGTCCACCCTATTTCCTTGTCAATCCAATCCTTTGGCAAAATGACAGTTTTGTATGGTTGTTAAGATAGGGGCAAACCTGCCATCATTAGTTATTTCTATGGTCTAATTATTTCTTAAGAATATGTTGGCTATTTTTTCTTTGGTTTGCATTATATTGATTACGGAGCCCCTAAACCAAATAGCACTACGAAATTTTATTTTAGGCTAGCATAAGGACACAAGGTTAAGGAAAGAGGAAAGTGGAGGAGTCTAATACATCCTACGCCTCTAGTTGGAGGCAAAGGGCAAAGACATCTGCAGTACCTATGTATCTTTCAATACTACAATAAAAGAAGTATCCTTGTATAAAGGAAAACATAGATGAAATGTTTCAATGATATATCCATTTACTCAATACCTTACTAAAGTATACATGTTTCAAAACAAACGCAATTCCCTTCGCTTATTACCAGCAATGCCCGATTGCATTAATAACTTCATACATTGTTTTCTGCTCTCAGATGTTATAATAATTGAGATTATGTCTGCATTATAGAATGCATTGGCTCGTACTTTAAGGCCTTGAACATAAACTTAGAATGAAGCGCCAATACAATCTCATGTTAGGATTAATGGACTGGTCAATGAAGAGCATAGGGCTCTAGTGATATGATCACGCCGACTCCCACCCTAAATTATCAATATCTTATGTAGTTCATGCTTAGAAGGGAACGTGACCATGACCACACTAAAAACATGATGTTCTTGCATAAGGGGTTGCTCCTAGGATAAAGCAATATGGTGGACATGCATATGTAGTTGGTGTATGAGAAAATGAAAAGAGAATGTCAAGATGTTTTGAATTCCATCTTAGCTAGTCAAATTGGCATATTCCAAAGAATTTACATGCATAGAATTTACATGCATAACTCATAATGTGAGCCACAAATTGTCCAAACTATAAATAAATCACTCCACATTCCGTACAAAAGTTTCCAGCATATTTCTTTTCCCCCTCCTACCCATGGATGCAACTTTGTCTTTTGTCCTAAGTTTATTAGAGAATTGCAATGTGGCATCATCACAACCACTCACTCTTTCCTCCATTAGGTAGGGTGAATGTTCTCGTGCAAGACATTTCTTGAAGTGCAGAGTTGGCTCGCCCTAATGGGCTTGCCAAGCCCTTACCTCAAGCAATCTCCTATAGGGGAACATTACCCCATGGCAACATTTCTTTAGACACAATATTTTCAACAAATCTGACAACATAATATATTGCTTATAATGGAGTACAATACTAAGAGTTTAATCAATCTTCCAAGTAACAATTTATCAATTCACATCTCTTAAGTACACTCCGCCCAAAATCATCTATATCTGCAACATCCTCATCTAGTGCATCCGCAATGGCTGCTTGTGAACGAAGTTTAACTTGTCTCAAGTTGGAGCCAAATCTTCTCTCGGTTTGATATTTAGTACATACAAGAAATTTATCGCGGCGGCCTTGGCCATTTTGGTACAGGTTAAAAACTCCAAGTGTTATGGAGGACATTTCAAGATGAAAATTTTCAATTAAGACGATAAGAGGAAATGATATAGTTGAAAAGGAGCATCTAGTTACATCTAGGAGCTTCATTTGTTTCCCAACATTTCCCATTCAGCTCACTCTGTAATAGGCATACATACCACATTTTTATTAGAGAAGCATAGGCCATACCCAAGTTTTGGAACTGGTACAACTTTGCTGCAGAAATATCATGGTGACGAAGGCAAGCAGCAAGGATGCGTTTCATGCTCTCTAATTCTGTAGCCATTAGAATGGCATTAACAGATCTTCAATTGACGCAAGATGGTGTTAGAGAGCAGTGCTATCTTCAAGTTCTTCCCTCCACCCGGGAAGTGCTGCGTCAAAAAAAATATTAGCCATACACCTTTAAACGGCACAAGCAACATAGTTTGCAAACCAACACAGAAAGCAAATACATCCTACTATCACTTGATCTCTGTATAGCATTACATAATGCATGCTTGCAGTAAAGCCCAGTATGCATTGTGAAAAATCAAAATCACTTATTCTGAATATCAGAATGATTTCTTCCTTTTTCCCCATTTTAGAGAAATGACCTTTCTTCTTTTTTCCCCATTTTAGAGAAATGACCTTTCTGTTGTTATTAGCATTTAATTTATGCGAAAACTATAGTTGTTCCATTTAGAAGACCAAGACAGCCTTTAAAAACATATACAACTCCTTTTCCATGGCGCATGCTCTCTATTTTCTATGAATGTTTTTCCACATTGTAATCTTGTCTCTTCCACCCCAGACATTCCATACTTACAGAAATTCAGGGCTGGAACTTTAGACGGACTTTCCACAATCGCCATTTCCTCACCTTCTCTTTTAGCCTGGAATGCAAAAAAATGAAAATGTTGCAACACTCAAGAACGAAAAAGGACAAAAACTTGATATTGAGTATCCTTTGGCCACATGACTTCAATTCCTTTCTTAGCCCTTTGGCATGAATCCAGAAACTGCTTACTCTCCCAAAGACTATTGAAAAATCCATCACTTTACTCTAACGGCAGAGCGATTATTTGAAGTGAAATTGCATGGAGAGATCAAGGAAACCTATTTGGCCCATTGTAATTATCACTGCAAACATCTCCCATCTCTTGCTAGCCATAGGTATTGCATTAGAAAGATAATAAAACTATCTCAGGAATCACAGATGCAACTCCTGCCTTTGACTTTTGTTATCATGTCGTTTTAGATGGTTGTGACCTTGCCAGGCGTATTCTGAGAAAGGGGAGTTCCTGCAACCAAGTTTACAAAAGATCTGACAAATGTTTATAAAAGACCAAGTTACGATGCTGATAAAACAACTATCATATGAGCAGCAAGGGAAAGAACTATGTTATGGGCAATGGCCTATGCCGTTTTTGTATTCATGAGCCATCGAAGCAGAAGCCCGAGAGCCAAGAGGCACCGGAAGACGGATCTGCCATAAGTAAATCTGAGAGTAGTCATTTTTCGCATCTGAGACTGGCGCAAGGAGATAAATCTGGCAAATTTTTACCCCTTATTATCTCGCGGTAAGACCTAGAGTAATAGATAGCTCTGTAAGCAAACTAGCTTAACTGCTTTGTTCACAAAACTTACAACTGAATGTATAAACTCACGACAAAGGTTTCCATAAATAGCTGATAAAAAAAAAAAACATCACTGCCCTTACTTAGAACTCTTCTGCTGGATCTTGAAAAAGAAAAGTCGCCGGAATCAAGCAATGCCAGAGTAATCAACACCCAGATGCTCGTTGATGAAGAAATATCAAATTTTCAAGCTTCTAGAAGGCGGATGTTGTGCCCAGTGTCAAGAGACTAAATCTGATAACAAAGCTATGCCTTATGAAGAGGCAGAATAGCTGGCCGCAGTTGTCCCAAGCTCAGGGCGAAGTTGTGTCTTATCTTACAAACGTGTCACGGCAAAAATGTATAGGACCAAAAACGTGTCAATTTTGCATGACTTTAGATGACGGCACAGAAAAATTACATGCAACAAAAACAAAAATAAGAAAATAAAGACTGACTTATATATGTTTAGATAACATGACATCTCTTTATCCACTCCACATCTTGTACCGAATGCTTAAAGCAATGCTCAACTTCTAAATTCTTATGGCAGACTAAATATCCCCTCCTAAAACCTTCAATGATGCTAAGTAGGGAGTTTGCAGACTGCATTAGACAAACTTTTCAACTTATTGCTACATATAATCTTGATTTTTCTATGTTGACCAAATCCTAGGATTTCTAATGTATCACAACTCCAAATTTCTAAAGCTGCAAAATTCTTGAGCTTTCTAATACCTCCAGGCAATCAACTTTTTCTGTCAGAACGACCTTAGATACTAAGTATGATTAAGGGTCTTAAGGTGATAAATGGCTGAAAGCTATCATACAGGTATTGATGGTTGAACAACCCATAAGGTTGAGAATTTTAATGTGCTTTAACTGGCTAATGCTTTCGGGTAAGCTCGTGAGATCAATATAGAATTTAGCAACTAAAATTTCTAAGAAGCTCAAACTATGAACAAAGCCTGGGAAACCTTTTAGTGCTTTGCAACCTCCAATCGAATACACTTCAAGTGAGAAAGTAGCCTTATCGTTTCAGTAATTCTGGCGACGCTCACACAACTGGCTAATAGCAATGTTTCAAGGTGTAAATAAACAACTTCAGCTCTGCTACATCCAGAATTGTGAAGATCCATAGAAAGCTTTTAAATTGCTTGAAATAAAATAGAATAGAATAGAATGTATTTTTTATCGTCCACAAAGAACAACTAGCCTATGGGATGCAAGCAAAGAGAACAAGTGTATTAAAAAGGCTCCACGAGAAAAACCTTTGCAGTAATAGGCATGCTGACAAATTGTACAAAGTTGTACAATGATATATTAAGGTACAATCATTGCCATGCCAGAGGACAGGGTCGAGTGCATGTATCGATGATCTCTTGAAGATATGATCCCAGTAAGCCCACATAGGCCATTCTAGCAGCAGATGCATGCCCGGATATGATCGTATACTAAACAATTTTGAAGGGTATGGCATTCATCCTCAATGGCTCCCTGCTAGTAGCATTGATAGATCGTGTCCTCGCATGCCTTTCGAGTCCATCTACATCTACTAGTTGTTTAATATTGTGAAAAAAGATCATGCACGAGTTCTTGTTGTATGATGTGAAAACCTAATAGTGATTTAAGGCAAAACTTTGTTATTTTTGTATGAGTTCCACTTTACTGCACGAGTTCCAACTGTTGGAATATGATCCACTTTTACCAAATGCGTCTTTCCTATTCTATTCTCTTCTTACCCATGAGGATCTTGGTTTGAGAAGTTCATTCCTTCCCCAACTTGAAGCATGGCACTTTTTCAGGCGTCCATTTCCTCATTGTCAACTTTCAATTCATATTGCATAACTATGTCAAGAAGGGATTTTCATGCCAATGAACCTCCCCAAATTCTACGCCATAGTAAATAGACACAGCATGCTTCCATTTTTCCTAGCAATGAGAGGCAAAGCTTGCAAATATTGTGTATGACATCCAAATCCAATGGCATATTCCAAAGAATGTATATGCATCACTTTCCCACGCCATAATCTGAGCCACCCTTTGTCCACTTCAAATCAATTAGCCCACAATCTAGCATGAAATTCCCCAGTAATTATCACTGCAAACATCTCCCATCTCTTGCTACCATAGGTGTTGCCTTAGGAAGATAATAAAACTATCTCAGGAACTTTTCCTATATAAACTTAAAACTCACAGATGCAACTCCTGCCTTTGATCTTTTGTTATCATGTCGTTCTAGATGGTTGTGACCTTGCCAGACGTATCCTGAGAAAGGGGAGCTCCTGCAACCAAGTTTACAACAGATCTGACAAAAGTTTATAAAAGACCAAGTTACGATGCTGATAAAACAACTATCGTATGAGCAGCAAGGAAACTATGTTATGGGCAACGGCCTATGCCATTTTTGTATTCAAGAGCCATCGAAGCAGAAGCCCGAGAGCCAAGAGGCACCGGAAGACAGATCTGCCATAGAGTAAATCTGAGAGTAGTCGTTTTTTCGCATCTGAGACTGGCGTAAGGAGATAAATCTGGCAAATTTTTACCCCTTATTATCTCGCGGTAAAACCTAGAGTAATAGTTAGCTCTTTAAGCAAACTAGCTTAACTGCTTTGTTCACAAAACTTACAAATGAACGTATAAACTCACGAGAAAGGTTTCCAGAAACAGCTGATAAAGAAAAAACATCACTGTCCTTACTTACCTCTGTTCTGCTGGATCTTGAAAAAGAAAAGTCGCCGGAATCAAGCAATGCCGGAGTAATCAACACCCCAGATGCTCGTTGATGACGAAACATCAAATTTTCAAGCTTCTAGAAGGCGGATGTTGTGCCCAGTGTCAAGAGACTAAATCTGATAACAAAGCTATGCCTTATGAAGAGGCAGAATAGCTGGCCGCAGTTGTCCCAAGCTCAGGGCGAAGTTGTGTCTTATGTTACAAAACGTGTCACGGCAAAAATGTATAGGACCAGAAACATAATTTTGCATGACTTTAGATGACGGCGCGAAAAAATTACATGCGACAAACTCTTGCGGCAGCAAGCCTTGCATCTGTGCGTGGCTTGGTTGGTGTGGCTGATTTGGAAGCGGCGGTGGTTGTGGATCTTTCAGGGGATTCAGCAGCCTCCAGCCTCTCTGATTCCTCGACTCAGGTACAAGCTATTTCAAAGCTTTCTGGTGTTCCCGGGAGTAGTAGAGCAGAAGTTTGCCATTTGGCGGGACTTCTTGGGTGTTGTAGATGGTGATGGTCGGTTTGTACAGCAGTAGAGTTGCAGTTTTTCTGTGAGTTTGTTGTGGAGTGTCGAGGTATCGCTGTCTCTTTGGGGCAGTTCTCCTTCCTCCTCACTTGCTTTGTAACATTACCATTCTTTTAATATATTGATGACACAGTTCTTCAAAAAAAAAAATAAATAAATAAATACTGTATATATGTTTAGATAACATGACATCTCTTTATCCACTCCAATCTTGTACCGAATGCTTAAAGCAATGCCCAACTTCTAAATTCCTGTGGCAGACTAAATATCCCCTCCTAAAACCCTCAATGATGCTAAGTTAGGGAGTTTGCAGACTGCATTAGACAAACTTTTCAACTTATTGCTACATCTAATCTTGATTTTTCTAGGTTGACCAAATCTTAGGATTTCTAATGTATCACAACTCAGAATTTCTAAAGCTGCAAAATTCTTTGTGCGTCATGGCAAGTTGTCTTCTAAAGTCTGACCATATTGAAGTTATATTTCAACCTTCAACTGCATTCATGTTTTGAAAAATTATGTTGGCCTTTATCTTTAGTTCATTCATGATTGCTCTGAAGAGTGCGTTTTTCAAACTACAATAATCCTTAGACGAATGCCCATTTTTAATCTCCATGAGGGAGGTAAGAAGAAGGTCAATGTGTTGTATTTTATCAAGATTACTAAGCGCGAAACTCTCGTCATTAGGTTTACCCAAATAATAGTATGTCTCAGTCTTTTCATGTTGCTGAAATGCTTCAAAGACAACCCCATCTTTCATTAGATCCATGCAGGCTCTACCAAAGCTCGAAACAAGTGGGCTTTCCGTGGCCAATCATGAATTTCTGCGCGAAAACAATTGTTTTGCATTGCATAGAGTGCTCTCCATCCAGCAACCACCCGCTTGGTAATACATTGTTCCCAAAGTGTGTTCTTACAGAATTCTACACCAAGATACTTGTAGCTATCTACAACTTCAACTTCGCGGCTATCATAGTACATCTTGAACAAAGGTAAAAACACAGACGCTTCTGACAACCCCGATTAAACGTCATTTGATGATCCACATCTGCTAACAGGTCCCTTTCTAAATTGAAACTGATAGAAGGTGCTCTAACACTCTTAGTGCCAACACCTTGCACCCTAGACCTCCTGGCAGCTAATACAAAAGCATAGGTAGCTCTAGTGAAAATTTCATTAGTAATTATATTGAACCAGACTTCCTGATTTCCTGTCTCTCCAATCCTTTTCTCTTGATTTTTCCTGATCATTCTTCCAATAGCCCTGTATAAAATGCTAAGGCTGCAGACACAAACAGTCAGCATAAAAACAAATTAAAAGAATTGCATAAAAAACTTTACCTGCCAGCGGGATACAGATCTCCATTCTTCTTTTTCACTTGAAGCATGAATTTGACCAGCATATCATGTAACTCCTTCAATGGAATATCTTCAATAGGCACACTAGTATCAAGACCAAATGCCTTCCTCCAATTATCGAAACGTTTTCTGGCCCAAATAGAGACCCCAACAGACCTATCCCGACCACCAGATTCTGATTCCTTCATCAGTTCATCATCCAAGGCTAAAAACTCATCCTTATCCTTATTGTCTACATTATACCAATCAATGTCCTTTACTTCAGCAGCAAACTCATCAATCTTATCAGAAGGAAAGGATTCCAAAAACTTATCAACATCTTCAGTAACTTCCTCCTCATCAACACCAGAAAGCATGGCAAAGGAATGCCACGTCCCAGCAGCCATCTGATCATCTATGGCACTCTGATAATCTATAGCACCTAGCTGATCTATAGAAGCATCCATCTTTACAGGTCAGACAAAGAACAGAACCTTATAAGCGATAATGTTTACAAAGCAAAATAAAAAGGCTATAAAAACAAGGTATTTAGCCATCACATACCGATCTACACGCGAAATGTTAGGGGTAACGCAAATAGCTCAAGTTACAAGCATAAAGTTTTGTACGGTACACACTAATCTGCATAGCAAATTGATCTGTATAAGAAAGGTCGGGATAGGCTTGCAAGAAAGCACAGAAGCAAGAAAGAAAGGTCGGGATAGGCTTGCATGTTACTCCAGCTGAGACAACAGCAAAAAAAGCAGACGGATCAGTCATATTTTCGTAGAAACATGCAAAAATAACAAGAACTCGTCATTTTACCTGAAGATGTCGCCAAGATATCAAGATCTTCCGCAAAAAATGATGCTCCACTATTGCATGTACCTCCAGCCGACGAAATCTGCAAGAAAAACATTCAGAAAAATCATGCCAAAATCGAAAGATAATCATCAAACATTCATATTACAAAAAATAATCATGCTAAACCTGTGAAAATGCTGTTAGAAAATGCTGAATCAACACCAAAGATGCAGGCATCCCCGGGGGGTGCACCTATCCTATAGGGGATATGCCACCTGCGTACATAGGGTTGTAAAAAAACCCCTATATACGACACTTTTTTAATCAAAAATCCCTACCATACGATTTTCAAATTTTGCATGCATATACCCCCTCCCAATTTTATACGTCATTTATCAATTAAAAAAAACCCCTCATATACGACCTTCTGTGAACATTACATATACCCCCAATATGTATACGTAACTTTCTTTAAGTATATATAGTTACTAGAAGATTGATGTTGAAACTGAATTGAAGTATCATGTTTGATAATGTTTGTTCATATGAGTCTCGCATTCTCCTTCACAGCTCAAAACATTAAGCTTCAGTAATCATATGCAAATATCAGGTGATTCACTCAAAACCATAGTTTTTACAATCCAAGAAAATCATGATATCCAACCAAAGTGGCATTGAGGTAGCCAAACCCGTGGCAGCCAAATCGTTTTAGCATTCGTGACCCATCCTCCAAACAAGATGAAAAAAATCTCAAGAGGAAGCCAAATCGTTTTCAAATTTGTAATCCCATCCAAGGAAAAAAAAAACGAGTAGAACAAAATAAAAACATTACCAGTAATCTTAGTGTTGCAGTCGGATTGATGCCTCTACGAATAGGCTGCCGAATCACTAAGCCCTCTCCGTATCATACCATGTTCGATTCCCCGCCATGGAGCACCCCTCTCCATTAGTGTACGAAGAATTAAAAAAAAAAGGTACATTGTACCGTAGGTATACATACTAAGAACCCACAAAAGTAACCCCTTCATGTTTACGCACGTGGTTTGGGGGGTTCTTCTGAGTGACTCCCCCTTGCAGGCACCACTGAAAATCACAAAATCGAGGCGTCAGCGCCAAAACTCCAAAAGACGACACAAAAGACGACTGGAGCAAGCAAAAAACTGGACAAGGAAGGCAAGCAGCTAACAGACCGCCATCGCCGACCTCGCCGGAAATGTGAAGACTGAGGTCCAAAATGTGCGAAATGTGACCACACGTGCGAAATGTGGCCTACCCCTAACATTTCGAGGGGGAATGCTCGGGTGCAAGGTGGCCTTACCCCGCGTAATGGCCTGCACCCGAACATTCCCCCTAACAAATAGGTTTCCCAATGAGTTCTCCGAGATTTTTTTTTTTTTTTTTTTTTTATAATGGTGATAGCCGTCAGATTGGAATATTTTTTTGCAATGGTTTTTGTTTGGACGGTGGGATGTAGAGGTAACAATTTTAGAATGTCTGTGGAAGCCCTGTTTGCTTCTACGTTTGGCAGAATCGTGATGATGTGATAGATCCTGCAGTACCTTTGAAATTTCATAAATCACAGTTCCAGTTTGGATCAGAGGTTTGAATCACGTTGCCGGTTTGCAAGCTTCTATAAGCCAAGTTTTTGTCATCGGTTGGAGATGTGCCAGGTTGCGGTCCCGCGGAGTGGGCTCGGTTGGAGATTTCTGCCAGACTGGGCTTTGTCTGGTTGAAGATTTGTGCCTCATTGGTCCGGTTGAAGATTTGTGCCGGATTGGGAATGTGTCCTTCACCCGGACACTTGGCCATCACAAGTGGTCCAAGTCAGACGGAGGGCCTTTCCATGGTGATGAGTCGCTATGGGAGGGGAATTTCCCATATTTATACGATGGGAGCATCGTATGGATTCGGGGAGCGTCACAATGGTATCAGAGCATGATCTTGGTAGACCAGATCATAGCACTGGCCATGTCTAACTCGTTAGATCGTTTAGATAGTAAAGGACCTCCAATGTAGGAAAGTTACATCAAATCCGTAAGTAGGATGATTTTTGGCCTAAGTATGTGAGGAATGAGCTAGATAGGAAGAAAAATTCAAAATATTAAGATGTTATGTTGAGTTTTCGGCAGAATGCGGTCCCTTTCTTCCAGAGGCCATAACTTTCTCTAGGAAACTCGGATTGAGGCAATTTTTGCTCCATTGCGTTTGGAACACCTAATTAGTGTAGAACACCCTTTGGCCGACCCCCTAGCATCAAACATAGAGCTAAAACTCCAAATTGGCGTACTTGGAAAAACGGCTCTTAACTTTTGATATAAGTGCCCAAAATCCCATTCACGCTGGTTTGACCGCAACCCATTTTGAACCCGTGACCTCCTAATTCCAACATTAGATCCTTACCACCATACCAACTTTCTATAAATATAACATTTATTATTTTATATATTTATTATACATATCTAATGCTCTATTTCTAGACCACAATGTTTTTTAAAAGAAAGAGGCGTATGGTGGGATTGAACCCCTGACCTCTTGCACCCAAGCAAACCCCTTGACCAATGGCCTAAGTTCCTTTCTAAAAAAATATGCCAACTTACCAATGACCTAAGTTCCTTTCTAAAAGGATATGAAGTTCTTATTTTATTTATAGTGGTTCCGTTTTATATTTAAATTAGAAGAACACCTTCCGTAAACCCGTGCTGTGGTGGCAACAACTCCGCCATACTTGTGCAACCATGTCAAAGTGCACTCACCCCAAGGGTCATTATTGGCCTCGGCAAATGGGTTCCCCGACCATAGTATTGCACCTTGTCGATGCGAGATGGACGGTGACTCTTCTGAACGAGATAGAATCTTCTAAGTTGGACCCTAATCCGCTCTCCCCTTTGATAAACGTTCGCTTGCAGCAATACCCTAGAAGTATGGAACTCTCCAGTACTGATGTTTAAATAATTTTTCGCTAGTAGACGTCTTGGTAGCAAAATTCTTTCAACCCTGCCTTCGTTTAATCTCTAGTACCTTCATCTGCATTAAATGCTATTTCATTTTACCTCACCTGTTAAGAGCTAAGTAACACTATAGAGCCAACCATACCTAATGTTGTTTCTTTTAGTCTCTAAGCTTTGACTCGCCTTTCTCGGAGAATACACTTCTCTTGACCTAACCAACTAGACACTGCCATGCAGCAACCCTTTAGGGCTTGGGTTTGTAACTTGTACCATCACCCTTCACTACTTTTCCTTATGTTCGTGCTCCTTTGAAATAAAGAAAAAAATCCCTTTCCCAAATCACGACATATGCTCTGTAACACATAGTGATTGCTTGAGTTCGAACTCCCACAGCCATGTCCACACCTCACTCGAATCTATCTAGAGCATAAACTTTGGTATCAATTTGTACCACTCTTCACCGCCTACATCACAGTGATTATATACCTGCATCACATGCCTGTCAACTTGCGATGGCCAAACCTCTCTTTAAGTTTTTCTACCCTAAGACTTGAAGGTGTGCCACCATTCTTGACTCATCAACACCTTCAAGAATACCTAAATTTGATTAGGGCAAATCCCTTCCAACCATTATCTTAGTGTCTTAGGGTCACTAAATTTAAAGAATAACCTACATATCTCAGAAGAATTAGAACAATAGTCCCAAATGTTAGTACCAATCAGGCACCCTTCTACAACGACTCCTTCTACTCTTAGGGTCCTTGTAAAATTATTCTTCGTCATCTTATCCTAGAAATTGAAATCCTTTTATCCCTAAGGCCCGTATTTAAGTCTACGTCGGTTTTTCAAAACCCCCTGCTACCTTTCCACCCAGTAGCCCCCACGTAATGAATAATAGTCCATTAATTTTGTCTTCTTCTTTGCTACCTTCTCGCGACTATCATCGATCTCCTTTACCCTGGCATTGAAACGTGTTGCTTCTTACTCCCAATGCTGCTCATCATCTGTATGTTTGATAATAACATATATAAATTCTTCATCCATAGGATCACTAAATAATCTAACATTTCAGATCTTCTTTCGTCCCCTTGTTACCTTCTAAATTACTGCTATATGCTATATGATCCATAACTCTATGTTCCAAGGTTACAGTTAAGCACTCAAATTTCTCTATGACTTTTACTCTGCATATCATTGGAACCCTATGCTTTAGCATCCTCATAGATTTTTGAATTGTTATTTCTTACGTTCTTCTATGCTGATGGCATGCCACTGTTGTGCCATCACACGTAAATTGGCATCCGCGTATACGCCACACTCATGCCCTATTTTCAAGAGTGAACCTCTTGAGCGTCGCCGTCATCCTTACGTTATGTAACTCATCCCCAAAGTTGTGCAGATAGTAACCCTCCCAACCAGGTGGCCTACCCATTAATATGAATCGTACTCCTTTATTTTCATCTTCTTCTTCAATATGTTCTCTACATTCCCTTTGGTTGTGAGCCGTCCTTTGTAGGGCCTTCAGACATCTTTTAACCCTCTTGTTAGCTTTTAACCCACTATTATATGTCATACGATACAATAGTCTCTGCCTTAAAGGTTGCAGCTAGTAGGATAGTAATGCGACGTTCTGTTAGGGCGCCGTTCTTGGCCGGCTGAGGGCAGCGGCTGCCCTCTCTTCAGCAGACCAGTACAGCGGGCATATGAGAAGAGGATCATGGTATTTTGGGGCTAGCAGGGCCAGGGACTGGATTCAACAGAAGCAACAGAAGAAAAAATCTGGTGGAGGTTTGCGATTCTCTTCTTTTTGGTGGCAGTTTTGGCAGCAGGTAATCCTCTAACGAGGTTCCATTCTTTGGTGATTACACTATGTCTTTGAATAGACACACCAAAATGGTAGATCCTTATGGATGCCAGCATGATTTTTTGGTACCCTCGAATTTGAGGACCCCCTCTCCTTTCTTGCAAAACATGGAGAATGAGTATGAAATGTCAGCTGCTCGGCAAATGGAATGAGCAGCAGCACATGCAAGAGCGAATGAGTTTCGCACGGTTGAGTTAAGAAGGCTGCGTGCGATGGACAAAGTTTCGAAGAGGGATAATTGCACCATCACAGAGGTGCATAATGTAGCTGGTGAGGCAGGGCCAGGCTATTGTCCGCATGGAGCAGACTACGAAGACATAATCACAAATTTGGACAAGAATGAGTTTGAAAGAGATTGGCCTAGTAGGAGGGGGTAAGTATAAGGCTCACGAGTGCAAGATTGCTGTGGTTCGAGCAAAAGCAGTCGAGCGGCATGTCCAAGTGAAGGGACATTTACCCCACAATGGAGAGTTCAGCAAGAGTTTCGCGCAACAAGTATACTACGAGCTTGTGAAGGAAGTGCCCGTAAATTATGCGAGTAGAAAATGGAGGCAAGGAAGCGGTAGTGGCAGCACCAACACTACAAGGGCTGATGGGGTTTTGTAACGTATCAATTTGTGACGCCTATTAATTTGCAACGCAATTTTAGATTTGTCACATGTGACCGAAAATATTGTATTTTGTAACGGGTGGCAAACTTTGTATACTTATAACGTGTTACTAAAATTTGTATGAACCTGTTTGTAACGTGTGGCAAATATTAAATTGTGTAATGGGTTACAAATGCAATCTGTAACGTGTGACAAACGTTAGAATTTGTAATGCGTTACAAGTCCCATTTGTAATGCATGACAAATATTAATGTTTTGTAACGCATTACAAAGACTTGTAGTAAATATAGCTATTTGAGTTCTTTTAGGCACCCATTTGAGTTCTTCTAGGCGCTAGGCATTGAGCTTCTCTCCTAAGTGCCATGGATGATCTATTTGCAGATTTGCCTGCAACTACTATGAGAAGAAGACTGAAAGAGCTTGTTGACGCAGGTATGCTAGATCCTAGTGCAATATCACGAGCTCCTAGAGGACATTGTGCTAATAAATTTGAAGTATGTTGGTGTGCATCTTGTGTGGGCCAATATAATCGACTGCCTACGATGATTGAGCGGATCCTAAGTCATTTGGCACATATTGGAAAGCTTTTGAGAACTTTTGTGATCGTTTTGGTACACCTTACAATTCGGTTCCGCCAGAGAGACAGGTTAGTAATTCCTTCTTGTTCGGTTTATTGGCTAGTCCATCTATCTATCTTCTGTCTGTCTATTAATTATGCATCTATCTATCTATCAATTATGCACTCTTTTTTGTATGAAGTGGTTTTGGTTAAATGTTTAGCTTATAATTGTTATTCATGATGGCTTGTATTTCACATATTATTATTATGACGTAAGTTGAAGGAGCTCCTCGCATGTCAAGGTTCCATCTTTAAGATATGGAAACGCTAGCACGAGAAACTCCTGTGATCATTGGAAATGTGGAGCAAATAAACAATCATGTTTATGATGAGATGACTCGCAATTTGCTATATAAGCACGCACAATTTGAATGCCTTATGGAAGAGATTGATAATGAGATAGTTGCACAACATATGAATGACTCAGAAGATGATGGAGCAGCTTTCGAGATAGATCTGGCTCAGTACTTCGACGAGCATATAATCCATGATGCTAAGACAAAATTATATGAGGGTTGCAAGATATCGAGTTTGACATTCAATCTATGTATTCTCAACTTACAAGGACAATATAAGATATCAAACGTGGCAATGGATGCAATATTGAGGTTTGTCTCTCCCTCTATAACTCCTAACTTTGCTTGCAATCTATATGATCTCTTACTTTGTACATGAATCTTAACTTTTCCACAGCTTTTTGTGAGCAGACTTATTAACAAAATTTTGCCCTCTGGCAATGAGGTTCCTTGAAGTCATGACGAAGCACGAAAACTCATAAAGGCACTTAGTTTTGAGTATGAAAGTATTCATGTATGTCTAAATGAGTGTACCTTGTATTACAAGGACACTAAAGATATGGTAAAATGCTCTTAGTGATCTTGTATCTTAGTGATGTCCAGGGCTCTACCGTCCCATGCAAGGTATTGCGCTATTTTCCTATAATTCCTACACATCTTTTGAACAAAGGAAAACACTACCTTAATGGGGTGGCATGCGAGTAAATGTAGTTCAAACGGAGTTATGCGCATTCCTGCTGATTCTGAGGTTTGGAGATTTATTCATGATAGATGGCCAGAATTTTAACGAGGTGCACCCTGGACTACCACAGTCGTCGAATTCGTCGATCTTACGACCCAGATCATATGTTGGGGCCTGCGAGCACCTCTTGTTACACTTATAGTCATTTATGATTGGACAATGTTATAAGGATGTTTTTCTTTTGTATGTTTTAGAATAGGGTATGGTCACCCTCTGTCGTGACCCTACCTCGGAGCATGAGTCGCCCCCCCATCCCTTCGCAGTGGCACTCCACACTGTCGTGGTACAATTGTCCCCGGACCGCCCAATGGTGGTCACGTGTCATCGACTGGGGTTTCTATCGAACGAGACACCAGAATCCATCAACCGTGTTTGTCGTGCCTCCGTCGCGAATTCAGGTGTCCAAGATGGGCTACATTGGGACAATTTGCCTCTTAAGTGCGCGAAACATGGCGACCATACCCTAGTTGGTGTTAGGTTGTATCTAATTTGAAGAGGTTGCATTTGTGGAGCTTTATATATATCTAATAAAAGATGCAACTGCACAACAGATCACCAAGATGGAGGGAAAGGAGAGAGGAAATAGTCTCGAGAGGGGATGGGGAGACTTACCAAAGAAATAAGTGTTGTTGATGCTTTACATAGAGAGTTAATGGTAACATTGGTATAATATAGCAAAGTTCCATGGCAACATCATGAGTTTCTAACCCTGAATAATGTAGCAGGGGAGGGATAAAATAGGTGGCAATGAATGTATTACTATTGCTATATTGGCATTATACATTATTGCTTGAATTCCATATGCTGCATCTTGTTGCTGCACATGGTTGAAATTGGGCTCAGACCAACAGTCTCACTATTGAACTTGCATAGCTCCATATGCCTATTTGCAAAGCCCACAACACGTATGCAGCTAGAAAACTATACATAACTTCACATATATACCTATAGCAGAATATGGAACATCTGTCGTGAAGGTGTTCCATAAAAAAAAAATAGCAATTGTGGTCTCTGCACACAGTACAATAGAACATGAGGGCCATCCACTTCAAGAAGGGGCACATCGGGAAACATCTATCCCAAAGTGCATGACCACAGAAGATGGGCACAATGAATGGGAACATGCAGAGGACAAGGCGTGGGAGGAGATCGAAGATGCATGTGATTTATACAAAGGATGCCATCAAGATCAAGCCTCCCAATGGTATGAAATGTCTTTCCATATTATATGAGCTACCACATTAGTCAGAGTTGTACACATCTCTATAGGATCCTATGAACATCATAAAAAATGTTTCGGATTTGATATGGAAGCATATAATGGATGAGAAGGATACACTTGGTGCTCGAGATGATTGTTTACAGATGTACCCTCGTCCTTGGCTGAGGTTGAAGGCATTGATATAGAAGAAACATTGACAAACGAAGAGGATGACAGGGGTGAGGAAATAGATAATGATGGAGTGTTAGTTTTTCTTGATATTGATGGGGATTATGGCACCCTAAAATCAAAAACTTGTATTAGTTAAGATTTATATGTAAACCCAGAAGAATGTCATGCAATATTGCATGAAAATGATAATATAGAAGACGATGATTGATCCCAAAAGAACAGTTGGCAAATAGACAATATTTGATTGACAAATATTTGACGACATTCTTCTTATTATATGTTTTTCAACTACTAATGCTTTGACAATGATTGTTGGCTCAACATTAGGATTAATGTAGATGTAGGGGTAACATTTAGGATTCGTATATGTGGGTAAGAATTGTATTTATATACATAGACATACAATAGAATAGAATAGAATAGTTTTTTTATCGTCCACTGAGACCAATCGGCCTATGGGACCCAGAAGGAGCGCAGCAAACTTATTACTGTCCGGGTTAAAAAACCCCCGCCCCGAAGGGTTTTCGAGGGAAAAACCGTGGCAGTAATAAGAATGTTATCAAACTGTACAAGTATACATCATCATGAAATAAATGTGTATGTACATGTCAAGTGCGTGCCCGAGGACATAGCTGATCTCGCATGTCCATGACCTCCTGAAGGTATGATCCTAGCATCCGTACGGATGCCGTGCTCAATGTCACATGTAGCGGTTGGCCAGGCCTGACCAACTCAGCATAGCGCGTCCAGATTTGATCATATGCTGGGCAACTTTGAAGGGTATGAAATACAAGGCACACTTAAATTAGGGGTGCCACCTCTACATGCCAAGGCTACCTATATACCCCATGGTCTCGCACTCTAAAACAAATTATGCAAGGCTTATACAAGATGCATGCACAAGTTGCGAATGTGAAAAATATTAATGTTACATTTTGCATAGATATCTAACCTAGGCAGATAAAATTTAAATGCAGGGATATGATATTCTCGTAGAAAGCAATGGTCAATGGTTTGATTTTTACTGATTAATGCAGAATGCAACGGCCAATTAATATGACCACACTAGAAATGGTGCCCAGCAATCTTTGGATTCTAAAAATGTTGGGAACCTGTAACGAAAAGCCTGAGTGTGTCAAATGAAAGGCCGATTGTTTTGATTTTGTCAAAGACTTTATGTTTGCATAGAACCTGTTGAGCATATGTTGGAACTCTAGATAATACGAAGGATACCATTACACAGATACCCTAGGCCACATGCAATCTCAAAGGCAAATATGTTGCATAATATAAATATATGGAATGAAGTCTCTATATAGATGTGATTGAGAAAAAGACAAACGACATCATGACCATGCCCATTTATGCTTGTTGGCAATATCGTCAATGATGTGTGGTCATGTTTGGGCATTTTATTATGTGTGGTCATGCTTGGGCCATATCGTTAATTGTACAAGAAATTTATCGCGGCGGCCAAGGCCGCCGCGGACATTTCTCTTATCCATTTCTGAGACCATCCTTCTCTCGACTCACCATAAGCAGTCTAGTCTTTAAGAGTAGAGTACACCAGCACATGTATATCCATTGTGCACCCATTTGATGGAGCGAATATTTTAACATAAAGTTGCAATAGTGGCAGCAACATGGAGATCAATATCTTCATGGTAAGATGCGGATATCTTCCTTATAACTTGGATATATGGTCAATGAGTATTAAACTGGGAGGTTTTAACAAAATCCAAAGTTATATAATTTTATGCTTAATACAAAAAATATTGTCAATTAATGGGGCTTTTACTGGTACCACATCGAATTTAATGCATTTGTTTTTTTTTTTTATAGAAGGCATGTTTGCAGACTTGTCTTCACCTCACTGACATCCATAATTAATTTAATTAATTTGCAAATGCTAACATTCAGATAAACAATAAGCGATTGGACCCATTTTCTTGTAAATGCATTGCAACAATTAAAGGAAAGTGCAGCAAACACACAGCATTGCTTCTAATCTTGAGCTAGAAATGGTTCTTTCAGCCAACGCTACAAAAGTTAGGCAACATTTTGTTCGTTTAAGTGTTCCAACAATAAAACGAAAATTAATGTCTTAAAAACAACATTTTCATCGCAATTGCACAACATCATGAGCATATGATGCTGATAGAATGATTTATATCAGCATTGCCTTGATTTATGTACTAAATCACAAATTTTATTCTCACGCTGCTAAGAACTTTACTCCAAAACTGCCACGAGAGTAAATATATAAAACATATACCAAAACATACTCAGAAGAAATATATGCATCTGCCACAAAGGTTAAAGTTCTTGTACTGCTTACAAATCCATCGACTACCACCAACAATCAGAGTGCTTGCAAAAGCAAGCTCCATTTAGAAGCCCTAGCAGAAAGGTGCGTGTGCCAGAGTAGGAGCTGGTGCTCTTTCATTCCCATGCCTGTGCCAGAGTAGGAGCTAGTGCTCTTTAATTCCCATGTCAGTTGTTGAATGGAGCTACTATAAATCCATCACCCAAAAATCACACCCCATGTCAATTGTTGAACGGAGCTACTATAAATCCATCACCCAAAAATCACGCCACAAAATCTAGACTTTACTATAAATCCATCACCCAAAAATCACACTAGAAAATCCGGCCTTTGAAAATTTGACGAAAATATAGGTCGAATTGTGCTTGTAAAATACTGTACATACAACAAGCTCTATCATACTCTCTTTTACTGGCAGGTTTCTCAGGTACAGTACCTCTTCAGTTGGGAGGGATTTTAACGAGTTTGTCAATTTAGCTTTGTAGAACTCTTCATGTCTGGAATGGTACAAGTAGCCTTGAGTGTTTACCAGCTCCATATAAGCGTCTCCAAGAAGACTTATCTGTGGCAAAAGGTTTAACTTAAGAAATACTACTTTGAGCTTTCTACAACCACTTTCAGAATGAATAACCTTGCTTTTATAGTCCAGTTATATTAATCTCAACACAGCTTGTTCCAGTTCTACAACCACTTGTTATTCTCTTTAACAAATTGGCTCTTCTCTAATATAAACGTTTCCTTTCCACCCTGCTACACCTTGGTATGGAATAGCTCTGAAATTTATAGAGCTCTTTGTCTCAAGCTGTAAAAATATTGAAAAATCCGCTATTCTAATTACTATACCTCCTTATGAAATTTACCTCTGTTTCTAAGAATTTAGCCTCAAAAATCTTGAAGTCTTGCAGATGTTTCTCATCCCTGTCTAGCACACACATCCATGTCATAACTCGTTACAACAAAAAACTGAGAGAAGTATGCAAAGGTAAACATATGATAAAATTCATTACATAGATATACATAATATACTATTGATGCAGGAAAAAACAAAAGCCCCAGGTGAGTCGTTTCTTAGACTTGATATCAAGTTCCATCCAATATCTATTTTTTTGCTTTTAATCCAATTTTTTTCATGTCCTAAACATTCAGAGTATTTACAGACATGTTTTATTACATCATCATTTTAATATCTGCCATGCTCAGACCAGCCATCAGCCATATTCAAACCTTATGTTTCTTTAAACTATAATTTCTAACTTGGTATTCGGCTAGCAGCTATTGCATTCAGCCTTTGATCTTCTATTGTCATGTGGATGCACTGAAGCCGAAATAATTTTTTGTTGTCCAGACTAAATCCTGTCAAGAGGGCCGTACTTCCGTGAAGCTTTATACCCACAGCATGGGAGATGTTCCTTTAGGTAGAAAAAGATGGCCTACTGTTCAAAACTTGTACTGGTGTTTGCTAGGTGATCCAAACCACTGTATAATGTTGTCTGTTGCAGAGTCATCATTATTTTCAATTCTATTCTGGAGGGAAAGAGAACAATCTATATCTTCGACTACTATGATGAATCTGCTTCCCACTTCCACTAACAGACTTCTCAGCTCTGTATTACCCTCGACCTTTGTAAGCTCTAAATCATATACATCATAACCAGTAAAGTTATATATGGGGCCAATCAGAGAGGATTTTCCAGTACCTGAAGGACAGTATAGAAAATATCCTCTCTTCCATGCCCTTCCAACTCTGTGACAAAACTCTTTGCCATTTATAAAAGCTTGCAGATCAGAAATGAGAGAACTCTTCACCTCAGAATCCATAGCTATGGTATTCATGGTAGATGGAGGAGAGTAATCGCCACGTTGCCAGTAACCATCTCTATTTGTGTAGATGTTCTTCAGCTCTTTTTGGGACTGGAGGAGTCTGCTCTATGCCAAAACATAGTGGATATACATGGGCAAACTCTGTTTCTGTCACGGCGAAGAACCCTAATTGTATAGCAACGATATATTACTCTACAGTACATTTGATTGTTAGGCTCAGTGACAGAATAAGACCAATGAATTTCGGCCCCATTACAATGGTCATAAATATGGCCAGAGGGGCTCAAATGGAGAGAAATATTAGTGCTATATTGGCCCTTGCATGCCAGCAATTGCCAAAGGAGCAAGACCGACCATCATCAAAAGGCCAAACTGTCTACAGAGGAAAATTCTGAATTAAAGGCAACATGGAGTAACTCTAAATCAAACAGGAAGCATGGACCTCTTCTGCGGCCGCCATAGCTGTAACCTTCATTGCGGTTGCCATGGCTGTGATCAAATTCGATGCCATTCGGAATGGAATGGGCTGCGCAAATCTCCTGCGGAGCCAAAATCTCAAGTGCAAATTGCTGCTGTTGCCTGCCATAGCGTCGAACCCTTAATTTTTTTTTTCTTTTACAGTACACGTGTTGCTCCCAAATTTTTTCCTGGAACGGAAATATTACATCAAACAAAAAATGAATCTGGCTTATATATGTTGTGATATATGCTTGGGAAAATTGGAGTGCATGCATCAAGCATGACCATGTAAGTTGGTTTGACATAAGTTGGTTCTGTTGGAACTATACTTTTTATAAGCATTTCTTGAAAAACGTTGTTTGTACATTATAAGTTTGTCGCAGCATACTTTAAATTTCTACATCTACTATACCATATTTTTTTTTATTTTTTTTTGAGGGTAAGAGTATGTTTTTTTGTTATTAATAATAATAATAAAGATACAAAGAGTCCCCAGTGGGACAAATAGGAAGCATTAGGCCAATTATATGGGTTCTCTATGCATCAATGATGTGTGTACTAAGGGAAGTCCTATTCCACAACAATATAATGGTAGAGAGGCCCCATCTGGACAGTTACTCAGATTGCTTTTTCCACTAAACTCAAGTTGTTCCACCATTAGACCTATCATGAAAGTCTAGGTCCTCCGAACTCATCCAGTGGCACTTAAAGTAGTTATAAAATCCTTCAATCTTACCAATTCTGTCCAATCCCTTATTGTAACTCATCCCCAGCTTCCTGTGGTGGGACAATGCCATTAAAGCAACCTATACCATATTTGTGAACGCAACATCAGCAAAAATATCTACCTCCCAAGCCATCAAGTGATGGCTTCAACAAGGGCCTTCATATTTTCTCTTACCAAGGTTTTCAAGCCTTGAACATGTATCATGGATAGTTATGTCCGGTCTTACCATACAATGCTATTTCAACATCCATATTTGAGTTGTGATGTCATGCATTCAACAGATATTTCCTCGTACATGAATTCCATATGAACACCTACCCAGTACCCACATAATAAATTGGATCTGTATTTAAAATGAGAATGAAATTCAATATCCACCTCTACCCATCTTTATTTTCAATAAGAATGAAACTCAATCGTAAAGATGGATCTTTTATGCTATCTATGAGCTAAGGATGTTTCAACAAAAAGAAAGGGGGCATGAAATTTTGCCCCCAAACATGAGCTTCCTTCTTTCAGAAATTTTGAGTCGATCTCCAGTCAACTTTCTCCCGGCGTCGCAATCCCATGCAAAGCGACACTCTCCTAAATTAAGTGGCGCCATCAACGAAGACCGTGTCGGAAACTTACCGAAAAGAGGAAATCGGGGGCAAATTTCACGCCCAATTTTTTTTTCGTCGAAGAATTTTTGCTGGTTAAAAATTTTGCTTTGAATTTTTCTGGCGGCTGCCAGCTGACCTAACGGGCTGCAAGGATGGCGCCGCCAGGTCAGCTAGTGACCGCCAAAGAATTTCAAAGCGAAATTTTCTCAGAGGGGAAAATTTCTTTTTCCTAACTTTCAACCATAAGAAAATAGTATGGGTTATGGAGCAATTGTCAATTGCCATTGTTATAAACTGCTATAATTCATAATCACAAAGGTCAAATTAGAAAAATTAGAAGACCTAAAATTTGCTTGTGACGAGTCACAGGTGGCCGCGATCCGTCACAAATATAATCCAAAATTGCTTCAGATTTCTTGATTCCCGCCAGTCTTCAGATTTCTTGATTCCCGCCAGTCTTCCTCAGGGATCTTGTTTGCGGTGCAGGATCATCCGGTCCAGTCCATCTGCAGGCGCTCCTCCATCATCCTTCGAGGTATGTTTGATCAAACACATTCAATTCAAAATTCATGCATCACGCATTCAAAAACTCCACAAAATTTGACGAGATTACCTTGTACAGTTCTGTGTGGCAAGAATGCTCAAACTTTTTGTGTTTTTATTATTAATGGATCTAAGACAAATTCAAGCAGGCTTTAAATTTCCGAGGGAAGCAAATAAGGTAATTCTGAGGCATTTCACAGGTTAGAATTCTAATAAGGCATATCGGTTCCTTGCTTCATAAGGTATAATCACTGACCATGAAATAATGAAGGAAGAGACAAAGAAGTCATGTTTGATCCTAAAGACAACTCCAACACAGAGTCATTCAGTAGGCAGAGGTTTACAAATCTCTTATTTGCCCTGCTAACATTAATGTAAATGTTATATGCACCTGCAGGGTAAGAGATGCAGCAACCATTTTTTGAGCCGCATGTCAGAATGGTAGAGAGCACAAGCCATTCTTCCATCTGCTCCCTTCTCTGGATCGGAATGAAAATATGAAGTACAGTACGTGTTTTGATTTAGTCCATCCAACCAATTTTTTTTTCATGTAAAGCGTCTTTTGTTCCAGTGTTTCTCAAGTGTTATCAGAGCCATTATGTTGCCTATACCTTCTTCTATGCGAACTCAAATCTACTTTCCTTCCCTTTAATATATTTCTTTGCAACAGAGATTAACAATCCTTGCATTGGCATGCATCTTTTCTCATGGCTTGCAAAACCTAGTTTCAAATATGGTGCTGGTTCATTTCTTGAATTTGTTACCCTATTTATTCCCTTCAACATCTAGAGATATTTTGCAAGGAACCTGACATTATCCTGTGATATGCTATGAAGCTTTTGGATTTGTGTACTTGACGTACCATTTGGCTAGCATCCTATCTTATATATGGTGATTCTCAAAATCAACAAGAGAAATGGATGATGTTGCCAATAGTGCCAATATTGCTAACCTATTTAGGATGGCGGTTACTAAATTCATACTAATTTCCTAGCTGGAATGAAAGACAATGTGCATAAGGTACTATTCCGCATGCTGAGAACTTTTGCATTGCATTGTCTGAATATGCCTTTGCTATATTCCATATGTGACTCCAAGCTTGGCTGTTGATGGAGTAACATAGTAATAGTAGTTGTTGTCGGAGAACTTGCTGTCGGAGTCTGTTAAGTATCCTTGGCAGATGGTATCAAAGTACTTCTGGCATCACACATCCAAAGTAACAATACTTTGCATATCAAAGTAACGATGCCGCATATCCGCGCCGATAACGATTGCCAGCGACAAGACTTGGCGGAGATGATTTTTGTGAAAAACTTGAAGCAGCACTGTGAATGCACAACTTGTGAATGCACCACTGTGAAACCAAGTATTTGTGTAAGGCATGCAGCACCATGAATGCAAAGAAATCATGCGTGATGCCAGAGTACTTTGGTTTCACATATCAGAGTACTTCTGGCCCATATCACAGGCAAAGTATTACGAGCATATGAATCAGAGATGGAAGTAGAAGCAAAATGGTTGTAGTTTTTCATTAGATCTTCAAATAACCTGTGTCATATATTTGTGTAAGGCATGTAGCACTGTGAACGCAAAGAAATCATGTGGATTATCTACCAAGCTTCAAGTTCGAATAAATCCTGCATGGTTTCCCATAGACATGAGGCTGCTTTTAAGCAGGATACACATGCTTCATAAAATTCACATGAACTAGATAGTAGATCTATTATGCAAGTAGTGTGTTGTTTGTTTATGCCAGGACATTCTCTCATAGTTTTAAAAGAGTAATGGGCTTCGATGACCATGCCCATGTGACCGAATACAATACTTAATGCTGCATCATCTGGTTTGATACATGAATAAAACTATGCCGAGCAAATAACCAAAACATCCATCTTTGTGCACCTCCTACGTTCTTTGTCTTACCATAGCTAATTTCTGCAGTTACAGTGCATTCTTTGTCTTACCATATGCTAGGTTCTGTGCATGAGACCAGGTTCTGCCATTAATTCTTTTTCCATTTACCATTTCAGAAGTATCCGTGCTTTGCCATTTCTCGTGACCTTGTGACCAAGTCTGCTACATTTGGACCAAAATAGATGACGACCTAATTGGTGGGCAGTTTGAATCATCTCTGCACTGTTGAGCAAAATCGTACTGTTGAGATCCATCTTGCCTTTGTTGTATCCTTGCCACTAGTTCTAGTATGTTATTGGTGGTAGAGAAATGAGAATGCTTTTTATTTTTTGGTCTGGAAGGTGTGTATTGGCGCCCATCACATGACTTCTGTTGCATTTGGTATTGCCTAATGGTTATACTTATACTATTAAATACACATTTTCAGGACCCAATCATAAGGCCAATGCGGGAGCTCTATTCAAAGTCATTACATGCAATGCAATCTGAAATTCCTTTGTGGGCGAAAAATTTTGATCATCACAGGGTATGGGAAATATTTGTACCCTTTATTATTATCTGGACTTCTTTGCTTCTCACAAGCTTATTATGGTATGGCAGTGCAGGTGGTTCTAAAATATGTGTCTTATTCCATGATATGGATTGTACTAGAATATAGTGGCAATCTTGAAAGGAAAGCGGGCAGTCATATTGAAGTTGGCTACGAGGCTCGTCAACTTGGTGTCAAAAGGTAATCTGCAATGTTTTTTTAGAGCTTGAATGAGCATTGTAATGGTTCATGAATTTTAAAAGTTCTTGAATTAAGGAGTTTTAATTATTTTTGCATGTGCTAACATGTTTAGTTCAAATGCAGATGAATGAGATTCTGCAAGACCCGTTTAATGTTGCAGTGCAGATACTCTCAGAGATATACAAAGTGGCGGGGGGATAGAGGAACAGATTAATGGGTGGGGTACCATCCAACTTGCAAGGCGCGTTGAACCCAAGGTTTGACCAAATTATGAGGGGTCAGGAGCAGCCACAGGAGCATCAGCACAGAATGGAGATAATTACACATGTTGCACATCAGACACCATTATCGTCCCCAGGGCATGACACCACCCCCTCTATAGATCTTACATCGACGGATCTGATAGATATATCTAGAAATTTGGCAGATCCTACACCCATGACTTAGAAGATGACGACAGAAGCTGACGATAGAAGCAGTAGCTATGCTACATAAACATGTTGAAATAGTTTGAACCATTATTTTTTTGTATACGTTATTTTGTATCATGTAATCATTTTTTTCATTGTGTTCTTTTACTCCTTGGAGATCTTCTGTTGGAATGCTGGAGCATGTGTAATGGGCACACATGAAGAATGACTCAGTGGAGGAGTGCCGAAAGCCCATCAAAGGGCCGGTAGCTCAGTGGTAGAGTACTTGGCTTGCAAGCAAGAGGTCCTGGGTTCGATCCCCAGCCTGTCCACCGCTTATTTCTCAACATGGTCCCAAGAAAAGGGTGCTTAACCGCAACGGGATAGCCCCCAGTGGTGTAGGGGTGAGAATGAGCAAAGCTTGGCCATTGGAAAGCCCAACTCCCACAATGGTGGAGTTGCCCGAGGAGGGGAGCATGTGGATTGTGGTGAAGGCTGGAATGGATTGGTGTCCCCATTAAGGGGAATGTTGGAATGCTGGAGCATGTGTAATGGGCACACATGAAGAATGACTCAGTGGAGGAGTGCCGAAAGCCCATCAAAGGGCCGGTAGCTCAGTGGTAGAGTACTTGGCTTGCAAGCAAAAGGTCCTGGGTTCGATCCCCAGCCTGTCCACCCAATCATAGGATGCTCATTTCTCAACACCTTCCCCTTCTTTTATTTGATTTTGTTGCAACTGACAATCGTGACAAGGAACTATGGTACAATTAAGAATCACTCGTGACGCGTGACAACTGTAAATACAAGTGGTATAAAAATTAATTGGTGACACGTGACAACTACGATTAAATTTTGTTACACGTCGCAAATAATACATTAGTTACGTGTTACAGAATAATATTTTGTAACGTGTTACAAGTGGTTCTTCATTGGTAACGCGTCACAAATCCCCTTTTGTGACGCAAATAAAAAAATACTAATTAATGTATTTTCCGTTACAAAAAATGTTACAAACTATATTATATTCTATTAGTGCAAGAGGGTCAAGCTATCGGAAGATAGCGAGAGTGGGGCACATGGTGAGCCTGTCACCATTACATACCTTGTGGCTGACGCTATCCAACTTTTGGAGGTGGCAGGGGTAGCTTCGGCTGGAGCCGTGAATGACCTTGTAGATATTCGAGCCCAATTGAAGAATGAGAGAAGTCGGAACCTAACCCTCTCCGAAGAGAATATTCGCTTAAAGGACCGTGCCGATGGGTATGAGAAGATGGCCGTTGAATTAGAGGACACTAAACGGCAGCTAGCGGCTTTGAACAAAGAGGTTACGGTCCTCATGACTAACAACCATCACTTGCGCATCCGACAAAATCGTTGGACTCGATCCTTTTAGGGTGACTTCGTGAGCAAATAATATCATATCTCCCTCAGCGAAAGTATTTGTATGAGAGCCGTGGGAAGACCTAAAGCTCCAAGATTTCGTGACATTGCCATGTGTGTGGTGACAACCCCGACAACTGTGTGGATTGGTACACTCTAGGGTGTGGGCATCGCCGCACATGCGATGTGTTCTTGATTGATGTTGGGAAGCCGCTCATTCCAATGCAAGATGGATGGATTTTTCCGAAAGTTACAATATGCCATATTAAATATGCAAGGTCGCATGCCGCCAAGTTACATCCGACCGCCTCGCAGGAGGGATGGGCAGATGCACACTTTTCAGACCTATCGCGAGATGGAATTGTGGAGGGGAGTGGAGGAGCCGCGTGAAGGAGAGGCAGTGTGAGACATTAACCAGTTCCTGCCACCACCTCCAGGGCTACAGGGTGATTACATTGACCCAAATGACCAATGAAAATGAGACATTACATTTTGAGACAAATTGGATTTTGACCTGTATCATTTTGTGAATGGATAATAAGGTATAATGACGGGTATAATGACGTTATTTCAAATAAGGTATAATGACGTTATAAAAGCATCGAGTAAAAGCATGGAGTAAAAGCATCGAGACTTCCAAATCGCTCACCCTGGCTTAGTCTCTTTCGTTTGTCCTGTTTGATGTATCTAACTTGCCCCCTAGGATGAGATCGCTCATTCATTTTAGGTGGCGAATTAGATACGTCAAGCAGGAAACTTGAAAAGAGAGTAAGCCTGAATTAGATCGCGGCCGTCTTGAATGGTTGTCAGGTCATCAGGCTTGATATTCTCCGTGGCAAACAATATAGACTTCTCGAAATTCTTGTTACCTCCTTTAGAAAGAGCGAGCTTTGCTCTGACTCTCTTTTGGGTGTCTCTGTGTCAATGTATCTTAGATACTTTGCTAGGTTATATTACACAAATGGGGTCGGCGCAGAAATCGTTCGTTCTAGAGGAGGTTACAAGGTTTTTGAGTACTCTATTTTTATTGTGGCCGCGGATGATATCAGCCTAGTGGTTGCTTGCGATTCTGTGGGGTCGTTAGATGTTAGTGATTGATGAGTTCAAGCATCGAGACTTCCCAATCTTTCTTTCCCTTCCTCTTTGGGCAATGTAGCTTAGTTTACATGCTAAGTTCCATCGTCCAAAGAGGGGTGAAAGCAAGGTTTGGGAAGTCTCGATGCTTGCACTCAGGTCGATTTAAATGGGAATTCGCGATGCTTTGACTCTTGAATTCAAGCATCGAGACTTCCCTGTTTTTCTTTCCCCTGCCTCTTTGGGCAATGTAGCTTAGTTTACATGCTAAGTTCCATTGTCCATAAGAGGCGGGTGAAAGCAAAGATTGGGACGTCTCGATGCTTGGACCCATCAACCCTTAGTCTCTTCCATCCTGGCTTAGTCTCTTTTGCTTGTCCTGTTTATTGTATCTAAAGTGCCCCATGGGATGAGATCGCTCGCTCATTTTAAGGGGCACTTTAGATATATATATATAAACAAGAACATCGAAAAGAGAGTAAGAAGCCTGGAGCGTGACCCTCTTGAATGGCTGTCAACTCACCAGGCTTGATATTGTTCGCTGCAAACAATATAGACTTCTCGAAATTCTTGTTACCTCCTCTAGAAAGAGCGAGCTTTGCTCTGGCTCTCTTTTGTAGTCTCTCTGTGTCAATGTAGCTTAGTTACTTTGCTAGGTTATATTACACAAAGAGGCTCAAAATGGGGGCCGGAGCAAAAATCGTTCGTTCTAGAGGTAGAAGTTGCTATGACGTCAGAGGTGAGAGCGCACTCTAATTTCAAGCCAAAGTGGTGCCTGGGCGTTGTCCATCTATATAGCGGCTGTTAGGCACCAAATCATGGAACATCCTAACTCCTGCTATTGATGGAGAACCTTGAGCATCACTATGACTTGAAATTAGAGGACGCGTCCCCTTTGGCGAGGTGGTGGATTGTACATCGACGTAGGTAACAAGGTTTTTGAGTACTCTATTTTTATTGTGGCAACGGATGATATCAGCCTAGTGGTTGCTTGCTATGATTCGTGGTTCATTTGAGATTAGTGATTGATTTAGTAATTTGCGGTACGCCGGCATTTGAATGCCATCAGGACCTATAATTTGTACCTCCATTCCTTTGGGTAGCACATGCCATGCAAACCCATTTGGTATTCAGAGCATGTGCCACCCAGAGGAATAGAGTACAGATTATAGGTCCCGATTAGCATTCAAAGCCCAATTTGGTGTAATCGGGTTATTCCCAATTTGGCGCATTACATGAAAGAAACATAGAAAGAACCATCATACATGAACGAATCATTCATGTACCTTTGTGAACCTTCGATGGATCAGATTCGTCCCAGCCTGGTCCGCGGGTCGCTTGGCCCCTTCGCCGCTGCGATTACTTCTCATCAGCAAGATTCTCGTGGTATGCTAAGAGGCAAACAAAGCAAACGGAAGTCGAGACGGATCTGATCCTAGGAGGGTTCTCAAGGCACTAAGTTCGACGGAGGTAAGGGAACACTTGATGCATAATCATTGGTTGGAGAGTGGATCGTATCTAGTGAAATTCAGATCCGGCAAAGTCGCCTCGACCGATCCGTGGGTCGCTTGACCCCTTTGGCATGCGAGATTACTTCTCCGCCGAAGATTCTTCGGTATGCGAAGAGGCAAGCGCCAACGGAAGTCAAGCCGCTTTGGCGCGGTGGTTTCTAGGCACTTAGGTCGAAATGATGTTACACATGAATGAAACATGGACCAAAGTTACATGAACCATCATACATGAAACATCATACATGAAAGAAACATAAAACAAGGTGACGAAATATATAGAAGACAAAAACTTGTAACAAAAAACTTTACTTTTTATTCATAGTGCCAGAATGGTTACATAGTTTGAACATCCTCATACACGGTTACAATAGATAGACTTAGGGTACAATAGTATGAAAATCCTCAAGACCAATTACAACAGACTGAAGATACTCATCACATCATTTTTCTAGGCAGCGCCTTCTTCGTCAGTTTCATCATTCGCAGTTCCATCCTCTTCTGCCTGGGGACCTAGGTTCAACCTCCGATGACCCTTTCCCTTAGTGCAACGTCCTCAAGACGTGTTTCTTCTAGCCCGTTCTCTGCTTGTCAAGGTAAAGCGCGAAGGTGAGTCCGCTGGATCACGTAGGCCAGTCAAGTCATCAACTGCATTGCTCGACTGCCTTTTCAGATCGTCCTCGGTATCCTCATTTGTCGGCTGACTCGTCTGAGAATATGGCTTGGCCTATATCATCTTTGTCATCAACGAAGTGGGTACGTTGAATGTCTTCATCAACATGTCTTGCATCATTTATTGCAAGCAGCTCGTCCTCACTGTCTTCGAAGTTGTCCTCTTCCACTTCGGAATCTGCATCCATGAAAGGAAACTGTAGCTTATCGATTGCGGATGTACCACTGTTACGATTCAATAGCCGCCAGTTTGAGAAGTTGTATAAAGTTTGTCTGCCTTCTTATGTAGCAAGCGATTGCGGGTGACACTGTATATGTACTTATAGGCACTCCAATTCCTCTCACTTGCACTATTGGAAGATACCAAAGAGAGGATAGTCATTGCAATTGCCTGCAAGGTATCAGTAACTTGCCCGTGGGCTTGCCACCATGCATAGGATTCCATATTTGGTTCCTTTTTATGACTCTCCAGTGCGTCGTGAAGCTCTTCATCTGCCCACCTTCCACTCAAGTTCTGGTATTCAGTTAACTCGGCAATGATTTTCTTATAGTCCGAGCTGTTGGGATAGAACATTTTTGCAACCTTCTTCAACGAGCCCATCACTTTTTTATCTGTATGCTGGTCCATATCGTGGTTGTGTGGGTCTAAGGCATGCGCGGAACCATGAAGATCATTCTATGACTTCTTCCATCGTTCATTGAAGTCTAAGTAGTGCTGCGCGCTTAGCATTGTCAAATGGTGCATTGGGGCCATCACGTTCTAGAAAGGATTGAATGGAGTGCCAACACCTCCAGACCTTTCCAGTGCTTGCCTTCGAAGAATCAAGGGTTTTGATGGCATGACAAACAGGTTGCATGCACCTCACAACATTTTTTACACCTTTCCAAAATGTCTCCTGCCCAAGCATTTCTCAAAGGGCAGCAGCTTGTTGTCGGTGTTTGACAGCATTTTTCCCTTTCTGCCTCCTTTCCCAATCAAAAAACTCTGTATGATTAAAGGTTGAGATAATCCAATCACGACACTTCAGCACTCTTTCAAGACAGATGTAATTGAAACCAAACCGAGTTTGCCCAGGATTTATGAGTGCTAGGGTCTTCTGACGCAATGACTTGTAAATGGCATAAATTGCCGGCTTCTTTGTGATGAATTTTACAAGCCGACGAGCTTTTTGAATGGGATCTTTGAACCACGTGTGCTGTGAGAACCAGTCCTTCAGCAATAGGTTCAGGCAATGGCATTGGCAACTAGTAGCATGCAACCCTGGAAATTCAGACTCCAATAATTCACCCGCTAGCTTGCAATTAGACGCGTTATCCATTACAACTTGAAATATTCTCTTCGGTCCAAAACTCTCTATCACGGTCTTTGTTTTCTGAAAAATCCAATCTCGGGTCACTTGGTCAGTTTTGGTTTCTACGGTTTTCAAAAATACTTCACCCCCTGGATACATGATCATGAAATTTATAAGATGGTCCTTGTTTACATTGCTCCAACCATCAGTCACTAATGAAGCTGGCCGCGCTTCAGTCACATGACACAACTTCATCTCCACCCTCTCAACCATTTTTCCATGTATTTCATCAACCATTTTATTGTTGACATGCTTGTATGAAGGCAATCTAAAAGCCGGTCCTGCTTTGGCAACTTCCTGGAAGGCTTCTTTCATTGCTTTGTGCTCCAAAATATGTGGAGACAACCCAGCATATAAAAATGCCTCTACAACCTTCAATTGCGTCTTCTTCAGTTGCTCTGATGTTAAGCAATGATCAACCCTCTGTTGCTTCGTCTGTCTTTCCACTATTTCAATTGTCTCTATCATTCTCTGTTCTCCCGTGCTTATACCTATTGACCCTAGTCCACCCTCTGATTGGTATGCTGTCCCAACAGGGGGGGTGGTATAGTTATCTTCGTCTGCTCCTGCACGGCACTGCTCTTGAGTATTCGTAACTCGTCTTTTTCTCATATTATTCTTCGTTTTGCGTATCCCATCCAGTCGAGACAATCTTTCAATGGCATCCTTTCGCAAGTCAGCAGATGCAGTACAAGTTGCGACACTGATGTCTCGTTCACGTAAGATGTGAGCTCGAATTCTTGTTGCAGAACCATTTACCGATGAGTATCCACAAAACACACATTCCCACTCATTTTCACCAAACTCTTTCACAAACTCCCATTAAGGCCTCTTTTCCACCATAAACTCTAGTACCGCGACCACGTGGGCGAGTTGCGATCCCGGCTGTACCGCCAGGGCACACGCGATCCTCGCACCTCTAGAGGTGGATGCATGACCGCTGCACCACCTCCGAGGTAGATCTCGTGACCCGTAGCCACCATTGCTCGGACCGGTGACAATGTCTCTTAATCGACTCCTTGATTACACGACTAAAGGAAGGCGATATATGCAAAGGAGCAAGCTCACAATGCATATGTTACGTCGGCGTTCCGTCTGAATCAAGGGGTTGGACGGACCCTATAGGATATTCTATGGAAGCAGATGCGAACCCAAGGCTGGAAACCACTGGGATGGAGTAAACTCACGTTCCAGTATCCAACGTCAGGCTCGTGACACGAAAAACGACACCTCAAAGGCAAACCGTTTCCCAAGGAGTATTTTGACTCAACCTGGCGGTCAACGTTCGAGGTGAATTCTAGGGCTAATCACGTTTTTCTTATATATACTATTAACAGTGCCACAAAACAGGCCAAACAGTGGCGCAAACATTTTTTTTATTTAGTAAATTGGGCAAAACAACTCGAAAATTTTCGCGTACGCGAAAACAACTAAACTGCGTACGCGAAACACCTTTTCGCGTACGCGAAATCATTAAAAACGCGTACGCGAAGTTCAAATTTTTTCGCGTACGCGAAAACAACTAAACCGCGTACGCGAAAAAAAGTTCGCGTACGCTGTGGCGTGGTTTTCGGCGTCTGCGAAAAAAAAATTTTGGTTTTGGCGTCTGTGGTTTGAAGGTTTCGGCGTCTGCGAAAAAAATTTTAATCGCTGGTTTTGTTGTTTCGGCGTCTGCGAAAATCTTCCGACGCCGTTGTTTTTGCCGGTATTTTTTATGCTTTATCACGGCAAATTTGTGCCGTATCATACAATTCATACGTATTCTGTATAAAAAGTACAGCGTATTGAACCTATCCCTGATATCTACAGCAGAGAGGTGGATCACGCTACATCGATATGTTGGATTGCTAGTATGGTCTTCATCCTCGAGCTTCCTTCTCCAACATAAGTAAGTGATATGGGTAACATCGGCAAAGGGTGAGAGTTAAACTTGGACACTTGTAGCAAATATGTAATGAATATCATTTTTCACAGTCTTTGCATTGTTTCACTGTTGTTCTTGATATTTTGTTGTGTACTTGGAACCTCCAGGGTCGGACTTCCAGGTTCGATGGCCTGGGTAGTTCCGACATTCTCATGTCATCTGTGTTCTTTGTATCTATGCTTTGTGACACCGGGCGTGGCCTCCTCACTGGCGTAGCTTCCCAGTGAGGTTGTACGTCAAACTCTGTGACTCCATGGTAAGAGGTCCTCTAGCGCCAGACGTGGGCTGGGAAGGGTATGCGCATACGAGGTTCACCCCACCAACTCCGCCAACGGGGCTCGGAATGTGAGCTGGCTGGGCATTTCTCTGCTAACAGGGCCTGCTTGTAGGCTGGCTGAGCTTCCCATTGTCCCCGAGCTTTGTTATGTTGTTTTGGTACTCTGACTTTGTGTTTTTGCTCCTGATGCTTATGATGTTTCTTTCCTTGTCATTGTCTAGCACTGCACCATAGTATCTTGTGTTTTGAATGGTTCATGTTCCTATTATCCAAGATGCCCGAGTGTTTCTTTGTCCGCAGTAGCAGCTATGGGATCCCCACTTAGTCACGAGGACTAACTCCAGTGAGTGCATGTGCAGTGAACCCGCAAGGCAGCGGTCAAGTTGATGGTGGCAATGTGGCCGGGAATCGTGCTTGAGTTCTAGAGCTAGCAGTTTTTGTTGATTGCTCAGTGCTGTTGTACATGTATATTTATAACACACATTGTAAATATTTGAGCTATTGATTTGCTCAATTAAGGCTTGGAATATATTAAGCTTATGCATATGTTGAATGCATGAGCAGGGTTGTCTGTTGAGTTTAGACTTTGGATTTCAATTGCAAAGAAGATTTAATTCTTCACCCGAATTCACATTTTCATAAATCTAGCCTTAAGTTAGACAAGATCCCGAGTTGCCCAGAGGGTCAACTCAGCAGGCTCGTCACAGCCACTTTAAGAACGATGCGCGCAAGAAGGATCTTAAGTTGGCACCTCGTTTCCATGGACCATTTCAAGTTATTAAAGTGGTCAATGAGAATGCATATCAATTAAGATTGCCTCAAGGTTGGAAAATGCATGATGTAGTGAATGTGTCATTCCTAAAGGCTTATCATGGTAAGGAGTTACCTCAACTTGGGAGGTTAAGTGAGCCAGAATTAATTGATGATTTCGAAGTTCTAGAGCCGGAAACAATTTTGGCGGATAAATCCACTAGTGGTTCAAGACAATATTTAGTTAAGTTTGCTCACAAACCTTTGGAGGACGCTTCATGGGTGCGTGGAAATGTTTTAGAAGCTTATCCAGATATTCTTAGGGAATATAAAGATCGGAAAGCAAAGGAAGCCGAGAGACAAGAGGAAGTCCAAGCACAGGCTTCTACTAGCCGGCCTAAGCGAGGGCCAAGGAAGGATTATGCTCGGATGGCTAAAGGTATTTAGACACCCTTTTGCAGCAGAGGACTGCTGCAATGTCAAGAGGGGGGGAATGCTATATGCCAAGGACGTGGATGTGGCAAAAGGCTTTAGGCCTTTTCAGGCCATGTGGTTATTTGGGCTTTGGTTCAAAGAGGGCTTGGGTCCAAAGAGGGCTTTGGTCCGAAGAAGGACCAAAGGGGAGTGCATGCTATATAGTAGCTCGGGGGAGAGCTCTGGGGCAGCTGTGTCTTGTCTGAGGGCTCGTGGTTGGGTGGTGAGATAGCATGCCACGTCAAGAGTCCATTTTACCAAGTGATCTTACTACAGATCACTTGATGCTTTTCCCTAAAAGACAAAAATAGAGACAATAAGGAAAGCTCTGTAATTCATTGAAGAGGGGGCGCGGTGCCGAATTACCCCCTGCAGACCAAAATTTTCAAGCGTAAGAAGAAAGAAATGGACATGGTTGAAGTTTTTACTTTAAAAGATAAAAATACAGCAAGATGAGGCCGGTTGGACGAGGGGGATCGGTGCTGAACTACCCCTTAGGTAAGAGTTTTGGAATTTTAGAGTTTTGGTTGTGGATAATTATTTTTTTTTAAATAAGTTTAACTGGAAGAGGGTGCTCGATGCCAAACTACCTCCTAAACTAGAGTTCATTGCTACAGATATCTTGCCCTGTACACAAATGGGGATTGCTGATGATGCTTTTGCCACCTCCTACATAAGCACTACAGAAAAATAAGACACGGCACCACAGAAGCTCGGAGCAGAATACAAAAACTCAATTGAAAGATGACTAAGAAGCGGGGATAAGAAGAATGGACCTCTTGGAATAGGGGCTCGTTGCCGAACTACCTCAAAATTGTTGGAGACACTGAGCCAGAAGATTTCACAATTTCAGAACTGTTTCGAGTTTTCGATGCAGCTCAGTAACATAGAAAGCAACTGCTCTAAATGTTACATGATGAATGACAATCGCCAACATAATGACATATTTCAAAGCAATTCTTCTAAAAGAAGGGCAACAAAGTAACATATTTAATGCTCAAGCTCAAATGCGAGAAAAGATGAATGCTAGCCATTGAAATAAATTTAACAAGAAAATAACCACGTACAAGATTCCAAAAATATATGAGCCAGAAAAATACAGTTCAAAATCATATGGACTCACACCCCCAAAAAAAAATGAAGAAGGTAGTCGTCTAAACGTGGTCCCCAAGGGTAACTCTATAGAATGAAAATATCACAAAAAGCTAGATGTAGTTGAAACAGTGTCGAAAAAGACTCAATTACATTGGCAAATGCTTCTTATAAATTTTGGTTGGGAGGAAAAGGTTTTAATAAGAAATCAGGGGTTTTTTGGGGCATGGAACATTGTGAAAACAAAAAAACACATATTTTGGCCCCTTCGTACTTAGGAAGATCTTTTCGGAAGTCAACAGATCTGAGGCCACGGCCTTGAGGGTGTGAATCTGCGATTGGGTTTGAGGCTTAAGGATGGTCTCCTTGCTACCACACAAAGCTAGAGGGTGAATTCGATACTAGAGTGATAAGCAAATGACAAGAAAGTCATGCCAGGGAACTGACGAATACACAAAAAGTGATGTAAATAGCACGAGGCTTCAGTGTAAGCATGCTTGGGTGCCCATAGCTTTGTGTATTTTAGGGCATTTATTTTCTACGATTCCATGGCCCAGACCTTAAGGTGCATAAACGGATTCCAGTAGCAAAGAAGGTGCCATAAGTTTATATTATGGCTTGTAACAGAAAAGCTTAAGAAGCTTAAGGCAGCTTCCAACTCCATAGATTTTGTCCCTAAAGAAGAGTTTGAAGTCCCTTATGAGGAGCCTTCCCAGAGCTACATCAACAAATTTAACAAAATTTACCAGCTTTTGACAGCAGGATGCCCAAGCTAGGATGCTCACATGTCTTATATCTACTTCTGGTGCTGAAGCTTGAAGGGGCAATTGAGGTCTATAATTTTTTTGGCCCCAAGAGTGAAGATCTCTTATTTCTGGTTTGGTGAAGGTTTTCTCTTAGTCTGTATGGTCTCTTACTACCGGACTAAGACTGCTGTAATTGGTTAAGGTTTCATATGGTGACCACCCAAAAAACTTTAATTCAGAAGCTTCTTTTCTGACTTTGTACCATTGGATATCAATAAAAAAAAAATTCAATATTTGTTTTGGGTGTGTTATGGATATTGGGCAGTTATCCCCCCCCCCGGTTAAATAAAAAAAACATCTCCCATAACACACCCAAAACAAAATATACTTCATATGAAGATAAAGCTAAATATAAAAAAAACTCAAACTGATGTATAATGATGATGCACACCAAGATCTAATGCTAACAAAATGCAAATCCCAATGCAAATCAAAATGCGAATCCTATAACAAAATAACCATATAGATGATATGTATATAGATATAATCTAAACCCAGGCAGTTATGTAAGCCTCACAGTGGCTTATCCGGACAACAATTGGTGGTTTATCTGGATAATGTATGGCACTTTATTTGGACAATGCAGGGCTTTGCATTGTATGCAAATACCATTGGTATAAAACTCCATGTTACTACACAAATGATATTTATACTTCTATTTGGAATGCATGTAGATATTTATACCAATGGTAATTGGACTCAATGGGTAAGAGCACCCTCATGGTTTATTTGGACACTATCTAGTGGTTTTTCAGGACATGACCTAGTGGTTTATCTGGACAATGTAGGAATATGCATTGAGTACAAGAACCATTGGTATAAATACACCAAGTATTTATACCAATGATACATGGAATCAATGTATAAGAGCACCCTAGAGGCTAGCGGCTTATCTGGCCACCACCTAGTGGCTTTTCTGGACATCACCTAGTGGTTTATCTAGACAACACGTGGTGGTTTATCTGGACATTGTAGAAATATGCATTGAGTCCAAGTACCATTGGTATAAATACACCAACATGCCAATGGTGTTTGCACTCCATGTTTAAGAGCACTCTTGTGGTTTATCTGGACATCACCTAGTGGCTTATCTAGACATGTCCTAATGGTTTATCTGACATTGTTAGAATATGCATTGAGTTTAAGTACCATTGGTGCTGAAGAGCACCCTAGTGGTTTATTTGGACACTAGCTAGTAGTTTATCTGAATAACACCTTGTAACCATGATTTCATTATTTTGAAATTATTCCATCATTTTGAAATGTACAAAATAGTAACAACCCCAATTCCAACACATGGAATTGCATGTAAATACTTTTTATTACCAACCTTAATTCTAACAGATCATAACCTACAAGTTAACACTTAGTTAATTACAAGCCTATATTCCAAATAATTAATTACATGTAAGTCATAAAATTTATAGTCATCAATAAGCAATTCATAAGATTTATGCTCATTAAGCAATGGAAGTCACTCAGGAGTTGTATTATCCTTCACTCAATTAACTCTCGTACATTATTTTCTTATTTCGGCTATCTTATGCAATGACAATAGAACTTTATTCTTCACAGAGATTGGAAGCTTCACGTTCCCCTTCTCGGACCAGACTTGCCCTTTTTGGGGTTCCATGAGATCAACACGGAACTTATTTCCACCCATTGGGGCGGATCACTTGCATCATACCTCCACTGCTTATTGAAACAATCTGTGTAGCGTTCTTTCTGAGTAATTGCTCCTTTTCCACTGACTGGCACCACCATTCCACATGCACCTTGTTTCTGTTGATATACCCTAACCATATAGGATAAGTATCTTCATCATTTGGTCTCATGATCAAATATTGGTCGTCCTTCAGATCCATCTTGGGATCATATAATGCAAGTCCATAATATTTGGGGACGCTCCTTTGTAGGTCCAACATAGTGTTCTTCCTCTTCCTCCTCCTCCTCTTCAGACTCCTCTGTCATCAAGTGGATTGGCTGCTGATCAGGTTGGAATCGACCTTGGCCGAGCCTCCATCGGCTTTGAGGTATCCAACCCTCTCTAAGGACAGCCTTGCTTGTGTCCAAACTCCCCAGAAGTGTATGAACTTCACTCCTACCTTAGAAGGGCTTCGTTGCATGGTCTCCTCTCTGGTGCAATGTGTTTATCTGTTAAGGATTTATGCCAGTACTTTATATATTCCATTATCCCTTCCATAGTCCGCTCACAGTCCTTCACTTCCTCTAATGGTTTCATAGCCTTAAGTAGGCTCTCCCATTGGCACCATTGGTTCACCTATATCCGCTTTCCAAATCAATATATCCTTATCTTCCGGTTTCCACACAGGATATCCAGCCCTCATCTTATATTGCACTCTGGACTACCACAATCGTCAGATCTGTCGATCCTACGGCACAGACCGTATGTTGTTGTCTCTGGGCACCTCTCGTTTTGCTAATGGTCATTTATGATTGGAGGCACCTATGATTTTGAAATATGATATACGAGTTCGGCTAAGGTTTTGAGGGAATATCGAATCTCTATACGGCTTTGCCTAAGATTTTAGAATATGAAACTAGGAAAATTGCCCACCGTTGGTGGGCTTTATGTGTGATTATATGAAGGCAATTCAAGCACTTTAATTTGTATGTAATTTGTGATTCTGAGATGATTGTCATTTTTCTTAGTGTTGGGTTGTAGGGTATTGTTACAGGTTGGAATCGGATTTGTATGTGATTAAAGTGAGGCAGTTCAAGCATGAGAACATTAGTGGTTGTTTGAGTGTCTTCCTATGTTGAAAGTGCAGTACATTGGAATTGAAATTTAATTACAATGCAATTAGAATTCAAATTTACAAATTTGTACGTGTATTATATCAAGAGTTGTTGAAGTAGGAAATTATGATTGTATTTTTTTTAGTTTATGGTAAGACGTGATTGGGTAGCGTTTGTGGTTGATGTTAGCATTTGTATTTTGTTTATTAGATTCTTTGATTCGTTGGCATATTGTATGGGATGGACGTCTTGGATTGTAATTTTTTGTCGGTCTTGATTCATGTAGTTGTCGTGTTGTACAGACAGTCGGAATATGTATGGAATCCATTTTGCTTTTGCTAAAATATGTTGGTATAGTTTGCCTTCATTATCCTGGAAGTAGATATCGAATTAGTTTGTTATTGTGAAATACGTTTGTTGTATATGGTATTTGTTGTACCTGTGTTCTTATTTCGTGGAATTCATTTGCATTGTATCCTAGAATTTTTTCAGCTTCATCATTGAAGGCAGTGGCCCAAGTTTCGCCGGTAGAGTCTATCAATTTTGCATAGAGAATATATCTGTAGTGTATGTTTATTTAGAACGAAAGCTTCTTTGTTATATTGTTCAGGATCGATTAGTATTCATTAATTTTTACATTTTAGAAATTGATGTTTTGATGTGGCAGGTTTGGCACCATGTTGTCGATGTCTCGGTTTGAACTTTTTTCTTGCAAGAGTTGCATGCAGTGTAGCACATTTGTTGGTCTGGATTTATGTAACTTATAGACGCTATGACAGTAAAGGTTTTAGCCTTTCATTTTAGAATTAAAAGGTGTTAGTCTTGGAAATATGGAATGGGATTTTAGTTTGTGTTGTTAGTTTACTTTTAGTTGTCCGACGTTGGCTAATGTGATGTTTGATATGAATGTGTGCTCGTTTTGCTGTGTTGTTGAAATGTCGTGTGCTTGTCGTTTGCTCAAGCTTGATGCCACTGGTGTGTATATTGCATTTTTACCTTCTGTATCATACCTGTTTGTTGTAGAATGTTTTGGATCAGTCATCATTTGGTTGATAACAATTGTTAGTGAGTTTCTTGACTGACCAATTGCGTAATTTCAAGGTACATGGTATGTTAGGATTGATTTGTATGATGCTGTTTGTTGTGCTTGATAATGACAAACCTGTGATTGAGAGTGGTGGTTAGAGTTTAGTCTGTTCAAATGTGTTTTATATTGAATATGTACATGTACCTTGAAAATTGTTAGCTCGTAGACGCGTAACTAACACTACTGGTGCTTGATGTATTGTTTCTTCTAGTTGTGTTGTTTCCATTGATGCTAGTTGGTTCCAAAGTGTGATGTTGACATTCTGTTTGCTACATATTGAAAATGAAGTACTATTGTCAATTGATATTATTTAGTTGTACTTTTAGAAATAATATGGATTCACCTTTGGTCGAGAATTGTAAGTTCACGTTTGGTCAGTTCTTTGTTGTCGATTTTTCTTTGAATGTTTTTTTTTGTTGATAGCTTGCATGCAATTCCAATGATGTCTAATGTGTACTTATAGTATGTTAGTGTTTGGTATTTGATTGATTTAATTTGTGTGTCTTACCAAGAAGCTTGCCGTTGATGTGGTCTTTCAATTCATTTATCTTTGTGAAGTAATATGTAGTAGAAGAGTTGAAGTTTTCTGTTGCTGGTTGATTGATGCATTCTTCTACTGTTGTGTTGTTGTTTAGGTTAAGTTCATATTCGTTATTTACATTTGAGTATCTTCTATTTGCTTTACGTATTGTTCCCTTTGATATGTAGTAGATCTAAAATTCAATGTAAAATATGTTGTCAATTTCTTATTGTACAGAATTGTAGCTATTTCATGTTGTTGATTATTGATTTTTAATTGTTACCTTTCCTAGTTGGAATGTATCATATAGTCTCTTTGCTGTCTCATTGAACATTGTAGCTTGTATTTGGCTTTTCTGTTGATATGAAACAAATCATTGAAGTGAATGAAGGATATGTATATGTTTTATACTTACATTTTCATCAGTCAGTTCGACATTGAAGACATTGCCGTATCCCTTTTCGTTGTTATATGTTCGTAATGGCCCTTTTGATGTTACTTGTACTTTAATTGTCCAGTTTGAATCGTATGGATGTAATTCTATTATTGGTTTTATTTGCTTGTGCGTTGTGTTATTTTTAATGTTGACCATCGTGGTTGAATTTGACGTAGAAGCTTCTGCAGTATTGTCTGTAGAAGTATATTAGCTTTAGTTAGCTGATTTGTATGTTTAAGAATGTACCTGTATTTTGTTTTGTGTTTGTGGTTATGTTTGACTTCAATGTTGAAGGTCCTGAGAGATTTGATGTACTTTTTTGCTGTAATTCTGTTGTCTGAATGTGTGATGCTCGTGCTTGTCTAGTTGGCATATCTTGATTTGTAATGCTTGTTGAAGATTTTGAAGCTTTCCGTGGTGAGTTTGTTGTGTTGTTTGTACGTTTTGACATGTTTACTGTATTTTTATTACAATTTGTTAAGAACATTCATTGATTGTATGATTTTATGATGGATTTAAGATTATTTTTTATTTTATTCATTAGTTTACTTATGTCGAGCTGGTTGTTTGGCTTGTATTAAATATATGCTTAGAAATAAATATTATATAATATTTGGTTATAGAATTTATTTTCCAAGATATTAGTCTAATCTAGTAAGCGAAATTTGTAGTGTTTCAGTTTTCTTTTTTTTTTTTCTTTTAAAGTATGTCATCGTGGTTGCTACGATCTGTAGCATCTCTAACTAATCTCTCCAACATTGTAGTTCTTATTGATAATGCATTTCCCAATAGTTTTCTTTTTGCATCATTTATTGCTGATTTGCATGCTATTTTTTGAGATTCAGTGGGTGGTCGGTTGACCCACTTCATCATTCTTGCACATTCTTTGAAGGCCATTTGAACCTTCCTTATGCTTTGGTCCATTTCGGAGACGAAATCAGACAATTTTGACGTCATTTCATTGATGAGTAGTTCATGATCAATAAATGCTTCTCCAGTAAATTTGTTGATGACTTGAATTCCGAAGTATTCATCTGGGCAAGGAGGCAGGGGCGGGTAGTGCTCTCCTGTGTATGGGTTGATTTCAGTTGTTGCTGCGAGTTGATGATCCATAGCTACATTACAAAATGTGACAACGTCTTAGGAGTTGTGGCTTTGATTGTCAAAAAATGTAAATAAATTTTTGGAAGGATTAATTGTTGAATAGATTAAGGGAGTTATTGAATAGATCATGGAGATTTTAGATTATTTGATATTGTGCCTTGTAAGTTGACAGCATGTGGATTCCAAGTGTCCGTAGTCGTAAATATAAATTGATGACTATCTGTTTGATCGTTGATGTACTTGTTTAGTTGATTTGTGATGGCGTTATTGGAACAAAGTATTGTTGTTCGTAGATGAGTGTTTGTTTTGTCCATGATTCTGAATTACCCGTTGAATAAAGATGAGATAGGTTGTTAAAGTATCGTTAAAGAAGAGAATCTACCTGACAAATATTTGCTTTGTTAATTTGAGTTGTCATTTAGTTGACACAATTGACGTTATTGCTAGAGACTTTTCCTGCGTTTGGTCTAGTGGTAACACACTAGTTCCTTAGTAATGTGGTCTAGAGTTCGAGACCGCCCAGAATCGCACTCGGTAGTGGGGGTCAAATCCTAACAGACGCAATGTAAGGTGGTTGGGGGCAGGGCCCAACCGAGCAATGTAGTGTGGTGTGTGGTCACATGTCCAGTTGGATGCTGCCTAGTGGCGTGACGTTAAAATACTATCTATCTATCTATCTTTATATTATACACAAATCGTTGCCTTGTGCCACAGCCTCACTCATAATTTACACAATAGTGTTAACCAAAAGGCAGTCTTTTCAGTTTCCCTGAATTGTTCTATTTTGCTTTGAGTATGGGCTGTTAATTTGAGATATCTTGAGTCTTGCCATTAGTTCATGTTGTTATTTATTTGTACTTCATGCCAAAACCAAAAGCAAACCTTGTATTGAAGATAGCTTGTATCCAAAGGGAGTCTGATACGTTAGCAACTCGTCAACCAGAGCTAAATTCGCTCCGAAAAAGTCGCTTTGAGAAGTGGGAACAGTATCATAAATGATAAAATAGTACTACAACCTCTCATGTGACCACAAAGACATCAAATATGCCAAAATCAATATAACAAATAATGAGTATAATGAGTGTCTAAATACGATTGTGCATCTAACGTTTCAGAGGACAAAGATAAGAGACAATTCTTACACCTTCTGTACCTTAGCCTAGCCTTATTCTAAAGACCTCTGCTGATGTAAAGCTACTGGTAAGCATGCTACGATCTAAATTTTGGTGAGAATGTCGTCTGAAATACAACATACTCAAACCATGAATGGTTGCATTTTTTAAGAGGTCAAATATGTAGCATAATAACAGGGGGTTAATTTTATAGTTTTATACGCTTTTTCACATGGTTTTTCTATGATTTGGGTGTTGTATTCGTGTTGGCATACTAAATAGTATTTCTAGAGTGCGCGCTTTTTGGGCCGTTGATTTCGGTTGGCTTAAACAATCCGATGGTTGTTGTTGTGAACACTGCATACATAAGCATCAAACCCCATAACTTTTGCCCTCTGGATTGATTCTTGCTGTTGCTAGCGGAGCGGACTCTTTGGCGAAGTGGATTCTTGCTAATGGCTGTTGTCTGTTGTCGGTGACACTGCAATATATTTTAAATCTTCTTTTTTTTTTTTTTTTTTTTTTTTTGAAGGAATGAAGGTTTATATTCATAATATAGGAAGTATTACATCAGGATCCCATCTGGATCAGATTTGAATTCAGCACAAAAATACAAATATTTCAATACACAAAAAAGATTACTATAGGAGTGAACTCAACATCTTCGTCTTTCTTGCGCAAAGAAATACTTGAAGCTCCAGAAGCCAGATATAACTGATTGCACAAAGAAACTCTTCAGAATAAAGATGATTAGAAAAGAATCCAAAGTAACTGAGAAGCTGCCACTCTGCTCAGGGAAGCAACCATTGCTTCCAAGAAGACCAAAACTGCAAGTAAATCAACAATCTGTGAGGTTGCTTTAGATGCTGCATTGTCGGGATGTGAAACAGTTAGCCTGAATTGGTTAGACACATAGCCCAACCACCAAGACTCCTCCCTAAAGTCTGGTTTATGATGTGAAGGCTTCTTCCTGTACACAAATAAATCCCTAGCTCGGCTCTCTAAATTAATCTCATTTCTTGTAAACAACCTGTAGAAATTGGATAATATACTCTGTTCTTTCCAAGAATCAGCTCTATACCTTTCCACCAGCAAGAGAGAAGAAGAGAAAGGAAAGGGTTCTTCCATCCGACCTTAAAACTTGGCTTAAGATATGAACTGCCAGCAAACTTTACAACCTAAATCTGCTTTTCTTAATAGCCTTGCACAAAATTTTGCTCCACCTTATAAGCTACTGTGCAATTTCGGTGTGATCTAAAATAATAATAGAGGAAACTGCTGTGCCAGATCCTTCCAAAATTATAAAGAGTCATAGTGCTTCCGCATTAGAGCAAAAAGACCACGTTAGTGGTACTTGCAAGAACCAAAAAGACCGCCAAGAAGCAGCTCTAAGCACAAAGAAACCAGCAATTCTTGTTTACCAGAAATCTTGAAGACAAAATGTTAGATCCCCAACTGGCACCCAGATTTCGACCTTGAATCTCCTTTGCCGTAGCAGTGCCGGATCAGAGAGAAAGGGCGGCCTCCTCTCTCCTGTCTCCGCCCTAGCCGCCGACGACAGCGCCAGCGCCAAGAAACGGCATCCCAAAATCCTATTCCAATCATTTTTTTTTTTAAATCTTCACATGCGAAGGGCGAAGGTCGAAATGGGGATTTTTAGGTTTTCTTGTGAAGGTGAATATGGGCGGCATTGCATGACTTTGCATAGGAAAAGGGCTTCCAAACCCCAGAATTGGCAATGCAACGGGGAAGGGCAGAATTTTGTGCAGAGGGTTGAAGAAATGCTGCAACGCCTCTTCTGCAGGTCCGTTTGCATGGAATATGTTTTTTTGAGGTTGTGCTTGCTGGTTCATGAAGCTTTCTGCAGATATCACAGCACAGGAGGCATCTAGGGAAGCTCAAAAAGCATAGATGGTTTTGCGGGATGGTTTTACGTAGATGGTTTTGCACGGATGGTTTTGCCGCGGATGGTTTTTTGCGAATGGTTTTGCATGGATAGTTTACGCAGATGGTTTTGCCTGATGGTTTTACGTAGATCTCACAAAGAAAGGAGGCATCTAGGGAAGCTCGAAGAGCACATATGGGCTGATATAAGATATGGCAAGGTTCTTACGCGAATTTATGTATGAGGTTGTTCTAAAGAGGTCCGCCCCACGACTTCGTTTCTTCACCTATTATTGATAAATGTCGAGCATACATGCTCGCCTTTGCTCTTTATCTCATTTGGCTGATTGTATTCTCCCTCATTCCCTTGAGATGAAGCGAGGATATGCAATCTGGGAGACACCGGAGACAAGACCACAACTAGGCATGCATTTGAACACATATTTGAATCTTTGACTCTGTAAGTTAATTTTTTGTTTGAATTCCAACTAAGAAGCTTGCTTTTTCTGAAAAGGAAGACCATTTTGTCTCTCAGCATAGCATCCACTAGTATCTAGGTTCAGATGGAGCCAAGATACATTTGAAACTTCTTGGACTTTTCTTATCTTCATTGTTCATATGTTTACTTTGTGAGTACAGGGTTTCTTTCTGGTCATATGTTTATTATCTGAGTAAATATTATGAGCTTTTTCACACAGCATTATTTCTACTAAGAGAAACTTTTTCCACTATCCTACGGTCCTTGTGCTTTTTTTCGCTCCAGTTTACCCAGTATAGGTTATTGCTCTGCTCTTCTTACAAATACCGTTGTCCATGATTGGCAAAACATAGATGCCTTGCGTTGTGGCAGTTTGCAGGCATATATTCAGATCTGGAAAAAAAAGCTTTTTCTGGATGTTTATAGTACCTCAAGTGTGAGGTGTCTTCTTTTGGCGGTTTGCGAGCATATATTCAAATCTGAAAAAAAGCTTTTCTTTGGATGTTTATAGTACCTCAAGTGTGAGGTGTCTTTGCTATCACGATGTATGATGTTTGACTCGAACAAAGATGCAATGTTGCATATGAACAACAAAACTAGCCCTATATATGATAGATATTGCAGGTCATGGACTTTGATTCCAATATGTGGCAATACAATGTAGCAGTTAGTTTGTTCTCTTTTTCGGAATGGAATTAAGACATATTTTGTGCATGCACCATAGTGCTTGCCATGGCAAAGCATGCTCACGTGGATGACAACACATGTCATCCCACATGTCTAGCATATACAGTGACAGTACCACGTGACAGTACCAATATCCACTAATCGTTGTTTCTAGATACGGTTGTTGGTTAACGTCTCTTCTGATTCAAATTACTGATAATGAATGAATAATGAATAAGCTAAGTTGTTTTAAATAAACATATCAGTATAATACTTATGCTTGCTTTATTAGGGCCCGAAGGGCCCAAAATGTTTTTTATTATAACAATCAACACATAACTACCATTAACATTAATTAACGCAACCATTACATCCAACACTTTTAAATTAAAACCCCCTTGAAACCCCCTTTCGTTTGGGTGCATATTCACACGGGGGGTGACTCCGGGCATCGAGAGCTGTTGGATAGGCATATTCACCCCTTATTCCTTAATCTACACCGTACACAAAGTTCCTCATTTGTGGGGTATGGATGTATAAAATTTGCTATACTGTATAACAAGATTTGCGAAATACTATAAGATTTAAGGTAATATACTATATGGTGTTGACCAGTAGGTTCATTACCTTTGGGTGATCTAGCAGAGCAAAAGACAGATATTAGAAGCCTGATGGACTGCCATTGATTCTAGAAAATTTTATGTGGTCCTTTGCCATGACCTGTAAAGCACAATAATTGCAATAGAGAGTGCTGAACTGCCATAGTTTGGATTGCTGCTATGCTCATTCAAGAAGTCGGCGCAGAAGGGCATGGATTTAATGCCGACATTCAATAATAGGTGAGCCAACTCTTATCTAAGTGGGAAATATATAAACAAAAAGCAAGCTTTTCTGCCGGCTTTTGGATGTTGACGTATCATTGCAGTTAAGACAAATGACAGACACGATTTGCAAGGCTTTCACAATAGTCTGCTTGGCTCTGAAAGAAAAGGGCTTACCGAGATCGTGTTCCTGCTTGAAAGATCTCTTTGCCATTAATGCAAAAATGCAGCAAACATGGCAAAACAAAAGGAAATATGGATGTATATCTTACCTGGAAAATGAAAAGAGTGTATAAGATGGCAAAACTTAATGCATAGTTTGTGTAATGATGGTACGGAAGATGCAGATTGCCTTGTTTAACTTGGCATATGGTCCCTTTGCCGTGGAAAACAACTTAATTAATCAAGCTCGAAAGCAAACAAATATGTACAGGAGATTGGCAAATGCAAGTAATGGAATCAAAAGGAATGACAGCATATCTGGTTGCCTATTGTTACAGTCATAACAATTCGTATCCAACTGAGAATCTTGATTTGGATCATTGAAATTACAGCTTGAATAATACCTGGCTACCTAGATGCGTGATGAGTAAGGTGCAATTTCTGATCGAATGATCCAATGTAAGATATTATATGATATTGAAGAAACTATCGCCGGAGCATACATTTTTGCCAGCTCTTCAATTCAGAAGGTACATTATTTCTTGCAATGGATACTTTACTTCCCTCAAGAGCAACAATATTTTAGTTCTTGCCTCAGTTATTACATTTTAGTTATCTCTTATCTAATAGCTCTGGCTTTTGTAAAGCAGGTTCCCACAAGAGGCACGGTTGTCAGCTTCAATTTTTTAGCATTTAAGGTTCAAAAAACCTGCTCGAAGCAGTTTTCAAATGATGGTGTGAATTCTTCAGTTGAGTTTTTGACTAATGTAAATGGGAAAGCCCTTTCCATAAGTGTTTAACTGATGGCTATTATTACTTTATTAAGGGCTGAAGAAGAACGGCTGCAGAGGAAAACAATATAATGTTGAATCCGTACCTGACAGACAGCCTTAGAAAGATCGGAAGGGAATGTAGCCGGCAAGGTAATGGAAGCTGGTCAACAATTTCAGAGAAAACCACATTAGAGTTGGAAACAAATATATCAAAGCTAAAGCGAACTCACCTGTCGGAATGGAACGCGGTCGGAGAAATTTGGAGTCTGGACATGCGAATTGACCTGTTTAGGTCTGAAGGTCGTTGATGACGGTTTGTGTTTTTTTTTTTTTTTTTAATTAATTAAGCTATTTTGTTCAGTTAAGCAATTTTGCTTGGACAGTGAATAGTGATCCAGAGATCTCTCCTATACTAGAACACTTGATCTTCATATGAGACATATTTCCTCAGAAATGAAGGTTTATTGCATTAATTATTTTTCTTTAATAATCAATATATATTCAGGGATCTAGTGATCTTTTTGGATGGTACAAATGGATTTTGTTAATGAGATGTGCGTTTTGTCAAATGGTTTCTAGGGACCATTCTAACTTAAACTCGAGTTTGACATGAAGGGTATGATTTTTTGCCTTGGTAGGCAATAATGGTCTAGTTATGGACTACCGAACACTGCCGAAGTACACATCTCCACGAAAAGTTGATTTAAACTTAGAGCACAAGGGGATATATGAGATCTCCATTATTGTACAAGGCGCTCTACGTGAGTATTAAATTCCCATTTGGTAAGCATAAAGCTTATAAGTTTTTTATTTTATTTTATGCATGCATTTGGCTTAAAGGCATGTTGGACATGTGGTGCTCAACATGCAAATATGCTTGCATGTCACTTTTATCATAGCTTATCGATCTTGCCAAAGTGCTCTTTTGCTCTATACGAGATAAACTCTAAGATGTGTTGCTCCATTGCAAAGTAAAGGAGGTAAAGACAAAGCAAAAGGCTTGGAGGATTTTGTTATACCTTATAGTTCGAAAGTCTAATAAGGTTAAGGTAATAACGAAACCAAATGCTCATGGGATTTTTTGCCTAAAGGTTCGAAATCCAAAGGTTTTTAGAAGCCCTAATATTGCATCATTTTGACGGCGCCATATGCTGAGTTGCGCCATAAACAGAGGCACCATTGACAGAGTGGGAGCCGGGTCTTCCTTTGTAGAAAAAGGACTTGCTGCAAGCATGATTCTCTATATTTACAGTGCTATGGATAGGGTACCGATTGCTATTTACAGATATTTCAGCATGTGTCTTGAAAACCATGGATGCATACTCTCAAAGCTTGCTTTAATTTGAGGGCATTCAGAGCAATACTCGGTTGTAAGATCCGGATGTAGTATGGTGGATGGGGCTTCCAGGGAAGCTTGTCTACCTAAAAGTTTTACTAGAAGCATTGTAAGGCATCTCTGCCTATGTATCTATGTGGAAGCGTCCTCCTCCAAAACAGCCAACGATTCTTTTCTGCCATATATTGGTGAAACGAGCTTCAAATCCAGGTTATTATGCTGTGAATTTCTTGTTAAAACAAGCTTTGTATGTGACTCATGCATGTATAAAGCAACAACATAAAGCAACAGATTTAGTCCAAGCTTAGTTCTGAATAAATGACATGGTGTTTTGTTGAGCTTAGACTAAGCATCAGATTATTTGCCTTGTTTTCAGTAAATGGCAGTTGCATCTGAAAACTCTACTTCAAGCATTTATATTCATTCTCATTATTCATGATGAAACTTATTCTTATTCTTTAAAAATCCAGTCTTCAATTATTCTATACCACATCTTTCTTGTTAAGGTTTACTGAGGGCAAAAGGATACAATTGGTGATCAGTGATAAACTGAGAGACCCAATGTACCTTTTGGCCCTTGCACATTTACCGTTTTCACGCTAATTGTGTATTGATTGGCTGCAGGTATGGGCTCCTCCTATTTTTCAGGGTTTTCTTTAGCTTGAAAGAGAATGGAATATGGAAGTGGAGATGTTGGCAAAGGAGCGATAAATGACAAAGGTTTTTGGAATGTATTAGCCATGAACCTGAACCGTAGAGTTTTACTAATCCAACACTTAAGGCTGCTAGGCCTTTACAACATTGATAAGTACAAGGGTTATCTTTATGCCCATCTTTTCAGTTGTATTTTTATTTGAATAGTTTAACAGTTGTGCTTGCTCAAGCCAAGTTTTAGACTTTATTTTTGAGCATTAGAACATAGAGTTCATAGTCTTTGTAATTGCACAGAATTCAAGTTGATGCTGTTGCAAATGATTTAATTCTTATGACTTTTGTTCTTATGACTTTTGGTTAGTAAATAATGGTCTTCATGTTAAATTACTTAGGCTTTGGGAAAAGAGGTACTAATCTAGACTGACTTGCTCAGTTTAGATGTAGGATGATAATACTACCAAGGGATTGACCGAGGTAGATGCTGGTCTAGCGTATGCTAGTTCAGGCTGGGTTTTTTTTAGACACTTCATTTCACTAGGGATAGGCACAAAGTGTTGACATTATTATGGGGGTTCTAACACAAGCACTCACTGCGTATTACAGAGTGGGTACCGTGGTCTGGGAAAATGGTCCACAAAAAGAACACGACCATTGAGAAGAAGTAGTGAACCGTGGTAGGATTAAAGCTACCCATGGTCTAGAGGGGTGCTGCATGGCAGTCCCTGGTTGGTTGGGCGAAAAGAAATCCTTTCTTTGGGAAATGAGACGAGTCAAGGTTTAGACACTAGAGAGAGACAACGTTAATTATAAATATGTCTATAAAACATTACTTATATAACGTCGAATAAGGTCTAATATAAAGCATACGAATGTAGTATGGATTGAATCATGGCAAGGCCCGAAGAAATTGTGTTATCAAGGCATCTACCAAAGGAAAAATAATTAAAGTTATAGGTCGAGGAACACCGATAACGGGTATTATTACCGTCAGTAAAGAATATCCAAGGATATAATACCCACGCTATTCTAGGAAGTTGCCCCGTCGTTGTTAATTAAATTCGAATTAGTCCCACCAAATGAGTTGATGTTGTCATAACAAGTTGGCGGACTTGCTAGGTTACGTCGTGCCATTTGGTCGGTTTATTCCTAGGGGATACTAGCTTTATATATGGTTAACTTGATTATCCAGATTGACTATAGCGAGAGAGGTCGTCTCCCATGGCTATGGCAAGGTTGCTTACTCCGGCTATGGCGGAAGAGCTTGCTCAAGCGGCTATGGCGGAAGAGCTTGCTCCGGCTATATGGCGGAAGAGCTTGCTCCGGCGGCTATGGCGGAAGAGCTTGCTCCGGCGGAGTTGTTGCCTCCGTGGGTTTACCAAAGGCATGCCTGTAATTTAGATATGGAATAGATGCACTATAAATATTAGAAAAAGCATTAAATTACTTCAAGAAAGAAGTTGGCTTATTGGTAAAGGTGTTGGCTTGGGTGCAGAAGGTCAGGGGTTCAATCCCATGATGCACCTTTTTCTTAAAAGAACTGCTAACTAGACAAAACAGAATATCAGATATGTATAACAAAGTAATAGAACATATATATGCTATATAAAGATAGTTGGCAAGATGGAAAGAGTGTTGGGTTGGAAGTAAGAGGTCACGGGTTCAATACGCGGGCGGAAAAGGAAAACTTATTTAAAAAAAAAAAAAACGGACGCGTATTTTTATACGGCGGACCGTATGGGGCGCCGACGTGCTTATACGCGTTTTATTTTCAAAAAGAAACACCTCGGGTGCGTCAAGCGCCCCTTTTTGTTTTTGGCGGCTGTTGTCCGTTTTGCCTCGGAGACGTGCCCCCCTAGGTATTTGAGAGGTGCCCGATCCATTGGAGCCGTTTTCGCCTTCATCCGAACTACCTACAGAAAGTTATAGCCCTTCCAATCTTGGGTCCTCCAGTCACAACTTTTTCCCTCCAAAATCGCCCTAACTTCCTAAAACTCACAATTTATTACATCCACCTAACACAAAATTAAATGACCAAAAAGTTAAGCAGTCCAACTAGCCTAAACTCCCACTCAACTACCGAACTAACGGGTTAAAGATTTGGTCGATGCTATGATTCCGGTCAACCAAAATCATGGCTCGATACCACCGTGGACGCTCCACGAACATATCGACCCTCGGACGTATACATCTGAGGACTTTCCCTCCCATGGCGACCAACTTCGCCATGAGCGAGGGAACCCTCCGTCTATTTCGGGCCATCTATAATATGATGCCCGAAGAAGGACCGCTGAAAGGTCATTCGCCCACGCCTTCAATGGGGCTCCTACGTTGCGAGCGTGAATACATGTTAGCACACATCATAAATCATATATAAATAACCACCACGAAGGGTGGCACATCCATCAAGTACCAACGACAAAGAATATGCATCTAAACCTAAGAAAACACCCCAAACCCCGGTTCTACCCCTGCCTCGGACTCGGATGAGGATGGACTGACGGCTTCGGCCTCAAGAGATCGTGACGGAGGTATAACACGGCGTTGGTGGCATAGAACATCGGCTAGGGTTGTCCACTCCATCCGCCCCTCACATGCACACTGCGGATGGGTCAATTCACGCTATGGCGTCGCTATAGCCTTCCCCAGGAGGCGTAGGCTCGAGGCATCACCTGGCTGAGCCTACTCCGGGGTTCATGAAGTCCGTCCCGATGAGGCGGGTCGGGAAGCGTCCCCTTCGGTAATCACGGTGGTTCCATGGGCGAAGCTAGAGAATGCGTGCGCATCAGCGACCCCACATCCGTGCCCGACTTACTCGCCCTAAATCTACTCAAAGTGCAAGGTGCTCCATACGGATCACACCTTCCCACCCAGGGAGTGTCAGACCCATACCCGGCCCTCTACGTGGCCAGGCTGTCGGGCCTAGCTCACTATAGGAGTCCCAGAGCCTTTTATGTTAGGTGCGCGGGACCCGCCAACCACTTCACCACTGTGTTCCTTATCTGGTGCTAAGCCAGTCCATAGCATCTATGACCCGGTGGGCTCTTGTGCACAGGCCGCATATAATGGGAAATACAGGGATCTACCTAGGAGCATACTAGTAAACATGGTTCAGAGGTCTCTACCCCCCTTAATTCCCCCATTTCAAGAGTAATACTATGCAAAGAACTATCAATCCATCATTTAAGAGCAAGTACAGAATCAGAGATAAGGAGAACTCACCTTTGCAATCAAGGGTTAGTTCCTACAGGTAAAGCATAGAGAACACAGAGAAATAGAAGAAATACACACAACAAGTGCCCAACAGGGGCGCTACCCTACAAATAACACAGCTAAGCTACAGACTAACCGTCGAATCGGGCTTGGGATGGCTCCATCTCGATTTGCTGAAGGGTGCCTGGCTGCTGCTCCTCCTCCTCCATCCCCAATTGCTCCCAATTCGAATTGGGGCACAAAAGCCCTAATTTGGGTGTCCAAAATGGAAACCCTACCTTACCCAATCGATTTGGGCCAGGTGGCATGTCAATAATTAACTAATTTGGTATTTTAGCCCTTTTTAATATTAGGATAAGCCCTAAATTCGAATTAGGGTTTTGGTTAGGTTTCCACCTTTATAATTTAATTATTAACATAGCTAACCTTAGCTTATGAATAATTAATGTGCCATTAATTATTCATAGTGACGTGTCACGTATTTATACTTAAATATGCGTATAAATATGTGGAACGTCACACATATCATCAGCATACTGCATCAAAGATAAATGCATACCTTCATTAGGCATCTGGAGGCCTTTGATTTGCCCATTTTGTTGAAGTTTGAATGGAACCTTGGTCACCATCTCAGCAACTATCAGGAAAAGGTAAGGGGCCAAAGGGCACCCTTGCCTTACTCCCCTTTTACATGGGAAAAAAGGAGATGGGCAGCCATTGATGAGGACTGCAGATCTGGCTTCCTTGTTGAAAGCAAGGACCAGATCAATTACCTTCTGAGAAAAACCCAAAAATTCCATAGCTTTGCCAAGGAAATCCCAATTAATAGTGTCAAAAGCCCTTTTAAAATCAAGCTTCAAGAGCATGCAATTCTGTTTAGAAAGATTATTCCAATGCAATCCTTCATAAGCCCCAATGAAATTATCAAGAATGCTTCTACCAGGTAGAAAGGCAGTTTGTAGGGGACTAATGAGAGCTTCCAGAGTAGGTTTGACCCTATTTGCCAATATTTTTGCTAGGATTTTATAAATGGTGTTGGTCAAGGAAATTGGCCTCCAGTCAGAGAAGGCCATAGGCTGATCCACTTTAGGGACTAAAGCAATTAGACCAGCATTTACTGCAGGATGCAAACTTTCTGCCTGCCAAGCCCCCTGCACAAAAGTTGTAATATCATCCTGCATCACATCCCAAAATTCCTTAAAGAATTCAGGGGGAAAGCCATCAGGACCAGGGCTTTTTCCAGAAGCCATGGAATTCAGGGTGAGGAGAATTTCCTGTTTTTGTGGAATAGCTACAAGAGCCTCATTATTGACTGGCGGAGAGTCGGAGTCAAGGTCAATCATACTAAAGAATTGCTCAATATCTGACTGTGAGGTTGGCAGCTTATCAAACAGCTCCTGATATCTTTGAGTAAAGAAATTTTGGATTCCCTGCTGACCTTGAATAATACCACCCTGCTCATCTTGGACTGAGATAATGCCATTGTTAATGATCCGACTCTTAGCAGCCCTAAAGAAAAAAGAGGAACTGCTTTTGTCCATAAAGTTGACATATTGACACTTACTTCTAATAGCCAATGATTGAGCCTCCAGTTCCTCCACATGTTTGACCTTAATCTCCAGCTGGTTCTCCAATTCCTGCAAGGTCTGATTGTCTTTATCAAGAAACAGAGATTCCCTTACCTTTTTTATTTCAGCATAAATTTCATTTTTCTGCTTCCTCTTCTTTTCTGCCCAATCCTTACCCCATTTTTTGATCCAACCTTTGAGTGTTTTTAACTTCTGCACAAACCCAATCATGGACCTACTATTCCCAATCTTGGGAAGAGATAAATAATAATCCTTCAATTGAAAACAAAAATCTTTGACTTGCAGAAGTTGAACATTAAATTTGAAAGGGGTGCTTACCTTAGCAGCCCGAGGGGAGACTGCAAGTGATTCCAAATCCTGTGGAAAGTAGTCAGAAATGGAATTACTGCAATCTGATCTGATAAGGACCTGATCCCATAAGTCCAAGTCAGCTGCTAAGGTATAGAATCTGTCTAGTAAGCAAAATGTCCTTTCTGGCCCCTTTCTTTTATTACTCCAGGAATATGTGGCTGATGAGGAGGGAGAATGATCAACAAAATTTCCAATCAATTTGTCCCATTCATATCTCTCATTCTTGGTCATATTGATTTTTTTTCCAAGCTTTTGATCCCACAGGGGAGTGTTATTGAAATCTCCTGCTAACAGCCAATTGTGAACCTGGTTTTGTTGCTCAATCCACAGATACATTTCCCTCCATTGCATTTCCCTTTCATGGGGTTCTGTTGAAGCATAAACATTGATAATTCCAGCCAAGTGACCCTTGATATTGAGAAAACTAACAAACCACCTACCTGAAGGGGATACATATGAACCAGAGGAAGGGAACCCTTTCCAAATTGTGCAAATTCTACCTTTGGTACCATTGGCTGCAGCCCAGGTCGAACTACTACCTGGACAAACAATCCCCCAACTTTGAGGATTCAAACGAGGGGAGCCTATGCTCCTGTAATAATATGATGTCTGCTTTCATTTCCTGAATTGCAATGAGAGCCCTTTTTCTCTTCAAAGGACCCTTTATACCTCTTAAGTTCCAACACACAATCTTCATAAAGGTTTATTTCTTGTATTAGAGGCAGGCCCATCTAAATTAAAGAGGACCACTTTTTTATGCTTTTTCCTGGTTGTCTGGGGGGTAAAGAATTCATCAACACCAGGTTGTGAAGGGGATGACATGACAAGGTCATTAGTGGGAAGAATTTCCTCAATTGAATCTGTTGCAACAGCATTCAAGTCCTGATGGTCATCCAAAATAGCACTCCTGGGAGATTCAGGCTGTTGCTTAAAAAGCTCACCTAAATCTTCCTTTTCTCCATGATTTGAGGACATTGGCTGTTGCTTAAAAAGCTCACCAGTTCCTACCAATTGAGACTCATTTGAAGCTGGAAATAGATTTTGTACAGGAAAATCAGAGGTCTTGTGCGAGCATTCACCCTTCTCCCGAGCGGGAGAGGGAGAATTAGACAAATTTGATCTCCCTCCCGAAGAAGGCTCCCTAATTGTGATCCCTTTATTCAAGACCTTAACACTCCCTTCTTCAGATTTCCTGATCCAGGTCATTTTTCTCTTTTTCTGGGCCAGCAATGACTGCTCTACCTTCTCCCTTTCCTCTCTAATTTTCTGCTTACGGGCTTTCCTTTTCACACTTCCATTTATATTTTGCTTTTTGAGGACCGGAGAAGGCTTTTTATAGGGAGTAATCCATTGGTTGGAAGGCTCCACATTAGCTTTCCTATCCACAAAGCCTCTACAGATTCCTCCCCCGTGCAATCTGATACCGCAAACACTACATGGGGTAGGGATTCCCCGCCATTGCAAAGGAAGGCATTTCTGTAGCCCAAAGTAGTCACAATAGTCAATTCTGTCAGGAATTGGCTTAAGCAAATCCAATTGAACCCACACCCTTGGGGGCTGATCCGGCATTGTCTCCATACCTATGAAATCACCTAATTCCTGGAACAAGTTTTTCAAAATCTTCTCACTCCAATAGATTGGGCTAAGGCCTTGAACTGAGGTCCATGCAGGGTGGAAGAGCTGTTTGATGTCTCGAGGATCAAAGGCTGGGTACCACTTTTGGAAAAAGATTTGAGTGTTAGCTCTTGTGATCGTGCCCTGCTTGAGCAGCATTTTGACAGAAATTTCATTCCCACATTCCACAATAAAGAAAGGAAAATCAAGCCAGTAGATTTTTGAAATAGAAATACTGTCAATTAACTTTTCGAGCTCAGCTTTTATCATCAGGAGTTTCACTCCCTCATGCCTTACACAACCGATTACTGCTCGGCTGGCCATTTGTTTAAGCCCAGCTTCCACGAATGGGTTTTTTAAAATTTTACCATGGAAAACATGCTTGGCCTTTTGTTCCACAATTCCAGCCTCCTCCTCTTGAAGATGGTTCAGGTGCTCCAAAATTGGTCTCACAATGTTTTGCTGCCTCTGAACCGCGCCTATCCCCAATTGCTGCCTTGTCGCCACCCATGCTGTTCGTCTTCTCCAACTCTGGTTCCGTCAGGTAGGTGAAGAAATCACCAAAGGCAACCAGATGGTCGGAATTCTTTTCAGCTTCTCCTTCTTTTCCCAACACTTTACCACCATTAGTACTGTCCGCTAAATTATGCCTTTTTGCAGTACCCAAATCCATTAACATTTGTACCAATTTCCTCTTTTCGATGTCTGACATGACAGACATCCTCTTGGCAATCACTACTAAATCATCCCCTTTAGAATCTGCTATCTGGCCATCCGTCTGACAATCCACCCCCCTGTCCGGTGTATTTTTTTGTTTTTCCATAACAAACTGCAAACTAGATGAACTTTCTAATGCTAACAATTTTGTTGTGTTGCATGCTCATTTTTTGTTTTTAAACATATACTCTAACTGAAATTTTTTCAGAATGCCAATCACAGAAAACCCGAAAGACACCAGTGGCTACAGCATTTCTGTCTTCCACAAATTCTCCTAACCACGACTCCTCAGCAAGAACCGATTCATCAAGGTTATCAGAAAAAATGGGAGTGAAGAGATGATCAGGAAAAAATTGCTGCATAATAAGTGAATTCCATAGTTCATTAGGTTCTCCTGTTAGCCAACCACACGAATGACGAGTTCCCTGTTCAAGGATCACGAACACCCTCACCATGGCGCTCTGTGGAAGCGCTCAGAAAAATTCGGAGCGGCACCGCCAACCGCCAAAAGTTCACTACTGTAATCCAACTCATCGATCATTGAAATTACAGCTTGAATAATACCTGGCTACCTAGATGCGTGATGAGTAAGGTGCAATTTCTGATCGAATGATCCAATGTAAGATATTATATGATATTGAAGAAACTATCGCCGGAGCATACATTTTTGCCAGCTCTTCAATTCAGAAGGTACATTATTTCTTGCAATGGATACTTTAGTTCCCTCAAGAGCAACAATATTTTAGTTCTTGCCTCAGTTATTACATTTTAGTTATCTCTTATCTAATACTCTGGCTTTTGTAAAGCAGGTTCCCACAAGAGGCACGATTGTCAGCTTCAATTTTTTAGCATTTAAGGTTCAAAAAACCTGCTCGAAGCAGTTTTCAAATGATGGTATGAATTCTTCAGTTGAGTTTTTGACTAATGTAAATGGGAAAGCCCTTTTCATAAGTGTTTAACTGATGGCTACTATTACTTTATTAAGGGCTGAAGAAGAACGGCTGCAGAGGAAAACAATATAATGTTGAATCCGTACCTGACAGACAGCCTTAGAAAGATCGGAAGGTGTATTTTCCATGTACGAAATCAACACCATATAGTATTCCGCTTGAAATCTTATAGTATTTTGCGAATCTTGTTATACAGTATAGCAAATTTTGTACTTGCATACCCCACAAACGAGGAACTTTACGTACGGTGTAGATTAAGGAATAAGGGGTGAATATGCTTATCCAACAGCTCTCGTTGCCCGGAGTCACCCCCCGTGTGAATATGCACCCAAACCAAAGGGGGTTTAAGGGGGATTTTAATTTAAATGTGTTGGACCCAATGGTTGTGTTAATTAATGTCAATGGTAGTTATGTGTTGGTTGTTATGTGTTGGGGGATTTAATTTTTATATGTTGGATGTTAATGGTTTGTGTTGCAAAAAATTTTTTTTTGGCCCCTTCGGGGCCTTAGGGACACCCCCCCAGTGTGACAAAAATTTTAGAATTCAAACCAGAAAAAAACTAGAATTCATTTGAGGCTTTCATCCATCACAATAAAACAAATAGAACATAAGTAAAAGTTACCATAAAGATAGAGCAGATTGATCCCATTATTCTGAAAGTCATAAAGTTTGCAACACCCATACACAAACATTTTTCAACTGGAATTTAACAGCAGCCTTTGGCCTTCATGGATTCTTGTGGTGAGAAACCAAAGTGGGAAACTTTTCTGCTTGTTAGCACAAGGATCTAGAAGCCTTGGAATTTGCTTAATAACTGCCTCAAAATCTAAAAATGCATGGTAATTTTTTGCAAGCTTCATTCGGAATGAGCCATAAAACAATATCCAATAGCGTAATCCTGTATTAATCAGCTGGTAGGATGTGAAAGCCTACCAAACCCGGCCGAAAAATTGCTGTTTTAGCATAGATAACTTAACCAAACATATCCATATCATACACTATCAAAAAGATCTCGGAGAGAGCTTTCCAACGCAATAAAAATCATCTGAAACAGAGCTCTGGATCAAAAGTTATGATAAGAAATGTGTTGTCGGCGGGGAAACTGCACTACATGCGCCCTTCAAGCCCTTCATGTGCCCATTATACACCACACACACAAAAAGAGGGCTTTTGTTGTGAGCCATTGGTTGTTGACAATTATGCACCAGACGCACAAAAAAAGGGCTTTTGTTGTGAGCCATTGGTTGTTGACCATTATGCACCACACGCACAAAAAAGGGCTTTTGTTGTGAGCCATTGGTTGTTGACCATTGAAAAAAAAAAAGGCTAAAATCAATGGCTCAGAAATGGTTTACTCTAGATGTACGCATTAGTACATCCATTTGAATATATCACGAAATCATAGGAAAACCTTAGTGAAAAGCGTACAAAAACACAAAGAAAACCCCCTGTTATTATGCTACATATTCAAAGCTAAAGCGAACTCACCTGTCGGAATGGAACGCGGTCGGAGAAATTTGGAGTCTGGACATGCGAATTGACCTGTTTAGGTCTGAAGGTCGTTGATGACGGTTCGTGTTTTTTTTTTTTTTATATGTTTATATGCATGGGCTGGTCTCCCTAGATGTATGGTTCAACACTAGGGGATCAATGTACATAGTATAGCAGTTAATGTCCTCTTTGGGTTGCAAATAGAATTAACTAATACCTTCACATGATGGAGTATGGAAAAATAAATAATGGTTAATATATGATATATGTTAAGCATGCAAAGTTTAGGGTTTTTTCTCCACGTTCCTTTACCTGTAACTCAAGTATCAGGCTGATGGGAGGCGCCTGGTTCCCCGAGCCCATTACGTGATGTGAGAACAGGCAGTGGCAGGGTCGGATATGGAAATCCACTTACATTCCGTGGCTGGCACATATGGTGAGATCTTCCGACCTAAACTAGATGTTTAGCTTAACAGCATATAGGCTTCACGGGCAGATTGATGGGCTTTCATTTATAAACTCCGGCTATGACGGCCGGCTTTAATCACATGAGGCACTGGCTCACATGCTTAAACTGTATTGGCATCACTTCAAGCATCTTAGGTGTTGTTGTATACATGGTCCTTGGGCGGGAAAATCTTCACTAAGGGATGTCTGCATATTACTTAGAATATGATTCAGATGGTTGCCCATACAGTCCAGACAGTGTGACCACTCTTGAGGAGGAGTGGCTTGAAGCGGAGTTCCAAGCCTGTCTTGAGGATAACAGGTCTGATAACAGACTCATGGAGGCCGGGAGGAACACTGGGATCAAACGTCCATGGATTAACCATCAGGGCAATGATGCTCACAAGCAAAATTATGCTGGAAGGCAGAGTCGTGACACTGGAAAGCAGGGTAATTCCAGCTTTAGAAATACTGTCCCAGATACACAGGAGGGGGACAATGAGTTTGAACCCGAGGACTCTCAGGTCTGATCATGCCATGCATTTAGGATTTCAATACATTATTTAATGTGGGCTGGTCCCTAATCCACTCTTACAGATTTTACAATAAACCTAGTTGGTTGGGATCAATCAATACTTGTGTTTGATTTAGATACACTAATGCGGGTCTCTGCATACGGGTCTCTGCATACAAATGGTTAAGATATGGTCATATTACTGGTTTAATATTTATGTCCTGTGTAATCCAGTGATGCATTAGATATTGCATGGATGTTTTAAATCAATACACAGGTTTCAGAACTGTATTTCAGTTATCTTTATTGATTATAAAGTTTTATACGCATTTTTTATAGCTTGGAATGAATTTGAGGGGAAAAGGTGACAATAGGTGACCAGCGATGAGCTGAGAAACCTAATGTACCTTTTGGCCCCTCACTCATTACCAAATTCTTGCTAATGTTGTGTTGGTTGGCTGCAGGTACCAGTTTCTCTTCCTATTGTTTCCTTTTTCCAATTTCAAGTTCGTGTCCTGGCTATTATATGGATAATATTGGTGGCATTTCTTGCACTCTCACTCATATGGTGCTTACAGAAGGTTTTTATGAAAGGGAAGATTCACTAGCCCATACTCAATGATATTTTTAGCTCAATGCTATGATGATCAACAAATCTATGAGTTCTGTCTTATAAGACTTGCTTTAAGTTCTATCTGGCCGGCTTTTTGTGGTGACAACTATGCACACATGACTGTAATGACAGAGTTTTTCATATTTAAATGTTTTACCCATCTTTACTGAATGAATCCACTATTTTCCTTACAATAGACTATGAAGTATGTTCATCTGTCATGGTATCTTATATGAGATTAGGCTGATTCTGTGCACTGTTATTCAGACCTATCTTGACCAGACAGACCGACCATGGTGGTCTTAAAATATCATCACATCAGGGATTGTGGTTTTGAAGGAATGCTCTATAATATATTTCAAGTATTAAAATGTAGTGTATGCTATTTTGATGAGTTCTATTCCACGGGTTAAAGGCATTGAAGTAGTCTCTGTTTGGTTTTATTAACATATAGAGTTTAAACTGTTAGTAAACATGGCGACATCTATTAGCTAGGAGCTTACACGTTGCTGCTTAATTGGGGTTTACACATGAACGGACATATGCACTTGCATGCATAGGCTAATATTGGCAAGCATGCAGTGGCCAAGAATGACACAGGGTGACAAAAAATTGGCTTTACAAGTGGTGAACAGTTGCTGGCTAAACATGCATTTGGGCTAAAATATAGCATGCACTGTCAAAGATTTAAATTGACTTTATTTACCTTTGGAACTGAAAGATACTTTAGTTGCATGTAGTCTACAAGTACTTGTGTTCGAAAAGTTACTTTAGTAAAAAATCAAAGAAGGCCTTAGATCTTTTCGGAATATACCTTAAAATTTTCGACATCTAAGGATGTAAGACTCATGGCAATAAGAAACATGACCTCATGGATCTGCATAATCCGTGGTATATAAATTGGCACTTTGCATAGAATCATTTTGCATGTATTGTTTTTGCATATATTGTTTCATGGGGCACTGGCTTGCTTTTATTTACCCAGTTATAGCAGTTGCAAAGGTTATAGATGGAACTTGGCTCTATTTATGTACGTGTATTGTCTACTAGTTGTAGGCCAATGGTCTTGTGACATATTTATTCTTTGTCTGAACCATAGTATGGATAATTTAGTGTTTTGAACTAAATACTTGGTATTCCATGGCGGATAGTGTCATCATGGATCTTGATCCTAGTATGAACCGATAAGACCGCATAAGGGATTGACCTGTATTGATGTCACGACTAGTTGGTTGATGCCATGGCTAGTGTGGACTGGATTTTTTTAGGAACTTCAGATCCCTGGTTTTACCAGGGTCACTTCTACCTAGAAATCAAGTATTTAGTTCATAAACATGACTGTATCCTGATGAATTACATTGATCTATTCATACCATACGGACTAATGGATCATTTTAATGATTGACAGGAAAGAGAAGTAGTATACGAGGTTACCCTACCCACTTGGAACAATGAATTAGCGGCTATAGGGTACAATTACTTCAAATCTGAAGTTCCAAGCTATGTTGTTCAAAGTCTACTGTGCTGCATTAAAGATATCAAGGCTCACGAGTACATCATACAAAAAGAAGTTGCCAGAGGGACAGAACAATACTCGGCCCTAATGCATCTAGGGTTTAATCAATGGATTAAGGCATTCTCCAGCATCAATAAGGCTGGAAACGAAGTTGATAAAATCGTCAAAGTCATTGACGAACTGTATAACAGCCTACCTGACCTGATCTATCAGTGGACAGTTGAGGATGATCGATGCAAAATCCAATATCTGACTGGAATTAAGGCCTTGGAAAAGGCCAACAATATCAAGAGGGAAGTTAAGGCAAAAGATGACATTTTTAGTTGTGACGAGGTTATGGATGATGATCCCTTTGATTCTATATTGTCAGAACAGGATAAAGAAACCTTGAAAGCCAACAACAAGACTAATGATGAGGACGGGAATGGGCCATTTGACTTCACCTTGAACAATTGTCTGAACTTCCCGGTTATTCCAGAACGATTGGTAGAGAATCATGCTGTTCTATGCAATCAGGGTTTGTGGAGAACCAAGAATTTTGGGGCCCTAGCCCCTATCAGCAGAGATACGTGGATTTTACTTGGGGGTCTTACTAAGGATCAGGTTAATGCCACGTACAATGCAGCCCTGTCACTGGATAAGTTTGTTAGAAAGGAAGAAATATTGTGCAGCATAGACACAAGATTCTTTGATAAGGTCTGCACAAAAAGTCCATACATGTATATGGGCCAGAAAGGCCACATGGCATATCCCAATATTGACAGGAATGACTTCTACCTTAAGAGGATATGGAGAACATTCTGCCCCTATTTTAAGTGTGTATGCGATGATAGAGGAAAAAAGAAGACTAAAAAGACCACCTGTGGTGACAATATGACTTGGTTGGATCACGGAGTGTGGTACATGCTCAATAATTTGGATGTGATCTACCCTAACATGTCTACTGCAGCTCAAGTGGTTACATTTAGAGGGTTCCTTAGGGGTCCCCTTAAAACCAGTATCATGGGGTTCATTTCCTACCTACAGGTCAGGGAGGTGCTGATCCAAATGACAATGAAGCTTGCTGCAGATCCGTGGTCTGACCTTAAGGTTGGTCTGCCTAGATGCAAGATGGTGGACATATGTGAGAAAACCATCAAACCAGTCACATATCTGAAAGATGCAGGTGCTTCTGCCAGCCATACTACCAGCAAACTCAGTAGCAGGAGTGCCTCTAATCCAACCAGCACTGTGCAGAATATGGTTGTACGCACACCAAGAATCATGACTAAACCAATGTGTGTGACACCAGCTACGTCTGAGAGTGCCTCAGTTGAATGCATTGGTACACAAGTCCCTGCTGGATACTCCGTCACCAAGGATAGAACCACCCATGCACGTGCCAGTGACGTGGCGGCTGGACAAAGGTATGAATTTATACTTTATACTCCATTTTGCATTGGCTGTACACTATACTTTTGAGTCTGATATCAGGTTACATTATCATAATTGATGTATACCTTTGTTTTTTTCTTTTTTTTAAAATAAAAAAGATGCCACTCGGCCCATACGTACACCAAAAGACATATGCCATAGTGTGGCTTGCCAAAGGTCTGGTTATATCTAGGTCGTGTCAGTATGCTTAAAATACTTTTTTTGTTGCCTACAGATGTCTAAGTTTATCACAATAAACTGTCAAGGGAGATATGCTATCACTGAAAGTGGACCTCGGAATAAAATGAAAATTATACTCTGCACCTTTTTGTCCAAAATTCAGGACCTCATATGTTTACCCAGAATATTTTATATAGTTTCCCTCGAGTGCTTTGGTGAGTCTGGGATAAACATGATGCTTTTGTAAATTGAGCGTGGTTATATATAAATACCATGGCTTTTGCCTACATGAGCAAACTAATTAATGCATGTTAGACCACCAGAATTTGTGGAATAGTTTAGAATCAGGCGTGGATCTTGGACGTATATGACACATGCAAATCGCGCCTATGGTAAACATGTTGATCTCTTTGTATCTTTGTTCATGTTCTTGGAGAATTTGTCTGATGGCTATGGCTGTCCATTTGGCCTTGGCTCTGCCTCTTGTATCCTTGTTAATAGCTCCGTGCTAGACCACCCATTTTGTTTTTGCCATTATTTCCTTATATGTTTGACATTATTTCTTTCATGTCGCACACCTTACACAATCTGTTTTTCCATTCTAATATTGGTTGCTTGCTGCCATCTACCTTTCTCAATCGACAACTTATGGTTGCCCATCCTGAATCTGAAAATTGTTATTCTTGTTGCCTTTGTTAGGTTGCTATCAGTTCAAATATAGGTCAAGCTTGATGTCTGATTTCCTGTCTATCCATGCATCATTTTTGTCTTCTGTTTTTTGTCCTTTTTGTATGCTTTTGTTTTTTATTTCTCTATAAGTCACATCTAGTGCTCTCTGCCCATTTTTGTATTTTTGTTATCCACCCCCATTGTTTTCTGCCATTTGTTTTGATTCTTCTATTGCCTACTTACCAATTTGAGTGTTGAAGAATATGGTATGTTCTACTTAGATATGATATCGTTCTTTCTAGCCCAAAATCTCAAATGTTACCATCCCTGTCTGCAATCCGGAGGTGGAATGTTGTCATCGTGTCTCAAGATGTTTTTTTTTGCATTGTTGTGAAATTTGAAATTGAATCAAGGCAGAACTTTGTTGGTTTCTTCAAGCTACATGTGGCCATAGAAAATAAGCGTTCATAAAGTTTCAATCGATTGCTCCTCTGCCAACCATCAGTGTACGATATACCAAGTCCATCTTAGTTTTTGCTTTTGTATACTTTAGTTGCTTGAATGATTTCTCCTAACTTCAAGTGCTAGAGCTCTTGTAGGAAATGCATGATTTAAGTAGAGGTTGCTTGAAAAAGGTTTAGAACATTAGGGATTGGACTGGTATTAAATATCACATGCGAGGTTCTTTCTCTGTTCATATTTTTGCCAACTTGTATCCACCTTTGCCATGTCACATATCTTTATCCATTTGTAGCTAGCATATGAAAACAATCTTGATTAAAAACCCCATTATGGCATGAAGTGTCTTAAGTGATATGTGTTTTAGGAGACTGTTTCATTATGCTATCTTTTTTTTTTTTTTTTTTTTTTTGTATCGTCCTCTATTTTCTTTTAACAGGAGTAATACATTGGTCCAACATTTGCTCTTGCTTTTGTCTATTCGCGTGATTCGCGATTTTCAGCTTGTTGAAACTGTACATTTTTTATATGTATCAATGAGACCAATACTAAAGAATATATTTAAAAAGAATCGTGATAGGAAATAAAAGTAAAGGGTACTACGCAACTAACCCGGATTATGCCATGATGATTTCAAGCGGTTAATGCTTCTTTATATACAATATTGGGCGTGAATATCTTCTCGTTCTTTAATAGAGCACCTTGTTTTGCGGTGTCTTCGATGCTAATTTTGACACCATTCATTGACGTGCATCTAGATAAAGCAACATATAATTGACCATGTGTGAAGACTGGAGAAGGTAAATAGATGCCAATTGATTTCAATGATTGTCCTTGTGACTTGGAAATTGTCATTGAGAAAGCCAATCTTACAGGAAATTGTCTTCTGCTGAAAGGTATCTGGCTGTCTGAAGGTGTCAAGTTTATTTTTGGTATTAGGACACGCGTTCCTTTGAATGTTCCAGTAATAATTTCTGCGTATAGAATTCTATTTGTTGCTTGAATTACTTGCAATCGAGTCCCATTACACAGTCCACTTGTTGGATGCATGTTTCTAAGCAGGATTATTATCGACCGTTCTTTAATATTCAGTTTGTGTGGTGGCATTCCTGTTGGTGTCAAATGATTTAAAAACTCAATTGGGAAGTCCCGAATATCATTTTGATCATCAGTTTCTAGAGTGTCGACACTGATGTATGTATGTAGGTTCCCATACATTCTTGCAAGTACTTTCTCATTCAACTTCAATGTATCTTCATTTTTTGGTGCAAGAATTGCTTTCTCTAATATCTCGTCCATGTGTTTGGGGTCAATGGTTTGCCCAAAGACTTCATCAATCAAATCAGATCTTGCAATGCATTCTTCAGGTAGGCACACAATATTTTCGTCCAACGTTTGGTTCGTGTTCATCCGTAATCCATTGCCAATGTCCAACAGGTAATTTGACCATTTTTTTTCTCCAGGTAGAAGACACATATTTTCTGTTAGATTATAAGTTTTGAAATCTTGTCGTATTTCCTTCAATATGGTGTCAACTGCTGTAAGTGCATCTGTGTGAGTCATACTAATTGGGCATATGACAGTGTGGATTGGGGTTTTTTAGAGAAGTGTTTATTGGCTTTAGGGTTTGGTATTCCATTCACAAGAGATGTCATGAAGTTGCATACTTCAGCAAGATCTGATTACTCTTCGGGGAGAGCCCTCTGTTGTCTTTCTGTTGGTAGAGGAGTTAGATCAAGGTTGCCCCTTGGCTCCATTGCTTTTACAATAGTGGCGAGGTGCTTTCACAATTATTTTCTAGTCTTTGCTGGGATGATGTGATCGGGGGTCTTCCTATGGAAAATGGCTCTCAAGAAATTATTAATCGGTATCTGCGGATGATACCTTTCTATTTTTGAAAGCGGATCTTGATAATCTCCAAAATGCAAAGCTTACGCTTGACACATTTTCCTTAGCCTCACGGAGTTTTGGTCGGTTGGCAAAAGTGTTACGCTTTGTGGACTCTAGATGATGAAGTCCCACCATGTGTTCTTGCTTACCCACGGAAGGTGTTGCCTCATGGGAAGGCAACCAAGCTTCTTGGTATCCCGGTGGGTATTCATGTTTCAACCGATGCTTGGGATGTTATAATCGAGGGGTTCGGGAGGCACCTTTTTGGTGGGATCGGCTAAGCTATCTATGCACGGAAGGGTAACATTGCTAAGCATGTCTTAAGCAACACACATGTCTATATGGCTTACGCCATTCTTGCTTCCACTCAAAGTTTGAGGAGATTGTGGGTGTTGTTAGAAACTTTATCACGGGGTGGAAATGAAGCGGGGGTAGTGGTGAAGGTTGCATGGTCTAAGTGTATAAAACCTAAGTCTTTGGAGGTTTGGGCATGACAGATTTCCATTTGCGAGTAAGGTTATGATCTCAAAATTCATTTGGCGGCTTCTCGTAGGTAAGGATGATTCTCTGGGTTACGGCTTATTGCCGCGAGGGCTCTTACCTCTTGTATCCCTTTTGGTAAAGTCACACTCAAACCTGTTCTTCCATGGAGTTTATTTTATGAGTTGCGGCCTTATCATAATGCTTCTCCATTCTTAAAGGGATTGTTAGATTCACGGCACACAGTCAAAACTTTATTCCACATCAGTCCAACTGCTTGTGTGCGTTTGGCTGCACCTTGTTGGTGGATCCCTCTGGTAGACAATCAACCACTTTGCTTTCACAGTGCACCCATTGACTCACAGGCGTTGGAAAAGTCTTTGGAATCTTAACTATTGCAGCATGGTATGACTTCGAGCCGATTCTTTGACATGGGAGACTTTTCAGTTAAAGTTTCTATTGGGCGATGGGATAGAGTTCTTTGGCAAAAAGTTGCTGATTTTCTACAGCCTATTCTGCCACACCAAGAAGATATTTTGGTATGGGTTTGTCATGAAGAAATTAAGGAGTGCAAACTTGTGAACTCTATGTATCAGTTGTTGCTTGATACTGATATTCTTCCTCCGATCTAATAAGTGGTCTCTTCAACTTCCTCCTCCTCAATGGCGAGAAGGTGTGGTCTTGGGCATGGGACAAGCTGCTTCATCCTAAAGTGGCAGTTCTTTGGTGGCAGATTCTTCATAGGTGTCTGCGGGTTAATGTGCTTGTCCATAAGTTTAACCCTAGAATATCAAATCAGTGTCCAGTATGCAAGCGTGGATCTGAGACCATTGAGCATTTCTTTTCATGTGTGACACCTTAGGCGGGTATGGGACTGGTTGTTTTCCTTTTTCAGGTTTCACTAACAAGTCAACAAGCTGCTTTTGGCAATTTACCCAAGTACATGGACCGAGTTACAAGGCCGGGCTTTTCATCTAGCGGCCAGGATGGTTGCTTTGGACTATCTGGAAAAAGGCGAAGATTGGTAATCTTCAAAGGTGCGGATGTGGCAGATAATCGTGTTCTCCAAGAAGCTCAAGGTTACATTGTAAAGTCATATCATTGTTCTTCACTTGCCCCTCGCAAGAGGCAATTGATTTTTGAGGAGTTTTTGGCTGTGCACTCTTATGCTTAGGCAGGTTGCTTCACTCGGTGGGTCTCCGCTTATCCGCTGAGATTTTATTCCTGTCTCTGCATTTATACTTGTATTTGACTCTTTGATTGAATAAAGTCTGACGTCCTTCAACAAAAAAAATACTAATTTCATCCCATAGTATGACTTTTGTTGCCCTAATTATATCTGCTTGTCGGCTTGTTGCACGTAATGCTGATGTAGATTCAGGGGTCAATTCCAAAGGTAATTTGAAGGTAGAATGTACAGTATGTGCTCCTTTTAATAACAAACTTGCTATGCCAGTCCACGCAACTGCCATAACGTCGACTTCACGCCCTCGTAGTATGCTAATTATGGTGTTGAAGACAAATGTCTTTCCTATACCTCCTGGGCCATCTACATTTATGCATGTACTATTGTCATTGTTGTTTTTGACAGCTAATATACAGTATCTATGATGCATTTCTGTTCTGTATTCAACATCGCATATTTGACTTTTCCTTCATCTATCTCTTCATTGATATCAAATAGTATCTTGTCATGCGTAGTATGCTGTTCGATTAGTTTTGGCTCTGGTAGTTGATACGCTTGGCAGGAAGTACCATTTGTGAGGAATATATCATTTATATATGTCAAACTTGCATTATCACCATCAATTTCTGGCATGTGGAGGTTGTAGTCTTCAGACATTTGTGACTTAAACTTATTCCACAACTCAAGGGGATTTGACGGTGGGCCATAGATGCATATGAAAGCAAATGTTTGACGTAATTGAGTAGGCATTTGAAAGCTGGCTGCGTCTTCTAGGGTTCTTTCCCATTCTGCATCGTCGACTAATAAACCAAGTTCATTAGCTGCTTGATGGAAATTGTCGCACTTCTTGTTATTAACAAATAGGATATCATTAAAGCTCGTCATTCCTGTTCTATGGAGTAATAGAAGTCGTAGATAGTATCTCTCTGTATCTCTTGAACTAACATTATACATTCTTGTAATCATCTTTGTTCTCGTCTCTCTTTGTTTCCATGTTGTGTCTGTTTTATCAAATCTGTAATGTTGTGCTATTTCGGGATATGTATACTTATGTGCTTGTATGTCAAATTTGTTCAACTCAAACCAAGCAGTTAGCATTGTTTATCTTCCTTTTGCAATCTCAATGGCTTGTTTTTCTTGTCCTGCCTCATAGTATATCATTTGTTTGTTTGGAAGATGTCCTGGTAGTCGATAAACAGTATGCGAGTTGTCGTGCATTTTGTATGAATTCAACCTCCAGATTGCTTCTGGTGCAGATATATATCTTGCATCAATATATGCTTGCACTTCATCCCAATTATATGTTGCCGTCAAATTTGTGGTTGCTTGATTAGTGATTTTGATACATGCACGATCGTGCCCTTTATGGATGTATTTGTAAATGTACTTTACACTATTGACACTGAAACACTGCTCAACATTTATATGTGCTCCATATTTTCGTGCGAGGTAAGGATTATAAGGAACAATCATACTGTTATCAACAACCATGTCTCCTTTTTTGTATTGTGGACCTTGTTAGCCTCTTCTACGCACCCAAGGAAAACTGAAGAACAAGCGCTAACTACAACAACCCAAGCAAATCTCAAGGTATATGAGATAGGCTAGGCCTCACTCTACTGGCATCATAAATCACCAACATAATCATTCTTACACAAGTCTTTTGAGATTATAGAAATAGAGATAACAAATAGGAGAATCACATAATCATAATCAAAATATCATACTTCAACATAATAATATTCAACTGATCAAGAAACATACTCACAACTTCAAGAACTTTGCCCAGATGTCATCTTCCAAATTTGGGCCTCCCTTCTACACGAATTTTGGCTATCTTATAGAAAACTCTACTTGATCTTAGCCACTAGATCTAGGCAAATCACAACCTTAGATCCAAATTCTAACTACCATAAGTTCACTAGATTTTGCCACCTCAACTTCAAATCTAGGCCATCCAAACTTCTTTGCAACTACCATGCTTCCCCAGATTCATGACACATCATCAAATTATCAACCATTGAAAATATTTCTTAAGGACTTTAATACTCCTTCAAGTCCATAGGTTCCACTTCAGTACATCATAAATGCTTCCTCCACAATATTTGCACATTGTTTACATTTTCTCCACATTACACCCATATAATTCTTCATTTATGCACACATTTCATAAATTTAGGCACATCATGCAAAAATAGTCAAGATAAAACGCACAACATTATTCCCCCCCAAGATTATTCATCGTCCCGATGAATTCTTCAAAAATCTTTTCTTCGATCTTCATGTCTTCAACTTGATCCTCAAAAGTAGGTCGTAAAAATAGCATCACAACTTAACAAAAATCCAATGTCCAAATGTCTTCAAGCCTTCAAAAACATCTATAGAAGTCTTCCAAGGAAAAAAATACTAAAAACTTCTAACATCACTTCATCTTCATCAATTATAGGGTGGCAAGTCCCATCCAGTCGATTGGCACCCTCGCTCTCTTTTACCGGGTATGGCGCTCTATCCCCTTCACAACACTTATAATTTTTTCATCATATTTTACATAGGTCATGAGATCTTTCTTTGCCTTTCTAGGTCACATACATCCATCATGCCATCCATAATCACGTAAATAAAAAATAAAACTTGTACAACTTCCTTTGATGCAACTTCAACAATAAAGAAATTCAAACATTAGACTTCATTAGATTGCAAAAACAAAATGCCGACCATTGTATCTTCATCTTCTATCTTGGACTTCAAATAACTTGTTGGAAAATAAATAGTGCCTAGGGCCTTCCCATGGAATAAACAAACATCTTCGAAAAATATAGCACTTCATATCTCTACATGGACTTGAACTCATGATCTAGTAGTTGATAGCCACACAATTTATCCAACATGCCATGTGCACCATTATGAGGTAAAAGGATTTTGATTTTTCCTATAACCTTTGCATTACATCATTCTTCATACCCCTTTTTTTTCATTTCTTTTTTTCCTTGCTACGAACACGGGTTTAGGGCATGGCCTTTCTGTGCGCGTGATGGCGGTTAGGGTATGGCAGAAGGAAGGTAACGATGGCAGAAAGTTTTTTCTTTGATTATGGCATGGCAGAACGATTCATGGCCTGGGCGAATCAACCGACTCCTCATCCCTATTTTTGTTTTTCAGGTTCCATCTTTAATAGAGGCAGTTTTCTGGCAGAAGAATAGCCACTATGGCAGAAGCACAGAATGTATGGAGGCATCAGGAAGGAAGGACTAGGGCAAGAATCCGGCCATGGCTGCCCTATTGATACTGATTAGTGAGAAGGAAAATATTGCAGAAGAAAACCCTTCACCAAATCTCCAATCAAACGGAAAAAAAAGAAGGCTCGGGGCGATAAAAGCGATTGCATCATTAAAAGCGAGAGTTGGAAGCCATGACTTTGAAGCTTAAGGAGGTATGCCCGCAATAAGGATTTAGTGAGCGAATGCTTCGGAAAAGGAAAAAATACTTAAGCGAAAGGGTGATGAAGAGGGAATGTAACCCAATGGTCGCGAATGCAATGTGGCGTATAAACCACACTAGGCGGGGAAGATGAGGATATGCCATGGCTCTTCTTTGCAACGAGCAACGATCCACAAGTCATGCAACTTTTAAGGTATAGAAACAGGTATGGATAGACAAATTATTTTGCCCCTTTAATGGTTTTACTTTGTTTACACGAGACGCAGAGAGAGACAGGGGGTCTAGCAAAAGTTGGACTTCATAAATAATTTCAAACGAATCGGAAGAATCACGAACATATCTCATGCTAATTTTGTGCACCTCTTTCTAATTTTGTTGGCCAGTAAAAAGAGAAAGGAGTCAAGAATCTGTATCCATACCTCTTGAATTTGCAGCAAGGGAACTTTGATTTTGAAAGGAGGAATGACAATAAGTTTTGTTTATTTGCTCTGCTACTATAAATGGCAAAATCGTCCCTTTGCGGATATAATGCTAGTAGAATGTTGCTTTCTCGGAATGCCCCCCAAAATATGTTAGCCTCTTCTACGCACCCAAGGAAAACTGAAGAACAAGCGCTAACTACAACAACCCAAGCAAATCTCAAGGTATATGAGATAGGCTAGGCCTCACTCTACTGGCATCATAAATCACCAACATAATCATTCTTACACAAGTCTTTTGAGATTATAGAAATAGAGATAACAAATAGGAGAATCACATAATCATAATCAAAATATCATACTTCAACATAATAATATTCAACTGATCAAGAAACATACTCACAACTTCAAGAACTTTGCCCAGATGTCATCTTCCAAATTTGGGCCTCCCTTCTACACGAATTTTGGCTATCTTATAGAAAACTCTACTTGATCTTAGCCACTAGATCTAGGCAAATCACAACCTTAGATCCAAATTCTAACTACCATAAGTTCACTAGATTTTGCCACCTCAACTTCAAATCTAGGCCATCCAAACTTCTTTGCAACTACCATGCTTCCCCAGATTCATGACACATCATCAAATTATCAACCATTGAAAATATTTCTTAAGGACTTTAATACTCCTTCAAGTCCATAGGTTCCACTTCAGTACATCATAAATGCTTCCTCCACAATATTTGCACATTGTTTACATTTTCTCCACATTACACCCATATAATTCTTCATTTATGCACACATTTCATAAATTTAGGCACATCATGCAAAAATAGTCAAGATAAAACGCACAACAGACCTTTTCTTCTCCTATATTCTGGATAACCATTAGGTTTAATCACAGTAGAATCAATGAATTTTTTTGGAAATCCTTTGGTACATTCCATCAAGCCAGTTTTCTCATTTCGTGTTTGACACCGGGGTCCACATGGACCATGCACCATGTGTTTCATCACAATATCATGCAACTCAGGATCGCTTATTGGATCTGTGAAAAAAATGAATAAGTAGAAATTGCATCGCTTATTGAATAAGTTGAGTAAAATTAAGTATCAATAAGTAATAATACCATACCTGGAATTTCTGCACTTGTGATCTCGTCAATGTCATTGTTGTTCCTTATTTTGTCTATTTGATCTAGTATAAGCAGCATATGACAATGTGGTAGTCCTCTTTTTTGAAACTCAATAGTGTATGTGAAGGCTTTAGGCTTTCCAAATATATGATCCTCGAGGACGTCATGGAAAAATGATTTAAGTTTTGTTTGAAATACTCGTGAAACCAAGTCAGGTCGATCTTCAGGTGATTGCCCAAATTCTAAATTATGCTTGATTTCTGACCAATGTGTGTTGCATGTGAATGTAATGAATATATCAGCTTTTCCAAATCTTCGTATGAGAGCAATAGAATCTTGGTAATTTTGGTTTAAAGCTCTTGTACTCCCACTAAATGTTGATGGCAAAATGACCAACTTACCTAATTCATTCCTTGATGCTCAGCTTCGTGGTTGACGTAGTCAATGAGGCCGTCATACATTTCAGATCGTAATTTCTTTTGATTTGTCCGTATAAAGCATAAATTATTTGCTTCAACTCTTGCATATGCGTCGATGAACTGTTGTATCAATTTACCAGCACTCAATGACGGGTTGAAAGCGAACTTCAAGTTGTTTCCTTGTTTGTTTTTCCGTGTTGCTAGTCTATATGAATAATATTGAAGCATTGATATATTTTCACGTCTTCTTGTATTAAATGATCCAGGTTCTATTGCTTTCTTCATTCCAATGCTCCATCCATCATCTCCACAAGGTAATAGGATTGGATACGTTAAGGCATCAATGGAATGATGTGTGATTGGTACATTCTTCAAACCGCCTCCTCTATAGTGTATACATATATCTTGATTGAATGGAGGCTCTCCATCAGGATTTACAAATATTATTGCAACTCCATTTTCAAAGGCAGCATTATATCTATGTGGGTCCACATCTGTTCGATCTCTATTGAAGTACATTCGTATATCCGCAGTGTCATTTCTTAATCGAGCATCATTTTCAGCTTCATGCATCATTTGAAGAGCTTCCGCAAATGGGTTGACAATTCTTAGTTCTTCATCTAATTTCTTTAATAGCTTTGAGTCACGTTCAACATTTTGTGGATTTTGTGCTCATTCTATAGTTGCATACTATGTGTCAAGGATATATAATTGTGCATACTTTGGTTTCTCACCAGGATTGGGAAGTGTTGCACCCATTCTATGATATACTTGTCCATGAACCTTGAAACAATATGGACCTCGAGCTAAACTGCTCAATGTTAGCTCCAAATGAAACGAATGCCAATGCACTATTATAAGTCCTGATGTGTGTTTTGAACTCCTTCGAATTTGGATGATATCCAGTTAGCAAGTCATAGAATATTTTGGCATTTCTTGTAGTGGTGGAAGATGTACCTTGCCTTTATGACAACATTTAGTACCATCATGTTTGAATTTAACAGCACCGCATGTGTAGCATTCGTGGTTTAATTCTCCAGAATGATGCAAATCCACGTTGATTCTGCTAGTATTCGTTCGGGCAAGTCTATAAGTTGAACGCTTTTGTCTACTTATTTGCTGCTCTTCTGCTTGTTGATGTAGTCTTCTAGATCTTTGTTCGTTAGTTTCCATCTCTCGTATGATAAGTCGATTCTTTGCCTTTTGTTGTGCACAAATATGTAACCTGGAGGCTCGAATTTCTTCCGTTTCAATTGCGTGTGCATTTGCTCGTATATTTTTCTTTCGTATAGCATCGTTTTCCATTTTGTATTTTTGAACCCTTTCTTCTTGTTGTTGTAAGGTTTCCCTTCTTCCTTCTACCGTTACATTCTACACCATAATTTAGCATACTTCCTTGTATCCCTTTTGTGATTGTTGCATGTGATTTTCCACGTATGATTCTTTTCCGTAAAGCTTCTTCTGACAATCTATGTTGTCTTTCAATGTCTATCTCCTTTCCAAGCATTTCTTGTCTTCTAATATGATATCGTCTTCTTTTGATTGCAAGTCTTTCTTCTCGCTCTTGAGACATTTCCTCGCGTTGTCTTCGTGGCATTTTTATTTTATGAAGTGTTCTTTACCTACATAATGCAAGTGTAAGTAGCTAATAAATTGACGACAGTTAGCATGCCTTTATTTAATTCCTATTGCAACAATTTCTAGCGATTCATAGACATTTACGTGACTATGTAAGCGTAATAATGAATCCTATTTTAAAATCAAGTATCCTTGAGATGGAGTGCATTATAAAAGCAAACTATTTAGTAGAATGTACTTTATTCCATACCTTATAAATCAATGGAAGGATCCCCTGATCAAGTTTTGGTAATTTGAATATTGAAGTCCAGCTTTCAAGATAAAATATGAAAAATAATAGCTAATAATTAGCTAATAACCAAAGTTGAAGAACAATAAGCTTCAATGCATAAGAATTATATTTTTCTAGCCGATACAATCATATACATTGGACATCAAATCTGTCATAAGCTGCATGCGCGGATACAATCATAGACATTGGAAATCAAATCTGTCATAAGCTGCATGCAACAAAAGTTGTTAATGGTGTAACTGCTGGGTATTCCATGTCATTTTATTAATCGAAAAGCAAAGGATCAATAAAGAATGCAGAACGAAAGGCCATGGATCATAAAGCAAAGGATCAATAAAGAATGCAGAACGAAAGGCCATGGATCATATAGAATCTAGAAGCGCAAACTTGACTATGATGATTGTCGTTTCCACATGTTAAAAGGTTGAGAAAAAAAACTTGAGAAAAAATTGGATCTGCCCTAATCACATTGCACAAAGTCCCTCTTAATACCGCTGATCACATATGGGTATGGAAAGAAATAAGATACTGCGAGGATGCAAAATGCCAAGCCCATGTGCATAACATTTGCATGAACAGGCGACATCTCCATAGTTTTTTTTTTTTTTTTTTTTTTTCAAATAGTAAATGTCAATGGAATAATATAAGAAGGCTATAAAAAATCTATATATTTAACATCAAAAATAAACTTTTCTATATTATATACAATACAAAGGAACAAATTCTAATTGGATTCTTCCAGTAATTTTTGCGTGAGCATTCTGCTAACTTTTGACGTTATGAAGCATCCTAGAATGGAAAATTTCTCCCTAAATATCTATGCAGATTGTTGATTGAGCATAGCATTATCTAGGCAAATTCTTTGTGTTCTTTTGCATTCTTTAACTTGCCCTTGTGATGGAAGACTCCGTATAAGCTATTTAGTTTTCAATGCGAATTTGTCCGTCTCTATCCCCATTTGGTTGACACTTTGACACCTGAAGCTAGAAGTAACCCAAAATGCTTGAAAGTTGCAAAATCATAGATTAATCAACCATAAATCTTACTGAGAACAAATATCAATATGCATCAATAATGGATGTAATAGAATTTGACAGACTTGGTCGATTAAACAACATTGCAGCTTTGCGTGATCTAATCAGCTTTTAGCATTACAATGACCCATCCGTCAAAGGGTTGTCAAAAAGAGAGACAATGTGCGGTTTGAGGCAACGTGGTCATCTATGTGGACTCATATAACTTGGTTCCCGTCAGACATTTGGATTTACGTTTTGTGTGAACATAGATGCTTGATGAATTTGTGCTTCCTGCTTGATAATGCTGCTTCTAAGTCAGCTGAGTTCATGGATCAATATATCTTGTTCAAGTGGTTGGGCTCTCAAAAAGATATGAAGTCTCCATTTTATTAAATAATATACTGGAAAGCAAAGGGAATCCGCTATCTAGATCTTGCAATTGGGATTCGTAGGGACTAATGGATCTGAATATAAGTTCTTATTGAGGTATGATTGGATGGTGAGTCATTGGGTGGTTTAGAAGTCACAGTTTGCTAGAGGTTCATGCACCATTGCCATGTACATTCTGGGAAGTTGATTGTAAAAGACATTCAGTTGTAAGTTTGTGTACACATTTTTTTATGATACAGTAATTGTTCTATTATTTTGTGATAAAACAAATAAATGAATGTGATAAGGAATTTCAAAATTCGCACAGCTTTGATTTTGATTTGTTAAACAAAAAAATTGCCAGTTTAAACAAAAAACAAAAAAGTATGGTTTGTGCCAAAGAACGAACAGATAGGCATAGACAAACATTTCAGCACTTTATGATGAAGAAAAGAACAGATGGCAGCCATATATCCCAAAATCACGTTTGAAGCCAAACAATGTCCTTATCTGCTCCATGCATCATCTGTTTAAATAAAATCAAGCAATGCTACAAAAAAAAATATAACCTGAGATAGCAACCTAGTGCAGAACTGATTACAAAAATAAATGTAAACTGCTGCAAATTTTTGAACTATGTTACTAAATGCTTTAAGATTTTCATATCTTTTAGACTTGGTTCCGTTATTGCAAGCTTTAATATGCTACGTAAAAGTTGAGAATCTATGCTATAGCACAGTTACAACATCGATTAAATCTGGCCGACTTAAAAAGACTTCTCTTAACAAACACAATGTTCTATGCACGTTCATGCAATCTCTGCCTCAGGTTATTACCATGAATGGTTATTAAAGTTAAAGTATGCATTCCAAGAAATAATGTACCTTCTGAATTGAACAGCTGACAAAAATATCTCTTAACTCTGGCACATTGGATCATTCGATCAGAAATTGTACCTTATTCATCACGCATCTAGGTAGCCAGGTATTATTCAAGCTATAATTTCAATGATCCAAATTAAGATTTTCAGTTGGATACGAATTGTTATGACTGTAACAATAGGCAACCAGAAATTTCAAATATATAACATGCTGATAATACTGTTCCAACAAATGCAGTTTCTTCAGCAATTTATTTCAATCAACTGAGCACAAAAAATACTGCCTTGGCCAGAAGATCAGGAGTATCTTTAAGGACATGTATATTGACCTGGAAGATTTTGCTGGAGAATGGATGGCTATTTTGAATTTCCGCTATTGGGAAAGAATCCTTGTTTCAGCTGATGAAAATTTTCTTTATCTCCATCAAGCAGCAATGTATCTCAGCATGAAAAATTCGTCTAAAACAAAGAATGAACTTGGAAGAGCAGTCTGAATTTTCTCAGAAAGAATTATCTAACAATGATATGCCAAGACGATCAGGGCATATGATATCAGCTTCCCAGCATAGATGACACATTAAAAGCATTGCAGCAAGGATCCCAATCTGAGACACACAGTACAGATGCGATGCGCCTATCTCTGGAGTCTTCTTGTCAGCAGCAATCTAACTATCAACAACAACACGCAGAGAAGGATCAGTTAAGCAGATATTGCAAACTAACACATTCATAAATAGAGGAATCGTTATTAAAGTTAAAGTATGCATTGCAAGAAATAATGTACCTTCTGAATTGAAGAGCTGGCAAAAATATCTCTTAACTCTGGCCCAATATGACTCCGTAATCCTATAGTGTCCAGAAAGAAATCCTCCAACCGTGTTGAAATCTGCATGAGGCAATCAAATTCTTGGAAGGAGCGATAGTGGTGATAAAGAACATAGGCAGCCTGAATGATTTATGTGCTGTCCAGATCCGTTGTATAACTACAAAAAAATAAGAGTAGACACTTGCTTACTGCAATCTCTTTCACCTTAGAATCATGTTCCAATCTACCCACAATCGTGTCATTATATTAGCTTTTAGGTTCAGTAACTTATTGTGAAATTGCAACATCTAGAACTGACTACAAAGATGAATGTAAACTGCTGCAAATTTTTGAACTATGTTACTAAATGCTTTAACATTTTCACATCTTTTAGACTTGGTTCCGTTATCTTGCAACCTTTAATATGCTACGTAAAAGTTGAGAATCTATGCTATAGCACAGTTACAACTGTGGTACCACACATCGAATGAATCTGGCCGACTTAAAAAGACTTCTCTTAACAAACACAATGTTGCATGCAAGTTCATGCAATCTCTGCCTCAGGTTATTACCATGAATGGTTATTAAAGTTAAAGTATGCATTGCAAGAAATAATGTACCTTCTGAATTGAAAAGCTGGCAAAAATATCTATTAACTCTGGCCCAATATGACTCCGTAGTGCTATAATATCCACAACAAAATCCTCCAGCCGTGTTGAAATCTGCATGAGGCAAACAAATCCTTGGAAGGAGCGATAGTGGTCATAAAGAACATAGGCAATATCTTTCACCTTAGAATTTTCTCATAAAGCATTGTCTAACAATGATATGCCAAGAGGATCAGGGCACATGATATCAGCTTCCCAGCATAGATGACACATTAAAAGCATTGCCAATCTCAGATACACTAAAGAACAGGAACACTAAATAATCCAAAACTTACATGTCATTGCTTTAACTCAATCGTGCAAAATAATAAAAACCAAAGAAGACCTGCATTAGTATGAACCCATAAGATGTCATTCAAGCAAGAATAAACCCATTAGTATGAACCCATAAGATGTCATTCAAGCTTGCCTCCAAAATTCGTCTGGACAGACACAAACGAATCCTTTGATAGTCCCATATAACATAGAATATGTGAGGAGAACTAAATCATACACTATCCATATCTCCATATCTGTACATGAGCAGAACGAAGCCCTTGAATAGAGCCGACAGAAGCCCTCTTTCGTTTGGCAACACACGGCCCAGCATTTTTAGACGTTCAGATTTTCATCGCACCTTTAGGAAAGATTATTTTAGACGTCACACCCTTTCCTTTGCAAACACACGTATCCATGTGGCACAATCTAAGCCATCAATCAAGCCGGAGGAACAAACGGACAAATCTGCACCGTCCGACGGGGGCAGGGACATTGGGGCGATCTCAGGCGTCGATCGGGCGGACAGACCGACGCCACGGTTTTATAATATAAGATACGTGGGCTCGAACCTCTCTCAAAATAACTCAATGTCCTAATAAGACTACTTTAACCAATATACCCAGTGAGCTAATGTGATTATTTTATATCTTGAATCTGAGTTTTTTTTTTATAATGGTTTTAGGAATTATAATTTTTACATCCATATCAAATCTCCCTCGAACCCCCTGTTATTGTGCTACATATTGGCTTTCCATTTTTTACCCAAAACCTAAATTGCAAAGGAGCGCTATGTCCAATAAGGTCTTCACGAGCATAACCCTGACTTCTTGTAACAATGAACCAATAAGAGGAGGTGAAGAATATTGCTTTAATAGCTCCAAAAGTCTCGGATAGGTGGTAACATCATTTTTTTGCAATTTGATCCTATAATGCCCAAACATTGCATCAATGTCTTCATGAGTGTGGCCAGCCATCAAGTAATCAACATAGACCATTTCAAACACTCCAATCCATGTAAGATACGACACTAGAAACTTAAAGGGAATTAATGTAGGGCATTTGACAGATTTCAAAAAATGCAAAATATTCTCTATGTTGGCCAAGGGCATCCCCCAAAATCATCAAGACTCAAAGGTATGTCGTGAAGTTCGGGAATTGTAGTTTTTCCCTAAACAGATTATCCATGTTTATTTTCAAATACCAAGAAACTACAAGAGCCTATTTTATACACCTACTAGATACCCGTATATGCATATAGCACTTAAAGACAACCGTCCAAGGTGCCTATCTAAAGGGGCTCTAGGCTGCAGTTACGGGGCTAAACGGATAAGATATGATGCGATACAGTGTAATCGATCTAAACCGTCCATTTAAACACACTAAGAGGGATGCATATAAAAGCCCGCATACGCGCGCACGGGACCAGAATCCGGCAGCGCCTTTTGCTGGTGGAGCTTCTTGGTGTTGGAGGTGGAGCCTGTTTTTAGGGTTAGGGAAGGGGGCACAGGTTAGTTGGTGTTGTCAATAAATTTGTGGGAGGGATCCTTCAGCTCCGGTGGTTCGTTGCAAGTGGGGTTCGGGTTTCTGGTTCGGGCTCAGTCATTATGTTCTCCAGAGGGTAAGCCAGAATAATGGGTTAAGGGAAACACAAGATAATATGAATGGCTATGGCTTCTTTTTCTCTGCTTGATTCATTAATTCATAACTTAGGGTTAGGGTTTTATAACCTGCCTTAGGTTCTTCGTAGACAAACTCAAATTCATTCCTTGCCCCTGTTATTTGTGATTGTTTTATATTTCTTTTTTTTGCTTCTGAGCATTCTATCGGTCTAAAAATTGCGGGCTGGTGTTAAGCTGGCCAGGATTAATAAACTATATGCTTAATCAATTTAAAGAAGTAACTTTCATCAGTTTGATTGGGAAGGAGAGTGTGTATTAACGGGTGGGCTGTTCATGGGGTTTGGGTGGTGGGATGAAGGGCATTGTTGGGCGGCGGGGGAGGTGCTGATGGATATGATATGCCAACGAAGAGGCAACGACTGCTCGATCCAGGGTCATATTTTGGGAGCTCTGCTGCTTCGGCACATGCCGGACTTATGTTTGGTGCCCCTGGATTTGCAACTGCATTCCTGGGGCAGCCTCGGGCTTTTCCAGTTGTCAGACTACGTGGGCTGCCATTTAACTGTGTGGAGAGTGATGTATTCGAATTCTTTGCAGGTCTAGATGTAGTGGACGTGCTACTTGTGCACAAACAAGGGAGATTTTCTGGAGAAGCCTTTGTTGTTCTTGGTGCCCCCGTGCAGGTGGATTTTGCATTGCAGAGGGACAAGCAGAACATGGGCCGCAGATATGTAGAGGTCTTCCGTAGTAAAAAACAGGACTATTACCATGCTGTTGCAGCAGAAGTGAAAGAATGGAAGGCTGGTGATGGTCAAATTTCTGCAAATGCACCTCTTTCTGGGAAGTCCAGTTCAGAGAAGGATAACATAGAACATACTGGCGTCCTTAAACTTAGAGGGCTCCCATTTTCAGCTTCTAAAAGAGATATTATAGAATTTTTCAAAGAATTTGGCTTAAATGATGAAAATGTACATATTATTGTGCATTCTGATGGTAGAGCAACAGGCGAAGCATATGTTGAGTTTCGTGGACCAGCAGAATCAAAGGCTGCCATGAGTAAGGACAGGATGACACTTGGCAGTCGGTATGTGGAACTGTTTCCTTCTTCCAGAGATGAGGCAGTCAGGGCCTCCAAAACCAAGTGACACTAGCTTAAGAATCAGATGAAAGATGTACTTCAGTTAAAACCTTAGTTAAGATTTCAAAATAAGCCTGCCCATTTCGTGCATTGGTTGTAATTGTGGTTGGTTTTTGGATGATGATATTATAGCTTGATCCCCTTCATTCGATAGCCAGCTTTCTCCTGGACTTATCAATTTGTTATAGTGTGCAAAGGGAGGCGCTTCCCTGGGCACTTTTGAGGAGCATGCTGCAGGAAATTGTGCTTTGTCATGTTCCCTTGGTATATAGTGCTTGGACTTGCATTAGTAAGGCATTAAAAGACTTTGACTGGAATCCTTCGATAATTTTTGTAGTTAAAAAAGTAATCCAGGCTTCAGACTAGCCAAATAGGATCTTACTCGGGAAGAATTAGTAGCACAGCAACATGACTGTTATTTTAATTAGCAAATCCAAGTGAATAGAAGAATGACAAAGAATTATCTTGTAATGGAAGCTCAATATCAGCACATAAAGGCACAAAGAAAGAACTGTCTTGTGAAGGAAAATCAATATCAGCACTTTTTCGTATTGATTATATATTTGGGTCATGACTAATCCAATTTCCATATTCATTTTAGGATATGTCATATTAGCTCAAAGCATGATTTAGCAAAATATCAAATCTAAAATTGGGTATCATCTTTGCATCCATATAAGTGGCTAGTCCGTTGGGTTAGCAATTAAGAGATCTTGTGTTCAAGTCTTTGGGGTCTGTCATATGTCCTTATGGATGCTGTCAATGTGGCATGACGTAAAAATGTCTACTATTATTACTACTACTATATAAATCTAAGTGGATTAAATCGTATTATTTACCTCTTTTTTTTCCAAGCTTTGCCTTGATCTGTTGAGTCTATATTAATTATGTCTATGATTTAGCTTTTGTATTATTCTGGTTTATGTATTGTGGTGGGTGTTTATCGGGGATCTTGTCATTTTGGTTAAAAAAATAAATAAACTAGCAGAAGGGCAAGTTTGGAACAAAGGCTTAGAAATGGTTATTGTGTATACATTGTTAGGTGAAATTGGTACAAAGCTCATTTCTTATCTTGTGAGTTTAAGCATATTAGCATTTTTGTTTTGGTGTGTTATGGGAGATGTTTTTTTTTTTGTTTGAAAAAAAGAAAAATTCAAAAATATTGGTAAGTACATGAATAAATATAAAACGTTCACAAATCCCATAACACTAAAACAAAAAAATTCAACTTTTTTTTAATACAAAATATGGCCAATAAAGTGCGGCCACAATAATATCTTCTCCCAAAGTAAGGAATGAAAGAGACCCAAAAAATAAACTGCCAAAAAATAAACTGCCCAACTTAGCTGTCTTAATTTCAATATCCTCATAAAAGCTTACTACACTACAATGATTTTTCGCATATAGTTTGCAATGCTGCTTTTTGCAGGTCCACTGGCTTGTTCAGCCATGGCTAAGTTTTAGAAGTAATCAAGCCTCTCCGTTCATCTTCTATCTCCTGCTCTGCTGCAAGAATTCAAAAGCGACTCTAAATTCTGCGATGCATATGCCCGGAAAGCCAGATAAAATCAACTTATGGCCAATTCAACACAATTTGCCAGTAAACCATCAAAATTTATGTTCCAGAATTCAAGCACAAGCACAAGCTCAAGCTCAAGCTCAAGCACATGAAAGCTCAAGTTTATTAGGATTAAACAAACCCCTGAGTCTAGCTCACCTCTTGCAACAGTCTGCCCGGGTCTGTCAGGCTGTCCAGCTCATCTGGCCATCCTCCGATATGCACGTGGTTGTCCAACAAAAAGCCCTAGCTGCCTTCGTATTTATGGGTTCAAAACAATAAGACCTTAAAAAGATAAACAAAAAAAGCTCTTAAAAAGTTTGTTAGGTTTGAAAATAACAAGCTCATAAAAAGATAAACCAATTAAATAATATAAGCACTTAAAATAATATAAGCTTCTTTATTTTCCTCTATATTTATATGAACTCTCAATGGTTTGGCATGCACAATTTTTTTTATTTTTGAATAAACCTTTTTTCCCCAATAAAAAACTTGTATATGTGCAGCCATCTAGCTATTAGATGAGCCTCATCCGGCTCATGTTGTCACTTTCCCTTGGACCATAGTGCCTATTCGGTCTTCTTCGAAGTTGCTTAGTGTCTCAATCGGGGTGTGCACCTCATCCTCGAATTTATGGGATGAGATCTTGCGTAGCTTGGAAAATCACTTGAGATGGTGGAAGGTCAGTAAACTCGCCATGGCCGGAAGGATTGTAGTAGCTAAGTTAGTGCTAAGCAGTACTCATATTTATGTTGCATCGGTGTTGTTGGCCCAGAATCAAAGCTAACAGAGTTATAAAAAATGATGCAAAATTTTGTCTAAGGTGGAAATGAGGAAGGGACAAATGTCAAAATAGCTTGGAGAAAATGTCTGAGATCCAAATCATAGGGGGACTAAGAATCGCATCGATCCGAGCCCTCGGATCGCCATTCTGGGGAGGGACGAGCCATTATAAGGCTCTTTCCCCTTCGGGACCGGTTATCGGCGTCTTCTCACAGCAGCTTTCTTCCTTCTCGTAGCTTCCCATGGCTTTTCGACCGATGGATTTCCTCTGGAGCTTCTCCTTCGGCTCCTATCTCCATGTCCTCGCCGCCGGCATCTTCTTCGCGAGTTTTCTTACCCTTCTTTGGAAGGTACGCCTTCTTCTTCTCTTGTTCATTATGCCTGGAATTCCCTCTGGTGGATCTCGTTTGTCTATTTTGCTCTTGGTTGCATGATGGGAGGTATTTGCATGAGGAATTACCATGACTCTTGTAGATTTCTTGATTCTCTTGTTTGATGCTTTCGCATGTTGAATCACCATTAATCTTATGGATTTCTCTTTATTCTGTTGCTTTTTGCTTGTTGCAGTATTCACATGTTGAATCACCATGAATTGTCTAGGTTTCTTTGTTTTATTGTTTGAGGTATTTGCATGTGGAATCCCTATTCATCTTGTACTTTCGTTGTTCTATTGTTGTCTTTGTTCGCACTAGCCCCTGCCATTTTCGGTTTCTGTTCGAATCTGGCCTCTGTTGCTGGCCCTTTGTTTCGGAATTTCGCGGAGTTTGGGAGTCATTGGAGCTGGGGCCAACCATTTACAAATTTCCCACTTTGCGGTTAAGCCCATTTCGATTCATAGGCAGTGCTAGGCTTCAAGTCGGGAGCCCATTCGGCTTTCGAAACTGATGCAAGTGCTTCCGGCCATCATAGCCTTGCAATTCATCGATATGCCAGGGAATGAATCCCAATCACAGCCGACGTTGTATGCTGAAGCGTGATGCAGGAAGTCCAATAAGAAGCACTTAGTCTTAGTTCCTTTCCTTGACAGCCACAAAACGCCTCTGTTCGCCTCCATTTTCTTGGTTTTCTAGTCGCATGACCCATCCTTGTTGTCTGCGAATTCTGGGCCGAGGAGTCCCAATTGGATATGTTTGTCTTGTGGGTCTTCATATCTGCCATGCAACGGGTGTTTGGGAGCTATATTGGTCAATTGGGCGATACATAGACTCGATTTGGGTCTGAGTTCATACTTTATAGAGTTGGTTTCTTACATCTGAGCCTGAACTCTGCTATTGGGGCTCATTCACACGATCATTTCGCCTCTTCTCTCTTTTTTGCCGATTTACTCCTTTTGTTGGCGAATAGGTGTTCGGCATCGTCTTGGCTTCGTCAATTCCTGGCATGCTGATGAACACAGGTTTATTCTTCGATTGCTGGCCAGTTCCGCTCCAGGGGCTCTTGCTCTATTTATGATGTTTTTTCTTTCGATTCTCACCATGTCTCTGCTGTATTCTGGGCTCTTTAATCTTAGGGGCATCTATTTTTATCGGATTTGGGCTGCCCTTCTTCTGCATGCTTTTCCATCCACTCCCTGCTTGCATGCGTTTCTGGCCATTCGTCTGCTCCTCTGGTTCTTCTTCGCTGCTCTTTTTAAGCTGTTCTACCACAGTTTCCTTTTCTCAGGCTTTTGTTTCCCCTCTCGCTTCCTTCCTCTGTTGGTTCTTTACTGCCTTCGATGCCGTTCCCTGTTCTACCCAGATATTCCCTCTTGGTTTTTTCCCCCTTTTTTGCACCTCCGGCGCTCTCTTTGGGTTTGCTCGCCTGATGGTCCTTGCATCGGGGCGATGGTTCTGCCCTTGGGCATCATCCTGCTGTCGTGCTGTCGTCCTCCTCTGCTAAATAATAATGTGAAATAAAGCATTTGTCTTATGCCTTTTTTGGATCCTTAATAAGAATACGGTTTTATTGTGGTTTCTATCTATCTATCTATCTATCTATCTTTATTTGTTGTTGTTCTCATATACCAGGCAATTCGGGGATTTGTAATATCGTGCTTTTTTTGGTTATGAATCTTTTTTCCGATGTTCTTTTTACATTTTTCGTTTGAGTTGCCCATATGGTTTCTGGATTGGTTATGGATCTTGTTTCCTATGTTCTTTTTACATTTTGTTTGAGTTGCCCATATGGTTTTGGATCTACAACCCGCACTTATAATTATTTTCCCATGGTGGGTTCGGATTTTTTCTTCTGGCAATGGTGTTTCTCTGGGATTTCGATGCTTCGCTCTATTCTATGGTTGTTGCGCTTTGGATTCCTGTCTTATGTCTCTTTTATGTTTTCTGGATCCTAAATTAGGGGCTTCTCTTTCTATTTTTCTCTGCGGGGGTTTCTATTTGGATGTTGCCATTGTTCATATTTTATTCTACCTCATCATTGTTGTATTTCCTTTTATTACATATATCATGTTGTGATTCTTCTACATATCTCGTTTTGTGGCATCAACTGGTGGGTTACACTTTGTCTTTTTTACGTCTATCTATTTTTGCACTTTGGTTTTGACAACCTATGTCGGGTTGCATTTGGTCGGCGTTTTGTCTTCTTTATGTCCATGCATTTTACATTCCCTTGGGTCAGTTTTTCCTCTTTGCCGTATTATTTCCGTTACTTGTTATTCTTCCTTATTATTTATCGTTATTATTTTTTATTCTTTTCGGGCTCCGTGGTGACGGGTTCCTTTTTGGACTTATCACCATCGGGATATTGGCCACGGGTTCGGCAGGAGTTATAGTCATGTTCACGGACTTCCGTTCGTAGCCACATTCACGGGCTTCGGTCCGCAATCTATATTCGCTTGACACTATCCACGGACATAAGTCCGTAATCTGCATTCATATCCTAGGTGTATTCGCTTGACACTATCCACGGACATAAGTCCGTGATCTGCATTCATATCCTATGTGCATTGTACGCATTAATATGGTTTGTTTTTCATCGCCTGTTGCCGTTCTCCTTGGCATGCCGGGGCGTCTCCTTCGATTCGTCCTCGTCGCGACGTGTTTTTCTTTTTCATTGTTTTTGTTCTCTAATCTCCTTCCTTTTTTCAGGTCATTGAGTTGATGCCGTCCATAGCGGGCGCTTCCGGATCTTCTCCTTCAGCTTCGCCTTCTCCTCCACGGCTCGCTCGTGCTGCTGGTGCTCGTCGTCAACGCGAAGCTTCCCTTTCGCTTGAACCCGACTCTTCAGACCCTGGTTCCCTTTCTCCCTCTGCCTCGCCGGTTTCTGTCTCATCTACTTTCTCTTTTTGGTCCCCCTCAGCCTTTGCTGCTCCTTTCTCTTCTCTCGCTGGTACCGCTTTTCCTGTTTCTCCCACTCAGATGGCTCCTCTTTTTTCTTCTCTGCCGCCGGCATCTTCCGCCTCGGGCCTGCCCGTTTCTTCCGCGCCAGTTTCTCCTGAGTTCACTCAGCTACTCCATGAGCTTCAACAGCAGCGGGCCACAATCCAGGCACTCCAGACATCGATGACCCAGCAGTTGTCAGTTCAAACCCAACTTGAGCATCTCCAACAGGACATTCGCGAGCGGGCAGCTCGCCCTACTCCTTCTTTTGACCGCGACTCCATGCGGCATTATTACGAGTTTGCATCGGCTATGGACACTCGATTTCGATGGATTCATGGCCGTCTTGCTATGTTGGGGGTTGCCATTCCGGACGATGTGCTGCAGATGGTAGAGGAAGGTAAACGTTTGGCGGATCAAGAGATGAAATTTGTTCTTATTGCTGATCAACATGGATACGACGTTGCTTTGCACTTTAGCGAGTCCCCTAGTTTGAATTTCTCTTCGGACGAATCCAAACGTCTGCATCAAGCTAAGACATTTGCCCAAGGAAGGCGCCTATCCCGTGCTCGCACTTCTCCTTATCCCCTGGGCTTATAGTTAGGAAGTTCTTTGGTAGTCGGCCGGTTTTGTGTCTCTTGCGAGTCCCTTCCCAGAATCGCATCGATCCGAGCCCTCGGATCGCCATTCTGGGGAGGGACGAGCCATTATAAGGCTCTTTCCCCTTCGGGACCGGTTATCGGCGTCTTCTCACAGCAGCTTTCTTCCTTCTTGTAGCTTCGCTCCCTTCCTGCCCTGCTCAGTGGGGACGCGTCTGTTTCATTTGTGTTTTTGGGCCATGCACTTTTGTTGTTGTTCACTTTGAATTTGCTATAATAATGTTTTTTGCATCAATATCATGCCATATTTTTCATATGTTATTTTACACCCATTGGGTGATGCTTTTTCCACCTTTCAGGGATGCTATCTCTACCTGTGGGTGACGCTGTTTTTTTCCACCTTGAGGGTGATGCTATTTATTTCCACCTTGAGGGTGACACTATTTGTTTCCACCTTGAGGGTGATGCTATTTATTTCCACCTTGAAAGTGATGCTATTTATTTCCGCCTTGAGGGTGATGCTATTTATTTCCACCTTGAGGGTGACACATAGTTGTTTTCCACCCGCTGCATGATGCTTCTCCACCTTCTGGGTGATGCTCTTTATGTTTCTAATATGCTTTTCTTTGCAGGTTTTTGATTGTGCGGCTTGCCTTGTCCCTGCCATGCATGTTAGTTTTTCTAACCATTCACGGGTATTTTTAGGGTTTTTTTGTGTTGCTGCAGGTTTTCCGCAGTCTTCTGGGGTCTTGCTTTCTTGGCTTCGCCATCGACCCATCTCGTATCTCCAGGCAACACATTCAAGGATATTGGCGACCATTTCTCATTAGGGTTTTCCTCGAAAACCCGAAAGGGCGGGGTTTTTTATCCCGATGAGAAGCGGTCACCATTACCCTTCTATACTGCCTGTGCACATTGTTTTTTCCGGGGTAGCTCGATGTTGTTCCTATGGTCGGCTACCCCTCTCTTTTCTTCAAACATTGTATACTGCTGCTGTGATGAATGACAAGCCTATCTATTTTTGTGTCTCTTGCGAGTCCCTTCCCAGAATGCTGGATTTTAAGCGGCATAGTAAGATCTTAGTTTGCAAGTTCATGTGGGAAATTCTTCAACAGGAATCAAAGTCTCCGGGTCTTGAGCTTCTAAAGTAATCACTGATTTAGTGTACACCGTGCGAAAGCCTTCTTATAAAGCAGATTTGCCCTAGGCCCTTTTTGTCTAAATTGAGACCTTATATAGAAGCCTCGCCATGTCTTAGAGAATTGTTAAAATCTTGGGAGACAGTTAAAGTTTTATGGCATCTGGGCATAAAAAATTGTACCTCTGTGTGTATGCATATGTGGTGGTTGCAAATGGAAGCCAATAGAGGCCGTGTGCCACTTTTCTTGGTGGTGAATAAAAGAACTCAAAGCAAATGGACTGGGGCAAGTATCTCTTGCATTGTGGATTGGTATCAAAATGGTGTACACCACTCTTGGGATTCATATCGAACTGAGTCTAAATTGGAAGTGTAGGACAAACGAGTTTGGGAAATGGTACTGAACAATATACCACCTTTTGCATTTCCACAAGTAGGTGCTTTCTGCCTACCCGTGGAAATCTCGATAAAAAACATTTTGTCTCAGAGGCCTACAAGATTTTGCATGTGAACAAAATGATAAGCCTCCCTTCCCAATGGGAGGTAACATTAGAAGATGATCGAGTCACTCAAGTATGGAAAGGGATCTGGAAGGGCCACCTGCCACCAGGTATCCTCACTACTTTGGCAAATTTTTCATAGAGCAATCAAGTCAATATATTAGTGAGCAAGTTCAACCGTGATGTCTTACCGAGCTGTCCAATGCGCGGACAAGAGGTAGAGATAATCAAACATTGCCTCATGCATTATTGGGAACTTCATCTTTATGGGAAAATTTGATGGAAGTATTTGAGACTTCTCTTTTAGAAAAGGAGCTTGTGTTAGGTCTGTATCCATCATCATGGCAAACTGGAAAAAGAGTCGCTTTGAATCTATGCAAAGGATGGCTTCTATGGCTAATATGGAAAAGGCGGAGAAAATTTGTGTTTTTCCAAGGATACCTCCACCCTAATCGTCTATGGTCTTCTGTGAAGCAAAAGGTTCGCCGGTATCTTGTAGCGTTTGAGAAGGAGAACTGGGCCTCCCAAGCTCACAACTATCTCTCTCACTCCTATGGAATTTCAACTTCATATCTGACTGGTTATCCCTACATAAACAAATATGTTGTGTAGGTATATGATATCACTTGGCATATGTACGTAATTGATGAGTTCTAAATAATATATATCTGATCCTTCAAAAAAAAAATCTCTTCGATATCCTCATAAAAGCTTACTACGCTACAATGATGCAAGTAAAGGACATGACCAAAACAATCAGCTGGACAGAGAATCAAGTAATAGGGTGTAAAACCATCAGAAAGATCCCGAAGAGAGCTTTCCAACGCAATAAAAGGCACTAAAAAACGTGAGTCTGAATTCAAAAGTCATGATAAAAAAACATATTATCATCAAATCTGTGTTGCATGCACTTTGCAAAAAGGTATCCGGATTAAAAAATACAAAAAGCAGGTGCCTATCTTGATAGATCTGGGTAAAGTCATATTCCAATAGAAAGCTTTCTATCATAAGCTTTCTAAAGAACTAAAAATCATCTGAATCTGACGTCTGTAGCTCAAGTTATGAGCATAGAAACATGACCAAATCCGCCCGAAAATTTGCTATTTTTGCCCAGAAAACTTAACAAAATATGCACGTACCATACATCATCAGAAATATCCCTGAGAGTTTGGTCTAAATTTCTCACAATATTTTGTTATTTTGGATACTAAAACGCGATCGTTTAACTACCAAGTTTTGCTGGGCAGACCTTGGCTTAAGGAAGCTAGCCTTGCATGATTGGTCTGATAATTCAATTAAAATTTATAAGCAAGGCAAGACCATTAGTCGTTTTAAAAGTCTATCGCTCATAATTTTGCTCTTAAATCAATCGGATTCACACCATAGATTGTTTAAAATTCTTCTTTAGTTCTTTTAAGACAGCTCTTCCTCCTGCATGGATGCAAAAATCCTCAAAAGCAAGCTTAAACTCTGGAACTCAAACCTTATTTGGAATATCTAGAATCTGGAAAACGTAGACAAAGCTTTTGTCATGGCCCCTTTATGGGTTCTTACCACATGCAACAGCTGGTTTTTAGATATGCGCCTTTCTCTAGCATAGCTGCTTTGTTGATCTGTCATTTCCTGCATAACAATTCAGAGTAATAGAGTAATATACTATGTGTTTACAATTAATGCATATGAATTCCCATGCGCTTGGAGCATATCTTTTGCTAAACTCAGCGCAATCAGCCATGCAGAGCCTTCCATTCCTCCAAGATTGAGGTTCCTGATGCATTTTATAGTGGTCGCTGCCATTCCGGCGGATAGACAATCTTCGATCCTTAAAAAGACCGCCTAAAAAAGCAGTTTTTACTTAATTTGGCTTATATATTTTTCAATGGTTGGCTGAAGGAAAAAATCCACCTCTAAAAAATAATTTTTGATTAAAACCTTTTTTTTTCCCAACCAAACTTTATTAAAGAGCATTTGCTAACCTAATCTGGGGTTGCAAATTGCAACCTTAGTATTTCTGAAAGAAGTATTAAGGTTGGGAACCTGGTAACCAATTGTATAAGTTCTTTTTTTTTTCTTAGCACACCAGCCCTACCGAGCCTACAGCCTTTTCTCAAATTCTAGCTTATCCGTGTTGCGCTTCCACCTCAGCAAAAAGTGATGTGGTATTAGCTTCCACTGTTAGATCTTCATTTTTGTAGATCTACGGCTAGTGAAATTAGAAAAAGACCAAAAATTTTCCATGGAGATGCCGAAGGACGTCGCCAAGGCTCCTACCTCACCAGGGATCTTTGAGTCGTTTATTTACCTGCTCACACTGGGGTCTGGTTGTAGTATAAGTCTTACGTTTTCGTGTTTTAGCATAAGTATTTTCCAACATAAGTAATTTTAACATCTTTCTGTCAACTCCAAGTTTTATTATTCCGGTCGTTTAATCTGGTGCAAATTGGTAGAGATACTTTGCAAACTCTCCCTTGCTTTGATTTCTTCTCTCCTTTCGCTACAGGCTCAGGTTCCTAATTTTTCTAGAATTGGCCATCTGGCTAATGAATGTAATTCTACTAATGGCCCTCCTCATTGCAAACGTTGCAATATGTGCAATCATATTATGGAAGAATGTACGCGTGCTAATCCCACGCCCTTCCGTCAAAAAATGATTTTTCAAGTACAAATGACACCACAGCAAATGCAGCAGCAGTGTGGCCAGTCTTCAAGACAACCTTTTGATCCTGTTAAAGTTCAATGCTATCACTGTCGAGAATGGAGCCATACTACTATAGTGTGCTCTCAAGTCCCTCAAGTACAAGTTCAATTACCAGGTACCAATCAAACAGCTTCCATCTATCTCACTGCCTATCAACTATGGATCGCCAATGGTAAACAGGGTCCCAAACCCACGTTGAAGAAACTGCCACGAGCACCTCAGCAACAACAACAACTGACCCACGCTCCTTCTCAGGTCACTTTGGATCAACAAGCTCAAGAAGAAATTTATCAGACCTTGAATCCTCCGGTTCAACATTCCAATTGGGTTGGGCTAGTGTCACGCCAAACACATGGTACCCGACCTTATTAGCTTATACCCTAGGACACACGATTGGCTAATCCGATGGATACCATTCTAGCTGATTTTGCTTCCAAATCTGTTCATTTTGCGTCTCATGCCACATGTCATGCCCAAAGTTCGACAAAGTATTCTTCGTCTCCTACAAGTATCAGAATGTTCAGCTCCCTTTGCTAAGCTACTACCCGTGCTCAGGCAAAGGGAGCTGAGCCTTCTTCACTCACGCCTCCCCCACACACCCGTGTATACCCAAATATTACTGCTGAAGTAGAACTCTTAAAAGAAGTCGCTGCCTCTTTACCTACGGAACCTGCTCAGGTAGATACCACATTCTCAAAGTTTGCCCTGCTCTTTGGGAACAGTTATCATTGCCTACTGTTCTGGTGGGAGCTGTGGCTACTTCAACACCCATGGTGCATGCCACAATGAGTATGCAACAAATCAATCATGTCCAAATCGATGGAGGCAGTGCCGTCAACCTCATCACTGACAAGCTACGCCAACAATTAGGCATTAAGCAACTATATTATGCGATCTATGATATCAAACTTGCCAATGGCCACATCACGCGATCACAAGGTATCACTCCTCAGCTCACTATTAGTATTGGAGATCTCAAATTCCCACTGAAATTTGGTGTTTGCCGCGCAGTGAAGATCCAAGCTATCATGAAATGCTTGTAGGTGGATCTTTTCTTCGCCAAGCTAAGAGTATCTATTACTGGGCTACTGATCAACTCATGATTACAGATGGTCATTTAACTACTACCATGCTAAACCATCCTTGTCAGACAGTAATTTTGACGATGTACAAAACACGTATCAAGTTCAAGCTCCTGCTACTGAACTGCTTCTGTCCGCCTATCCTGAATATGCAGATCCGTGGGGTGACATGACTTTAGATCAGGATCCCGCGGTTGCCATTCTTCTTGATCCCTATTTGGTTCTTGTCATCAAGTTAACATTGTACCCTCTCTGGATGAAGCAGACCATGACTCCTGAGGATACTACTCACTCATGCACAAACCTCTAGTTGATCCGACTCAAATGCCTTTGTTTCTCACCACCACAAGTGCAGCTCGACCAGTTGCACATCACGTCTCTGATGCTGAGGACATCCCCCATATCCAAACTCTAGAGGTAGAGATTCTCGATCTTGGCCAAATCAACCGACGATTCGACTAGCTTCGGGTCTCTCTCCACATTTTAGAGAAAACGTTGTCAAACTTTCCCAAAAGTTCAAACATATTTTTGCGTGGAGCTACACAATTCCTGCGAAACCTGATTCCCACTCCATCTAGCAATGACAATACATGCTCAATCCAAATTACCGTGACCGCATGAAGACCAAAATTGATAAATTTCTGGATGCCGGTCTCATTTATGAAGTAAAACATTATGAATGGGTAAGCCTTATAGTTCTTGCTCTCAAGCACAATGGTAAAATCCATGTTTGCATAGATTCTAGAATGGGGCTCGCATGAAAACGACAAAAACCTCCATAGATAGACTTCTCATTCATCTCAGCAAATTTTCTACAATGGTGGATAGTGGGTAGCCGTACACATGCGAACTACCACGAAAAAATAAAGGGAATGTCCAATTATACAACTTGGACCCCAAAAAATACAATGCTAATAGATGTTTGATTTGTGTACCTGCCGAAGGCTTATCACTGGGATTAAAAAACCCCGCCCTTACGGGTTTTCGAGGAAAAACCCTAGTGATAAGCCTTCGGCAAGGGGCTTGGACAAATGTAAGCTGAAAAATCGCTCCCAAAAAACCCATGAATGGAGAAGTCGAAGCTGCTGTCGCTTGCCAACCTGTACCTGCACATCAACACTAGAACAAACGTGAAAAAATAAACCTCCCAAAGTGGAGGGGCTGATCACGCGTGCCACACAACAACAAAAGAAAAACCTCTTCAAATAGAGGGGCTGGTCACGCGTGCCAGACGACAAATACATTAAACAATTAAGGGGGGGAGGGTGGGTTTCAAAGAATAGAGAATAAGGTACTGCTAAGAGAGAAGAGGAAGCGCCGATGAGATGTTGATGAAGAACCTCGCCTAATATAACGATCTCCCAACCACAAAAGCATGCAATGCATGCATGCGAGACATGCATGCCCGCCCTCTCTAGAATCTCGATCTGATGGCTCGAATCGATGGGATTCTAGAATGGGGCTCGCATGAAAACGACAAAAACCTCCTGAATAGAAGAGAACTTCCTTATCAAAAATGGGGTCGAGGGCGAAAGGTTAAAGGATTATGGCCAATTAAAAGGCAAGACTGAGAAAGGGCATGCCACAACATGAAAGAAACACCAAATTGGTCAATCCAAACAGGGACAAGCTTTCCCTTGCATGGTTTCAAAGAATAGAGAATAAGGTACTGCTAAGAGAGAAGAGAAAGTGCCGATGAGATGTTGATGAAGAATCTCGCCTAATATAGTGATCTCCCAACCAGAGAAGCATGCAATGTATGCATGCGAGACGTGCATGCTCGCCCTCTCTAGAATCTCAATCCGATGGCTCGGATTGATGGGATTATAGAAAATTAAAACAAGCCACGGAGCAGGATCATTTTCCATTATCTTTCACGGATCAAGTCCTGGAAGAAGTTGCGGTCCATGAAATGTATATTCCTTTATAGATGGCTTTTCCGGTTACAATCAGATATCCATTCGCTCTGAAGGCCAGTTGAAAACCACGTTCACCACCTTATGGGGCACTTTTGCCTAGAAAGTTATTCCTTTTTGTCTTTTGAATTCACCCTCCACTTTTCAATGCATCATGCTTTTAGTCTTTTAAGAACTCATGAAGGAAAATGCATTTCTTCAAGTTTTTCAGGATGACTTCTCAGCTTGTAGCACAGAAGATCAACTTTTCAAATTGGAGCTTATCTTTCAAAAATATGATGAATCAGACATCAGTCTCAATCCTGAAAAGTGCACCTTCTGTGTCACTTCTGGTGTCCTTCTTGGGCATGTGATCAGCAAGCAAGTTATCACCATGGATCCAACAAAAATCAGTTGTGTCCTATGCCACTAAATGAGCAGAAGCTTGCATCCTCCCAGATAATACTGCAGCCAGCACGGCCAGGATTCTATATACACACATTATCACTCGCCTTGGATGTCCCATGGAACTTCTTAGTGATCATAGTGTTCATTTTGTAAATTATACCATCAAGGAGCTCATGGATTATCTTCGCACTCATCATAGAAAAAGCACACCTTACTATCCCAAAGGCGATGGTCTTGCGGAAAGCACCAATAAAATCCTGATCTCTATTCTTAAAAAAATTTGTGATGCTTCTCGAAAAGATTGGTATGAAAGACTACCGACAATTTTATGGACTTACAACACTATGGGCCCAACACCATTTAAACTTATTTATGGTCAAGAAGCATTGATGCCCTTCGAATATATTCTATCAACACTAAGATTCCAGTTAGCTACTACACAAAATCCTCCGGCTGCTCTCAATGAATGTGTTTATCAAACTTCAACAACTTGATGAAATTCGCAGGGATGCTTATCTCCATCTCCTGGGCTGGACAATAGTTATGAAAATCATGGCATGATCAAAAAATTAAAACAAAAGAGTTAAAGGAAGCAGACTCAGTTCTACTTTATGATTTCAGATACAGACACCATTCTGGCAAACTCAAATTTTGTTGGTTAGGACCTTATGAAATGAAACAAGCGATTCATCCAGGTGTATTTCAACTTGCTGAGTTGGATGGCACTCATGTTCCATCCTTGATTAATGGATTTCGAATTAAACCATTTCACAAGGCTGATAATCATATTCTATCAATAGAAACAAATACAACAACATGAGGCCATATGTCTATATTGAAAACAAAAGTGGGTTACATACAAAATTGCGGATTTCTCCTCTGTATTATCGCGCTATCTACTACATAATTCCAATCCTTATTCAGGATTGGCTGCAATTCTTGCGTTTTACTCCCTATTGGAACTTAGCCAAATTTTTGCTCATCTTCCAATCTCAGAGATGCCTGCCACTTATCTCTTTCAACGGCTCTGACTCCTCCTCCGGAACTACATATAGTCTGCACCACGAACTGCCAAAACCCAATCCAGGGCAACTGCATCAATTCCTGGCCCATCTAGTTAGTACCTCCATGGAGTATCAAATTTTTGTAGATGGAACTCATATTCTTATTAATCAGACACTATCTCCAAGGTTTTTTTTTACTTGTCAGCACCCTACACTCTTTGGGATGGTCAGACCTACATAAACTTTGATGTCTCAGCATATATGGGTATCTCCTATTCTGCTACCTCCATAAAATTCACTACTTTCGCCAAGAATCATGAGTCTTTCGTCCTATGGAAAAACTTCTTTGTCCATTCTGTCAAGAACACCCATATTAACAAACAATACTGTCATTGCTACTATTCATTCTGATAAGCCTACTGATTGGCCTCAACTCCTGATGTAGCAAATGTTTGAAGAACTTGATCATCTTTAAAAAGCCCTGGGCTCTGGCTTTGATTCCGCAATGGGTGCTCATTTTCAGGCCCTCATCAACCAGTGCCTTCTAATTCCCAGCACAGTCTCGACATATGAAACCACGTCTATGTTTCATGCCTCCAGTAAAGTTCCCTCAAAGAAAACCGCCATCCGAGAACTTAATATGGACGAGATCTCCCAGCAACAGAATCTCAATGTTATTCAGGAAGAAATTCACAATCCCTCTCTATATAATTACTCTCCCATTTCCATATTTTCTTCTCATCATTCAATAAAAGCAACTTCATCTGATCCTAAACAACACTCTTGGGTTTCCATGATAAAATATGGAAATATAATATCAGCCATGGTCTGTCCACCTGGCATAACTGAACCGTCGCATCTCTGATGCATACTTTTGTATATGTTTCTATTCAATACAAAATCCATCTACCTATTGCACCAAACTGCGTTTTCCTCTCTCTGATTGCTTGCATGACTAATTTCTTTATGGTATCAGAGCCCAGCGATGGGAAAGAGCAAGGACGACCATAGGAGAGAAATAAAAATTCGTCTTGCCTTGCTTACAATCAATCATCGGCTACAATAGCGCAAATCACAGACGGTTCAAAATCTAATTAAAGATCAGAAACCAAATAAGGTTTCCCAGCCCAAAAATAGATAGAATCGGTTCTTGCAACAACGATCTTTCAAGGAAGATCAGCCCAAAAATAACCCAGTAAATAAGCCCAAATCTGGAGGACCTGTTTACCAGTGGTAGCCAACACAGAATCGCCTGATTAGAAGTCAGAAGATTACCTTAAAACAGAAGAGCATTCCCCAGGGCGCTGGATTCAAAAATCGGATCAGCCGTTCAAGCCGTAGGAGTGTTTTTGAACAACTATCCTTCCATTGAAGAATTACAAAGGTATTTCATAAATTTCAATTTCTTTGAATTTCGAAATGACAAACACAGCACAGAGCATTGATAAGTTTCTAGAAAAATTCTTGGAAAACTTTACTGGGGAGAATTTTCATACCTGGTCCTTGAAATTACAAATGGTGTTAATGCGAGAATCCACATGGGGATTAGTTGACGGTAGTGAACCCAAACCAGCAGATGCTGACAAAGCCCTTGAGTGGGAGAAAAGGGATAAAAAGGCGGTGACTACCATAGGACTGGCACTGGGAGAAGGCTATGTCCATCTAGTTGATTTGCAGAAGAATGCTAAAACAAATTGGGATGACCTTACTAAGGCATTTGGCGGATCAGGGAAAAACTGTGAATTATCTTTAAAACAGCAATTGTTTGCAATAACGATGGAATCGGGGGAAAGTGTGGCAGAATTCTTAAGCAAGCTACGATCTTTGGTGGTGCGCCTGGCACGTGTAAAGTCAATCGTCCCTGTGGAAGATCAGATGGCAGTGCTGCTTAAGGGACTTACACCTGAATTTGGGCAAGCAGTGACCATACTAACAAATATCCCAAATCAGAATTTTGATTCCGTAGTATCCGCATTGCTTGAAGAGGAGAGGAAGTTGAAGATGAAAGGGGAATCAAAGAATGCTGCTTTCTTCACAAAAAGGAAGAAGCCTTGGCTTGGGAAGAAACCCATTATATTTGGATCAGTTGGAGCAGGGACAAGTAAGGGATCCTATGACAGAAGGAGATCTGAAAGCAGTGGGAGAGTGGAGAGAACTAACAGAGGGCCTTGCTATAGATGTAACAAACTAGGACATATAGCAAGAGATTGTAGAGTCAGAGTGCCAAATGATCGTAACAGATTCAGACCCCATAGTGAAGAAAGGGGGACCAGGGATGTCAGCCATGATGGGAAGTTATTTATGGTGCGAAACTCTCCAGGCAGTGGAGAAGATAGAGTCTTATGGCTGGATTCTGGTGCATCCATGCACATGACTCCAATTAGAGAAGTTTTTCATACATTTGAGCCCTTTACAAATAAGAGACAGGTCTACATCGGGGATAGTAGATCACTCGAGATCAGTGGGAGAGGCTCAATAATGGTCCAGTGTGGAGCAAAGGTCCAAAAGATACAAAATGTGCATTATGTGCCAGGGTTGACACAATCTTTATTATCAGTAGGGAAAATTGCAGATATTTAAAAGTAACAATGCACGGGCTTAAAAAAAATTCCCTTAAAATCCTTAATAGTAACAATGCACGCGCTGATTTTTTAACAAACCATTTTTTTTTCCTTAAAAGTAGCAAAGCATGATATGAACTCGTTAAATTTCAGCAAGTCGCAAAAAGTTTAATACATACAAGAAATTTATCGCGGCGGCCAAGGCCGTCGCGAACATTTCTTTATTTCTAAACATGTAAGGTTGGATCCACGGCTGCCGCGAACATTTCTTTATTTCTAAACATGTAAGGTTGGACCCACTATTAACATCTAAGGTTTGATAATGTAATGCCTGTTTAGTAATGATGAATTTTTGGATTCTACTTTATAGTGATGCATAACTTAGGGATAACATAATACTTTAACCTTTGGTAGTGACATTAAAATTGTGCCCTCTTTACAAAAACTAAATGCACTATATTTAATGAGTTTGGAGATCAAATTGCAAGTGGCACACGAGTGGATAGTCTACATAGACTTGATGCAAGAATGAAGGACCCAGCACAAGCCCTAGCAGTGAAGGCAAATGTGACGCACATTCAACAATGGCATAATAGAATGGGACATCCAAATATTCAAGCACTTAAGAAACTAGCAAAGGAGAGGATGATTGATGATCTTGAACCCTTTGAAGATGATATGCTTGAATTCTGTGAGGCCTGCGTGATGGGAAAACATAGTAGAACATCATTTCCAGTAGGAGAAAGTGGGAGAGCCAGTGCATCTTTGGAGATTGTACACTCTGACATATGTGGGCCAATGCAGACTATGATTATGGGAAGGAAACGCTATATGTTGACCTTCATCGATGATTTTTCCAGGTTTGTGACAGTTAGACTTCTCGCCAGAAAATCTGAAGTACTAGCTATAATTAGAGAGTTCCGTATTCAAATGAAAAGACAAACAGGGCAATTAATTAAGGTTCTGCGAAGCGATGGTGGTGGAGAGTATTTTTCAGGGGAATTTGATCAATATTGCAAGGAGACAGGCATTATTCACTAGCACACCACTCCATATACTCCGCAACAAAATGGAGTTGATGGAAAGTGCTAAAGCAATATTGAATTATGCTAGTATGCCTAACATGTTCTGGGGAGAAGCAGTAATAACAACAGGTTACTTGAGAATTAGGTTGCCTACGTCCGGAGTGAATGGCATTACCCCATGTGAAGCATGGACATGAAAGAAGCTAGCCCTTAGCCATATCCGGATATTCGGATGTGTTGCTTATGCCCATGTTCATAAAGAGAAAAGGAAGAAGTTGGATATGCAAAGTGAAAAATGTGTGCTTGTTGGATATGCAACTGAGGCGAAGGCATACAGATTATATAGCTTGCTTGGAAGAACGCTATTGATTAGTAGAGATGTCATCTTCAATGAACATGAATTGTATGGGGGAGCAATTGGCATGTCTAGTGTGCAGAACAGTGGGAGTACCTCCAATAGTTTTCTGCATAGCTTCCCCAGTTTGGATGACTTTGATACACTTGATGATTGGTGCATGATGGATAACACTCTAGTGGGAGATTTAGAGTCTGATTTTCAGCCACCCACCTTCACACATGAAGCATCATCAAGTGGTGTGAGTCAGGAAACCATACAAGCCAAAGATACCCCTTCTACGATAGTAGAAAATCAGCCCCCAGTGAATGCACAACCGATCATGGATATTGAGGAAGTCCCAAGTATAATTTCGCAAGGGCATTCATTAATTTATGACAGTGTCAATCAGAGGAGGCCCACGCCCATACAGAGTGATCCTCGGCGAAATAGAGGCACTACCAAATCTGGCCGCACTAGCTACCTTAGCGCCAAAGCGATTGAAGCAAGAGAGTCAACTCTTAGGAGAATAAAATCAAGGGGCTTAATGGTCAGTACTGATCCTGCTCTTCTTGAACCTGCAAGTGTTCAAGAAGCTTTAGAAGGAGAGATGAAAGTGAGTGGCAGAAAGCTATGGATGAAGAATATGCCTCTTTGATGAAGAATGACACGTGGGAGCTTACTCATCTTCCGCCTGGGCGCAACGTGGTCAGCACCAAATGGTTGTTTAAGGTTAAGCGAGATGCGGCTGGCCAAGTAGAGCAGTGGAAGGCAAGGTTTGTTGCGAGAGGTTTCTCTCAAGTGGAAGGCATTGATTTCTTTGACACATTCTCACCTGTAGTGCGTATCTCTTCCATTCGAATCCTGCTTGCCTTTGCTGCTCGTGCTAATCTTGAAGTACACCAAATGGATTATGCACTGCTTTTCTTCATGGAGAGCTTCAAAAGGAGATTTTTATTTCCCAACCTGAAGGTTATGTCAAAAACGGCCAAGAACATCTTGTTTGCAAGTTGAAGAAAGCATTATAGGGGCTCAAGCAATCCCCCAGGGCATGGTATGATCGTATTAATGCTTATCTTTTGTCTCTTGGTTTTACAGGTACTGAGGCAGATGGCAATGTTTATGTTAAAACCGTGGGAGAATTTCTTGTCATTGTCGCCTTGTACGTTGATGATTGTATCCTTCTTGCCAATCATATGTCTTCATTGCTTCAAGTAAAAGAGCAGCTCTCCGCAGAATTCGACATGAAAGACATGGGGAAGATCAGTTATTCTCTTGGCATACAGGTGGTAAGAAATCGTGAAGAGGGTTGGTTGAGGTTAGTTCAAAGCAAATATATTGATGATGTGCTTAAAAGATTCAACATGTAAGATAGCAAACCAGTCTCAACACCTATGGAGACATATGTAAAACTTACATCTGATATGTCTCCTAAAACGGATTTCGAGATAGCTCACATGTGTCAGGTTCCTTATCGACACGCTGTGGATTGCTTGATTTATCTAGCAATATGTACAAGACCAGACTTGTCATATAAGTGGGAGTGGTCAGCCAGTTTTTGGAAAATCCAGGTGAAGCACATTGGACAGCAGTGAAATGCATTATGCGATATCTTCAAGGAACAAGGGATCATGCTTTATATTATTCTAGAGTTGATGATAAAGAATCATTCAGATTGATTGGATATACTGATTCAGATTGGGCAGGCGAACAGGATACTAGAAGATCTACTTCCGGATTCGTCTTCTTGCTTGGAGATTCTATTATATCATGGAAGAGTAAGAAACAGACTATCTAGTACAGAATCCGAATATGTTGCAGCTAGCTTTGCTGCACAAGAAGCAATCTGGTTACGTCAACTGTTGAGAGGAATTATGTTGGAGCAACAAACACCTACTTTATTATATGGTGATAATCAAAGTGCAATTGCGATGGCTAACTCTCTAAAGTATCATCCAAGAACTCGTCACATTGGAACAAAATGGTGTGATCAGTTTCTTATACTGCCCAACTATGGAGATGCTAGCTGACATAATGACTAAAGCACTTGCTCGAGACAAATTTCAGCACGACAGATACTTACTGAAGATTATGACAGATCCAAGCTGAAGTGGGAGTGATAAAATATGGAAATATAGTGTCAGCCATGGTCTGTCCACCTGGCATAACTGAACCGTCGCATCTCTGATGCATACTTTTGTATATGTTTCTATTCAATACAAAATCCATCTACCTATTCCACCAAACCGCGTTTTCCTCTCTCTGATTGCTTGCATGACTAATTTCTTTATTCCATACCTCATGAGGTTCATTACCAGACTCCCCAACCTTCTCGACAAGCTTTGTACGAGTATGAACAACAGGTAGCTAGTTGTATTCTCCAGTTACAGGAATCTCAAGATAAACTCATGAATGGTATCAAAGACCATCTTGATTCTTCTGATGCCCTCAAGAAGGAACTCCAAGATCTCACCATTCAGAAAACTCATCTCGAAGATCAGCTTCAGGAAAAACACAACACCATTCTGGCCATCCGTGATGATTTCAAAAAGGTTCAAGAGGCCACGACTCAATTGGAAGCTCTCCACGCTCCATTGTAGGCTCAGGTACAAACTCTCACAGATCAACTCATGGCCAAGGACTAGCTCCTTCAGGATGCCCTGGCCCTCTATCGTCGTCTTCAAGGAGAGTTTCGAACCCAACCGAGTGCCACCGATTGTAACTTTTTTGTAGGTTTTTTTAGCTGGGCATAATGGGCTTTTTCCAAGATCGAATAATATTATATGCAATCTGTTCCTTTAAATATGTGGATACATGCTATGTCTGCCAACTTCCTGAGTAAAACATTCAGCAATAGCTTTTGACTTAGTACCATTGCTAAGTTGTAGCTATAGTTATCAAACTTCTGACTCTGTAACATGCAAAGCATGCATGACTTTATATCTTGACTTTATTTGAATGGACAAGTAATCCAAAATGCAACATGAATAACTGGAATCATATACATGGCAAGCAAGGATTGACCAACCTTGTATGCATTTCACATGATCAAAGTGCACTCATGCCTTTGATAAATCATTAGATGGTTGCATTCTGTTTATTACATCAACTCCCGAGCCTAAGTCATTATTAGACATTTTGAAAACATAATATCTTTCATTCTTGCCATGTGGCTGATAAGGAAACTTGGATCCATGGAAATATTCTTAAAGACATCGTGGTTTTAGATTGAGTATACTGCTTATATCATAACAAAATTTTTTATTTTATATTCGAGCACAGTTTAACCATCTTCTTAACCTATAAAATAAGTAATTTTTTATCAATCAATGGCAAGTTAATGTATTCATGAAATGATGTTATTGTCGTTACCTTCTTTGGTTGCAAAGTAGTTCCAGTCGAATTAACAGCTCATCCATCTGCTTAACATTTAACTTCTCCACATAGTCTACACCAGCTATTTGAATGACGTTTTCGCAAATTTCTTGCATGGCAATTTTGTTTTGAGCATGTCTAGTCTCCTTGAGCTTGCAATATTGCATACTGCATACAAGCGATCTCAAGTGCAATATATCAAATCTTGATTGCATACGCCTTATTGGATGACTATGAATATGTAGCATAATAACAGGGGGTTTTCTTTGTGTTTTTGTACGCTTTTCACTAAGGTTTTCCTATGATTTCGTGATGTATTCAAATGGATGTACTAATGCGTACATCTAGAGTGCACCATTTCTGAGCCATTGATTTTAGCCTTTTTTTTCAATGGTCAACAACCAATGGCTCACAACAAAAGCCCTTTTTTTTGTGCGTGTGGTGCATAATGGGCACATGAAGGGCCATTGATTTTAGCCCAACAACCAATGGCTCACAACAAAAGCCCTTTTTTTGCGTGTGGTGCATAATGGGCACATGAAGGACCATTGATTTTAGCCCAATAACCAATGGCTCACAACAAAAGCCCTTTTTTTGTGTGTGTGGTGCATAATGGGCACATGAAGTGCTTGAAGGGCGCATGTAGTGCAGTTTCCCCTTCGGCAACACATTTCTTATCATAACTTTTGATCCAGAGCTCTGTTTGAGATGATTTTTATTGCGTTGGAAAGCTCTCTCCGAGATCTTTTTGATAGTGTATGATATGGATATGTTTGGTTTAGTTATCTATGCTAAAACAGCAATTTTTTGGCCGGGTTTGGTAGGCTAACACATCCTACCAAATGATTAATCTGAGATTGTGCTATTGGATCATTCGAATGAAGCTTGCAAAAATTACCATGTATTTTTAGATTTTGAGGCGCTTATTAAGCAAATTCCAAGGCTTCTAGATCCTTGTGCTAACAAGTAGAAAAGTTTTCCACTTTGGTTTCTCACCACAAGAATCCATGGAGGCCAAAGGTTGCTGTTAAATTCCAGTTGAAAAATGTTTGTGTATGAGTGTTGCAAACTTTATGACTTTCAGAATAATGGGATCAATCTGCTCTATCTTTATAGTAACTTTTACTTATGTTCTATTTGTTTTATTGTGATCAAATTCAAAAGCTACAGGTGATGAAAGCCTCAAATGAATTCTAGTTTTTTTTTGTTTGAATTCTAAAATTTTTTGTCACCCTGGGGGTCCCTAAGGCCTCAAAGGGGCCAAAAATTTTTTAGTTAACACAAACCATTAACATCCAACATATAAAAATTAAATCCCCCAACACATAACAACCAACACATAACAACCATTTACATTAATAACCAACACATAACTACCATTGACATTAATTAACACAACTATTGGGTCCAACACATTTAAATTAAAATCCCCCTTAAACCCCCTTTGGTTTGGGTGCATATTCACACGGGGGGTGACGTAGGGCAGCGAGAGCCCTCATAATTGTATTTTGCACGTACAAAATCAACACCATATAGTATTCCGCTTGAAATCTTATAGTATTTTGCGAATCTTGTTATACAGTATAGCAAATTTTGTACTTGCATACCCCACAAACGAGGAACTTTACGTACGGTGTAGATTAAGGAATAAGGGGTGAATATGCCTATCCAACAACTCTCGTTGCCCGGAGTCACCCCCCGTGTGAATATGCACCCAAACCAAAGGGGGTTTAAGGGGGATTTTAATTTAAATGTGTTGGACCCAATAGTTGTGTTAATTAATGTCAATGGTAGTTATGTGTTGGTTATTAATGTAAATGGTTGTTATGTGTTGGTTGTTATGTGTTGGGGGATTTAATTTTTATATGTTGGATGTTAATGGTTTGTGTGTATGACCAGGCTTATATCATGAATATTATCTGGCAACAAATAGTAATACATCATTGCATTGCACAACCCTACACATAAAGGTTGCTCCTATGTTCCTCGGCAACCTTGCCAACTACATCCTTACATTCTAATAACCACATAAATTAAATACATATGTAAAGAATCTAAATGTTAGATGTTTGATATTTTAGGTTAAGGGATAAAGCATCTGCTTATTGAGAGGGTTCAGGAGATTCTGCCTCACATCCCATTTAAGAAAAGTGGATTGGATTTCTTTACAACAAGGGTTAGAAGTATCTGCTTGTTGGGAGGGGTTCATGAGATTTGCGTTTGGATCACGGGGCAGAGCAGACGTCTGAAGCAGAAGAGAGCAGAGTAGCAAACTGCAGCGCAACGATGGCGGATTAGGCATCAAGCTTGACTTCAACATGTTTGCTTCAAATTTGAAGCTTCAAGCTTCGATGAATCTGAAGCTTTCTTGTTTTGGATCTTTCTTGCTTTGAATCTGAAGCTTTCTTTCTTCACCATGTTTGCCATGCAGACGGGCTAGAGTGAGCCTCTGCGCTGGCTGGAGCAAAGAGCTCTTTCAGATTTGGGTTTAGCCACGTGTACGGTGTGCAGACCCATGTGCATGAGACTATTCCGAGGAATTTACATCCAAGGGCTGAGGACTTTTTGAAATTTTATTTTTAAACCCATTAAAGTTCAAGACCCAATAGAGTTTAAACTATCGTTCCTAGCAATATCATATCATATATAGGCAATACATATATAGGCAAATATCATTTTGCCCAATATCATTTTAGATAAATCATTTTTAGGCAGTATTATTTTTGGGCATACTATTTTAAGGTGTCTAACGAACATCTATTGTTGTTGTTGCAACGAACAAAACAAAAATCTCTAAGCTGCATCGAAGATTCGAAACAGTTCTGGAACTGTCAAATCTTCTGGCTCAGTGTCTCCAACAATTTTGAGGTAGTTCGGCAATGAGCCCCTATTCCAACAGGTCCATTCTTCTTATCCTCCCTTCTATAGTCGTCTTTCTGTCCGAGTGTTTGTATTCTGCTCCGAGCTTCTGTAGTGCCGAGTCTTATTTTTCTGTAGTGCTTATGTAGGAGGTGGCAAAAGCATCATCAGCAATCCCCATTTGTGTACATGGCAAGATATGTCACACTCACCCCGGTTTTTGGTCCACTGTTGAAAACATCAGTTTTGGTAGGTCTACATGTCCTGTTTTCAAAGAATCCTACATGTGGATTTGTGGAGGTATGGTTTTGTTCGATAATGGTGTTCTTTTTTCAGTGGACTAAAACATCCACTGTTGTTTTGTAGTTTCTTCTATTGTGACATGTCATTTTATAATACAATCCACTATAGGAAAGAATACTTGAATTTCTACATGTCTAATAATTCTATTGTCACATGTCTTTATAGATGTAGGAAATAATATTTGATTCTCTACATGTCCTATACTTCCATTCACATGTCTTTATAGTAGTAGGACAGAGTACTTTATTTACTAAGGCATTGTAGGAAAGAATACATGAATTACGACATGTGTAATACTTCTATTGTCACATGTCTTTATAGAAGTAGGAAAGAATACTTGATTCTCTACATGTCCTATCCTTCCATATCACGGGTCTTTATAGTGGTAGGACCAGTAGTACTTGATTTGCTACATGTGATGCACGTGCATGATCACATGTCCTTATACTAGTTTTCCATGTAAGACAAGTTACTTCAACTACTTCAATTACTTAACGCCTATTTTTGCATAACAAAACCATCAAGAATTTGATTTGTATTCCTTGAGGGGGTGCAGGACCGCTGCAACAAATCCCTAAGCATTAATGTCATAGGACCACGCAAGATCCTAACAATATCCTAACATTTTGGATATTGTTAGAGAAAGACCATTAAACCACGCCTACATTTTTGCATAACAAACCATTAAGAATTGTGAGATGTATTTCTTTATGGAGGAAAGGACCATTGCAACAAATCCCCAAGCATTAAAATGGCAAGACCATGCAATATCCTAACATTATTCCCCATTTTGATATCGTTAGTGGAACACCATTAAACCGTTCCTACATCTTGGTATAATTTAGACCATTAAGAATTGGAGATGTAATTGTTTATGGGGAATAGGACCATTGCAACAAATCCCCAAGCATTATAAAATGGCAAGACTACGCAATATCCTAACATTATCCCCCCATTTTGGATATCATTCGCATCGATCCGAGCCATCGGATCGCCATTCTGGGGAGGGACGAGCTACTATATGAGGCTCTTTCCCCTTCAGCACCGGTTATCGGCGTCTTCTCACAGCAGCTTCCTTCCTTCTCCGAGCTTTCTCCTAAGCTCCCATAGCCAGATCTAATTGTCTTTCCCAATGCCACAACATGTCCTATCAATCTCCTCTTCTCCAATACTCTTTTGCTCGCCATCCCCTGTTGTTTTTTACCATCTATCTTCTAGATCCTCTATCATCTCGGTCTCATATCGGCACGGTTCGTCATGCTCGTTTGATGCGTCTATGGGTATTCTCAGTCTTTGTGTCTCATCCGGCTCCTTGATTTGGTACTTTGCGAGGTATCAGGTATGGTTTTTTTGCCAATTATGCGGCACGCCAATAATCCTTTAACTTTGGAGGTATGATTTTCTCCACTCATGCTGCATGCAACTAGTCATGTTACCTAGAGGGAGATCTGGCGGGATTCGGACTGTTTTTTAGTTGCATTGCATGATCTGGATTTTTGCTTTCAATGCTATGTTGACACATTCTTTTTCGATTCCTGTTTTGTGCATTTGGAGTTGCAATTTTTCTTGTCACAGATTCTGCAGGAGGATTGGGTTTGACCCCTGGCTTGTTCGCGAGGCCTCCTTTCTGGCAATGCAATGGCATTCGCCTGGAATTGTTCATTCGATTATGCAGGAGTGTCGCCAACATGCAATGCAATGGCCAACATGCAAGAGCTTTCCTCGCATCGATCTTTTTCCGTTTTCCCTAAATGGATCTCTGATTACTTGCCAGACTTTGATTCACAAATAGTTTCGGGATTATGGTTGTTTCTTGATGCAATTTCAGTTGCAGGTACTTTGGGTGTTCGGCAATCTTCTAGACTGAACTAATTCGTACTTGTTATTGCTGCCTCGTATTTCCATCTGTTCCTCCAATCTCTCGGTTGAGCTTATTCCATTCTAGCCACTTCTGCTTCTTTGCATGAGACCCTCTGTGGTTTGGACTCGATTTCCTTCCTACCATACTCTGCAGCCCAAGGTTTTCGATGCAGAGCTAGATTCGGCTGTGTTAAATCATTCGGGCATGTTCTCTGGCTAGTTTCCTTCCTGTTTCCAGGCCATTTGATTGCTGGCACATGTCTATGATTTTCTGTTACAACTCTGGTTTTCCTTCTCAGCCTCTTCTTGTCGCCCATTTGTCCTGCCTTTCGATAGTTCTCTGAGCCGAAATTTTAGACGCTGGAACCCCATTTGTCAAGTCTGGAAATCTGAGTGAAGAGCCGAATCTGGAGTGGATATGGTCGCTGGAGCCTTCGAAGGAGTATCCCTGCTGCATCGTTGCTGAATCCGCCCATTTTATAGCGGATCGTGAGGAAAAAGGTTGCAGACCTTTTCCTTGGCTTTGCTCCACCGTAACAGGCAAGGTGCCCCTTTTTCCTTTTTAATAACAATCGCCTAGTCTTGGATTACTGGGATTTCTTTAGCGCCTCTTGTCTGGAGGAATACCTTTGCCTTGTTCATTATTCACCCATCGTCCCAGGTTATCGTTTGCCATCAGATCGTGCCAGTAACTTGCCATATTTACGAACCCAGCAATTATGGTTCACCTTCTCCTGGTATCTTGTGAATTGGGCTTTTGGTAACTTTGACTTTGTCAGTAGAGTTCTCCTTTAAACATTGTTCTCGACTCATTACCCACCTCGATCTTTCTTAACTTCAGGATAGTACCATTGCACCATCCCGCTGAACTTCATTCATCGTCCCACCGTTTCATTTTATAAAAGTGCTCTTCGCTGCACTTGTTTCTAGGTGGACATGCATTCCGGTTTGTTTTTGACATATATACAGTGGTCTTTGGCTCTCTCTAGCTACTAACAATATATTCTTTCCTTATCTAACATAGTCGCTTAGCCATTTCAAGCCTTTACCATTTTCTTGGCTAATAAATTTATTATGGACCATTGTTCCAAGTTTGATTTGTCTTACAAATTGGTTGGGTGCCTCGCGTAGTTATTTTCATCTCTTGTGCACGAGGATTGGTTTTGTATTTTCAACTCTTGTTCCCGGGATTGGTTTTGTATTTGCCTTCAATTACGTGCTCGACATAATCCAATTTACATTGCACCATTCTTTCTATTTATACATGCGCTTTTGAGCAATATTCATTTGATCCCCTTTCTCATTTAAATGCATCTTGCTTCTCTCGATGACACCCTATTTCTTTCAATTTCTTATACCAATACATTAAGTTTGTTATTCAAATTTTATTGTGGTATTCGCACATCGTTTTCGAGATTTTGGTAATAGAGATTTGTTGTTAGGATGGGTGTTTCAACTTCCGGGGTTTGCATTTGTATTGGATTTTGTTAGCACACATCTTTAATTTGAGGCTCATCTTGTTTAATGATTGCACAATCTTGTTCTAAGCTTGTTTGAATATCTTCGACGGACGGCTATGCTCTTGCAATAGGGCTTGGGCTATTTTCGTTGTTTCTGCTAAGTCCCATGTTACATATGCAACTATATACCATTCCTTAGCTAACAATTTATTCTAGACCATTGTTTAAGGGGATTTGTCATGCAATTGGATTAGGTGCCAATTTTCCTTATTCCACTTGTCTCGGGAACCAGAACACTTTATATGCGGGGATTTTTTACGTTCTTATGAAACCTTGAAGGTGCGCATAAGGTAATTTATTGTTTTCATTTGGGACAGGGATTTTTTAGCTCCTTTTTGCTAAAGTTGTTTGGGATACATTTGATAGCCGTTACAATATGTTGTGGGTTCATTATGTCATTTGAGTGATTTCTCCGTTTTTGATCCTATTGACATGGGTTGTATGTTGCAACTTTGAGTTGTATCTTTGTGGACATATATGGTGGACCTTATGGACATTTATCAGGGGGGCGCATGTCTTCTTTTTCTTTGATGAGCTTCATCGAATATTTTCTTCGTTCTTTGCTCGCCTAGTTCTTGTTTCCTCTATTCTGGGTCTCATAGTGCTTCTCTTCGGGATCTATATTTGGCTTTTTCACATGTTGCATTGCATACTTCTTTTATACATTTTCTATTGGTTTACGGTCATTGGCTCTATCTCAAATTTGTTTCTACACCACTTTTCCATATACGCATGTATTGGGTTGTCATTTTTTGCATTGGGCTTTGCAAGTGGATTTGTCTAGTATCTGTTTACATTTTAGTACGAGTTCTTGTTCTGTTTTGCTAATCTTTGGTGGGACATTTTGCTTCATACTTGGGTTTAAAGCATTTCCTTTGTTGTCCTGGTACTCTTGACCTCTTGATATGTTATGTTATGGATTTGTCATCTCTAGATATGCCCATTTATTTGTCCAGAGTAAGTTTTTTAATGTTTATCACGCATTGCCTTATTTTGTATTTCGATTTGCATGCTCTAATTTTCCTCATGACATTATGTAGTTGTTGTGTTCCCATTACCCATTTCATCCCTTGGTTATTGGACTCACCTCGTTACTCCTCCCCGAACCTTGGCACTCTCAACATCCATCTCCTCGATATCCTTGGCCGTAACGTTTACCTTTGACTTGGTTTTCACATTTTGACCTTCTCTCGTTTGCCAGAGTATGTTTCCTATTGGGGCCCTTATTTATGGCTTTACGCATATGGTAGTATTTGTCTTCTGACATCACCACACTTGGATCATCTTCCTTTTTATGCTTCTCTTTGTCTTGATAGGGAGTCTCTTACGTGGAACATTGTATACAAGGTGTTATATTGGGCACATTCTCATTTTGTGCATGGTGCTGGTTTTGCGTGATTCTAGTTCTCTCGAGCAAGCCATTTCTAGCCGTCTATTGAGGGTTTTTGCACTTGTAGTGGACTTTTTTTTTTTTCTATTTGATATGATCATTATTGGCATCTTTGCTATTTGGCTTTATCTCGATAGGATGCATATTGCGTTTGGCATTCTTACTCTCGAGATTTTCCCCATTTGTTTTCATTTTTCCATCTCCTTGGAGCCTGTTTGGATTCCTCGCTCCCAGAATGAATGGGCCGATTATCTTTCTCGCCTTCCTCAGGCGGATGAGTTTGCTCTTGCTCCATGGTGTTTTAGTTATATTGATTCTTTGTGGGGCCCACATCATGTTGATCGGTTTGCCTCTCCCCTTAACCACAAGCTTCCCGTCTATAACACTCGATTCGCATATCCGCACCGCATTCCCCCGGATGCTTTTACCTATGATTGGCATCTCTTTAACAATTTTTGTTTTCCTCCACCTGCCTTGGTTCCACGTGTTTTGCACCATGCAGCTGCGTGTCGGGCTCGTATGACGTTGGTGGTTCTTCATTGGCCTACGCGCCTTGGTGGCCTCTCGCTCGATCCGGATCGGGCGTGGGCGCCTTTTATTCAAGACTTTATGTTTTTTGATGCATTTTCATTGGCTTTATTGCCCCATTTGTCGGCACCTTTTGCGGGGTGTCGACGTCATGTAGCTCTTTATGTTTTTCGTTGTCAATTTGATTGAATTTAACATGGTTTATATGTTGTTGTGTGGCAGCTGCCTCTCGATTACTTGCTCCTCAGGAGGTCCCTTTGTTCCTCTCGACTTTGCCTTTGGTGTTTTCCGCCCGCGCCCCCTCGACTCTTGCGACATACATGGCTTTGTTCCGCCGCTTTGTTGTTTGGTGCCGCCTCCATGCCGTTTCTTAACTCCCAGCTTCCCCCTTTGTTGTTGCCGCCTTTTTTGCCACTCTTCATTATTCTCATCTGTCGCCCTCGTCCATTACTTCGGCCTCTGCTGCAATATCCTTTTTTCATCAAGTTTTCAACCTGCCATCCCCCGCTGTTCTTCCTTTACCGTCCTTGGCTCGTCAGTCTACTTCTCGTGGAGCTCGTCCCCCTCGCACCTTGCTTCCTTTCATGTCTCAACATGTTCGCTCTATTGTTCTCCATTTTGTGCCACCCGCCGCCCCGTTCCCTTCTTTGGCCCGTGCTGCCCTCATCGTCCTTTCCTTTGCCGCTTTTTTACGCACCTCTGAGGCCCTCGCTCTTAACTGGCATGATCTTTCTTTTTCGTTATCTCATGTCGACATTTTTATCCTCCGTTCCAAACGCGATCAACTTGCCCGCGGTCATACGGTTTCTTTAGCCCGTTTGACCTCGCTCGCATGCCCCGTCACTATTCTTCAACGTTTGATTTCCACCGGTTCTTACCATCTCCTCGATCCTCCGACAGGCGGGCCTCTTTTTCGCTCCTCTCCCTCTTCTTTGCGCCCTTTATCCTATTCGACTGCCCACTTATGGTGGAGGGATTGCCTTTTGGCTATAGGCTTGGACCCGTCTCTTTATGGTGCGCGTTTACGCTTTCGTCAGCGGCGGGCCCGGGCATTTTGCCGCTCACGGGTTCCGCGTAGATCTGATTCGTGCTCCGCGGTGGCGGCGTTTCGTCTTCTCACTCTTTCGCTTCGTTAGCCCGGGACCCGTCTCAACATTTGGAGGTTTTAGCGGGTTGGGCTTGTAGTTAGGAAGTTCTCACGGTAGTAGGCCGTTTTTGTGTCTATCGCGAGTCCCTCGAATCGCGTCGATCCGAGCCATCGGATCGCCATTCTGAGGAGGGGCGAGCTTCTCTCTCGAGGCTCTTTCCCCTTCAGCACCGGTTATCGGCGTCTTCTCACAGCAGCTTCCTTCCTTCTCCGAGCTTCCCCCCCTTCCCGCCCTGCTCAGGGGGACACGTCTTTTTCATGTTGTTCACTTGGCATAATAATGTTTTTGCATTACTATCATGTCATTTTTCATATGTTGCTTTTATTTCCACCTTGAGGGTGATGCTATTTATTTCCACCTTGAGGGTGATGCTATTTTTTCCACCTTGAGGGTGATGCTATTTTTTCCACCTTGAGGGTGATGCTATTTACTTCCACCTTGAGGGTGATGCATACTTGATTTCCACCCGCTGGGTGATGCTTTTTCCCCTTCGAGGTGCTGATTTTTATGTTCTAATTTGCTCTTCTCTGCAGGGGTTGGTGGTGCGGCTTCCCTTGTCCATGTCATGCATGTTAGTTCCTTCTAACCATTTACGGGTATTTTTTGCGGTTCTTTTGAGTTGTTGCAGGTTTTTTGCGGTCGTTTGGGGATCCTGCTTTTTCGACTTCGCCGTCGACATGTCTCCTTTGTCTCTCCGGTTTCCGCCATCTTATGGGGTCGTGCTAGAGTTGTGTTTGCCAGCACATCATCTTTTCTGGTTCTCCAGGCAACACATTCGGGGCTTCTGCCGTCCTCTGGGGTCCTGCTCTCTTTGGGTTGGCCGTCCCTCCATCTTCTTCGGTTTTCCAGGCATCACATTCAAGGTTGTTGGCGACCATTTCTCATTAGGGTTTTCCTCGAAAACCCGAAAGGGCGGGGTTTTTTATCCCGGTGAGAAGTTGTCGTCATTGCCCTTCTATGTTGCCTGTGCACATTTCTTTTTATGGGGTAGTCCGATATTGTTCCTATGGTCGGCTACCCCTCTCTATTCCTCAAACCATTGTATACTGCTGCTGTGATGAATGACAAGCCTATCTATGCCGGTTTTGTGTCTATCGCGAGTCCCTTCCCAGAATAGTGGAACACCATTAAACCATGCCTATATCTAGTTGGTACTAAGGTTCGCTATAGACGATCCAATAGTTATCCACGTCATCCAATGGTTTTAATTGTATCTAATTTATCTTATCCAATGGTTCTTTCTAAGAATGCAATGGTTCTTTGAAAAACAAGATAACTTATTGCACTTAGATGATTTGCACTAAGAATCCAATGGTTTTTTGAAAAACAAGATAACTTATTGCATTTAGACGATTTGCACTAAGAATCCAATGGTTCTTTGAAAAACAAGATAACTTATTGCACTTAGACGATTTTCACTAAGAATCCCATGGTTCTTTGAAAAACAAGATAACTTATTGCACTTAGACGATTTGCACTAAGAATTAGAGATGTAATTGTTGGAGCCATCAAGCAAAATACCACAGCTAACACCTTAAACCTAAACACAAACTCGGGAAAACCTTGCTTCCGAGTCATGTGCATGAAGGGTATCAGAGCTCCTCTGCATGGTAATCCTCTAAACTAGTGGCTAGACGTTATAGTTTGGCAACTCCCCAATTCCAAACAATTGCATCAAAATATCTTTGTCATACTTCTGCATAGGAATCCTTTAAATCGTTGACTAACCTTCCTAAGGAGTATGGATGCAATAGAATTGACAATTCCTATTTGAAACACTTAACTATCCATTTGGCACTACTTAATTTGTTTATCTGAAATTATTTTCTCGGTCTAAGACTTAGTGTGATTTATCTAGACGATGGTGAAAATTAGTTGCTCGTGTCCTATCAGGAAAGTTCAGCCTACCGTAACCGTAACCTGCTGCAGTCTTATCCACTAACTTTCTTCGTATTTAGATTAGTGGGTAATGCCTAACTATCTAATTCTTTCTCATTGTAACTTCCTTTTTTAAGATACTTTGTTTGAGGATTTCTCAATATGCTTATGGATGATATTGCATTATGCATATGTAGGTTTTTGCAGGCAGCTATATTGGGTGGAAAGACTATCTCTTAAGGGCCTTTATTCTTTGGGTCGAACTGCTTCTGGAAGGTTTTAGGGCTCCGTCTTCTGGCGTCAACGCCCTCCCACTACCTCATGACATTGTGCAAGATCCTGGTCCAATCTGGCTAGGGTATGGCCTCCAAAACGTAAACCCTGTGCGTTGCTAGGTTATTGTAGGGTTTACGTTATGGAGGTCGAGTTTTATTCAGTTGCACCTGAGACATGGTCGAGAAGCTGCAGTTGAAAACAAGAAGCAATAGAAACTGACGAAATGGGGTTTGGATTTATCGAGGCAGGCTTTCTTACCAGTGCTCCTCCTTTTGCAAATGCCGTGCCTCCCTTCCGGGCCCGGTTTCCCTATCCGGACGTTGAATTCTCCATTCAAGTAACTTGCTTCGAGCAGGCTCAAAAAAATTCAAGATCTGTCCGGGAGAACATATCAAACCGCAAAGCGTCCTGCAGTCGACCGTGTAGAAACCCAAGTGTTTTGTCGTTCGGGCAGTACAAAGGCTCCGGAATGGAGATTTGACTTCGCCATATCGTCCGAAACAACGAAATTACCCTAGGGACCAAGTTACATGGTCATTTTTTGCAGCAAAAGAAACACGAACCCTCTACATGGCAGTATTCTGCACCCTCTGCTAAGGACAATTCACTACGAACATGTTGGACATGAGCTACTTTGGCGCTTCCGGGAGCAGGGGTGGTCTTCTGCCCACGAAACTTGGTCTCCAAGGTAATGTCGATGTTTAGTCTGTTGGCGGTCGGGATCACCGGTTCGGGGTGGGATAGTTGCCCGTCCGTGGCCAGGGACCCTCCAGAGAGGACCTTTGGGTCGAACTTCTTCTGGAAGGTTTTAGGGCTCCGTCTTCTGGCGTCAACGCCCTCCCACTACCTCATGACATTGTGCAAGATCCTGGTCCAATCGGCTGGGGTATGGCCTCCAAAACATAAACCATGCAATGCTAGGTTATTGTAGGGTTTACGTTATGGAGGTCGAAGTTTTATTCGATTGCACCTGAGACATGGTCGAGAAGTCTGCAGTTGAAAACAAGAAGCAATAGAAACCCGGCGAAATGGGGTTTGGATTTCATCGAGGCGGGGCTTTCCTACGGTGCTCCTCCTGGAGGGCAAATGCCGTGCCTCCCTTCCGAAGCCGGTTTCCCTATCCGGCCGTTGAATTCTCCATTCAAGTAACTTGCTTCGGCGAGGCTCAAAAAAAATTCAAGATGCAATAGGAGAACATATCAAACCGCAAACCGCCCTGCAATCGGCCGTGTAGAAACCCAAGTGTTTTGTCGTTCGGGCGGTACAAAGGCTCTAATGGAGATTTGACTTAGCCATATCGCCCGAAATAGCGAAATTACCCTAGGGACCAAGTTACCGCGGTCATTTTTTGCGACAAAAGAAACCACGAACCCTCTACATGGCGGTGTTACGCACCCTCCGCTAAGGACAATTCACTCTGAACATGTTGGACATGAGTTACTTTGGCTTCGGGGCGGGGTGGTCTTACGCCCGCGAAACTTGGTCTCGGGGTAATGTCGATGTTTGAGTCCGTTGGCGGTCGGATCACCCGTTCGAGGGGTGGGATAGTTGCCCGTCAGGTGGCGAGGGGACCCTCGGAGAGGACCTTTGGGTCGAACTGCCGGAAGGTTTTAGGGCTCCGTCTTACCGGCGTCAACGCCCTCCCACTACCTCATGACATTGTGCAAGATCCTGGTCCAATCGGCTGGGGTATGGCCTCCAAAACGTAAACCACGTGCGTTGCTAGGTTATTGTAGGGTTTACGTTATGGAGGTCGAGTTTTTATTCGATTGCACGAGACATGGTCGAAGGCTGCGGTTGAAAACAAGAAGCAATAAGCCCGGCGAAATGGGGTTTGGATTTATCGAGGCGGGCTTTCTTACGGTGCTCCTCGGGAGGCAAATGCAGTGCCTCCCTTCCGGGGCCGGTTTCCCCTATCCGACCGTTGAATTCTCCATTCAAGTAACTTGCTTGGCGAGGCTCAAAAAAATTCAAGATCTGTCCTGGAGAACATATCAAACCGCAAAGCGTCTGCGGTCGGCCAGTGTAGAAACCCAAGTGTTTTGTCGTTCGGGCAAGTACAAAGGCTCGGAATGGAGATTTGACTTAATGTTATATCGTCCAAAGCGATTGAAATTACCCTAGGGACCAAGTTACATGGTCATTTTTTGCAGCAAAAGAAACACGAACCCTCTACATGGCAGTATTCTGCACCCTCTGCTAAGGACAATTCACTACGAACATGTTGGACATGAGCTACTTTGGGCGCTTCGGAGGCGGGGTGGTCTTCGCCCCACGAAACTTGGTCTCCGTGGTAATGTCGATGTTTCGAGTCCGTTGGCGAGTCGGATCACGGTTCGAGGTGGGATAGTTGCCCGTCCGTGGCGAGGGACCCTCCAGAGAGGACCTTTGGGTCGAACCCGCCCGGAAGGTTTTAGGGCTCCGTCTTACGGCGTCAACGCCCTCCCACTACCTCATGACATTGTGCAAGATCCTGGTCCAATCGGGCTGGGGTATGGCCTCCAAAACGTAAACCACCGTTGCTAGGTTATTGTAGGGTTTACGTTATGGAGGTCGAGTTTTATTCGATTGCACACGAGACATGGTCGAAAACTGCGATTGAAAACAAGAAGCAATAGAAACGGCGAAATGGGGTTTGGATTTATCGAGGCGGGCTTTCTTACGGTGCTCCTCGGGAGGGCAAATGCCGGTGCCTCCCTTCCCGGAGCCGGTTCCCTATCCGGCCGTTGAATTCTCCATTCAAGTAACTTGCTTCGAGCGGGCTCAAAAAATTCAAGATCTGTCCGGAGAACATATCAAACCGCCAAAAGCGTCTATGATCGGCCAGTGTAGAAACCCAAGTGTTTTGTCGTTCGGGCGATACAAAGGCTCGGAATGGAGATTTGACTTATATATCGTCGAAAGCGGTGAAATTACCCTAGGGACCAAGTTACATGGTCATTTTTGCAGCAAAAGAAACCACGAACCCTCTACATGGCGGTGATGCGCCCTCTCGCTAAGGACAATTCACTACGAACATGTTGGACATGAGCTACTTTGGCGCTTCCGGGGCGGGGGTGGTCTTACGCCCGCGAAACTTGGTCTCGGGGTAATGTCGATGTTTGAGTTCGTTGGCGGTCGGATCCACGTTCGGGGGTGGGATAGTTGCCCGTCCGTGGCGGGGACCCTCGGAGAGGACCTTTGGGTCGAACTTCTTACGGAAGGTTTTAGCGATCCGTCTTAAGGCGTCAACGCCCTCCCACTACCTCATGACATTGTGCAAGATCCTGGTCCAATCTGGCTAGGGTATGGCCTCCAAAACATAAACCCTGTGCAATGCTAGGTTATTGTAGGGTTTACGTTATGGAGGTCGAGTTTTATTCAGTTGCACCTGAGACATGGTCGAGAAGCTGCAGTTAAAAACAAGAAGCAATAGAAACTGACGAAATGGGGTTTGGATTTATCCTCCTCCCAGTGTCGCAATTAGAAGTCAAGAACACATTTTGTAGTAGCAAATTTTTTTGGAATGATTCGGGATCGCCAATAGATCCAAAGTCTGTTATTTCAGTTGCCATGGCTCGCATGCATGTTCAAAAAGGTACACGGGTCCCAAGTGCAAGTGACCACGTTTTGGCCTCCATAACGTAAACCCTACAATAACACGGCAAGACCACGGGGGTTTGCGTTTTGGAGGCCATACCCTAACTAGATTGGACCAGGATCTTGCACAATGTCATGAGGTAGTGGGGCGTTGATGCCGGAAGGCGGGCCTAAACCTTCCGAAGTAGTTTGACCCAAAGGTCCTCTCTCGGAGGGTCCACGGCCCGCAGGCGGGCAATTCTCCCACCCGGGCGTGATCGACTGCGCCAGCGAACTTCGAAACATCGACATTACCACGGAGACCAAGTTTTGGGGCGAAGACCACCCCTGCTCCGGGCGCCAAAGTAGCTCCACGTCCAACACGTTAAGTAGTGAATTGGCCTTAGCGGAGGGTGCGAGAATCTTTGCCATGTAGAGGGTTCGTGTTTCTTTGCTGCAAAAATGGCCGTGTAACTTGGTCCCTAGGGTAATTTCACTTTGTTTCGTTACGACATGCGCGAAGTCAAATCTCCATTAAGTCTTTTATCTTTGCCGACGACAAAACACTTGTGTTTCTACGCGGTCATTGCGGGACACTTTGCGGTTTGATATGTTATCCCAGACAGATCTTGAATTTTTTTGAGCCTGCTCGAAGCAAGTTACTTGAATGGAGAATTCAATGGTCGGATAGGGAAACCGGGTTTCGGGAAGGAGGCAGCGGCATTTGCCCTCCGGGAGCTGGTAGGAAAGCCTGCCTCGGTAACCTTTGTGATGTCAGTCTCCTGGGGTCTGGCCACCTAGGCTATAACATGCCACCTAGGCTCCAACATGCCACCGGCTCCAACATGCCACCTAGGCTCCAACATGCCACTGGCTCCAACATGCCACGTGAGCTCCAACATGCCAAGTTGGCTCCAACGTGCCACCTACGCTCAAGCATGCCAAGGTGGCTCAAATATGCCACCTAGGCTCCAACATGCCAAGGTGGCTTCAACATGCCATGTAGGGCTCCAGCGTGCCAACTAGGCTCCAACATGCCTCGTGAGCTCTAGCATGCCACCTAGGCTCCAACGTGCCACCCTAGGGCTCAACATGCCACCTCGGCTCTAACATGCCAAGGTGGCTCCAACATGCCACCTAGGCTCAAGCGTGCCATGGTGGCTCAAACATGCCACCTAGGCTCCAACATGCCACCTACGCTCCAACATGCCACGTGGGCTCCAACATGCCACCTAGCATGCCACCTAGGCTCCAACATGCCACACCGGGCTCCAACATGCCAAGTGAGCTCCAACATGCCACGTTAGCTCCAACATGCCAAGGTGGCTCCAACGTGCCACCTAGGCTCAAGCGTGCCAAGGTGGCTCAAATATCACCACCTAGGCTCAAACATGCCACCTAGGCTCCAACATGCCACGTAGGCTCCAACATGCCAACTAGGCTCCAACATGCCTCGTGAGCTCTAGCATGCCACCTAGGCTCCAACGTGCCACGTGGGCTCCAACATGCCACCTAGGCTCAAGCGTGCCAAGGTGGCTCAAACATGCCACCTAGGCTCCAACATGCCACATAGGCTCCAACATGCCACCTTATGCTCCAACATGCCACCTAGCATGCCATCTAGGCTCCAACATGCCTCCAACATGCCACGTGAGCTCCAACATGCCAAGGTGGCTCCAGCGTGCCACCTAGGCCCAAAGCGTGCCAAGGTGGCTCAAATATGCCACCCATGCTCCAACATGCCACGTGGGCTCCAACATGCCACGTGGGCTCCAACATGCCACCCTAGGCCCAAATATGCCAAGGTGGCTCAAACATCTGCGTGGGCTCCAACATGCCACCTAGGCTCCAACGTGCCAAGGTGGCCCAAACATGCCACGTGGGTTCCAAAATGCCACCTAGTTGGCTCAAACATGTCACGCGAGCTCCAACATGCCACCTAGGCTCCAACATGCCACCTAGGCTCCAACATGCCACCTAGGCTCCAACATGCCACCTAGGCTCCAACATGCCACCTAGGCTCAGACATGCCAAGGTGGCTCAAACATGCCGTAGCAGGGCTCCAACATGCCACCTAGGCTAAAACATGCCAAGGTGGCTCAAATATCTCCACCTAGGTTCCAACATGCTCAAACATGCACTGTGGGCTCCAACATGCCACCTAGGCTAAAACATGCCATGGTGGCTAAAACATGCCACCTAGTCTCCAACATGTCACATAGTCTCAAACATGCCACCTAGGCTCCAACATGCCACATAGTCTCCAACTTGCCACCTAGGCTCCAACATGCCACCTAGGCCCAAATATGCCAAGGTGGCTCAAACATGCCACGTGGGCTCCAACATGCCACCTAGGCTCCAGCGTGCCAAGGTGGCCCAAACATGCATATGCCACATGGGTTCCAACATGCCAACTAGTTGGGTCAAACATTCCAAGGTGGCTCAAACATGCCACGGGGGCTCAACATGCCACCTAGGCTCCAACATGCCACCTAAGATGCCAAGGTGCCTCAAACATGCCTGTGAGGGCTCCAACATGCCACCTAGTCTCAAGCATGCCTACAAACCAACATGCCACCTAGAGTAGATGTTTAGAGTCTATTAGAAGGCCAATTTATGGATTGCGGGAGATGCCCATTCGTTGCGGGGATCATATGGAGAGGACATTTGAGACAAACTACTCCAAAGGTGTTAGGGTCAGATCTTAAAAGTCAACAAGTCCCTCTAAGTGATATGCAAGATCACATCCCAAGCTTGACTAATGATTGTCTACTTCCACACCCGTGCATCTCGAGAAAAAAATATGATGCATGCACATGTGAGTTAAGCTGGATCATGCAACGACGGTGGCCGTAAACATTCAAAATCTTGAGCACACATTCCATAGCCGCAGAGACCCTATTTTTCTTCACTTTCGTAAAGACCTACAAAGACCTATAAATTCCGGTTGAGGAAAATCGTGTATCGACCAAAATCCGAAATCTTGATTTTCTTGGACGAGCGAACCGACAATTTGGCATCTTTGGGCGGTTAAATTGCAAAGGCTGGGCCGGACGATTTGCATAGTCTAGCTTTGGCTTGATTACATGTCTAGCTTTGCAATTTAACCGTCACACTTAAGTCTAGCATTGACTTGATTACAAAAAATAATAAACCTATATTGTATATTTTCGATGAAAAGCAATAAAGAAAGCATCCTATTTAATTGATTAGGTGATGGGCGAGATGAGCGGCCTAGATTGCGATCTAGGCCCTATCATCCTATTGGTTTGCCATTAACGGGCCAGCCGGTCACGTGTTTTCTTTCCGCCTTACGCAATGGGTGGCTATGGCGATGGCCGGCTATCTGTTTTTCTTTCCCGCCACCCTAGTTTGCACGGTGCTCCTACTCAATAGGCGGCTATGGTGATGGCGCCTATCTTTTCCCTTTTGCTTTCGGCAAATCCGGCCGAAGGCGGCTATGGCGATGGCAAGCTTTGATTGTTTACAAAAATAAAGATGAATCGGACCTTTGCTCTAGATGCCCAAGCGAACATCTGAGATCCGTCTTCCAACATGTTTTCGGGTTCCATCAAGTAAATCCGGCATGCTTGTTTGATACGTAACCCGCATATCTCCTGTAGATGATATGCACGAGGCCATATTCTAGCGAGGATGGGATTTGAAATAACAACATTTAAAATACTCGGGCGGATCTTCCAAGCGCATCACAGCCTTTGCATTTAGACTATGCATCCGATCTGTTTCATGTCCATCTTTTCCATTTGCTTAGCAAATCCGTGGCGTCCTTGCGACAATCAAGATCTTGATTCGATTGTTTGTGGGAGCTCTTAGGTTTTACGCAAAACCTAGCTCTGGGAAATAATGCATGTATCACGGTAAGAAAGGCAAAGCGCCATCTTCTGCTGCTATTCACTTCATGAAATTAAGCCTCCGACCTAGTATGGCTCGGCGAGTTTCTTTTCGATATTTAGATCCGACCTAAAATGGCTCTGCCGAGTTTTATTATGTCGTTTAATCTTCATTGGGGCGCTTTTGCAATAGAGGATCATGTTGCTAAACCGGACATCTGATTGTAAGAAAGTAAGGAAGTTTTTTGTCCGTTTGATTACGTATTTGTTTACATATGATCGTGTGATTTGGTGCCTCTTATGTCCAATCACGAAGCTCCACGGATTTTATTTTACTTGAAAATCTTTGGCGGATTGGCTATGGTGGATATCCTTTATGGCGAAAATGCCGGCCGATCTGCATGCCTTTGAAACTTCGGATATGGAATGCTAAGGTGCTCATTTTGCATTTCCACAGGCTAAACGGGCTATTTCTAAGCGAGCACGTTGATTCGATGCAACCTTGCTGCTGCGCAGACCCCATGGCTGCAACCTTAGCTTCTCGCTTGAGCTATTATTCTCGGGTAATACTATTTTTTTGTTTTCTTGTTCTTTATTTCACTTTTTTGTCTTGCATGCCACTTTGTCCTTTTCATTTTTGAAGCCAAAATTTTCTTGGAGAACTAAGATTCCACAATGAACGGGGCATTGGGGTATAACTTGCATATATTTGGATAGCCAAACATATTTTAGTGGAGGGAATAGCTCGGATCGAGCATTCAAGGAAGCCGACCAGCACAAAGTAATCGGGTCAATACCACGGCTAATTGAAGCGATTGCAATCAAATTGATGTTAAAGTGATGTTCCACTTGATTTAATGTTTTAAAACTTTTGAAATCAATTTAAGTTGATGTTTTGAACCTTAAAGAAACCTTGGTTCCCCACGAAAATAATCTTCGAAATGTTTTGAACTTTAAATGTTTTTGCCTAAGTTAAACCCGGTGAAGCGGAGTCAAAATTTGGATTGCAACTTACAATGCCTTTTATGGACTTGTTTGGGTTCGATTTCCAAAAAGGCTTTTCTAAAATAAATATGAGCAATCAAAATTCAATGATATTGAAGTTATATGAGAAACAAAAATATTTAATATATTGATTTTCAAAATGTGGTTATTTTTTTTTTTTAACCACTATTGTTTTTAATTAATTTAAAAAAAAAACTATGTATTGTTAGTAAATTGAAAAAAAAAGCCATAGGTAGTTTTATTGATTGATTTTTTTTGCAAAATAACACTTGAAACAACGTGTCTTTTGTTGATAAAAACAACACTTCTCAACGTCCTTTTTTATTTTCTCTCGTGTTCCTTTTTTTTTTTTACACTTTCATTTATAGCATTGTAATTTAATTCTTCACGTGTTGTAATTTAGTTTTTCATGTGGATTTCTTGAAAAATTATGTATGTTTTTAGGGAAAATAATGTCAACAAAAACTACAAGTAGAGAAAAAAAAACAACACATAGAAAAGGAAAAACAAGCTATCTGTTTTAGTTTTCCACATGTAAGAATATTCAAATCTAGATGTGTTATTTAGAAGACAAACAACGATTGGCTCCTCCAAAAACAATAGTCAAGAAAAAACCACACGTTGACAAAAATCTGCTAAAAACAACAGTGAAAAAAAGGACACGTTGACCAAAAAACAAAAAGGTGCCAAAAAACCACCGTGGGAAATTTTTGCCAAAAAACCACTGTCTCTTTGTGCAAATCCGGATAAACGGGCCACGTGGACTTTTGGGGCCATTTTGCTGTTGTTTTTGGCATAAAACAACACTTCCATACAACTAAAAAACAACTGTGGACCAAAAATTGGGGTCAGTGTGTCTGTAGCAACGAAACTCTAGTTTAAGTGGTAGTTCGGCATCGAGCACCCTCTTCCAGCATCAACAAATTCAATTTTTTTAAACTTATTTAAAAAAAAAAAATTTATCCACAACCAAAACTCCAAAATTCCAAAACTCTTATCTAAGGGGTAGTTCAGCACCGATTCCCCTCTTCCAGCCGGCCTTATCTTGCTGTATTTCTGTCTTTTAAAGTAAAAACTTCAACCATGTCCATTTCTTTCTTCTTACGTTTGAACCATGTCCATTTCTTTCTTTCTTCTTTCAACCATGTCCATTTCTTTCTTCTTACTTTTTCAACGCGTTACAGAGCTTGCTTTATTGTCTCTATTTTTGTCTTTTAGGGAAAAGCATCAAGTGATCTGTAGTAAGATCACTTGGGTTGACTAGAAGAAGGGAGGGCGACACCGAGCTCCGTCTTCTACGCATAGCCTACCTTATTTTCTCTCTTTTTGTCTTTTAGGCAAAAGCATCAACAACGTTCATTTTTATATTTTTATTTTTGAATTTTTTTGTCTGCAGCAAATGGTTAATACATTTTAAGCATTACCTTTATGGAGATCCATCATCCATATGCAAGTTCTCATGCCACATTACGCCAAAATCTAATGTTGCTAAGCTATAAAGCTTGCAATGAGAGCGTGACATGCTTCTAGAGTAACATATTTTTTAAATTGCGATTCTTTTCTCATCGTTTTAATGTTTAATTTGCACATTTTATCTAACCTTCCTTCCTATTTATCCTTGTGTCTTTATCAATAAGCTAGATGCTGGGCTTTGTTATTAGAAGTTACACACATTTTACTAAGTGGATGCTTGCATCCAAATAGAGACTGAGATAAGAGAAGCGTTAGCACACAAAACATCATGCAATGCAAGGTATTGCCCCAATAACTAGCTAGGCCAAACACCTTGACCATCATAAAATCCATGTCATACTTATGATCAAATGGTCGAAAATCTTAACCTTAAGTATGATCATCCAATTCACATGTCACATGCATAAACAACTTGTATATAGCACCATCGCATCCAGTTCTATACAGCGTTGACTTGTTTCCAATTCCATACAACATAGATTTGAAACTTAACAGTTCGCTATATGTAGTCCAAAACTTCTGCTACAATTCTTAGCATTTAGATGACTCTTTGTGCCAATGCCATTGTTCTTCTTCCCCTCATATATACATGTGCCCCAAATCAATCACATTGCTCCTTTACAAAGCGTCATTAGCGCATTTCTGTACTATCATAGTTATGCTTTTCCTTCAAGTTTAGCGACGTGTGTACAAATGTCGATAATTTGATGGATATCTACAACAAAATTGTATTTATGCCCGATGTACAAAAGTTATATTTATGCCTGGCAATGCTGGGCATCGTCATTAGTTATATTAACTTCAGTTAAAAAGCAAAAATTTAGAGGCATATCCTTATAAAAAAAAGCCCAAAGTGCCCATCTAGAAAAGCCCATGAAAACGTTTTCCCCTATGCCACCACTCAGCAACAGCTCCGCATCACTGAGTTGGAAGCTCTTGTAACCACTGCGCATATACATATCAAATCCTTGGAAACTCAATTGCAAAGCTATGTTAAGCAGAAAATCATTGATGATACAGAAATCACGGGTCTCCAACTTCAAGTCTTTTCTATGGGTGCCTCTCCCTCTCACAGCGCTCACGCACATTGAAAGATCAAAGAGCTCAAATGCCTTGTGGATAAAAAGACAAATCAAATCCAAGACCTGCGACACCAGCTCCAACAAGCAAAACAGTCTGCAGAGGATGCTCACCACAACACAGAACGGTACTCTGTCTTGGCAACACATATTAGTATGGATTATCCCCTCCCTATGGGATACCTTGACTATGTCAAAGCACGCCATCACCTTTTCCTTATTAGATGGCTCAGTGCATCTGGCTCAGTGGAAGGAGCTATTACACGCAAAGATTTTTTGCGTCTTTGACCTGGCGCTAATAGAAGAACGATGCACTTTGTGTACCCTAGTTAACTTTCATTTGCTCTACGTCTAAGATCTTCAGTTTTTTATTTTTCAAACAGTCCAACCCCTGGCTTATGTCTTGCATGATTTTTATCCATGGAATAAAATAATGGCTAAGGTTAGCCAAATGGCTATTTTGTAGCAGAAAAATGGCTAAAGTAAATGGAAAAAATGCCCAAAAAAAAAGAAAATTTTAGCCCAATTTTTTTGCCGCCCAAGTGAGTTTTTAGGTTGAATAGCCAAACCTTTACCTCCAGACATATCCATCAGAACATCGATTAGCTAAACCTAAGATAGAGTGGGCTTGGAAAAATGGATAGATTAGTCCGAAATTCAACATCAATGTATGTGCTAACTTTAAGAAATTTCAAATAGGGTTTATATTTTTCTTTTCCTTTTCACTTTCTTCCTTGTTCCAAGTACAAAGTTGTCGTATTAGAGGAAAAGGAACAATGTAGTCCCTTTTTTTTAGGTTTTTGAACATGTTCATGCATATCTTGATTTATGTATTTACAATAGATTCAATGTCCTTGCCAAAATGCTTGGATTTTTTTAATTACTATGGCGTGATGGCTAGTATTTGCCTTTCCATTTTGTGAAAGTTTAGCCAAAAGCAAGAAACAGTGATGGAGAAAACCCATTTAGTTTAGCCAAGTGTTAGAAACTTCTAACCCCAATTTGAAGGTAGTTTAGCTAAACCTATTTTGGCTGCACTAAAATATAGGAGTAGTAATTATTCCATGTTTTTATCTTGCTCACTCTCAAGAAAAATTTTCTAAAGACCACCCTGAAGCATTCACGGGCAATCAGTCTGCTATGTTGTTACTTCAGAAGGACAATCCATATCTCTCTGATCTTACTACTACCTCCACGCTATAGAAAGAATATATGCTAAGGCTTCATTCACACCTCACACTCTGGGCGCAGGAGGCTCTTCAATGTGCTCAAGCCCATTTACAACGAGATTATGGCATCGACTATACCCATTTGTTCTTACAGTATGTAGGTACTCTGAACACTCTCTACACATATCAGGAAAATAAGGTCATTCCATTTGACTGGGAACCGTCCCCTCGTGAGACCTTGATGCCGCTATGTCAGGAGCCAAGGCCACGCCAACTAGAAGAAGAGGCCAAGAGAGTCCACGTCATAAAGGAATCTACGACCCGTCAGTCTTCAGCACCACAAATCACGCCAATGATGGTTACCAAGATCATGGCAGAGATCATGGGATTAGGTAATTGAGGATTCAGAAATGACAGACTGTTTGCTATTTTGGGCTAGAGGCCATTGTACTATATATATCAGGAGTTGACTTAGACAAGTTCAGGCATTTTTATTGTCTCACCTTTTTTCAGAGATTTCATGTATTCCCAATAATGATCATTCAAGTTTTCACTCTTCTTTCACTTGTGTCTCATTTCATTCTTTCATTTCTTAGTTTTCTATTTCTCGTGTTCTTGTTAAAGCCCACGTGACATTTTCCTATGGAGAAGTTGTTTGTTGGACATTTTCCTATAGAGAATCGTTCTTCAGGCTCTCACGAATCTGGACCCTAAACAAAGACACCCTGGCCACTGTATGAGAAGAACCCCAAGCTGTAGGAGGTGCAAGTAGAGGCTCTACAGAAGTAGGTAAAGCCGCAACAGAACCAGATGGAGGAGAAAAAGAGGTGGATTCTACTTGAGGAGAAGTAGACAGTGGTGCAGATTTAGAAAGAGGTGGAACGTGTTGCAAGTCCATACTTGTATTAACAGGAATGGGGTCAAAGGCAAGAGGGTTGAGGCGAGAATTATTTGGCCGATTAAGCAGCGACAAAGATAGAAGATGAAGCACAAGCACCACCCACCACATTAGAGGCATCCTTGGTTGAAGAACGTGTTCCAAAAATTGGCAAACTAGGATTTGCCATGGTGGCCGAAGTCTGAAAATCCCAAATCCGGTCCAGCAAAACTCAGAAACCTTATATGTGCTATACACCATGAGAAGTTCACATCTCAAGCTTTCCAATGCATTAAGAAACACTCGAATCTGACACACGAGTTAGAAGTTATGAGAGAAATCGCATCAAAACCCTACATGGCACCCATCACAGCGCCTAGAATTTGTAAAGGATTACATCACATGATGGCGGCTATTAAGGTAAGAGAATTACAACTTGCAATTTGATCTATTCCCATGTTGAAGGCAAAGTTATTATTTTTGTTACGTTTTTAGTATTTAGAAACTTTTTTGAGTAAGTTGAGAACACATACTACAATATCGATGCAATTGAAATTAAGGGAAGTATACAAAAAATTCTTTTTTTTTTTTAATTATTGAAGGCATTATCAATAATGTATACAAAAAAGTACATATGAATTCATAGATAGATGGCTTTTTTTAAGGGAAGTGCAACCCTTAGATTCTGCTTGTCCAAAAAGCAAGAAGTCTAAGATACTAAAGAGTTAAAACAGGATAAAAGAGTATATATTAGATCAAAGTCCAGATATTAGTTCTAGCTGCAAAATTCAGATTTTCATCCTCTTCTCTTTCAGATTTTCATCCTCTTCTCTTTTCTTCCATAGCCTCTATAGAGATTAATGAATGAGCAGTAAGAGCATCCACGTGCATGGCGTTTTGCTGGATTGAATCGGCCTGATTTGTCAACAGCTTCACATATTCTCCTCTTCTTACGTTCATATTCTGGATGCATGAGCAGTCACAAGTGCACTGATCTCCATGAAGGATGACAGAAACAGCTCCGAATTGATCTAGCAAATTGATTTTATCCCACTTAAGTGTTTTTATCCTGATCAGCGTATTATCTGTAAAATACAACCAAGATTAAGATAAGAAAACCTTCGTTATCCAAGAGATATCATCGTTGAATAACACATAAGGCATGATAATCTCCTAGGCTTTCCACATTCTCCAAAGGAGGATTTAAATTCTCCAGTCGCTTTGATCATGAGGAAAAGAATATCTACAAGAGGTTTGTTGGATAAGGAAGGAATATGGTATTCCTCTGCCACTAACTCTAGGACCCACTCAGCCTAAAGACATCTCTTAAATAAATGATTTTCACGAAGGTTAGATACAGACAGATTCAACCTGTACATTTTGGATTTGTTGCCAAAGCTTTACGCCAGAGCTGCCAAATAAAGGACTTAATTTTGGGATTAATGGGAGAGCTTCAAAGAAACTTTAGGTTAGTAGCACAATTATCGGCAGAAATATCCCACTTAATACTAGAGTTGTCTCAGAAACCTGTTTGGGTTCATCAATCCGTATGGGTCCCTCAATTCCTTCTTCATGGTAGGGACTAGGTCTCTATGATACTTATGAGATTTTCAATATAAACACCTGAATTGTAAGATTAACTCGAAGTTATACCACCATATTCAATGCCAAAATAAAACTCTTCACAAGTTTAGCACAATCGCATCTTAAAATACACTCAATTCAATTTCAATGATATGATATGATCTCATGACACTCAACATGGAATACAAATTTCAATATGACATTAATTTTCTATGAATATAGTCTACAAATGCTACTCATTTTTCAAAATTTCATGTGATTTCATAAAAATTTGATTCTCAATCCTTGAGAGGCTCAGTCGGGTCTCTAAGGAATTTCTGAAGAACAGACATCCAAGAACCATTTCACATCTATAATATTTGAAATAGAATAAGAATGTGAAGGTACTATTATTTGTCAATGGAAGTAGATAATAAGTACTACTTGTCTTGCTAAATGTTTTTTTTTTTTTTTTTTTTCAAAAAAGTGGAGTGGTATTATGAATTCACAAAATTTTAACACTTGAGGGACCCAACTGGGTCCATAATGAACTTCTGAACTTCAAACTTTCAGGAATTATTTTTCGAAAATTCCACCATAAAGCACAATTTCATTAAAATGAGAAATTTCGTGATTCCAATTAGGAACGAAAATCCTTTTTAGTTCATTTTATGCCAAATTTGTAAGCAATTATGGCGCCATTTAGAAAAAATATGCCTCTAAAGTGTCATTTATTGGCGCCATTAAAAATACTAACAGTGCATATAAAGAAGCTAAAGAAACATAACATCGAAAAGTTAGTTAAAATTTCCAAATTCATAGATTTGCATATCAAAAAATTTGCCACAACAGGCAAGGACTCGAAAGAAAGAGTCTGTTTACAAAAGTATTATTGTACAATTTACATTATAATCACACAAAATTCAGGGTTCCGCATCAGGATCAGGTTCCGCATGAGGGTCAGGTTCCACATCAGGATCAGGTTCCGCATCGCCAGGGCCATGGCTAGAAGAAGCACCCATAGGATCTGCACGGAAAAGCTCTCGAGCGGCCGTGGCGGTGAAATTGGATCGATAAGTATGTCCGTCGGGTTGTGCGTTCTTGATCACATCATAGTCCACATCGGGTGGAGCTTCAGGCATCTCTGGATTTGGTGGATCTACAGCTTCTTCAACAACAGCACCTTGTCTCTCTGTCACAGGAACTGCTGAAAGTATAGGATTCAGGAGGCGGTCAAGCCTATCAAGAATCCCCCTTAGGCACTCCTGCTTAACCGGCTCACTTTCGAACACAATGCAAAATCTCTTATTCATCAATGAAGCCCGGCCAAAAGAACCACAGGAGAAGTAATCAAACACCCCTGTTCCTGGCGGTACCATTTTCTACACGAGGTAGGAGCATGTGGCAGGCCCCAGCTGGTTTCTCATGATTATGTCCCCTGGCAAGCCTTGCGGTATGCGTGAATCTGGCATTCTGCGAGCTTCCCCGCCATAGCCTCGGTCTCCCCTCTTAGATCTTCTTCGTTAAACCACGAGGGCGGTGGCGGGTTCTTGAGGATGATCGTTGAAAGGGAATCTGAGGTCAATTTCATCGACAGGATGACCTGCAGTGACCTGAATTTTTGTGGCGTACACTAGTGCTGAGCAAATGGCGCCGTGGCGCCATTTGGTGAGGAAATGGCGCCATGGCGTCATTTGCTAATCTTGCAGAAAATTAAAACATGTACCTTGTATGGTTACGGCGAGATTGCCCGCGTCCGATGGATCGGGCTTCCCGCAAAGAGCATATTGTTGCCCTTGATTGGGTTATTTTATCAATGAAAGGCTCCTTAAAGATAGTCTTGGCAGCGATATCATTGACTTCACAACCGAGGCTGCGAGCACTCTTGCTTTCGTCCACCGTGCGGACAAGACTTCGGCAATTCCGATACTCATAAATCTTTGCCATTTGTTCTTGGGACTTATTTGTCTTGGAGTCTTTTACATACAAGGCGGCGGCCATAACAGAATGATTGCCATTCACTATGTAATAGTGCATCCCCATGAGGTCATCCTCGGTTTTCCAAGGGTGTAGTTTCTTTGTGAGGGATTGAATGGAATCCGTCCTTGAGGAGTGAACACCGGATGTGGGTCTTTTGAAAGGATTCCACTAAGGTCTTGGCGTGCTCCATATTTCTTGGCCTAGATGTCGATTTGCGGGCCCTTGATATAAAATTTGAACACGTTTATTCGTTTTATAAATGTGATGCCCAGAGGAAAAAGATGGCGGTGATCAATGATCTTCTGTAACGTGTTCTCTGCCGTCTTCTCCTCTTCTGATCTTTCCACCTTAAGATTTGCAGGAACCTCGAGCAAGTGCTGAGCTATTCTTAATGTGAGCTTCTTTGGCTCGCGGCCACGAATGGTGACCCTTTTTTGGCCGTGTGCCCATGAGAATCTTGGATATGTGATGGGCTTGGAGGAACACCACCACTTCTAGCCTGCTCGTCGCTTCTCTCATTCCGTCTTGGACTTCCAGCAGGACTGGGAGTCCGAGTCTGTCTCCTTTGTTTTTTAGGTGTCCTCTCCTTTTCAGAGGTCTCTAGCCTGTGCTTCTTCTTCTTTTTCCCTTCCATTTCTCTGGTTCCCTTTCCTCTCCGTCCTTTTCCTGTCCCGCCTTTCCTTTCTTCTGCCCTTTCCCGTCCCTTCCCTTTTCTTTCTTTTCCTTGTCTTTCTTTTCTTTTCCTTTTCTTTCTTTTCCTTCTCTTTCTTTTCCTTCCTTTGTTTCCTTTCCTTCTTTTCCTTATCAGGATCTTCGTGATCCTTTCTCTTGGCTTTCCCCTTGTCCGCCGCCTTTCCTTGCTCAGTTTCCTGGACAACATCGATGCTTGGATGAGGAGTCTTTTTGGGCTGCAGGTTGCGGTACCCTCGATTTGTCTTGTCTTCTTCACCTTCTTTGTTTTTAGCGGGCCGTGTCCACAATGGCGGGTAGTTTCTGCTGGGCTAATGCCTTGACAACGAATCAAACCGAGTTTTTCGACTCGTTCAAACGATTGCGAAGAATCATAAAACCCCTCAAGATTTCTTGTGGACCTTTGATGTCGGCTTCTTTAAAGTCATTTGTTGTATGATGGCGGCCTTGACCTTGCTTTCTCCCGAACCGGCTACATTTGCGATACTAGCAGACATTATTGTGGGATCATAAAACTTCCAGTCCACATAGTAGACTATTATTCTCTGCTGCATAGTGTCTTCACAGACCACCCGGATCCAATCTTCGCGACCGCTCTTGCTAGCCAGCTTCATGTTAACCAAGATACCCGGCTGGTAAATCCCGGCTGATTCTGTGGCCGTCTCCTTTATCAGCAGGCAGAGCTCTCTTCTGCAGTCTCCTTTTCGAGCACAGCGGTGGAGGGGGGCTCACCCGCATTATTTCCATGCACCGGTTCCTATCACATCGGCATGATAGTGCAGTCGGATTGAAATTGTGTTTCTGGACGTAAAATAGCTGCAACAAAGAGGCATCAGTAACAGATGCATCAATAACTCTGACTGAAACAAGTAGACAGACCAGACGACTAAGCAAATGGCGACATGGCGCCATTTGCATCTAAGTTCAGTGCATAAGCACCTAAACAACAAGCCCCTAATGTAAGCTAATAGTCAAATGGCACCATGGCGCCATTTGTCAACTACAGGACCCTAATATAAGCTAATGGACATCAAATGGCGCGATGGCACCATTTGCCAACAAAATGGCCCTAATGTGAGCTAATGGACAGCCATGGCGCCATTTGCCAACAAGAAGCCCCTAATGTGAGCTAATGGATATCAAATGGCGCGATGGCGCCATTTGCCAAAAACAAGCCCCTAATGTGAGCTAATGGACATCAAATGGCGCGATGGCGCCATTTGCCAACAACAAGCCCTTAATGTGAGCTAATGGATAGCAAATGGCGCCGTGGCGCCATTTGCCAACAACAAGCCCCTAAAGTGAGCTAATGGATAGCAAATGGCGCCATGGCGCCATTTGCCAACAACAAGCCCCTAATGTGAGCTAATGGACAGCAAATGGCGCCATGGCGCCATTTGTCAACTACAGGACCCTAAATTCAGCTACAAGATTCTAAATGGCGTGGCGGCGCCATTTCGGCGAAAGGAAGCACTACAAGTAGATGACATACCTGTGCCTTGCGGTGCGCTAGCCGTTGTCTCCACATTTTGAGGAGCTCCAGAATTGTCGAATTCCATTTCGAGCGCCTTGAATTTGGCCCGGAAATTGGTGTGTAGCTTGATGGCGGAGGCTTAATTAACCGGGGGGAAATGGCGCTTTAAAAGACCAAACTAGAGGCCGAAGAAGGTCGCTGAGGGCGCCTGGACGCTTAGGCGCCGGTGAGAGGCGCTTTGGGCGCCGGGCGGCTAAGGTCGAGGCGCTGAGAGCTGGAATCGTAAACCGGAAGCACAAATGAGGTCCTCCGGAAAAACAATGGGGCATAACTAACTTTGGCCGGGGCCGCTCTGGCTGCACCACGCGCCAACCAGGCCCGTGGGTCGTGGGCATCTGGCCCATGCCCGCCCGCCCGCCCATGCCCAATGCGCGCGGGCGGTCCAGGCGCCCATGCCCGTGGCAGTCCAGGCGCCCATGCCCGCCCAAATTTGAATTTTGAAATTCGAATATTTCCCGCCCTACCGCCCGGCCGCCCAAATTTGAACATAAAATTCAAAAAACCCGCCCGTAATTTGAAAATTTGCCACTAAAAAATTTAAAATTCCCGCCCGTGAAATTTGGCTGCCACTTGGCCAAATTTGAATGGTCCGCTTTTAAAATTGTACTTTGCATTTAAAGCTCCCTCTTTGTCGCCGTTCTCCCTCTTAAGGCGACCATGCCACGACGCAGACGTTTTAGATTACCGCAGTTCAGCGCTTTCGAATCCGCTGCTTTCGTTTATTTGCCGCTTGCATAAAGGCGCTTCTTAGCGAAACTTTGCGAGCGCATAAAATCTTTGTCGGCGCTTCCTTCTTGGCGCTCACAGAAATCCCAGGTGATTCTTGGCGCTTTCTTCCTGGCGCTCAGTTCTCTGCAAATTCATCTGCTGGGATTAGCTTCTTTTTCCTGTTCCATCTACTGCTCGAGTACATACCACCATGGATCTATCTAATATCAAGTAAGTCCACAATTTCTGTAGGAATTATGTTTTGGTAGGTGTATAGCGTGTTCAAATGCTGAATTTCATACTGCTAGGACACAGAACCTTGATTTCACTTGCAAAGTTGGCATGGGGTGCCCATGTTATGCATGCCTGCTCTTATTGATAATGGGAGCAAGAATGCATAACAGAGGCACCTCGTGTAGATTTTGTGATGGAGCTAAGCTAAATCGCCTCATGGCACCCACTTGGGTCAAATGGCGCCAGGGCGCCATTCTATTCCAAATACCCTTAAAATGGTGTATTGGTCTAAATGGCGCCATAGCGCCATTCGGTTGAAAATGGTGCAGGTTGAAATGGTCTAAATTTGGAGCTAAATGGCGCCATGGCGCCATTTAGCTCCAAATTTAGACCAAAATTCTATCTTTTGTACTAAATTGCGCCATTTTTGTTTTGAGTCCAGTTCCTAACAATATTCTAGGAATCATCAAGAAATGGATCAGGGCTTGGAAGGAGGTCTGTAATATGTATTCTTGAAAGGAAGGATTATCTTAGGATCAGACAATTTTTTGGAATTCATCCCCGATTCTCAATAATCTTGACGTGTGTCTTGCTGTCCACTTCCCCGTCTAGAGAAGAAAATGGATGGATTTGGGTATACTCATATTCACCATCTTTTTAATGAACAAGGGTTTATTAAGTTCCATAACTCTGTCCTCAGGGACCTAGGTGGCGATCATGCCTTGCTCTATCAAGCTATCAAAGATACTGTAATGAAAGACATGTGGCATAAACAAGATGTTCAATGGCACTTAAACGGTATTATTGCGGGCTAAGACAGCTTATAGGTACCTTACTCGTAGCTTTAATATCTCCATCCATCTTAACACTAGAGTTGTCCCTTGATGAACCCAAATGTGTTCATTCGTACACTTTTTTGGAAATTCTATTATAGCTCCAAGATAAATAATTTGTCTACATACAATATGTTGCCCTCCATTCTGGGAAGGGAGTCGCAAAGAACACAAAACCGGCCGATAGATAGGCTTGTCATTCATTTCTCAATTTATGCGTGTCATCTTTGCGCAGGGGCCATGCTAATCTCTCTGTATCGTTCCAATTTTATCGGATGTCCCGAAGGACTAGGCTTGTCATTCATCACAGCAGCAGTATATAATGTGTGGGAAAATCTGAATGGGGACCTGACCATAGGAACAATGTCTAGCTATCCCATAAATGAAATAAGGAAATATGCAAAGGCAGAGAGAGAATAATGGCGGTAACTTCTCATCGGGATAAAAAAACCCGCCCTTTTGAGTTTTCAAGGAAAACCCTAATGAGAAATGGTCGCCAACGGCCTCGAGGATGCCCTGAAGAGCAAGATAGGAAATTGGTAAAGCTAGCCAAAACGCGTATCAACGCCGTGGAATGTCTGAAACCTGAAAAAAAAGGAGAAATGCCTAGAAAGTACCCGCTAAACATTAGGAAAATAGGCACAACCATGGCAGGCGAGCACCCCCTGAGAAAATAGCCCCTAGAAAGCAAGAAACACTCATTAGACATTACGAACCGTAAACAAACATAAAGATAACATCACCGAGAGGTGGAAAATAAAAAAATAGCATCACCAACGGGTGAAAATCATCTAGCATCACCCAATGGGTGGAAAAAATATAGATAGCATTACCCAATGGGTGGAAAATAATTTGCATCACCCATCGTGTGGAAAAAAGCATCACCCAATGGGTGGTCAATACTGAGCAGAAACATGTAAAAAATAGATTAACCCAAAACAATACCTAAGAGCGGGTAGGGTGGGAAGCAATGGACAACGAAAGAGATGCTGTTATGAGAAGACGATGATAACTAGCCATAAGAATGACGAGCACATATATAGCTGCTCATCCCGTCCCAGAATAACGATCCGAGGGCTCGGATTGATGCCATTCTAGAAAGAGACTCGCAAAGAACACAAAAATTGGCCGACCACCAAAGAACTTCCTTATTTACAAGCCCTGCCAATGGGAAATGTCTAAATGTCGAGCAACGTAACGAACCACATCACGAGAGGTAGAGCACGATGATCGCCATCTGCCATGAACACGAACATCAACACGTGGAACTAGTTAGTGCAGACGAAAGAGAAGCCTTGGCAAGTTAACGAATTAAGCGTCGACAAACTAGAAAGATGGGCAAAAGCATAATGAGTTATCAAGGGGCACGAAATGGATTTCCTGAGAAAATGAGAACTAGAAAATGAGTCCAGAAAAGACAACACAAAATGAGAATGTATCTGTTATAAAACCCATGTCATAAAAATGCAATGGAGTGCCAAACACAAATACGTCATAACCAGAAAAATGATAACCAAAGAGGATATATCCAATATAAAACCTATGCCACAGAAACTCAATGAAGTGCCAAATGCAAATGAGTCGTATGCAGACAAAGCAAGTATAAAGGATATGATATCATATATGATAATGAGGTACGACTAAAGCCTAAAACTGTAAAAAACAACAAGAAGACATACAATGTAAACTAAATTTGGCCAAATAAAACGTATTTGTAACAAAAATGTGATGCAACGCATTTGGAAAGCAATATGAAAATGTTAAATAAAAGAGAAACGGTAGTTTTGAATGAGATGTCATAAGGCAATTTGATAACATACTGAAACCTATGAATAGATGCCCCAATATAAATAACACTTACCAGAATGGGAATGAGGTTGAGGTAGATGTGGTAGTCATGGGAGCGCAAAGTCAAGAGGAATGTCAAGAAGAAAAGTGAGATTGAATGCAAATCAGATTCCCTGACGAGGAGGTGCACAAGGTGCAAAGAATGCGCATGAACAAGAATGGGGGAGCGAAGGTGGAGAATAAGAGTAGGCAAGGTGGGGTCAAGTCAGCAGGATAGAAGCGAGCGGTAATGCAGCTAATTAATGACGGCTTGGAAAAAATGAAAAGCCAACGGAAAAGAGAAGATGGAGGTCAAGAGTGCCAAGGTCGGGATGGAGTGCAAGGAGGTTAGCCATATCGTGGAAAATGACAAATGAAAACACAATGACTAGGTAAAGTGACATATTATGCCATACATATGGTCTGCAATAATAAAGCAAAACAAGTAATGGGCATGATAAATGAAAACAAAAATACAAGGACTATGTGAAGTGATATATTAGTAGTAAAGCTATCCATGGAAAGAGTTAGCTACTGAAAAGGAGAGAGTTGAGGTGTTAGTTGGAGACAAATTCGAGACCAAAAAACATATTTGGCCATCGCAAATGTATTGCTTCTCATGAAGGAGGTCAAATCAATCGAATGGTTAAGAGGCTTATGAGGAAATGAGCAAGTGAACGAAAGATAGAAATCAAGGTTGAGGTTAGGGGCAAAGTATCGGAATCGAAGTCAAAACTGACTAGGATTGAACTTTGCTCGAAGGGTTTGGATGGATACACACAAAAACAAGCAAAGGACCAAAGTCAAAGTTGAGAAGAGAGATTCGAAGTCGAGGTTGAGATCGTATTAAGAACAAAGCTACAATTTAACGTCCCGTTTCCAAAATCTCAATGCATTTTGTTCTAATAATGCAGAAAAAACCCAATATACTTAAGATCCAAGTAAAGCCAACCATCAAAAACTCAAAATGATATATGATGATGAGGCCACAAATGCAATCCAAGGGTCAGATTTAGAAATGGAACTTATGATATACATTACCTGGAACACTAATGGGAGAGCGAACATGAAGAATGAAACAGGTAGGGTCGAGGTCAAGCTAGCATTGTAGAAGCAGCTGGTGATGATGCACAAAAAATGGCATAAAAAATAGATCAATCTTGGACGTAAAGCCCGAATGGCCATGGTAAAAAACATGAAGTAGTGCGGGAAGTGAATTTCGAGCTCAAGGTCAAATTTGGTTCGAGTTGGAATGGAAAGATGGACGGCGAAGTGTAATGAATGGTGGGAAGGCCCCAAGAAGTACTATAAACGAGATTAAAAAGTTTGGTTGGAAATGACTTCACAAGCCCGTCGTCAAATTTCAGGGAAGCTCAATTTCAGAACATCGACAAAATACCGACAAAGTATAGTGAACAACCTCCAAATACTAGTGTATGCTCCATATAGCGATAAAACCAAGTACCTAAACTCAAATTATGTATGACGATTATGCACCCCAAGATTTAAGCCTACACAAGACAAATCCAATCTCGAGTCTAGATGCAAAATTAACAACTCAAGATATGTATATACTAAAAATATGGTCTAGAAACAAACTAGATATCTAGCCAAATATGTAAAGAAACATGCAATGCAACCTGTAAAAAAGCCAATATAGATCATCTGATACAGACCATAGCAAGCCCCTATATGCAAGCAAAGAAAATCAATAAAAGCCAAGCCCAGCTAACACTATGAATCCCAAATGATAATATCATGTATTCAGCAACAACATTGTATCACATATGTTTACAGTGATGGCCTAGTTCACAAAATCATGAAAATAAACTTCAAAAGTGCAGTAGACACCCGAGGATGACGGAAAATGCAAATAAACAAAGTAAGATCAACTTGCCACATACGACAAGGAGGAAAATGCCCAAAAAATACAATAATTTAACTCAAAAAATCGAAAATAACAATGGGAGGAAGGCATTGGAGCCAAGGTTGAAGTTGATGTTGAGGTAGGGTCGAGATGGAGATTAAATTCATAGCTAAATTGATAAGGAGAGCAAGGAAGAATGACTGGATTAAAATGATGAAATTCGTCGAACTAACACCACCCCTATGAAAAAAAAAGGAGTGGGACAAAGAAATAGGTAGCAGGAACATGGAGCAATGCTGACCAAAAGAAAATTAATATATCACTCCCGAGCTCATTACATAACTAGAAAAGAAGAAACATAAGGCCTCTAAAGATGGAAAGGTACATATATATGTAACACAATTCCCAAAACTACAAATGCTATTTATCTAGCAACAACATTGTATCAACTGTGCACAATGATAGTCGACTGCAATAATGCTCAAACGATCATGCAAATAAACTTCTAACATATAGTAGGCAACCCAAGGATACCATAAAAAATTCAAATAAACAAGTAAGATCAACGTGCCACATCTGGCAAGGAAGATATGCCCCAAAAACTTACAATAATTTGACTAAAAAAGCAGACAAAATAATACCAATGGTAGGGAGGCATGGTGAAGATTGAGGTCATAATCGAGGTTGATGTCGATGTCATGGTCAAAATTGATGAGAAGAACGACCATAAATAATCGGATTAAAAACAACGGAACTCATTGAATCGAACTGATACTACAGAACCGTCATGATGAAAACGATAAACTTTAATGGCAATGGACCAGAAAATAGTTAGTGAGAACATCGAATGTGGCTGGCAAAAATGAAAAGAATATATCATGAAAATAATATATCACCTTTGAGCTTGGCATTATACAACTAAAAAATAAGAAACATAAGTTAGCAAGCACATAGAACATGACCAATTCAAAGCTAAATCAATAAAGCACCATGACTTGAACCCTTGTTTATAAGGTAATAAGGCCACGCCTTACCAAATCAAAGCAATCAACAAATTTAATGGACAGCACCATGACTGGAACCCTGGTCTAGAAGGTAATGAGGCACCAATGCAACTCGACTCAAATACATAGATAAGATTGCAACTTGATTTAAAATGTGGAGAAGGAGCAAAAAACTTGCATGTGCGAAAAGCCTGTGTAACAGTGCGACCAGAACATAACAAACCAGCAGCATGTACTTAGTCGAGCAGATATCTGGCATGCATTACCTAGCCTAGTTGAGATGTGTCATCAAAGAAAATAAAACAAGCAGATCCTCTCCAGTCTGTGGTCCAACAAGTTGATGCAGTTCTCCCGATCGTGAAGAGGTATGGGAGATGAATCGGCAAGCAGCTGATGGGCTGAGGCAAATCGAGAAGGCCAGGCGAATTGATTTAGGTACTAGAAAAGAGCGCAGAAGGGAGGATCGAGATGGGAAATCAAGCTACGAATTCGAATCCAGACTTTCCTTAGATCTTAGAAACAACAACGATAAAACAAAGAGATTGGATGTCGTTCAATCTATTTCATTCCAGCTGCCAGATCTAGCCATCACGATCCATGCAAGTTCCTGATGCGTCCAATTCCATACCCAGTAGGACCAATTGCTAACTTGATTTGCTTGTGACAAATTGAACCTAAGGCAGATTGCTTCTGAGAAACCAATCATGTTCTTTGCATGAAAAGCATGTGGTGCAACAAATGTCCTGTCGTTGGAAAGACAAAAAGGAAACAAAACAGATACAACAGAAGTTAGTCGAAGTCTGTTAGTCGCAGAGGGAGATATATGAAATTACTTGGACTTGGTCAAGAGATACATGGGTTGTTGGACTATCGCCAGAATTGACAGGATAAGTTATCAGAGCTAGATTCATATATGGTTGGTATACTGCTTTGAGCTGGGCAAAAGCAGATTAGAATGCTGTTTAAGAAGGACAAAACGAAAAAGCTTTTGTCTGGGCCGAGCCGAATATCAAAGGGAGATCATGAGAACACCATGCCTTTGGGGGAGCAGATAGCTCGAATTGTATAGACAGCTCAATTTCCAGATCCCATCTCAGCTTGTGGTAGATCGCATGCAAATCATCCAAGAATTCATGATATCTTCGCCGGTGTAATTCCATCCTCTTGTAGAGAATATAGATTCTCTGTTAACAAAAATTGCAACTCAAATTATACGAAAACAGTGTTCAGAAAGAATTGACAAACCCGGCCTTGTAGCAAATCCAAATCTTGTAAAGCTCCTAAAAACAATCACTATTTTGTTAGAAATCCATCTCTAAAAGCTTTTTGCGTGCATCAAAATTCAAGGAAAGCCATACTCCATAAGTGATAGGACGGTTTGCATGCATTATAATTTGTGCAAAAGCCATACCTCAATAAGCTATACCTTATAGACGCCCAATTGAGGAAGAAGATGATCCAAAACAGACGGAAAAACGATGAAGCAGATGTTGCATGCAGCTCCAACCCTACTCCCTTCCTGCGAAGGTCCAGCCAGCCTGGCCGAAATCCAACCTAATAGATCGAAATGGACAAATGAAGCTTAGATCTGGATCCCTTGTGAAAAATTGATGGTTGAGGTTGGCAATCGGTAGTTCTTGGGAAAAATTAGGACCAAGGAGACACGAATCCAGGGAAGAAGGGATCGAAAGGGGAAGTTACAAAAACGTGAAAAGGACAACAAAGACACAGAGTGATTTGGTGGAAATTGGCAGAGCAATCCTATCTGGAACAGGCCAGCAAAGGCGATGTAAAAACCAGTTGGGAAAGGATGGTGGTAAAGATGAAGATGACAGAAGATGAAGAGGAGCAAGATGATGAGTGAGGAAGCAATGGACAAGGAAAGAGATGCTATTGTGAGAAGACGCCGACAAGAATGACTGAGCACATTAGCTGCTCATCCCGTCCCAGAATAACGATCCAAGGGCTCGAATTGATGCCATTAGTGTAATACAGGAAAAATTTGTGAAAAATATAGAAAGCTTCTATTACCAGGCATAATGTGGAGCCAAATGCAAAGGGATCAGGTTTATTCTCAAAGTCTTCAACATTTCTCACATTATTTTGCAAATGTGATTTTTCTTTGGAATTCTAATTCTTCCATCTTGTAAATCATAATATGAGAAATCTATCACAAGAAAAATAAAAAAGATCTATGAAGCACAATTTCATTATAATGGGAAAAGTTTTAGTAAACTGGAATTTTTTTATTATGGGGGTTGTATAGACCTTATGCAGGGGTTGTATACACGTTAATGCGGTACCACAGTATCATAGACCTTATCTTGGGGGTTGTATACACGTGTCACGATTACCACATCATAGACCTTATCTTGGGGGTTGTATACACGTCGCATTGCAGTGTATCATACATACATGAATATTTAGAGAACATAATAACACGGTATCATATACCATCTTCCAAACACAATAGAGACCGAAGTATGAACTATGTATGTCCCTAGTAACCTTCCCCCAGGTTCCTAACCCCTTCCCCTTCCCCTTTCCCTTCGCCTGCGAGGTCCAACCCACGCATCTGGGTTAGGAGTCAAGAGCTCACGCATATCCCAGCCTGATTCTTCCCACCATATGGGGTACCTAGTCATTAGAAAAAGTAATTCCATAGGATGATACTCACGGAAGAAGAGCGGACCCAACTCCACAAAACCGTTGTACTCGTTGTAGTACACCCTAATAAGGCCATACATTTGTCCCTTAGAAATTTCATGAATGAACTCTGATATGTATGCATCCAGAGAGTGTGCTAAATATCCAACACGAAGGCCTCAATTGCTGTAGCATCTCGTCCAGAAAAGGAGGGGGTTCAAGCATTCCCCTCATTGCAAGTCTCCTATAACATTCAGATGGATTAATTTCCATCAGTGGCTCATGACCACAATCAAATCGCTCCAGAATGAAGTTGATCAACTCCATTGTAAGCTCCTTGGTGGGACTGTGACGCAACCTCCACTCCAAGAAATGGTCAAATAGCTCATCCATTCCAGGCCGCACAGAATGTTTGGGGCATGCTTGCAGGCCTTCTGGAGTAGCCCAAGGAGGACTGGGTCCAATCATTTGCAAAAGCAAGCAAGGATCACCGATGGAGCAAGGAACACGTAGCGGAGTAGAGCAAGTAGCAAGATCAAGAGCAAGGAACAAGATAAAGTAGCAAGGAGCACGGGAATGAAGTAGCAAGGAACAAGGATCAAGATCAAGTAGCAAGAAGCAATGAACAAGGAAGATGAAGTAGCAAGAAGATCAAGGAACAAGGAAGATCAAGTAGCAAAAAGATCAAGGAACAAGGAAGATGAAGGAGCAAGAAGCAAGGATCAAGATCAAGTAGCAAGGTGAAAAGTGAGAAGTGAAAGCAAGGTGAAAGAATTTATAGCTACGAATCCAATAATATTGAAGTATAATACCAATAATGTTGAAGTATAATACCAATAATGTTGAAGTATAATACCAATAATGCTGAGGTATAATACCAATAATGCTCACGTATAATACCAATAATGCTGAAGTATTATACCAATAATTCTACAACGACTATAAAAGCAGCTCCATTCGGTGGTAGAAGTCATTCATCTCCCATGGCTTATAATATTTATGAAGATCGGTTTGATACCATTCTTTGCTCCATGAGCTACAATGATATTGTTCGGTGCATACATAAAGGTGTTAAGCTGGATCCCTACTTGCAATCCAAAGATGATGGTCCTGAGTGTCATTGCCCTGGCCTTACTCGTATTGTGATCCATCTTCTTTGGCTTCCTGAACGCGGTGCCTATGAGCTGAATGCGATCACGTTAGCAGGAATTGAAGATGAGTGAATCATCGACTCTATAATGCCATCAATAATATATGCATCTAAATTATATGTATGCCATCAATAATGTGTGCATCAGATGTAATATGATGTGTATTAAACACCTATTATAAAAGATGTAAGGATGTTAGTATAAGCATAATGAAAGCTAATTGATGTATCGACAATGTATTAATTGTACAAAATGCTTAAGTATTATAGCAAAAGAAATTACATACATAATTATCGAGAACATGATTGAGATTGAGAGCTTTTAGCTAATGCTATGTCCCCCCACATGTCAACAATGTATTTTGGAATCAAGCAGTCTTGGTCTTTTTTGCCATTTGCATCCCATGCATAATGTATGGCATCTAACTTCTCATACCTTGATGGATCGATGGATTGGGTCGCCAACGTTTAGTTAAGCAGCAACTGTATAGTCACGACCACCAACGGCATCCACCATGATACATAAATGTGACCATAATTGGTAGACTCGGATCTAGGATGGCATCTTCTTCGTAAAGCCCAACCACGTTGGAGTTTCATCGCCTCGTGTCGGACTAAAACAAACATACTTTAAGTAACATGTGCATGAGGATCGAACTCATCCATAGGCAACACCGGGCCCATCTGCTGGCCCACAATACGTAGGCAAAGGTCTTACAAGCCTGGCTTCATCGACCTCACGGAGTAAATGCGACTTGTAGAGGTTCTTGCCTTGTACGCAAACAAAAGTTATCATTTTGAGGTCGTCCCGGAGATACATCTTCCAAACACAAAAGAATCTCGTTCGGTAATCCATAGTTGCTTTGTCTTTGTCGTGCAAACAAACTATCTTCTTGATTTTTGCGAAGGAATTCCATAATGCTATGGACTTGCTTGATCTTTGTCACAAAGCCGGGGAGATCTTTCAATGTCTTCCTTGGAGGGATATTTTTAGGCACCCCCGTTGGTAACGTTGGCTCATCATTTTCATCCTCCTTCCACATTCTTATTCCTTTTTCTCGAATCCACTCTTTATGGGTTGGCCGATCTTATATTGCATAATAGGCCATTTCCCATCCATTTTAAATCGAATAGCAATGGGTCGGTATGGCCTGTTAGGCGTTGGCCTTTATCGGGGATATATCCCTTGACAAAGCCTTTCCAATCTGGAACTTCATCCACAAAATATGGAACAGAGACTTTGCATTGCACTTGCTAAACAAGTAAAAAGCAACTTCGGGCAAAGTTAGAGCATCCGATGAACTCATTAACGTCGAAAAGTTCCCAAACAATGCATCAATATCGTCATGAGTATGCCCAACCATCATGAAGCCAACCTGAATCTCATCGAATACCTTAAGCCATGTCAAATAAGAGAGGTAGGAGAACACATATCTATTTTTATTTTGACCCGATGCATTATCCAACCTGTAAGTAGAGATTTTGAGGAAGAGGATTGAAGCCTTCTAAGTTGGCGATTAGAAGATGAAGGCATCTTCTCTTGTGTCTGCGCTAGCTTATCTTTAGCGATGGTCGAGTATCTTTTTAGGGCTTGCATCAATTTGCAATCTGTAGTTACGCTTCCACACACAGATCACCGCACTTGTCTTCTTCCTAGGCAACTCAAGATAATGTAGGATCCTAGAAAGTGATCCAACATGAAAGTTTGAGTCATCCTTCCAAAGATCAAGAGAGAAAATGGCCATAAGCCCGTCCACCATGACCATGTGTCAATGCTCTGTCGCTAAGCCGCTCTTCAAGCGATCTCCTCTCCAAAACAGACTTTCTTGCGAGATGGTGACTTCTTGGTGTGAGTGTTTTGACCTGATCCATCTTATATCGTATTATACAAAGGTAACTTTCTCGCGTAACGATGTGATAATGCACGCCAATGCCAATATTGACTCCCTCTGAGAACGTTGTTCCAACATATGTGCCCGCCGTTGAATTGAAAGGTTGCGCCTCTCCCTTGTATCTTTTGTTCTTTCCAATTTACGCTTGATGACTACACATATGTTACACTTGGAGAATCTTTTTTTTTTTGCTATCTTGACGTCCGGAAACTCTTTCTTCCAAATATTGTAAAAAGAGGGCAAGGTTACACTCTTTCCCTGTCAATTCTTCCACCACGGCACCCATTTCCTTATGTATGCTCTTCTTATTAAGAATGGAAGGAAGTTTGCTTGAACATTCTCCCTTATATCATCCTTTCCTTTTTTGCTTCTATGTGGAATGCTCTCCGCATTCTCACTAATGAAGGTATCAAGCACACTTTTACGTAGCTAGTGTCACGCAGATCTAGGCTTCTTAGAGCACAGATTACCATGCTCCGCCCGTTTTTCCACCTAACTTTCGAACCTCTTCCTCCAACTATAAAACGTGAGGCCCGGGCAACTCCTAAAACCCGCAGCGCCATGCGAATCGAGACAACACTCCCACTCCGAGACCACTACTTTCGCCTCCGACCGCCTGTATAAGTTACACTCAACACATCGAAAACAAAGCGTAATCCACAGCCTTTGCTTGATTGAGAATAAAATTCTTTTCTTAAGGCACATACTTGCTCTCGGCTCAGTTTTTTGACACATTCCTCCTTGCAGCATGTTGATTTTAGAGCACTCTTGATTGACTTGGAAGCGCACATCCTCTCCTCCTTACTATCCCCCTTTGGTTCCCTTCTGACCCGCTTCACATATGTCCTTTTCCTCTTGAATTGCTTCTCAACATCAGCTTCCAAGCACTCAACTTCTAAGTCATCCTGTTCGAGAGCAGCTCGAGCTTGTAAATGTTGTGAAACTGTCCTACCATCATGAAGCAAAACATCATGGGTCTCCCAGGTTACTAGACTGTTAGCTATAGGCCTCTCAGCACAAGCATGACATGACCTGATATTTTGGTTTCCTGTCGGATCTATTATGTTACCCACTGAAAGCCCGACCTTTGATACACCCAAGAACTCATCGTCTATAGCATCCTGAGGATCACTAAAGACTATATTCGCCTCCGAATATTTAGATCCAATGCAGGAGTGAAGAATGTAGCATGGCAAACCTAGTAGATCTGTTCTGGAGTAGTAGACTGTCTCATCTTCAGGCTTAAACAACTTGAGACCAAGACGGGCAGCTAGATTCTCATGATCTCCAATCTCCTCTACTATCTCGTCTTCTTCATTTGTTGCTGTGTTTCTTGGTTCACCATAGTGAGCAGCGAAACTGATGTCCGACGGGCTACTGACATTCTGAAGAGGGCAAATTGAGGGATCTCGAAGACGTATCTTCACTTGAGGGGCACTCATTTTGTTTTACATCCCTCTTAGGCCACTGAATGAATGTGCCTACTGCTTCACCAATGTTATCTGCCCCTCCGCAGGGGACTGGAAGCTCGGTCGATGGGATCACGGACTCCGTGACCTCAATTGCTACATTTGAAGGATCTATTTCCTTCCCATGAAGAGTGGTTCTATTCAAAATATGTCCCCTGGCAACAATTGTCCTTCCGACAAATAGGTTGTACAGGGGAAAATTGAACCTGTTTCAAGCAAGCACGGCGACACTTTTTAGAACATATTAATTAGACGAAAAGTAAGCAACATTCTTATATTTCTCGAGCCAAAGGGATGGCATTTGGCCAAGTAATACCTGATAAGAATCGAGATTGGATGATTAATGAGATCATGACCTGCTCTGACGAGCGGTTACCTCATCACACGTGCGCCTACATGATACACATTTGCACACCTATAAAGCATAATGAAAGCTCAAGCGCCCACCTGACACCGCAAGCGCCCGACCGACTATTCTAGCACCAATCCATTGAAAAGTTCAGGAGTGCTCTGCACTGTCAAGAGTCGATGGCGCCAAGCAAAAGCATACAAAAAGATATATTTTTTGGATTTTTTATTAGCTTGGCTCTAAGCTTAGTTGGTAGCTGGCCACTCTTTGGCAATCATCTGGAGCGTCCACCTAATACCCTTGCCTTATTTCATGCACTCAGAAGGATAGGTGCTTCTTCCATGTGCAAGCTCATATGCGCAAGCTCACATGCGCTTCATGCATCGACCCACTGGGATCGCCATCGCGTTTCTTCTAAGCTGCGCCCGAAAGATGCCTCCATACCTCAGCCATCGTATTTGTCGAGCATGCCATATTAATGACACGTACGACCACTTTTGTGATAGTACTTGCATCCGCCAGCATTAATGACAACCCTATATAATCAGCACGATTTTCCTCAACTGGGTTACAAGATACGCGAGTGTTTGCCGGAAACCACCAGCGCCTATCAGCCCGACGTTTTTAATGGTGCCAGGAAGAACTCTTCATTATGATATGTTACTTTTAAACTTTTTAGTTGTTGCTTACTGCCTTGCTAGCCTGTATGTCCTAGATTACTATTTCCAGCTCGGAAGGATCGCCATGGTGATCCTACCGAGCAATATTATTGTCGCTAAGCGTAGTTCACCCTCAGAAGGACCGCATGCGCGGACCCTCTAACATGGTAAAATGGCTATGACAATGACATTGCTCCTGAGGATCGCCATGGCTATCCTCCCTACCTACACCAACGAAGGTGGTTGTGGGCAATAATATTACCTTTCTATGCTTTGCATAGGAAATGCGACAGATGTGGCATCTTCGAGTAATACATAAGTGGGATCCACGAGCAGTGATGAAGAGGGAGTGGTGCACAAAGGCTGGGAGGTTTTCGTGCTTGTGCTTGTGCAAAATATTGATCAAGTGTTCGACGTTGCCACAGATCAGATGCACGGGCCCAGGAATAACTCCGGCATCCTCGACATCATTGCTGGCTGATAGTGCTGAGGGGGCGAGGACTCTGATGTCGGAGATGGAGCTGTTGTTTAGTATGTTGATAGCCTGTCCAGTTACAGACCACAAGGATGTAATGATTCATGCCCGATATCTGTACAGATCATTGCTCAGGTACCCTACTTACGTGAATGGAAATTGAATTCTTTTCTGACACTTGACAAACATTTTGTAGGACTCACTGTCTCCATGGTCGACGGATTTGTTGTCCTTTTCTAATCTGTTTGGAGGACAACTACAAGCGCCATGCAAGGCAATCGAATACGGAACGGTTTGATTTTGAGATCCTCGCAGGACTGCCTCGGATTAACTTTTGTTTCACGTAAATACATGGCTGTCTAGCATTTCTGCCAACAGGGCTAGAGGATTGAAACATTTTTTATATATATATGAACTTCAATGCTCACTTTGTCAATGCTGCAAGATAAGTTCCATGTTTAACTAAGAGGTCAAGCTCGGAGAAATCGCCACTGCGATCTTATCTAGCTTACCCTTAGCTCAATTAGGAAGTATTTGATCTAGCCCATTATCCTTCAACCGCGCGCTCTCTAAATATGAAATTGATTCACCGTCTGTAATAATGATATGTGTGACGCCATTATGGAGCATTAATTGTGACAGTAAATCTTATATATTCAGCGCTAACTTCTGCGAGCGCTAATAAGAAACCCGCATCACCTGCGCTGCCGAGGTCTCCATGACACCAGGAAAAGTACCTCGTAGAGGTAACTTTTTTTAGCTATAGCTTAGACTCTACCTGCATTGTAGTGTTCTCCCCTGTAGTTTTGATCTCGCAAGGATCGCCATGTCGATCTCTTTTACAAATATTGGCGTTCCTTGGTAGTTTCACTAGCTTGGAAGGATCGCAGCCGCGCTTCTTCTGAGCTGGCGTAACTACCAAAGCACCGATATTTCTAACAGAGGTAGCCATGCCTATCCTTGTGAGCCATACCTGCCAGGCCCCCGCCAGGCCATGTAGCTTTAGAGGTTCGCTGCCGGATCCTACTGACAGTGATTTTCTATGCCTTGCATGGGAAATGCGGCAATGCGGCATCTTCAAGCAATGCTGGAGTGGAGAAACGTTGGGAGGTCTTTGTGCTTGTGCGGCAGCATGTCATACAGAAAGTAGAAAGTATTCTCGATGCTCCTACAAATCCACTGCACTTGCCCACCTCCAGGTTTTCCCTGATTTTCGTATTCTCAGAACACGCCCATCTACTGAAGGTTGAGATGGAGCTCATGTTTGATCTTCTGGTGGCATCCCCCATGGCTGACTATCAACACGTGGTTCTTCGAGCCCACTCTAGCTACATGGGCTTGCTCAGGTATCCCCCTTATGCAATGGTTGTTTCACGTCGCCATCGTCGACTTATCAACATTTCATAGGACTTGCAGGATGTTGGAATTTCTTAGAGGACGCCTATGATTCTGACTCACTTTTTTGGACTTGGCCAGCAAATGGGGCTTCTCGCTGCTTCAGATGTTGTGGGAGGATCGTGATGTAACATTTTGATCGTCTGTATAAGAGCCGACATCAGACCGACGGTATAACATTTTCATCGTCTGCATCGGAGCTTCTGATGTCATGACCGCTAAGGAGCGTTGCACTCCTATTATATACATACATTTTGATAAAAACATCTTTCCATCATCTTTGGCATAGTTTGTTTCCGGTCTACCTTTTTGGCCAAGCTCGGCAGCATCGCCGTGGCGATCTTGACAAGCAAGGCTTCTCTTGTTTGCTTCATTTGCATTTTATTTACGAGGGATTCCATCCAAACCTAGATTTAGGGTTTAGGGTTTAACAGGTGGTATTGTCACGAACCAAATTAAATGACTTTGCAGACGTTGAATTATTCAAGGGGCCTAAACAAGTAGTACCGGTCAAAATTATAACACCTAGGCTTAATAGAAAGTGGTGTATGGAAATTTCGCAAGGTGTACCACATAAGGAAGGCGACAAAAGAAAGGACTTGCGCCTGTTTATTACGTCAAGTGAAAAGAATAAGGTAGGTGAGCAATTGGGAATAATGGTACACATGTGGGAAGGCAGCACCGAAAAGGTTGAAAATGCTATTCTATGCTCCGTTGAAGACACCACCCAGGAACAATTCATGCAATACGTCTTGCAGCTGAAATATTATGACCCCAGTATGATGATGGCGAGCGTAGCGAAGTCTAAAGTCGGTAAGAAGGATCACAGTGCAAGAGGCTACGACTGGCCACTGCCTTCCTATGAATCCTTGGAAGCTGCTGATCTAAAATGCTACATGGATATTTTGCTTGGTTTCAGTGCGTGCAAAAAATTTCTTTCAAATGACAAAAAACCACCAAGTTATGCCATAAAGGCCGTGAAGGATGACAAGATGCCCACATGAATGGATAGAACGTGGCTAGCTGCCAGATGCAAGAATATAGACAGGGAACTTGTGCAAAAAAAATTGAAACCGCGTGCCAGCTCGAAGGCGACATCTTCACCAAAGCCGGCACCAATATCTGCCACGCTTAAGTCACTTGGCACTTCGAAAGCCAGCTCGCTTGAGCCATCTAAGCCTGAATCTTCAAAGGTCAAGGACCCAATTGCTAGCAAAAATCCAGTTCTAAATGCAAGCGAGGGGTCGAAAAGAAATGAGGACTTGGCTTCAGCCTTCACACAGTCGCTCCTTACATCGGCATTGAGAGTCAAGTTCAGTGGGTCGAGTAGATAAAAAAACACAGAAAATGCTTGCAGATTGTTCCCTATGTTGCTTCAATGCCGATCCCATCATCGTATTCCCTGCTCGATGAGCCTAAGTTCAACCCAGCCGATGAGAAACATCTGGCAGAGAAAACAACATTAAAGTTGAAACAATACAAAAGATTTTATCCGATGGGTGTTTCGTGGTTCAAGAATGTTAACAGTTTGACTACTTCACTGCTCCCCCCTACATGACGCACATGACGAGGTCGAACGAAGGGGCAAGAGCGCGGCATCTCTGTAACTCTTGATACAATCTGGTTAATTGGCCTCTAGTCTGGACCACCTGTGCATGACCCCACTGCTTTGTAAAGGATTTAACAGCCCTGAGAGCAGCAACAATACCAGCCATGCCACCACAACGAGAGAATTCATGAGACCATGCATTCCTACAACCTGCAATGAATTCACTATCCTTCAGATGTTTAGTATTGAGCTTGAAGTAAGTTTTTGTAGCTCTTCGCCATAGAGGTTGTCCGGTAGAGAACCATTGCGGATTATGATCTGAGACTGCACTATCCAACAAATTAGTTCTCTGCAACTGAAGAAAATCAGCAGCTACTGCACTATAATAGCCATGATCATGTCGGGCGTAAGCTCTACCGTTGCCTGTTCATCCATTGCACCATGTGAAGGATTGATTACCCTCGATCTCCACAACGCCACAATCATGCAGCAGGCATTGCCATTGCTCCCGCTCAAATCCCTGAACCACCTGTGATCCCCTGCCACACCTGTCTGCCTCAATTTCAACCATATTGAAATCTCCAATGAGCAACCATGCCACATTATTGCCTAGCCTGAGAACTTTGCTATGAAGAGAGGCCCACAAAGCTCCCCTTTGACACGGATAATTGTGAGCATAAACATTCACTAAACCACATTCTTGCCCCCGCTCTTTCCATTTAACAATTATCCAACGACCAAACCTGTCCACTTGAGTGAAAGTGACATTCAAGGAGGGCTTCCATGTAGTAAGAATGCCTGCTTTACCATAATTAGTAGCCACCACAAGCACATTATAATCACGCCCCAAAATGTTAGCCAGCTTTTGAACATCGTCTTTACGGCACTTGTGCTCCTGAAAACAACATATATCCATGGGGAACTTAGATAGATAGAGGGACAACCTACTCCTTTTGCTTGGGGAAGAAGCCACTCCCCTAACATTCCAAGAAAGAATATTCATGTGGGCAGTTGAGGGTCCTCCACATCCATCTCAGTGGCCCCAAGAAGATTAACTGCATCTGAGAGGTCTACCCATCATGTGCGAGTAAGTGGCAAGGGGGAGCCTCCTCTCTGTTCCACCCTTCCATTGTGTCCTGAAACAATTGGCAGAGGGGAGCCTCCGCTCTGCTCCACCCTCTCCATGTTATGTGCAGATTGTGGTGAGGGAGAGCCTCCTCCCTGCTCTGGCCCTCCACGGAGTACCTCAGCCTTTGATAAGGGAGTGATGGCATGCTGTTGTGCACTACCATGTCTATCTCCACTAGGATGTGCCGCTTGAGAGGCAGACTGAGCAAATTTATTACGGGCAACCTTCTTCAAATTAACCTTTGTCCAGCCATCTGTAGTTCTTTCACGTCGTTCCTGCTGCTCTTGAATCATTTGCAACTTATCTCTAGCATCAGCACTAAAAACTGGCACAGACTGCATATTAGAGGCGGAGGGCATATCAACATCCTTGTCAGTTGCATCTTTAAAGGACGTCGATTGAGGAGGCACAGCTCTGGGGGAAGCAGAAGGGAGAGGCGAAGAGGAAATTGGAACATTGGCATGGCGATCCTGCTTAGCATCAAAATTTGCAAAGAGTTCAAGTTGGGGAAACAAATCAGCAAGTTGAGGACCATTTAGTAGTTGCAAATCAAATTTGAGGAACATAGGGCCACTATTGATGATAACTGAACTAGGCAGAGCTCGACCACAAGGCAGAGAAACACAAATCTTAGCACCATCAACTATAGAGTGAGCCAAGTGAGTACCCAAACCATTAGCAACACTCACAAGGAAGTCCGGCACAAGTAGATCAAGTGGAAGATTTAAAATAGAAAATCAACAATGCATCTTTAAAGCATTACACATACCCAGTGAGAGGCCAGGAGAATAAGGGTGGTATAACACGTAATCACTCTACATAGGATCAACACCTCGAGCTACCAATTGATCAGCAACAACACATCATCAAACATATCCAAAAAGAAATTTTTCCCAAGCATTTTCAAGGTGCGATAAGCGGAAGACCAATCCTGCGGAGATGGCCTGTCAACCAGTAACCAAGCTTCCTAATATCCAGATACGCGCCGGTATAATGGCCCACCACACCAAATGACATCAAGTTACTGATACATCTCTTGTGCAAATCATGATCAATCCGCACAACATTGAAGCCAGATGCCACTAAAGTATCTCTGCGCACCACTGTTTGATAGAAGACATGCACAGGAGGCAATTCAAAATCAAGTTGACTCTCCTTTGCCTGAAAGCTCACTAAGCAAACTACCAATATCCTTCCTGTTATTCTGAACCATCATATCAATAACAGCAGAGATGAAAGCAGAAGAAACAGCTGAAGGCATGTCTTTCTTAATCCACTCACCAAATCGTTCTCGTGTGTTTTTGTTGGCAGTGGCAACTGCTCTCCAAGATAAGGCAGGCGGAGAGGCTGAAGGTGGAGAAACAGGGGGAATGGAAGCATTACCAGAAGATGCAATCTGACCCGCAGTAGAAACAACAGGTGCAGAAATAACGGAAACATGACCGCGTAGAGGCAACTGACGGAAATCATCTGTAGAGAATCTAGAGTCCCCTCCTTCATACGCAGGATCCTCAAGACGAGCGAAAGGATTATTGTGCATCGCTACAGACTCACCTGGCACTGGCAGTGAGGAAATTGAAGACTGCAGAGCCACTTCGGAAGAAGAAGCTCGCAACGCCATAATGGCCGAGATTTAAAACAGCAAATCCGGCAGGTCTAACAGCAAAGAATACCTGATGCAGCACACCTTCGGAAAGCCCTCGAAATCAGCTTCCCAACGCACCAAAGATCATCAAATTCTGACACCCGAGAAGAAAGTTACGTGATTTTGCTGATATGGCACAGGCCTGGAACTCCAAATCAGATGGATTCAAAAGCTTCTGAATACCCTAAATCAGAACTGAGTTTGTCCTCCAGCAAGATTTCATTTGTCCTCTTCCTGATTTCGTTTGTCTTCTTCCTCAGAACTGGCCAAAACACATCATAGGTGCATAGAAACGGTGGTCTTCAGAAACCGGCAACTGGGACCGTGAAATTGGTGCATAAAAGCCGGTGCTGGCTAATGGGGATACACCTTTATATCGGGGTTAGACAAGCCTGTTAATAAACACATGCTCTATTTAACGGTTTTTCCAAAAAAAAAAAGGGAAGAAAATGAGTTCCTCCTTGTAAAGCATTAAGGAACCTCATCAAACCGCAGGAATTTGAAGTTCAAAACGTCACATTATTTGGAATTTGACCATCTTATTTTACCAAGCTATACGTGGAACGCATCAATTTAGTAAGACAGCCACTTAAACCAAACTACGCATCAATTTAGTAAGACCGCCACTTAAACTAAACAATAGCTTACCAAGCCATATGTATGCGGTTTTCAAGGAACGCGTCAATTTAGTAAAACTGTCACTTAAAAGTAAACAATGCTCTCCCATGATAAAGTTGTTTCCAAGCCAGGGCATTGGCCAAGCACATAAAGCATATAACAAACTTCTGAGCTATATCAAATTCCATGTTGAAGTAGTGCATGAGTATCCCACCCCAAGTATTTCTTCAATTTTGCATTCACTGCTACAGGGCTTGTCAGAGCAATCCTAAATACGCACTGGACATGGAGATGATCCAAGTCTGATCCTCTTTCCAAGCTGACAATTCCATCAAGCATTACGTATCCGGCCCGACACACACGATTATAGATCTCATCCCATATATCCACTCCACCTATACTCACGGTAACACTCACATCCAAAGAGGAAGGCAGGTCTCTCTGCGAAACAGGGGCTCTTGGGGACTTCGTGATAACTCTCTTTCTCACTGGCAACCTCTTATTCCCGGCAAAACAAACTTTTGCCGGGCCGTGCGTCTTCAAAAACAGGAGCTCTCCCAGGAGCTTTCCCAGTGAACTGAAATCCTGGAGCCACCTCTGGCTTTTCAAACGGTGTAGGCACTGTGGTTCTCTCCACAACCACCAACAAAGATGAGGCTCCAATGAATTCAATGCCCTTGTCTACACCAAGAACAACAGGACCACGAAGCGAATTTACAACCTCGAAATCATGAGCATCCCGGCTCCATCGTTAGCAATGGCACGAAACCTCTTCAAAACTGCTCCTGTGCATATTGACATCTCATGGTATATTGACATCCTCGAGAGTGTGAAGCCTTTCCATAAACCACGGCATGTCGCCATCACACTACTCTCCCGGAGGCCTTCCTTCTGCATCTACACATCCCTTGGACACACCCCCGACCCGACCTCACGAAGAAACATATCTCACATCAAGCAATACCTGCAGCAGAAGACGGCTCAGCCATGGCTCCACGAGATCGAGTATCCATCTAAAAACACACACACCACTCTTTATCACGCAATCACCCACAAATTAAGGGCTATTGTTGGCATCCCATATGAGGAGCACAATCCAAAGCAGCAAAATCAGCATGTGGACGGCCGGCATGGCTCCCACCTCTCCAAACTCACGGGAGCACACACCAGCCTCCCGACATGCTAGGAGGAAAGCCGCCACGATTTTACATCACGCTACCATGGAGCACAGCCTCGAGAATTTTTTCTTCAAACCCTAACCGCTACCATGGAGCACAGCCTCGAGAATTTTTTCTTCAAACCCTAACCCCCCTTTCTCGGTTAACCACTGCCAAAATCATACTCAAAGATAATTTGCAAACCTTCTCACGTCTAATCGAATAAATTTTCGAAGCCATCCACTCAAATATCATCCCTTAGACACCATAGCCAAAAATCTGATTGGCAGAACTACTCCACTCCCCTCTTGTGGAATGCTATGGAAATGACCTTATTTTGCAAGGCAGAATAGAGATTGCAAAACTGCAAAGTCAAGGGCTGATAATAACAAGCTAGATAGCTGGATAATGAAGAACAAGAAACAAATAAATAAATGCTAGAAAGCTACTCATGCGAGGTTAAAATGATTATTATATACACTATTGTTACCTTGTACATTACATGACAAAAGCGTAACAAGGTAAACTGTTGTACATTGCAAAAGCGCAACAAGGTAAACTATATCTTCCTGTATAAACAAGCACAACCTGGGTACAACCCCAATAACACTCTTTTAACGGAACTTCTCTTGAACGGCTGCTGCGATTTTTGAAGGATAAAACATCATGCAAATGGGAGAGTTCACTTTAGCAAGTGCCAAAATTGCAGATGGCACTGACCATACTCCATCTCCACAAATCAACCCAGAAGCTACAGCTGGAACATAGATCTCTGATTTTTCCCTGTTCACAAGCTGCCAAACAAATACAATGACTGTCCCTATAAACATGTCAATGGTGAAGTAAGCTCCAATGTAAAATGGAATAGCCATTGCCATGGGTATTGGTATATATTTAGAAATTTTTGGAGGTATGATATCACGCATTGCATTAACAATAATCGCAAAGGCAAAGAACCCATAGCAAAGTTGAAGGCAATGCCTAGGCAGAGCTGAGAATCCTTCGACCCCAATTATTGCCATCTGCCTATAGATTACAGCATATGGAGCCTTGTATTGGCCATCTGGATTTCCAATGTCAAACGCCTTCCAAAACATCCAGAATGTGATGGGAGCCATTATGCATCCTAGTAAAGTTCCAAGCAGTTGACTTACAAACATAGAGCGTGGAGATGAACGAGTGAGATATCCAGTTTTGAAGTCTTGCATAAGGTCAGATGCTGTAGAGACAATGGACATCATCACTCCACAAGCACTCAATCCAGCAATAACGCCACCTTGACTACCAGCCCATGCTGCAAATACAAAGAGACCTAATTTTCCATAGGTAGATGCCAAGCTCCAATCTGTCAATCCACACCCATAGGCATTGCAAAATGCAAAGACGGGGGCCAAGATGTAGCATATGAACACATAATACCATTTTAGTGGTGGGAAAATCTGTGGCATCACACCAATTGAGATGGCAGCCAATGCAACATAACCTGCTGCTGCCACCCAGACTGGAATCCTGTCTTGCAAAAATGCAGCTGTCCTTTTCTTTTCATCTATTGACATCAATTCTCCACTACCTACATTACCTGCAACAATGCACTATTCAGTTTATCAAGCCATATAAATTTAAAAATTGGCAGGAACAAAAATTGGAAATAAGATTGAAGATAAATAGTCATGATAAAGATGAAGGAAAAGCAGTGTTGGCAACGGCAAAATCCTGCCTACATCAAACTGACTCATTTTGGTCACTGCAATGCAGTTCAGACTGTTTTATGCATCATATTTTCCTTCTTCTTCAATGCAATTCCAGAATCTATTTTATTCATTTTCTTACTAAAGCTATGCTGCTAGATATTTCTACGCGACGTATCTTCAATGGGTAAGTTTCTTAAACCATGCCGAAACTGTTGATAATTCGATTCTTCCGCACAGTTTCTAATACATTTCTTAAATAGCGTCTACCATGAGCACACTCACAATTTTCAGCACCAACGATAGGGAGCTTTCCACTCTTGTAGTACTGAAGATAAATTGACTTTACGCTAATAATAAATATCTTCACAAAATTGTATAGTCCATCTCCGAGGATCAAAGCAATGGCCACAAAAACCTAAAAGTAACACATGTACATCAGCAAACTTTTAATTTGGTGGCGCAGCCCTGCTGACATGCAAATAGAACTAGAACATAAATAAAATGAATGTACCTTGTAACCGTATAGACCTTCAAAGTTTGAACTCTTGCGGGGCAAGTTAGCAGGGTACCAATCACCTTCACGGTTATTAATAAGGGGCCACATAAAACCCCAGGAAACAATAGCACCGAGCAAAACAGACACATTGACAATATGTGGGCAAATCATTCCTGCCCCTATATATGTCAAATTAAAATCAAAGTAAAACCTGCAAAAAGACAGTCATAAGACATAAATCGTGTTTAGGAGTCATGCAGTTCATGGCTTGGGCAGAAATTTAACCTGTTCGCATATGCCTTTAAACCAAGAGAAGGAAAGCTATCAAAACCACAAGTTGCATCCCCTCGCCCCATATAGAACCACTTGAAAAAGCTCCAAAGAAAACTACAGCAGAAGCTTTTCCCCAATGACTTTATTTGCTTCCTAAAATAATAAAGAAGTAAACGTGGTTAGAATAACTCTTGCACCAAAAGTGAGTCATACTTGAATCCAACTGTACTTAAAAGAGAACTTTACCTCGCAATCTTGGCACCTTGTGGAGTATGGAAACTGTTAATAAGAACGGCTGTTGCTGTTCCGCTTGGGTAAGTAAGCTTGTATTTGAGAATCATTATCTGTGCATGAAAGACATGTTTCATCTCTGCAGAGAAATACACTGAGACAAAACGGAAAAAGCGTTTCAACAATGCATACCTTGCGAAGGGGTACAAGAACAAGGACCCCAAGGAAGCTCACTGTGAATATAAACGCAAAAATCCATCCCAATGAAGGGTTTTTAACATCCTCTGCCTTATTACCAGGGTAGGTTTTTCCAATAAGATCATAAGTCTTATGATCCAAACCCAAAAGATACGTCCCAAATCCTCCTGCATGTCCAGGATTAATACCGCAAGACAAAACCATTCTTTTAGAAACAATGGGTCAGTATACCAACCACTAAAAGCAATGCCGTAGCAGGCAACAACACATGTTTGAATAACAGTGTTTTCTTGTCGGGTGAAGGGTTTGCTCCAGATGCCCAACTTGGCCAAAAACGTCGTCCACAGCTTTATAAAGAAAAATCCTAATAAACCTGCAGATACATTAAGTGACGGAATCACTCCCACTGTAAGGCTCAACTTATGGGTGATTATACTGAAGAATCCACCCAAAACCGCGCTAACGACCACTGCCCTAAGAGTGATTTGTTCCCTCCAAGGAGGAACTGGGATATCAGAAAACAATTCTTCAACAGAAAAGGCTGCCATTGAAGGAGAATCTCGGATTCTGCTAGGTTCATCTTCTTCATGTTCGGGATTCCAATGTTTGTCAACACCATCGTCGTTGTGAGGCCCAGAAATTGAGCTCAACTGCACATTTGTGGAATGGGTTTTCCGTCGGGATCGGGCAGCGCCATTCGCTATGGGAATGGAGGAAGCCGAGCGGAGGGAGAGGAAGGGGCCGAAAGCTGTTTCTGTTCTGTTGTATTGCTGGAGTTGGGGACCATCAATTTCAAGATTTAAAGTTGAATGAGGAAAGAAAGAATAAATAAGAAAATCGCATCGACCAGGAATAATATAATTCTGGTGCCTTCACTCAATTATACATAGCTCTTCCCCAACATCTTCTGACTTCTGCCCCTAGTCCCTTTGCCCCCATATCAAACTTGTCCCCACCTTAGCCCCATGCAAACGGCAATACACACTAGTCCAAGAACAAATATGTCTCTATTCAACGCGTTCAACCCACTAAATTATTGGCCATGGGACCTTATAATCAATCTTAGTGTCGCCTATCTGCCCATCATATATTTAATATCCACTGACCCGCTCGCATCATCATATATTCTATAGACTATTGATAATGTGGCATCACATAAAACTTATGAGTTTAACACGCAATCTTTAGAAGTAAGTTTCACTTCATTGCCTTATCTGCTATCTTTGACTAGCTGTGCATTGCCGACTCGCCAACCTTAGCCTCCATGTAAGCCATTCTACCCTGTTGTCTTAACCACATATCTCCATGGTCGTAGTCAAATTTATCTCTATCATTAACCATTGATGGAACTACATTGAGTTTGTACCATTGGACTTAAACCGTGTCTTTATGAATGGTGGTCATAGTCAGTTTTTGTCCAATTCATATCCATACCCATTGGGAGCTTGTCTGTATCAACTGCTATCTCTGACCATGAAAAGTAATAACATTTACATTCATGGGAAAAAGAATAACTTTCTTGTCAGCTCGAAAGCTTTTCATAACACTAGGATCCAAAACCCAAACCAACAATATACCGGACTCCTCCTCTTGTAGTCGGTCAGTCTTTACATAGATAGATTTCAAAGGGGTCAAGAACAATACCATTAAAATAGAGAATATGGTGATATTCTTGATGTGGCCCACACTTAAAAGGACATACTTGTCTTATGCCACTTTATTTAAAAGAGTATAGACTATGTATACTTATATTGAGAGGTGTATTATTTTAGTCTACATTGGAATCGATGGGGCACGCTTTCATAACTTCAAGGCATGGGAAAAAGAAATTTTATGGATCTAATTGCAAGGATTGTCTAATGATTAATAAAACAAAATGCACTTAGCACTCCATTTTGAGCTTTTTGAGTAATGAAGGCCACACTTTCACTCAATAAAAAGGGCCATATTGCAAACAATAATTGTATCCAAACATGAACTTTATGTGACAAGTTTACATGCATGCACCTTATAGCTTGTTACTTCTATCATTTCTATATAGTCATGTTAAAAATCAAGTATTAGAAAAGGTCATGTTGTTAGTGTGTTCCAAAAGTAAATAATTGCGCCTACCCACGAACTTTGTGTGGCGAGTTTGCATGGACCTCATGGTTGTTATGATGTTTTGCTTTTATTATAATCTCTATATATAATCATACTAATCATACTAACAACTTCCATACTTGTTGGATCCTATTATATGGATATCCATTATTAAACAATTACAAAGCTTTGAGAAGAAACGCTTGTAATACAAGCGAGAGAAATGGTGGCAAAATAGATGTTGATATTCTACATCAACATCATAAATGGACGAGCATTAAGATTCTAGATGTCCTATTGATTTGACCATAGGTTCAACATGTAATAAACAAATCATCACAAAAACTTGACGTTTTTCTTTCCTAAACTAATGTGGTTTATGCTTATGCAACATTTTGTTTTCTTATGAGAATATACTAATTGCATCCATTGTGTCCTTGTTATATATATGTAACTTACCTCTCTATTACGTCAAGCAAAGTAGGTGAGCGTTCTTGAAAAATCTTGAGCCATTCTGATCAAGAATGGCAAATGGCCTTGCAGAAACCGGTAGAATCCGGTTTCTCTTTGCTTGACGTTGGAGAACAGAATGGGGTCAGCCATTCTTGCTGCCCCATGACCTGCAGAATCAGGTCACGCCTCAACGGCGCTCCCTGATTCTGCAGGTCATGGGGCAGCAAGAATGGCTTCCCCCATTCCGTTCTCCATTACAACAAAGACGTCCCAAAAGATTTCTCATCTCACTCGTATTTATCTAGAGCATAAATTTTGACTTTACATAATATCCATCAGAAGGTTCCCATACCAGCATTAAGTTTTATATATTGTTTCTCTTAGGATAATAGGCCATTGGAGTATTGTAACGATTTTTATGTTTTTTTAAAGGGTAATCCCTTTTTTATAGTAGTGATTCATTAAAATACTCCCTTGCTTTTGCAGGTTATTTGTCCATCTGACGAAATATGACTTGATGTCATTTTTTCTTCTTTGAACAATAGTGTATTGTTAAATTTTTTTTTTTTATATTGTGTTCGGGTTGCTCTTAGATGTTACAACGTTGATTTTGACCAAGGAAACATCCTAAAAACAACGAACTTGAAGAAATAGAGATCTTAATAGCAAAATTTTTGTAGCCACAAGTCTAATACACTATAATATGCATGCTAAAGCATTTTAGGTTACACTTTGTTGAAATATAGAACGACATTTGTTCAAGATCCTCCCACAGACCTTTTGATATACTAGCCCCCCGAATCTCACTGCCATGTAGTGCTACACTTTGTATCAATGATCCAAACAATCTTTTTTTAAGTTTCCATGATCATAGGTGTGCTTCTCTATACAAACTCTGCATGGCATAAAGAGCCTTGTGGCTGCCATCAATCCTCTGGGCAATGCAAGTATTCCATCTGTGATTTCTATAAAAAATCAGCCCTGGATATTTATAAGAATCACAAGGATTTATCAAATTTTTTTGTATCTGAAGGAACATTCCTATTTGAGCGCTCTTACTGTCATAATGTTTCTTTTCTCTAAATTTACTTCCATCCCAGTAGCGTCGCAAAAGCGAGCAAGTCCATCTAAATGCCGCTGCATGGACTCCAAAGAGCGAGCAAAGATGACCTACATTAACAACTTGCACTACAAAACCATGAAGCACTGTACCTTCTGGACAATTGTCATGGAACCATTTTTCAAGGCCATCAATGAATAGTCCAAACAGAGTGGGAGACAGTGGGTAGCTTGCTAGACTCCAATGTTATTATCAATGTATTCTCGGTTCTCTAATGACAACGGGAAGGATAACTACACGAGCACTTTTTCATATAATACCTATACTGCTTCTTGTAATGGTTTCGGTATATTGAGCTTATCCATTCTATCCCATAATTGAAATATAAACACTTTGTCAAAGGCCTTTTTAAAATCAACGAAGGCAAACTATGCTGGCTTTTTTGTCCCCTTCACTGTGTCAAGTATTGTTTTCATCACCAATAAATGATCTAATGTAGAGCATCCAGACCTAAAACCAGCTTGCGATTCGATCCTCTTGTTATTGGTTTTAACCCAGGTACTGATTTTAGTTTTCAGAATGGATGCAAGAAGTTTTGGCAACAAACTATTGACTAGAATAGTTCTGTAATTGTTGGTGTCACTGGTAGATCCACCTTCATGGATTGGAACTACTCGACTGGCTTGCCATGCTATGGGAAATCCCTACGCAAGAGCCCTTGTAAACAGATCTGCCAAGATAGGACACACTTTCGGTCCTGCCCATTTAAGATGCCCATCACATAATCCTTGGATGTCCATTACTTTCCCATTTGCTAAGCGGTTGATGCATTCTAACACTTCCTCTGCAGTGAACATAAGATCTGATCTTATGCTATGTCCTACTCTGTGCAACATCGCTGGGTGATGGTATAGATCACATACATGTTTTCATAGGGTGTCAGCTGAGAGAGGAAAATACTCTGGCAAACTTTCCAAAGCATGCTCCAAAAACTTTTTCGATCTGATATGTATTTTTGGCAAAGCTCCTCCTGTCGTGAATAGTGAATTGTCTTTCCGTCTGCCTCACTATTTTTCTATAAGCTTTTATTCATTGGTCTTTAGGAGGTCCCTGACTGTTCTGCCATGTCCGCTTAGAATCTCTGCATGTCTGATCATATCATGATCTACATGGAAGCCCTTTCACAGCACGTTTTGAGGTAAAAACCTCTTTAGCGGCATCCGATAACAAAGCCCTGAATTGTTGGCTAGATGTGGATATGTCTGCAGCCCAAGTAATGGATTGTAACTCAGATTCTATCTTAGCCCGATAGCAACTGCGCAAGCTGACCTTCATGTGATATCCTTGGCACGTGTGTCAGTCCGGCTTCAGATTTGTATTACTAGCATGGAGTATGAGCAACAATGCGCAGTGATTTGATTCCAATTGTTCTTCACCAATTTGAAAATTGACCACGTGATTTATAGTGTTGTCTGCCATTGTGACGTCCCCTACTCGTATACGATGCACTCACCGTATACAAAGCGAGAGTTCATCCCCATACCAGCTCCCTGCTAATACAAGGCCCTCCACATGACACCGCAACCGTGGCGGGTTCGATTGGGAAGAGTGGAAGGGTCATTGCACCCGTCTCCCTCGGGGCCTACCTAGGCTGCGGGCGTAAACATACATGTCGGTAGCACATACATCAACATCATATGACCATCACGAAGGATGGTCCTCCACATATCTGCATAGACAAGGATCAAGACATCACATAGGGAATCCTACCCAAGGCTGGGACTCAAGGGATGGTGGCGGCTTGGGTCTCCGTAGTTCATTCGCAGGCGAAATTCATGGCAATGGATTTGGCTGGCATATGAGCATGGCTTAGGGTTGTCCACTCCATCCGCCCCTCCACATGCACACTTTGCGAGTGGTGCGAAAAGTGTCGGGACCGATCAGAGCCAGCGGATGCATAGCCAAGAGGGCTACTCACGGCTCATCTTCCCGGTTCCGATGGGGCGGTGGGGATCACTCCCTCCCGAGATCTACATCTTGACTCAAGGTGGCTAGAGGGGCCACTTTGCCCATATTCGGCCCGAACCTTTGGAAGGTGAACACCACCCCACGGTGTCGAGCCCATGCCTTGCCCAAGACGCAGCAAGCCATTGGACCTAGCCACAATGGTTCCCTGGTAGGCTTTACACACCGGAGGAACCGTTCAAGAGTCGGGACATGAACCTCCTTCTCGGCCGATCTGGCCCCTTCACCCACATCCGGTGTGGCTCTTGTGCCTGGCCCGCGAATCTACGGTGTGCTAGAGGCTACTCTAGGAGCATCAACTACACAAATAGGTCTCTACCCCCTTCCCAATACAAGGAGTTCATAGAGATGCATCATCCATATACTTCCACGAGAGAACTAAAGAACTAGATCTAATCTACAACATAGAGTTAGGTTCTTTAGTTAGGATCTGCTATCTAGAGATCTAAAGGGCTGCTATGGGTAATCTAATAGGCTAAACCTCTTGATTCTAGGACTAAAATAAGGTTTAGACTATCTAATTGGCCAAATACGATCCTTGAGGGGCTCCTCGACTGAGCTTCGACCATCCTGCTTTGAAACGCTTCGAATCTAGAGGAACTAAGGATGCAATTCTCCCGGGCGAGTGCGGGATGCGGTTTTAATGTTGAGGCGGCCAAAGCGAGTTCTAAAAGCCCTAAAATCGAAAATTGGGCTAGTTAGGGTTTCCTACCCTATATAGACAAGGGGTTGGCTAGGGTTTCCAATTATCCCCTTTTGGCATGTGGGATAATTGGAAATGGGCCCACTGCCATTAAGGGCTAGGTGGCCAAATGTGCACACATGGAATGTGTGCCCACATTAATGTGTACATTGGAAAATGTGCACATTAATTGCACCTATGGGTGTGGCCCACTTGGCATGAAGTGTCCACTTGGAAATGTGTGCCCACATTAATGGGTACCTTGGAAAATGTGCACATTAATTGTTGCACATATTTACGGCAAGTTGCTCCCTAGGGCTACTCACACGGCTACGCTAAGCGTACCGTCGGTGGGTAAAGGTAATGCGGCGTGGCCGGCGATGCGGTATAGTCTTTGGCGTATCTTTTGTCTTTGGAAACGTCACATTCTCCCCACCTTGAAATGATCTTTGTCCAAAGGCATCGTGGGTCTCCCCACCTTGGGATCATCGTAACACGCAATCAACACGATACATACGATTACTACTCTAATTCCTACACATTTATTAAAATTACCTCAAGGTAATGTTTTTATGACATTATCACATCATTATATTATGAAATAACTTATCAATTCACAACATTACTAAGCAGTTACTCCAAAATTCACTTAACATTACGATTAAGTTTATCAAAATTTTAAAATTACGTCAGGGTACTCTTCATTCCTTGCAACACATTCCAACAAAAAAATTGTGTTGCAAGTCTTCATCTTCGACCTCCTTGCCCTCCGGCGCTCTCTGGCTGCCAGGTCGACACTACGTTAGTATCATTTAATTATTAATAAAATTTTGGTTATATGGTGACCACCCACCTATCTACATGGATGCATGGCTAATCTCCCCGCGTAGGAAGAGGGTGAATCTTCCATTATGGCCCCGAGACAAAGATATATGCCTATATGCAGCTCATGCCTACACCTCTAGTTGCCCCAAATGGAGGATATCCTTCTCGGCGTGGGGCGCGAAGGATAGATTCCTCCTATCAAAGCATATATGGGGCTAAAGGTGCTTTCCCTATCAATGCATTCCTTCATGACCTCCTTTCTCTCGAGGTCGTCTACTTACGTGGGACCAGTAGACTTTCTAATCTACCTTCCACTTTCCCAAAGCGAGCAGCGGTCATGCCTACATTGACATTACACCACGCCCTAGAGATCACCGTAGTGGGTCCCATCATCGGTAACAACGCATGCGACCCATACTAAGCGTGGGTGGCATGCGTGGTTACTCTTAACTACACAAGAATTAACCTACACAAATCGACATGCAGGCGATTTCTTGGGAGATGACCTTGCCGTCCCATTGCTCCATAAAGCGTGGATCTTTGCTTTACTAAATCTTTCTTAAGTACCCACGTCGCGTCTTCCAGCGGTAAGTGTTTCCACTTGACCAAATCTTTGGAGGAATTACGATCTCCTCGTTTTCTTGAAAGCTTTATCAAGAATCAATTACGGAACTATTTCCAAGCGCTCCTCCGTCATTTCCAACAACGTTGGCGAATCCAAGACTTAAATGCGGATTTGGAGTATGCTTCTTCAACAAACTCACGTGGAAGACCTTATGAATCTTTAGGTGTCTTTGGCAAATCTAGCTTGTAGGATTGATTACCTACTCTCTTGACTATTACGAGCGGTCCAGCCCACCTTGGAGCAAGCTTCTTGCAATTGCCGATCCCGAGCTTACGCTGCTTCACCTTGATCTTGAGCCAAACATCATCTCCAACTTTGAACTCTCTTCTTTGTTCGATGCTTGTCGGCGATGCTCTTGGCGACTTCTTGCAGCTAGCGGATAACCTCGAACTTCTTCCACAAAAGCTGCGCATATCGTCCAACATCTGCTGCGAAACTTCCACTTTTGACACGGGGGTTGTGCCAAGTGTGCGGGTTAAACACCGATAGCCGTAATTGATCATAAACGGCGACATTTGGGATGATTCTGCTTGGTGCTATTGTATGCAAACTCCACCAAGTGAATAAATTCTTCCCACATACTTTGCTTATTCGGACATAGTTTAGTAGCATGTCCTCTAAAATCTGTTGGTCCGCTCCGTCGGCCATCCGTCGAGGATGGTATGCCGTGCTCATGGATAACCGTCTGAATTATGCAAAAGAGGTCTTGCCAAAAGGCTCATGAACCGGATCCACTGCCGGAGATGATCTCCCTTGGCATGCCATGAAGCACGAAGATCTCTTTGGTGAAGAGCTTTCTTTGTATCCATGGCTGTATCTCGTAGTTACGCAAGGCACAAAATGTGCCATCTTCGACAACTTGTCGACCACTACCATCAAGGCATCCTTCCCTCTTCTTTGTTCTTGGGAGTCACGTGATAAAATCCATCTTTGATTACCTCCCACTTAGCGTTTGGCACCGCTAATGGCTCCAATGCCCCTGAATTGAAGCTGCTCCGCCTTCGTCTGCTGGCATATAGCTGACATTCCTTGATGTAGCGAGCTATTTGCTTCTTCATTCACGGCCAATAATAGGCTGCTGCGCTTTTTGAAATATGTTTTCATGAATCCCGCATGGCCAGCTATTGGGGTGTTGTCGCGTGTCATGGAGGATCAACTTCCTTACACGATGATTAGTGCACGCACAACTTGTTCTTATGGTATAACAGGTTGCCTTCCTTCTTATAATGCTTGAAGGCCTCCCGCTCTTTATCCTGTTCTAGCCTCCTTGAAAAGGCTTGCCCATACTTCCACGAAATCCACATCCGTTGGCAAGGACTCTTCAATCCTCTTACCAAAGTCATTTGGAGGCGTCGAAATTGCATTGCAATGCACTCTAGTTGTCAAGGGATGCCTTGAAAGCGCATCTGCTACCACATTGAGCTTCCCGACTTGTAGACTATATCAAAGTCATATTCTTGAGGAACTCCATCCATCTCCGCTGCCTCAGTTAAGGTGTGGTTTAGCGTGAATACATATTGGAGGCTCGATGGTCGGTATCAATTGGAACTTCCTTCCCAAGAGATAATGCCTCCATATTCTTAATGCCCCGACAACCTAAAGCAACTCCTCGATGCGTCGTTGGGTAGCGGCGTCTCGGCGTCGTTCATCTTCACGGAATCATACGCTACCACACGCTCTTCTTGCATAAGCACCGCACTGTAGCTATCTTACTGCGCATCTGTTGCTACAAGCTTATCTTTCTCCGGGTCGTGAGCGGGGTTAAGACTGGGCTGTTGTTAAAAGCTTCCTTCAACAATTCAAACCCCTTTTGGGCTTTCTTGTGCCAATGCTCTACCCAATCTTTCACCTTCTCGCCCTCGTCAGTCCGTTAATTGGGGCTGCTATCTTAGCAAAGTTCTTCACGAACTTCTGTAGTACCACAACTAGGCGAAAACTTCGACTTCATGCACATTCTTGGCCCGGCCCTTTGAATAGCGGCTTCAATCTTTGCGGGGATCCGTCGAGATGCCTTCTGGCTGAGATCACATGACCTAGATACTCCACCTTTTTACATTGCGGCGGCGCCGACAACTTGGCGCATAACCGGGTGCCTCTTCAACTTTTCTAGCACTCTTCTCAAGTGTTGTACGTGCTCTTCAAGGGATCTGCTATACACCAAAATGTCGTCAAAGAAAACAATCACAAAGGTGTCTAAAAACTCCCTGAAGATGTCGTTCATGAGCCTCATGAGCGTTGCGGGGGCATTTGATAAGCCGAAAGGCATTCTTTGAACTCATAATGCCCATACCGCGTTACGGCGGCGGTCTTATGGATATCTTCTTCCTTTATCCCGATCGATGATAACCTGACCTTAAGTCGATTTTGGAGAAGATCTTTGCCCCTTGGAGCTGATCCATCAAGTCGTCTGATCTTGGAAGCGCATACTTGTTCTTAATGGTGTGCTTGTTCAACTGTCTATAGTCTATGCACATCCTTAAACTGCCATCCTTCTTCTTAACGAAGAGAATGGGCTCCAAAACGGCGAGACACTAGGTCTAATGAAACCTAGGTCGGCGGCTCACTAGCTTCTTCTTGACTCAGGCAACTCTCTGCGTTGTCATTCTATATGGAGCCTTGCTTGTTGGCTTTGTTCTGGTTCGAGTGCTATCTACTTTTCGACTCCCCTATAAGGAGGGCTGCCGCTTGATCTCATCACGGGAAGAGATCATGGAACTCCGCGTGATCGGCTTTAGCTACTTGCTTGACAACTTCTTTGAGCACCTTGTCTTCTTTGCTTCCTTCGGATTCCGGCTCACTAATCTCAAGCTTGAAGATGTATGCCACTTGCTCACTCTTGATGCACTTGAACAGCCGTTTAGAAGACATACACTGCATGATGGGAACAACTTCCTTACCTGTTATCTCAATGATCTTGCCGTCGGGCGTTGGGAAGGTCACCTTCCGCTTTCCACAGTCGATAATGGCCCCTGCTGGCCCAAGGTACTCCATTCCTATGATCAAGTCATACTTTCCAATGCCCATTACACAAGGCCCCCAAAAATTAACTCGCATTCATAATCATTATGGAAACTAGTATAATGATGGTATTTAATACATGCAACTCGTAATGTCAATGAAAACTAGATGACTTTCATGGTTTTGTAATATCACTACTAGTTTGATCTTAGTTCTTATACTAATTATATGTCTTACACTAGTTTCTTAAAATTATTGCTAGTTTAGGAGGTGATTTTTGAGCCTACATTGTCAATATGATAATGTAAGATGATTTTACATACAAGTTAGCATGATCAGATACATGGTTTTAACCTGGTTTCAATCCTCTCAAGTTTTTCTTATTAGTTCAAAAACTACATTTGATTTTGGAAGTTTGCTATATGTTTTTGGCACATGCTTATTTACTATGCATGTTAGTAGTCTATTATATTGTTTTACGTTGTTGTCTTTTTGATATATTTGTTTCAATCCTTAAAGTCATTATAGACTTTGAGCATAATTTCTTACATTAACTAGTAATTCCAACTATTATATCTATTTTTGCACTACTTTTAGAGTATGATCCTTTTTAAACTCCATCTTAGAGTGTTCAAAATGGTTGTTTGTGAATATTGGTAATGTGAGGTTGTTTTGCTAAAATGTCAGTAAGAGAGTGTTCAAAATGGTTGGAGTTGTTTATGAATATTGGTAGTGTTTGTAAATATTGGTAGTATGATGGAGTACATAATACATATTGATCAAGTGAACTTACAAAACACATAGTTAAATGGAGTAAGGATATTGCAATCACTATTTCGAAAATTCATCAGTTCTAAGAAGTATGAGAAAAAAATTTCATTCCCTATGCGTTGAATTGATGGAGGAATGTGGAATATGCGTTGAAAGTATGATAATTCTAAATGCGTATATTTCATGGTGCCCTAGGGCTTGGTTAAGGGGTCTACACATTGTCAAATTACATTATTCTGTGTCTGAATCTATGTCCTCTCCTTGTTCAACTCCACATGCCTATGAAAGAGAGAGTAGAAATTCTAGGTTGTATAATCTGCACTCATTGTCATCATTGCAACAATTTTGTTTAATATACACCTTTAAGGCCATGACACTTTGACCTCTTTTTAGTTAATTTCCAAATGAAGTGAGACGTTGCTATGTACACATGATAATATTTCCTAAACCCTCCATCGTAATAAATGCTCCAGTTGAGAATACCAGTCTACCAATTTATCAATCAGATGGGAAGGAAGAAAAGCATATCTTACAATCTATTACACTGTCTCATTGGTATTCCACAGATAAAAAACACTAAATGAACTTCAAATACATCCTTTAAATATGAAGTTGTTGTGCCTGTAGTAATGCTCACGCAGTATTACAAACTCTTGTAGCCACCTGTTCGTGCACTTTCATAGTTCATTCTAATTTCACCTGTTAAAATAGATCGGATTTTTAAACCAACCAGCATTTTAGTGCCATTTTCCATGCCAAAAATGAACTATAAACTTGCTTTTGTCTCTCCCTTTTATTCTTCTACATCATAACATCATCATTACAACAAAACATCATCTGTGATGTTGTTGTCTTCCTTATCTTGCACGAAATGCAGACAAAGATTCTTGTTATAAGGATCCAAGAGATTATTTATTTGTGGCTTCAAAGTTGGATCTCAAAGCTTGAAACATGAGACCTCTACAATAAAATGATGGTAACAACAACTATACATACATACGTGCAAAATAAAATCTCTGAAGACTTAACCACAAACTGAAAATGTTATTCTCAATTATTATTTCTTTACCTGCTTCAGAAGGCCAAACTTGAGTTCCTCAAGGTCAGGCCATCATTCTTGACTCCAAAAACTCTGAAATGGATGTCCAACTTGAGGATCTCCATAACTAAAGATGGTATATAGAAGATGAAAATTTCAAGCAAATTTGTAGAACTTGCAGCAAAGAAAAAGGTGGTTCGCAAATCTGCCTGTCAATCCGGTCAAAACTGCAGCAACTCAGACGCTTGATAAAAGGCTTAAACTGTTGATCCAGATTTGCAAAATGTTGTTTCTTAAATCCAATACATTGAATTTATACCAGTATTAGCTATGCATTAGCAAGCAAGCAAGAAGAAACAGAGATGTTTTCCCTCACCTTCCTTCTTGACGTTCAACACCCTTAAAATACAATGCAGATCGATCCGACGGATCGCGATTCTCGAGCCAGACGAGCATGCAAGAGTTGCATGCGTTGCCTGCATGCATTGCATGCATTTCGGGCCTCTCATCCGGTTAGGGGATCGCTATTTCTTCCTGCATTAATCCTTGAAATATGATCGGCGCTTTCTCTTAAGCCCGGTGATGTTTCAGGTTATGTTCTATGCTCTCATGCAGAGGAGGGGCTTCCTCTTGCATGGGTTGACTTTTCGTGGCATTTCCTATCATTCTTGTTTCTCTTCGACCTGACCTTTCCTGGCGTATCCCTTCCTGGCGTTTCTTATCGTTCTCGGTTCTCTTCTACCTTGGCTGCGTTGACCTTTCCTGGCGCATCCCTTCCTGGCGTTTCCTATCTTTCTCGTATCTCTTCCTATCCTTCTCGTCTAAGCTTCTACCTCGGCATTCCTCCACTATGGGGCAATTCTTGAGCCTTCATCTCGGATCGGCGGGAAGTTCTCTTCTTTCGAGGCGTTGTTGTGTCATGCGATTATTTCGAGAATGCGGTCGATCCGGCGGATCGCGATTCTCGAGCAGACGAGCATGCAAGAGTTGCATCGTTGCTGCATGCATTGCATGCATTTAAGGGCCTCTCATCCGGTTAGGGGATCGCTATTTCTTCTGCATTAAAACTTCTCATCGACTTTCTTTCTCTTAAGCCCGTGATGTTTGAGTTATGTTCTATGCTCTCCCTCCCTCCCTCCCTTAAGTATTTTGTTTATATATGTTGTTCGCGTGCCGCGGCGCTTTAATCAACCCTCGCTTTTTTTTGAGGTTTTGTTCTTCTCTATTGTGTTTTGTGGTCTTATGCAGTCTGCGGCGTTGCCCGGCGTTGGTTTCTTTTGGAGCGTGGGTTTTGGGAAGTTTAGCGGTAGCGGCGTTGTCTAAGCCCAAATTGCCTAGGGCTTATCGCTAGGGTTTTTCCTCGAAAACCCGAAAGGGCTGGTTTTTAATCCGGCGATAAGCCCTAGGCAGGTACACTAGCCAAACATCTATGATATATTTTTGTATTTTGGGGTCCAGGTGTTATGACTGGATATTCCCTGTATTTTTTGTTTTTTGGGTAGCTTGCGATATGCAGCTACCCACTCTCTACCATTGTAATTACACTGCTGGGATGAATAGAAAAGCCCCATCCATGGGCGTTGTTGTGTCATGCGAGTCGCAGCTCGAGAATCCCAAGACTGCCATTTTTTCTCCACATATGAAATTGCTAAACATTGTCGTCCCCTCTTGTTTTTTGGTTCCAGCCATGTCAATTTCACCTTCTTATCCTTCTCGTTGACTGCATTAATCCATGCATACCAGCAACCATCATTTGATGCTAGATGCGGTGCGACGCTCCGTTTTATAGCATGGACTGCCACAATATCATCTACAAGGGGCCAGATTGGAATATGGCCACACTTATCCAACTGAAGAAGCCTATCTGGCAATGTTGTTGTGATAGTCTCAAATGCAATCATTTTCTTGTCTTTAGCCGTTCGCATTGGCAAAAGACATATTTCTCGAAGAATATATTGAACTGGCAGAATAGATTCATGATTGAATGGCTCCATAGTCGAAGCAAGGATAGGCATCCCACTTGCCTCATCGACTTGGATTTTATTATCTTGGATGTGGTACCTGTAATAATCTGCTGCAAAGTAAACACTTGTTTCAATGCCTTCTCTGTGCAAAAAAAAGTACCTGATTTTTCCATACCATTGACCAACCTCTGTATCCTTATTTTTTACTACAACTGTGGCTCCGGCCCTAAATACACAACACCTTATAAGGATTGACCTGTATTCTGAAACTTCACCTTCAGAAGGAATGCCCACAAGCAAATGAATATCTTGGACAGCCCTTGCTTCATCTATCGTATACTGCCTCTTTTGGTGAAACCCAATCAGAATTCCCTTCTTAGAAATCAAATCCTTCCACTCAATCAAGTCATACCTATTGCACGATTCCCATAAGTCAATAGTTGTTGGTTGAGAATTTGCATGAAGTATACCAGTGGACACCATATTCTCATTATCATGCTTCAAAGCTGACTGTAAGTGCAAAGCTGCACGCTCTTGAGGCAATAAACCATCATTGTCTAGACTCTTCAATCGAAAGATCTTAGAAAATACGATACGATTCTCTACACGAGCGTAGGTCAACTCCATCTCTTTTTTATTTGTATGCCTTTGAATTAACTTAGCAAAGGTGCTCTCAAAATAATAACACCAGGTAGCATCAGGTGGACCTATCATTTCTATGTCATCCAAGACATGACCTTCCCCAATCATGTGCTCAAGGGGCGCTGTATTATGGCCACAAAGCTTATTCCACTGGAGACGCCAAGCCTGCAATAACTTTTTAGTGGCATTCATCGTCTGCTCAGACCATCCATTTGTCCTTGCAAAATCGTAGAATATTCTAGTAAGATCAGTAGCAATCTGAGAAATGTTGAAGTGTGAAGAAGACACCAAATTCGTTGCCACGTAATCTGCATACCATTGGCTATAGAACTGATGCTCTTGCGCCTTAAAGAAACCAAGTCGTTTGAATGGGTCTTTTGGACACCTACCAGATTTCATTCTGGGTGTCCTAACGTCAATCATGGCCTGCAGCCTCTCCATGGCAATCTTTTCATTACCTTCCTCCTTTATCTGATCAAATAGAAGCTTATTGGACTTGCGCAGAAGATTTAATGCTAGGGTGTGCATAAGGTCCAGAACAGTATGATGTAATAAGTCAAACCCATAGAGGTGAAACAGGCCCAAGAACATGCTAGTACCTCGAACACCTGTGTCACATGCAGCATATTTAGTTGCTGAATGCTTTGAAGTACATGCTGCATAGTCTTCTTTGTATCTGGAACTCTTGTTTTCTTCCATAAATCATCGTAGTAATACTTCCCATCGTCTGCCGCAGATAGCACAATGTCGCATCTTCTACATGGCACCTTACCTCCTGAATGAAGAAGAAAGCAAGCCATTCATAAGCTAATTTATTTGTGCACGTGGAAGGGACTTCAAATTACCAAATTACCAAATTATGCACACCTGAAGATAATTTTAAGACTTCGCATTGTGCTGGATGGTCTGCCGTTATAGCATACAAGAAGCACCGCTGGTGAAAGACTTGTGGCAGTCCTGAATGAATGGACTCACTCTCAAGTGCATAATTAACCTTCACACCTGTTACAAAAAGCTCTCTAAGTTCATCCACCAATGGTTGTAGGAAGGGATCCAGGCTGTTAGTGCTGGAAGTAATGCTCTCCTTTGGAATAAAAAGTACTGGGAATGTAATATCCCTGACCTTGGCATCAACGTGCTTCCCACCATTTAACACTATAAGCCGGACAACGCCACTGCTCCTTATCGTGCTTCGAGTTGATTGGAATCCATCCCAATGCAACATCAAAGCAAGATTTCTAGGATCTCCAAAACATTGTGTCCTTTGATATGCTTCATGTCGGATGCATTGGGGACATGTCAAAGCAATTGTCTCTCCATAATCCGCAAATTGACTTTGTACATCAGAAGATGAAGATTTGATCACGGTTTTGCAGTGCTTGCATACTATCGGTAACTGCCACTTTGTTTGTGGATCCCAGAAATATTGCATTTCTCTCCATCGCTTTGCATGCCAGCATTCTGAAATGGAGGAAGGCCGCTCATCAATTCCCTTGCCTAGCCATGATTGCCGTTGTCGCCAATGCTCGTTATCACTATATGCTATGGTCTTGCTCTGACATCTAAGTTTCATAATACTGCCAATGGGACTGTATAAAAATGTGACAGCGTCCTTTCTAGTCTTGTCACAAATTGAGCATGCCTCATGCTCAATGCAATCAGATCTGCTAATCAGAAGGCCATCCCTATTCCTTTTACAACTACAATTCACATTGGTGCCATCTTCTATTACTCTGAAATTGTAAAATGCATCATCTTCATGCAAACAAACACTGTACCTTTGCAAAGGAGGCAGGCCCATGTTTATGTACAAATTCTTCATGCACTTCAAGCTGGTTGGAACGTGAAATCCATTTACCATTCCAGTCCATGCACCTTTCTCAGCAATCACCGATGCTAAACAACCACCATTGCTATTCTGGAAAAGCAAAGCCAGCAGTGCATCTTGAAGTGCTTCTGATGCATTATGCATGTCCAAAATACCCTGCATCTCCAGCAAATAAGCAATAAACTGGTTGTCCAGACTCGCATGCTTCCTATCATCATCTAAAAGTTCCTCATTGTTAACTGATGGCCCAGCTTCATGATTGTCTAGACCAATGCCGCCAATATCTGCTTGCTCATGCACATTAGGTAAATTGAGAAATGAGGAGATGCACTGATCCTCTACACCCTTAGTAGCTAACACCTCTCCAGCCATGCTAACTTCAAACTGGGGTGTTTGTTGCTGGAGATCAGCCAAGGCAGCATTTGAATCTTTGTATTTGGCACGTTTAACGTGCTTCAAGTATCCTGCTCTAGTGAAAGTGACACCAGAGCTATCTTCACATAAACAACAAGGACATGTACAAACAGCAGTTTCTCCATCCTGTATTTTACTCACAGGAGCTTTGGCTTTGCAGTGTCTCTGTCTGTTGTGGTACCTATATGTGCTTCTGCCCAATATACAACCTTCTGAATCTATTCTTGTACAAATTGTGCACTTACATAAGAGAGGGAGATGTCGATCTCCCATTCTTGCTCTCTGTGACCTGCCATCATTGCAAAGAATCTTAAATGCCTCTGTATATATAGTACATCATAATTCGTAAACAAAATCAAATTTCTTATTAATCTATTGCTTCATCCAGACAACCATCACTCTGCACTACTCCAGAACATTTATTGGATCATGTATTGTATTGGGATCTAACAATACATGATGTAATGCATGACGCCACTAGAACAAAGGAAAGAATTGGAGAAAGCTAATAAAAAGATTGCAACAACATTGCTTGCTTTAATGCAATCTTCACAAGTAGGCGCATCATTGTCTAGTGCACATCATAATATGTTAATAGATTTAATTCTCCTATATCTGTATTGCTTGTATAGACAGCCATAAGTCTGCAGTATTTAACTTCCATAGACATAGACAGAACTAATTTCCACAGATATAATTTGCAGCCATAGACAGAATTAATTTCATTTGTAGAAGGCCATGGTTACCCTAGGGCACAATGCATGGAGAGCCTTGCCCCGATCAACTGCCCCTACTTCCTTGTGCATGCTACGTTTAATTAAGACTAAGCGCCACGCACTCTGAGGGCAAGGAGTGCATTGAGCGAAAGCTCGACTAGTTGCATATAGCAAGTCGAGTTTGGCTATGTTGGTCACAACAGCTGGTCCCTAGAGTAAATTGGTTGACTTGGGGTCTTGCATGAAGCCAAAACGCATTCCAAGCTCGGTATAGGCTGCCGGGTGGAGGAACCATATATACATCCACCTCGTGGCCCCCGTCGGAAGAAGGGGGTAATTTGGGGGTTGGCTTGCGCCCGTGCAATGGATGTCCATTTTTTCTTTTGGAGATGATTCAGGGAACCACGAGCTACCATTTGGGCCGGTGGGATTAGCGGATGGAGTGGTTTTGGTGCCCCAAAACCAAAACCCTACTAAATCTGTAGGGTTTAGGTTTGGTAGCCTTCCCCCTTTAAAAGTGGTCGGCGCTTGCTGCGGGGGTTCCCACAAGGGTCTGAAGAGAGAACCCAAGAGAGAAATAAAAAACCCTCCCGAGGCACCTATTCCAAAGTTGCCCCTTGCGATGCTTCATGACAAAGCGGACAAGGTGCCAGCCATGCCGAAAGGCCGCCGCCGAAATTCCGAATATCTTGTTTGCTTGTAGAAGGCCATGGTTACCCTAGGGCACATGCATGGAGAGCCTTGCCCGATCAAGCGCCCCCTACTTCCTTGTGCATGCTACGTTTAATTAAGACTAAGCGCCGCGCTTTTCTGAGGCAAGGAGTGCATTGGCGAAAAGCTTCGACTAGTTGCATATAGCAAGTCGAGTTTGGCTATGTTGGTCTAACAACTGGTCCCTAGAGTAAATTGGTTGCCTTTGGGGTCTTGCATGAAGCCAAAACTGCATTCCAAGCTTCGGTATAGGCTGCCGAATTGGAGGAACACGCCATACATCCACCTCGTGGCCCCTCGTCGGAAAGGGGTAATTTGGGGGTTGTTTCGCGCCGTGCAATGGATGTCCATTTTTTCATTTTGGAGATGATTCGAGGGAACCACGAGCTACCATTTGGGCCGGTGGGATTAGCGGATGGAGTGGTTTTGGTGCCCCAAAACCAAAACCCTACTAAATCTGTAGGGTTTAGGTTTGATAAGCCTTCCACGCCTTTAAAGTGGTCGGCTTGCTGCGGGGTTCCCACAAAGGTCTCAAGAGAGAACCCAAGAGAGAATAAAAAAACCCTCCCGAGGCACCTATTCCAAAGTTGCCCCTTGCGATGCTTCATGACAAAGCTGGACAAGGTGCCACCGGCCATGCCGAGAAAAGGCACGTCCACGAAATTTCGAATATCACCGTTGCTTCTAGAAGGCCATGGTTACCCTAGGGCACATGCATGGAGAGCCTTGCCCGATTAACTGCCCCTACTTCCTTGTGCATGCTACGTTTAATTAAGACTAAGCGCCGCTTCTGAGCAAGGAGTGCATTGGCCTTTCGACTAGTTGCATGTAGCAAGTCGAGTTTGGCTATGTTGGTCTATGGCTGGTCCCTAGAGTAAATTAGTTTGCCTTGGGGTCTTGCATGAAGCCAAAAGCGCATTCCAAGCTCGGTATAGGCTGCCACCATGGAGGAACACGCCATACATCCACCTCGTGGCCCCTCGTCCGGAAGGGGTAATTTGGGGGTTAGCGCCCGCGTGCAATGGATGTCCATTTTTCTTTTTTTGGAGATGATTCGGGGAACCACGAGCTACCATTTGGGCCGGTGGGATTAGCGGATGGAGTGGTTTTGGTGCCCCAAAACCAAAACCCTACTAAATCTGTAGGGTTTAGGTTTTCTAGTAGCCTTCTCTTTTTAAAGTGGTCGAAAGCTTGCTGCGGGGGTTCCCACAAGGATCTGAAGAGAGAACCCAAGAGAGAATAAAAAACCCTCCCGAGGCACCTATTCCAAAGTTGCCCCTTGCGAGCTTCATGACAAAGCCCGGACAAGGTGCCAGCGGCCATGCCGTAAAAGGCACGTCCGCGAAATTTCGAATATGGCGTTGCTTCTAGAAGGCCATGGTTACCCTAGGGCACATGCATGGAGAGCCTTGCCCCAGATCAAAAGCGCCCCTACTTCCTTTTTGCATGCTACGTTTAATTAAGACTAAGCGCCAACCTCTGACAGGCAAAGGAGTGCTTTTAGCGAAAGCTCGACTAGTTGCATATAGCAAGTTGAGTTTGGCTATGTTGGTCACAACAGCTGGTCCCTAGAGTAAATTGGTTGCCTTGGGGTCTTGCATGAAGCCAAAACTGCATTCCAAGCTCGGTATAGCCGCCGAATTGGAGGAACACGCCATACATCCACCTCGTGGCCCTACGTCGGAAAGGGGGTAATTTGGGGGTTGGCACGCCCGTGCAATGGATGTCCATTTTTTCTTTTTGGAGATGATTCAGGGAACACGAGCTACCATTTGGACGGTGGGATTAGCAGATGGAGTGGTTTTGGTGCCCCAAAACCAAAACCCTACTAAATCTGTAGGGTTTAGGTTTTGGTAGCCTTCCCTGCCTTTAAAGTGGTCGAGCGCTTGCCTGCAGGGTTCCCACAAGGGTCTGAAGAGAGAAACCAAGAGAGAGAATAAAAAAAACCCTCCCGAGGCACCTATTCCAAAGTTGCCCCTTGCGATGCTTCATGACAAACTGGACAAGGTGCCACTGGCAGCTCCAGCGAGCTTGAAATGGGGTTTTGACTTTGTGTTTGAATTCGAAGCAACCAATTTCCTTGGTTTGCAAGTTGTTGAACCTTTAGTCCATAAAAGCCCTTTTGCCTCTAAAACCATCTAGTAACATCTAAACAATGAATTTTGAAGTAGACTATGATTGTCTTAATAAAACTCCAGGATTTTTAATTGTCTTAGTAGAAATATACTCCAAGAAATAGGTGTTGATTGTGCATTTGCTTGTAAGCATAAATGCCATTGAATTTGATATGTTTGCAAGTTGTTGAACCTTTAGCCCATGAAAAGCCCTTTTGCCTCTAAAAACATCTAATAACATCTGAACAATGAATTTTGAAGTACACTATGGTTCCCTTAATAAAACTCAAGGATTAACGTGAACAATGAATTTTGAAGTAGACTATGGTTCCCTTAATAAAATTCCAGGATTAATGCACTTAGTAGAAATTGTTGAATTTAGAAATGATCAACTAGATATTATTATTAGTTGATGCAATTTTCTCTACTTCACTTATGCAACAAGGTGTTATGCTTATCTATAAGCTTAAAACAAAGTAGACCATTTAGTGCAAACTATAGAAACCATTGAACTCATTGTTTGCTTTTATATTTTACTTCGACAGCACTGACCCAAATCCCTTGATTTGGTGATGATCTTCGCTCCTCTACATCATTCTTCAATCTGTTATTTTATGTTTCGTGTTGATCAACTATTATACAGTTTGGTTTATGACTGTTATGTCGTCCGTCGGTTATGGTTTTGGCTGTTTCCTTCACAGTTTAAGCCGTAACCTCCTCGATAATAAAGGAATTTCATCTCAAATGTCTCGACCGTTTACAACCATTAACAAATATATGCAATGGTCATATATTAAGACCCACATAGTATACTAGGTCTTTCAACTGCATTCTCAAGTGATATTGAACTGTAATAATGCAGCTCGATCTGTGAAGCTTTAAATTCTCGGCATATTGGCAACTGCTTACAACTATATTATTGCCACTATAACAACATGTGATGACCTCAATGTACAATTACAACAGAAATATACTCCAAGAAATCTGGAGACGTGTAAATTTTTTTTTTTTTCTTTTGGCAAAACCTACCATTGTTTCGTAGGCTCTCTAAACCTAAGTTCGACTAAGTTCGAAGTAACAACAGAAATCATCGAAATAACAACAGAAATAAATTTTTGAGGCATCCGGTATGGAGAAACGCCTCTGCCAAGATAAAATATGACGGCGGAATTGTTTTGCAGCTCTTCAACGGATACCGTCTGTGATCATATAAGGTATGTTATTCTCCTTCCTATTTTCGTTCTGTTTTCTCACAAACATAAACATGGTTGAACAAGTGTCGTTCATGGCAGAAGTATCTAAGTGGGAGCCATCTCAGGTTGCTTGTTATATTGCTAAAAGATTTCCTTCTGTTGCTGAACAGATTGAGCGTAGCATCAACGAAAATCATATATTTGGGATTTCGTTCCTCAACTTGGAGTCATCGATTGGCGGTTGGGGCTCGTGATTGGAATAGTTTCTTTGGAATTGTTGCCTTTATGGGATGAAATCAAGTCCCAAGTTGTTTCAAACAATGAAGGTATTTTTTCTATTTCTACTTCTAGAGGTGAACCATCTGGCGATCATTCAAAGACCATCTGTTCATCAAGTTTAAGTCCGGATGGAAAAAGAAATAAAAAGCACACCAGCCATATAATGGAGCAATTTGGACAAATGCGGCCGATACAATTCCAAATGCGCGGGGCTGGTTTTACGCCTTTGAGTAGGGGATCGAGAAAAGAATGGTAGATTAGCTTTGAAGAAAACGGGACATCATGCACAATGGATTTTGATGATGGAAAATCATAGAGCAATTCGAGCTGCTACTTCATCTGCTTTTCCAAACTTTACATTGCCAGAATTCAAGAGGATATCTACCAGAAATAATAAATGGATAAAGAAGAGGGACAAGTTAGTGGACCGTTTGATGGCGGATGGATCTTTAAAGCCAATATGTTGGCCAAACGTGACCTATCCAGTCCCAGAACGGTTCGTTAGGGAGACAGTTAACTCACTTCTTGCAGGTGCAAAAAGACGATTAAGACTAAGGGAGAACAAGTTCCCTAGGAATTATGAAGAAGATGATCATGTTTCCTTGGTCGCGTCATCCCTGACATTGGATAGGACAGATCTGTCATTTTTTAATAAACTTTTATCTGCAGGTTATCAACGCCCTTCATTTTTCTATGATAAAGAATTCGTGATTGGGGCTGCTGAGGTTATTGGCAAAGTTGATAATAATGACTATGAGCTCTTAACTGTTAAAATTTCAAGTCTTGGTGCTAACATGGCTCATGTGTGCCTCCCTTTTGAAAAGGACCATGTATACGCAAAAAAGAAGATTGAAGGACTGTCAATAGGGGTACATGTATTTTTTTGCATTCCATAAGTTGCCACTTGTTTATTTTATATGCTGTTATTGTCTTCCATTAATTCCTTTTCTTGGTTGTCTTTGTTATGTAGGACGAATTATCGTGGCCAGAATGCATGACTCGTTCAACACTTGATAAAAGACTTTCTTGTGTGGAAGATGATGAGTCTGATGATGATGCAGAAAAGGACACACCAGCGCCAACGCGATGTGGTAGAAAACGACAAAGTGATGGAAGCGTGGATTCAGGATGGCTGTCTCGACATGTTCTTAATGAGGTATATTTCAATTGATTTGCTCTTTAAATAATAACAAAAATAAGTTTGTCTTTTTTGGTGTTTGAAGGACACAAATTATCACGACAATCAGTTTGTATCTTTGGTGACGGATGGGACACCAATGGGAGTGGGAAAAATCCATCGCGTGGATCCAGAAGGCCTTATCCATGGTGTATTGATTGGCGATGACAATGTCTCTTTAAACGTGCAAGTTGTGGATGAGGATTGTGGTGAGGTCGCACTGCCATATCCACCATGTGCTGGAGTAGACACATTTGGAGACTTGGGAAGTGACATGAGGGCATGGTTCATACGTTGGCCAATCAATCGCCTTTCTCCTCTCACAGAATCTGAAGCCAACAAGATTATTCATGACTCTAAGATGCAGGTAATGTGCGTTGTACTTTAATTTTAGTTGTTTGAGCTGTTTTTTATGATTATTCTTGAATTTTGTATTGCGCAGGTTATCAAAGGCCAAGCTTTAAAGGATTTTGCCTCACTAGGGTATGCAATACATAAAAATGTGTGTTTAGTTGCATTGGGGAAAGAAAGATTGGACGAGGTTACACCTTTCGAGATCCTAAATTTCTGCAGCAACTCCAAACGAGAAAACAACAATTTATTTCTTGCTCTTGCTAAGTCCAAAGCTAAAGGGTCAGATTTGTATAAGCAATTTGCTATGGCCTGCATTAAGACAAAGATCGTGGAGGTTACTAAGGAGGGATGGACATCTCGTACTTTTGATCGGACCACGTTGAAACTTGCTGCTAGTTAGGCTTTGCTTCTCCTTACTTTTTTCCTGTTAATTGCGGATGATTTAATGCTACTAGAGGCATGCTATGGACCTCTCTTGTTATTTTGGCGCTTGTAGACCCAAAGCTTTCTGCAGATGGGAGAAAGCACCCTTTTGTATGGCTCACTAAGTGGATTGAATAAAGACTGTTCAGTTTGAGTTCTTAATTTGGCTGTAAATATCATGGGCATTGCAAATCATTCTTATAGTTAATATTGTTTATGCTATTTCAACTGTTTTAGGGTTTGTCTGCTGGTCTGCTGAGGCAAGCAACATACATGACTGCGAGACTTGGATCATTTAGGTAACATTATTAATATTGATTTTTTTTTACATACTTAAAGCATGGACTCAATTTTCATGAGGCATCTAGCCTTTTGAATAATTAGCTTTCTAAGGAATTTAAAGCAGGAACATAAAATGTGTGTAAAGGAACACAGTATTGCAGATCTAAATGCATTATTACTCACAAAGCAGCAATGTTTTCTTCTGGTTTAAGGAGTCAGAGACATCAATTTCGAAATGTGAACTCCCCTCTTCTGCCACCACAAGCTGTTCTGGAGGCGGATGAAGCGGCCTCACGGTATGCACGGTCTCCACAATTCGATTCACATAGTTATTATTCTGCTGGCTCTCGATCTCCCTCTGCACCTGTACACTCTCAAGCCGAAGGACAGGTATTTGCATTTCTTTTAGCAGAAAATTAAGATTAAGTTTGGGGCTGATAATTTGTACCTGTGCTTCAGATGTGTCCAGTCTGTATGTCATCAAGAAAAGATATGGCATTTGGCTGTGGCCATCAGGTGGGGCTATGATTTGTTCGCTACACGATAGTCTTGATTTTTATTTAATGCACTTCTGTCTGTAACAGACCTGTAGGGATTGTGGCGACGGCTTGCAAAATTGTCCAATATGTCGCCAAAGGATCAAAACGAGAATACGTCTTTATTGATTTCCAAACAAGGGAACTTTCCACCATATGAAATTTTAACCATCCATTCCATGGTATGTTGTACAATACCTTTGTAATTTGCACTTTTGTACATAGCCCAAAGTTGATCATTGAGCTAGTGTTTATGATTGAAAAAGTTTCCATGCCCTGTACAGCAACATTGTATTTCATTTTATCTGCACACGAATATATCAAGTTTGCTCATAGCTGACAGATAAGCTGCTTTTAATGTAGCCGAGCATTTGGCAGTTAGAAATGTTTTTGGAGTAACAGAAAATTGTGGAACTCCTTGCAGGCTCTTGACAGCTAAGGCCACTGCAGCAAATGATGGCAGACCACTGCCTTTGTACCATCTTTTGTTGGATGAACACATCATGTTTGTTAAACTGGGTGTATTAGTTATTGATAATTCTAATTACGTGCTTAAAAGGCAGAGAAATTTCCATTATTCTTAATCAGAACCCTATATGACTGTTTGCAGGGCAAGGACATGCCAACTATCTCAATATTCAAGTCCGGAAATGTCAAAATAAGTGGCTCTCGGGTAACTATGGGTGTTTTAGCTGCAACATCATATTAAAGAACGTTCCAGGCTTCTGTTCAAGGTAAGATATAACCTATTGCCATTTAAAACTAGGTTAGGAAATTTGGCAAGTTAATCTACAATTTTGGGGCATAGCATCAATGAAATTACTTTGTGTCCAAATGAATGCACTCTCCTCGACTGAGACAAACTTTGTGGTGAGATAAAATGCCAAGTAGACAAGCAGCCACAATCAGTTTAAGGTCAAAGGCACTGTGTGGTCTAACAGCTGGAGCAATTGGTGCTAGTGTTGGAAGCCAAACAGATTTAGCGCTTATCCCTGTTCCGTGCATTAGTTGGCTCTGCGCATGTTTGCATTGCATCATGTTATTTGTCAATGCAGGATCTCCTTAAATTGGAGAGAATGAAAAAATGGGCAAGAGTTGCAGGGACCATTGAGCGAACTGTTCTTCAGCAGAAATTATGGGCAGGGAAGAAAAGTTTTATTTTTGTTGCCTGCTTCATTTCATTTTAATTGGTGATGGCACTACAACCTTTACGGTAAGCTTGTATCCTGTTTGATTCAACTGCTATTAAACAGATGCTGATAGCCTTGACATTGCAGGAGATACTTGCAGATGAGACTTCTGAATGTACTGAGAAAGTTACCAGTGCATTGTGGCTAAAAGAAGATGTGGACAAGGTTTTGCACACTTTAAAAACCCCGGAAGCGAGAGATTATACGGCATCGATTTGGTCTGGCTGGTGGCAGGTCTAAGACTCTTGAAGAAGTGGGTTACATGTACAATGTGACTAGGGACAATGCGCAAATTAAGACAATCAAAACAAACTAATGGTCTGCGCTGTCACATGTGTTCCTAACTACTAGGCGAAGGACCTCAATGTACTCTGATGACAAAATTCAATGGAAAAAAAACTTCAGCATCTTGGTCTTCTGTACGCTTCCCTTTTGTAATCAAAATACCGATAATAAGCAAATTTAGATTAAAAAAAAGGAAAAATAAAATAAAAATGCTCAAATGAACCATATGCTGAAATATACCAATTAATTAGGAGATATCACAATTTAGAACCATGTAAAAAAATCATGAACCTGAACCCTCAAATTTTATTACGCTCAAACATGAAGGTTGAATACTATGGTCTCTAATCGTATTATCAAACTTGCCACATGAAGCACAGTAAGGCTGATATCATGAAAAAAAAAACACACTAGTTTTTCACATTATCGTGGAAGCAAAATCATACTGGTATATCTAAACCAAGCATAGTTTTATTGATAATTAGTCACTATAATTATACACTAAAATAACAAAGATGATTAATCGTTGTAAAATATCATACTAATTACACGCATAAAATTATAATGTTAATAAACCAAGGATAATAGATGTGATCAAATATCATTCCGATAAACGTGATAAATTAAGTAGTAGCACATATCATATATTCAAGTTGTCACAAAAACTAGCTATAAATTATCATCTTTCAATACCATGTGAAGAAACACTATTCTTATGTCATGTTACTAAACTGCATTGATGAACTATATAGTATAACTAGACATGATTTGTAAACTTTTTGGCCCACATACCGGTATTGATTTTAGGAGTTGGTTTTTACTATGAAATCATTAGAAAAAGATCATACTAATTCAATTTTGGGGGCCTTGTGTTACTTCTGCCCCCATCTGGATATTAATCCCTGGCAAGTCGATGTCGAAGTTAATTCTCTTGCCCTCCGTCTGCCTTACTGCACCACTTGCTAAAACAACGGGTCTTGGCTTTGACTTTAGCGGCTTCAACTTCAACATTTGAACCATTCTGGGGGATGCAAAGTTATGGCTACTTCCTGAGTCTATCAAGACTATGAAGGACTTAGCTTTAGCCTTCCCTACTGTGGAAATTACCTTATACTGGCTCTCTGCTTGCTCTGTATCTATTGCGGCAAAGATGTGACACTCACCCTGGATGTAGTCGCGGGCCTCTTCGCCGTCGTCGTCCGATAGGGCGCGCCCCAATCTCCCAACTCCGCTAGAGCCGCACTCATGGCGTAAAGGGACGGTTTGCCCCCTATGGCTGGCTGGAAGCACCTTTTACAGAAGCACACCGCTTTTCTCGCGACTCCTGCCTCTTTTCCTTGGGCATCGCTTTGCAAAAGGATTGCAATTTGCTTTGGAGTAGTTTGACCTCTCCCTTGTCCTTGAAGGACACCGCTTCTTCTCCTGCCGCTTCCCCTGGTTCCCACCATATGGGGCTCTAGCCGGACCTGGATCGCTGCCCCTGGGGCTATAGCTTCTGTCGCCTTGCCTTTATCCCGAAGTACTGGGCTGCTTGTGCCCGCTATTCTGAGGTCCCGGACCCCGCAAGCTTATAGCCTTGGATTCCGCCTTCGATCACCGTCCTAGGGTTTATTGCTCTCACAAGCTTGCGGATCTCCTCATTCAAATTTCTCGATATAGCTTTCCACCGCATGCTTCTCTCCCAACCCGCACATACGAAATTTTAGCCTCATGAATTCCTCTCGTATATTTCTGAACTGATTTGTTGCCTTGCCGCAACCTCAAAACTATTTTGCATCATCTTTGGACTTATGTTCCCTTGGAACGTAATGGCGCTTTGAAGGCTTTAGCAAACTTTCTCGAACTTACAAGCATCCCCTCGCTTAAGCCGTGTGCCTTTGCATAACCCTTCCACCAAATCCGAGCGGCTCCTTTCAAGTTGGCTGTTGCAACTCTGCCTTTGTCCTTATCCTTCATGCCTCTCCCCTGAGAACTGTTCTAGTTTCCGGGCCTTCCATACATTGCCCAGTGCGGAATCTACCTTCTTCTGGTAGTCAGAGGCCCTGGTATCTCTTTGTCGTCCCTCTGGGGTGTTCCTCTGCCTTCCATCTGTTCGTTCCTGAGCCTGTTCTTCCTCTTCCTCAGAGTCGGAGTCTGAGTCTGAACTTGAGTCGGAAGATTCCGGACTGGGGGATCTCCTTCTCTTGCTCCTCTTCTTGTCCCTTCCTTCCCTCCGAGCTGATGCTTGCGGCAACTGAGCATTGCCCACCGAACCCACTCCTGCTTGCGCGGACAGTAATGCCTTTATCTGCTCCAGGTCTGTCCTCATCTGGGCTATCTCCTCCTCTGGGGTCATGGGTTCCCTATCTTCAAATAGGTTTCTTGCCGGGGGTGGTCTGGGCGGGGTTTGTTCTTCTATAAGGTCTCGCAGTTGTCGTTCCCCTGCGTTTAGGCCTCTGGCTGCATACACAAGCAATTCATGGCTATATGATTAGTTCCATTTGTTCTTCTTGCATTGTTTATGTTTGTTGGTATAATTGTGGGGCAAACTACATCAACAAAACATTTAAAGTGCAGCAGAATTGTATTTATATATCATATAATATTTTAAATACAAAAAGTCTCCGGGATCAAGAGTCTAACTAGTCTTGAAATCGCCGGTAAGACGGGTTGTCTTCAAGAAACTTCTTAACTTGGGCCGTCCCTACCGAGTGACCCAAGTTCCTGATGATGCTTGCTGACGAGCCTCCCTGGATGGCTCTCACCAGGTCTTCTACCCTGCGGTCGGATGTAAGGGCCGCAGTCACTGCTAATCTCGCCTGACGTCGGTGGGGGATGGCGAAGTCGAAGAGGTCGAGTGCCATTGACCTCTTGACTAAGACGAAGATAATCGACATTTGTTGCTATTCGAGCATGCTGCCAAGCCTTGAGTGCAATCGGCATAAACACTCCTTCTTAGCCTGCGGGACTGAACTTGCGGTGAATTACCGCTATTCTCCCATCCATCGGCCAGGCAAGTAGTATCGGCGACCTGTCGTTGGTGTCGCCCGAAGCTTCTCCTCGCTTGTTTGGCCTCGGCTACGTGCGCCCGTACTCGTCGACCTCAACCCGGTGAGCTCCCACGTAGTCTTCAATTGTCGCGGTCGAGCCTCACGAGGTCGATTCCTTCTCCTTTTGGCGGGGTGATATCGAAGGACCCGGCATTAGGATGCTCGTGGTCTTCCCACGGATCCCCATCTGTTCTTGGAGGGCGAGGAACTCCTCCTCGTTGGCGACTCCCGCCAGTCCATCAATTGCCCGATCTTTAGCGTAGGCCTGGATATCGGGAGAGGTCGTCTCCCCATGTAGGTGTCGGACTCCCTCACTTGAAGCGGAAGTCGAGGTTCCCGGACGATGAAGTCGTCCATGTCGGTCTGCCCCGCGGCTGGGTGGAAGCGATTCGTCCAACCTGAGCTCCCTCTCCGCATTGGGAAGGTTACGGATGTCGGTGAGGAGTAGATACTCCTCTCGTCGATGATGATAGGGGCTAGGCTTGTGATGCCTAGCCAGAAAGGGGGAGCAACTCGATGCCCTCTCTGCTTTCGAAATTGATCAGCTCCTGCTCTCCTTGGCGCCCGTTCTTAAATGCGAGTCGAGCTCCGTGTATCCTTCGTCGTCCGACTCCTCTTCATCCTCTCTTGCTTCCTGTTCCTGTTGATACTGCAACAGCATCTGCTCTTCCTCTTGCACTGCTATGGGGTCTACCTCCATCGGAGGGATAGAGGTTGCCCCCATCGGGTTCTCGGCGCGGTGGGATAAGAAGATGGCTAGGGCGGCGGTGTAAGAGAAGTACTTGGTCCTGTTGGCTGTCAGGACCATGTAATCAGGTAGTCTCTGCGCCTTGTTAGTCAAGTACTTGGCGATGTTGGGGACATCGCCCAAGGCTGCTTGAAGGGATGGGCGGGGAACAAAGTATCCTATGCAAGGGGGAACTTGAACAAGGGAGGGTCCTACCCTAGCTTGAAATTCTGCTAGCACATCTGCCTATAAGCCGGGGTTGCATTTAAGCGTAACTTGGATGTCGATTTCTTTCACAAAGACTTGGAAGATGTCGTTGACATCCTGCCTCAATCGATAACATGGCCTGCCATCATCGCAAATCAGCGATAGCCATTGATCTAGCAAAGAAGGGAGTATCAAACGGATGCGAGCGCCTCAGGGAGCTGAAAGATCGCCTAAGCAGTGGGGAGCAATTTTGCAGGGTGCCAATTGAGAAATGGGGGACTTATTTATAGAAAGGGGAAAACCCTAATTTTTGGATGACCTAGATTTTACTGAGATTAGGCAATTCTGATCTATTAAGGGATGCAATTGCAAGTTTGACGTATATTTCTAGGGTTTGAGCATGCTAAGGAGAGCTACTGAACCTATTGTGCAATTTGGGAGATCATTTGGTGATGAAATGAGTGCGGGGTCTCACCGCGTTAAAAATGAGCCCGATTTCTAAAATGTAGAAATCATCTGGCCGACGTATGAGACATAGGTCCTAATTGGGCTAGGATTACTCAATTTAGGTGATCTAAGGTCGTAATTCCACTAAACTCATCGAGGCGCACTGACCCCTTACTTGGTCGATTTGGAGCTGTTTTGGGCATTTTTGGGCATGGTCTCACATCGCGTTAGCCCAGCCCGATTTCTAAAATGTAGAAATCTGTCCCGGCGCGACGTGTGAGACATCGCCTCAATTTTGCTCAAAACTCCAATTTAATTAAAAGCGAAGGCTAGGGGTCGATATCTTGACCTATTTAAACGAGGGGTTTGACACTTTATTTACACAAAATTTTCTTTATATTAACAAAATTTTTCGTTATTTACAAGGTTCAAGGGCGTTCTCCTTGATGTGCCCAGCAAGATACATATCCCGCCTCATGAGGGTAACCCTCTTGGCGTGCACCGCGTGCAGGTAGTTGAATCTTCAAAATGCTTTACTATATGCGCTTCGCCCTCACGTAGCTAAGCGGATCTCTCATCGGTCCGCGGCGCGTATGCGTGTTGTATTCTTGGATGACCCAGCGGACCAAAGGACCGAACGGAGCGCCCGGGAATCGAGTCCGTAACTCTTCCGAAGTGGCGGATCTCCTTGAGTGCCCTGTCTTCCAGCTTCTTCTTCTTGTTCGCTTCTTCCACGGTGCTTTCGGGGAGGCTTGGGCTTTGGTGGAGGGGCTTCAGCGCTGGCTCTTCGTCGGTGTCCGCCTTCAATCGTTCTCACCGGTGCTCCCGGTAATAGGCATTGTAGGCCTCCCACTTTGCCATATCTGGCGTTGTGCTCCACGATCCTCTTCGATAGACCTTTAGGGGTCTATCACATATATACCCTCGTTTCGGTGGGGTCTTGACCCTATCCCACGTCGGAAATGGTGGGGGCCATGCCAAACCGCCCGGCCTCCTCCTGTTCTTGGGCGTGTCGCTCACGGGACCTCTTCCTCTGGCCCAGGGGCTTTGAAGAGCTTGCCCGTCTGCGCCCGCGCCGCGTAGTCTCCATCCAGAAGTCGTCGGTGGTGGGCTGGGTCTCCCCTCAGATGGCTCGTTGATGGCGGTGGCCCGCTATTTCCTTCAGACCTTTACCGGCTTCCTCTTGCACGCCTTCGGCTTTGGCCCTCCTCTTCTTGGGTCCGGGGTCAGAAGAGGGCCGCTCTTCCCGACTCTTTGTCCTTCGCTCCCGGCCGGGCCCTTGGCTTCGTGATTGTGGACGGGGCGGCGAGGTCGGCCTCTTCTTCCGGGGTGAGTTCCGCGGCTGATGCTCCTCTCTTCCTGCTCCTCCCCGCAGTGGATCTCAGCCCCGGGTTGTTCTGGGCTGTTGATGGGTCCGCCACCTTCTCCTCGCCTCCCTCGCGGGTTGGCGCCCCCGTGTTGCTCCCGGCCGCCTGGCTTCGCCCTCGCCAGGTAATTTCGTCGAGGATCTCGCTCATGACGCCCCGGGCCGGCCGCCCTCCAAGATTTCTCGTGGTGGTCGCCTCCTGGCCCCGGACCGCGCTTCCTCACTTGACGGCTAAGATTCGCCGCTATGGAGAAGGCGCTCCCCGGCTATCCCGCGGAAAAGAGGCCGGAAGCCCCCGCGCCGAGGATCCACTTCGGCTAGGCTTCCTTGCACCGCTTCCAGGCGGCCATCATCTTACGGTTTGTCGATCGGAGCTAAGCGCCCGGAAGATCGCCTTGACAACACGAAATGAAGTTCTAGGGAAGAACAGAAAAATGGGAGGGTCTCAGTTCTATTTATAGGGCCAATTTTAGGTCTACTTTTAAACTACCTTTTGGGTTGTCTAGAGCACCTAAAAACACCTAATTAAGCAAGGTCTCACCGTTGCGCCCAGCCCGATTCCTAGAATCTAGAAACCCTCTGGCGTATGACGTGGTGAGACATGGTGGGGCCCACTATTAAATTAACATGTAACATGCTAAATCTACTAATTCTTAGCTTAAATTTAGAATTATCAAGGTATTTTACCGTAATTTACAACTTTTTTTTTTTGTGTCAAAATTGAATGTCTAGATGCGTTACCAAACCCGTTTCTAGAATGTAGAAATCGTCACCGGCGGCGGCGGTGAGACCACCCTACTTTTTGGATGTTGGCTCATCAATTTTAGTCTTTTTACGTTTTTATTCATTTTAACTGTTGCTAGCTTAGCATAAACTACAAAATGAGAAAAATTTTCTCATTTTTCGAGGTTTGAGGATCCTATCAAGTTAGTGCTACGGGAACATGGCCGATTGCTTTGCTCTTGGTCTCCAAGAACATAGCTCGATACCACCGTGGACGCCCCCCCACTCGTGATAATGATGCACTCACCGTATACAAACAGGAGTTCATCCCCATACCAGCTCCCTCAAGCTATCTGAGGCCCTCCACATGACACCGCAACGCGTGACGGGTTCCAAAGGGAAGAGTGGAAGGGTCATTGCACCCCGCCTCCCTCGGGGCCTACCTAGCTGCCGGAAGCGTAAACATACATGTCGCGAGTACATACATCAACATCATATGACCATCACGAAGGATGGTCCTCCACATATCTGCATAGACAAGGATCGACATCACATAGGGAATCCTACCCAAGGCTCGGACTCAAGGGATGACCGACGGCTTGGGTCTCCGTGAGTTCATTCGGGCATGTAATTCATGGCAATGGATTTGGCCGGGCATATGAGCATGGCTTAGGGTTGTCCACTCCATCCGCCCCTCCCGTGCACACTTTGCGAGTGGTGCGAAAAAGTGTCCGGGACGACGTAGCCCTCACGGGATGCATAGCCAAGAGGGCTACTCCTGGCTCATCTTCCCATTCGATGGGGGGTGTAGGGATCACTCCCTCGAGAGATCTACATGCTGACTCAAGGTGGCTAGAGGGCCACTTCCCGTGTGATTCGACCCGAACCCACTTGGAAGGTGAACACCACCCCACGGGTGTCGAGCCCATGCCTTGCCCGCACGCAGCTGGCAAGCCATTGGACCTAGCCACAATGGTTCCCTAGGCCTTACACACCGGAGGAACCGTTCAAGAGTCGACATGAACCTCCTTCTTCCTCGGCCCGGTCCCCCCCTTCACCCACATCCCGGTGTGGCTCTTGTGCCACAGCCGAATCTACAAAGGCGCTAGAGAGGCTACTCTAGGAGCATCAACTACACGGCGTTAGGTCTCTACCCCCTTCCCAATACAAGGAGTTCATAGAGATGCATCATCCATATACTTCACAGAGAACTAAAGAACTAGATCTAATCTACAACATAGAGTTAGGTTCTTTAGTTAGGATCTGCTATCTAGAGATCTAAAGGGCTGCTATGGGTAATCTAATAGGCTAAACCTACTGATTCTAGGACTAAAATAAGGTTTAGACTATCTAATTGGCCAAATACCTGATCCTTGAGGGGCTCCTCCTGACCTGAGCTCGACCATCCTGCTGAAACGCTCGAATCTAGAGGAACTAAGGATGCAATTCTCCCAGGCAGAGTCTGGGATGCGGTTTTGGCTGTTGAGGCAGCCAAAACAGAGTTCTAAAGCCCTAAAATCGAAAATTGGGCTAGTTAGGGTTTCCTACCCTATATAGACAAGGGGGTTGGCTAGGGTTTCCAATTATCCCCTTTTGGCATGTGGGATAATTGGAAATGGGCCCACTTGCCATTAAGGGCTAGGTGGCCAAATGTGCACACATGGAAATGTGTGCCCACATTAATGTGTACATTGGAAAATGTGCACATTAATTGCACCTATGGGTGTGGCCCACTTGGCATGAAGTGTCCACTTGGAAATGTGTGCCCACATTAATGGGTACCTTGGAAAATGTGCACATTAATTGTTGCACATATTTCTGGCAAGTTGCTCCCTAGGGCTACTCACCTGGCTACACGCTAGCGCGTACCGCCACCGAGTGGCGTGGTACGCGGCGTGGCAGGCGATGCGGTATCGTCCCGGGGCGATAATCGGCCTTTGAACGTCCACCCATAATCACATAATCTACAGTACTCCTGGCTCTGCATGTGTTGCTTTGAGTTTCTGGAAATCTGCGCAGGCCATTGCATATGAGCATGTTTGTGCTACAGCACAGGGTGAGCAATTGTCTACCCGATTTTGTAACTATGCTATCTGAGGATTGTCTGTCCCATCCCTCAGCTATCAAATCATCTCTATCCATTTGTTCCAGCCAAAGAGGATCCTCGAAAATGTGTACATCGATGCTTGTCTATGCCCTATTCTATTATTGAAGTCTCCTGATAGAATCACCTCACCTCTGTTTCGAAAATATATTATATCTTGTTCTAATGCAAAGAACAAATCATCTTGACAAGCATCAGTTTCTACATAAGCCTTCTTATGCCCGGGAGCAAAGTAGCAAATAGCTAAATAATATACGGCCATTGATCCACATATCTCAATCCACATGTATTGTCCATTTTTATCTGTTCTAACCCCTTTTACAAGACCTTTAACATAACAAGCAAGCCCACCATTTCCGTTATCCATGTTTCTAAATCTCTTATTTTTCACTGAATAAGTCAATTCAAATCCCGATACATCAGGGAGAGCATATAGCTCATGTTCTTCGGTCTCAGTAAAGCAAATTATATCTATCCCAACAAGAGTTTCCTGTATTGTTATTACTTTGTCAACAATTAATCAATTAATATTCCATATGGCAATGCTAAGACCTCACATTGATCCTATTCTGTCACAACAACTTTTCCTTTCAGCCACTTAACATTTTGATTTTTCTCCTTTGCTTCTTTAAATTTCAGAATCTCCTTCTTCTTCTTTTGAACCTGTTCTTTTGTGAGGTCGTCATTCACCCAAATGAATTTCCCTTTGAAAAAAAACCTCTATTTCAATACTTGGATCTTTGCCTCTCTGTTAGAAAACTTCAACAGGATACTCTGCGTGCCAGAGCCCTTTTTCCCTAGTCTATAGGCATCTGAAATTTCAAGTTTAGTTACCAGCATATGCTCCTTCAAGAATTTTTCAACTGTTTCCTTGGTATTCTCATTTTCCTGTTCAGGCAAACCCACTATTCAGAGATTTAATGCCTTTTAAATTCGCTCCTGGATTTCTACAAATTCATCAAATGCAATGTAAATTAATAATCCCATCCATCGCCGATTCTGCCACAGTATTAGACAATTTTTCTTTTAGATCAATAATGTCTTCTTTGACCACATTTAATTCTTCCTGCAAGTGTAGGAAATTAGAGCGAAGAGCTTCTTCTCTAATTTTAGACTTTTGATCTGCTCCTCCTTCATAATAGTTGCTAGGGAGATTTCGACTTCATACGATTCACTATCACTTTCGGCCTTTTGTTTGGGATCGATTTCTGCATCAGAAGTCCCCACTTTTGTTTTTTTCGACATAGTCTCCTTTTGCTGTGCCATGAGACAGAGAAATGAAATGAAATGAAATTTGATTATTACGTCTGTGAGACCGCCAGGTCTATAAGATATTCAACTTGTGCATTCAACATTATAAAACAAATGATCTAATGCATCCTCTGATAGTAATACATTAGTATCTCCTATCTCTAACTCATCTACTTTTAAGGTTCTTAAAACATCATCCCTACGCTCTAAAATATCAATGATACATCTCCCAATACGTGACCCTGGAAAATCAAAGAAAGCCATTAACGTGTCAGCACATATATCATACTTCTCTCGAATATCTCTGTAAGCATGGCAATGTAGAAGTACATGTTTTGCATCTTCAAGTATCCCTGCCTCACATATCTTACACAATCTAAACTCGTGAGGAATGTCATTCCACCTGCCTACTTCAACACCAAGCCTATTTGAGCTCAGTCTCATCCTGCAGATGGCATGTCTATGCTTCGTGGAAATCCCCTCTGCCAAATACTTTGCCTCTTGCAATGTAGGATCAATATGGGCCCTATAAAACTCTCTTTTTACTGCTCCATCTCTCCATGTCCTATGAAGAACATTCATTTTGACCCGTGTGTGGATATCATCTTTATGCAAAGCTAAATCATAAATATTCATCCCCCATCGTGCCATCCATTGAGTGGCATCAGCAAACCATCCCTTAGCCCATGTGTGACATTCTAGCATAATATACGGTACGAATATGTATAGTATACTACCACGCCACTTGTACTTGTCGCCTTGACAACATGTACTTGGAAACCGTAAAGGGTTGCACCCTAGGGAGCAACTTTCTATGTTGCACATGTCTATAAACATGTGCATTTAACCCCTTTGCCACATGGCAAAACCCCACATGACCTTTCAACCCTAACCCTAAAAGGTCATGTAAAAGGAACAAAAGGGGAAACCCTAAACCTTTGCCCTTTTCACATTCCAACTTCCAAGAGCCATTCCGGCTAAGCTAAGCTGCTATTTCGCATTGCCAGACGCTGCCAAGCCGGCTTTACACAACAGATCTTAAAGATTCGGTCGCCTTTGCCTTGAACAAAAGCATGTGCGCATTCAGAGGAGCTGGAGCAAGCCAAGGTTTAGGTAAACAGCAATTCTGTTGTGCAATGCCAACTTTTAGTCTGGCAATGAGCTGGTTTATCATGTTAGTCCAGCCTTAGAGGCCTTATAGATTCTGAGATCACAATCCCGAACAAAGGAACCTAACCACGTATGTTTAGGTAAATAGATTAGATGTTATTCTATGTTTCAGTTCTATGGATGATGATGTTCTATTCTATGCGCACTCCTGTGTATTGGGAAGGGGGGTAGTGACCCTGAAAGCCTCAGTAATTGATGTATCTAGATAGCCTCATTAATTCCCAATTAATCACTACCACCCCAATTCTGGGTCCACACCTAAAAACAACAGTAATAAAAAGACCACATGTCATTGTTCCAAAAAATCTACATGTGGTTATATGGAGGTGTGGTTTATTAAGATAAGATAAGATAAGGAGGCGGTGTAGTTTTTTTTTACGGAGCTATAGTTTTTTTTTTTTTTTTTAAGGTGTGTCTTTTTTTGAGGTGTCATTTTTTTTTAAAGAGGTGTTGCTTTTTTTTAGGGGGGTGTTGTTTTTTGAGGTGTAGTTTATAACTAGGTGTAGTTTTTAAGTAGTTTCCCCTCTGCACCTTGACTATTGCCCTATTCTACAGAAATGATCCACTTGGCAAAATAATAGAGTGCATTTTCTTATCTGATCTGACCATATTTCCTCTTAGTCTTTTAGTGATCAGTATTTACACAACTCTTATATGGACCGCTTCAGGCTATCAACATTTGAAAGAAATCTACAATCTTTTTCCTTCAAACTATCAATACTTGAATACATTAGTTGGGCAAAATTTTTAAGTACCTTACATAATCAAGCTCATACATTAAGATGCTCAGTACAAATTTACAACTATAAAAGGTGCAACCACAGTACCAAAACTATTAGATGGTGAGACGAGCTTGATCAACAAATATATTTTTTTATGTTTAAAATACCTATAATCCTCTTCGAATCAAGGGAGGTTTGGTATGGAGCAAGACTCCTGACTAACTTTTTTAAGGTTTGGGGTGTAGTTTATTAGGATTGCTTTGTTTTGGAAATTCAGCCTCCATTTTACAAAATCTTATGTTATATGATATTAGAGTGTGGGGGTATTTTATACGCTGGGTATTTTAAATTTACATTAGGGCGGATTTGGGGTCTGAAAATGGCCCTTATCTTGGGCTAAAGATTTCCACGTCAGATTCGCCAGGACCAATCAGGTTTGCGCCTTTTTTACGAAAGTCAGTATTACTTGGCAGGTAGAAGGATGAGCAGGCTTACTTGGCATCCACATGGCGTATTTTCATAGGGGATGCACAGTGCTTTTATTGCAACCATTTTAATGGCCCGTATTTTTCGAGGAGTCGCCAAAAAATAATGGTGACTTTGACCGCCCTCTTGTCGGCGTCACCAACTCCCTTGTCAAATTTTGGCGCCAAACTTCAGTATTGTCACTCCGGCCTCTCGTGCATCCTCTCGCCTTCACTCCTCATCGCAATCCATGTCTCCCTTAATTTCGTGTTCTTGCCCCATTTACGAGAACTCCCAAGGTCAAGAAGTGGGAGGTTTTGTCTCAATAGGTTCGTGGGTGAGTATGCCGCCATCAACGAGGGCGAGCATAGAGTTAAGCGACAAAGGCGATCAGGCGATGCGGACACATTGGATAGGTAGGATAAAAAGAGTTCAAGTTGAATTCTAGCGCCTAAAAGTGGAAAGTATAACAATACGACATGCATATACCCCTTCGATATGGCCAAAGAGCTAATCTCCACCAAAAAACTTCCCAAAATTGCCCGCAAATGGTAACCACCTTAAATGGATCACACGACGCCGGGCTAGTCAAGCGCCTACTTAATCGTAGAGAGATAGTTTCGGCGTCGTGTGATCTTCTTATCTTTTCATTTCTTTCGTTGACACGTGTTTACAAACAAATTTATTGTGCGAGGTTTATGTTTATCGACGTCGTGGATGTCATTCCTACCGAAAAGTATTAGTAGTGTACTTGTCGTGTATCACATAGACATCGGAATTGTCCTTTTCAAGGTATGGATGCCGTGACCTTGCGGGGTATAGGCATCCGGTTTTACGGACATGATTATAACGTAAAGGCCGTGGAAACCGAAGCTTGAGGCGGTTGAATTGCCCCTTTAAGTGAACTTTGTAAGCCACGACTAATGAGAACAATGTAATTGCAATGAAGAAATGCATGGTCGACGAGGTGCAAGCGGAATGTCCGAAAACGGAGGCGTGGGGATGAGTTTCAAAATCTTCACACCGCTTGAGGTATTTGCTAACATATTCCGGATGGCGCAGGAAGTTCAAAAGCTCAAAGACATATCGTGCTTTCTCCCCCCTAGATTTTGTGGATGGCTTATTTTTGGTTCCGACTGATGTTCGATTCCACGAATCATCCGGTCAACTAACAGAGGTCCAGCGTAGTTAAGTCCTCCTTTAAGTTCGGATACTTTCTTCCAAAACAATATTTATAATGTTAATTGTCAACTAGAACGAAGGAAACGTAAAAAGAGAGGTCGCACAACTTTTTGGGAGCCGTTTGAGGACCATAATGAGACACTCCGTCACGGTGGATATTCGAGTATGGAGAGGGAGGAAGTCATTTATACGGCCACCATGGAAAGCGAATAGCCATTATCGAAGCTAAGAGTGCTAATGGAGACAGAGGAGATTGATGGCGACTTCCATTATTTTATTGATGGCATTAGGGTTGGTTCTGTGCAAGAGGGAAATGTAAAGTTTAGTGAGTTCGCGATCAACAAGAAATTGTCTATCGGGCTAGTGCTTTGAATCTCGGTTTTTATTTGTGTTTTAAATCGATGTTTTTTAGGGTTCCGTATTTTGTCCGATATTTTTTTTTAGGGTTCCGTACAATTATTTAAAAACGTTACCATCATATTTTACTTTAACTTCTGTTTTTACTATTTATCTCTTGCCGCTTGTCTATTTTTGTCGGTGTTAAGTAGTATAAAGCGCCATCCGTGAGAAGCCATGGCAAGAACTAAACAAAATGCAAGGATCCATCCGTGTGGTGTAAGGCGGTGATTACATTAGTCCGCCTTCTTCATCGACTCAAGTCTCTGATAGAGATTCTCCTCCTCCCACCATGCCTAACGAAGACCCGGAAAAGAAATCCGCATGACAATGACGGAGAAGCAGCCCCGAGTAAGTAGGGAGGTGCACTCGGTTCGGAGACGAGGATGAAAATGTGAGAGACCGGGGCGAATATGACGCCGGATTAATTATTGGGCAGCCGCCTCTTCTTGCTCTTTCCTACTCCTCCCTGTTCCTCCCTGTGGAGGTGCAGGACCTTCAAATCAAAGGAGGAGGCCCAACCCGTAAAGGGGAAGGCGACCTGGAATGTGGAGGGAGACAGCGGAAGAGTCGGTAGGGAACGACGGGCAGATGTCTTTGGGGTGAGGCGGCCTAAGAGTCTCCCGAGCAACAGGCTCCAAATGCTGGGGTGGGTGAGGGTAGTGGCCTGAGCGGAAGACGAAGCCCCTGGCATTAAAAAGCGAGATTAAGAAGTATCGGAAGAGCAATCGAGATGGTCATTCCGTCTCCCATTTGCCAGGCTCGTGAGAGAAATTCTGCAAGAGTGTGGTGCGATACATCATACCAGTTACAGAATTCAAGCAACTGCCTTAAATGCTCTTCAAATGGCTTCGGAAGCAGTTGGTGTCGGCTTATGGAAGTATAGTTTTTTGAAGTGTGGTTTATAAGGAGGTATAGTTTTTAAGTGGTTGTTTTTTTAGGAAGTATAGTTTTTTGAAGTGGTGTGATTTTTTTAATTGAGGTGTTGTTTTTTGAGGTGTGGTTTATAAGTGGGTGTAGTTTTTTGAGTATGGTTTTTCGAAGTGTCGTTTATAAGCGGGTGTAGTTTAAGTGGTTGTTTTTTAATAAAGTATGGTTTTCTGAAGTGGTGTAGTTTTTAAGAAGTTATTTTTAAGGAAGTATGATTTTTTTAGGTGTGGTTTATATAACTAGGTGTAGTTTTTGAGTAGTTGTTTTTTAAAGTAAGTATAGTTTTTTTAGGTGTGGTTTTTAAGTAGGTGTAGTTTTTAAGTGGCTGTTTTTTAAGGAAGTGTGGTTTTTTGAAGTGGTGTGATTTATAACTAGGTATAGTTTTTATGCAACTATTTCTTAAGAAAGTATGGTTTTTTTGAGGTTTTCTTGAGGCTATTTCTTAAGCAAAGCACCACCACCTGGAATATTCTTTGTGTGCTGTTAACCACCTAGTGGTTAACATTGTGCATGCACATGTTAGGTGTCAGTGGTGGCAGACTGACACTTGGCATGCTTGGGTTAACTTAAGTGTATGGCTTAGATTAGCTAGATGTAGGGCTCAGATTTGCGGTCTACACTATATTAGACTGGAGCCTCTTCAGATGTACTCAGGTTTGATCTCATATTTGGAGAGCCTCATTTGGCCATGTTCCCATTCTTTGTACATATTTCTTTGTCTTGTTCTTGTTTTGTGATCATGAGCATGGCAGCTTTGTAGCATCCGGCAGTCATAGACTGCTGCTGCAGGGTGCATGCCAAGAACTCACAACTAACACTGGCGTCGTTATGCCGGGTTCGCTCGTGATCACTTTCTTCCCCTTGCTGTTTGCTGTTGTCTCGTGACCTTAGCATTCCATTCCACACTTCCACAACTTCTCAGAGCACCATCTGTGCATGACTTGGCATTATACATACTTGAGGTTCTAGATAAACGTCAGCAATTACTGAGCCCTCAGTAGTCATTATCTCTGCTTGTCTAGTATCATCATTACTGCAAAGGTTTTTCCCTTGAAAACCTTTCGAGGCAGGGGTTTTTTAATCCTAGTAGTAATGATTGTACTAGCCCATTGTATGGGTCCCATGACCTATTGGTCTCCGTGGACGTTAAAAAAACTATTCTATTCTATTCTATTCATTCTTCCCCGTTTTGAAGACTTCTTGTATACTATTCTTCCCTTGTTAGGTTTCCTTAGTTGCCCAACCAAGTCGATTTATGTATCCGCTTGGAGGCCTTTGTTTTCCAAACAGCTGATGATTCTGCCAGCTGATCAAATTTAATTTCGTAAATCTGTTCTCAAGACTCTATTTTTCAAGTGCAGCAAGCACAGTTTGCGGTTCCAGGATTTCTGGAGTGGTGACAGCACTCCTCTCTGCAAGATTTTCAGAAAAATCAACAGTTTGATCCTCTTTTCTCTTCTATTTGCTAAAAAATTGTCAAAATATCATGATCTTTTTCATTATCCTCTGTTTTTCTCTCATTTTTATCAGCAATCGTGCTCTTGCACACCAAAAATATTCTTTATCATTTCTTCTTCCGTTTATTTATAGAGGGCCAGCACTTGGCTAGCCCCCTTGAAACCCATATGTTCACATTCCTGGCTGCTTAGTTTCAAGGTTTTCTTCTGCAAAAGCCAGTAATTTGTCTCCATAGCTCCTGCAAATACAAGAGTTTCAGAAGTTTCTTGCGCTTATACATTACCGCAGAGCCCACTGCATCACACCGATATTCTAAGTTGCTGACGCTCTATCTAGTTCACCCGTCCACTTCAAGCACAGGCACTCTGTTTTTTTTCAGAACATGGAAAGAGAAGGATTTTCTTAAAGTCTTTTAGCCTCAAATTCGTTTGCATTCTTCTGGTCTCCGTGGACGATAAAATCATATTCTATTCTATTCTATTCTATTCTTTCAGAGGGCCAGCACTGGGGCTAGCCCCCATCCATCTGTTCAAACATATACCGGTTGCACACCCAGAAGGCTCATCTATCAGTGGATCTTGGAAGCATCAGGCCAGCTTTCTGTACTGCAAACAAGTAAACATTTTCATCATTCAACGCTAGATTCTATTCAAAAATCTTTATGGGTCAGATATTTTATCCAAGCCAGCACGTCTCAGGGGCACAATCCAATATCCAAAACTAAGCAGCATTCCTTCACGACTCATCGATTTCTTCACAGTGGAAGCAGCTATTTTCCCTCTGCATCATTCTACCCGGCAGCACCGCTTCATGCAATCAAATGGCTCAGTTACAGGATATCCGGTTAGTTCCTATTCATAGAAGCTCCCATTTCGGCACCATATCAGGATCCCCTTCTTTCTGTAAACTATCTTTAGCCTACAAAATTGGAGGCAGATATTTCGCTCCATCTCGGCCTACCATTTGCTCATCTCGGCAGACTATCTCGGCAAAACATCAGCAGAGCCTGCAGAAATTAGAGGCAGCAGCACCACATCTCGGCAGAACTCTGAAACGGCCGTTTAGGGTTTACTATAACTTTAGGGCTTGCCGCCTCTTTGGGTTGATCACGGGTCACGATGGCCCCACGCTCCCACCCATGCCCACGCTCATGTGTTGACCCACGCTCAAACTTTATTGCTTACCCACGGCTCACGGGGTCACGCTCATGGGGCCCCACACCCACGCTCTAGTTTTCTTCCACGGGACACGGCTCACGGCCCACGCAGCCCACGCTATTAATCCAATGTCCACGCCACAACCACACTGCTCACGCTTCTTCTTCCCACACTCACGCCTCACCAGCCATACTCACGCCCAGCTCACAGAGCCACGCTGCACCCACGCTTGCTCATGCTCATGGCCACGCTTCTTGCTCAAGATCCACGCTATGCACACATATTGTCACACATAGCCATGCTCTTCTATGGCTGATCACGGGGGATGCTTTCCTCGTGCTTATGTTTTTTAAGACCCCCTATCATAATTATTTTTAAGTGCAATTTTGGGCACTATTTGTTCACATGGACTTACCCATGATATAAGGGGTTAGACTTCATATTTTTCTTGCCCCAGTTCCTCTGATCCACGTTCTGCATCGACATTCCTTTGGATCCTATTCGTCATCAATGCCTTCATGAAGATCTTTCGGCGACACAACAAACCATTACCATTACCATTACCATTACCATCATTTTCGCCCCTATATTTTTGGCACCCTGTTGTAATTGTCGGACTTCTCTTATAAAAGTCTGTACATGTTTTTGTGCTAAAAACTTTTAGGGGGAGGCAGTGTTAACCACCTAGTAGTTAACATTGTGCATGCACATGTTAGGTGTCAGTGGTGGCAGACTGACACTTGGCATGCTTAGGTTAACTTAAGTGTATGGCTTAGATTAGCTAGATGTAGGGCTCAGATTTGCGGTCTACACTATATTATTAGACTGGAGCCTCTTTAGATGTACTTAGGTTTGATCTCATATTTGGAGAGCCTCATTTGGCCACGTTCCCCTTCATTCTTTGTACATATTTCTTTGTCTTGTTCTTGTTTTGTGATCATGAGCATGGCAGCTTTGTAGCATCCGGCAGTCATAGACTGCTGCTGCAGGGTGCATGCCAAGAACTCACAACTAACATGTGCTCAAATTTGGAAATGTATCGTACTGTTTTACATTCATGAAAAATACCTTCAACGGTTAGATCCAAGGTGTCTCAAACATGCCACATGGGCTCCAACATACTACCTAGGCTCCAACATGCCAAGGTGGCTCAAGCATGCCATCTAGGCACCAACATGCCACCTAGGCTCAAACATGCCACGCGGGCTCCTACATGCCGTCTATAGGCTCCAACATGCCACATAGGCTCCAACATGCGACCTAGGCTCCAACATGCCAACGTGCCTCAAACATGCCACCTAGGCTTCAACATGACACCTAGGCTCAAACATGCCAAGGTGGCTCAAACATGCCACGTGGGCTTCATGCCACTTAGGCTCCAACATATCAAGATGGCTCAAACATGCCATGTGGGCTCCAACATGCCACTTAGGCTCCAACCTGCCAAGGTGGCTCAAGCATGCCGCCTAGGCACCAACATGCCACTAAGGCTCAAACATGCCAAGGTCACAACAAGAAAAAGGTCATTTAGCGACGTCTGTGCGACGTCTATGCGACGTCTGACGGCGTCGCACAGACGTCGCTGCAGACACGTCGCATGCGACGTGCGTCGCACGCGACGTCGGCAGACGTCGCCGTGGCGTGGCGCGGCGTGACACGACGGCGTGACTTCGGGCGTCGATGCGGCGTGACATGGAATATACGTGGGAATATACACGGGAATATCAAAAAATCCCCGTGATGTCGTAGTAAAATCCGGTGTGTATACGTGGCATGCGGCGCCACGCAAAAAAATTATGAAAATCCACGTGTAATTCGAAAAGCCACATGGCAATAAAAAAGCCACGTGGATACGTCGCATGCGACGTGTATGAAAAAAAAATAAAAAAAAAATAAAAAAAATAAAAAAATGTTTGCAATATGATGTACAAGGAGCAAAATGGCATTTATATTTTTATATTTATATTTTAAAGTAATCACAAAAGTATTTTTATATTTATATTTTTAAATAATCACAAAAGTGAATTGTATTTATATTTTTAAATAATCACAAAAGACTCGTTAAGGGGAGTATCCACCCTTTTAGCCTAGAGCTAATCTATGTCAGATTCAGTGGAGTAGTCATCCGATTCGGGGTTGCGATTGGATGGCCCTCCATCATAGTTTGCAGATCCCTCGCCGACCCCGCGCCCCATGTCCTCGTCTAGGGCTTGATTCATCTCCGCCACTGCTTCCTATAAAAACCAAAAGAATATGGCATTAATGTAGTTCATAGAATTATAATAATTTTCTACAACGCACCCCCACATTCCCATGATGTGGGACAGTTCCCTCTTCGTATGATAAACAGCTCCACGTTCCGTGGCTATTTTTACGTGCTGCTTGCTAGGGGAAAACCCGTATAGCCAGGTCTATGACAATATAACGAGTATTAGCTAATGACATTTAAAGTTCTTATTAAAATTAATGTGAACTAATATAGCTCTTACGAATCTATGGTGAAACCCTTTCCGACCGCTGGAGCCCAAATGAGACGGCTTTCGTTCACTTTTAGTTGCTTTGTTTGGTCCGAGCTCTATGTTTCGGATCCTTTTTGCACGTTCGAATGCAATCTGATTGCAAGGCACACAACATTATCACAAGTTAAAAGTGAACGAATGGCAAAAAAATAAAAATACCTTGATATCTTCCTTGTGGAGATTAAGTGGTTTAGGGACTTTTGACCAATCGCCTCCAACTTTTTCAAGAAGTCATCTTCGTTCCTTGACCACTCTTTGCCTTTGACATAAATCGATAGATCAACGCAATATTAAAATAATAAAAACAAGACTATGACTAGGTCATGTACCTAACAAAAATAATAAGAATGTGGGACTAGGGGCTCAACATCCAGTCCCCTCCACTCATGGTGGAGCCGACCATGTCTTTGCCCTAGCTACCTCTAGCTAAAACTGACAATGAACGTGAACTAAGGCCCGAACACCTGGTCCTCTCCACTCGCGGTGGAGCCGACATGTCCTTGCCGTAGCCACCTCTACCTAAGAATGAGAAGAAAAGTGGACTTGGACCCGTACATCTGGTCCTCTCCACGCAAGGTGGAGCCGACCGTGCCCTTGAACAAGCCACTACAATTTTATTTTAAACCTAACAAATAACAAGTCGAAGTCGACTTGAACCCGGGTAAGTGATCCTCTCCACTCTAGGTGGAGCCGACCGTGCCCTTGAACAAGCCACTCCTTAACCTAGGAAAATAAAATTTGATCATAGTGGAAGTGGACTTCGAACCCGGGTACACATGGTCCTCTCCACTCTAGGTGGAGCCGACCCGTGCCCTTGAACAAGCGACTCCGTCAATTTTTTTTAACCTATTTAAAGCTATAAAAAAATGCAAGTGTGGTGAACTTACCAAATGAAGAACGTGTGCAGACAAGATCCTGCCGGGCCCAAGTAAAAAGGGACAGCTGCCAAACCTGCAACAAAAAGTTAAAAGAATAAGAACAAAAAAAGAAGAAGATCGAAAAAAATAAAAAAATTAAAGCGGAAAAAATAGAAAATCAAGAAAAGAAAAAAATAATCGAAGAAGAAGATAAGGGTGGGAGAAACAAGAGAAGGGGGGAAGAAGAAATAAGGGAAGGGTCGAAGATGGGAAGGGAAAGCACGAAGGAGAGAAGAAGAAATGATGGGGGAGGGGGGGGAGAGAGAGAAGAATAGAATCGAAGGGGAAGAGAAAGAATAGAAGGAGGAAGAAGGGAAGAAGGGAAGGAAAAGAAATATGAAGAGAAAAATAAGAGAAGGAGAGAAGGAGAGAAGAGATAAAAAAAATAAGAGAAGAAGAAAGAATCGAAGAAGGGAAGAAGAGAAAGAATAGAATCGAAGAGAAGAGAAGAATAGAATCGAATAAGAGAAGAGAATAAGAGAATAAGAATAAGAGAAGAGAAGAATAGAATAAGAGAAGAGAAGAATAGAATCGAAGGGGAAGAGAAAGAATAGAAGAAGGAAGAAAGGAAGAAATAAGAGAAGGGAAGAAGGGAAGGAAACGAAATATGAAGAGAAATGAGAGAAGAAGAGAAGAAATGAGAAGAAAGAAGAGAAGAAAAGAAGAGAAATATGAAGAGAAATGAGAGAAGGAGAGAAGAAATGAGAAGAAATGAGAGAAGAAGAGAAGAAGAGAAGAAGAAGAAGAAGAAGAGAAGAGAAGGAAAGAAGAGAAGGAAAGTAGAGAAGGGAAGAAGAAAGGAAGGGGAAAGAATAGAAGAGAAGAAATGAGAGGAAATAAGAGAAGAAGAAAAATGAAGAACACAAAAAACCTAGGTTAGGCATGCACCTTTCAATCCAAAAAACCTATTCAATCTAAAAAATATGATGTACTAACCTTAGAATAGTTGCTTGCAGGTCGTCGGGGTAGTAGCGCCCCGGAGAATGCGCCCAAAAGCTCGAAGAGGAAGCGAAAAGAAAAGGAGGGGAAAAGACGTGGCCAGCGGTTTAAAAAATTACGAGCGTCGGCGTGGCGACGCGGCGTGGCGTTATGCGACGTCTCCCGCGACGTATTTTGTTATAGCGACGTTATGGACTTTATATATATATATATATTTTTTTTTTTTGACGTCTTTTTAAATGTGATGCTCATTAAAGTTTGTCCCTAGGCTTATTTAGATAAACGATCCACGAGGCCTTCCCCGAAGAGGGGCCCCCGAATCCAGGATCCAACGGTCCGGATAAAGGGAACCAGTTCTCGGGGGTGGTCATTAGCGTCGGCCCCTGGGAGCGGCTGCCAAAAGGCTGCCTCGGGAACTTTTGGATCCCGCCTCACGGGTCCGGACTCTCCCCCTCTTGTGAGGGATCCCCAAGGTCCCGCCTCGTTTGACTTGGGGAGGGTGCCGGCTTGGTTGCCCCATAGCGAATCCCTTTTGTTCCGAACTGCTCTAATACTAATCCTTTGACCTAGACCTTCTCCAAAAATTCCAAAAAATTGGGCTGTGTCTTTGGAGATGAATTAGGAATCCAGTGGCAAAAAATCAGAATTTATTTTCGTACAATGCATTAATTACTTAATTTATGAATGTCTTGCCAAAAAAAAAAAGCGCCCCGACTTCTAATTGCCACATCGGAGGAGGACAGGCCCAAACTCCGTTCCATTCGGTTCCTATTGCTCCGCTTTCTCCGGCAGCTTCTCGGGCGGTCCCAACCACCTTGAGATCAAGACTTCGGCCCCCCCCAAGCGCAAACCCTTCTAGAACACCAAAAGGTCAACCCACATGGTTTACGTTTGGAGGCTCTCTCCTTTGTCGGTCGGCTGGGGACCTTTATGTCGTGACTTGGCGTGGAGTGGGGGTGTTGGCCTTGAAAAACGGACCCCCTAAAATCCCCAATTGCTGCTTGCCCGAATTTCCTCTCCCTAAGGCCACGCAAAAAACCGGACGGGCGACCTCCCTCTCGGAACTATAATTTGGCTCCCCAATGGCCTCCGAAAATACGACATTGCCCTAGGGACCAAGTTACGTGGCGAGGAGACCAAAACTTCGGCCCCCAAGCGAAAACCCTTCTAGAACACGGCAACTCCGCGGGGTTTTACGTTTGGAGGAGCCCTCTCCTTGTCGGTTTGGCGGAACCTTGCGTCGTGTCTTGGCGTGGAGTGGGGGTGTTGGCCTTGAGGCGGTGACCCTAAAATCCCGAGCTGCTTGCCCCAAATTTCCCTCTCCCTAAGGCCACGGGGCCGGGCCAGGCGACCTCCCTCTCGGGAACTGCAATTTGGCTCTGCCAATGGACTCGAAACGTCGACATTGCCCTAGGGCCAAGTTAGACCAAACCACTTCGGCCCCCAAAAGCGAAAACCCTTCTAGAACACGGCAACTCCACGGGGTTTTCGTTTGAGGCCCTCTCCTTGTCCCGATTTGGCGGGACCTTGGCTTGCCGGTGTCTTGGCGTGGAGTGGGGGTGTTGGCCTTGAGGCGGTGACCTAAAATCCCAAAGCCGCTTGCCCCGAATTCATTTATTACGAGTTAATTATGCCATCCATGTCAAATAGCTTTAGGAAGCGGTCCGTTGAACAAGGGCATTCTCTCTATCCATATGCCTTGATCTTTGAAACACAACCATCATTACAAGCAACCAAATCTACCCCCCCCAACCCGCAGGTCTTTTTTGCTTTTACTATAATCATTTAACTTCATTCTAGTAGTTATGATGCTTTTTTACGTAATCATTTATCTTCATTCTAATAGTTATGATGCTTATATTCTCAATGCAATCTTAGACCAAGTATAACGTCCAGCCAGCCAAGGTCAACCCCAAGTACAACGATCCCACAAACTCCATTTCTTTGACCTTAGCTAACCCTTTGATCTAGACCTTCTCCCAGAAAATTCGAAAATTGGGTTGTGTCTTGGAGATGAATTAGGAATCCAAATGGCAAAAAATCAGAATTTATTTTTAGTACAATGCATTAATTGCGAATTTATGAATGTCTTGCCAGCAGCAAAAGCCCCCGACTTCTACTTGCCACATCGGGAGGAGGACAGGCCCAAACTCCGCTCCGTCAGTTCCCCTTGCTCCGTATTCTCCGCTGCAGCTTCTCGGCGAGGTCCCAAGTGCAACAGACCAAGTCTTGGCCCCCAAAACGCAAACCCTTCTAGAACACGGCAACCCACGGGGTTTTACGTTTGGAGGCCCTCTCCTTGTCGGTCGGTAGGGACCTTGCAAGGCGTGACTTGGCGTGGAGTGGGGGTGTTGGCCTTGAGGCGGGGACCCTAAAATCCCCCCGGAAGCTGCTTGCCCCGAATTTCCTCTCCCCAAGGCCCTGGGGACGGACGGGCAACCTCCCCTCTCCGGAATCGCGATTTGGCTCTGCCAATGGACTCAGAACGTCGACATTGCCCTGGGGACCAAGTTCCGTGGCCAGAAGACCACCCGACCTCCAAGAAGCGCCAAAGTAGCTCACTTCCATCACACTCGTAGTCAATTGGCCTAGGATGTGGGTGCGGGATACTGCCGTAGAGGGCGTGAGTGTTTCTTTCTTTTGCAAAACCAACCTTGTAACTTGCTCCCTAGGCTAATTTCGCCATTCCGGACGATTTGGCAGGGTAAATTTGCCATTCCGGAGCCTCCCGGTGCCCGAACGACAAAACACTGCGGTTTATACAAGATCGACCTCGGGGCGCCCAGCGGTTTGACAAGTTCTCGGGACCGTCTGGAATCTTTTGGGCCTTCCCAAGAGGGGCCCACGGCCCGAGGATCAGCGGTCCGGATAGGGGAACCGGGCTCGGGAGGGTGGTCATTAGCGTCAGCCCCGGGGGGGCGGCGCCGGGAAGGGCTGCCTCGGGAACTTTTTTGGATCCAGCCTCTTGGGGTCCGGACTCTCCCCTCTTGTGAGGATCCACCAAGGTCCTGGTCTCGTTTGACTTGGGGAAGGGTGTCGGCTTCGGTTGCCACCTGCAGCGGGCTGCCCGACCGTTCTAATGCTAACCCTTTGACCTAGACCTTCTCCAAAAATTTGAAAATTGGGTCATGTGTTTGGAGATGAATTAGGAATCCAGGTGGCAAAAATCAGAATTTATTTTATTACAATGCATTAATTGCGAATTTGTGAATGTCTTGCCAGCAAAAGCCCCCGACTTCTACTTGCCACATCGGGAGGAGGACGGGCCCAAACTCCATCCGTCGGTTCCCCTTGCTCCGTATTCTCCGCTGCAGCTTCTCGGCGAGGTCCCAAGTGCAACAGACCAAGTCTTGGCCCCCAAAACGCAAACCCTTCTAGAACCTGGCAACCCACAGGGTTTACGTTTCGGAGGCCCTCTCCTTGTCAGATTCGGCCGGGACCTTGCGCCGTGACTTGACGTGGAGTGGGGGTGTTGGCCTTGAGGCGGGGACCCTAAAATCCCGGGCTTGCCCGAATTTCCTCTCCCCAAGGCCCTGGGGACGGACGGGCAACCTCCCCTCTCCGGAATCGCGATTTGGCTCTGCCAATGGACTCAGAACGTCGACATTGCCCTGGGGACCAAGTTCCGTGGCCAGAAGACCACCCGACCTCCAAGAAGCGCCAAAGTAGCTCACTTCCATCACACTCGTAGTCAATTGGCCTAGGATGTGGGTGCGGGATACTGCCGTGGAGGGCGTGAGTGTTTCTTTCTTTTGCAAAACCGACCTTGTAACTTGCTCCCTAGGCTAATTTCGCCATTCCGGACGATTTGGCGGTCGTTTGCCATTCCGGGAACCTCCCGGTGCCCGACGACAAAACAACTGCGGTTTATACAAGGCCGAGACTCGGGGCGCCCAGCGGTTTGACAAGTTCTCCCGGACCCGATCTGGAATCTTTTGGGCCTTCAGAAGAGGGCCCACGGCATGGGAGGATCCAGCGGTCGGATAGGGGAACCGGGCTCGGGGAGGGTGGTCATTAGCGTCTGGCCCCGGGGGCTGCCGAAGGGGCTGCCTCGGGAACTTTTGGATCCCGCCTCTTGGGGTCCGGACTCTCCCCTCTTGTGAGGATCCACCCCAAGGTCCTGGTCTCGTTTGACTTGGGGAAGGGTGCCAGCTCGGTTGCCACCGCAATGGGCTGCCCGGACCGTTCTAATGCTAACCCTTTGACCTAGACCTTCTCCGAAAAATTTCAAATTGGGTCATGTCTTTGGAGATAAATTAGGAATCCAGGTGGCAAAAAATCAGAATTTATTTTTAGTACAATGCATTAATTGCAAATTTGTGAATGTCTTGCCCTTTATAAAGCCCCCAACTTCTACTTGCCACATCGGGGAGGAGGACAGGCCCAAACTCCGCTCCGTCGGTTCCCCTTGCTCCGTATCCTCCGCCTGCGGCTTCTCGGCGAGGTCCCAAGTGCAACAGACCAAGTCTTGGCCCCAAAATGCAAACCCTTCTAGAACACGGCAACCCACGGGTTTACATTTGGAGGCCCTCTCCTTGTCGGGGTTCGGCGGGGACCTTGGCGTGGTGACTTGGCGTGGAGTGGGGGTGTTGGCCTTGAGCGGGGACCTAAAATCCCCGAAGCTGCTTGCCCGAATTTCCTCTCCCCAAGGCCACGGGGGCGGACGGGGCAACCTCCCCTCTCGGAATGCGATTTGGCTCTGCCAATGGACTCGAAACGTCGACATTGCCACAGGGACCAAGTTCCGGTGGCCCCAGAAGACCACCCGACCTCCAAGAAGCCAAAGTAGCTCACTTCCATCATACTTTAGTCAATTGGCCTAGGATGTGGGTGCGGGATCTTGCCGTGGAGGGCGTGAGTGTTTTCTTTCTTTTGCAAAACCGACCTTGTAACTTGCTCCCCCAGGCTAATTTAGCCATTCCCTAGGCGATTTCGATTTGCCATTCGGAGACTCCCGGTGCGAGCGACAAAAGCGGACAACTGCGGTTTATACAAGACCGACCTCGGGGCGCCCCCCTCTCCGGAGCGCAATTTGACAAGTTCTCCCCTAGACCGATCTGGAATCTTTTGGGCCTTCCCTTCTAAGAGGGGCCCCCGGACCGGGAGGATCCAACGGTCGGATAGGGGAACCGGGCTCGGGGAGGATGGTCATTAAGCGTCCCCCGAGGGGGCTGCCGCCAGGAAGGGCTGCCTCGGGAACTTTTTTAGATCCCTATCCATATGCCTCTTGGGGTCCATCATTACACTCTCCCCTCTTGTGAGGATCCCCGCAAGGTCCCGTCTCGTTTGACTTGGGGAAGGGTGCCAGCTCGGTTGCCACGCAATGGGGCTGCCCGGGCGTTCTAATGCTAACCCTTTGACCTAGACCTTCTCAGAAAATTTCAAAAATTGGGCTGTGTCTTTGGAGATGAATTAGGAATCCAAATGGCAAAAAAATCAGAATTTATTTTAGTACAATGCATTAATTGCAAATTTGTGAATGTCTTGCCAGCGCAAAGCCCCCAGACTTCTACTTGCCACATCGGGAGGAGGACGGGCCCAAACTCCGCTCCCGTCCGGTTCCCCTTGCTCCGCATTCTCGCTTTCGGCTTCGGCGGAGTCCCAAGTGCAGCAGACCAAGTCACCGGCCCCAAAGCATAAACCCTTCTAGAACACGGCAGCCCACGGGGTTTTACGTTTTGGAGGCCCTCTCCTTGTCGGTTCGGCGGGACCTTGCGCCGTGACTTGGCGTGGAGTGGGGGTGTTGGCCTTGAGCGGGGACCCTAAAATCCCGGAAGGCTGCTTGCCCCGAATTTCCTCTCCCCAAGGCCACAGGGGCCGGGGGGGCAACCTCCCCTCTCCAGAATCACGATTTGGCTCTGCCAATGGACTCGAAACGTCGACATTGCCACAGGGACCAAGTTCCATGGCGGAAGACCACCCGACCTCCAAGAAGCGCCAAAGTAGCTCACTTCCATCACACTCGTAGTCAATTGGCCTAAGATGTGGGTGCGGGATCTTGCGTGGAGGCGTGAGTGTTTCTTTCTTTTGCAAAACCAACCTTGTAACTTGCTCCCTAGGCTAATTTCGCCATTCCGGACGATTTGGCAGGGTCAATTTGCCATTCCGGAGCCTCCCCGATGCCCGAACGACAAAAAACTGCGGTTTATACAAGACCGACCTCAGGACGCCCCGCGGTTTGACAAGTTCTCCCGGACCGATCTGGAATCTTTTGGGCCTTCCCGAAGAGGGGCCCCTGACCGGAGGATCCAACGGTCGGATAGGGGAACCGGGCTCCGGGAGGGTGGTCATTAGCGTCTGCCCCGGGGGAGCCCGCGGGAAGGGCTGCCTCGGGAACTTTTTTGGATCCCGCCTCTTGGGGTCCGGACTCTCCCCTCTTGTGAGGGATCCCTGCAAGGTCCTGGTCTCGTTTGACTTGGGGGAGGGTGCCAGCTCGGTTGCCCTGCAACGGGCTGCCCCGATCGTTCTAATGCTAACCCTTTGACCTAGACCTTCTCTGAAAATTTCAAATTGGGTCATGTCTTTGGAGATGAATTAGGAATCCAGGTGGCAAAAAATCAGAATTTATTTTCGTACAATGCATTAATTGCGAATTTATGAATGTCTTGCCAGCGCAAAAGCCCCCCGACTTCTACTTGCCACATCGGAGGAGGACAGGCCCAAACTCCGCTCCGTCGGTTCCCCTTGCTCCGTATTCTCGCTGCGGCTTCTCGGCCAGTCCCAAGTGCAACAGACCAAGTCTCCGGCCCCAAAAATGCAAACCCTTCTAGAACACGGCAGCCCACGGGGTTTTACGTTTTGGAGGCCCTCTCCTTGTCGGATTCAGCGGGACCTTGCGCCTGACTTGGCGTGGGAGTGGGGGTGTTGATGCCGGCGGGGACCCTAAAATCCCCGGAAGCTTTGCCCGAATTTCCTCTCCCCAAGGCCACAGGGGCGGGACGGGCAACCTCCCCTCTCGGAATCGCGATTTGGCTCTGCCAATGGACTCGAAACGTCGACATTGCCACAGGGGACCAAGTTCCGTGGCCCGAAGACCACCCGACCTCCAAGAAGCCAAAGTAGCTCACTTCCATCATACTTCGTAGTCAATTGGCCTAGGATGTGGGTGCGGGATCTTTTGCCCGTGGAGGCGTGAGTGTTTCTTTCTTTTGCAAAACCGACCTTGTAACTTGCTCCCCTAGGCTAATTTAGCCATTCGGACGATTTGGCGGTCGATTTGCCATTCCGAGACTCCCCGGTGCGACGACAAAACACTGCGGTTTATACAAAGACCGACCTCGGGGCCCCCGCGGTTTGACAAGTTCTCGGGACCGATCTGGAATCTTTTGGGCCTTCCGAAGAGGGGCCCTGACCGGAGGATCCAGCGGTCGGATAGGGGAACCGGGCTCCGGGGAGGATGGTCATTAGCGTGCAGCCCCGGGGAAGCTGCCGGAAGGGCTGCCTCGGGAACTTTTGGATCCGCCTCTTGGGGTCCCAGGACTCTCCCCTCTTGTGAGGGATCCACCACAAGGTCACTGGTCTCGTTTGACTTGGGGAAGGGTGCCAGCTCGGTTGCCTCACAATGGGCTGCCCCGACCCGTTCTAATGCTAACCCTTTGACCTAGACCTTCTCCTAAAATTTCAAAAATTGGGCTGTGTCTTGGAGATGAATTAGGAATCCAGTGGCAAAAATCGAGAATTTATTTTACATACAATGCATTAATTGCAAATTTGTGAATGTCTTGCCCCTTTGCAAAAGCCCCCCAGGACTTCTACTTGCCACATCGGGAGGAGGGCAGGCCCAAACTCCGCTCCGTCGGTTCCCCTTGCTCCGCATTCTCGCTGCGGCTTCGGCCCGGCGGTCCCAAGTTACAGCGGACCAAGTCTCCGGCCCCCAAAGCGCCAAACCCTTCTAGAACACGGCAACCCACGGGGTTTTACGTTTTGGGAGGCCCTCTCTTGTCGATTCGGCCGGGACCTTGCGCCCGTGACTTGGCGTGGAGTGGGGGTGTTGGCCCCGGCGGGGACCCTAAAATCCCGGAAGCTGCTTGCCCGAATTTCCTCTCCCCAAGGCCACGGGGGCCGGACGGGCAACCTCCCTCTCAGGAATCGCGATTTGGCTCTGCCAATGGACTCGAAGCGTCGACATTGCCACAGGGACCAAGTTCCGTGGCGGAAGACCACCCGACCTCCAAGAAGCGTAAAGTAGCTCACTTCCATCACACTCGTGTCAATTGGCCTAGGATGTGGGTGCGGGATCTTTAGTGGAGGCGTGGGTGTTTCTTTCTTTTACAAAACCAACCTTGTAACTTGCTCCCTAGGCTAATTTAGCCATTCCGGACGATTTGGCGGGGTCAATTTGCCATTCGAGCCTCCCGGTGCCCTAGCGACAAAAACTGCGGTTTATACAAAGCCCGACCTCGGGGCCCCAGCGGTTTGACAAGTTCTCCCGGACCGATCTGGAATCTTTTGGGCCTTCGAAGAGGGCCCCGGCCAGGAGGATCAGCGGTCGGATAGGGGCAGGGCTCGGGGAGGGTGGTCATTAGCGTCTCAGGCCCGGGGGAGCGCCGCCAGAAGGGCCTCGGGAACTTTTTTTGGATCCCGCCTCTTGGGGTCCGGACTCTCCCCTCTTGTGAGGATCCCCGCAAGGTCCTGGTCTCGTTTGACTTGGGGGAGGGTGCCAGCTTCGGTTGCCACTGCAGCGGGCTGCCCGATCGTTCTAATGCTAACCCTTTGACCTAGACCTTCTCTGAAAATTTCGAAAATTGGGCTGTGTCTTTGGAGATGAATTAGGAATCCAAAATGGCAAAAAATCAGAATTTATTTTAGTACAATGCATTAATTGCGAATTTATGAATGTCTTGCCACCCGCAAAAGCCCCCGACTTCTACTTGCCACATCGGGGAGGACAGGCCCCAAACTCCGCCGTCCCGGTTCCCCTTGCTCCATATTCTCATTGCGGCTTCGGCCGGAGTCCCAAGTGCAAGAGACCAAGTCTTGGCCCCAAAATGCAAACCCTTCTAGAACACGGCAACCCACGGGGTTTACGTTTTGGAGGCCCTCCTCCTGTCGATTCAGTAGGGACCTTCTTGGCGTGACTTGACGTAGAGTGGGAGTGTTGATGCAGGCGGGGACCCTAAAATCCCCGGAAGCTGTTTGCCCCATTTCCCTCTCCCAAGGCCACGGGGCCGGACGGGCGACCTCCCTCTCGGAATCGCGATTTGGCTCTGCCAATGGACTTAAACGTCGACATTGCCACAGGGGACCAAGTTAAAGTGGCGGAAGACCACCCGACCTCAAGAAGCGCCAAAGTAGCTCACTTCCATCACACTTTCGTAGTCAATTGGCCTAGGATGTGGTGCGGGATCTTCGGGTATCTTCTTTGCAAAACCAACCTTGTAACTTGCTCCCTAGGCTAATTTACCGCCATTCCGGACGATTTGAGTGTTTTTGCTTTCTTTCCCGGTGCGAAACAAAACTTGGTTTATACAAGCTCCTAGGGCTAATTTGACAAGTTCTCCGGATTTGATCTGGAATCTTTTGGGCCTTCCCTAGAGGGCCCCCGGTGGGAGGATCCAAACATAGGAACCGGCGGGGAGGTTCATACAAGCGTCCCCCTCGGGGGAAGGGCTACTTGCCGGGAAGGGGCCTAGACCTAATAGAATCTAATGCGAAGGGCCCAATAGATTCTCGGGCGAAAATGCTAACCTTTGACCTAGACCTTCTCGAAATTTGAAAATTGGGCTGTGTGTCTTTGGAGATGAATTAAGGAATCCGGTGGCAAAAAATCAAGAATTTATTTTCAAACAATGCATTAATTTAAATTTGTGAATGTCTTGCCAACTTTACCAAAAAGCCCCCAGACTTACTTGCCACATCGGCCCAAACTCCGCTCCGTCAGTTCCCCTTGCTCAAGTATTCTCATTGCGGCTTCTCGGCGAGGTTCCAAGTGTGAGACCAAGTCTTGGCCCCCCCGACCTCCAAGAAGCGCCTAAAGTAGCTCACTTCCATCACACCTCGTAGTCAACTGGCCCAGGGATGGGTGCGGATACTGCCATGGGAGGGAGATTTTAGTGTTTCTTTTTTCTTTTGCAAAACCGACCTTGAAACTTGCTCCCCAGGGTAATTTTCCCATTCCCATACAAGATCGAATTTCGTGGACGCCTGCTGGCGTTTGACAAGTTCTCCGGACTGATCCTAATCTTTGGGCCTCACGAGGGGCCCCCGACGGGAGGATCCAAATCTGGCCGGATGGGGAACCGGCCCGGAGGTGGTGGTGGTTAGCGTGCGTACCCCTGTGGGAGCGCCGCTGTGAAGGCTGCCTTGAACTTTTGGATCCGCCTCAGTCCCACTCTCCTCTCAGGAGGGATCCCCTGCAAGGTCCTCGGGTCTCTGCTTGACCTGGGAAGGGTGCCACTTGCTGTTCTCGGCAACGCGCTGCCCCGACTGCTCTAATGCTAACCCTTTGACCT